>CM062813.1:1077238129-1078571462 GCA_031772625.1 Pinus tabuliformis
GTCGGAGTGACGGCAGGGGGTTCTGCTGTCGCTGTGTCATTTGGCACAGTCCTAGATGTTGACGGTTGTTCAGACATTTTGAGTCTATCCAATAGATTGCCTAGCGATTCTACAGGAACTTCTCTGGGTGATAGGCTAGCTTCTGATGTAGAAGGAAATAGAGCGACCCCTACTCCAAAATGGGTTGGAGTAGTTTCTTGCGGATCTTCTACAATTTCCTCTATTGCAATCAGGCCCGGTGGAAGAGGAAGACCGTCAGGTCCGTGAAATATTTCTGGTGCCGAAGAAGGGGTTGTTTCGACAGCGACAGTTGTTTGAGGAGCAAGACTCTCTGAACCAATTACCGATGGAACTGATTCAGTAACACAAGTATTTGCTCTCAGACTAGGATCAGTGTTACTGTCCCTCTGGGGTTGTTGAACTTCTTCAATATAGGCAGGGTTTCCAGAAATGTTTGGAGTAACCGGAACCTCAGATGTCGTTGGAACACTCGTTCTAACTTTGACAGGAGATTTTGAACCGGTTAAACGAGTTCGCTTTGCCCGGGCTGTTTTCGATTCCGGAGACAAAGACGGTTGACTCGTAAGCCTCCGCGAACGACGGGTCATCGATTGACTTTCTTCCACGATTGCGGTTTACTCGATCAACCAAAAATACACAGGGTAAAATGTGTTTTCGAATTGAATTAATTTTAGACGCTTTTAAGACACAACTTGCTTTTTCACTTTTTAAGAGTTGAGAAAAAGCTAAAGATGACTCTAGTCTCCTTCGATGTATTAACGAGCCCGAAGTGACAAATGCTCGGATGGACTTTTTCAGTTATAGAGTTTGAAAAAGGCCAAAAGAAACTACTCTGGAGTTCTAGGCAGAGGGTGTGCCAAACCTTTCGCGAAACCACAGAATACGTTTTAGGGTACGAGTGGTCGATCTTCGTGAATGCTGTGTTCACTGCATCGCGATCAGTAGGGCGACTGACACGACTTCCTACGGATAAAGGCTTTGTTCCTATAGGGGTCTCCCAATATACGCGACGGTACACGGGAGCACAAGTCCGTATTAGTGCTATCGTCCCTCAGGAGGAATCACCCACCTTCGTAGAGATCGACAGTCACTACCTTTAACGACGCCGGAACACGTCTCTACCTAGACCTCTACTGTGTTTCGTTATGTTTCAAAGCGTTGTTATGTAAATTCAGTTCATTTTAGGTTGATCTTGCTTAGCAGTTTGCCTTTATGGATCACCACGTGATGTATGATACAACTCCTAAATGTAGTCTAAGAATGATAAGCAAGCTTTTTCAATTCTTTTAACTTATGAAAATCTTAACTACTGAGGGAAAAGAAAGACATCAACTTTTCTCACAGATCATAGAGCACACACTGATGCACTTTTCCTAAATCGACATGCAAACTGTCAAAATGCACATGCACAATGCAGGTATTTCTTTTCTTCTTTCTTAATGTTGATGTATTACAAAAAGAAAGCTGTTGTATAATTTTGAATTCAATTTCAAGTGAAAGCAAACAAGCTTTTGTCCAATAATCAAAAGAACACCTTAAGATTCACTCGTTTCAACACTAGAAATACTGAAATTCGAACCATATAACGAAAGAAAATGCTCAATAAGCTATGAACAACAATAAACTAACTCTTAGAATCGAAACGACACTTTATCACAGGTCTAGATCTAAGAGGCCATAGCAAGACTAGTTCACTTTCGTTATGGGAAACTGTAAATGAAGTAAGAAATACAATAAGAACAATCACAGTTTCTTCATACAACCGAGGCGGAATGATGGCAAAGAAAGGTAGTTTCAGATGGGTATACAGGTTGATAACAGGCTGCAAAAACAATACTGAAAACTGGGCAACAGAAGGCAGGGAACCCCAGTTGCACAATGCAAAACTGGTTCAGCGCAGGCTCTGCACTGTCAATCTAGCATTCAACGCAGGTAGGCCCTTCGGGACCTGCGTTGAAACGCAGAGAGCCTTCACTGCAGTGGCGCTGAAGAGGAAACTCTCGTTTCTCTTAGGTTCCGGGTCACAGATTGCTCAAAAATCAACTGTTTTAGGCCAAATCAGAGGCTATCAATCAAGTATACACTAGAGGATGATTAAAGGAAGATGAACACTATCACAAAGAGCTATTAAGAGTCCTTGTGGATCAGCTCTTCAAATCATAAACATGCCCAGAACTGAGCTAGAGTAGCTGCCCTCTACTTTGCATTTGAAGGACTCAAATGCAGTTCGATTCGGTACTCCCTTTGTTTAGGAAATGAATAGCAAGAAACACAAGCTACCAACAAGATACGATCCCCAGCGGAGTCGCCAGTCTGTTGGGGGGAAAAGTATCCAACACGGAATGACCCTATCCCACTCTAAGGGTGATAGTTCCTTAGCAACAGTCAAAGCAAAGCTATCTAAGATTACTTCTTTATGACATGCAAAAGAGGAAAGGAAGAGATCCACTCACCGATGTCTTGCGCGAATGGTCGATCCAATCTTCTCTCTTTGCTGCTTGCTCCCAGCTCCAAGTCTTCTCACGGGCCCAGCTACACAAGATCCTGCAAACAAGACAAGAAAAGGAAAACTACAAGAAGCATGCATTCATAATTGACTCAAGGATTAGCATAAATCAAATACGCAAGTAAGACAATATATCATTGAAACACATGCGAATAGAAGAACCTCAAATGCTTTATTAATGGAAGAAAGTAAGGTTCACGTGGTGATACAACCATAAGAGGCCCAATCCAGCATCACCGTCCCGACGGAAAGAAATCTCCTCTTCAACTCCTTCAAGCAATCACCCAATACTCTCAACTGTAAACCAACAGCAATTCTTTGCACAAAATTACGGCCTCCAGATCCCATGGGATGAGATCCTTATATAGAGTTTTGGAGTGAAGATAAGTCAGCTTGATGTGTGACTATTGTCCTCTTCAACCCCAGTTGTTCTTCAGTTCTTGAGTCCACTTGGAGATTCTACCTTCCACTCGGAGTTTTAGAACCTCTTACTCTTCACTTAGGTGAATCTTTTGATCCAAGTGTCATTTTGGAAGCTTCCTGGGCACTGACACATTGAGGAAAGATTCCTCCACATGTCCAAACTCGCTCAGCGTAGGTAGCCTTTCATGAAGTTGACATTCAGCGCAGGTACACCATGGAGCAGTTGACATTCAACGCAGATGCTCAGTGGAGCATTTGACATGATCCAGAATTGACCTGTTTTTGAGTGTTTTTCAGTGGAGAACTGATCTGAAGTGTTGTGGTTTGCTGACCTTGTTCCTCTAGGGGTAGGAACAACATGTTTAGGGACTTTGGATCCCTCAGATTATTGACATTTCATGCTTCATGCTGTAAGGCACAAAAATGTCTATAACACATGGGAACTTTGATTAAAAGTGGATGCATGGAGAAGGATTCTTGTACAATATGGAGATGGATAATGTAAAAGGATGTTGATCTCAATGGATTCAAGTAGGAAAATACTTTGATGAAAGGGCGATCATAATAAGCCAAATCTGATTTTCATATTTATTGGTATTGGTTATCTGGTTAACATATTATTTTGCTACCTGGAAGGATATTGCAAAAATTCATAATGACATTTGAGGAAAGTTCAACGATTGATGTTGAACTTGGTTCAAAGGACATGTGAATTGAGTGAATGATTTTAACAATACTTGAAGGGTTATGTAGTCAAGATGTTTACATCATAATCTTGGATTTGAAAGGTAGAAGTATAAGAGGATGATTTGATTTTCATGAAGATCACTTTCATGTTTAGAAGCAGCTATGATTGACTCTATTTTTCATTGATGATAACTAGAGGAAAGTGATATGCAAGGTTGATGGCTTGAACCCTTACATAAGAATAAAGGAAGGAGATGGATCCATAATATCAAGAAAGAAATAAGCTCAATATGACGAGATGCAAAAGGAAGGAGGAGCCATGAAGCAACTACTTGAAGATCTCCATGAAGAACTTGTAGTTTACACAATTACAAAGACAAGTTAGAGAGCCTATAGTTATGACTTCCTAATTGAAAGGAAGTATAAGAATATCCTCTATGATTTAGGGGGAGTAATAAGTATCCATATATCTTGAAAAATGAGGAAGGATCTATTCCCTAATTAAGAGGGAATTGGGATATCCTCCCTGGTTGAGAGGGAGTGATGTTAGACATCATATTCTCTTCTTCATGTGTCATGCACTAGACCAAGACTAATAACCATACACCTAAGTGAAGGCCATGGAAGGATAATGGAGAAAAGAGGATTGGATAATCATCTAAGATTAATACTACTTGATGACAAAGAATCCAAGATAGGAAGTATTCTTACTGGTCGACACTCTTTGAGGATTGGAAAGGTATCCAAGACAAGAGTGGTCAAAGTGGATCGATATTCTTTGATGATTGGGAATCCAAGATAAGAATAGTTTAAAAAGGACATACCTAGTGGATGGGGTATGTACCCTGAATAGGTAGTGTGGTATCTCACGTAAATCCTCCCAACATTATGCTCTGATATGAGAAGTGATTTCAAGTTAAGCCCCTACTATGTTGACATTGTTCGTCATGATTTTGATGCTAAAAAAATGGCTTACCAATTCAACTCTTCTTATGAAATATCTTTAGTTCAAAAATAGACTTGTATTAGTTCTACAATTATGAATACCTACCTAGTTAAGAGGGAGTGTTGGAAAATGTAACTATTATTTTGTAGAAATAAATAGAAATTTACAGCTGCTAATGAATTATGATTGAAAACAATAGACAAAAATTTCTTCTACTGAATTTGTGAAAGGGAAAACATACAATAAAAGCACATGAAATCATTCAATCACAATGAATATAATTTTTTCCACTTGGAAAACCCCTCCTCTATTTGTATCATATTATATTAGAAAAATGATCTATTATAATGACAACTTCAATCCTTGAAGCTCAACCTGCACTGCAATACTAATCTCTTCTTCCTAAGCAAGATTTTCCCAATACTAAGGAAAAATAGGAATCATCCTTCCTTATATTTCCTTGTGCAATTCCTACCCCTAAAGAATAGGAATAGCTCCTATTTTATTGATTTGAGGCTTCTACGATCTATATTATGTGTGGTGTTATATTCCAGAGTCATCCCAATCATATTTTTTGTATTCGATGTTTCGAACCAACCTCCATTGTTCATCATCGGGATTAGATCCATCCTTAACCCTAAATAATAGGAATAGCTCCTATTTTCTTGTGCAATCCCAAGACAATTCCTCACCTGCTACATGAAAATTGAGTACACTCAATAATATACGATAATAAATAAAATTATTCCCTTTCCCTCCACTCAACTAGGCAAATCGAATTGCATGCGTGAATGGGTATATTTTTAGAAAAATTACTAGTTAACTAAGATATCCATGAGTTAACAATAGTTACAAATACTCAACTAAAATAATATTGACTATGGTCATGACTAGAGCTCAAATAATTGAGTTTCACTAACTATAACTCCACTATATTTATAGATATTAGCAATCAACTCATGCACAACTCTACTTCTTGCCAACAAAATTGAATTGACTAACTTAACTAAGTAACTTTTCCAAGTCACTCCTATTAACCACAACTCAAGTCATCCCACTAATGTGGAAATTCCAATTTCTCCATTTGACTAAGGAAAAAGTCAAATGAAGGATTTTCTTACTACAATTTAACATTTTTGTCTTCATAATTGTCATTGTACTCATGAATTATGTATATATTATGTAAAAAATAAGTAAATAAATAAATTCAAACATGGGTTTGATGCTCAAGTTGATTTTTCTTCTAGGTCAAGCATGTTTTTCATGCTTCTAGGGTTTTTCAAGTCAAAAGAAATTTTGTTAAGTCAAAATCCCATTTGGGCTTCCTAAAAGAAAGAAGAAAAAGGATTTTGTTTGTATTAAAAGGAATAAATTCATACGCAAGACCAGGTCATCCCTCCAAGATGATCATGTTGGACTACCTAAAGGACATGGCCTTTTGGTCACATGAATCACCATAAATAGCCCAACATGTCCCTCCGCTTGTAGCACAAGGTCTTCATGGATCATACATAGTAGATATGCAAATTTGTAGGGAAGAGGATGTGAAGTCTACATGAAAAGACATGTGTAGCTTCCTGGAGCTAATATTATGTAATATGATGTGAATTTCAAGAAACAAGGAGACTATGGTCCTGTAATAAGAATTATGGTAGCTCATGGACAGATTGGAGGGAAACCCTAGTGCTTGTATGGGATAATGGCTTTTGTATTGGGGCCTTGGATTTATCATTTTAATTGATTCTATAAGAATATAAGAGATTACTTCTAGGTTTTCCCCTTTGGAAGGGTTTTCCACTGGCTTAGAGCCTACATTTTGTGTCCATTGTCTTCATTAATCTTCATGTTTTATTCTCTTGATAATTATTTGATGAAAATAAACTATGAAAGAACAAGAAGAAGATAGTATACGATCACAAGAAATTTTTCAGGATAAGGAGAATTCAATTAATAGTTTCCTTACTAAATTCTCCGACATGTGGAAGAAATAAATAAAGTAATGGAGGTTGTGTTTAATGAAAAAATTACAGAGTTATTGACACAAAAAATAACTATTTCAATTAATAAAACAACTCATAAAAAAGTTGTTTTCTCTTATATATTTGGGCTTATTAATATACTCATATAGTTTTGGACTCATATATGGTTTTAGTGGAAGTTTTGTGATGGTTTTGGTGATCAACTCTCATGGAAATTTTCTATGCATTTTCTTTTAAGGACATGTTACATATATATCTTTTGCAATTATTGAATGAGAGCCAATTTCATAATTGACCATTATATGATGCATGGCTATGTGGAGAGCATAAGGAATTATCATGGATGTTTTTGAATTTTATTTACAAAATATGATGGTATGATATGATGAGATATGCATGTGGGTCCTCCGTCTACCTTGAGTCATCAAATGTTCCCTATTTGCTAGGAGTCCAACATTAAAATTGTCTTCCTTCTTACATATCCAAGTTATATTGCTAACCCGGAGTTAAAGTAAAATAAAATAGTTTTGTAACCATCTCAAAGGAAGCTTGACTACAAATACTTGCTCAAAGAAAAAAAAATGAGAGCGAACTTTACATAGAGTATGGTATGAACTACTTTGATTACTTTAGTTTTGGGATAATCTGTTGTGTTATTTTAAGTATTTGTATCTCATAAAATTATTGTTACAGGGCTGCTTTTAAATAGTAGTGATGAATGGAGGTCTAAAAGTCTCACTTGTTGAGTAAGGTATATTTTACTTTGATCATTCATGATATTACAACTATTGTATATCTATCACATTGATAATTGGCATTGTGTGTAGTAGTATACCAGTGTCCAAAAGGTCTCACTAAGCTAGCTAAAGAAAGGCCAAGGCTTATTTATTTTTCTTTGTTACTTGCATTTGACTTATAAGGTTCATAAACATTACCATATGTAAAGGAGGTTATTGTCGCGGATTATTTTAATTTGGCTAGTTTGAGTTTATTATATTTGAAAAATGCTTTCAAATATAAACAATGAAGAATCTATTTCTTATCTTTCCATCTCGTGTCCTATTTCTATTGCTCATTTTATTTACTTTCCTAATCGTAGTATTTTTTGTATTATATATAGTATCTATTATGTTGATAAATTTATTTTTTTTGCTAATGCAAGAGTCGGACCTTCAAATTAATTAATCATCAAATAGAGTACATAAAATACAAGTAATCCCACATGGTCGTGGACCATGGAGAGACCCTATCAAAACCTGAAACTGGGATCAAAGCCCATTCCTTCCTCCATACAACCATACTTTACATTTCACAAGGAATGAAACAAGAATCAGGAAATGGACCCAAAAATATCAAAAAGGGTCAATACAATAAGGGTATCACATCTGTCCTACTTCTTAACCTATGACATAATGGCCAGAGTGAAAAGTCTTTTGATGTCAAGGACACCCGATTCTTGCCAAATCCTGAATTTCCCTTTTAATATTAATTGTTGAACCTATCCATTTGATCCAAGGACTATGGACCATTTCTCTGTGTTAAGGAGCCCCTTGTTTATCTCTAGGACCCACAGAAAAGCATGATCAATCCCATCTGTTGATCTGCAATGAATGATCAAAAGGTTGAGACTGATTTCGTACTTGCCTACCTTCATGCATGTTAGCATGCGATGAGGGCGGTATTCCTCCTCTCCCCACTACCATGTAGAACACACAGAATGGAATCGCTCCTGAAAAGGAGAAAACACTTCCCACCTTTGAGGGCCGCGATCCCCGGAAAACTGCTCAGGTCATGGTAGAGTGAGCCTACCTAAAAAAATACGCAGAAAAGTGTGCCAACCAAAAAAACTTCGTGGTAAAGAGAGCCCGTTGTTTACCACTGGGACCCACAGACATGCACGAACACTCCTAGCCATTGATCTACTGTGAATGATCCAATATTTGAGATTGATATCGTACCCGCCTACCTTCGCACACATTAGCGTGCGATGACTATGACATTCCTCCTGTCCCCACTGCCACGTGGAGCATGCAAAATGGAATCACTCCCTAAAAGGAAATACCACTTCCCGCCTTTGAGGAACGCGATCCCTGGAAAATTGCTCAATTCGTGGTAAAGTGAACCAACTAGAAAAACTTCTAGTTTCATAGCCTCCGATGGTCTCCAACTTTTGACCATTCGCTATGTCATCCCTCGTTGAGCCGATGTGCATTAAAGCATCCATCATACTTTCGGTTAACCACAAAACCAAAACATCCTCGTTGTTGCAACTGGACCCTATAGTTAATATAATAGCCTGGGATTCACTTGTTAACCATTGTAAGCTGTTCTCAAAAGACCCGAATGAGAGCAAGCCTCTAAGCAAACAGCTCTTGGTCAGTTGTGCCCACCTCCATGGCTATTTCACGGAACAATATCTTATCTTCATCTACTTGGTTTTGACACTCCATTTTTAATCTGTTTTGAGGGAGATCTTGCCAGGCGATTGCCACTCTATTATCTATGCAAATCACTCCTTCATTGGCCAGCAGATCTGCCAGTTTATTGGCCTTTCTACACACATGTGCAAAAATGACTGTTCTCAGACTCTGTAGGTGACTGTGAATATGTTGAAAGACTTGGATCATCCTCCAGTTTCTTGAGGCCTTTTCTGGTTTGATTCCTCAGCTTATTCTCTTGATCGAGTTAATGATTAACTCGAAATCAGCTTCAATGATTGTATTTTGGCAGTTTTCCTGAACCAGGAACTCTAGAAATTGTTCCATGGCCATCAGCTATGCCATGTTGTTGTTTGGTTTGCCTAAATTACCATGGAAGATAAACATAATACTTCCATTATCATCCCTTAACACCCCTCCATGACCAGTCATGCCCAGATTACCTTTTGAAGCACCATCAATGTTGAATTTCAGAAAACCCCTGGGGGGGGGATGCCAGAAATCTATCTCAGGATCCATAATTGAAGCTTTCCTAACTAAGCCCTAAGAAACAAGCCCCTGTGGCTCTAGCTTACCAAGAATCCTCCATTCTGTAGCAGAAGGGGGTTTTATAGGGAGATTTCAGACAACAGTGCCAACAATTTCCTTAATCTATTTTAGGATCAGATCAAAGAGATACTGGGGAGATTTTTTAGCATTTTGAAGATTCTATTGTTCCTTTATTTCTAGACATTCCAAATAATGAAGCTTGGTGTTAGAGCCCAAGTGAACTCAAAAATTCATTATCTGAAAATTTCTTTCTCTAATTGGTGAGGGTATTGAAAAGAATTCCAATGTCTCTATCAGATTGTTAGAAGATAGAGGCGAAAGAATCCCATAATCTGGAAGTAAAAATGCAGTTGTTGAGAAGGTGCTCCATTGTCTCCTCTTAAACTTCATAGAGCTGGCATGTGGAAGGTCCTAGGACACCCCTTTTCCTAATGTTATCCCAGGTCAGAATTTTCCTGTGCAGTACTAGCCACATAAAAAGTTTAATTTTCATCCACCGTTGAAGCTTCCATAGGTTTTTCCAAATCCTGTCTGGAGCTTGGGAATCTAGTTCAAGGACAACTAGTTTAGCTTCATTGAGATTATAAGTCCCCTCATTATTGTTTCCCCACTCAGCCGGTCATGCCCCCTTGAAACTATAATTTTCCTTTGTTCTAACATCTTCATTAGTCTCTCAGCCTTGGATTTTAGGGGACTGTCATTTCTAAGATCAAGTTTCCTCCAGTTTCTCCATTTCCCTAAACTGTTCTTTTGATCCCAAAAATCCTTAAACTTGGTGAGCTCCTTGGTGTCTGTCCCTGCTTTGAGGTCCTCCAAATCCTCCTTTAACAAAATGGGTTCTTGTTGCAATATATCCTCCCAGAATAAGGCTAAGTCTCCCTCTCTAATTTCCCAGAAGCTGTGATCTTGAATTATGCTTCTATTTTCCCAGGCTTTGTTCCAAATATATGATCCTCTTATATTACTATCCATCCTTATGTGGTCATTATCTAGTCAATACCTTGCATATTTTTCATTCCAAAGGATAGCCCAATGTGCTTCTGGTTCTTTGATCCATCGCCACCATAATTTTGCCCCTAAAACCTTTCTTAGAATCTTAGGATCATCCAATCCAAGACCCTTGTGGTTTCTGGGTTTACAAATTTTTCCCATGAAACTAAGGCCCATTTCTTCTTATCTTCACCCTTGCACCATAGAAAGTCTCTTTGTATGTTTCTCATTTGGTGCAGGATTCCTTTAGGAGCAGGGATAGCTGAAAGCATAAAGATTGGGAATGTTTGTAGTATGACCTTTGTGAGGACCAACCTGCTAGCCAAGTTTAGAGATCTCATAGTACATTTCCTGGTTTTGTCTTGTAATTTATTAATTATCAGCTCCTAGATGCTCTTATGTAACGGTTTAGCCATTAGAGGAACTCCCAAATAACTTGAGGGGAGAGAATCCCTTTGAAAGCCCAAAATTGTAGATATGTTCCTCTGAATAGCAATGTTAGTATTGAAGAAAAATATTTTGGATTTGGAAAGATTTACTTCCATACTTGAAGCCATGGCAAAGTCACTAAGGATTTGCTTATAACCAAGTGATTTGTTGACTATAGGGATTCCTTGCAACATGGTCTCATCCACAAATTTTTCATGAGACAAGGCCTGTCCATTGTCTGAGAGTTGAAGACCCTTGATTTTACCAACTTCCTTTGCATTCTTGATAGACCTTCCCAGTCCTTCCATCATGAGGATGAAGATGAAGGGTGAGAGAAGGTCACCCTGCCTAAGGCCTCTGGAAGGAATAAAATTCTCTGAAGGAGAACCATTGACCAAAATTGAGAAATTGGAAGAAGTGACTAAAGCCATGATCCATCTTACCCAATTGTGGTCGAACCCGAAAGCAATAATAACTTTCCTGATATAGATCCAGTTCAGCTTATCATAAGCTTTGGCTATGTCCAGTTGCATGATCATTCCATCCTCTCTTTTGCTAGTAAGAGAATGCACCACTTCATGTGCTTGAATAATGTTATTAAGAATTTTCCTTCCTTCCACATATCCAGATTGTTTCCATGAGACTAGTGAATGAAGGAGGGGTTTGAGTGTATTAGCAACAAATTTAGATATTATCTTGTACACCACATTGCACAATGCTATAGGTCTAAACCTATTAGGGGTTTGAGCCAATTCCTGTTTATGGATGAGGGCTAGAAAAGTGGTGTTTAGAGCCTTCAAAATGGTTTTGTTCATTATGGAATCCTCAACCACCTGCAGAATGTCCTGTTTCACAATATTCCAACAAGCTTTGAAGAAGTCAGCATTGAAACCATCCGGGCCTGGTGCCTTCCCATTTTGAATTTATTTTAGTACTCTACTAACTTCCTCTTCAATCGTTGGCCTGTAAAGATTGGAATTATCCTCTCTGGAAATGATCTTGGGTATATGCTTAGTGAAGTCCTAGATGTGGAGTTATCTATCATAATAGGTTTCCTTTACTATGTTTCGAAAGTGCTGGAATAGAAGTGCATCTATTTCTTCATGAGAATTGAGAAGATTTCCTCTTTCATCCTTGATCAAAGAAATTCTGTTATGAGCTCTATTTGCTATGGTGGATTTGTGGAAAAATCTGGTATTACATTCACCTTCTTTTAGCCACTGAACTCTAGATTTTTGTCTCCAAAATATTTCCTCTTGTTTGCATAAATTCTCCCAGTTTTGATGATATTTGGTGGCTTGATCACTTTTGTATTTGTCATGTCCCTCTGCAATAAGGGCTTGGTTGAGTTCCTGCATTTTACCTTCAATAAATTTTTTCTCCTCAAAGATGTTACCAAATTCATTCTTGTTCCAGTCTTTAAGCTAGAGCTTGATGTGTTTTAGTCTTTTCTGAATAAGGAACATGTTGCTGCCCTAAATGTTTAAATCTTCTGACCACCATATGTTGATAATGAAGTCTGGGTGGATAGGCCAGATGTTCTCAAATCAAAAAGGTCTGTTCTTAGGGGTGCCAATGCCTTGAACCTCCAGTTGTATTGGCCAGTGATCTGAGTCTCCAAAGGGGAGCATACTTGCAACCATTTCCTTGTCATTGAAAATGAAATCCTCTAAGATTATGAATCTGTCTAACTTAGAGGCCACTTGAGACTCTCCTCCTCTTTTATTGTTCCAAATAAAGATTCCATTACTCGTTACAATGTCCACCAGCTTTATCTGATTAGTAAAGGTTTGAAAATCCAAAGAATCTTTGCCTAGAAGTCTAGTTCCCCCCTTTTTCTGTAAGTGATTTAATCATGTTGAAATCACCTCCTAGGATCTAGGGTATTCCTGCATGTTTGTCTCTAAGATTCTCCAGAGAGTTTAGAAGCCTAAGTTTGTCATCCGTTCTTTGAGGGTCATAAAAATTCGTTACCAGGTAGGTATCCTTGTCTCCCACAAGTTGAATGACTACAGATAAATATTCCCTAGATGCCTTTGCATATATTAAGCCAATTTTATGTGGATTCCAAAGAGTGAGAATACCTCCTACTATATTCTCTACTTTGAATTCAAGAAACTCAAATTTATTGAGCCATTTACTATGGATATCTCTTATCTCTGGATGGAACACTTAGTTTCTTGGATGAAAATCATATCCATAGCTACTTGTTTCATTCTATTATTCAATATTTTTTGTTTCCTTTTACTACCTAGACCCCTGATATTCCAAGAAGTTAACTTCATAATTAAAGATTAGTAAAGGAGTAACTGGAGAGGTCTTTCATCTTACCTAAATCTATCATTGACTTTCCACATTCCATCAACAACTCATTCTGCTTTTTTCTACCCCATTTCTTCCCTGGGTTTTTGAATGCTAGTCCTGCTGTGTTTTTCATTGTTTTCACTCCTTTGTTGCCCTGCCTATCTTTATGTTTTTGTCTATCCACCCCTCTAGTATAGGTTTTCCATAAAAACTGCTGCTAAACTTTGTTGAACTCCTCTATGGGTTACGAGTCTAACCCTTCATTGGTTCCTTGATTCAAGAAACCTTCCAAATCTAGGTTTTCTTTCTCAAGAATTTCTTGGAGCTCATGGTCCTCCATTTCCATCTCGCTTTGGGTCATTTCCTCATCCATCTCCTGTTTTGCATCATTCTTCATAAATTCTTTATGTTTGTTATTATCTTGTATTTGTTCCCTTTCTTCTACTTTATCCTCCTCCTCTAGACTTCCTTCCTTTGCCTGTTCTATTTCTATGGAACCTTCTTCTACTTCAAGGACATGAAACATGTTCTAGTTAGCTTGCTGCCCTACTGATTTACGTGGTTTTGGTCCTCTTTTTCCACATTTTCCTTTATGTTCCACCTTGACGAAGCTTTATAAATCCTTCGTTGTGTCATTTTTGTTTTTGTTCTCTATTTTACTAAGAGGGTAGTCTCTGAACAGATGTCCATGCTTGTGACATTTGTGACATCTGAATGGGATATGTTCATAATCTACTGTTTGTATCCATTCTTTATCAAAAACCTCCAAAATAACCTCGTCTGGCAGAACTCCAAAGAGATCCATTTCCACATATATTCTAGCAAAGGAAGTCTACTTTCCCTTTCTAATGGCCTTAGAAACTTTGACAAATCAACCTAACTTATTTCCTATGGAAACTAGAGACTCTGTTTGCCAGTAATCAAGATGTAGAGAATAGAGTCTTACCCAAACTGGAACCGATGTAAAAGTTTCGCATTCTGGAACAAAGTTCATAATCCAGGGTCACATATAGAGGCCTACTGCAACATAAAAGTAGGGCCCTCCTTCAAACACTCTATCATTATCTTCAATATTTGCAAATACAACAATGAAAAAACCCTTAGACCCAAGATGTAGGTCAATGCTGCCTTTTGGTTTCTAGTGGTATTTAATCCACATTTGTAAGGCTTTTTCAGTGGGCCATAGACCCATGAATTTACAAATGATTGATTGAGTTTTCATGTGATCCCTGTGCACCTGCAACGCTGGCTCATTTAAAATGACCCTAGGAGTTACCGCCACATTGGGTTTGCATGGTCCCATGTGTGCTTTGTCTTTTGTTCCTTTCTCCTTATTTTCTTCCTCATTTTCTTTTGCATCATTATGCTTCCTTGACTTTGTTCCCTCCCATTCTTCATTGTTTCTTTCCCTTCCTTCTGAAGGCTCTTTGTCATTTTCCTTTGGGTTTTTTCCCCTACTGTCCACAGCTTGCTTATAGGAGCGAGTGGAGCTCCCTCCTTTGCATCCTTCCATGGAGAACACCTCTGTAACAGTCCGAAACCCTAGTTTTTCTATCCTGCCATTTGCTCAAATTTTTTCTTAGAATATTCCAGTTCTATGTGTAATTATTCATTAGCTTGATAAATTTATATTTTAAACATAGAGAATGAATTTTATGTTGAATTTTATTCTACATGAGTGTGATTACATGTTTCAATTATTTTTCATCTGTTATGTATTTGATACATGAAAATTTACCATTTATCAATAACTTTAATTTTGTTGTTTTCTTTTTGTGTGTGTGTGTTTTTGTAAGATTTGTGACAAATATTTATGACTAACATAGTTAAATTCATAAGACAACCAGATTGATGTTAGTTGTATTCAAGTGTTGGGTAGTTACTTCAAGCTTGTAACATATTTCAATAACGCTATAAATTTCAAGTAACATTCCCATATTTCTTGGTTTGATCCACCCAGGAATAGAAAAATGTTCAGTGAATAACTATTATCGGGAAAACTAGTGTCCATTCAGAGCTGCTAGTCCCACTAAGACTAGTAGCTATCTTAGAAACAAACAAACCAAAGTTACTTGTGTTTTCCTCTATGAGAGATAGATGAGAGAGAAGCAGAGAGTACCAACCTCAGTCTTTTGCTGGGCTCCTTGCTTGTTTCCTCCCTCCTTTGATAGAGCTTTGCCACTCCTTCCTCACTTGTCCCACTTCAAAGAACACTAGTAGAGTCAAAGCAACAAAATACCATCAAAGCATAGAGATCTATAACCATAAACAATGTAGGATTAGATGTACATTAACCATACAAATGCATATATAAATACAAGATTCAGAGATATACAAGTATATGGAGGAAAACTCAAATAGCTTTATCGATCGAAGTAGTAGAAGAGAGGATTACAACCAAGCTGTCTAATCTAGCGCCATCCTCCTAGCATGAAAGTCCTCTTCACCACATGAAAAGCTAGATCACCCAACAATACAATACTTCACAGAGAAACCAACAGCTCTTCCTTACAAAATAAAAAATTCCAGCCTCTGGATCTCTACGATGACGGATCCATATATAGATATTTTTAGGTGGGTGAGTCAGCTTCTGGGATTTTGATTAGTGTCATTTCTCTTATATTTTTTGGTTCCACTTGGATATTTCATGATCTCTTACGCATCCCTGGGAAAATTTTGAGAGGCAAGTGTCAAATGAGCATTTTCTAGAAGATTCTTTGGGTTTCCACCTAGCAAACTACCTCTGCCATTTGTCTGCTCCCATTCGTCACACCCTACAGAAGGGCTTTTCAGTATGTATCACACCCTCAGCATGGAGCAGTCTGTATGGTCCAGTTTTTACTAGTTCCGAGCAGTTTCTTAGGGAGGACTTTTGGTAAATGATGTAATCAACTGACCTTATTCCTTTAGGGTATGAAACAACACTTTTAGGAGTTTAGAAACCCTTGGTTTATGGACATATGTGATTGGGGTTGCAGCGCCCAAATATGTCTATAACAGTTGTCCCCCAAAGCATGAGGTTGTAAATCTTCTAATGTCGGGTGAAATGCTTTATCATGAGGATCCGAGGTTTTTCGAACTGGAAGGTGACCTGTAATTAGATACAATACAATACATTATCTTCATAATATTTTTATGATCTAGATGAGGCGGGCATTCCCATGCTCAGCTCTATAAATTCATTTTCATGTGCATAGGACAAACAATCATCTGTGTGGTAGACTAATGATTCTGGTAGAGCCATCATCCCTTAGCTTGGATGATTATCTATGTAGCTATGATGTACATTTGACGTCTTTATCTTTCCTGAATATATCGCAGCCCAGATGGATGAAACTAGATCTGGGGTCTTCAAAACACATTCAATCTTCGCCCGAAGTACAAGTCAATCCATGTGAAAATATGTTCTGGTGTCGAACATGGAAAGACATCGCCTGATTACTAGCCAATGAGGTAAGTTGTTAACAGGAACAAGAGGAATCACCAATAATGATAATGGCCCTCAAGGTATTGCAGCACAATTCACATGGTGTGAATACATGAGTCGATGTTGAACACCATGCAAAATCTTTCAGTCAAAGGCCATTGATGTAAACCTGTTTCCGGAAGTGAGAAACTTGTCGTTGAGGCATGCAAGCTTCAAAGTACTGAAAGGGTTGTTCCTAAGTTGACTTCTTGGATAATCAGCTGATGTCGAAAAGAAGTGACTCATCATAGGAGGGCCTTAATGAATCCCACATCTATGACACAGAACGGAGTAAATGATTTTGTGGAGGTGAAAATGATCTGATGATACAAGGTTCGGGGTGGAGGTCATGAAAGAATGGAGCGTCAAGGTATTGTAGCGGAAGATATGTTAGCTAGGGTAGTGAATTCTCTGAGCGACTTCTCTTAAACATATCGATGACACTGAAATGGATTGGTAGCATTAACCCCAAAAATGGATGGTACGGAGGACCAATGGTGATATGATCGGTGAATAGAATAACCCAACCCAACTCAATCATGGTGACGTTGTGAAAGTGTCATGTCCAAGAGTGACCTGCTACCAATGAAGTTCTTCAAGTTTTCTTCCCAATTTTTCCCCAGACATTGTTGACCAGTACCTCTTTATTTTTTCAAGCTTGAGGAGGATAACATATGCTTGTTATGTAATTTTCCCTTCGGGTAAACTTGTCGCTATGTTTTAGTGAGTCTAGCGATAGTGAAACTAGCTCTTGTCTATAATGGACAAGTTTGTCGCTATTGTTTTAATGAGTTTAATGACAAATATAACTCGGTCATTTTCAATTTTAGAGAGTCTAAAAAGAGACGGAAAGGAAACTCCAGTAATCATTTTTCGTAGTATAATCCCTTACGCCCGAAAAAGTATAAAATAATACGAAAGGGATGACTTTTCTGATCACTTTAACAAGCCAAAAAAGAAAAGTGCTCGATCTTTTTGTGTAATGATCCCTCAGGTCCAAAAAGATTAAAATCTAGAGGAGGGATGGCACTTACAATCACTTTAATGAGCTAGAGAGGCCGTATGCTTGACAATATTTTTATATTTTACGAGTCTAAAAAGAGCTTAAAAGAGACTCGTCTTTGAGGAATGAGTGATATTTTCAGGTAGCATCTAGTTCTAGGTAAAGTTTGTAACTTTTCAATCATGGCAATGTAAAGAAGATGGCTAACAAAATCACTCATCGCAGCTATTCCTCAAAAGGGTAAGCAGATGATCGGCTTAAAAGTGGAGGTGATGGTAAGAACACGACCAAGGCTTAAAAGTTGATTGTAATGCCATCACAAAGGTTATTTACTGAAAGTGGGTTCATTTTTTAATGAGCTTGAACTCTGGGGGAACATATTCTCATAACTAGGTTTATTTTTTAACGATCTTGAACTTTGTGAAAACACTGCTCCTGCCAGTCGTATAATAAGAATGTCTTTCATCAGTAGGTTCATTTTTTAGGGAGCTTGCCCCATGTGCAACTTTGCTCCGGAGCCTTTTGCATGTAAGCTAGGAACAACCAACCTATGAGGTTAAAGGGTTGACGGCCTACAAACTTAGAAAAAATCCTACAAACTACAAAAATAAATGGTCGCTTTTCACTCCCATGCAAAAGGTTTGCATTCCCCTAGGTATAAAGAGAAGTAGAGCTTTTAGGTTACCATACGGAAGTTCTCGCATGAAAGAAAGGTTGTTTCATCTGCATTTGTAGACAAAACACTTCCTTGGCTATGTCCATAGACAAAGGTGAATGGTACGAGCCTCCACTCACATAACCTTTGACGAAGGAATCCTTTTCTAGTCTAATCGCATTTTCCTAAATGGACGGGTGTGTCAAATTAGTCATATATCCTACGCGAAACCTACCTTATATTCGGGGTTTTCCTATCGAAGCAGACCAGGGTGCATGTCCCCTGGGTTTAGTCACATTCACCGAAACTGAATCACTCGTGCTCATCAGGTGGATGGACTGGAGGTTGATGAGACATTCCTTGTACAAAAATACCAATTAGGGATGGTATTTGACTATTAGCCATTTTTGAACTAGGAAATGAAAGCTGGTCAATGAATTGGACCATTCTGCCTTCATACGGGAAACACATCACCCTAAAGAGTGATGAAACAATAACTCCCATGCTATAAATGTAGTCACGTCCAAGGAGTAGATTGTAATCTAATGGCCCCTGGACTACCATCACGTTCAAATAAATTTTTTTCCTTCTCAAAGTTAGAGGCAAATTTGGAAGGATCCCTAATGGTCAACTAGTTCCTTTGTTGAAGCCTAACAGATTTTGAATCTCAGGTACAAGTGATGGCGAACCAAGCACTTTCCAAGCAGTGGAGGAAAGGATACTCACAGAGGCCCCTTCATCTATGATTTTACCAGCCATGATCATTCTATAATCTTGTACTATGATTTGGAATGGTATATTAGATGGTAGGTCAGGTCTCCCTAGTAGATTCCAATTGAAGGAAATGACTAGATTGCTTGGAGGTGGGACTGAATATATAACCGAATGAATCTCTGATGAACTTCCTTACTGTGAGAAAGGAACGGGTAGACTGGCCCCAGGTTCATTGGATTCTGTATTGACAAAAAGAATTTGAATGTTGTCGTTCTCATTCCCTTTGGTGACTGTATCATATGAAAGCGGACCTTCTGAAGACAAGACTGGGTCGACTGCTGTCTTGACCTGTTGACTTTGGTCTGGTGTGGACTCAGAGGGTTTATCTTCAATGATAGGTTCTTCAACTGACAACAAAGGTGTGTCAGTCAGATTTTCAACTAGCGATGGACTCGGCAAGAGTTTCTTGTATCCAAGAGGAAGTCATTGCAGTGAAGTAGGACGATTATCCAAGACTCTTTTAGCTTCATCCAAGAATGGACAATGGTAGAGGGCATGATCGCCTTCATAATGTTTACAAGGAAATTTAGATCTTCCTTTTTGTCCATTGATTTCATTTTCACTAGTTGACGATGTGCTCTCAACATGATCATTAGAGGTTGACAACACTAAATTGTGCAAGCAGGGAGACTAGTCCCTTAAGATCCATGGGATGCAAGGACAATCTTGATGATAGTGGTCCCCTTTGAAAATGACACATGGATATTTAGGTTTGGATGGTGCAGTGTGTGGATTTTCACCAGACAATGCATGGTTTCCCCTTTTACGTTGGCTTCTTCTTCTTCTTCTCCTTCCCTTTCTTCTTCTTCTTAGTTACTTGGTTTTTAGTTTTACTAGCTTCATCAAGCGAAGAGAAAGAAGGAGAGGGAGAAACAAACGAAGTAGAAGGTTGGGGATTAACTCTAGTATCATCTAGTTGCTAATTTGATTGCTCAGGAATCACGGTGTTTTGAACAACAGAGGTCGAGAAAATCCATACTGGCAGGCCAACTGTAAGTCCTAGAAGGGACAATGTAGCCATGTGTGGAGCACCAACATCTCCCCAAGAGGAGAAGGGACTAGGATTCCCCCCAAGTGGAAATGTTTGATTGGTGGACTCCATTTTCTCAACCTAAGACCAACGAGGGAACAATGATGTTATTCCGATTAAAATAATTTTATGACGCTTTGACACAACTTTCTTTTTCAATTTTTAAGAGTTGAGAAAAAGTTAAAGATGAATCTAGTCACCTTCAATTTTTAATGAGCTTGAAGTGACAAGTGCTCAGATGGACCTTTTCTTTTAAGGAGTCTGAAAAGGAACAAAAGTGACTGCTCAGGAAATCTAGACAGAGGGATTACCAAACCAATCACAAAACTGTAGAATACTTTTTACGTACAGTAGTCAATCTTCCCAAATGTTGTGTTCAGCGCATTGCAATCGATAGGGCAGCAAACACGACTTCCTAAGGATAAAGGGTATAGCCTATTGTGGTCTCCCAATATATACTCGATGGTATGTGGGAGCACAAGTCAGTACTGGAACTTATCGTATCAAAGAGGAGGAATCACCAAACCTATGATGAAAATGATAGTTACCAGGCTTTATGATGCCGGAATACGTCTCTAGCCTAGACTTCTAGATGTTGTGTGTTAGGTTCCAAAGAATTTTTATGTTCATTGAGGTTTATTTTACAGTTGATCTTTCTTAAGAAGTTTTCCTTTAAGGTTCACCACATGATGTAGATATACAATTTCTAAATATGAAATATAAGATGATAAACAGTTGTTTACTTTCTTTTAGCAATGAAAATCCTAGCTACTAAGGAAAGAGAAGTAAAATTCTTTCAACATAGAGCAGAGAGGACACACTAAATGCACTTTTCCTAAATCAATTTCCACATGCAGCCTAAATGAAAATGCACATGCATGTATTTGTTTTTTCAGTTTCTTTAATGTGTGAAAGACAAAAAGAAACTAAGCACAGATCTGAACTATCTTTCCTCAAAGTGACACTTCAGCAAAAACGAAAGGAAGATTAAGACGACACTTTCAATTTCGACTTGAAAACTGCTTTCGACACTTCAAAGAATTGATGATTCAAATCAAAGAGAATAGCAAAAGTGTAATCAACTATCTAAAAGAGGAAGACTTTACCACACTCTTTTCCTTGACTGAAAACGACACTTGTAACACTTTCAAATCAAAAGATGACAATTTGATTAAGCTACTATTTGCAAAGGAGAACTGTAAATGATGAAAAATACATAAAAATGTTCACAATTCTTTATCAATGGAGGCTAAATAATGCAAAGGAAGAAAGTTTCAACAGTGATATACTGATCATAGATAGTAAAACTACTGAATAAAGTTGAAGACAATAAAAAAAACCAAAATCTGGAGGTAGAAATAGTCTCACTCAATCATCGCACCTGTAACACAGGGAAACAGGGATGCATATCACCTGCAACACATGGTAGGTGTGATGAATCTAGGTTTCCAATGAGAGATAGTGCGATGGTCCAGGGATGAGACTGAGCTCGGTTTTTTCCCACAGTTTGCAACAAAGTTCAGGGATTTAAGCTGAGCTAATGATAGGAAATAAACACAAAATATAGGGGCTGATCTAATGAGGTTATTTGAGCTACCACCAGGGCACTTAGGATGTTTGCAAGTCATTTGTTCAGTTCATAAACAAACCCAGAGATTGACTAAAGTAGCATTGATCTACTTTGCACTTGCATAGCAAATTCAGTTCGAAGGCTAGCTAGCTTAACTTCAGGCTCCATCTGAAGTTTATAAAGAAAAAAATAGAAACAAACAAACAAACTATTCACTCCCCAGCAGAGTCACCTTTTTGTTATTGGGAAAACTAGTGTCCATTCAGAGCTGCTAGTCCCACTAAGACTAGTAGCTATCTTAGAAACAAACAAACCAAAGTTACTTGTGCTTTCCTTTATGAGAGATAGATGAGAGAGAAGCAAAGAGTACTAACCTTATTCTTTCACTTGGCTCCTTGCTTGTTTCCTCCCTCCTTTGATAGAGCTTCGCCACTCCTTCCTCACTTGTCCTGCTTCAAAGAACACCTGTAGAGTTAAAGTAGCAACATACCATCAAAGCATATAGATCTATAACCATAAACAATGTGGGATCAGATGTACATTAACCATACAAATGCATACATAAATACAAGATTTAGAGATATACGAGTATATGGAGGAAAACTCAAATAGTTTTATTGATAGAAGTAGTAGAAGAGAGGATTACAACCAATCTATCTGATCTGGCACCATCCTCCCAGCATGAAAGCCCTCTTAACCTCATGAAAAGCTAGATCACCCAACAATACAATGCTTCACAGAGAAACCAACAACACTTCCTTACAAAATACAAAATTCTAGCCTCTGCATTTCTAGGATGAGGGATCCATATATAGATATTTGTAGGTGGGTGAGTCAACTTCTAGGATTTTGATTAGTGTCATTTCTCTGATAGTTCTTGGTTCCACTTGGAGACTTCATGATCTCTTACTCATCCCTGGGTGAATTTAGAGAGGCAAGTGTCAAATGAGCAATTTTTAGAAGATTCTTTGGGTTTCCACCTAGAAAATTGCCTCTGCCATTTGTTTTCTCTCCCTCATCACACCCTACAAAAGGGCTTTTCAGTATACATCACACCCTCTATGTGTAATAGGTGAGATGCATCGCACCCTCAGCAAGGATCAGTCTGTATGGTCCAGTTTCGACCAGTTCTAAGCAGTTTCTTAAGGAAAACTTCTGGGAAATGATGTAATCAGCTGACCTTGTTCCTTTAGGGTATGAAACAACACTTTTAGGGTTTAGAAGCCCTTGGTTTATGGACATATGTGATTGGGGCTGCAGTGCCAAAATATGTCTATAACAATAACATTTCTATTTTGTCCATCAAAAGAGGCATATTCTAGTTGTCTATAGGGAATTTTTGTATGTATGTGATTTGTTTGAAGGAAACCTACATATGTACACCAACTACTAGAATAGAAGTAATGTATATATGCAAAAAATCTATTTTGGAAGCATTTGAAGGAAAATTGAAGTCCACAACTACCACACAACTGCAAGGGATTTAACTATTAGGGACAATGAATGCTTCTTAAGCATAAGTATGGAAAAGTATGTTATAACAATTATGTTATACAATAGCTACTCCCTAACAAAAAACTATAATGTTATTCATGAATTTTTTTGAGTAATATCTGCTTCGAAATTTGGATTTCCAATAGTGCTTAGAAAAGTTCCTTTGGGGATTTCTATTTGTCCCATAATATCCATCATGGTAGTTAGTACTTCAAGGGATTATTTTTTGCAAAGAAAACCCACACTTACAAGATGACAAAGATAGTTTAGTGCATTATATTCTATATTCGTCATAATTTTTCTCCTCAATAGAGTCCCATAGATGACTTCTCTTACTGAGTTCAACAAAAGAACTACCCGCCCATTTTGCATGTTCATACCTTCCACAAACAAGTTGTGAGTGGGATTATGTCTATTCAACATCTCCAATAACATTATTACATGGATATAAACATCACCATTTGTCATGACATGTCCATACAATCCATATTCTACATTGAGATCTTCTCATTATGTAGATATTTATGTAGATTCAACAACTCATGTGATATACTAAAACAAAGACAAGAATCTACTCTACTCTTTATAGTGGAAACCAATAACTTGATCGATGAAGAAAATAATCAAAAGGAGGAAGAATATTAATGGAACATAACACAATATTTCTCTGGGGAAAGCAACTACTCAAAACCTTGACTATCGAGATTGCATTAACTAGAAGATCTCAGAAGAAAATACACTGCTTGTTCACACTAGAACAATTCCTTCACAAGTATAATCTAATTCTCTACTCACAAGCTAGCTCAAGCCAACACTTAACCTATTTTGATGCCTTCGAAGCCCCTACTTCTTGCGCAATTCCTAAGAGAATCAACCCATATTTAATTGGGAAATCCTTCACCCATAACTGCGAAATCAAAACTTAGGTCCTTAAATGATTGCATGCACCATCTGTACAACTCTAAAAATTATACAAGTGAGAGTAAATTGTCCCTACACTCTAGTCTCAACTAGGTCTTCCTCTGAACTGACATGCATGAATTATTTGTGAGTGAATCTTCAATTAACTGGTGTGGTACTAGTTGATGCACTTGTGCACTAATCCACTACTAGACCTCTACTAGTTTAACTGACTATAACTCAGTTAGATTGAGTTATCTAATTAAAACTCCAATAAACTCAACCTAGACCCCTAAAATTTAGGGATCACACTTACATGACTCCAGATATACTTCCAAATTGAATTTCCTAAGCTAACTATGTCAACTTAACTTATTTAACTATTACAAGTTTCTCTGAGAAAAGAATTACAATTTAATTGAAGGAAAAATTAAATTGGAATTTCTAGATGTTATTTTTAATATTTCTTGTTGCTATTTGCAACACTCTATCTCAACAATAAATGAATTCAAATTTATCCCAATCCTAAACCTCTGGAATGTTCTGCATACAACACATCTATCCAGTGTTGTTGCCACAACAACTCCTGAAAAAAATATCCAACCTGAATTAGTATGTTGCATATCTCATCAAAGACTATGACTGCTACTATCTCTGCCTCTATTGACTAAAAACTATGTACTTCTACGGACTCAACCTTTCTGCACTATTGTCAACTCTGCTCTATGCTCTTCAGTATTTGACTATTCTAGCCTCTGTCACTCTGATATTTGATTGCATCAACCCCCACTGATCCATCTTGCTACTGTGTACTTTAGGCTCCTGTAGCAAGGTATGGTCCAAGAGATAAAACCTCTCAATGGACCCTGCCCAATTCCTTCTCCATTGGGACTATCACTTCACATTGCCCCACCTCTCACTTAGAGGTATGGTTGCATGTGCTCCCTCTCCCCACTTGGCATGAAATTTCCCCCTACTAGAGGTCTCTACTTGAGTGGATGCCTTCACTCAGTCTCCTCTCTTCTTCTCCAATTTTGGCTACTCCACAACTTTCTAAGGTTGCTTCTGAGGCTGCATCTTCTCTACTTTAGTGGATCTCTGCACTTGATCTCCTCTATGCTTCTCCAATTGTGGTTGCTCCACAATTATCTGAGACTGCTTCTAAGGCTTCTTCTGGGGCTACATTTCGAGAGGTAATACACTCTCCCTCTCAACCAATAAGTCTCTAACCTTTTCCATGCTCCTCAAGGCTTTGCATGCATCTTTGACCTCAAGAGCATACAAGTTCTTGACTCATACACCAATCTCTTTCACCTGTCCTGTGGCGATGTGTGTAAGGAAAACCTTTCGCTTACTAAAATTCACATCATAGCCACAATCTTCCAATACCATGATAGAAACAAGATTCTTCTTTAGTCCTGGAACATACATCACATTTTCTATTCTGAGAGGGCAGCCAGACTCCCTTTGAAAGGTAACTCTAAAGATCATGGTAGGGCTATACATCCCTTCATCTCCAACTTTATGTTTTGCTGGAGATCTCTTTCTTGAAAATAACTAGAGAAATATTTGTTCCTCATCATATGGAACGAAGCACCACTGTCAAGATACCACATGCCTCCCATTACAGTGTTGTCCATGCATGCAATGAAAGTGAAATCAAGTTTGAATTGTTAAGCTAGAGCTTCACCTACTACTACTACTGCTAGCTCCTTATTTCTTGCTTTCTTTTGTGGGAAATTTGTGGCATAGTGCCCATGCTATGTTAGGTCCCTATACTACTAGTGTAGCCCCTTACTATTATTAGTGGAACCCCCTTATTGTATTATTTTTCCCATGTAGTCGACATATTGTTATTATTTTTCCCCATAGAAGCCCATTATTGTTATTATTATTCCCTTACATTATTATTGTTATGTCAGCTATGATTATATTGTGACCCCTTAGAATCATATATATAGAAAGGAGGTCTTATCATTTGTATCATTGTTGATGGTGCTGGAGCCCCCAATATTCAGGGGATCACCTTGGTATGAAGTCCCAACTAGGCCTCACACCATTTGGTGTGGGAGTCCCATCGAGTAATATGGCCCGGATGCCATTATCTTAAAGATTTGCCTCAACTCTTACTTGTTGGCATAGGAGAGTGGTCTGCTTTGTCTTCAAAAAGTGATGTCCGTGTGCCTGGTGATTGTTAGTGTCACTTGTGTCAATGGTTCTTTCACTGTAGCGGGAGAGGGTGGGAGTGAGTACCAAGTCAGTTGGGAGGAAACCTAAACTCTACTACGAACACACAACACAACAGGACATGCATATCTTCTAGAGGAACAGTCCACATGGATGCGGAAATCAAAATACACAATGGATGATAACGTACAACACTTAGCAGATGAGTCTGCATGAGTGCAATGGTTGTTGTAGCAAGTTTTATCTGAAAGGTTTGTCTAATGTTCGAGAGGGTAGTCAACATGGGTGAGACAACATTAACAGCATATACAACACATTTCATTAACATATGTGTATTACAACAAGTGAATGATTTCAAGTGTTAAACACAAGTTAAAGCAACATGCATTACAGGTGTTCAAGATTAGTCTTACAACAGTTACAATACATGTGTGAAAATGTGTTGGCCTGTTAGCAGGCTTGTGAATTAAGAAAATGTTCCAAGAAACATTGTTACACCATACATCACTAACCCCGTGTGCAAGGAAATGGAACCACTACTTACTCCTAAAAGAAAATATTATAGAATCTCAAAGGTATGTGGGAGGAGCTTAGGTGAAAAGTATTTTTCATGTGAAAAAGAGGGGGTATTTATAGCCAAGGGTGAAACTTACCCTTGTGGTTGTTCAACTACCCTCATGATTGTTTGACTTCCATGACTTTTCGACTTTAGATGACTCTTCATACAACAAGTGTATCTCTTGGACTTCCACGCTCCATTACATTGATTGATAGTATGGCCCACAGTAGAGATGTGGACAAAATGACTCATCAGAAGATTCGACATGACGATGCTAGTACATTCTTGTTGCTACTGGTGTGGATATCAAGTTGCAGTGTTGTTGGGTGATTGATGTACTCAAGGTGTGTCACAACTTCACCTTCACATGACAAAGTGCACGGAGTCTTTGATGGTCTTTGGTTCGCTTGATTTTTCATTCACACATTGCTCCTTGCTTGTATGTTGGTAAGCTCCACAAGTTCATCTGTTCATGAAAGGTGCATGTTTGTCCATGTGTTTATCCGTGAATACATCTTGCATGTTTGCTCATCTGTCCATCCGCAAACACATCTTTGCATGATCATCTGTTCATGATCACATCTCTTTGCATGCATCATTTTTTCAACCATTGGCAAACATGTCCTTCTACATGTGCTCCCTTTGTTCATCCCATCCATCATCACACGATGTTTGTTTGTGTCCTTATATTTGTAGTCACTCATGATGAGATGACATCAAATCCATAAACCTCCTAGTCTACCATGATGCATAATTGTTTAAATTTCAGGTGATCGGAAGAGGAGACAAGGTTGTGAGGTGGGATGGAGGCTCTAGGAACCGTTGATGAAAACAGCACAGCAGTCACTAGGTGATGGAGATGGGCAATCTGGATTGACAGTGACTGTTTCCAGGGTCTGGCTCAGATGAAGGACAAAACTATGTAGTTTCTTAGAGGAACAATTAGGGCTATGGGAAGGCTGTGTAGTCTGAATCTGCACAATTTCCAAAATGAGCGGGCAGTGGGAGCTTGGAAGCAAAAACTGTGCAATTCCTGGAGGAAACTGGCAGTTGGTTTCTGGATCACTGGCAGAAAAAACTACACAATTCTTGAGGGGAACTAGCGGTCAGCTATCGGGAGCTTGGTAGTAAAAGCTGCGCAGTTCCTGGAGGAAATTGGCAGTCAAATGCTGGAGCTTCGCAGCAAAACTACGCAATTCCTAACAGGAACTGGCAGTCGGCTATTGGGAGCTGCTGGTGGGTAAAATTGTGTTGATGCTGGGAGGTTGGCCTGCTGATCACCTCTGCACAATTTTTGAGTTGAGCAGATTGTTGGGTAGCAGATGGATTGCTCATGAAAACTGTGTAGTTTTCTGGATAAATAGTCAATCGATTGACTGGAAAAACTGCGCAATTTCTAAGGGAGATAAGGACTGGCACTTGGTGTCTATCTGGCTTGTCTACACAATTCTCTTAGTGAGTAGAGAGGGCAAGGTTGCAGCCTCTGCATAATTTTTTAGGGGGGTCAGTCTCAGGGTGGCTATTGAGTGAAAGTCTCTGGTTGACTAGGATGAAGGTTGATTGATTCGCTTGCAGGCAGCGCAACTTGAAATGGCTTGCTTGGTGCTTTTTCATTGTTTTGGGTGACAGTTGATCAAGTCGATGGCAGGGTAATGAGTTGGGTGTCAGAGGGGAATCTAGTCGTTATAAATTCATCAAAGTGACTAAGTTTGTGATATAGTGAAATATGCATACTTGATCTTGTGAACACACACATAAATGACTAGACGACGAGACGACTAAAACCATTCAGACACACATTCTCAACATGACTGACCGACAGTGTGAGCGACAAGCACGACGCTTGTTATTGATTGTTGGTTGACTGTGACGATGCTTGCGTGACAGTGTATGTGACTCTGTGTGTGAGTTCGAAAAATGTTTACATAATGAACACAACATATACACATGAAGCGAATACCTTGAATGTGACTAGAACATAGTCGCAAGCATGAAAGTGACATCAACATGCAAAAGCTTGAGTGGAATGATCAAGCAAGGTGGGTGCGAAGACATGCACGAGCTCACAAAGTGAACCTGAGTGCATGCAGTCATCAATTAAAACACTCAAAGGAGGCTCTGCAATTGGATGTAGGCCAAAATTTTGGAGGGTGGTTGTAGCCGCTATAACACTTGGTGACACATTGGTAGAACTCCAGCTTCTTTGTTTTGGTTCATTGATAGCATAGGGCCTTGGTCTTTCAGTGATTATTGAATCACTATGTGTGTTACTTCAGCTTCCCCACTTACCCCATGGACATACATTATTCACATTTTTCCAACTCATTCAAACACAATCAAAATTTCAACTTGATCACAGTGTTCCAAAATCAGGAAGGGTAGTTTAGCTCACGAGTTGAAGATTTTCATAGTATGGTGAGAAGATAATTTTTTGACCTAGAGCTACAAGATAAAGTAAGAGACACCTAATACTAAAAATTATGCTCAAGGATTTTTAGGGTTGTCGTCCTCAAGATAATGATTGTGTTTTTCCTATTAGTAATTATAGTAGTTCCACTCAATGATTGCAAATTCCATAAGGTGTCATTAACAATCGCTACCTAGTTTTTTGTCTCAATATTGGTTCTAATTCTTGTGATAATTTTTATTTGGTTTCTCCCTTAACATTGCTTACATTATAATTTTTTTATTTTTTTAAGTTTCAACTAACTTGTGTCAATTCTTATTGAAACATAGGGTTTTCCATATTCCTACCAAAAGTGGTGGAAAGTGAATTCTTTTGTTTATGTAACACTTCCTCCCACCCCCTTGTACTATCTCAGTCTGTGAAAGGTGTTACCTATTAATTTGACTCAATATCCAAGGTTTTTTATGAAGATGGGGTTACAAAAATCCTCTTTGTCCAACATTAACAAAACTTGAAACAAATTCCACCATCACAATAAGCTCCATCTCTAGGAGATCACAAGGATCTTTACTATTGAAGGAATATCCATCTCTATCAAGTTCATTATGTTATTTGTCTTTCTTTTATTAAGTATAAATTAGAGAAACATGAATTGATGCATTATCTAGAAGAGCCTTGGTTTTGTAAAAGCATGGCATCATAGAAGGAGGCATATGTTAGTAAAACTAGAATCTACATAATGAAGTTGCTTTGAAAGAAAATCATCGAGCTTATAAGAATGAGAATATTCAAACCATATTGCATGTTTATAGTTCATCTAATAATTTTCAAACATACCTTTAGAGGTAGTCATCTTGCAAAGTGGGATAATCAAGACCCTTTATGAATCATCATTTAGGAAGGTTCTTGGAAGAAAAATTATGACTAGTATATATTCCATCTAATCTATAGTCTTGAAGGATGAAAGAATGAAAATGGTCAAGTTGCAGTGTGGAAGACATAACTAAAGTATTTCTCCTCTTGAAAAGAAACCCACCGTTGATAGGTATAAGAAGAAAACTCATTCAAGAAATGGTGGCTAGATGGTTGTATGGAAGCATAGGTATACATGTTTTAAGTAACTCTTCTCTAGGGCAGGGTTCATATCTACACAAATCTTGCAAAAAGAGTTGGTTATAAAAATGTGCCTGGTAAGTCTTTCATGTGATTACTTGATGCTTGAAAGAAGAAGTTTGATATGCTTCGGTATGGATAAATATCAAGGCTCTCAGACAAGATTGCATGAAATAAATATAATTATATTGATCAACATCAAGGATAGTCTCCAGACAAAAGAAAGGTAGTTAATAATGAAAGATCCAATGAAGATATTGAATTTTGTTAATCAAGTTCGATCCATGTGCACTTCGATTAAAAGTGGATGCATGGAGAAGGATTCTTGTACAATATGGAGATGGATAATGCAAAAGGATGTTGATCTCAAAGGATTAAAGTAAGAAAATACTTTGATGAAAGGGCAATCATAATAAGCTAAATCTGATTTTCATATTTATTGGTATTGGTTATATGGTTAAGATATTATTTTTCTACCTGGAAGGATATTTCAAAAATTCATAATGACAGTTGAGGCAAGTTCAACGATTGATGTTGAACTTGATTCAAAGGACATGTGAATTGTATGAATGATTTTAACAATACTTAAAGGGTTATGTAGTCAAGATGTTTGCATCATAATCTTAGATTTGAAAGGTAGAAGTATAAGAGGATGATTTGATTTTCATGAAGATCACTTTCATGTTTAGAAGGAGCTACGATTGACTCTATTTTTCATTGATGGTAAAGAGGAAAGTGATATGGAAGGTTGATGCCCTCAACCCAAACATAAGAATAAAGGAAGGAGATGGATCCATAATATCAAGAAAGCAATAAGCTCAATATGACGAGATGCAAAAGGAAGGAGAAGCCATGAAGCTACTACTTGAAGATCTCCATGAAGAACTTGTAGTTTACACACTTACAAAGACAAGTTAGAGAGCCTATGGTTATGACTTCCTAATTGAAAGGAAGTGTAAGAATTTCCTCTAGGATTTAGGGGGAGTAATAAGTATCCATATATGTTGAAAAATGAGCAAGGATCTATTCCCTAATTAAGAGGGAATTGGGATATCCTCCCTGGTTGAGAGGGAGTGATGTTAGACATCATATTCTCTTCTTCATGTGTCATGCACTAGGCCAGGACTAACAACCATACACCTAAGTGAAGGCCATGGAGGAAAAATGGAGAAAATAGGATTGGATAATCATCTAAGATTAATACTACTTGAGGACAAAGAATCCAAGATAGTAAGTATTCTTATTAGTCAACACTCTTTGAGGATTGGAAAGGTATCCAAGACAAGAGTGGTCAAAGTGGATCGATATTCTTTGATGATTGGGATTCCAAGATAAGAATATCCCAAAAAGGACATACCTAGTGGATGGGGTATGTACCTTGAATAGGTAGTGTGGTATCTCATGTAAAGCCTCCCAACATTATGCTATGATATGAGAAGTGATTTCAAGTTAAGGGCCTACTATTTTGACATTGTTGGTCATGATGTTGATGCTAAAAAAATGGCTTACCAATTCGACTCTTCTTATGAAAACTCTTCAGTTCAAGAATAGACTTGTATGAGTTCTACAATTATGAATACCTCCCTAGTTAAAAGGGAATGTTGGAAAATGTAACTAGTTTTGTGTAGAAATAACTGGAAACTTACAACTACTAATGAATTATGATTGAAAACAATAGACACAAATTTCTTTTACTCAATTTGCGAAAGGGAAAACATACAATAAAAACACATGCAATCATTCAATCACAATGAATATTCATTTTTTCACTTGGAAAAACCCCTCCTTTGTTTGTATTATATCAGATTAGAAAAATGATCTATTATAATGACAACTTCAATCCTTGAAGCTCAACCTACACTACAATACTGATCTCTTCTTGCTAAGCAAGCTCTGCCCAAAACTAAGGAAAAATAGCAATCATCCTTCCTTATATTTCCATGCGCAATTCCTGCCCCCAAAGAATATGAATAGCTCATATTTTATTGATTTGGGGCTTCTACGATCTATATTTTGTGTGGTATTATATTCCAGAGTCATCGTAATGATATTTGTTATATTCAATGTTTCGAACCAACCTCTTTGGTTCATCATCAGGATTAGATCCATCCTGAACCCTAAAGAATAGGAATAGCTCGTATTTTCTTGTGCAATCCCAAGAAAATTCCTCACCCGCTACATGAAAATTCAGTACACTCAATAATATACGAAATTTATACGTTTTCCCTCCACCCAACTAAGAAAATCAAATTGCATGCATGAATAGGGCTATTTTGAGAAAAATTACTAGTTAACGAAGATATCAGTGAGTTAACAACAATTACAAATACTCAACTAAAATCATATTGACTTTGGTCATGACTAGAGCTCAAATAATTGAGTTTCACTAACTATAACTCCACTATATTTATAGATCTTAGCAATCAACTCATGCGCAACTCTACTTCTTGCCAACAAAGATAAATTGACTAACTTAACTGAGTAACTTTTCCATGTCACTACTATTAACCACAACTCAAGTCATCCCACTAATATGGAAAATCCAATTTCTCCATTTGATGAAGGAAAAAGCCAAATGAAGGATTTTCTTACTTCAATTTAACATTTTTGTCTTCATAATTGTCATTGTACTCATGAATTATGTATATATTATGTAAAAAAAAAAAAAAACATGGGTTTCATGCTCAAGTTGATTTGTCTTCTAGGTCAAGCATGTTCTTCATGCTTCTACAGTTTTTCAAGTCAAAAGAAATTTTGTTGAGTCAAAATCCCATTTGGGCTTCCTAAAATAAAGAAGAAAATGGATTTTGTTTGTACTAAAAGGAATAAATTCATCCACAAGACCAAGTCATCCGTCCAAGATGATGAGGTTGGACTGCCTAAAGGACATGGCATTCTGGTCACATGAATCACCATAAGTAGCCCAACATGTTCCTCCACTTGTAGCACAAGGTTTTCATGGACCATACATAGTAGATATGGAAATTTGTAGCGAAGAGGATGTGAAGTCTACATGAAAAGACATGTGTACCTTCCTAAAGCTAATATTATGTAATATGATGTGAATTTCAGGAAACGAGGAGACTATGGTCCTGTAATAAGAATTATGGCAGCTCATGGATAGATTGGAGGGAAAACCTAGTGCTTGTAGGGGATAATGGTTTTAGTCTTGGGGCCTTGGATTTATCATTTTGGGGCCTTGGATTTTCCACTTTGGAAGGGTTTTCCCCTGGCTTAGAGCCTACATTTTGTGTCCATTATCTTCATCGATCTTCATGTTTTATGCTCTTGATAATTGGTTGATGAAAATAAACTAAGAAAGAACAAGAAGAAGATAATATGCAGTCACAAGAAATTATTAAGGATAAGAATAACTGAATTAATAGTTTCCTTACTAGATTCTCTGACACGTGGAAGAAAGAAATAAAGTAATGGAGGTTGTGTTCAATGAAAAAATTGAAAATTCATCAACACAAAAACTAATTATTTCAATTAATGAAACAACTCATAAAAAAATTGTTTTCTCTTATATATTCGGGCTTATTAAGCTACTCATATAGCTTTGGACTCATATATGGTTTTAGTGGAAGTTTTGTGATGGTTTTGGTGATCAACTCTCATGGAAATTTTCTATGCACTTTTTTTATGGACATAATACACATATATCTTTTGCAATTATTGAATGGGAGCCAATTTCATAATTGACCATTATATGATGCATGGCTATGTGGAGAGCATGAGGGATTATCATGCATGTTTTGAATTTTCTTTACGAAATGTGATGGTATGATATGATGACATATCGATGTGGGTCCTCCCTCTAACTTAAGTCATCAAATGTTCCCTATTTACTGGGAGTTCAACATTAAAATTGTTTTCCTTCTTACATATCCAAGTTATTTTGCTAACCCGGAGTTAAAGTAAAATAAAATAGTTTTGTAACCATCTCAAAGGAAGCTTGACTACAAATACTTGCTCAAAGAAAAAAATGAGAGAAAACTTTACATAGAGTATGGTATGATCTAGTTTGATTACTTTAGTTTTGGGATAATCTGTTGTGTTATTTTAAGTATTTGGATCTCACAAAATTATTGTTACAAGGCTTCTTTTAAATAGTAGTGATGGATGGAGGTCTAAAAATCTCACTTGTTGAGTAAGGTATTTTTTACTTTGATCATTCATGATATTACAACTGTTGTATATTTGTCACATTGATAATTGGCATTGTGTGTAGTAGTATACCAGTGTCCAGAAGGTCTCACTAAGCTAGTTAAAGCAAGGCCAAGGCTTATTTATTTCTCTTTGTTACTTGTATTTGACTTATAAGGTTCATAAACATTACCATTTGTAAAGGAGGTTATTTTCGTGGATTATTCTAATTTGGCTACTTTGAGTTTATTATATTTGAAAAAAAAATCAGATATACTCAATGAAGAATCTATTTCTTATCTTTCCATCTCGTGTCCTATTTCTATTGCTCATTTTCTTTACTTTCTTAATTGTAGTATTTTTAGTGTTATATATAGTATCTATTATGTTGATAAATTTATATTTTAAACACAGAATGAATTTTCTGTTGAATTTTATTCTACATGAGTGTGATTACATGTTTTGATTATTTTTCATAAGTTATGTGTTTGATATGTGAAAATTTACCATTTATCAATAAATTTAATTTTGTTTTTTTTGTTTTTTTTTGTGTGTGTGTGTGTGTTTTTGTAGGATTTGTGACAGATATTTATGACTAACATAGATAAAATCATAGGACAACCAGATTGATGTTAGTTGTATTCAAGTGTTGGGTAGTTACTTCAAACTTGTAACATATTTCAATAAGGCTATAAATTTCAAGTAACTTTCCGATATTTCTTGGTCTGTCCCACCCAGGAATGGAAAAATGTTGAGTGAATAACATTTCTATTTTGTCCATCAAAAGAGCCATATTCTAGTTTTCTATGGGGAATTTTTGTATGTATGTGATTTGCTTGAAGGAAACCTACATATGTACACCAAATACAAGAATATAAGTAATATACATATGCAAAACATGTATTTTGGAATAATTTGAAGGAAAATTGAAGTCCACAACTACAACAAAACTGCAAGGGATTTAACTAGTAGGGCCAATGAATGCATCTTAAGCATAAGTATGGAAAAATATGTTATAAAAATTTTGTTATATAGTAGCTACTCCCTAACAAAAAACTAGAATGTTGAGGGACTTTGGCCCTTCATGAATGTTTTTTAGAGTAATATCTGATTGGAAATTTGGATTTCCAATAGTGCTTAGAAAAGTTCCTTTGGGGATTTCTATTTGTCCCATAATATCCATCATAGTAGTTAGTACTTCAAGGGATTCTTTTTTTCAAAGAAAACCCACATTTAGGAGATGACAAAGATAATTGAGTGCATTATATTCTATATTCATCATAATTTTCCTCCTCAATAGAATCCCATAGATGACTTCTCTTGCTCAGTTCAAGAAAAGAACTAGCCGCCCATTTTGCATGTTGATACCTTCCACAAACAAGTTGTGAGTGGGATTATTTCTATTCAACATCTCCAATAAGATCATTACATGGATATAAACATCACCATTTGTCATGACATGTCCATACAATCCATATTCTACATTGAGATCTTCTCATTATGTAGATTTTAATGTAGATTCAACAGCTCATGTGATATACTAAAAGAAAGACAAGAATCTAATATACTCTTTATAGTGGAAACCAATAACTTGATCGTTGAAAAAAATAATCAAAAAGAAGAAGAATATCAATGGCATATAACACAGTATTTCTCTGGGGAAAGCAACTGCTTAAAACCTTGACTATCTAGATTGCATTAACTAGAAGATCTCAGAAGAAAATACAATGCTTGTTCACACTAGAACAATTCCTGCACAAGTATAATCTAACTCTCTGCTCACAAGCTAGCTGAAGCCAACACTTAACTTATTCTGATGCTTTCCAAGGGCCTACTTCTTGTGCAATTCTTGAGAGAATAAACCCATATTTAATTGGGAAATCCTTCATCCATAACTGCAGAATCCAAACTTAGGTCCTCAAATGATTGCATGCACCATCTGTACAACTTGAAAAATTATACAACTTAGAGTAAATTGTCCCTACACTCTAGTCTCAAATGGGTCTTCCTCTGAACTGACATGCATGAATTATTTGTGAGTGAATCTTTAGTTAACTAGTGTGGTACTAGTTGATGCACTTGTGCACTAATCCACTATTAAACCTCTATTAGTTTAACTGAATATAACTTAGATAGAATGACTTATCTAATTACAACTCCAATGAACTCAACCTGGACCTGTAAAATTTAGGGATCACACTCACATGACTCCATATATACTTCCAACTTTAATTTCCTAAGCTAACTAAGTCAACTTAACTTATTTAACTATTACAAGTTGCTATGAGAAAAGAATTACAATTTAATTCAAGGAAAAATTAAATTAGAATTTCTAGATGTTATTTTTAATATTTCTTGTTGCTATTTTCAACACTCCCTCTCAACAATAAATCAGTTCAACTTTATCCCAATCCTAAACCTTTGAAATGTTTTGCATGCAACACATGTATCTAGCATCGTTGCTACAACAACTCCTATGCAAAAAAAAACATCCAACCTGAATCAGTATGATGCATATGTCATCAAAGTCTATGACTGCTACTATCTATGCCTCTATCGACTGAAAAATCTGGGCTTCTTCTGACTCAACCTTTCTACACTGTTGTCAACTCTACTCTAGGCTCTCCAGTATTTGACTACTCTAGCCTCTATCACTCTAATCTCTGACTACATCAACCGCCACTGATCCATCTTGATACTATGTACTTTAGGCTCCTGTAGCAAGATATGGTCTAAGAGATAAAACCATTAATGGACCCTACCCATTTTCTTCCCTCTTCGGGTTGTCACTTCACATCGCCCCACCTCTCTCCTAGAGGTATGGTTGCATGTGCTCTCTCTCTCCACTTGGAAATAAATCTTCCCCCTACTAGAGGTCTCTACTTGAATGGATGCCTCCACTCAGTCTCCTCTCTTCTTCTCCAATTTTGGCTGATCCACAACTTTCTAAGGTTGATTCTGAGGCTACGTCTTCTCTACTTCAATGAATCCCTCCACTCGGTCTCCTCTATGCTTCCCCAATTGTGGATGCTCCAAAATTATTTGAGACTGCTTCTAAGGCTTCTTCTAGGGCTACATGTTGAGAGGTAATACACTCTCCCTCTCAACCAATAGGTCTCTAACCTTTTCCATTCTCCTTAAGGCTTTGCATGCATCTTTGACCTTGAGAGAATACAGGTTCTTAACTCATACACAAATCTATTTCACCTATCCCATGGTGATATGTGTAAGGAAAAACATTCACTTGCTAAAATCACATCATAGCCACAATCTTCTAATACCATGTTAGAAAAAAGATTCTTCTTTAGTCCTGGAACATACATCACATTTTCTATTCTAAGAGGGGATCCAGACTCCCTCTGAAAGGTAACTGTAATGATCCTGGTAGGGCTATATCTCCCTTCATCTCCAAACTTTATGTTTTGCTTGAGGACTCTCTCCTGAAAATAACTAGAGAGATATTTGTTCGCCGTCATATGGAACGAGGCATCACTGTCAAGATACCACATGCCTCCCATTACAGCATTGTCCATGCATTCAATGAGAGTGAAATCAAGTTTGAATTGTTAAGCTAGAGCTTCACCTGCTACCGCTACTTCTAGGTCCTTATTTATTGCTTTCTTATGTGGGAAATTTGTGGCATAGTGCCCGTGCTATGTTAGGTCCCTATACTACTAGTGTAGCTCCTTATTGTTATTAGTGGAACCCCCTTATTGTATTATTGTTCCCATGTAGTCCACATATTGTTATTATTGTGCCTCATAGAAGCCCACTATTGTTATTATTATTCCCTTACATTATTATTGTTATGTCAACTATGATTATATTGCGACCCCTTAGACTCCTATATATAGAAAGGAGTTCTTGTCATTTGTATCATTGTTGATGGTGCTGGACCCCCCAAAATTCATAGGATCACTCCGGTATGAAGTCCCAACTAGACCTCACACCATTTGGTGTGGGAGTCTCATTGAGTAAGATGGCCCAGTTGCCATTATCTTAAAGATTTTCCTCAACTCTTTCTTGTCATTGTATGAGAGTGGTATGCTTTGTGTTCAAGAAGTGAGGTTACCATGCCTAGTGATTGTTAGTGTCACTTGTGTCAATGATTCTTTCACTATAGTGGGAGAGGGTGGGAGTGAGCCCCAAGTCGGTTGGGAGGAAGCCTCAACTCTACTAGGAACACAGAACATAATAGGAGGTGCATAGCTTCCAAAGGAACAGTCCACACAGATGTGGCAGTCAAAATACAAAAGGGATGATAACACATACAACACTCAGCAGATGAGTCCACGTGAGTGCAATGGTTGTTGTAGCAAGTTTTGTCTAAAAGGTCTGTCTGATGTCCGAGAGGGTAGCCAACACAGGCAAGACAACATTAACAACATATGCAACACATTTTCATTAACATATATGTATTAAAACAAGTTAATGAGTTAAAGTGTTAAACACGGGTTAAAGCAACATGCATTACAAGTGTTCAAGATTAGTCTTACAACAATTACAATACATGTGTGAAAATGTGTTGGCCTGTTAGCAGGCTTCTGAATTAAGCAAAAGTTCCAAGACACATTGTTACACCATACATCACTAACCCTGTGTGCAAGGTACTGGAGCCACTACTTACTCCTAAAAGAAAAGATTACAGAATCCAAGGATATGTGGGAGGAACTGAGGTGAAAAGTATTTTTCATTTAAAAATGAGGGGGTATCTTTAGCCAAGGGTGAAAATGACCCTTGTGGTTGTTCAACTACCCTCAGGATTATTTGACTTCCATGAATTTTGGAATTTACATGACTCTTCATACAACAACTTCATCTCTTGGACTTCCATGTTACATTAGAGTGATTGATAGTATGTCCCATAGTAGAGATGTGGACAACATGACTCATCATAAGACTCGACATGACAGTGCTGGTAAATGCATGTTGATGTTGGTGTGCATGTCAAGTTGTAGTGTTGCTGGGTGATTGATGTACTCATGGTGTGCGTTAGCTTCACCTTCGCATGACAAAGTGCGTGGAGTCTTTGATGGTATTTGGTTCACTTGATTTTTCATTCACACATTTATCCTTGCTTGTATGTTGGTAACCTCAACAGGTTCGTTTGTACGTGAAAGGTGCATGTGCATCCATCTATCTATCCATGAACACATCTTGCATCTTTTCTTGTTTGTCCATCTGTGAACACATCTTTGCATGATCATCTTTTCGCAAGCACATCTCTTTGCATGCATCATTTGTTTGTCCATTGGAAAACATGTCCTTCTACATGTGCTCCTTTTGTTTATCCCATCCGTCATTGTGGCATGTTTGTTTGTGTCCCTGTATCTGTAGTCACTCATGACGAGATGACATCAAATCCATAAACCTCCTAGTCTACTATGATGCATGATCGTTTCGATTTTAGGTGACTGGGAGAGGAGACAAGGTTGTGAGGTGGGATGGAGGCTACAGGAACTACTGATGAAACTGTGCAATAGTCACTAGGTGATGGAGATGGGCAATCCAAATCGACAGTGATTGTTTGTGGGATCTGGCTTAGGTGGAGGACAAAACTGCACAGTTTTTTAGAGGAACAGTCAGGGCTGCAGGAAGGCTTGGTAGGAAAAATCTGTGCAATTTCCAGAATGAACAGGTAGCGAGATCTTGGAAGCCAAAACTATGTAATTCCTGGAGGGCACCGGCAGTTAGCTGCTGGGTCACTGGAAGAAAAAACTGCGCAATTCCTAAGGGAAACTAGCAGTCAGCTATTAGGAGCTTGGTAGTAAAAACTGTGCAGTTCCTCGAGGAAACTGGCAGTCAGCTACTGGAGCTTGGCAGCCAAAACTACACAATTCTTGACGGGAACTAGTAGTCAGCTGTTGGGAGCTACTTGAGGGAAAATTTGTGCTAATACGAGGAAGGTTTCCTGTTGATCACCTCTACATAGTTTTTGAGTTTAGCAGATTTTTGGGTAGCAGAGGGATTGCTCGTGAAAACTGTGTCGTTTTCCGTGTGAGCAGTCGGTCGACTGATTGGAAAAACTACGTAATTCCTGAGCGAGACAAGGATGGGAAATTGGTGTCTATCCGGACTATCTACATAGTTTTCTCAGTGAGCAGAGAGGGCAAGGTTTGCAGCCTCTGCACAATTTTTGAGGCGAGTCAGTCCCAGGGTAGCTATCAAGTCAAAGTCTCTGATTGACTAGTGTGAAGGTTGATTGATTCGCTTTTAGGCAGGGCAGCTTGAAATGGCTTTCTTGGTGCTTTTGCATTGTTCCATGTGACAGTTGATCGATTCCATGGCAGGGTAATGGTTCGGCTATGAGAGAGGAATCCAGTCATCATAACTTCATTAAAGTGACTAGGTGTGTGATGTAGTGAAATATGCATACTTGATCTTGTGAACACACACTTACATGACTAGACGTTGAAATGACTCAAACCATCCAGACACACATACTCAACATGACTACTGACGGTGTGAGTGACAAGCGCAACACTTATGATTGATCGTTGGTCAATTGTGACGGTGCTTGCATGAAAGTGTATGTGACTCCATGTGTGAGTTCGACAAATGTTTACATAACGAGCACAACATCTACACAAGAAGCAAAGACCTTGAATGTCACTAGAACATATTGACAAGCATGACAGTGACATCAACATGCCAAAGCTTGAGTGGAATGATCAAGAAAGGTGGGTGCGAAGAAACACACGAGCTCACAGAGTGAGCCTGAGTGCGTGTAGTCATCAAGTGAAACTCTCAAAGGAGGCTCCGAAATTGGATGCTTGACAAAATTTTGGAGGGTGGTTGTAGCTGCTGCAACACTTGGTGACACACCAATAGAACTCCAGCTTCTCTATTTGGTTCATTAATAGTATAGGGCCTTGGTCTTTCGAGGAGTATTGAATCAATGTGCGGGTTACTTTGGCTTCCCCACTTACCCCATGAACATACATTTTTCACCTTTTTCCAACTCATTCAAACACAATCCAAAATTTCAACTTGATCACAGCGTTTTGAAATCGAGAAGGGCAGTTTAGCTCATGAGTTGAAGATTTTCATAATATAAGTTTTCATCTCTAGTGTTGCTCCACTATCATAGGTCTGGATGGTACCCAGCGAAGTCAAGTAGGAACACACACATTGCTCCACTAACAGAGAGCCCGGTCAATACCCCAGTGGGGTTGCATGCTTCACCCCTCTATGTAGGAAGCCTTTTTCTTCTTTCGCCTTTGTACTTTTTCAAGAGGACTATGCATAGGCACTTATTTATTTTTGCGGCAGAATAGGGATCCTAAATTATTGAGAGAAGAAGAGGTTGTTCCTTCAAAGAAGTAGGTAAGAACTCTAACATGGTTTTCTCATTTACATTTTCCACTTCTCCATGTCTACTAGTTGGATGAGCTTGAAAACATAGAGCAGAAAGCTAAATACAGGCATGAGGCTTCCCAGTGTGGACACAAGTTCATGGTTGGATGAAAAATTCCCTTGCAGAAAGCTTGTATTTTCTGTCGAGACTTCATTGGCCGAAGTTATAACCAAGCACAGAGAAGGCAAACACAACACTGGACAAGTGTTGTAATGTCACAAGTCTCTTCATATCTTAGCCACATACTCATTCCAAAGCCAGAACGTAGTAGTTGGTAGCACTTATTTCTAGAAACAAAAATAGTAAGGTATCAAGCAAACAAAACAAACATAAACAAAAATAGTAAGTAGAAAAAACCAAATAAAAACAAAGATAATTAAAATCGAACAAAATGGAAACACACAAGCAGCAAGTAGACTATGTACATGGCATGGGGCATGGCCTGACCTAGTGAAAGTAGTGTTTGAGATCTTGGTCATTGACAGGAAGGTTTTTAGTCCTCCTGTCAAGTGATTGCAGACGATATGTGTGTGGGCCAAGCTTCTCATGGACTATGTACAAACCAATCCACATGGACTGGAACTTCGTAGTTTTTCCTTTTTCTTCATGGGACTTATCCCATTTCAGAACCAAGTCACCAACACTGGAGTTATCTTTCCTTGCAGACTTCTTATCGAACCATCTCTTGATACGGTTCTAGTGGATTGTGAATTTTTCTTTTTCTTTCATCCTTTCTTCCTGAAGCTTAAGGAGGGCATCCACCCTACCCTGAACTAGCTGGCAAGGATTGCCTTGGGATTCTTGGGAAAGCTGAATTATAGACAAGTAAATATTGGGTGGAAGGTTGGATTCTTTATAATAAACCAAGAAGTACGGTGAGGTATTCAGAGAGGGTTTGGGTGTTACATGGTTAGCCCATAATGCATTCATCAAGGTGGCATGCCATTTTCACTGCTTAGATAAAATAGTCTCTTTAATTATGCAAATGAGGTTTTTATTCGTGGATTCTATTAGACCATCTCCTTGTGGGTAGTAATTAGATGAGTGTTTCAGAAAAATACCATTATGTAATGTGAAATCATAGAGTTTCAAAGAGGAAAAGTACATTGCATTATAAAAAACAAGTGATACCAGAATGCCGAAGCATGAGAAGATGTTCTTCTTGAGGAAACTGATGAACTCTTGGTCGTTCACTTGTTTAAGCGAAACTTCTTTTGTCCACCATGTGAAGTAATCAATTGCTGTTAGAATGTAGCAGTGTTGCTTTGATGAATGTGGGAAGATTTCCCCAATGATGTCTAGGCCCCACTGTTGGAATGGTTCGGTCAATGCAATCAGGTGTAGTGGGGCTGTTGGTCTTCGTGTCCTACCAGCGCATTGCTGACAGACTGGGAACTTGTGGTTATAAGCGTGCCCATCCTTGAATAATGTGAACTAGTAGAAACTAGCTCGCATAACTATGTGCATAGTGGTGTTTCCTGCAAAGTGACACCTGGCGGGTCTGTTATGCAGAAATCATAGTACTTTCTCTAATTCATGTCCCTCCAGGCACCTGAGACAAATTTTATTACTCTGCTTCCTATAAAGCACTTTGTGCACTGATTGATATGCTAAGGCTTTGAGGAGAAATGTCCTCTTCTATATAATGGAAAAGAGAGAGGGTACGATGTCGTGCTCAAGGTAATGGTGAACATCTGTGTACCAATAGGTTCCGTCTTTAGTGGGTGTTGCTCACCTTATATCATACATCACAATTTCCCGCTCCTAGCTGATAAGCTCTTCTTCACTCTTCGGTGCAGGTATTGCTTTAGCTGCAAGTCTGCAAAGCCCATGTCCTTTGATCATGTGAGCTAGCTTAATTTCAGATCATACTCTTGCAATCCTGTAATCTAGTTCACACATTGTTTAACCAATTCTTGTTGTACAAGCAATGTGTGGACTGCTGGGCAAGGGATAAAGAATGTTTAGTGGTTCTTCAACAAGTAGGGCTTGAAGTGTTTCACCGCCTTATAAACTACATATGCTTTCTTATCAATGATGGGGTGATTGTGTTCTAGTCATGCTTGCACTCATGAAGGAGATTGGGCATTCATCATTTGCCTCATCCTTCTGATTGAGTACTGTAGCAAGACAATTATTGGAGGTGAAGGTGTATAGCAAGAAATCCTTCTTGAAATCTGGTTTGTAGAGTGCAGGTGCTTCTGCAATAGCCTACTTGATCCAGGTGAATGCATACTTATCTTTCTTGCCCCATTTGTAGACTACATCTTTCTTGATCATGTCCTGCATGGGCTTAACTATATGTGTATAATCCGAGATGAACTTCTTGTAGGTTTTAACCCCATACAAAAATTACTTGCATACAAATTCTAAAAGCACAGAAAATAAACAATGCGAGAGCATAACACATAAAACACATATACACAAAGATTTTCCCTTGGATCGCAAAACTAGGACTACCAGCTTGATTTTTCATTATTTTCCTTTCAATATTGCAATACATATTTATACACGTCGAAGCATCCAATAACATGGACCGAAAAACCTTCATGTCCAAAACCATGGACCGAAAACCATCACGTCCAAAACCATGTGAAAAAGTCATGCACAAAACCATAGGTGGGTCCGCCCAACCTAACATAGGGTCCAAAGACAAAATTTTCAAGGGTGCTACCCTGGACCCCATAGAATGGGGTTACCTGCACCCCTCAAACCCCTTGTGATCCCCCCTACAAAATTGGCACAACGAAGGGGGGGGCTCTACCCCCCCTCTAACACCCTGGTTAACTACGTGGACTAGTCGTGGAAATAATATAACACAACCCAACATTCTCCCACTTGTTGTTTTCTTTGCACAGGGGGCCACAAGAGAGCTTAGTCATTTATCTAGCCCTGTAACACCCAATGTTTCTCTACACCAAGAGAACTTCTCATAGATCACATATTTTGTCAATGCATCTGCAGTATTCTTCAAAGTGTCCACCTTTACCAGCAACACCTTTTTGTCTTCTATCATATCCCTCACAAAGTGATACTGAATATCAATGTGTTTGGTCTTTGAATGATATGTGGGGTTCTTTTCCAAGAAAATTGCACTTTGGCTGTCACAGTCTATCCTTATAATTCCCTATACTAAGCCCATACTTGAACATGATCTCTGTAACCAAACTGCTTCCTTGCTTACATGAATTGCTGCCATGTATTCTACTCTTTAGTTGATAGTGCCACTACAGATTGTTTCTTACTCATCCAACTGACTGCACCTCCAAATAGGTTAAATGCATACCCACTTGTAGATATTCTCTAATCCAAATCTCCAGCCCAGTCTGCATCAACAAAGCCACAAATATTGAACACTTTGTCCAATCCTAGTCTTCCTTTGTAGCACAAACCATAATCATAAGTGCCACGCAAATACCTCAAAACCTGCTTCACTGATGTCCAATGCTCCTTCCCTGGTTTTGACATAAATATGCTCAATACTCCCACTGCATGTGCAATGTCTAGTCTAGTATAGACCATCGCATATATCAGGTTACTGACCACAATTGCATATGGAACACGGGACATGTCCTCTTCCTCTTCTTGTGTCTTGGGATACTATTCAGCAGATAACTTTACACCTACAGGAATAGGAACCGTCATCGGTTTACTATCCTACATATTGAACCTCTACAATATTGTCTCAACATATTTCCTCTGGTTTAACTAGAGCTTCCTCTTTGTACAATATTTTTTAACTTCCATGCCCAAAATATAGTTTTCAGCACCAAGATCTTTCACGTAGAATTTGGAGGACAAATGGGTCTTCAAATCCTAGATAATTTCTTTGTCATTTCAAACCAGCAATATGTCATTTCAAACCAGCAATTAATTCAAAATACACATATTGATCTTCTTTGCTTCTGGTGAAGCAAAGTACCTGTGAAACCGGAAAGTGTTCCCTCTGCGGACAGAGGCAACCCCTCTAGCCCTAGAGTGGGTCTAGTCACAAACAAGGACAAATCAACAACAATTCCCCTTAAATAGTTCGAGTTAGAGGCCTACCTCAACCGATGGTCGATGAAGTTCCTTTGCGTCGTTCCAGCTTCCGCTTCCTTCTCCAAATGAGTAATCAACCTGAAACAAAGCAAGGAAAAACAACAAAGCACATAACTAGATAACAGCAAGAACTATTTACTCATACGGTCAAGAAATCATGAGCTATCCAATACATTGCATATGAGATATAGGAGAAAATCATTGATTGTATTAAATATGAAATAGAGTAAGCTTACAACCCAGGTCTTGACGTCACAAGCCTTCTCAAGAGGGTCCAGCCAGCAAGCTCCTTAAGCATTCACCCTTGAAGATAGATCTCCCAACACAAAGCCTCTCTCACTCACAAGCCTCACACAAGATCAAAAACACTTTACAACCTTCCTCAAGCTCTATAACAAACCCACACTTATCACACCAGCTATCTGTCAAGCTCACAATACTATCAACAGCACTCCAAACACTAAGAGTTCCAACTAACAGCTGATAGCAATGGTGGAGGATTAAATAGGAGAAGGAGTCTCCATGAATGGTGGGAAGATGAGATTATCTCCATGGAAGGTGGCTCAAATGATGAAACAGGTATGCCAGAGAAGGGAGGGTGACATAACCAAGACCAACAACCAGGCCTAGAATCATCTGGAAGGCCGACTGTTAGAACAAACTCGCCCAAACGGGATCAGCGCGGGTGTATAACTGACTTTGAGTGCTGTTATCGCCTAATCATAACGAGGGAAGTCATACAAGCGCAGTAAAACAAGAAACTGCCACGCTTCCTTGTGAAATTCGATCATCGTGGAAATCACATGTACTTCCGCGATGACATCGCGCCCTTTCTATTTGGGTGCGCTCATAAGCGCATTTATTTTCCACACAGTCGCGCTGATACAAGAAACTTTAGCAAAGTGGGTCATTTGGAAATCAGGGAGCAAGAGTATGCATGATTTTAGACCCATGACATAGTAGGGAGACTGGAGTAAAGGCAGTGACAAATTACTATGTAACAGATGCCCCCTAAAGTATGAAGCCCGAGAGAGTGGGCGGGGTGAAATGCTTTACGAAACTGACTGAACTAGAGCACCACCGGGAAGAACCTGCACGCAAGTACAACTAGCATCTCTGATACATGATATAAGTGGTATGGGCGCAGCCATCCATGATAGAGTATACAATGATCTGGATCCAAGGTATGGGCGTAGCCATCCAGCGAGGATCGATAAAGAGACTCAGGCATGGTCGCAGCCATCCAGTGAATGAGTCATGTAATGATCATAACAATCCACAAACCGCAACCTGGATCACAACAGACTAAATCCAGGGTGTTGCATTCCATCTCGACCCGAACAGAGTACAGGCTCAAGCATGTGAATATATGATCTGAAGTCGAACATGCATGAACATCGTCTGATTACCAGTCAATAATGAAAACTGTTAATAGACGCGAGAGGTACAACCAATAGTGATAATGGCCCTCAAGGTACTATAGGTACAATCTACGGCATGCGAATGAATGACCTGGCATCGAACACCCATAGAATCATTCGATCGGAGGCCAATAATGAAAACCTCTCGTCGAACACGAAGAACCTGCCATTGAGGCATGCAGGCTCCAAGGCACCGAAAGGGATTCTCTAGATCAGCTTCCTGGATAATGAGCTGGAGTCGACAGGAAGTGACCTTGCTCGAAGGTGGGCCATAATGTTTCCTACATCATCGACATGAGACAGAGGGAAAAATGTTGTGGTGAATTATGCGAGATACCAGAGGAGGGTTGTAGTTCTGCAGAGGTCAACTTCTCTTGAACATATTGTTGGCACGACAGTGGACTTGGCAGTATTTGACATCAACAGATCAACAGTCATGGTGACGAGGCAATGAACAGATGAGAGGACAAAAAAGGATCACCCAAACCCACGGAGGCAAGTGTAAAGACAAGATGAGATGTCCCCACCCAGACAAAAATGCAGACAAGTGCCATGTTCAAGAGCGACATACTGCCGACTCGACAATGATTGTGACTCCATGTTCCCCACCATTTCTGGCGAGTACCCCAGTTATTTTCAATAAGATTGATGGGGATAGCATATGCTTGTAAAGCGTCATTTCGACGGGATCCGATGTCATGAGATTTTAACGAGCCTGACAAAGGAAGAACTCGGCGTCTTTTCATGTTTAGAGAGTTTGAAAAGACAGCAGAAAAGGAAACTCCAGGGGGGTCCTTTTTCGTAAAGTTGTGTCTCTCGAGCCCGAAAAAGTATAAAACAATACTTGAAAGAACTGCCCGACCATTACGATCGAGGAGTACTTTTCATGTGTAGTGACATCGACATGAAAAAAGTAAAAAAACGATCGACATCACGTCGTTTCATGACCATTAACGAACCCGAAACGACAAGGGCCCGACAATCTTTTTAAGTTTTTTATGGTCGTAAAAAGAGTTTTAAAGGCGACCGCCTCTCATTACCTTTAACGAGTTGAGAGGAAAACTCGGCCATCTTTTCTTGTTCCTCATCGGAAAAGAGCTTAAAGATGACGTTTGGGACCAAGTGCGTATAATATCATAATAATTCCACCAGCTGAGACCTTGCACAAAACACTGCATGCGTAAACCCATTCGAAATAATATAAGCCATGCATATAAAACACAGTGAAAACGATATTAGGACCAAGCATATAGTTAAAAACCCACATTTATGTAAAATAATGACAGAATTTACCATAAATAGGGGGGTAAAGCACACATTTTTTCCATTGTTACTATTGCACCTTTGGAGAGCGGCTTGGAACGTGAAAGTTGACAAGAAAAATTCGGCTGCCCACGTCCACCAATCAGCCGGAAGCGAACCCCAAGTAAGTACATTTTGCCTTGCGCCCATTTTGAAGCCCTTTTTTTCATTTTTGAACGGTGGGAAGTGGTAATTCGAGTGGTTTTTTGGAGACTCATTCCGCTCTCGGTCAACGCGGAAATCCCTATCGGCTCCGTGACGACTGATGAAAATTACATAGCCCGCGCTCGGATCCACGCGGATAAGTGGTGTACTTCTGCGCTGGTCCGGGGAAAAATATCAAAGGCAGCCATGGTCAGCGCGACTGTTTTTAAAACAGTCGCGCTGGCGCCGCGCAACAAATTTTTTAACAAAATTTACGTACAAAACAAGGAGCTAACAATTTCTTTGATCTTGCAGGGTACAATGGCATTTGTTTGGCAAGAACGTGCACATGATAACCACGATATAGAGGCATTTGCCGATGCCGGGTGTCAGAATACATTGTGGGGGTGCAGGTTACTTAAATTTTTCCTAACTCCGCGCCTATGGGCACAACCTGACTTGCTAGAGTTCCTTATCAGGGCCTGGAATCCCGAGGACAGGAAGTTCATTATCCAGGGCCGAGATATTGAGTTTGATTCTCAAGATATCTACCTTTTGACCGGGTTGTCTCGCCGAGGAGAGAGACCCATCCTAGAGGGGCAGCGGCCCGGTGGCGATACTTTGGAAATGCTCATGGCGCAGGTGTGCCCACAGGCATGCAGATCGCACAGCGGGAAAGTGTCAATTCCAACCGTGCCGGATTTAGTTCTATGGGTAGTGCTTTTCATGATCACACGAGCAGCGGGCTCCCAAGCCCAGCATGAGTCTTCAAAGAACCATCTTCGGTTAGCTCTTGACTGCCTAAATCCAACCATATTCAACTGGGCAGAGGCAGTGATGGCGAGTATGAAACGGCAACTAACCAATTGCCACTAAGGGAGGACCAAACAGTTTGGCTATGGGTCTATCTTGCTTCCGCTCATGTTCGAGCGAGTGCCGATATTGCAGCTGCAGGATATGGCGTTGGACCCTCCTGTACCACGTCAGACCAGAGCCACGCGATGGGCTCATGTCATGCCGCGAGGAGGTGGCGGTCGGCCGGTATCATGGGGAATTTATTTCCGAGAGTGGTTGGAGAGGCAAACAGTCTTTGTGGAAGACTGGCCATATGCCGGCTTGGACTTCTGTGGAGACCCTGACATGCCATTGCCTGCTGGAGAGCAGTGGGATGATGGTGGTGAGGCACTTGATCTCATTTCTTTTAAAATTTGTTATTTTATAATATATAATTTGTTATTTTTATTTTTCATGTACATGCTAATGCTGAATGCTATGACATGCAGATGTAGGACTGGTGAGACCCCTTGGTCTAGCTCCAGAGGCGCAGAGGAACGCGCAGGGTGACGAAGCCTTAGCTCTGGCTCCTCCGGATGATGCCATGGAGACGGTGATCCGGAACCTTGAGGGACTACTCACTGGGGTTCCAGACTACCTGGGGATAGAGGAGGTCCCCCTAGCATCTCAGGTCCACACAGTGGGAGTGGAGCCTAGGTTGCACCGCCTATTGAGGCGGGTGGCACGGGTGGCCGGGGAATATATGGAGCGTCACCCGCCACAGTAGACACCTAGGTTTTTGTTTCCTGCTGGTGATTTTATGAGAGACATGTGTCTCGGATGTATAGAGACTACAGACTCCTATTTTTGACATGTACACTTATTTTTTGATGCACCTGGTGCAAACATTATGACATACATATATATATACATATGCTTATTTCTATGGTCTTATTATGTTTTCTATGTCTTCTTGTATAATGTTTTATCTGTTATGCAAATGTCTATCTAATACATGGTTTGCCAATGCATCAGTTAATGTGTTTAATCATCTTGGAATATGTTGATATGTGATGTAATCAAAATTCCTTTCTAACAATCTTACACGTAAATACAACCTCAGAATGTGTTGATCTCTGACGGAATATTGCCCATTGAGCTGGTGAACGACAAGTTGAGAGTCTAGGTTCACCACCAATGCACGAATGCCGAGATTAACTGCTTCGGCTAGTAATTCAATTACAGTGCTATATTCGGCAACATTGTTAGTGGTACAACCCAAGCACACACCTTGAAGATCTATCAACTCACCGGGAGGATTGTAGATCGCCCACGCCGCAGAAGACAAATTGCAAGTGCTTCGGTAGGCACCATCAGTGAAACCAACGTAAGGTGTACAAGACATCTGCACAAGAAGTAGAAAGCACAATAAGAGGCGAACACGCCTTCACACCAAAGCAAAACATGAAATCATACACACATAACACACCTACTAAAACACACGTATGTACAAACAAGGTGCACGAAATCATGCATAGTATTTTTTCAAATAAAGCCCGTTGCGGGGCTTATCAAGAGGATTACCTTCGTAGTCAATCAGCTCATATGCCCCCTTGTGCAAAACTCTCTTCACAATATAAAAGGACCTAGCCACATGGGTTCGAGTTTACCTACCCCCAGCTTATCCTTAGCTTGATTGTAGAGCAGAACTAAATCTCCCTCAACAAAAGAACGAGGATGAATGGTACTGTCAAAGTGAGCCTTAACTCTCTTCTTCTGTGCCTCAATCGCTAGAGAGGCTAAGCGATGGGTCTTGTCTAGCCGTTCTAGATAAAGAATTCGTTCTTCCACCGGAGTGGTGTTGGGAAGCAACTCGACAGCTAAATTTAACGAAGGGATCTCACATTCGATAGGAAGGGTGGCCTCTAGTCCATAAACTAACTGAAATGGGGTGAAACCGGTGGCGTCCTTCACAGAGGTTTGGTAGGCCCACAAGGCGGGGAACAACATTAAATGCCAATTAGACCTGTGTGTACCAAAGGTGCGTTGAAGCATCGTGATCAAAACTTTGTTCACGGCTTCAACCTGGCCATTGGATTGGGGATAGTACGGAGTTGAACTATCTTGATGCAAGCCTAGTTGGGTTGTTAGTTCCATCATCATGTGATTACGAAAATTCTTTCTGTGATCCGTGATGATAGCCTGAGGAACTCCAAACCGTGTAATGACATGATTAAACAAGAACTGCGCCGCTGTGTGACTGTCTTCGTTCAATGTAGGCATCGCTTCGGCCCATTTGGTGAAATAATCCACGGCGATGATGATATACCCATGCCCCCCGGCCAAGTGAGGGTTACAGGATGTATAATCGATGTCCCATTTAGCAAAAGGACCTACGGTAACAACAGGGTGCAGGAGGTGCACGCATTTTCTGGTGGTAGATCTGACATTCATGGCATGAACGGACGACAAGGATGCAATCCTTAAAAATAGAAGGCCAGAAATAACCAGCACAGAGGATTTTCTGAGCGGTGGCATATCCAGACATGTGACCACCACAAGCACCGGAGTGGCAGTCATTCAATACCCGCTCAGCCTCCTCGAGGGTCAAACATCAGCAGAGAACAGAATCAGCATCGAGGCGGTATAGGGTATCCCCAATAATGCGATAGGGTTGAGATTGATGACGAATCCGTCGTCGGGCGTCTTTCGACACATTGGGACGGAATGAAGACGTCTGCAAATATACTATAATGTCCCCATACCAAGGGTCGAGGGTGCTGATGAGAAACAAAGTCTCGTCCGGGATATGATCTTCAGAATGGGATGGCACGGAAGAGGATGGCAAGGAGCAAAGCAGCTTAGCGAAGACTAGTGATTTCTTAGACTTGGCCGTAGTGAACTCCAAGTCAAACTCTTGGAGGATAACGATCCACTTCGAGTATTTTCCCCCCAGCAATTGTCGTGACAAAATATATGTCATGGGGTTGCAATCCGAAATCACAGTCGTGGTACGCAACAAGATGTAATGATGGAAACGCTGGACAGCGCAGACAGCGGCTAGAGCCAACTTCTCGACATAAGCATATCGAGTTTCCATATCCAAAAGATTGCGGCTGAGGTAATAAATGACGTGCTCAGTGTCATCGTCATCCGTTTGAACCAAAACCATGCCGATGGTGGTGTCGGCGGCGGCCAAGTACAAGGTATAATCGCGGTGATAGTTCGGGGGTCGTAATAATGGAGCAGAAACAAGGAGACCCTTGAGACGCTCAAAAGACGCCTGAGCAACGGCATCCCAATGAAAAGGGACATCGCGCTTCAATAACCGTGTAAAACCTTTGGCCACCTCGGCATAGTTAGGAATGAATCGTCTCAAAAAATTGGCTTTGCCCTGCAAGCTTTGCAATTGCTGCAAGGAAGCAGGGGGAGGAAGGTTCACTATGGCCTCAACTTTAAGGGGATCCAAACAGATGCCCTCTCGGGAGACGATGAACCCGAGAAGTCGGCCAGATTCGACGCAAAAGACACATTTGTGCGGATTAAGCCTAATACGATAGTGTCGACAGCGAAGAAAAATGTCGCAAAGATGGATGGGGTGGTCTTGACGCTTGGCTGAATGAGCCGAAAGGTCATCCAGGTAAGGCTGTACAATATGTCGAATGTCATGAAAAGCATAGGACATTGCACGCTGAAAAGTAGCACCGGCATTCTTCAAACCGAAAGGAAGATTTTTGTAGGCAAAAGTTCCCCAAGGACAAATAAAGGTCGTCTTATGCTGATCAGCGGGCGCAATATTAATCTGGTTGTACCCAGAAAAGCCGTCCATGAAGGAATACATTTCGCTCCCCGCACACTCATCAATGAACTGATCAATAAAAGGGGTGGGGAAGTTATCCTTTGGACAGGCCCGGTTAATGTCACGATAATCAACACAGACTCGAATAGTACCCTGCTTTTTAGTCATAGGGACAATATTGGACACCCAGTCCGTGAGGGGAATGGGGTAGATGAAACCAGCCTTGAGAAGCTTTTCGACTTCTGCTTTGATAGCGGCAGCCTTTCAGGGGTGCACGGGGCGTAGGCACTGGCGAATAGGCTTGGCACCCGGATACGTCGGTATTTCATGCACCATGATGCTAGGGTCGATTCTGGGCATCTCTTCGTAAGACCAAGCGAAGACATCGCGAAATTCACGAAAGAGGTCAGTATAGAGTTGAACTTCCTCTGGAGTGCAAGTGAGCCCAATATGAATGTGCTCGACGACCCCTGCTTTCACAGAGATGTCGATGGGTTGAGTCTACGTAATGTTTACCATATTGCCTTCAGAGGACACTTGATAGATCTGGATAGGTGTCTGAAGGGGTTGAGATGGGAGACACGGAGCAAACCGCTCGAGACAAGTAAGCATATCTCGATGGGTAGGGAGAAATGAGGAACGATGGTGAGAATCAGACCAAGGGGGTTCCTCGAGAGACATGGTCTCTATAATGGCTTCATCGGAAGGAAATATTATCTTTAAAGGATCCGAAGTAGCATCATCCCCAAGCCAAGGGGAGTGGACATACGAGTCAAGAGCCCTCCTCGAGAGAGCAGGTTCCAAAGGAGAGGCCGATGCAGCAACGATTTCAATGTAGTTGAGCTCGGCGGGACTCAATGGCATCATATCGCCCCATGATTCAATCTGATTAGCGGGTGGAAGGACCCATGGGTCAGAGAGCACAAAAATCATATTAACAGAGGCGAGATTGGGAGGTGGGAGGGGAAAGACACCCATAAGGGCAGGGTCTTTAAAAAGTCCTGCTCCCACATTCTCACATGACTTAGAGGTATGCTCCACAAAAGGCACGTTGCCTTCGGAAGAGGAGGCGAAGAAGGAGAGCTGGTCCACCGTGACAATCTTCCCTTGGTGAGGGAATCGAATGACACGAAAGAGAGATGAAGCCACTACTTGCATAGCATAGGTCCAGCTACGTCCTAATAGGAGGTTGTAGGTAAGATTAGCGTCAACGACCTCAACTTCCACTTCGACCGTTTTCCCTTCCAAAGAGATGGGCAAACGTTGGAGTATACCAAAAGAACGAGACTCTCTTCCATCAAAGGCCTCTAGAGTCGTAGGAGACTGGCTCAAGGTCGGCGAACCGATGGCCTTCCAACAGGAAACAGACATGATGCAGGTCGAAGCTCCTTCATCAATGACGATTCTATGAATCGTTTTAGTGTTAACAACAACCTGTATAAGGAAAGCAATCTGATGAGGCAATCTCGGTGTATAGCCCTCGAGGTCGAAAGTAATCAAATCCGAGTCGGCCGGGTCGATGCCACCGATGGCCGATAGCAGGGACTTCCTCTGGGAGGGGCATCTCTGGAGTACTTCCAAGGCGGACATAGCAGACGGAGCCTGGGCTAGGTCCTCAACGATGCTATAGTGCTGGGCAGCACGAGCATTAGGGTTGTAGGAAGACTTCCGGAGTACACCTTTCGGAGGGGGTCAAATGGGTGTCTCGGCGCTAGGTCTCTCGATATGGAGCGGACCAGAGCTGGATGGAGGAGCACTGGAGGGGACCTCAGGCTCTTTCCCGCCATTCGACGGATATTCTTTCGCTTGAGTAGTAACATGGATGGGAATCATCCCAGCCATAAACACTTGAGAGCCAAATGAGGAAGAAGGTGGTGACGGATCAGCCACCATTTGAGTTTGCTGGGAGGGGAAAGATTCTTTAAGCACAGTAGGAGTTGAAGAATCCCCTTTTAATAATCGACTAATTTCAGATTGCCTTGGGTAATCCTTGGTGTAGTGATCCTCGTCGGAGATAAGGCAAGGATACTTGGGCTTACATTTAGCTCCTTCATCAGAGGAAGGTTTAGGAGTGTCCTGCTTGGGCTTTTCAGATTTATCCTTGGCTTTCCCCTTCTTTTTTCCTTTCGAGGATTTATCCGCCATGGTGGACTGAACGACGTTGACCTCAGAAGTATTTCTAGAACTAGACACACCTTGAGAAGTGTTTTCATTCGAAGCAGGCATTTTTTGCTTCCCAGGGTTCACAGATGATTTCTTAGAAGGCTGATTCACAGAGACAATAACACCGTCAACAGATGGTTTCGGCGGAGCTTTGGAGGTTCCAGGCCTTGGGGCATCAGGTAAATAATAATACAAGGTACCTGACTGAGAATAAACTAAGTTAAGGTACTGAGCTCGCGCTATTGCTTGCTCTTCAGTTACACAAGCTCCCATGGCAATGTCTCGTGCGATTGCAGGAACAAAGGAGGTTGTAAACCAATCGGTCAGGAGCTGATCAGGTATCCAGAACTTGATCAGACGACGACGCCGTCTCCATTCATGTATATGATCGGATATATGCGTGGTCGTGTCCTGTTTAAGAGAGGTAAGGAGATGGGTTCCCGTCTCATACCAAATGGGTAACTAAAAGTGAGTCAAGAATGCCATTGCCAATGAATTGAAATCTTGAAATGATCCGCGACTCAACTCAATGTACCATTTAGCGGCCGAGCCGGTAAGAGTCCTTTGGAAAAGGTGGAGCCGGATGGAGTCATCAAGCCATGAATTGGACGAACACCAAAGGTGGTAAGTCATAACGTGGGCTTGTGGATCTTCTCCAGCTTTGCCATCGAATTTCGGACAGTCACCGGGTATCTTGGTTGGAACTGGTGGCCAGTATGGATTATGAAGAATAGGATCATTAGTCAATTTAGATACATCTGGCAGTTCCAATGTCGCTAAGAATGGCAATTGAGGATTAAAAGACATCTGTGGTCGTGGATAGGAGGTAGAACCAGAGTTCCAACTAGGTGGAGGTTGCCCCCATGGACTTTGTCCGAACGGTCCCGACCCGTAAGGGTTCTGGCCGTAGGGATTCTGCCCATAGGGGTTATAGCCATAAGCGGATGCTTGACTCTGGATCTGCCCCCCAGCACCCCATTGATTACCAACTTGACTCATAGGAGCAACATACTGTTGCTGATAAAGTGATCTGCAACTGTTGGTAATTTTGATAAGGGGTCGTTTGAACTTGCCCCTGGGGTTGCTGGTAACCATACGACTGCTGGGTTCCATACTGAGCCTGGGGACCAGGCTGCGCTTGGTAAGAAGGTTGGGTTTGAAACCCACCTTGCATTTGAGGACCAATTTGAGTCTGGATCCCAGCCTGGGACTGAAAACCGGGTTGAGTCTGAGCAGTGACCACCATTTGAGTGCCCGGTTGAGCAGGCCCAGAAGGATGTCCTTGAACAGGTCGAGATTGGACCGTCTGTCCGGAAGGTTGCCCTGGTTGAGTTTGAGATGGACCCGGTTGCCCAGAAGGTCGAGCTTGCTGGGCATTAGGTTGTCCCTGTATAGCCGAGGATTGTCCTTGCGGAACAGATGGTTGGGTAGGCTGGATGGCTGGCTGACCCTAGGGTTGACCAGCTTGTCCAGATGGCTGGATAGGCTGAGCAGTGGGTTGACCTTGCTACACGTAAGGTTGACCACTCTGCGAAGAAGGGTACCCTTGCTGGACCCCAGGTTGACCTTGCTAAATGTGAGGTTGTCCAGAGGGATAACCTTGCTGAACACCGGGTTGACCTTGTGAAATATAACGTTGTCCCGGCTGTCCATTGGGATAACTCTACTGGGCCCTAGGTTGGCCTTGTTGGATATAAGGTTGTCCTGGCTGCCCAAAAGGATAACCTTGCTGAGCACCAGGTTGGCCTTGTTGCATATAAGGTTGTCCTGGCTGCCCAGTAGGTTGAGTAAGATAAGTAAAAGACGGACCACCGGCACCCAAAGGTTGTCCCTGATAGGGTTGTCCTTGTGGGCCCCCAGGTTGCCCTGGGGGAGGCTGGTCGTAATATTGCTGGCCCTGGGGGTTTTGCATATATAACGGTTGGCCCTGGTTAGGCAGTCCTTGAGGTTGTCCGGACATCACTTGGCCACCATGATATGAGTTAGGTCCCCAAGCGATGGATAATGGTACCGAAACCTCAACAGCAGGTTGGGATGGCAAGGGACTGGAAAGATAAAGAAACTGACCAGTAGCATAATCATAATAATAAGATGCCCCTTGCGCATCTGGATCTTGACCAATCTGACCATGTGCCCCCCCTGCTGGAATGGGACCAGAAGAAGGTGGGGCACTTTGTGCAGGATGAATGACTCTGGGTGTATGAGTCAGTTGGCCACCACTAACATGAGACGTACCAGCAGGAAGAGTCACAGCCGAAGATGCCATGACGGCACTAACAACCGGAGACGAATATGCTACACAAACGGTAGGATTGGTTGGAACTGAAGTGACAGGTGTGGTGGGAACTTGTGAGACAAAAGATCCCGTGGTGGGAGTGATATGAGGATCCCACATCGTAGCTGAAGGACGGTTCCTAGCAGCCATATTATCCCTTAGAGACTTGTAGCGTGAGGGCAACGGGGAAGTGGCTGGGATAGGAGTTTCGATACTTGACCTGACAGGTGCCTCACTTACTCTAGGAGACGTGTCCTCCATGCCAGAAGACATCAGGACTGAAACACCAGTAGGGGTAACCGAAAAATCGTCCTCGTCAAGCTCCCAAATAGGGTTCCAGTGATATTCGTAATCCTCGTCGTCTGGAGCACGAGAGTTGAGCGGTTGGATACTCGGGATAACAGGGAGAGTATCGCTCACAACCCGTACCTCAGGAGCAACAGATGAAGGAGATGCTTGGTCACTTGGAATGGGAGACGGGATCGATGGATCCTCCAGGATGGCAAACTTCAAACAAGAATCCTAGGGAAAACTAACGATAAAGGACCCTACTCAAAACTAACGCACACAAAATCTAACCAGGTAAATGTAAACGTGGCCAAATAAATTTTTAAGACACAGGAACTGAACTTGACCTTTTCATATTTTAAGAGTCTAGAAAAGGACCAAAAGGTGACTCTAGTCGCCTTCGAATGTTTTACGAGCCCGAAGTGACAAACTGCTCAAGTGAACCTTTTCTTTTAAGGATTCAGAAAAGGGCCAAAAGTGACTACTCTGGAGACTCTAGGCAAAGGGTTTACCAGACAATCCGTAAAACTGCTTATACACCTTGGCAATCATATGAAAACCAAGGACTTTCTGTACTGCAGTCAATCTTCCAGAATGCTGTGTTCGGTGCGTTACAGCTTGTAAGGTAGCATACACTACTTCCTAGGGATCAAGGATGATAATCTAGTGGGGTCTCCCCATATACGCGACGGTACGTGGGAGCACAATCCGTGTTAGACCACTATCAAGTCACAAAAGGAGGAATCACCCGACCGTAATGTGAAACAACAGTGACTATGTTTAACGACGCTAGAACATGTCTCTAGCCTAGACCTCTAGATGTTTGCGCTAAGTTCCAATGCGTTTTTAAGTTTATTCAGTTCATTTTATGGTTGATCTTCAATTAAGTTTCGGTTTCAGGTCCTACCATATGTAATCTCTCACAATTGCCTAGATGCAAGCTATATGCCAAAGAATACCATTTCGTTCGATGAATACTAACTACGAGAGGGTTAAGAATTTTCAATCAAACAAAATGAGCACAATCAATCAAACAGCCTGATGCAGCTAATGGCAAATAAATGAAACTTTTTCTTTTGAGAATACAAATCAATGAAAATCTCTTTTTCCCATTAACTATTGAATGCAAAATATATTTGTTCGATTTCTTTTTCAATGACACAATGCACTAAACAAATTTTGAGAGATGAGAACAAACAAAAAGTGGGAAACCGGTTGACCCCAAACAGTTGTAATCTATGTCCGGGTAGCGAAGAGAAATCGGAACAATGTAAAGATTGGTTCAACAACGATCGCTAAACAATCAACCAAGAGCAAGCAAAGAGGAAGGTTTCAACCGAGTCAACAGCAAGCAACAAACAAATATGAGCGAGCAAGTAACCAAGCAAAGCTGGCCCAAGAGACTTGGAACAATAAAACTAGGTCACGAAATCAAACGAGCAAGATTCGTTCAACAAAAAACTCACAAGAAAGCACTTCAACCTTTTGATAGTGTGAAGCAAGTCATAAACCAAGTGAGAACAATAAGGGATAGCAAGACCAACAAGTCTAGGAGGTAGAATTGCAAAAATTCAACCCTACAGGAATCAACGCAAGTGATACTCAGCAATAAAGCGCTGATAAGGAACTACGCGTAGCAACAATGCGATGTCAGCGCAGAAGTACACGCCTTTTGCGCGATGATCCGGAAACACAGAACCAGCGTGACTGTTAAGCGTAATGACGCGATGAACAATAACTAACAAAAGGGTTTGCATGATGACAGCACGACTGTTAAATTAAAAAACGCGATGAAGTTCAAGAACAGCCACAATCGAGCCAAAAACTCCCAAACAAGAGAGTCAACCTTTAAACAGATCAGACATCCCCTAGAACAAACCAAGAAACCAAGGAACAGAGAACTATCCCCCAAAACTTTGAAAAGAGACCAAAAACAAAACTAAAGGAAAAAATGGGCAATAAGGATGAAGGCCAGCTCTAAGCTGTTCAGTTTGTAAACTAAACTGGAGATGGACTGAAGCGGCTTTGATCTACTTCGCTAATGCAAAGCAAGAGCGTTTTGAAGGCTATCTGGCCACACTTCAAGCTCCGTCTAAAGTTTACAAAGAAAACAACAAGTAGGTCCCCAGCAGAGTCGCCAATTTGTGAAACCGGAAAGTGTTCCCCCTGCGGACAGAGGCAACCCCTCTAGCCCTAGAGTGGGTCTAGTCACAAACAAGGACAAATCAACAACAATTCCCCTTAAATAGTTCGAGTTAGAGGCCTACCTCAACCGGTGGTCGATGAAGTTCCTTTGCGCCGTTCCAGCTTCCGCTTCCTTCTCCAAATGAGTAATCAACCTGAAACAAAGCAAGGAAATACAACAAAGCACATAACCGGATAACAACAAGAACTATTTACTCATAAGGTCAAGAAATCATGAGCTATCCAATACATTGCATATGAGATATAGGAGAAAATCATTGATTGTATTAAATATGAAATAGAGTAAGCTTACAACCCAGGTCTTGACATCACAAGCCTTCTCAAGAGGGTCCAGCCAACAAGCTCCTTAAGCATTCACCCTTGAAGATAGATCTCCCAACACAAAGCCTCTCTCACTCACAAGCCTCACACAAGATCAAAAACACTTTACAACCTTCCTCAAGCTCTATAACAAACCCACACTTATCACACCAGCTATCTGTCAAGCTCACAACACTATCAATAGCACCCCAAACACTAAGAGTTCCGACTAGCAGCTGATAGCAATGGTGGAGGCTTAAATAGGAGAAGGAGTCTCCATGAATGGTGGGAAGATGAGCTTATCTCCATGGAAGGTGGCTCAAATGACGAAACAGGTATGCCAGAGAAGGGAGGGCGACATAACCAAGACCAACAACCAGGCCTAGAATCATCTGGAAGGCCGACTATTAGAACAAACTCACCCAAACTGGATTAGCGCGGGTGTACAACTGACTTTGAGCACTGTCATCGTCTATTCATAATGAGGGAAGTCATACCAGCATGGTAAAACAAGCAACTGCCACGCTTCCTTGTGAAATTTGATCATCGCGGAAATCACATGTACTTCCGTGATGACATCGCACCCTTTCTATTTGGGTGCGCTCATAAGTGCATTTATTTTCCACACAGTCACGCTGATACAAGAAAATTTGGAAAAGTGGGTCATTTGGCAATCAGGGAGCAAGAGTATGCATGATTTTGGACCCATGACACAGTAGGGACACTGGAGTAAAGGCAGTGACAAATTACTGTGTAACAGTACCGGTATAAATGTATCAAATTTCTGATACCACATCCTTGGTGACTATTTTAACCCATAAAGGGACTTCTTTAACTTGCATACCAATTCTTTCTTACCCTTCGCCACAAAGCCTTTAGGTTGCTTCACGTAGATTTTCTCTTCCAGATCCCTATGAAGAAATGTTGTCTTCACATCCATTTGTTCTACCTCAAAATCAAAAGTAGCATCAACAATTAAAAGTAATCTAATAGAAGTTACCTTGACAACAGGAAAAAAATATCACCAAAATCAATTCCCTGCACCTGGGAATAACCTTTTGCTACCAACCGAGATTTCTATTTCTCCACCTTTCCTTCTACATTTGTCTTCTTCTTGAACACTCATTTGCTGCCAATGGGTTTCCTTCCAGCTGGCAACTCCACCAGATCCCAAGCCTCATTTTTGTGCAAAGATGCCATTTCATCAACCATGGCCTCTTTCCATAGTTTTCCATCCTCTGAATCTATTGCTTCCTTCATAGTTCTGGGATCATCATCAGTAATAGATAAAGAAAAATTTGAATAGAAAATAGATGGACTATACCTTTATGGCTGCCTTCTTTCTTGAACTGATCTTCTCACGCCCAGAGTTTGTGGCTCTTCATCTTCTGATTCCTCCTCTGTTGTAGAGTATGATTCTTCCTCCGTAAGCTAAAACTCTATCTTCTCAGGTTCCTTTGGTTAGACTTCATGTTTAATAACATATTTCACCTCTTTGAACACCACATCTCAGCTACACAAAACCTTCCTTGTTAATGGGTTCCAAAGCTTATAACCCTTTAAACCATCCTTATACCTAATAAAGATGCACTTTTCATATTTACCATCCATCTTTGTTATTTTCTCCTTTGGAACATGTACATATGTTTCACATCCAAATACCCTCAGATGTGAAAGAGAGGGTTTCTTACCAATCCATACCTCTTGTGGAGTCTTATCCTCCAATGCTGATGAAGGTGATTTATTGACTAGGTAACATGCAGTCTCCACAGCCTCTGCCTAGAATTCTTGTCCTAACCTGGCAACACTGAGCATGATTCTTACCCTTTCCATCAACGTCTTGTTCATTCTTTCTAAAAATCCATTTTTTTGAGTTGTATATGGAGTAGACTTTTGCCATGCTACACCACACTTCTTACAAAAGTCTTCAAATTACTTATTGCAAAACTCTCCACCATTATCTGTCCTTAGCACCTTTATCTTCTTCTTTGTCTAGTTTTCCACCAGAGCCTTAAATTCTTTAAACCTATCAAAGACTTTAGATTTCTTCTTAAGGAAATATATCCATGTATTCCTTGAGAAGTCATCTATAAATGATACATAGTACACAGACTTACCTAGCGATAGAACCTTCACAGGTCCAAACACATCATTATGCACAAGCTCTAATATCTGTTTCGCCCTCTTACCACCAGAGGGGAGACTCACCCAATTTTGCTTCCCATATAAATAATTTTCATAGAAATCAAAATCCAGAGAGCTATTACTCATACCTTCTACCATACCTTTACCATGAAGTATTCGAAGGCCCTTCTCTCCAATATCTCCAAGCCTTTGATGCCACAACATGGTCTTCTCTCCAAAGACCACTAAATTTTCTGCTCCACTTTCAGGAACCATAGAGCTGTTGCACCCATCAACAACAGTGCTACCTTGTAGCTTGTACAAAGTTCCAATCCAAGCTCCCCGCATCAATACTAGTGCTACTTGAACCATCTTGCAAGTATCCTTCTCGAACACTATTTTTACACCTACATCTTCTAGCTTGCTTACAGAAATTATATTTTCAGCCAATGCAGGAATATGCAGAAAACGTGGAGGTGTTCTAACCCTTCCACCTTGCAACTTCAACTTTTCTTTTCCATGACCAACTATTCTAGCCTTCAGATCATCCCCTAAGAAGACATCACCACCATTGTATTTCTCATATTCGTAGAACCACTTTCTATGGGGAGTGAAGTGAAAGGATGCACCTGAGTCAATCAACCATGCCTCATGATCCACATGTGTACTTGAAGAATCCAAGTACACATCCCCACCTTCATATGAGGTGGTTTTGTCCTCTGTAGAAGGAGCATCATCAAATCCCTTTAATTTATTAGAAGCTTTGCATTTACAATCCCTTTTGTAGTGCCCTTCCTTTCTGCATTTCTAGCACACCACCTTTACAGGTTTTCCTGGATATTTAGATCTCCCTCGAGATTTAGATCTCCCACTCGATGACTTATTTTTGTTTCTATTCTGGGACTGTCCTCATATAGACAAGGCATCACCATTCATCTCCTCCGTTAGCAAGGATGAGACTATTTCATCAAATTACAAGGTAGTCCTATTGCAATAACCAGACTATCCCACGAATCTCGTAGAGAACACAACAAAGTAATGCACTTATCTTCATTTGAAATTTTAATATCAAACGATGCTAACTGAATTACCACAGTATTAAATGTGTTCAGATGCTCTGTCACCGAGTCTCCATCTTTCATCCTCAGGTTATACATCTTTGTCTACAGAAACAATTTATTCACTAGAGACTTAGATTGGTACAAAGTCCCTAACTTGTCCCACAAAGCCTTCGCTGTAGCTTCCCTTGATACATTCAGTGTTATTGAATCTAATACACATAATCGTATTGCGCTCTTTGCCTTCTGATCCAACTTCTTCCATTCTTCATCATACACTCCCATTTTTTTAGTAACTATATCTACCACGATCCACTGATCTTTATCCACCAATAGATCCTCCATCTTGAGTTTCCACAACTCAAAACTTTGGCCATTAAATCTCTCGATCGCTATCTTTCCACTGCTCACCATCTTCTTTCACCACCAAAATCAATCTCACAGATCTCCCACTAAACAGGGTCTACCACAAACCCAAGCAAAACCCCTTAGCAACAAAGGCATCCCCTTGAAGCCAAAATAGCTTCGATACCAAATGTAGGTTTTAACCCCGTACAGAAATTACCTGCATAAGAATTCTAAAAACAAATAAAATAAATAATGTGATAGCATAGCACATAAAACACATATACATAAATATTTTCCCCTGGATCCCAAAATCGGGACTACCAGCTTGATTTTTCATTATTTTCCCTTCAATGTTACAATACATATTTATACATGCCGAAGCATCCAATACCATGGACTGAAAGACCATCACGTCAAAAACCACGGACCGAAAACCATCGCGTCCAAAACCATGTGTGAAAATCATGCACAAAACCATAGGTGGATCTACGCAACCTAATATAGGGTCCAAAACCAAAATTTTCCAGGGTGCTACCCCATAGAGTGGGGTTACCTGCAGCCCTCAAACCCCCTGTGACCCCCCCACTACACCATCGATGCAACGAAGGGTGGGGACTCCGCCCCCCCTCCAACCCCTAGGTTAACTACATGGGCTAGTCATGGAAAGAATATAACACAACCCAACACTTTCAGAGGAAGTTTATCTTTCCCAAGAAGTAATACATAGGTTTCTTGTTAATTGGGTGAGAAATTTGTGTAATAGTTTGAACCCAGTCTGAATCCACCTTGATCCCGCTTTTTTTCACAATGTGTCCAAGAAGATTACCCTCAGACACTATGAATACACTCTTTTTGGGATTCAAGGAAATCCCGTATCCAAGGCATCGCTCAAATATTTTCTGTAGATGGCGTATGTGGTCCTCTAATCTTCTTGAGAACAAAGTCAAATCGTCAAGCTATACCTCTACACATTATTCGATGAGTCCACGAAAAGTGATGTCCATGGCATGCTAAAAGGTTGCACCTGCATTTACATGCCCAAATTGCATTCACTTGTAAGCGAATGTACCCCACTTGGTACAAAAGGTAGCCTTAAGTCTATCAAGTTCTAATACCAGAACCTGATAGTATCCTCAAAAACCATCAAGAAGAGAAAACATCTATGCACCAGATACTGTTTGTAAAATGCTGTCCATAGATGGCACGAGGTAGTTTTCTTTGTCTGAGGCATGGTTCACATTCTAAGAATCAGCACACAAGCATATTTCCACAGACTTCTTTCATACAGGAACAAGGTTTGAAACCCACGTAGAATGATGAAATTTGTATATGATCCACGCATCCAACAGCTGAGTGAGCGCTTTCTGCATGAGGAGTTCAAGTGATGGATGTACTTTTCTCAGCTTCTGCTGATATGGCTTGAACACTTCTTTGATCAGAATGATGTGATGGATGATTCACATGCCATAGGTTTTCAGATCATCTTACGTCCAAACGAACACATCTCGATACTATTTGAACAAGCAGACAAAGGCTTTCCGCTCTTGCAGTGTGCAACATGTACCAAGAGTGACAAATTTCAGATCTTTTTCTGTCCCCAGGTTGATTAGTTCATGCATCATGGTGGAACTATGGGTCTTGCTATTCCTTTGCCCCTTAAAACGTTCTTGCAAGTCATAAATCTTTTCCAATGTTGCCACGCCCTTTGTGATAAGGTGGCCTTTCCTATTAGCAGCTTCTGTTTGTAGAGATCGCTTGCGCTCATCATCATCTATTGCTGCATCTTTGAAGACATTATTGTTGGCCATGAAATATAGTATCTGTTGATCATCATTAAACACGCGTAAATTAGTAATGTTATCTGGGATAGATGGTTTGCACAAAATTTCAATAGTAAATCTATCCCTAATTGATGGCATTTGTGAAGTTGTGTTAGCCAAAAGATTGGAAGCTACATTACGTGTATGTGGTACAGAAATGATGGTAAATTCTTGGAAGTTAGAGATTAGCTGCCATACCTCTTGCTAGTAAATTTTGAGATGTGGTGACAAACAGAGAATGGTGTTACGTACCTGTCGTGCCACTATCTCTGAATCACCTACCACTTTGAATGTGACCACATTGAGGCTGATGGATTTTTGCAGGGCCAACACAAGTGCTTCATACTTAGCAACATTATTCATACATTGGAACCCAAGGGACTTGAAACTAGATGCTTTCTATTGTAGGGGTCGGTTAAGACACACGCAGCCTTTGATCCATCTTATGTCTTTGATCCTTCAAAGTACATGGTCGACAACTTATCTATACACGGTCCATTTGATGTGCTAGTACTGTTCCTACTACTATTACTACTAATACTGCTACTATTGGTACAATTCACTATACATGTTTCATTGCCATTAGTTGAGCAAAGAAGGAGTCCGAACCGTGTGTCTAGTGGGGTCAGAGCTGGCCATATAGGATAACAGCCCAACGCTGTTTGTAAGAGGCAGTTTCCAAACATGAGTTCTGCGAAGGCCAACTATTCATTCTTGCCATTAAGAGGAGTGACATTGTGCTTCATATACCTGTCAAATAACACCTAGATTTGGTTGCATTTTCCCTGGTATAGAAGCCACATGTGCGACCAGTCTATAGCAAGATATTCTTCCAACATGTTGTATTAGTCTCTACTAAGTAGTAGATCGTATGCTTCCGGTATGTCCACAACAACTATGTTGAAGCATTGGTGGACACGACTGTAATGAGATAATTGGATGATCACATCCTGGAGTTCACCAATGGCTACTATAAATGTCCACTCAATTTGGATGATTCGCGTGGATGTCTCACTCCATTGTGTGTTGATCTTTTTAGCAATGGAGAGCGGCATGATGTTGGTTGCCGAGCCAGAATAAACCAAGCAGTTGTGAAAATTACAGTTGAAAACTTTAGATGAAGGTAAGAATGGAGGGAAACCTTAGTTCACTTCTTCCATCTAGAGTGTTTTGAGTACAGTGGAAAGTGATCCGGGAGGTGTGCTTTCTCCCTTGCTGGTAGAGGCTATGCTATCCACTGTTGTATGTCCCAATGCATGTAATAGGATGTCTCACTAACTCTAGATCTTAGCTACTCAAAAAAATTGATGTTCTCTCTAGTTTTCTTCATGTCATCTACAATGTTGTAGTCCAGAGATGGAAGACCACTGAGCTGTCTGGGGTATGACTAATTTTTGTGTTTTCTGGTGGAGTATTATGTAGTTTGTTGCTCATGGATGTACTCTTTTCCATTGCTATCTTCCTGGATTTGTTTTTTTTTTTCTCCTTTGGGCCGACTGGTGGATCAGCCTTCCTCAAAACCAGTCTCATATTTTCTTGTGGTTCCCCAAGTGTAAGGGGAGCCCCATTACTCCTAAGATTGTAACGATCATTTTGCTTTGGGGGACGCTTCTCGATGTTTGTCTTCAACATTGCTTGTGAGCACTAATATGCATTCACCACATGCCTAGAAATTGATGCTTCATCAGGTGTAATACCTTTGTCCTTATCAGTGTCTTTCGGCTACTCTTGCATACTATTTTCTGCATTGAATGTATGACCACATACCAATTTTGCGACTCACTTCCAGTCTAAAAAAAGTTTGCAGGGTGATGTTCTTCATGGAATAAATAGAACTTGGGACTCGTGCACTATTCAACATGGAACACAGAGCTCTGCGTAGCTTTTTGAGCAAATGAGTTGCTGCCTAATGAATTGTTTCCTTGTCTCTATCTAGGTAGATGGCTGCTTGCAATGTGTCCGCTTTCCATTTTTTAAGCTTAGACACTTCTGTTGTCAAGTTATTGATGAGGTGAGTGAGGGTTTCAATATCATTTTCTTCCTTGTCTCTGCCTTTTCTCACCATTACTTGGGAATTCCTACTCACGCCTTTTGAGTCCTTTGCTAGTTCATCCTCCTTGATGACTCCAATCGCACTGAGGTCTTTCTCAACAACAATAGTCTCTTCACAGTTTTCCAAGAGTGTTGGTCTCGTAGCTCTCTTGACGAACTGTGCAATACTGGTTAGTAGTGTAGACATGTAGTAATCAATAGTGATGGAGTCATGAGGTTTGGTGTCCACTACAAATTTGTTCAATATACGTGTAAACCTCTGATTGAACTCTTCTACCTTTTCTTTCCCCTCCATCTTTAGGCTTCCCAATTCTTTGAGTAACATAGCTCGGGTCTTGTCATCAGAAATATTTTCAAGGAACATTCGTTTGAATGCACCCCAGTACTATATGGATTTTGGTGTAAGGTTGTGATACCATGCAGCTGCATGACCTTTTAAGGTGCATGGAAACAATCTACATGCTATGTCGTCATGTTGTACCTCAAGGGTCTGCAGCTGTAGGTAGAAGTTGTCCAAATGGTCTTCTTCCTTCACCATGTTGTTAGGGTTGAACTTGATGTTCATTCTCTTCGCTTGCTTTGGCATCTTGTGCAAAATAGTTGGGAGAGCCAATGGTCCCTGAGTCATCTATTCCAGATTTGGGTCAGCGATATCTTCTTCTTCTTCATTCTATTCCTCTCTTTTAGAATATGACAGTTCTGGCTCTGAGGCCATTGGTTTTTCTCCACCTTTGCCTCCTCCACTGCCTTCCCCTCCACCTCCTGTACCAGATTATGATCCCAAGATCACAAGAGTGTCATGTTCCACTTGTTAAAAGACCGAAGGTTTCTCTCCATCTTTAATAGCTTCTACCAAACCTTCAAGGGTGGCAAGAACTACTTCTTCCATTGATGATACAACAAACCCTATGGTAGTGACTTTTGGCTTCCTTGATGTGTATGGGAGATGTTGTATTCTTGGGATCAGTCCAACTGCTTTCATGAAGTGGTGAGTGATGGGACGGATGGATCGAAGTTGATGATATGGAATTTCATGTTCAGACCTAGGAGGTGAGAAGTAACCAACTGCAGAGTCACGCATAGGTGAGAGGGAGTGTGAGTTATTGCCTTGACCATATGGTTGATGAGTGAGTGTGAGAGGATGTTCAGCCATATACAACTGGAGGCCCTCCTTCTAGCACCAGAAATGTTGATGGTGCTGGACCCGCCAACATTTAGGGGATCACCCCGATATGAAGTCCCAACTAGACCTCACACCATTTGGTGTGGGAGCCCCATCCTGTATGATGGCCTAGCTGCCATTATCATAAAGATTTGCCTCAACTCTTGCTTGTCAGTGTAGGAGAGTGGTTCACTTTGTCTTCAAGAAGTGAGGTCCGCATGCCTGGTGATTGCTAGTGTCACTTGTGTTAATGGTTCTTTCATTATAGAGGGAGAGGGTGGGAGTGAGTCACAAGTCAGTTGGGAGGAAGCCCCAACTTTGCTATGAACACACAACGTGACAAGACGTGCATAGATTCTGGAGGAATAGTCCACATGGATGTGGCAGTCACAACAAACAAGGGAAGGTAACATGTACAACACTCAGCAGATGAGTCCAAACAAATGCAACGATTGTTATTGAAAGTTTTATGTGAAAGGTGTATCTGATGTCCGAGAGGGTAGCTGTTATAGACATTTTTGGGCACTGCAACCCCAATCATAAATGTCCATAAACCAAGGGCTCTTAAGTCCCTAAAAGTGTTGTTTCGGCCCCTAAAAGAACAAGGTCAACTAATTACATCTTCTCCCAGAAGTTCTCCATGAAACTACTCAGAACTGGTCAAAATTGGACCATTTCACCTGCTCCATGGTCAAAGTGCACTGCATCCCACCTAAGTACACACAGTAGGTGCGATGCATGTTGAAAAGCCCTTCTATGGGGTGTGATGGGCGAGAATGGACAAATGGTAGGGTCAATCTACAAGGTGGAGAAGCAAAGAATCTTCTAGAAACTCCTCCTGTGACACTTGCCTCTCTGCATTCGCCCAGGGATGAGTAAGAGATCATCAATCTCCAAAGTGGATTCAAGAACTATCAGAGAGAGGACACTAATCAAATCTCAAAAGCTGACTCACCCCCCTTGCATACATCTATATATGGATCCCTCATCCCAGAGATCCAGAGGCTAGAATTTTGTATCTTGTAAGGAAGTGCTGCTGGTTTCTTGGTGCTACATCATAGTGTTGGGTGATCTAAGATTCTCATGAGGTGAAGAAGGGCTTCTTGCTGAGAGGATGAGGTCAGAACAATTGGTTGTAATCCTCTTTGCTCTTTCTTGATTATTAATAAAGCTATTCAAGTTTTCCTCCACATTCTTGTGTGATTGATGTTGTATGCATTTGTGTGGTTAATATACATCTGGTCCTATATTGTTTATGATAATAGATCTATGTTCTCGTATAGTGTTATGCTGCTTTGATTCTATAGGTGCTCTTTGAAGCTGGGTATACAAGGAAGCAAGTAGCAAAGGACTATCAGAAGGGAGAGGAATCAAGCAAGGAACCAAGCACAAGACTAAGATTGGTCTCCTTTATTCTTCTCTCATCTATTTCTCATAAAGGAAAATGAAAGTTGTTTTAGTGTGTTTGTTTCTAAGGTAGCTATCACCCTTAGTGGGACTAGCAGTTTTGCATAGACACTAGTTTTCCCGATAACAGTAGCTAACATGGGCGAGATAGCATTAAAAACATATATAACACATTTTCATTAACATATATGTATTACAAAAAGTGAATGAGCTCAAGTGTTAAACACAGTTTAAAGTAACATGCATTACAAGTGTTCAAGATTAATATTACAATAGTTACAATAATGTGTTACATTGTGCTGGCCTATTAGTTGGCTTCTAAATTAAGCGAAAGTTCCAAGACACATCGTTCCACCATACATCACTAACCTTGTGTGCGGGGCTTTGGAGCCACTACTTACTCCTCAAAGAAAATATTATAGACTCTCAAGGCTATGTGGGAGGAGCTGAGCTGAAAAGTTTTTTACATGTACAAATGAGGGGGTATTTATAGCCAAGGTTGAAACTGACCCTTGTGGCGGTTCAACTACCCTCATGACTATTTGACTTCCATGACTCTTTATAAAAAAAGTTGGTCCCTTGTACTTCCATGTTACATTACATTGATTGACAGTATGGTCGATAGTATAGATGTGCATGACATAACTCATCACAAGACTCGACATGACAATGCTAGTACATTGATGTTGCTGCTGGAGTTCACGTTGTGTTGCAGTGTTCCTAGGTGATGGATGTCCTCATGGTGTGCCACAGCTTCACCTCTGCATGAAAAAGGGCACAGAGTCTTCGATGGTCTTGGGTTCTGTTAGTGCCTAGATCTACCTTAGGCTGAGAAAGGTAGGATCTAGGATGACATCAAACCACGCTTAACCTAGTACCTAGCCCTACTAGGTCGGGAGAGGGCTCTCTCCTGGTAAATCTTAGAAAAAGATGATCAATGAGGCTTGAGATGACTGATGTGAAAACTGATTTTAGGCTAGGTGTGTGTGCAAAATAGTTTGATTGAATTTGACGATGTTCTGTTGTCTCAAATGTGAAAGGCAGATTTGGGTCTGGCGAATGAGGCTCAGTTTTGCAGAGATCTCTATGGGGCAAGGTAGGAAAATGGTTTGGTACTTCAAATTGAATGAGATGGAGAGCTTTTAGACAGGTGAGGAGTTGAAGAGGGCAAGAAAGTCTTAGGTATCCTCCTCAAACAGTTGAAAACATAAATAACTAAACAAACCCCAAGTAGAGCACTGCAAATCAATGAATTCTACCTTTATCCTTGTTTGATTTAGTTAAGATGAAGCAATGAGACATGATGGCATACATAAAACACATGTAAACTTACAATTATAGAAGGAAACACAATTCCAAAGCAAGATGCCACATGAATCCCATAAAATGCTGCAAACCCTTGTCTATTCCTTAGCCAAAACTGTTGAAATGTGTATACAATGAAGCTCCAAGCTTTCTCAAAAGTCCAACCATGCTAATGACTGAAAAATCACAAGATATAGGAAAAAAAAAAACTCATCCTAGCCTCTAGGGGTCGAGCTCATGATTTTAGGAGCTGTTCCAACATCTTTGAAACTGAGAACTAAAAAGTAGGCAGTGGAACAACATGCCTCTCAAAACTAGGGAACTGATTCATTCAGTTGCAAACTACCTTTTCATGGGTAAATCTACCTCTATAAGTCAAAATTAGACATAATTACATCAAGATACATTAAATTACATTAAATTACATCATTATTTTTACATTTAGAAGAATAAAAGTCAAATTTTCAAGAAACTAGGTGAAAAACATATTATTTTTGGTCAAACTCGGTAAAATTTCCCCAATGTAGCGTGCTGATTTCCCTATGCATAGTGCCTATTTACAGCTACTTTTGGAGGCCTTCCCAGTGTCCAAATTTTCTCCAAGTGGGCTTGTTGGAAAGTTCTACCTGTCTAATTTCTTGAACAAGTGGAAGTTTTGGATTTTTCTTCCATTTTCCCCTCCAAAATTGAGTTCTCCCAACACTGCTACCTATGTGTCCAAAAAGGGGTAGGGAGGTCATTTTTGAGGTGTTTTTGACCTTTTTGGAAGCTCAAAACCTGTCAAAATTTCTTGGCCATTGGTAGGCATGCATATTTTTCCATGAAAAATCCAAAAATTTCTGAGTTTTCATTAAAATGAGGTCTCCATCAAAATCGAGCGCTAGGTGGCATGGTGCATTGGGCAGAAAAACCTGTTATTTAAGCCAAAAATTTCAAAATTGCAAAAAGTGTCCCAATTTTTTTGAAATTTGGGCTGAGTGTCTTCCATTAAGTGTTATTTTGGGCCAAGGAAGCCTTAGCCAAGATCTGATTTCTATATTTCCCTTTTCGCTTCTTAAATGCCTTCTTCAACTTGGCCTTCAAGTTCCTCATTCTTGCTTTGCACACTTTGCTTCTCGCCAAGTAGTGGTAGGCCATGTGCCTCAACATAGTTTTCTCTCTGTTGGCCTTCTCTAGAAACTTTTCCAAGTGGATATTTTACCTCTCAAGCCAAGACTCACAATCAGCTTGAATTTCCCTTTCAAGTGTTGTCAATTTGGGTTTCCTCCTCTTGGCAACTTGCCAATTTTCTCGGTGAATGTCACACCTGCTAGAGTGACTTGGCTGTTACGAAGATGGAGCAAAAACAATTTGGCCAACTCATGATGGTACTGGAGTCTCTCTACCATCTCACAGAACTGATAACAAGATTGGTGTTGAAAGCATGTGACAGCAATAGGACAGACCTGTAGCTCGGCAAGTGAAGTAGGATCCTCTCGTATATGTTTACCACCGTTGTGAGGTCTCCTTGGTGCATGCATCTCTCTAGAAGAATCACTAGGTGTCTCCTCATCTCGGTCATAGGAAGGATCATATTCCATGTTTGCCAAATTTTTGAGTTCTCTTAGATGAGTATAAAGAGATTTAAGGTGTCTAAAATTTTGCTGCCAAATGTATGAAAATGTATAAGGGACTGTGGAGGGAGAGGATATGAGGGGTTTTGGGAATGTTTGTTAATAGGATTTGGGGAATAGGGGGTTTAAGGAATAGTATTCAGGCTCTTTGGGATAGAAATTAGGGTTTAGGAATATGTAACTAGGGTTTGGGATAATGAGAATTAGGGATATAGGGTTAATGAGAATTAGGGATATGGGGTTAGGGAATGGTTTTATGAAACTGGAAAATAAATCACAGAGGGAGTGATGAAGTGGAATTGACAGCAAAATCCCAAACTAAGCAATTGTTTTTGAGAAAAAATTTGCAAGGAGTTAGGGTTTGAAAAATTTCTCACTAAATCACCATAAACATTAGCATTGAAAGAACGTTTGACTTACTTGGAAAGGTGGCAATCAAGCAAATATAGCAATTGGATGACTTTCATTGGTGAAATTAGGCTTGTAGCTCTATGCGCCATGCCACAAACCCAATGCACCGTGCCTGCTCTATGCACCGCACCAATGTATTTTCTGCACTATGGAGGGCGGCCTAATGCACTGTGCCCACGACTCAATGCGCTGCACCCACGAAACTTGAACTATTTGCTGCGATTTTCCCTCCACAACCTTGCTCTAAGTTCCTTTTTCTCTTTTGGATGAAAATGAGTTCTTTAAACACAAGAAATGGTTTATATACAAAAGATTTTGATTTTTCACTCATAGAACCCACTTTTGTAATGTTACAATTGACATTTGCTTTTCAAACTCTGTTTTTAGGCAGTTTTGCTTTATTTTTGCCTTTGATGAACTGAATGATTTGACTTTCTATTTGCCTTGCAGGTGATGGAGATGCTAAAGCTTGACAAGGTGACCAAGGTTGCCACTGAAGCTGCTGCGTAGGAAAAACTGAAATTACATCCAATTTTATACATGAAAACAAAAAATACTCTGTTTTTCCTTAAAACAAGGTTTTGAGGAAAAATAAGTCTCTAAGCATGTGATTATGAAATTTATTAGTACTGGAACTTTATTTAACATCCTCATGAACCCGCTGACTATTATTGAACATTTTGAAGACTTTTTTAATGAAACCCTAGACCTAATGAGATTGAAAACCATAAAAATGACTCTTAGAGATTTACAGACAAAAAATGACTGTAGATTATCTAGATGAATGGAAATGGGCCAGCAGGTAAAGGACATGAAAAAAATGCACACAAGCCACTACTGTTAGATGATCCATGATCCTAATTAAATGCAGCTGACCGGGTGAAACACCTAACGTGCAATGCAATAAGAAAATTTGATCACTAATGTGTTGGCATTATGATTCAGGTGTTGTCCTTGATGGCAAACCCATTCAGGTGATAAATCAAGAAGGACGCAGGAAATATGTTCAGCAAGTGCGTCCCCGCAGGTATACCATACAGAACCCGCGTCCAGGGATGCAGACCAGCCGTTCAGGAGGTGCGTCCGCCCAGTGCACACATTTCAAGGCAGAGAAAAGCATGTGGGGGTTTCTTGTGTGGTATCTAGCCGACGGTTTTGTGTTTCTATGGTGTCGGCTCGTGGTTTTGTTCCATGTTTTGGGTAGAAGCTTGCCTATATAAAGCAAAGGAGTTCATTTGGATTAAGCATCATCTTGGTTGAATATCTTTTCGTGAGATCTAGTCCAGATCTATGAAGGCGAATCTTCTAATGGACTGTGATCTCTATGGCGCATGATCAGATCTGTGGATCTGAGTGTTTGGGTTGGTTCTGAAGTCCTCATATCTTTTATATCTGAAGGGACGCAGGTTCAGTGAAGGGAAAGTGCGCCGGGACGCAGTACAGTAAAGGCTCAGGTGCGTCTCTGAGGCAAAGGACGCGGCGCGACTGTGTTATTGGGTGCGTCTCTGAAGCAAAAGACGCGGCGCGATAGTGTTTCTGGGTGCGCCGGTCGCAGAAAAGCATAGAGGAACAGTGCGTCGGCACGCAGAACAGTGGAAGGTAGACTGCGTCCAGTCGCAGGTCACAGAAAGAAAATATGCGTCCCTATCTTAAGATGATCTGTTGACTGTATATTTCTGTTCATAAGGTGTTCTGGGTTATTTCTGTAATTACTGATCTGATATCTGTAGTGGACTGTATCTGTTGTATACTTGTTGATCATTTGATTCTTCATGAAAAGAAGTAGGGGGTTGTAGCTCCCTTCCAGGAGAGACTGGAAAACGAGAGAGAGTTGTAGCTCTCTGCAGGTTGCAGCCTGCGTGCTGGTAAAGGACTGCACCAGTACAAAATCATTGTAAAAGGAATTTCTTGAAAGAAGATAGAGACATATTGCAGCAGGTGGTTTTCTCCCACATTGGGTTTCCACCTTACATCTTGTGTTCTTTGGTGTGACTGTCTATTTTCTTTATTCATGCTCATTATTTTATGGTACTGATATGCAAGAATAATTCAAAAGATCAAATAAGGAAGATTTGGTAAATTTCTTGATAATACTGATTCACCCCCCCTCTCAGTATTATTTCCAACAATTGGTATCGGAGCAGGTCCTTCAGAAAAGCTTGATCGCTTGAAGGTAGATCGTTCATCATGAGCAACTACGAGAGAGAAGCATCAATCAGGCCACCAGTTTTTGATGGGACAAACTTCAATTATTGGAAGGTAAGAGTTACTGCATATCTTCAATCTCTTGGTACTGAAGTTTGGGACATTGTAGAAACAAGCTATGCTTTTCCTTCAGCTACTCCTACAGATCCAGCTAAGAAAAAGAAGTATGAAACAAATGCAAAAGCAGTCAGTACTCTATTAGGAAGTATATCCCAAACAGAATTCATGAAGGTAATGCACTTCAAATCAGCAAAAGAAATATGGGACAAAATGATCACAAGCTATGAAGGAGATGAACAGGTAAAACAAGCCAAACTTCAAACTCTCAGAATTCAATATGAGACTCTCAAGATGTATAATGATGAAAGTGTGGCTAATTATTTTCTTCGGGTAGATGAGATTGTAAATTGTATGAAAAATTTGGGTGAAGAAGTAAAGGAGTCTCTAGTAGTTCAAAAGATTCTAAGATCATTATCCCCCAAGTTTGAATCCAAAGTATCTGCAATAGAAGAAAAAGAAAATCTCCGTGTTCTTACTATGTCTCAGCTACATGGAATTCTAACTGCTTATGAAATGAGAAAGGGAGGACCATCAGACAGAAGGGAGGCTGCTTTTAAAGCATCAGGGAAAGAAGATTACTATGAAGCAAGCCATGATCCAGAAGAAGAGGAAGAAGAATCAAATTTTGTCAGAAATCTTCAAAGAGGTTCTGGAAGGTTCAGAGGTAAGCTACCTTTCAAATGCTTTGCTTGTGGAAGAGTAGGTCATTATGCTGCAAAATGCTCTTATAAGGATAAAGGAAGGAACCAGTTAGATGGAACAAGAAACAAAGCGCAAATAAGAAAAGCTACTACACCCATGAAGATAGTGATGGCTTATCAAACAGTGATGAAGATGAACAAGGTAATAAATATAGGTTGTTAATGGCATTTGAAGATGATGATTATGAGGATGCTGTAGATGTGGATAACCTTTATGATGAAATTACTAGACTCAAGAGATGCATAGAAGAAAAGAACATGATTATTGATACTCTACAATTCCAAATTGATGAAAAGGAAAAACATCTTGAAAAATTAGAAGGTGAAATTGTTGGTCTTAGAAAAGAAATTGAGAAAACAAAAACTATTAATCTCAAGTTTGTCAAAGGATCTGAAACTTTGGATGAGATTATCAGTGTGCAGCGGTCTCCACTAAATAAGACAGGTTTGGGCTATAATGGAGAAACTTCTCAAGCATCCACTTCAAAAAGTTATCTTGATGCAGCAAGAAGAAATGAGCAAGAGCACAAGGAAGATCATCAGGTAAAGCAGGGACAAATGTCAAGCAGAAACTATCAGGGGCAATCCAGCTTAAGGGTGAACAAAAGCCACAACCAGCCACAGGTAAAATCTTCTCAATTTGGTTCAAGAATAGATGAAAATAGAAATTACAATCAGTTGGCTGGTAGATCCAATAATCGCAGAAGCTTCTTCAATGGACAATGCTTTTCTTGCCATAACTTTGGTCACAAAGCAGCTCAATGTGTTGCGTATAAAACAATCATGACTAGGGAAGCTCAAAAACAAAGAAGTATGACAGGGATTACAAAAAGGACCTATAACAACTTTTCAGCTCTTGAAAATGAAGTTGAATGTTCTATTTGCAATAATTTTGGACATAAAGACTTTGAATGCAGAAGCAGGTTTCCGGAAAGAAAGGTACAAGAGCAGAAAAAGGAACAAGCCTCAGGCGCCAAAACATGGAGAATAAAGGAACCTCAAACAGAAAGATGTGGGATAGCATTTTATGCAGAAGGACAAGAAAATCTATGGTACATTGACAGTGGATGTTCGAAGCATATGACAGGTGATAAAGAAAAACTTGAGTCTTATTCTAATTTAGAAAAGGGAAAGAAAGTCTCTTTTGGAAATGATACTCCTGCAACTATAAAAGGAAAAGGTATTGCTCCTTTAAAAGAAGATGTTAAGGCTGGAAATGTTTTGTTTGTTGATGGATTGAAGCATAATCTACTAAGTGTCAGCCAGATGTGTGATCAAAGAACCGAGGTTATATTCAGATCAAATGGATGCCTTGTTCGTGATCTTGATACAGGTAAAACAGTTCTCAAAGGAAAGAGAACTCCAAATAATCTATACATATTTGATGAAGGACAACAACAATGCTATCTAAGCAAGAATGAAGAGCACTGGTTATGGCATCGAAGGTTGGGACATCTAAGCTTCTCACAAATAAGGAAAGCTTGCAAATATTAGGCAGTTCGCGATCTTCCAGATATCAAAATTCCTGACAACACCATATGCAGATCATGTCAGTTTGGAAAACAAACCAGAACTAACTTTCCAGAGAAAGAAGGATCAGCCAGCATGCCTCTTGAGCTAGTACATACAGATGTATGTGGACCATTCAGAAAAAGAACACCTAGAGGAGAGGAATACTTGATATTATTTATTGACGATTTCTCCAGGTTTGTTTGGTTAGGTCTTATGAAGCACAAAGATGAAGCATTCGAAAAATTCAAAACCTTCAAAGCCTTGGCTGAAAATGAATCAGGTCACAAAATTAAGTGCCTCAGATCTGACAAAGGTGGGGAATTTACTTCAAATGAATTTTTCGATTTCTGTGATGAACATGGGATAAGGAGAGAATTCTCTACAGCTAGAACGCCTCAGCAAAATGGAGTTGTTGAAAGAATGAACAGAACAATCCAACAAATGGCTCGTGCTATGCTTGATGAATCAGGAACCCCCGCAACCTTCTGGGGTGAAGCTGCACATACTGCGGTTATTATTCTCAACAAGACAAATGTCCGGGTGAACAGCACTCAAACCCCTCATGAGCTCTGGAGTGGTAAAACTCCTTCGGTAAAGCACTTCAAAATATTTGGGAGCAAATGCTATATCAAGAATACTGAGGAGCAGCTTGGCAAACTTGATCCTAGAGCAGATGAAGGCATTCTTCTTGGCTATTCTCCACATAGCAAAGCATACAAATGCTACAATAAAAGACTTGGCAGAATTGTTGACAGCATTGATGTAGTGGTTGATGAAAAGGGATATATTCCTAGGCAAATACATCGTGAAGACATCGAAGAAGATGAGAGCTACCCTCAAAAACAGAATGATGAAGAAGAAGAACCTCAAGAAGAATCTCAAGAAGAACCTCACGAAGAAGCAGAAGAACGGACAAGAATAGAAGAAAAGACTCCATCCAGATATGTTCAGAAGAACCATCCAGAATCTCAGATCATGGGACAAAAAGAAGCAGGTATACAAACTAGAAGAACAGTTGCAGAAGCTTCAAGCTATTTGGCATTACTTTCCTCCACCGAACCACAAAATGTGAAAGAGGCATGCAAAGATGAATGTTGGGTGAAAGCAATGGATGAAGAACTTGAGCAAATCGAAAAGAACAACACTTGGGAGCTGGTTCCTAGACCAAAAGATAAGAATGTTATTGGAACAAAATGGGTCTTCAAAAATAAATTGAATGAAAATGGAGAAGTAATTAGAAACAAAGCCAGACTCGTCTGTAAAGGGTATGCGCAGCAAGAAGGAATAGACTTTGAAGAAACTTTTGCTCCTGTTGCAAGACTTGAGGCCATCCGAATGTTCCTTGCTCTCTCAAGTTTTCAGAACTTCAAAGTATTTCAAATGGATGTGAAATCAGCCTTTTTGAATGGAGACTTGGAAGAAGAAGTGTACATTGAACAGCCAGATGGGTTCATTCTTGGAAATGATCCAAATCTTGTATGCCGATTGAAAAAGGCTCTCTATGGTCTCAAACAAACTCCAAGGGCTTGGTACTACCGGTTGGACAAATATCTTCATCAACAAGGTTTCTTAAAAGGTTCAGCAGATAGCAATCTGTATATAAAAGTTGAAAATGACAAATTGCTAATACTTGTTGTGTATGTAGATGACATTATTTTTGGCAGCAATGAAGAAGCTATGAGTCAAAGCTTTGCCTCAGTCATGCAGAAAGAATTTGAAATGTCCTTGCTAGGAGAACTGACATATTTCCTTGGTTTGCAAATCCAACAGAAGGAAGGAGGAATCTTTTTATCTCAAACCAAGTATCTCAAGCAGATTTTGAAGAAATATGGCATGGAAGATGCAAAACCAGTATGTACACCCATGGTCACAGGATGTAGTCTCAGTGCAAATGATGAATCTGCAACAGTACATCAACCAACCTACAGATCTATGATTGGAAGTTTACTATATTTGACAGGTACCCGACCAGACATCATGCATGCAGTTGGAATCGTTGGAAGATTTCAGGCAAATCCGAAGGAGACTCATCTTCAAGCAGTAAAGAGAATTTTCAAATATCTTCAAGGGACTCAAAATTATGGCTTATGGTATCCTAGAGATACAGATCTTACTCTTCATGCCTATACAGATGCAGATTGGGCCGGAAGCGTGGATGACAGGAAAAGCACAAGTGGTGGTGCGTTCTTTATGGGTCCCAGACTGGTCTCTTGGTTCAGCAAGAAACAGAGTTCAATTGCCTTGTCTACAGCTGAAGCAGAATATGTTGCTGCTGCATCTTGTTGCACCCAACTCCTTTGGATGATGCAGAATTTGCAGGATTATCAAATCATTTGTACTCCTCCAATCCCTATCTTATGTGACAACACAAGTGCAATCAGCATCTCAAAGAATCCGGTTATGCATTCAAAAACCAAGCACATACCAATCAAGTACCATTTTCTCCGGGAACAAGTACTTGAACAGAAGGTCAAGTTGGAGTATGTTCCTTCTAAGGAACAAGTTGCTGATATTTTCACCAAACCGTTGCCCAGGGACACTTTTGAATACCTCAGGCAAAAGCTGGGGGTTGTTGATGCATCATCTTACTGTTGATCATCTTCCTATTGGTGGTATAGGCTCAGGGGGAGCACATAATGCATTGTTGGCATTATGGAGAAGGAGATCTTGGAAATAGCTGCAATATGTCTCTATCTCCTTCATGATGGATTTCTGGTTACAGATCTGGAGATGCATGAGCATAGGGGGAGCATACCCTTTGCCCTTGATGTCAAAGGGGGAGAATGAAGCTGAAGATTATGTGGTTGCCATCAAGTCCAAAGGGGGAGATTGTTGGCATTATGATTCAGGTGTTGTCCTTGATGGCAAACCCATTCAGGTGATAAATCAAGAAGGACGCAGGAAATATGTTCAGCAAGTGCGTCCCCGCAGGTATACCATACAGAACCCGCGTCCAGGGACGCAGACCAGCCGTTCAGGAGGTGCGTCCGCCCAGTGCACACATTTCAAGGCAGAGAAAAGCACGTGGGGGTTTCTTGTGTGGTATCTAGCCGACGGTTTTGTGTTTCTATGGTGTCGGCTCGTGGTTTTGTTCCATGTTTTGGGGAGAAGCTTGCCTATATAAAGCAAAGGAGTTCATTTGGATTAAGCATCATCTTGGTTGAATATCTTTTGGTGAGATCTAGTCCAGATCTATGAAGGCGAATCTTCTAATGGACTGTGATCTCTATGGCGCATGATCAGATCTGTGGATCTGAGTGTTTGGGTTGGTTCTGAAGTCCTCATATCTTTTATATCTGAAGGGACGCAGGTTCAGTGAAGGGAAAGTGCGCCGGGACGCAGTACAGTAAAGGCTCAGGTGTGTCTCTGAGGCAAAGGACGCGGCGCGACTGTGTTATTGGGTGCGTCTCTGAAGCAAAAGACGCGGCGCGATAGTGTTTCTGGGTGCGCCGGTCGCAGAAAAGCATAGAGGAACAGTGCGTCGGCACGCAAAACAGTGGAAGGTAGACTGCGTCCAGTCGCAGGTCACAGAAAGAAAATATGCGTCCCTGTCTTAAGATGATCTGTTGACTGTATATTTCTGTTCATAAGGTGTTCTGGGTTATTTCTGTAATTACTGATCTGATATCTGTAGTGGACTGTATCTGTTGTATACTTGTTGATCATTTGATTCTTCATGAAAAGAAGTAGGGGGTTGTAGCTCCCTTCCAGGAGAGACTGGAAAACGAGAGAGAGTTGTAGCTCTCTGCAGGTTGCAGCCTACGTGCTGGTAAAGGACTGCACCAGTACAAAATCATTGTAAAAGGAATTTCTTGAAAGAAGATAGAGACATATTGCAGTAGGTGGTTTTCTCCCACATTGGGTTTCCACCTTACATCTTGTGTTCTTTGGTGTGACTGTCTATTTTCTTTATTCATGCTCATTATTTTATGGTACTGATATGCAAGAATAATTCAAAAGATCAAATAAGGAAGATTTGGTAAATTGCTTGATAATACTGATTCACCCCCCCTCTCAGTATTATTTCCAACATAATGGAGGGATCAAGATACTGACACTAACATTGGCTCCAATGGGGATGGTAGCTCCTTGGAGGTGCCAAGAACTACAAATCTCTGGGAAAGAAGGTAGTGCCTTCGTCCATTAGGCTATGGAGTCAATAACTTCAACAAACCAAAACCAAACTCGTGACTCAATTTTAGGACTGAAATCTGACTCAAAACTGACTTAATTTCAACACTGAAATTCACTGACTCAAAATTGAATCGATACTTAAACACAACTAACAAACTAGAAAATATGCTCAAAATGGAGCTTATTCAATAAAACCTATGCTAGTTTTTCCATTCATCACCTGATCAAGTGAAATGAAACAACCAATGAAACCAAGTAAGAATTTTGGCTCTTGTTTGCATTCTCCACAAGTGCTTGCTTTTGAACAACAAGAGAGAACTACTGAGAGGCAACTCCCATGAAAACTTGGTAACAAATCCATTGAATAATATGAATTCTCTATCCACCTCCAAAAACACCGCATAAGGATCTTGAAGTTCATGCACACTGGGACTTAGCTCATCCAATGGATTACTTATCTTCTCCTCATACAATGAATGAAAACTTTGATCTGAGCTTTGTGACGAGACTCCTACTGAAAATGACAAAGAAACCAACTGTCAGGTCAAGTTTGTATCAATACTTTTGTCAAGCTCATAGATAGGAGAAGGACTTTGACTACAGGAATCATCTAACACATAAGCTATTGGATTGTGAAAAACTTGAAAAGATTGCTGCAACCCAGTTTCTATTAGTTCCAATGAGATTGCATGACTTTCTATAGGCTGCTCGTTTGAAGATATACTATGCAAATTTCCCTTCAAAAACTGAAATGATTCCAAACCGAAAGGTATGGAATCATCTTATATCATTTGATCATATGTGCCAGCTTCCAAATCCTCATCTACAACTAGACAATCAATGGCATTCGGGGGTTGCAAATTTGGATATGAGAAGTCTTGAACAAGGTTTTCATTGCCCTCAAAAAGGTTCAAATCAAGACTTGTCGAGAGTTGATTTTTTATTGCATGAATGTTGTCTCTGATGAACTAAAATGAAGCAAAACAAAAAGGCAAAGATCCTTGAATTACTTAAAAATTTGTTGCACTTTCCTCATCATTTCCATAGCTAATATGTATTCGTTGATTATTGTATTCGAGCTATTGAAAGTGAACTTCCTCCTTCCAGAAATTAGCTGTTGGTTTGTCTATAAAATTAGCTTCTATTTGGAGAACATAATCATCATCATACTGATCAAACTGTGGCAAATCATCAGTATAAAAGACATCATCAAGCATACATGTCATATCAATAGATCTCTCTTCTCCAAGATGATCTATAAAACAATAATTATCAAATCTATGACAACTGAGATAAGAAAGAAAATATTTTGGATCAACCACTTGTTCTTCCTCAATCCATGAGCCATGGTCTTAAACATCATACTCATTCCTTGTGGTGATCTTCTACATCATCTCTTCCTCTAGACTTACCAAAATGTCAAGCTTTACCTCTAGATATGTCGATTCCTTTGGATCTATGTTCTTCATCTCTTCTTCCTTCAACTTTGCCCTTTGGATCAGCAAATGAGCCTCTACATATACTGCACTGTTTTGCATCTCTCCAAGTGTTGCAAGATTCCTTTCTCTCTTCTAAAAATCCATTTTTGGATCAAAGGCACTCGGGTAGTGCAAGAGAGCGAATCTAAGAGGAGGTCTTATATTAGCCAGCATCAAAAAATAAACTTGGTTAAATCTAACATAAAATTGTTGTACTGTCTCTCCTGGTTATCTTTTCCATTGTTTATACTCTTCTGTAATCATGAAAGGGTTTTGTCTGACCACCCACCTATCGGGGAAAACTTTGACGAACTACTGGAAATCTGAGATGCTCGCATCAGGTAGGGTTTTGAACCAACTCTTGACTTTGCCTTGCAAAGAAAGAGAAAAATCCTAATTTTGATATCCTCTTCATCAACTTCAAAAAGATCAAGAAAATACTCAAAATTCAATACATGTCTCTCAACAGTGATGTTTTTGCATTCACCGTCATATCTTGGTAGATATAGGTCATGATTTTTAGGGAAAACATGGGATATAGGAGGTAAAATCAGAGGCTTGTATTGATCTGGAATTTTACAAGGTATAGGGGTATGTACAGAAGGTATATAATTAGCCTTGGTCTCTTGAGGCTCATCAGTTTGAAGATGGTCATCACAAGATTTAGAAAAAGGGTCTTGATCAAGCTCAAAGGCATGCAATTCCTTGGTATTCACAATCTTCAAAAGGAAGGAATCAAATGCAGGCCAAGGATCTCTTCTCAAATGCAATATACTTTGCAAAGCCTTCTTGACATTCTCGGGAAAGGAGAAGAAATAATTTACAACAAAGAACAAAATGTCTTGGATGAAATTCCAGCTTGAATACTTGATCTGTCCATATTGTCCTTTCATGTTTCTACTGATCGGGTTCATCCTCTAGTGGAGTCTTTGGATCTGATCTCGAAACTAATTTAAAGTTGCCAAGTGAATGAATTCAGCCTTTCCAGTGTCTGATCATTGTCCATCATCAACAATTAGATCTAACTTGATACATGTACTGGGGCAATTTGCAAGTCAGATGTTCAGCTTATAAGACTAGACCGGAGATTGACTGAAGCAGCTTTTATCTACTTATGCACTCACAAAGAAATGTACAATTCAAAGGCTTCCTGGCATAACTTCAAGCTTCATCTACAGTTTATAAATCAAGAACACTAACAAACGAATAAGCTTTTCTTCCCCAGTATGGTCGCCATTATGTTAGTGCCTAAATCTACCTCAGGCTAAGAAAGGTAGGATCTAGGATAACATGAAACCATGCTTAACCTAGTAACTAGCCCTACCAGGTCAGGAGAGGGCTCTCTCCTGGTCAATCTCAGCAAAATATGATCAATGAGGCTTGATATGACTGATTTGAAAACTAATTTTAGGCTAGGTATGTGTGCAAAAGAGTTTGATTGAATTTGACGATGTTTTTCTGGCTCAAATGTGAAAGGAAGATTTGGGTTCGGGGAATGAGGCTCAATTTTGCAGAGATCTCTATGGGGCAAGGTTGGAAAATGATTTGGTACTTCAAATTGGATGAGATGGAGAGCTTTTAGATAGGTGAGGAGTTGAAGAGGGCAAGAAAGTTTCAGGGTTCCTTCTCAAACAGCTGAAAACATAAATAACTAAACAAACCCTAAGTAGAGCACTGCAAATCAATGAATTCTACCTTTATCCTTGTTTGATTTAGTTAAGATGAAGCAAAGAGAGATGATGGCATACATAAAACACATGTAAACTTACAATTATAGAAGGAAACACAATACCAAAGCAAGATTCCACATGAATCCCATAAAGTGTTGCAAACCCCAGTCTATTCCTTAGCCAAAACTGCTTAAATGTGTACACAATGAAGCTCCAAGCTTTCTCAAAAGTCCAACCATGCTAATGACTGGAAAATCACAAGATATAGGCAAACAAGAACTCATCCTAGCCTCTAGGGGTCGAGCTCATGAGTTTAGGAGCTGTTCCAAGAAATTCTAAACTGAGAACTAAAAAGTAGGCAGTGGAACATCATGCCTCTCAAAACTAGGGAATTGATTCATTCAGTTGCAAACTACCTTTTCATGGATGAATCTACCTCTATAAGTGAAAATTTAACATAATTACATCAATATCCATCAAATTAAATTAAATTACATCATGAGTTTGAAATTTAGAAGAATAAAAGTCAAACTATCAAGAAACTAGGTGAAAAATAGAGTATTTTTGGTCAAACTGGGCAAAATTTCCCTAATGCACCGCGATGATTTCCCTATGCATAATGCTTGTTTACAGCTACTTTTGGAGGCCTTCCCTATGTCCAAATTTTCTCCCAATGGGCTTGTTGGAAAGTTTTTTCTGTCCACTTTCCTAAACAAATGGGATTTTTGAATTTTGCCTCCATTTACCCCTCCAAAATTGATTTCTCCCAACACTGCTTCCTGTGTGTCCAAAAAGGGGCAAAAAGGTCATTTTGAGGTGTTTTTGACCTTTTTGGAAGCTCAAAACCTATCAAAATTTCTTGGCCATTAGTAGGCTTGCATATTCTTCTATCAAAAATCCAAATATTTCTAAGTTTTCATCAAAAGGAGGTCTCCATCAAAAGCGAGCGCCAGGTGGCATGGTGCATTGAGCAGAAAAACTTGTTTTCTAAGCAAAAATTTCAAAATTGCAAAAAATGTCCCAATTTTTTTTAAATTTGGGCTGAGTGTCCTCCATTAAGCTTTATGTTGGGCCAAGGAAGTATTAGCCAAGATCTGAAGTCTATCTTGCCCTTTTCGCTTCTTAGATGCCTTCTTCAACTTGGCCTTCAAGTTCTTGATTCTTGCTTTGCACACTTTGTTTCTCACCAAGTAGTGGTAGGCCATGTGCCTCAACATAGTTTTCTCTCTATTGGCCTTTTCTAGAAAGTTTTCCAAGTGGATATTTGACCTCTCAAGCCAAGGCTCACAATCAGCCTGAATTTCCCTTTCAAGTGTTGTCAATTTGGGTTTCCTCCTCTTGGCATCTTGCCAGTTTTCTCGGTGAATGTCACACCTACTAGAGTGACTTGGCCGTTATGAAGATGGAGCACAAACGATCTAGAAAACTCATGATGGTACTGGACTCTCTCTACCACCTCACAGAACTGATAACAATGTTGAGAGCATGTGACAGTAAGAGGACAGGTCTGCAGCTCGACAAGTGAAGTACGCTCCTCTCGTATATGTTTACCACACTTGTGATATCTCCTTGGTGCAAGCATCTCTCTAGAAGAATCACTAAGTGTCTCCTCATATTGGTCATAGGAAGGATCAGATTCCATGTTTGCCAAATTTTTGAATTCTCTTAGATGAGTATGAAGAGATTTAAGGTGTTTTAAATTTTGTTGTCAAATGTATGAAAATGTATAAGGGACTGTGGAGGGAGAGGATATGATGGGTTTTTGGAATGTTTGCTAATAGGATTTTGGGAATAGGGGGTTGAGGGAATAGTATTTAGGCTCTTTGGGACAACAATTAGGGTTTAGGAAAATGTATCTAGGGTTTGGGATAATAAGAATTAGGGATGTAGGGCTAATGAGAATTAGGGATATGGAGTTAGGGAATGGTTTTATGAAACTAGAAAATAAATCAGGGAGGGAGTGATGAAGTGGACTTGATAGCAAAAACCCAAACTACAAACCCTAAGAAATTATTTTTGAGCAAAAATTTGCAAGGAGCTAGGGTTTGAAAAATTTCTCACTAAATCACCATAAACATCTAGAGACACATATTCATTGGCATTGGAAGAACGTTTGACTTACATGGAGAGGTGGAAATCAAGAAAATTTAGCAACTGGATGAATTTCATGGGTGAAATTAGGCTTGTAGCTCTATGTGCCATGCCACAAACCCAATGCACCACACCAGTGTATTTTCTACACTGTGGAGGGCAGCCCAATGCGCCGCGCCAACTCTATGCACCGCGCCCATGAAACTTGAACTCTTTGCTGCGATTTTCCCTCCAAAACCTTGCTCTAAGTTCCTCTTTCACTTTTGGATGCAAAGGAGTTCTTTAAACACAAGAAATGGTTTATATAAAAAAGGTTTTGATTTTTCACTCATAGAATCCTCTTTTGTAATGTTTACAATTGACATTTGCTTTTCAAACTCTGCTTTTAGGCAGTTTTTCTTTATTTTTTCCTTTGATGAACTGAATGATTTGACTTTTTGTTTTCCTTGTAGGTGATGGAGATGTTAAAGCTTGGGAAGGTGACCAGGGTTGCCACTGAAGCTGTTACAGAGGAAAAACTGAAATTACATCAAATTTTATACATGAAAACATAGAATACTCTTTTTTTCCTGAAAACAGGGTTTTGAGGAAAAATAAGTTTCTAAGCATGTGATTATGAAACTTATTGGTACTGGAACTTTATTTAACCTCTTCATGAGCCTGCTGAACATTATTGAACATTTTGAATACTTTTTTAAGGAAACCCTAGACCTAATGAGACTGAAAACCTTAAAAATGACTCATGCATATTTAAAGAAAAAAAATGATTGTAGATGATCTAAATGAATGGAAATGGGCTAGCAAGTAAAGTACATGAGTAAAAATGTGGCTTCAAATGATCCATGATCCTAATGGAATATAGCTAACTTAGAGAAACACCTAACATGAAATGCAACAAGAGAATTTGATCATTGACGGAGGGATGAATATACCGACACTAATAGGTTTGCTTGATGTTGCATTCACGCATTTCTCCTTGCTTGTATGTTGGTAAGTTTGACAGGTTAATCCGTTAGCGCAAGGTGCATGTTTGTCCGTCCGTCTGTCTATGAACACATGTTGCATGTTTATACATCCGTCTATCCCCAAAAACATCTTTGCGTGATCATCCATTCACGAGTACAGCTCTTCGCATGCATCGTTTGTTCGTCCCTTAGAGAACATATACTTCTGCATGTGCTCCCTTTGTTCATCCCATCCGTCATCACGCCATGTTTGTTTGTGTACCTGTATTTGTAGTCACTCATGACAAGACAACATCAAATCCATAAACCTCCTAGTATACCATGATGCATGATCGTTTCAAATTCAAGTGACCAGGAGAGGAGACAAGGTTGTTAGGTGGGATGGAAGCTCTTGGCACTGCTGATGAAAATTGTGCAGTAGTCACTAGGTGATGGAGATGGGTAATATGGATCGACAGTGACTATCCGCGGGGTTTGGCTCAGTTGGAGGACAAAACCGCACAGCTTTTGAGAGGAACAGTCTAGGCTGCGAGAAGGCTAGGTAGGAAAAAATTGCATAATTTCCAGAACCAGTGGGCACGAGGAGCTTGGCAGCCAAAACTGCAAAACTCCTGGACAAAACTGGCAGTTGGATACTGGGTCACTCATAGAAAAAACTACAAAATTCCTAAGGTGAACTGGCAGTCAGTTGTGGGGAGCTTGGTGGCAAAAAATCTGCGTAGTTCTTGGAGGGAACTAGCAGTCAGGTGCTAGAGCTTGGTAACCAAAATTGTGCAATTCTTGAGGGGAACTGGTAGTCGGTTGTAGGGAGCTACTGGGGCAGAACCTATGCTGACACTGGTAGTTTGGCCTACTAATCATCACTGCGTAGTTTTTGAGCTGAGAAGACTCTTTGGCAGTAGAGGGCTTGCTCATGAAAACTATGCACTTTTTCGAGTGAGCAGCCAGTCAACTGACTAGAAAAACTGTGAAATTTCCGAGGGTGACAGGGATGGGAACTTGGTGTCTTTTTGGCCTTTCTATGTAGTTTTCTCAGTGAACAGAGTGGGCAAGGTTTGTAACCTCTGCACAATTTTTGAGGGGAGTTAGTCCCGCGGTGGCTATCGGGTCAAACTCTCCAGCTGACCAACATGAAGGTTGATTGATTTGCTTGCGGGCAGTGAAGCTTGAAATGGATTTCTTAGTGCTTCTACATTGTTCTAGGTAATAGTAAATTGAGTCAACGGTGGGGTGATGGTCTAGTTGTCAAAGGGGAATCTGGTCATCATAACTTCAACAAAGTGACAAGTGTGTGAACTAGTGAAATACCCGTACATGATCTTGCGAACACACACTTACATTACTAGATGACAAGATGACTCAAACCATCCAAACACACATGCTCAACATGACTGATTGATGGTGTGAGTGGCTTATCATGACACTTGTGATTGACCATTGGTCGATTGTGATGACGCTTGCACGATAGTGTATGTGACTCTGTGTGTGAGTGCAATAGATGTTTACATAGCGAACAAAACATGTACACACGAAGCAAAGACCTTGAATGTGACCAGAACATAGTGGCAAGCATGAAAGTGACATCAACATGCAAAAGCTTGGGTGGAACGATAAAAAAATGTGGGTGCAAAGACTCACATGAGATCATGGAGTGAACCCGAGTGCGTGTAGTCATCAAGTGAAACTCTCAAAGGAGGCTCTGAAATTGGATGCAGGCCAAAATTTTAGAGGGTGGTTGTAGCCGCTACAACAATCATCAAAGAATTATTCATTTGTGTAATGTAAAGGATTTTTCCCCCTTGAAGAGGCTAATTTTTAATTCTTTGATGTATCTTTTCTTCTATTTTGTGAGTTGGTTGCATAACATTTAGTATCAGAGCTTTGAATTCTAGGGTTTTGCTGCTTCAAATAGGTCATCATGGAATTTTAGCTATAATTTTTTTTTTTATGAAGCTTCAGATACTGAAAGTAAAACCCATATTAGAGAAAACCGTGTTGAACCTCGTGACCAAATGTCAGATCGTTTCTTGCTATATTTTTGGATATATGAACTGAGGAATTTAGGGTTTTTGTAGGCTCCCGAATTCCATCTCAAACAGGTGACCTTGGGAAAATATTCATAAATTTCTCTTTGAATATTAGATTCTAATTCCATAAAAAGTGACAGAAATAAGATGGATGTTAGTTTTTTGGGTATCATTTTCAGGGCTAAAGGTCGAAGCAGGGACACGTGGCACGTTTTACAAGTTCACTCTACTGAACCAGTCTATAATCAGGTCATTACAGGATATTGGGAATAACCCTTTCTTGGAGAATCAAAACTAGATCAAGCATGTTGGTTTTGAAAGAGGACTCATAGGGCTACCATAGGCCAAAATTTAAGAACATAGAGATATGAAATGACAAAGTTACAGTCATTTAAATATCGAGCTCCTAAAATAAAGAAAAATAATGACTCAAATCAAGAAAATAGAAACACTTAGTAAGAAAAATTGGATGGATGATTTGAAGAATGTGATCAAAGATAAGATAAATAGTTTTATATATTTTATGGAAGCTAATATCAATGGTATGGAAGAATATTTGAAGAAAGGCATGGAGGATTTGAAGAAACACATGGAAGATTTGAAGGAAGGTGGGACAAAGTTGCTACAAGAAAGGCCTCTTAATGGAAAAAAGGTAGTAGAGGAAACTCATGATGAGAACAAAAGATATTTTAATCATGATTTCATAGAATTTAATGTTGGATTGAAGACCTGATATTCCAAATATTGATATGACAAATTTTGATGGCACGTATCCCGTAACATGGATACTACAGATGGAGAAATATTTTGATCTCCATAATGTGAAAAACACACAAAAAGTACGTATTGCAACTTTATTTTTAGAACCCAATCAGTTTTCATGGTATTGATCACTTTTCTCTTGTAAAAATATGGTCACTTGGTCCATTTTTATAGAGGAAATGATAGTACATTATGAGGATACAAAGAGAAACACCTTCTTTATCCAATTGATAAATCTCAAACAAAAGGGTTCAATAGCAGATCACATTGACAACTTCCAAAAATTGAATATTAGGGTAACTGATATTCCAGAGGAGCACAGGATTGATGTCTTCATAGGGAATTTAAAAAATAACATCCAACATGAGGTTTGCCTTTTGGAACCTGATTCATTGGAGAAGGCATTTAGGGTGGCAAGAAAATTTGAAAGAAAAATTATTGCAACAAGGAAGTCTACCACTCATCACTCTAAAGATGGAAGTGTTGTTGATCCTAGTCTTTCACAACCTACAAGGTTGACAGCACAACAATTGGAAGAAAAAATAAAAAAGGGATTTGTTATAGTTGTGATAGAAAATACACTAAAGTTCATAAGCGTGCTGAGAAGAAATTAATTTATGTAAATTGTGAAGATGAGGAAGAAAATGATAAAGAAACATCAAAAGAAGAGGATATACACCAGGAATCAACCCTAAAGAAAGAAGAAATGAATCAGACCATATCTTGTAATGCATTCACACTTTATGGATATCATCCACCATCCATCACATCATCTTTAAGAGAAAATTATAAGGTTCAAGGAGCCAAAGATCACATCGAGCATCAAAAACAAGTTCTCCAACTCTTAAAGGATAACCTCACTTTGGCACAAAATCAAATGAAACAACATGCAAATCAACATCGCAACGAAAAAAGTTTTGATGTAGGTGTTCAATCAATTTAATGTCTTAAATTTCTAACATAAATTATCGACCAGGGTTAGTAAAATGATGAAGTGTGGTGCACAATATGTGCTTAGTTAACCTTGTTTCTTACTTTGTTGAGTATGTTTTTAATGTTGTTTTGGGGTTTTGTTTCTTATGCCTAAGGAAATTAATCTAAGAAATGAAAGTTATTCTTCTAGATAAAATCCTTAAATGTTAATGGACAAAATATAATGAATTTTAATGTTGAAAACTAATTTCTAAAGAAGGAATAAAAGGAAATGTTTTGATGAAAGAAACTAAACTAGGAATTACTCTAAATGAAATGATTAAACTATGAAAAAGAAGGAAGAAAAGGAAATGTACTTGAAATAATCTATGAAAAATATAGCATTAATCTAAATACAATTGCATTCACATGACAAGATGAAAATGAAATCACTTACTTTCTTATCCTTCAAATCTCTTGATCAAAATCAAACTAATCCTATTCATGGATTGAAAGTAAAATAAGAATGACAATCTAAAACAAATGGAAAAAACAACTATGATCTATTGTCTGATCAAATACCCATGAAATTCAATTTGGGAAGCAATCTTCTTGAAATGATTAAGTCCTTGATTATACATTAAATAAAAGAAAACATGATCTAGGAAAGCATAAAGAAAGAATGTAAAAGAAAACATGTAAAAACTTGCAATGACTCTGTAGCCTAATGTTTTTAAGAAATCAATTTTGGAAGGGTTGCCTTCTTGAAATGTTGAACATGAGATGACACAAAAAATAAAAAATTTAATCTAAAAAGCATGATAAAAGCATGAGAAAGGAAACTAAATCACTATCTATCCTAAATGCCTCAAGCAATCAATTTTGGAAGAACTACCTTCTTGAAATGCTCTACATAAGATTAAATAGTGAATATAAAATTTAATCTTAAGAAACAATTGTAAAAACATGTAAAGGAAAACTATCATTGTATGCTCTAATGCTTCAAACACAATCCAACTTTGGAAAAGAGAAAATTATTTTCTTGAGATGCTTTGATTAGCATAAGATTACATAGTAATTAAGAAAAAAATAAATCTTAATCTATGAAAGCAAGTAAATATTAATCTATGAAAACAAATGAATCTCACACATTGTAGATGGCCAATCCAAAAGTACGAGGATGGAAAGTTGAGAAGCTCCAAATGCAAGCCTTCTTATTTATTCAAAACATGAGCAATTCCTCAGCTTTACACAGAAAATGGTAGGAGAAAACGTCCCCTATTTATACAAAAATATGAGAAGCTATCTCATTAATGGGATTCCATGAATCTCTCGCTATATCTCTAGAGTTACAATCAAAATAGGAAATGATAAGATACATATCTTCTTAGAGTTTCAATACAAATAGGAAATGAGACACATATCCATATGATCCCATGATATTCTCCACTCAAATTCGAATTTGGCCTTAGGAGGCCACATAAGGGTCTTTTAGAAGCTTCCTTTTGACCTAAACATGTCAACAATATCATCCCACTTGTTAGGTATAAGCATATGCCCATTATTTTATAATTTTTAACCATAAATTCACTTTAAAATGCTAAGAATTAATAAAGTTTGGAAAAACATAAATGTGACCCAACAATGATAATGATAAGGTAAATGTAATGAAATGGAGGTGGAGTGAAGGTGACAATATGGAAATGTAAGTGAAAAAGTAATGGAAGTGAATGACAATTTCAAGGCCCAATAATAGGTGACTAGGTATTTTTACAGCTACAACCATACAAACAAATGTCCCTCGAGCAAGCTAAGAAGTATCATAAATTATCACCAAAGTATTATGGTCCTTACAAGGTGTTCCAAAATATTAGTACTATGGCATTCAAATTGGAGCTTCATGCATCTTCCCGAGTTCCCCTAGTTTCCCATGTTTCATTCTTAAAGAAGGTTATAGGTGATAAGATCCTAGTTCAAAAAATATTGTCACAACTTGGAGAGGAAGAAAAAAATCATATCAGAACCTGAAGCAGTCACAGAAATAAGAACCCAATAGCTACAAAATCGATCAATTTTAGAGTATCGCATCAAGTGGAAGAACTTACCCACTGAGGATTCCACATGAGAGGACAAGAATTTTATACAGAAACATCAAGAACTACTCAATCGTTAAGTACAACACTTTTTAAAGGAGGGGGCATGCTAGGTCCCTATACTACTAGTGTAGCCCTTATTGTTTTTAGTGCAACCCCCTTATTGTATTGTTATTCCCATGTAGTCCCCATATTGTTATTATTGTGCCCCATAGAAGGCCACTATTGTTATTTTTGTGCCCTTAAATTATTATTGTTATGTCTGCAACGATTATATTGTGACCCCTTAGACTCCTATATATAGAAAGGAGGTATTTCATTTGTATCATCAAATAATTATTCGTTTGTGTAATGTAAAGGAGGTTTCCCCCTCGAAGAGGCTAATTTTGAATTCATTGATCTATTTTTTCTTCTATTTTGTGATTTGGTTGCATAACATCATGACAATGAAAACACTTGACTTTCAACAAGTCCATCTTCTTGTTTCTTGCCTTGCCTTGGGATTTCATTCCATTAGCCTTATTTTCCTTACTCTCTAAGGCAAATTCCTCTACCACTTCTTTGGAAGAGGTCCCATCTATGGTGTTCCATCGAAAATCTTCGTGTACCAAATCATCCTCAGCAATAGTAATCCCAAAACTTCCATGCTCATATCGACAATGGGTGAACTTGGTCAAGTAATTTAGAATTGAGTCACCCTTCTCCATCTTTATCTTTCTAAGTTTTTCCTTTAGTTCCAACTTCCTATGGTCACTGCTATTCTGAAACAAGTCCATCAATTCCTTCCACATTGAGTATGGAGTATTCTTTCAATGGAGACTCAAGACAATGTGATCTCGATCTCCCTCAAGGATAATCCGCCTCACCCTTGCCACACACTTGCTTCATTTAGGCAAATCTTTAACATTCGATGTTCGAGGCTTAAGAATGTCTTGATCAATGAATTCCATGAGGTCTTTGTCTTCCAACACTACTTCCATCCAAGACATACTCAAGTCTCAAACCATAGAAAGCCATATTTCTGATCTGAAGTATGAACTACAAATTCGAATTTTCACCTACACAACAAACTCAAAATATCCTCTTCTATATTATTTTTAGCTCTAAGACCATGTAGATTTTTTTGTAGATTCAACAGCTCATGTGATATGCTAAAAGATAAGACAATAATCTACTCTACTCTTTACAACGAAAAACAATAACTTGATCGATGAAAACAATAATAAAAAAGAGGAAGAATATCAATGGCACATAACACAATATTTCTTTGGGGAAAGAAACTACTCAAAACCCCGACTATCTATATTGCATTAACCAGAAGATTTGAGAAGAAAATACAATGTTTGTTCACACTAGAACAATTCTTACACAAGTATTCTAAATCTCTTCTCACAAGCTAGCTCTAGCCAACACTTAGACTATTTTGTCGCCTTCCAAGCCCCTAATTCCTTCACAATTCCTAAGAGAATCAACTGATATTTAATTGGGAAATTCTTCCTCCATAAATGCACAATCCAAAATTAAGTCCTCAACTAATTGAAAGCACCATATTTACAACACGAAAAATTATCTAGTCTCAAATGGGTCTTCCTCTAAAATGACATGCATGAATTATTTGTGAGTGAATCTTCAGTTAATTAGTGTGGTACTGGTTGATGCACTCATGCACTAATCCACTATTAGACCTCTACTATTTCCTCCAACATTTAGAACTAGTTTAATTGACTATAACTTAGTTAGACTGAGTTATCTAATTACAACTCCAATAAACTCAATATGGACCCCTAAAATCTAGGGATCACACTTACATGACTCCAAATAGACTTCCAACTCAAATTTCCTAAGCTAACTAAGTCAACCTAACTTAGTTAACTATTACAAGTTGCTATGAGAAAATAATTACAATTTAATTCAAGGACAAATTAAATTAGAATTTCTAGGTGTTATTTTTAACATTTCTTGTTGCTATTTTCAACACATTGTAAGGTTTTTGATTTATTAATTTTGATTAAAAATGGCATTGTCAACATTTTATAGTATGCTATCTAGGTCATATAATACCATAGATTTTTTTTTATATGCTATCTAGTTCAAATAATGCATAGAATAATGTAGCCAATGGATCCTTTGAATGCATGTGTTGAAGTGAGCATTGAATCCTTAGAATTCTCAAAACATATAAAAGTGATGCCAAATTATATTAAATATGTTGGTGTATCTTTTTGTAGAAGCTCCTCTCTAGGTTTTAGATAACAATGAAACAATGGTGATGGAAATATTCCATCCTTTGCATGATAACTATTAATATATTCAACTTTTAAAACAAACTCAATTCACTTTCTTCTTCACCCTCAGGATATAACCACTTCTCTAAGCCTTTCTTTGACATTAATGGGAATATCAAAAATTTAATTTGAAAGTTTGAATACAAATTTGTGATTTTAATCATATTTTTATGTCAAACTTTACTCAAAACATTGCATTCCCTATCAAAACCTTTGTGAGCCTCCCAGTTTCCGAATTAAAAACCTTGAAAGAAACTTGTGAAATCATTATAAACCCCTTTATACACTTTACCAAAACCTTGAACTCCTAACAAATTTTATGATGATCTATCCATGGGAAATTATTTGATTCCCCATGATGAAAGATACACTAACCTCCTTATGAATGTGTCACCTCTCTATGAAAGTGTATCTTGCGATTTTCAATTTGTAAGATTCCTAGAATCGGGACAAGAGAATAACATTAAAAATATAATAATAAAAATATTTTTCATATATATATATATATATATATATATATAACTAGATAAATGGTGTTTGAATTAACGTAGTGTTTAAACCATGAAATTTTGTAAACTCATGCAAGGAATTTATACGCTAATCCAAACCATTCACATCGCTCACAGAGAATATTTTTTTCCCATTATTTTTTTCTTCACCAAATAATGATTCAAATGAAAGAAGAGCAAAGAATTTCATTTCAAATGAAAGGGAAGTATGTTATCGGGAAAACTGGTCTCTATACAGAACTGCTAGTCCCACTAAGGGTGACAGCTACCTTAGAAACAAACACACTAAGACTAATTTCGTTTTCCTTTATGAGAAATAGATGAAAGAAGAATAAAGGAGACCAACCTCTATCTTGCGCTTGGTTCCTTCCTCGGTTCCTCTCCCTTCTGATAGCCTTTTGCTACTTGCTTCCTTGTATACCCAGCTTCAAAGAGAACCTATAGAATCAAAGCAACATAATACTATACGAGAACATGGATCTATTATCATAAATAATATAGGACCAGATGTATATCAACCACACAAATGCATACAACATTAATTACACAAGAATGTGGAGGAAAACTTGAATATCTTTCTTAATAATCAAGAAAGAGCAAAGAGGATTACAACCAATTGTTCTAACCCAGCATCATCCTCTCAGCAAGAATCCCTTCTTCACCTCATGAAAAGCTTAGATCACCCAACACTATGATGTAGCACTAAGAAACCAGGAGCACTTCCTTACAAGATACAAAATTCCAGCCTCTGGATCTCTTGGATGAGGGATCCATAAATAGATGTTTGCAAGGGGGGTGAGTTAGCTTTTGAGATTTGATTAGTGTCCTCTCTCTGATAGTTCTTGAATCCACTTGGAGATTGATGATCTCTTACTCATCCCTGGGCGAATGTAGAGAGGCAAGTGTCACAGGAGAAGTTTCTAGAAGATTCTTTGCTTCTCCACGTTTCAGATTGACCCTACCATTTGTCCACTCTCACCCCTCGCACCCTATAGAAGGGCTTCTCAACATGCATCGCACCTATTGAGTGTACTTAGGTGGGATGAATCGCACCCTGGCCATGAAGCAAGTGAAATGATCCAGTTTTGACCAGTTCTAAGTAGTTTTTCATGGAGAACTTCTGGGAGAAGATGTAATCAGTTGACCTTGTTCTTTTAGGGATTGGAACAGCACTTTTATGGACTTAAGATCCCTTGGTTTATGGACATTTATGATTGGGGTTACAGTGCCCAAAAATGTCTATAACAGTTGCCCCCTAAAGCATGAGGTCGTTAATTTGTTGATGTCGGGTGAAATGCTTTATCATGAGGATCTGAAGTTATTTCAAGCTAGAAGTAGACCTGTAATAAGATACAATACAATACATTATTTTCATAAATATTTTCATGATCTAGCCGAGGCGAGCATTCCCATGCTCAGATTTATAAATTCATTTTCATGTACATGAGACAGACAATCATCTGAGTGTAGACTGATGATTCTGGTAGAGCCATCATCCCTTAAATTAGATGATTATCTGTGCAACAATGATGTACATTTGATGTCTTTATTTTTCCTGAATATATATCGCAACCCGGATGGATGAAACTAGATCCGAGGTCTTCAATCTCATTCGATCTTCACTCAAAGTACAAGTCAATCCATGTGAGAGTTGTTCTGGAGTCGAACATGGAAAGACATCACTTGATTACCAGCCAATGATGTAAGTTGTTTAACAGGCGCGAGAGGAATCACCGATAATGATGATGACCCTCAAGGTACTACAATACAATTTACGTGGTGTGAATAAGGGACTTGACACCATGCAAAATCTTTCGGTCGAAGGCCATTGATGTAAAACTGTCGCCGGAAGTGAGAAACTTGCCATTGAGGCATGCAAGCTTCAAAGTACTGAAAGGGTTGTTCCTAGATCGACTTCTTGGATAATGCGCTGATGTCGACAAGAAGTGATCCATCATAGGAGGGCCTTAGGGGATCCCACATCAATGACAAGGAATAGAGAAAATGATTTTAGTGGAGGTGAAAATGGTCTGGTGATATAAGGTTCAGGGTGGCAGTGATGAAAGAATGGAGCGTAAATGTATTGTAGTGGGTGAGACATATGTGAATTCTCTGAGCGACTTCTCTTGAACATATCGGCGACACTGACATGATGGATTGGTAGCATTAACCCCAAATATGGATGGTGTGACGGAACCATGGTGATGTGACCAGTGAATGGAACAACCAAACTCGACTCAGATGCGGAGTGAGAGTGTCATGTTCAAGAGCGACTTGCTACCAACAAAGTTTCTTCAAGTTTTCTTCCCAATTTTTCCCCAGTCATTGCTGACCAGTACCTCTTTATTTTTGTCAAGCTTGAGGAGGATAACATATGCTTGTTTTATAATTTTCCCTTTGGGCAAACCCATCGCGATGTTTTAACGAGCCTAGCGATAGTGAAACTCATTCTTGTCTGTTATGGACAAGTTTGTTGCTATTAGGTTTTAACGAGTTTAACGACAAAGATAACTCGGTCCTTTTCAGTTTTAGAGAGTCTGAAAAGGGACATAAAGGAAACTCGAAAAATCCTTTTTTGTCATTTAATCCCTTGAGTCTGAAAAAGTATAAAACAATACAAAAGGGATGAATTTTCGGTATTTTTAATGAGCCGAACAAGATAAGCTCTCGATCTTTTTGTGTAATAATCCCTCAGGTCCAAAAAGATTAAAATATAAAGGAGGGATAGCACTTCCGGTCACTTTAACGAGCTGGGGAGGCCAATGGCTCGGCAATCTTTTCATATTTTACGAGTCAGTTGAAAAAGCTTAAAGGAGACTCGTTTTTGAGGAACGAGTGATAGTTTCGGGTAGTAGTCAATTCCAGGTAAGGTTTGGAATTTTCCAATCATTAAAGTGTTACAAGGATGGCTAACAGGATCACTCTTCAGAGATGTTCCTCAAAAGGGGTAAACAATCACATGGAGGTGAATGATCGGCCAATATAGAGTGGAGGTGATGGTGAGAACATGACCAAGGTTTTAAGGGCTGAAGTACTACATTCACGACAGTCGATTACTGGAATTTGGTTCATTTTTTATTTTAAAATGATCTTAAACTATGGAGGAACATTTGCTCATTGCTTATGTTTATTTTTTAACGAGCTTGAATTCCGCGTTAAAACTACTCGATCCAGTCGTATAATAAGGATGTCTCATATAAAACGACATTTTTTCAAAGCTTTGCCCTGCATCCTTTGTTTATGCAAGTTAGGAAACGACTAGCCTTGCGGGTTTAAAGGGTTAGAGGTCCTACAAATTTAAAAAATAAATAGCTGCTCTTCACTTGCACGCAGAAAGGTTTGCATGCCCCCAAGTATAGCGAAAAATTTCTAGGTTCCCAAAGATTGTTCTATCTATATCATAGACAAAACACTTCCTCGGCGATGTCTACCGAAATAGACAAAGGTGAGTGGCGCAAACGCCTCCACTCACATAACTTTGATGAGGGAATCTTATTCTAGCCTAATCCCATTTTCCAAAACGGACAGGTGTGTCAGGCTAGTCATATATCCTCTACGGAAATCTACCCTATACCTAAGGTTTTCCTACCGAAGCAGGCCAAGGTGCATGCCCCCTGGGTTTCAGCCACATCCTCTGAATCACTCATGCTCATCAGGAGGATGGATTGGGGATTGATGAGACATTCCTCGCATGAAAAGACCATTCAGGGTTGGTATATGACTATTTTCTATGTGCGAACCGGGAAATGAAAGCTGGTCTACGAGCTTGACCACCCTTCCTTCGTGCAGAAAACACATTACTCTAAAGAGTGATGAGACAATGGCTCCCATGCAATAAATATAGTCTCATCCAAGGAGTAGATTATAATCCAAGGGTCCTTGAACTACCATTACGTTCATGTGAACAGTTTTCCCTCTCAATGTTATGGGCACATTGGGAAGGATCCCTAACGGTCGACTGGTTCCTTTCTCAAAACCTGTTAGATTTCTCATCTTAGGCAGAAGTGATGGCGAACCAAGCGCTTTCCAAATAGTTGAGGAAAGGATACTCACAAAAGCCCCTTCATCTATGATGGTATCGGCCATGACCATTCTATATATTTGAGCAATGATTCGAAATGGTACACTCGCCGGTAAACAGGGTCTGCCTAGTAGATTCCAATCAAAGGAAACAACCAGGTTGCTTGGAGGTGGGACCGAATAGACGGTCGAATACAACTCAGACGAACTTCCTTCCTGCGGTAAAGGAACAGGTAGATTGCCCCCATGTTCATCGGAGTCTGTGCTTACGAAAATAATCTGGACGGTGTCATCTTTGTTCTTTTCGGTGACTCTATCATCTAAAGATAGACCCTCTAAAGGCAAGACTAGGTCAACTGCCATCTCAACCTTTTGACTTTCATCTGGTGTGGATTCAGATGGTTTATCTTCAATGATAGATGCTTCGGCCGACCACAAGGGCATGTCAGCCAGATTTTCAACTAGCGACATACTCAACAAGAGTTTCTTATATCCAGGAGGAAGCCGTAACGGTGAAACCAGACGGTCGTCTAAAACTCTTTTAGCCTCATCTAAGAAGGGAAAATGGTGGATGGTATGATCGCCTTCACACAGTTTACAAGGAAATTTACATTTTCCTTTTTGTCCAGGAGCTTCACTTTCACTAGTTGACAGGTGTACTTTCAACATGATCATCAGAGGTTGACGACACCGGGTTCTGCAAACGAGGAAACCAGTCCCTTAAGATCTGAGGGATGTAGGGACAATCTCGGTGATAGTGGTCTCCTTTGCAAATGACACATGGCGATTTAGGCCTGGTCGGTGCAGTGTGTGGATTTTCACTATATGACGTTTGGCTCCCCCTTTTTGCTCTTGGCTCCTTCTTCTTCTTTTCTTTCTTTTTCTTCTCCTTCTTCTTCTCAGTTACTTGATCTTTGGCCTTACTGGCTTTATCAAGTGAAGAGGAAGGAGGAGAGGAAGAATTAGACAAAGTAGAAGCTTGGGGGGGGGCTCTGGCATCATTTAGTTGCTGATTCGACTATTCAGGAGTTACGGTATTCTGAACGACAAAAGTTGAGAAAAGCCATACAGGCAAACCAAGCATCAATCCAGGAAGTGACAATGTGGCCATGTGGGGTGCACCAACAACTCCCTAAGAGGAGAAAGGACTAGGATTTCCTCCAAGAGGAACCCCTTGGTTAGTGGACTCCATTTTTCTCAACTCAAGATCAATGTAGGAAAGGTGATATTTATTCCGTTTAAAATAGATTTTAGACGCTTTGACACAACTTGTTTTTTCAATTTTTAAGAGTCGAGAAAAAACAAAATATGACTCTAGTTGCCTTCGATTTTTAATGAGCCTGAAGTGACAAGTGCTCAGATGGACCTTTTCTGTTAAGGAGTCTAAAAAGGAATGAAAGGGACTACTTTGGAAATCCAGACAGAGGGATTACCAAACCAATCGCAAAACTGCAGAATACTTTTTACGGTACGACAGTCAATCTTCCTGAATGCTGTGTTCAGTGCATTGCGATCGGTAGGGCGGTAGACACGGCTTCCTATGGATAAAGGATAAAGCCTATTGTGGTCTCCCAATATATACTCGACGGTACATGGGAGCACAAGTCCGTATTGGCGCTTGTCGTCTCAAAGGGGAGGAATCACCCAACCAACAATGAAAGCAATAGTTACCAGGTTTTATGATGCCCGAACACATCTCTAGCCTAGACTTCTAAATGTTGTGCGTTAGGTTCCAAAGAATTTTTAGATTCATTAAATTTATTTTATAGTTGATCTTGCTTAAGAAATTTGCCTTTCAGGTTCACCGTGTGATGTAGATGTACAATTCCTAAAATGCAGTCTAAGATGATAAACAGTCATTTAATCTTCTTTTAGCAATGAAAATCCTAGCTACTAAGGAAAGAGAGATGGTGTTCTTTCAACAAAGAGCAAAGAGCACACACTATATGCACTGTCCTAAATCAAACCAACAAACAGTCTAAGTTGAGAAAAGCCATACAGGTAAACCAATCGTCAATCCAGGAAGTGACAATGTGGCCATGTGGGGCGCACCAACATCTCCCCAAGAGGAGAAAGGACTAGGATTTCCTCCAAGAGGAACCCCTTGGTTAGTGGACTCCATTTTTCTCAACTCAAGATCAACGTAGGAAAGGTGATATTTATTCCGTTTAAAATAGATTTTAGACGCTTTGACACAACTTGTTTTTTCAATTTTTAAGAGTCGAGAAAAAACAAAAGATGACTCTAGTTGCCTTCAATTTTTAATGAGCTTGAAGTGACAAGTGCTCAGATGGAACTTTTCTGTTAAGGAGTCTGAAAAGGAACGAAAGGGACTGCTCTGGAAATCTAGACAGAGAGATTACCAAACCAATCACAAAACTGTAGAATACTTTTTACGGTACGGCAGTCAATCTTCCCAAATGCTGTGTTCAGTGCATTGCGATCGGTAGGGCGGCAGACACGTCTTCCTATGGATAAAGGATAAAGCCTATTATGGTCTCCCAATATATAATTGGTGGTACATGGGAGCACAAGTCCGTATTGGCACTTGTCATCTCAAAATGGAGGAATCACCCAACCAACAATGAAAGCAACAGTTACCAGGTTTTACGACACGGAACACGTCTCTAGCCTAGACTTCTAAATGTTGTGCGTTAGGTTCCAAAGCGTTTTTAGATTCATTAAATTTATTTTATAGTTGATCTTGCTTAATAAATTTTCCTTTCAATTTCACCACATGATGTAGATGTACAATTCCTAAAATGTAGTCTAAGATGATAAACAGTCATTTAATCTTCTTTCAGCAATGAAAATCCTAGCTACTAAGGAAAGAGAGATGGCATTCTTTCAACAAAGAGCAAAGAGCAAACACTATATGCACTGTCGTAAATCAAACCAACAAACAGTCTAAATGCAAATGCACATGCATGTATTTGTTTTTCAGCTTTCTTAATGTCTGAATGATAAAAATAAAGCTAAGCGCAAATCTGAATTATCTTTCAAAGCGAAAATTACTAACAAGTTCCTTTTCAAGAAAAAATGAAGACACTGACAACACTTTGCTATTCGAAATTGAAAACTTGCTTTCAACACTTGAAAAACTACTAATTCAAATCAGATACAAGAGTAACAATGCAATCGACCGTCAAGAACAATCAGATTCTCTTCTATGACTGAAAACGACACTTGAGACACTTTTAAATCAAGAAACGACAGTACGATTATGCTACTTCTTTGTAAAGGAGAACTGAAAACGACTCAAAATACATTAAAAAATTTACCGTTCTTTTCACAATGGAGCCGGAATAACGACAAGGAAGGGGGTTTCAACAGAGGTGTACTGATTACAGGCAACAAAACTCCTGAATAGATCTGAAAAGAGTGAACACAGAAACCAAAATTTGGGAACAAGGCCTTGTCTGATCAGCGCACCTGTAACATAGTGAAATTGAAATGCAGCGCACCTGCTACCCTCGCGTAGTGCGATGCATTTGAGATTCACAGAACAGAGAGTGAGATGGACCAGAGACGAGACTTTGAGTGGGTTCCGGGTCACAGTTTGCAGTTTAGTTCAGGGATTTAATCCGAGCAAGTGGTAATTAGTAAATCAATCACCGGGGTAGATCCAAAGAGGTTACTAGAGCTACCACAAGGGCAATTAGAGAGCTTGTAGATCAATTGTTCAACTCATAAACGAAACCCGGAGATTGACTGAAGCAGTAATGATCTACTTTGCATTCGTAAAACAAATGCAGTTTGAAGGATAGCTGGCTTGGCTTCAGGCTCCATCTATAAGTTTATAAAGTAAACAAATGTAGATAAACAAACAACCTATTCGTTCCCCAGTGGAGTCGCCATTTTGTTATCGGGAAAACTAGTGTCTATACAGAACTGCTAGTCCCACTAAGGGTGATAGCTACCTTAGAAACAAACACACTAAGACTACTTTCATTTTCCTTTATGAGAAATAGATGAAGGAAGAATAAAGGAGACCAACCTCTATCTTGCGCTTTGTTCCTTCCTCGGTTCCTCTCCCTTCTGATAGTCTTTTGCTACTTGCTTCCTTGTATACCCAGCTTCAAAGAGCACCTGTAGAATCAAAGCAGCATAACACTATACGAGAACATGGATCTATTATCATAAACAATATAGGACCAGATGTATATTAACCACACAAATGCATACAACATCAATTACACAAGAATGTGGAGGAAAACTTGAATAGCTTTATTAATAATCAAGAAAGAGCAAAGAGGATTACAACCAATTGTTCTAACCCAACATCATCCTCTCAGCAAGAAGCCCTTCTTCACCTCATGAAAAGCTTAGATCACCCAACACTATGATGTAGCACTAAGAAACCAGCAGTACTTCCTTACAAGATACAAAATTCCAGCCTCTGGATCTCTTGGATGAGGGATCCATATATAGATGTTTGTAAGGGGGGTGAGTCAGCTTTTGAGATTTGATTAGTGTCCTCTCTCTGATAGTTCTTGAATCCACTTGGATATTGATGATCTCTTACTCATCCCTGGGCGAATGTAGAGAGGCAAGTGTCACAGGAGAAGTTTCTAGAAGATTCTTTGCTTCTCCACCTTGCAGATTGACCCTACCATTTGTCCACTCTCACCCCTCGCACCCTATAGAAGGGCTTCTCAACATGCATCACACCTGCTGAGTGTACTTAGGTGGGATGCATCACACCCTGGCCATGGAGCAAGTGAAATGATCCAGTTTTGACCAGTTCTAAGTAGCTTTTCATGGAGAACTTCTGGGAGAAGATGTAATCAGTTGACCTTGTTCTTTTACGGACTTAAGAGCCCTTGGTTTATGGACATTTATGATTGGGGTTGCAGTGCCCAAAAATGTCTATAACAAAGTAGAACAAACATTTTCAAGAGTCTTCTTCACTAAAGTCCACACTAAAAATAGCATTTCACTAAAATAATCAATCATGCTCATGTAGGTAATTTCCACACTTACCATATCGAAAAAAAATTGTGAGAATGATCAATCAGCTAGAAACGTGGTGCTTTTGCAAACAATTGCCACAATTATCCACGATAATATTCAATCAACCAAAAATGTTGTGGTCATGTAATCAATCAACCACAAAAGTTGTGGTCATGTAAGGAATTTCCACACTTCTACACGATTGAATATTCAATCAACCATTGGGGTCATGCTCATGCAAGGAATTTCCACACTTACCTATACTCTATTGTAAGCTATGTATAAGATTTATATACCTTTCATCTTGCTAACCTCCTGGTAAAATCCTATCTTGTAAGTGTATCCCATAAGAACTCATAGCTGTAATGTGATTTACATGTATCTTCCTGCTAAGGGCATTCACAACCCTATTCGATTTACCCTTGATGTACCCAATCTCAAAGTCAAACTCACTAATCGTGGGAAATCATCTAGCTTACCTAGCATTCAGATTCGGCTGGTCAAACAAGTATCTCAACCCATTGTGATCACTCATCAATACAAACCTCCTGCCAAGAAGATAGTGTGTTGGGATGGGGTCCCCTGGGTCAATTTTGGGGAAAAAGCCCAAGTTTTATGCAAAAAGATGGAAAGTCTCTACAAATTGTAGTCATAGAGCGCGTAGTTAATTAAAGAGTCAAAAAGGAGTTTTACCCTCCTTTATGTAAGTTGAGCTAGCTTTTGAAGATCTACCCATGGTCCGTGAACCATGGGATTGTATAAATAGATGAGTCTTAAAGAGTCTAAGAAGATAATGATAACAGAGATAAATGTAATGGGTCAATAGAAGGAAGATCGTAGAATTCTTAGAGGAGGAAAAGGCTCTGCAACTAAGTGTGTAGAGGCCTAGAGTAGAGTCTACAGCTGAGTGCATTGACCCCTTCAGTTGAGTGCGAAGGGAATTCTTGAGTTTGTAAGCTTAATTGAACATTAATAAAGAAGATTATTCCAGAAATTCTTGTGTTTTATCTGTTTACTTCTGTTATGAATGAATGCACTTTATGTTGTGATAAATGATGGTTTTATGAAATAATGATGTATTGATACGCGACTTTACTGGATCTATATTGTTATTCAAATGAAATTGATGTTAAGTTCTTACGCGAAGATTATATCATTTTATGTTAAAAATACTGAACACTTAAGTAGATCGGAGTAAATAATGAGTTAAGAGTAATCTATGATGTGTGTAAGTAGCTAATTCACCTGTTTAGGGTCTGCTAAAGCCAGTCATAGACCTTTGCAGAGGTCTAGAGGTTGATTAAAGGAAGTTGCATCGATAAGCCATAAGGGCTTATCGATCTGCACGAAGGAAAATCTAACGTACAAAAATGACATCACACTAATATTTGGGTGCGGAAACTTGGTTCCAGCATCCCCCCATATTTCTCTGGGTGAGAATTCAATCTGCGCTCCATGGATTGATGCCGAAAAGGCCATTAATGTAGGGATTTGCTTGTCACAACTAAATTTGAACCTAGGTCAGGACCCACTAAGCCAACAAATGGTTCTGTTTCCAGGACCAGGATCTAGATAAAGAGATCTGTGATGTCGCATCACTAAAATCTGACAAAAAAGGACATTGAAGAGTGGTTGGATAAAAAGATCCACAAATTCTCAGCATAAGAAAACAAAAATTCATGCCTCACAGAGGAGCAGTGGCTGGATAGATACTTGTGCACCAAAATACACAAAAGTTTCTTATGCACCTTCTTCATCGAACTATATAAGTGGATCGCTAAATTGGTAGACGACCAAGGAAGGTGGAGGCTTGACAAGTCGATAGTGTGGATCCCAAAGCTCATGCAGAAGTGGGAGGCTTCTGGAGATAAGATCGTGTGTGCAGTTGATCACAGGCTCGGTTGAGTCATCAGAGGATTCGTTGCAAAGTTCGCGTTTGATACCTCGATCAGTTATGGTGAAGCAGAGCGACGAGGTGAGTATTTTAGATCTTTGAATACTTGGATTAAGATGCTCTTGTTTGAAAATCAGGTTATGCCATTACCTTGATGTTTGGATCTACACAAAGTGGATGAAGCTTTAGAAATCAAGGAAAAATAGGTCCTGAATATAGTCCTTTGATTGGACCTCCTCCGAGTGATGACAAGGGAGTAGCACAGGTTTCACCACAGAGCATAGTCCAATTGATAAGACATGGTTTTCTACAAATGCCTCATCCGTCCACACCACCTACACCTTCACCTCCACAATATACACCTTCACCCACACCGCCACCATCACCACTATTGTCAGTCAACATGTCGAATACGATGAAGTTGCCAGTTTTCAAAGGCTTAGGAAGTGAGGATCCGAATCAGTTTTGGTTTGTTGCGAAAGGTGTGTGGACAACACAACAAATCACAGATGATAATATAAAGAAGGCACAGTTAGTCATTTCTCTACAGGACCACATGCTAACATGGTATGTGAAGTATTGCACTGATAATCCGTTAGCATCATTGGTAGATACTCAGACCACTTTGAACAAGGAATTTGGTAAGCCTAAATCTGAATCACAGTTTGTAATTGGATTTAAGGAAACCATGATGAGGCCTGGGGAAATGCCATGGGAACTAGATCAAAGACTGAAGTGCGAGATCCATGAAGCTAATATGAATCTCTCAGATAGCCAGCACCACGATTGGTTTATAGATGTGCTCCTGCCCCACTTAAGGATTGCTTTATCACAACAAAAGATAGGAACTCAGGCGAAAGCCCTGGAAATCACAATGAGATTGCATGAGTCACCTATCCAAGATGCTTCTTTGGGAGTCAAACAAATTCATGTAGAGCTGTAGAACCTCTGCTTGGAGTTGCAGAGCTTGAAAAAAGAAAAAGCGGCTGATCCAAGTGGATGTTGATGGCCACCCACCTATCCCATTTGGACCCCCACAACTGTCTCTTTCAGTTTTTTAGTTTCCTTAATTATAGCATAGTTTACTATTTTTAGCAGTTTTTCGGGTCCTAAACTTCCGGAGCCGTTTTGAGGCCCTAAATGATGTTTTTTGGGAAATCCACCGCCAAAGACTTTTCTGATAAAAATCGTCTTTTCCGTCGTAGTCCTCGGAGAGATCTTTCCAACGGGCTATCATGCGCATCAAACGGAGATAGTACGACCAATTCACGACCCCGGGAAGTTGATGTACCAACTTACCCAAAAACGGGGCCCACAATTTGGCATTTCATCTTCTAGGGTTAGGTTTTGGAATGTGAAGGGTTTTCCATTGTTTCTCAACAATAAATAGGCCCTCGAGCCTCATTGTAACACAGTTCGAAACAGTTCAGAGGCATGTAGCCGACACATCTCTTCTCAGAGATAAGCTACCATCGCCCTAGCTGGGTTATTTCTATTTGTAAGCATATTTCAGTATTCTCCATTAATGAAATGAAGTATTATTTCCGCTGCATCTCTGTTTTTATGGTTATCGCATCTCTGTATTTATGGTTATCTCTGTAATCTATTGCGTTCCTGCTTAAATCCGGATCAGTGGTATCAGAGCGGTCTGCTTTTTCTCTGTTTTTCTTTGCATGTCCCCAACAAGGTCGGGATATAAGGAGTTAGGGCTTGAATTGGTCGAACCTTTGCAAGACCAGCCTCGCAAATCTCGACGACCTCCCATGGCGGATGAGATGAAAGACGAGGGGGCAGGAGATCCTATCAGAATCTTGCTCGAAGAAGCCCTCGAGCGGCAAAGGAATGCGATGATGGATAGCTTTGCGCAGATCCTTCAGCGGCTACCCAGAAGCGACACATCGGCTTCCAGCAGCTACTCTGGAAACGCCACACCGTTTAAGGTACAAGTTAATTTTGAAATCCCCATTTTCGAGGGTCAAAAAGATGTAGATGCCATAGATAAATGGTTAAATCTGCTAGATGGGTATTTTTCTGTTCATGAATTTTCAAGTCGGGAAAAGATTGTTTTCGCTCTTCTCAAAGTACAGGCTCACTGTTTTCAGCCGCCCCCACTTGGAATGACTTCGGGGATGCCATCAAGGAGTAGTACTATCCTGTCAAAAGCTATGAGGACAAATACATCAAATGGACCACACTGCGGCAGGGACGAGACCAAGATGTGCCAGAGTTCACAAACATTTTTCATACCCTTCGCACACAATTGGGTATCAAAGATTCTGAGCTGCATCTGGTACTCAAATACCGCGGCTGCCTACACAGATACATCCAGGAAGAGATGGAATTCTTGAACATCTCCTCACTCGGCACAGCGTACCGATACGCTGTCAAAATTGAGCAAAAGTTCAAACAGAAGAAGCAAGACTTTGGATCTGCAAATCCAAAGCCCAAAGGACAAAGCCAAGGCGGGGTGACCCAAGACAACCCGTCAGAAAAGAACAACACCACGAAGCTGAAGAAGGACACAGGAAAGTGTTGTGAGTTCCACAAGAGTCCCACTCATAACACAAGTGAGTGTCGAACCAAGCAGTCACTGGTGGCCGAGTTGAAGGCTTCCGAATCAGATGCATGTTCTGACTTTGAGTCAGAACCCGACAAGGGGAATGACAAAGAAAAGCAGATCATTGATGCAGATCCCAGCGCCACTGTTGCTACTGCCAAGATCTAGAAAAATGAGCCCGAAGATCCAGAGGAGGGGGAACGTCTTTTCCACTCACAGATGTGGGTGAAGGGTTCGCCGCTGCAATTCATTGTCGACAGTGGCAGCCAAAAGAACCTCATTTCAGCAGAGGTTGTGAAGCGGTTGGGCCTACCAACTACACCACACCCACAGCCATACAATATCGGTTGGCTTCACGAAGGACGAGATCTCAAAGTTCGCCAGTAGTGCCGCCTTCCCTATAGCATCAAGCCCTTCACAGACGAGGTATTGTGTGATGTTACACCTCTGGATGTTTGTGATGTACTATTAGGCCAACCATACTTGTGGAGGCGACATGCTATGTATGAGTCAAGGCCTCGCGCTGTCATCATTTCTTTGGATAATTCATTATACAGGATACCGGAGGTAGCCCCACCTACCGCCACCTCTTTGATCACTGCTAAGAAAGGCAGCAAGCTCATCTCACAGACTAGGAAATTTATTTTATGTCTGGTTCGCTCCCAAAGTAAGGGGAAGATCATTGCTACATCCATGACCCCCGCGAAGGGTTCCTCCACACAGCAGCAACAACAGAGGGATACAGTCGTGACAAAACACAGGAACAACTTCTCCTTACCCGGAGGGGTACCACACAAGTTTCACATGGGCGAAAAAGTTTGGTTACATTTGCAGAGGGAGCACCTTACCAGAACCCATCAGAAACTCCGACCACTTTGACATGGTCCTTACACCAATAACAAGGCTACGGGAAACAATGCTTTGAAGAGAAGCATTCCTCCATTCCTTCGCTTGCACCGAGTGTTCAATGTGGACCATTGCCGACCATGCTCCCCACCATTTCTAGACACATCAGAGATTGCAGAACAGCTCACCAGAGACCCAGCTCAGCAGAAGCTTCCTCATCTCAGGGAGGAACTCAACGCAATGGAGACCATTGCTTCCTAAGGGGGGAGGAATGATCCAGGTGGATGTTGGTGGCCACCCACCTATCCCATTTGGACCCCCACAACTGTCTCTTTCAGTTTTTCAGTTTCCTTAATTATAGCATAGTTTACTATTTTTAGCAGCTTTTCGGGTCCTAAACTTCCGAAGCCGTTTTGAGGCCCTAAACGACGTTTTTTGGGAAATGCACCGCCAGCAATTTTTCTGATAAAAATCTTTTTTTCTGTCGTAGTCCTCGGGGAGATCTTTCCAACGGGCTATCATGCGCGTCAAACGGAGATAGTACGACCAATTCACGACCCCGGGAAGTTGATGTACCAACTTACCCAAAAACGGGGCCCACAATTTGGTGTTTCATCTTCTAGGGTTAGGTTTTGGAATGTGAAGGGTTTTCCATTGTTTCTCAACAATAAATAGGCCCTCGAGCCTCATTGTAACATAGTTCGAAATAGTTCAGAGGCATGTAGCCGACACATCTCTTCTCAGAGATAAGCTACCATCGCCCTAGCTGGGTTATTTCTATTTGTAAGCATATTTCAGTATTCTCCATTAATGAAATGAAGTATTATTTCCGCTGCATCTTTGTTTTTATGGTTATCGCATCTCTGTATTTATGGTTATCTCTGTAATCTATTGCGTTCCTGCTTAAATCCGGATCAGCGGCTCAAGCAGAGGTGCACAAAGAAGTCCGGGGTCTCAAGTGTAAAAACTAGGGGCATGATAAAGATCACTTCCCTGTCTTTGCCAACTACATCATAGGAGGGGATGTTTGGGAATATTTAGTGTTCTTGGAAAAATGCCTAACCCTCTAGATCTAGTAGCTGATCTAGAAACAACAGTCAAAGCAATCTTAATTTTTCCTATAAATAACAAATAAAATAAGGGATAGAGAACCTACTTGTAACTTCTGCTTCTTCCTTATTCCCCTTGACCGATTTCGCTTCTCCTTCCGATATTTAAATCACTTGAGAAGTACCCACACAACTTACAGAAACAAAAACCCATCAAAGCATAATGATCTATTGTTCATAAGCAACATGGAATTGAAACATGATATACACATGAATGCATTAACATAAACACAAGCATAAGGGAAAAATCTTGAAAACTTTATGGATAAGAGGAAAGATTACAACCAATGTGAGTTCAATCTAGTGTCATCCTTCCAATTCAATCCTTCTTCACCTCATGAAAAGCAAGAAATTTCAACAATATCACAATACTTGCACTCAATCCTAATCTCATGCCACCAGCATCTCCTTGCAACTCATTCTTTTCTAGCCCAGATCTCTTAGATGAGTGATCTATTTATATGTGAGTGAAGGAAGTTATGTTATCAATGGAGGTAATGAATGCCTTTCTAAATTTAGAAATCATTTCCATTGAAGGAGGGATAGGGAATTGATGTTTCCTAATTCCCTTTCTAATCCAAAGGCGAACTCAAAGGAGCATGTGGCATTTGAGAAACTTCTAGAGGTTTCCAATGGATAAGGAATCTTCAAACCCTCACGGCACTATGCTCAACTTCGCCCAGTGCAGGTCAATGAAGGAAGGCTTACCTACACTGATCATCTTAGAGGTGGTTTTTGGATATCTTCAGTGATGGAACTTCTTTGGGATTAAGGCATTCTAATGACTATCTTCTTTAGGGCATGTAACAACTGTACTAGGTGTTGATGGGCCATAATAGCATCGATCCATAAGTTGGGGTTGATGTGCCCAAATGGATCTGTAATATTTTCCCCCTAAAGCATGAAGTCGTAAATATCTATGTCGAGTGAAATGCTTTATCACGAGGAGAGGAATCTTCAAACGAAAGGATACCTGCATTCAATTACAATACATATATTATGATAATTTAATTTTCTTCATGATCTAGCTGAGGGAGGCATACCCATGCTCAAATTACAAACTTTCATTACATGTACATAACTCATATGGTAGTCTACAGATATAGATTCATGTTTCTACAGATATAGATTCATGGTTAGGATGATTTCCTGTGTAAGGCGATTATACATTTGATTTGGTACTCCTGAATATATTGCAACCTAGATGGATGAAACTCAATTCGAGGTCTTCAATCTCATTCAATATTCACTCAATGTACAAGTCTAACCACGTGAATAGATGTTCTGAGGTCGAACATGGAGAGACATTGTCTGGTTACCAGCCTATGATGTAAGCTGTTAATAGACGCAAGAGGAATCACTGATAATGATGATGAACCTCAAGGTACTATAGTCCATTTCATATGGTGTGAATAAATGATTTGATGTCAAACACCATACAAATTCTTTCAATCGGAGGCCATTGTTGTCAACCTATCACCAAAAGTGAGAAACCTGCCATTGATGTATGCAAGCTTCAAGTCATTGAAGGGGTGTTTCTAAGTCAACTTCTTGGATGATGAGCTAATGTCAACAAGAAGTAACTTCGTCGTAGGAGGGTCTTGATGTATCCCACATCTATGACATGAAACGAGGTAAATGTTTTTTGGAGATAAGAATCGACTGATGACACAAAGTTCAACAATGGCAGTCATGAAAATGAAGGTTTACAGTATTGCAATGGATGAAGTTTTAACTAGATGATTTCTCTTGAACATATCGGCGACATTGAGGTGAATTGGTAGCTTTGACCCAAAACGAAAGTGATGGATGGTATGATAGACCAATGGTGTGATAACCATCAAGTTGAATGACCCAACCCAAATAGCCACGAAGATGAAGTGGAAGTGTCATGTTTAAGAGCGATTCGCTACCATCAAATTTTCTCAACTTTTCCCATTTTCCGGAGTCATTACTGACCCGTACCTCTTTATTTTTATCAAGCTTGAAGAGGATAACATATGATTGTTCTATAATTCACCCTTCAGGTGAACCCATCACTATTTGATGTTTTAACGAGTCTAGTGAATGTGAAACTCGACCTTGTCTAGATGGACAAGTTTATCACTATTTGATACTTTAACGAGTTTAACAACAAAGATAACTCAGTCCTTCTCATGTTTAGAGAGTTTGAAAAAGGGATGAAAAGAAAACTCTATAAGTTCTTTTTCATAAAATAATCTCTCAAGTCCAAAAAAGCGTAAAATAGTACAAGAGAGATGTTATTTCCAATACTTTAATGAGCTAGAATGGACAAGATCTTGACAATATTTTCATATTTAGAGAGTCTAAAAAGAGTTTAAAGATGACTCTATGGGGGTTTCTTTTCATTTTTAACAAAGCTTGAAAAGGAACAAAAGTCTTCTTTGTGGTCAAATATGTCCAATTTACACTTTAGTACATTTGATTCTGCTTTCAATTGTTAGACCTGCTCAAAAACTTCATCAAAGAGGATTAAAAATATATGTTCATGGAAAAAATGAATAAAAACCCATATTTACTTTGATTAATATGCAAAATAAACATAAAAACAAGTTTTGTAATTCATTTTTACCATTTGATTTTGGAGCTCTGGAGCAATTTTTAACCCCAAACTTCACCAATTAATTATGGAGGATTCTTTGGATTATTTCTTGTGCCATCCAGACCAGGTAGGAGCTATCCCAGTGCTTTTTCATTTCATTCCATTCATTTTCAATTTTGAGCAAAAATTTTTGGTTTTTGAGGCCCATAGGGTTTCATTTTTGTGCCCTCTACATCAACACACCCTTCCTATATCGAAAGGTGTGCTGCATTACATGTACCTAAAAGGCAGTGTGCATTGCAGTGCACTGTCTCTAATGGGGGGGGTGCGATGGGTGCAAAAGCCAAAAATTAACATTTGTTTTCTCCGAAATCTTCCATTGTTTTTTTGCAAAAATTGGATCCTAATTTGTCTAATGGTTGTGTTTTAGACATTCATCGGATTATAATGGTCATTATATGGAGAGAACTAGAGAATGAAGAACAAGACATGATTTCCTTAAATGATCAGGGCACAGTTGATGCCTTAAGGAACTGTGGGTTGCTGAAGTATTTTCGCTTATCCAGCATGTGACAACAAATTGAACTGCTATAGTATCTTGTTTGTTCTTGAGATCCTACTGACGTTGGCATTATGATACAAGTATGACTCAAGTGTTGTCCTTGATGGAAACTCACTCAGATGACAGATCACAGTTTGGACTCATAGAATGAAGAAAGAAAGGTATATGCAGGTTCACTATATACCAAGTCACGTATATACATAGGCTCACTATATACCAAGTAGTGTATACATGCAGGTTCACCATATATAAAGGTGCATTTAATGTACACATACACTTTCATAGAAGGAAAGGCGCGTAAATATCAAAAAACTAAGTTTTGGTTCGTGGTATTTGGTCTATGGTATTTTGATATTTGGTCCATGGTATTTGGTCTGAGGTATTGACCCCAGGTATTGGGTCCAAGGTAATATTGGTCCTACATGGTTTTGGACCATGGTATTGAGAGAGATCTAAACCTATATAAGGAGAAGAAGGTCATTATGCAAAGGGGCAAGTATTCAACTAATGAATATTTGATGAAGTGTGAGATCTAGTATGTTGGTTATGGGTTTGTGATGCGTTGCTTGATGTGAACCAAGGGTGCACCTATGTAGTTGATGAAGGTTGATGGATTGGGATCATGAAGACTAATATGCATTATCATTATATGGTATGACCATGAATAGATCTTAATACTAACACATGCCTTATCCTTTATATCTTATGTTCTGGGTATATCTAAAGTTGAAAATTGTAGCGAAGGTATAAGTAATTATTTTCAGATCTGTACATAGGTTCCCTTTGGTGAAAGAGTGTATACACGTTGTTCTAACACAGTCAAGTAACGTATACTTTATGAGATTTGATATTTGAGGTTGCTGTTGGTTCTAGTAGTTGTTACAGAGTTATGCGCTCTGCTCTGTGTTATGGTGACTGTGTTTTGATGACAAGGTTTCAGTGATTCAGTTGTAGGGTGATTCAAAGTTGATGGTTATAATGCAATAGTGACTATTTTGTATTGATGGATCCAATCTAAAAATTTATGAAATGTGGTCGCTGGAAGAAAAGAGAAGGTTGTAGCCTTCTGTAGGTCAGCACCTACGTACTAGTACATTAGCTAGTACAGGAGATACGGGGTTGTAACTCCCTTCCAGTAGTAGCTAGAGAATGAGAGAAGGTTGTAGCCTTTTGCAAGTGGGTGCCTACATATTGGTATGAGTCTGTGCCAGTACAAAATTGTAAAAAGAACTTTTTTTATTAAAAGGAAGATAGAGATGATTGCAGTAGGTGGTTTTCACCCACATTGGGTTTCCACCTTATATCATGGTGTTCATGTGTGCTTCTTATGTGTGATGATCTGTTCTGTTCTACTGCACCTATTTACTATTTATATGGTTAATAATGTTTTGATGCACTCATTAAAGATCAACTAACTGAATCATAAGTTTAATGGATATACGCTAGTTGCATTAAACACAGTTGCATATACATGCGGGTTGCCTTAACTAAAGTAGCATATAGGAACCCACCCCCCCCCCTCTTAGTATTATTTTCAACAATTGGTATCAAAGCAGGTCCTTTAGAAGAAGCTTGATCGCTTGAAGAAAGATTCATCAGGATGAGTAATCAAGAAAGAGAGGGATTCATCAGACCACCAATCTTTGATGGGAGCAATTTTGTCTACTAGAAGATAAGAACCACAACATATCTACAATCACTTGGAACAGATGTTTTGGGAATCGTGGAAGGAGGATATACATATCCATTAGAAATTCCTACAGATATGACAAATAGAAAGCAATATGAACTCAATGCCCAAGCTGTTACTATCTTATTGGGAAGTTTGTCAAAATTAGAGTTTGTCAAGGTCATGCAACTCAAATCAGCCAAAGAAATATGGGACAAAATCATTCTATGCTACGAAGGAGATGATCAGGTAGAACATGCTAAGCTTCAAACTCTCAGAATACAGTATGAAACTCTTAAGATGCATATTAATGAAAGCATAGCTAATTACTTCCTACGTATAGATGAGATTGTCAATTGTATGAAGAATCTGGGTGAAGAAATTAAGGAAGTTGTCTTAGTTGAGAAATTTTTGAGATCCTTATCTGCTAAATTTGAATCTAAAGTGTATGCCACAGAAAAAAAGGAGGATCTGCTGAAAATCACTATGATGCAGCTTCACAAAATCCTAACTGCTTTTGAAATGAGAAAAGGAGGATCATCGGATATGAGAGAAGCCACATTTAAAGTATCACCAAAGGGAAAATAAAAACTCAATGAATCAAGATACATTTCAGAAGAAGAATATGAGGTAAATTTTGTCAAGAATCTTCAACGGGGATCCAGAAGGTTCGAAGGTAACCTACCTTTCAAATGTTTTTCTTGTGGTAGAGTTGGTCACTACGCTGCTAGATGCCCTCATAACAAAGGAAAGATGTCTGAAGAAGGTAATAGAAGTTATTATACTCATGATAAAAGTAATGACTCATCAAATAGTGATAAAGACATTAGACTTCTCATGGCATATGAAAATAAGGACATAGAAATAGAAGAAGTTACCAGATTAAAATATCAGCTGGAGACAGTAACCAAAGTAAGGGAGCAACCGCAGGATGTAGTAAAAGATCAGAGCATGACAATTCAGAGACTTGAATCTAAGATCCTCTCTCTAAAAGAAGATCTTAAAGAATCAAAGAAGCAGAATAAAGAAGCTCTTGAAGAGCAAGAACATGAAGTGCTCCAATTAAGGCAACAAGTGGAAGAATGAAGAAAAGCTTAAGAAAACATAAAGAAGAAATATATGGAAAAGGAAGAACAACATCAAGTTAAGGTAAATATCTTAAAAGGTAAGTTAGAAGAAAAGGATAAATTGTTACGATTTCAAGACAGTGTTAAGATTTTGGATGATATTCTTAGTAGTCAAAGATCCCCTACTATCAAAACTGGTATTCGCTTTTATGAAACTGTCGAAGGTGAATCTAGCTCATAGGGTGAGGAAAGGAATTCTATTGCAAAATATGAAATGATCAACAAAGTGATAAGTGGTCAACCCTAGCAACAACCAAGGAAAGATATTCTTTAAAGAATATATTTTGCACCTAACTATGGAAGTGATAGTCAGTTATTTCCTCAAATGAATAATGTTGAATGTTATGTATGTCATAATTTTGGAAATATTACAGCTAGATGTAGAAGAAGAATGGTTCAAGGCCATCACACAGAAATATCATCATGTTCCAAGTACTTTAAGGGATATTTTTTTGCTTGCAATATGTTTGGTCACAAAGCTATTGATTGCAATAAAAGGAATATGAAACACGTAATATGTTATGCATGTAACAAGTTTGGACATAAAGTAAAGGAATGCAGGAGAAAAATTTAGACAACAAAGCAAAAGGATCATACATCATTGCAATTCCAAGTATTGAAGAAGACAAAAATAGAATCAGAAAGTTGTGGCATAACTCAATTAGTAGACATAATAGAAATAGGAGAAATTGAAAGTGTAGACCTTCAGTATTCCAATTTACATACATAGATATTATAAAGAGTAATCACATATATATTTGAGTTAGAGGCTGTAGAGTCACGTATATGGAGCTCTGAAGAAAAAGCAACAGGACAAACTTAGGGAAGTAAGTCTGATATGGTTTAGTCATGGTATATGTTGGTTGGCACAAGTTCAGGGGGAGCATATGCTTCAAATAACTGTTGGCATAATTGTTGGCATTATGGTTATAAGACTTTGGTGATAATGCTTATGTGCTTAAATGATACATCTTACTACTTACTATTGGTTGGTCAAGAGAATGATATTACATGTTACAGGTTGATGATGTTGATGAGAGATGCTTATAGTGCAGATCATATGGTGTATGATAGTTTTTGATGACTATCATGGTCTTGTTTAGACTTGGCATGTGCTCAAGGGGAGAATGGACATATTGATACATCTTAGCATATACAAAGGGGGAGCTCAATCAGAGATTTCAACATGTACTCAGGGGGAGTATGGACAATAGAATGTATATCAAGGGAGAAAATATCTTGGTCTACCCTTTGCCCTTGATATCAAAGGGGGAGAGTGACTTGGTGTGGTTGTTTCCATCAAGTCCAAAGGGGGAGATTGTTGGCATTATGGTACAGGTATGACTCAAGTGTTGTCCTTGATGGCATCTCACTTAGATGAAAGATCACAGTTCAGACTCACAGAATGAAGAAAGAAAGGTATATGTAGGTTCACTATATACAAAGTCGCATATATACGCAGGATCAGTATATACCAAGTTGTGTACACATGCAGGTTCACTATACACCAAGTCGCGTATATATGCAGGTTTACTATGTACCAAGTAGTGTATACATGCAGGTTCATTATATACAAAGGTGCGTTTAATGTACACACATGCTTTCACGGAAGGAAAGGCGCATACATGTCGAAAAACTAAGTTTTAGTCTGTGGTATTTGGTCTAAGGTATTGACCCCAGGTATTGGTTCCAAGGTATTGGTCCTACGTGGTTTTGGACCACGGTATTGAGAAAGGCCTAAACCTATATAAGGAGAAGAATATCATTAGGCCAAGGAGCAAGTATTCAATTAATGAATATTTGATGAAGTGTGAGATCTAGTATGCTGGTTATGGGTTTGTGATGCTTTGCTTGATCTGAACCAAGGGTGCACCCATGCGGTTGATGAAGGTTGATGGATCGGGATCATGAAGACTAAGATGAATTATCATTATATGCTATGATCATGAATAGATCTAAATACTAGCGCACGTCTTATCCTTTATATCTTATGTTATGGGTATATCTGAAGTTGAAAATTGCAACGAAGGTATAAGTAATTATTTTCAGATCTGTACGCGGGTTCCCTTTGGTGAAAGGGCATATACACGCTGGTCCGACATAGTCAAGTAGTGTATACTTTATGAGATTTTATATTTGAGGTTGCTATTGGTTCTAGTAGTTGTTGCAGAGTTCTATGCTCTGCTCTATGTTATGGTGACTATGTTTTGATGATAGGGTTTCAGTGATTCAATTGTAGGGTGATTCAGAGTTGATGGTTATATTGCAGTAGTGATTGTTTTGTATTCATGGATCTAGTTTGAAAATTTATGAAACGCGGTCCCTAAAAGAAAAGAGAAGGTTGTAGCCTTCTGTAGATCAGCACCTACGTACTAGTACATCAGCTAGTACAAGAGCTAGGGGGTTGTAGCTCCCTTCCAGTAGTAGCTGGAAAATGAGAGAAGGTTGTAGCATTTTGCAGGTGGGTGCCTGCGTATTGGTATGAGTCTGTGCTAGTACAAAATTATAAAAAGAACTTTCTTATTAAAAGGAAGATAGAGACGATTGCAACAGGTGGTTTTCACCCACATTGGGTTTCCACCTTATATCATGGTGTTCATGTGTGCTTCTTGTGTGTGATGATCTATTCTGTTTTACTGCACCTATTTACCATTTATATGGTTAATAATGTTCTGATGCACTCATTAAAGATCAAATAACTGAATCATAAGTTTACTGGATATATGTTGGTTGCATTAAACACAATCGCGTATACACGCAAGTTTCCTTAACTAAAGTAGCGTATAAGAATTTGATAATGGAAATGAAAAGATTATTGATTTGCTAATATTGATTCACCCTCCCCTCTTAGTATTATTTCCAACACCTGACCATGTTTTTTACATTAGGGGCAAAGTGATCCCCTTTACCATCGAGGACATTTACTTTCTGACGGGTTTATCAAGGCGGGGTGCCCCCATTTCATTATTAGGATTCACCAGAGGAGGTGAATCACTGGGAGATTATATTCGTTAGTTCTTTCAAGAAGGATCTCAACCCAACAGAGATGGAAAGATTAATATCCGAGATGTAAGTGATCTTCCATTGAGAACAATCCTTTTCACTCTTGCCAAACTAGTTGGTAGTGCAACTCTACATTTGGAAAACAAATCTTATATGTAGCATGCTTTAGAGTGCTTGGAACCAAAGGTATTCAACTGGTGTGAGGCAATTCTTCCATCTATGAGGGAACAACTAGCTAAGGTGAAGACTGGAAAGATAAAAAAAATTGTTTATGGGTCTATCCTGATTTCCTTTGCCTCAAAGAGAATCCCTCTCATGCAACTGCAACACATTTCACTGGGAGCTCCTGGACCTAGAGACCCACGGATGTAGAGGTGGGTGGACCTTATGGTTAGACATGTTGGCCAGTCACTAATCTCACTTTCCTCTGCTTTCTTCAAGTGGTTCGACTGTTAGGAGATGGACTTCTTAGAATATCCATATTCAATGATGGACTTTCGTGGTGATCCAGATATAGTGTTGCTAGCTGGGGCACAGTGGAGTGCCATTGGTAAATTGTTTGACCACAATGTTTTTTATTCTTGAAGTTTTTACTTTTTTGTCTTTTACGATTGTTACCAAGACTAAATAAACTCATATGTGTATGCAAATTTTGGATCTGTTCGATCTGTGGTACGCCAATGGGAGGCAGGTATGCTAGTTCAGAGAGCTATTGGGAGTGTAGTTCTCAGGGACTTGGATTTAGTGGAGACCTTGGCTGAGTTGCAGGATCACATAGAGGGTTTGACCCTTGGTATTCTGGATGTCTGGATTGAGGAGCTTACTATGTGATTGCAGTGCCGTACTATTGCCATGTTGAGTTGTTGGATGAGACTCCTGCGTATGATAGCATAGGTTGTGACTTGTTATCATCAGCAGCACTAGTCTATTGGGATATTTTCTGCATATATTTTTGAGTTTTTGGGTCAGATGATCGATTTTTGTCTCAGACACAAACTATTTGTAAAAACTTATTTACAGCTATCTATTTGACTTTCAGAGTTTTATTATGGTTAAGTGATGCAATCCTATTCAAATGATGTTGAAAATTTGTTTTATTTACAAATGTTGTAAATGTCTATTTAACACATAATTTGCTAGAGAGTTAGTTAATGTGTTTAAATTTCTGGAAATATGTTGATATTGAATAAATTCAAAATACCTTTCCAAAATATGAACTCTAAGGAACATGCGATGGATTGCTGGGTTTCGAATGGTATAGATGCTAGTAAGCTGTAGTATGACCAGTTGTGAATCTAGCCTAACGATGATTCGGCTTATGCCATGTGAAATGGTATTAGAGGGGAGTTCAATCAATGTGCTATACACAGCAATATTGTTTGTTAATCAACCAATACATATCCCTCTAAAACTCACCAACTTGTCGCTAGGAGCGAAAATGGCCCATGTTGTAGAAGATAGGTTCAGTGTACTATGACTAGCTCTGTCGGCATACCCAACAAATGGTTCTGAAAAGTTGACATCTGCAACAAATGTGAAGTGGATTACCTAACCAAATAAGAACTCCAAAAGAAAACTAACACACAAAAACGCAATCAAAGCATATGTATAGCGAGTTTTACTACACTTAACTAAGCATAGTAACATTTAAGATACAACCCATTTTGGGGCTGCAACAATGGAATCCCATCATAATTCACTAACTCGTAGGCTCTCTTTGTCAACACAAGTTTAACAATATAAGGGCCCATCCATAATGGTTCAAATTTTCCTAGTCCTAGTTTGTCAGAATCCTGATCGTAAAGCGAGACCAAGTCTCCTTTTGAGAAGACACGAGGCTTAACATTCTTGTCATATTGTGCCTTGATGCATTTCTTATGTGCCTCGTTAGCCAATGCAGCATCACAACGGGTTTCATCCAGATGGATCAATTCCAAGAAACGTGCTTCTTCTTTAGAAGTGTCAGGTAGCAGGTCAATTGCGAGTTTGAGGGATGAGATTTCACATTGGATTGGTAAGACCGCTTCCAAACCATACACCAAATGAAAAGGTGTGAATCTGGCCGCATTTCTTACCGAGGTTCGATATGCTCACAAAGCCGAGTAAAGGATTACATGCCAATTCTGTTTATGGACTCCAATCATTCTTTGCAACATGCGCTTAAGGAATTTGTTGATAACCTCAACTTGTCCATTAGCTTGTGGGTAGTATGGAGTAGAACTATCATGTGACAATCATAATTTGGTAGTTAATTCGAACATCATGTGATTGCAAAAATGCGATCCATGATCTGTAACTATAGCTTGTGGTACACCAAACTTGGAAACCACATGGTTAAAAAAAAAGAGAGCAGCCATTTTGCCACTGTTGTTCAATGTAGGCATCGCATCGGCTCATTTGGTAAAATAGTCAACAACTACTATAATATACCCATTCCCCCTAGCCGAGGTGGGGTTACATGTCATAAAATCAATGCCCCATTTTGCGAATGGGCCAACAGTGATGACTGGATGTAGCAGTGTAGGTGGTAATCTGGTTTTACAATCAAAAATATGGCAAGCATGGCAACTTCTGACAACAAGAATGCAATCTTTGAATATGGATGGCTAGAAGTAACCAGCTCATAGATTTTTTTGTGCAGTTGTGTAACCAGATAAATGCCCCCCACAAGCACCTAAATGACATTCATTCAAAGCTTTTTCAGCCTCCTCATGAGTAAGGCACCTATGTAAGATGGTATCGACACCACGACGATAAAGTGTATCACCAATGATCAGATAATCTTTGGCTTGCTATCGAGTACATCATTGTTCAGAGTGAGAGGTATTAGGCCATAAAGCTTGAGTTTGGAGAAAGACTAGTATATCTCCATACCATGGATCACTTGACGAAATCAGAAACAGAGACTCATCCAAGATTTATGCTTCTGATGTGAAATCATTGGAGGACAAGGGAAAGTCACAAAGTAACTCGGCAAAGACGAGATATTTCTTTGATCTAGATTTGATGAACTCCAAATCAAACTCCTGCAAGATAACTATCCATTTATAATATTTTCCCCCTAGCAATTGACGCGACAAAATGTATGTCATAGGATTGCAATTTGATACAATGGTATTTTTGCGAAGGAGGATGTAATGACGAAATCTTTGTACGGCTTGAACGGTTGCCAAGGATAACTTTTCAACATATGAATATTTTCTTTCTTATCATTAAGATTATGACTCAAATAATAAATAGGATGTTCAGTTCCACTTTCTTCTTGAACTAAAACCATACGAGTGGTTGTATCTACAGTGGCAAGATACAGGTAAAAGTATTTTTGATAGTTTGGTGCATGCATTAATGATGCTCTAATCAAGGAATCTTTGAGAGTATCAAAAGAATCTTATGCAACTTGATCCCAATGGAAGGGTACCCCTTTCTTCAATAGACGTGTATAACCTTTAGCTAATTTAGCATAGTTTGGAATGAACCTCCTCAGAAAGTTTTCCTTCCCTTGAAGTCTCTGTATCTGTAACAAATTTGAAGGTGGAGGCATGTCAAGGATTCCCTAAACCTTTATGGGATCAATTTGCATTCTGTATTTCCAAACTATGAATCCAAGAAATCGACCAGAGCTAAGACAAAACACACATTTGTGTGGATTGAGTCTTATTTTGTAGTGTCGACATCGTAAAAATATTGCCCTCAGATGTTGTGTGTGATCAGTATTTTCCCCAAATGAGTAGGCAAATCATCAAGATAGGGTTGAACAATGTGTTTGATGTTATGGAAGGCATAATTCATCACCCTCTGAAATGTAGCCCCTACATTCTTGAGACCAAAAGGTATCTTTCGATAAGTGAATGTGCCCATGGACATATAAAGGCAATTTTTGATTGGTCCTATGGGCATATATTGATTTGATTGTAGCCAGAAAATCCTTCCATGAATGAAAAGATTTCACATCTAGCACATTCGACAATAATCTAGTCGATAAAAGGTGTAGGATAGTTGTCCTTTGGACGTGCTTGGTTTACATCCCTATAATCGACGCACACTCGAATTGTCCCTTGTTTTTTCATCACTAGAACAATATTAGATACCCAATTAGTAAGAGGTACAGGGAAAATGAAGCCAACATGACAAAGTTTTTCAACCTCTTCTTTAATGGTAGTGGGTTTCTTAGGATGAACAAGTCGAAGCCACTATTGTACTAGTTTGACATCAAGGTACATTTTAATCTCATGTTCAACAATGCTTGAGTCAATGCCTAACATCTCCTCATAAGACCATGAAAAGTCATCTCGAAATTTGCAAAAAAGAGCACAGAAATTATCTAGTTCCAATGGAGAACAAGATTTGCTGACATGAATGCTTTCTACAATGTTAGGCTTGGTCGAAATGTTTATAGGAATTGTTTCTTCTATGTTAGACAAATTATTCTTATAATCTATAGTATTTACAAAATTTGACAAGAAATTAATGATCGATGGGTGATTGAGTTAATTTGAATAATATTCATTGTCATCTCGAAGGTGGGAACGATGATGATAATCTTCCCATGGCATCTCTCCTATCATCATTGATTGGATGATTCCTTCATCCATAGAATGTATACATGAAAAAGGATCCGAAGAGGTACCATATTCTAATGACCTATCTACCCATACAATTGTTGAGTGTGGATTAGGGTTTTCCACACAAGCCCAAAAGATTGATTGCTATAACGATTCAATGGGGCTTGGCGCCATTGCCTCGCCATAACCATCACTTTCAAAGTAGTTGTAAATCTTCTTAAAATTAGATGATGCAGAAGAAATCATGTTGCAAGTCTCCACTCTTGCCACTTCTGCTAAACCAAATGGTGACTGGAGGGTAAAAGTGCCCATCAGGGAAGGATTTTTAAAGAGACCTACTCCAATATTTTGAAGCAATGGTGAGATTCTGTGTATTAGCAGAATGCTTCTCATAGCCTATGAACTATTGGGAAAGAAGGATAGCTGATCAATGACTGTGATTTCACCCTTGAAGGGAAATGCAATCATTTGAAAGTATGTGGAAACAACAACATCCATAGCATATACCCAAGGCCTTCCTAGTAAAATGTTGTAATCAAGGAGTCCGTCAACTACATTGACCTCAACATTTACTATTTTTCCCCCTAGTTCAATTTGCAGGTTACTCAAAATCCCATACAGAGTGTATGTTCTTCCATCGAAAGCTTTTAATGTAGTTGGTGATCATGACAAGGGCGATAAAACAAGAGTTTTCCGGCAGCTCATGGACATAATGCAAGTAGATTCCCCTTCATCAATAATAATTCAGTGAACATTTTTATTGAGAGCTTTTACTTGTATTAGGAAAGCTAGTTGCACTGGTAAATATGGTGTATATCTCGCATGGTTAAAAACCACAAGATTTGAATCTGTAGGATATATTCCACCTATTGCTGATAATAAAGCTTTTTTTTGGGAGGGACAGTTTTGCAACACCTCAAGTGTCGACATAGTGGAAGGTGATTGAACCATATCTTCCACTATATTATATTTTTGAGCTGCTCAAGCACAAGGATTGAATGTTGATTTGAGTACAACTCCCTTTGGTGGCTTTATCATCAATTCAGGTACAATTGGTGGAACAACTTCTGGTGAAGCCGAGGTCAATGTACTAGGTTGTTCAGTAGCCTGGTTATTCAATGACGATGGATTTCCATAATATTTATTCCTTGTTGACACCAAAACATCATTTTGTGGATTTGGGATGGATAACATCAGTACTTGAGATGTGGAAGCATTATTAGTTGCAACCAAATGTGTCTCTCAGGTTGGAAAAAGATCTGTCAACACTGCTGAGGTATTTGAAGTCTTTAGAAGTGTAGATACCTCAAAGCGATGTGGACAATCTCTTTTATAATGCTTGTCATTACATATCAAACATGGATAATCATGTTTCCTAGCTATGGTAGGGGAATCAGAGGATTTCTCAGGAGTGGAATTTGGTTATTCTTCCCCTTTTTCTTACCTCCTGGTTGCTTTGGAGACTTGCCTTTATCAGATGACATAGCATTAATTTCTGAAGCAAGAGTTTTTTCTAATGTATTTGCAGTTTGATTGGAAATAGCAAGAGTTTGACCAGATGGTCCTCTTGCCACTTATGTGCTTGGAGAACCAATCACACCATCATCGGCATGAGAGTCCCTACTCTATTTTGGAGGGGGTGGAATAGTGAAGTCTACTTTAGGTGCATCACGAATTTTATCATAGAGCATGCCGAATTGTTGTAAATAAAATCCAAATATTGGGCACAAGCGATAACTTGCTCTTCTGTGACAACTCCTCCTTTTGCCACATCCTCGGTGATTGATGGCAGCAAGGATTTTATGAACCACTCAGCTAAAAGCTGATCGGGAACATATGTCTTAACCATTAGACGACGCTGCTGCCACTCATTATTATGATCTGATATATGGGTGGAGGTAGTCTGTTTAAAGTTGGTCAGGAGTTCCATTCTAGTCTCGTATCTGATAGGTAACTAGAAATGGGTCAAAAATGTAGTGGCTAAAATGGTGAAGTTATCGAAAGAAACTGTTGGTAATTCAATGTACCATTTAACAGCTAGACCAATAAGTGTTCTTTGGAAAAGGAGAAGTCTGATCAAATCATCATTCAAAGTATTGGATGAACACCATAGATGAAAGGTCATAACATGATTCGATGAGTCTTCTCCTAGATTTCCATTAAACTTTGGAAGATCAGATGGTAACTTATGAGGAATCATCAGCCACGAAGGCACATATGTAATTGGATTGTTAGTGAGCCAGTTTAAATCTGGTAATTCTAAACTTTCTATGAATGGCCACAGTTGATTCAAGTCAGGTTGTGCATACCCAGGATAAGATGGAATCACCTATGCAATAGATTTTTGCATACCAGCATAGGGAATCTGCTTTTGGCAACCTTGGTAAGGTTGTTGATAACCAGATTGGAATTGTGTTTGTCCATAACCTGCAAAGCCTTGTTGTCTAGGTCCTCGGTAAGCTTGATATTAACCAAAACTAGTTTGAGCTTGTGAACTGAGTCCAAACTGGGACTGGGACTGGGGTTGCTGGAATTTTGGTAGCCATGGTTGTTGAACCAACTATTGATGCCCAGTAATGAAAGATTGACCAAGTTGTGGATCAACTATACTAGTGTCAGCTTGGGTCATTCCAGATAAAGCTATACTAACCTGAGGTTGTTGCTAGGCTCCAAAAACAAGTGGTTGTTGTATAACAACTTCAGAAACTTGAACCCCTTGAATTGAAACTTATGGTTGCAAGGAAGAAGGATCAGTTTGTACTGGTTGAGATACAATAGTTTGAGCTAGTGACTATGGCACAGTAGTAACAACAAGTGTAGTAGGGATATTTGACATGGTTTGAATTGGTTGTGTTGGATACATAAGCCTTGGTTGGTCCGACATTACTAGTTTCCATTGACAAACTCTCATTCCAGTTTAACTTGCATATTGTGGGAAATTACCATATGGTTGTCCTTCAGAATAGGGAGGATATGGTGAATAAGCATATTTCTCTCCATATGGTGGCAATCCAGTATTTAATGGATACATTGGTCTTTAATGACTAGATTGCCCAAATTGATATTGTTGTGTAGGATAAAATTGTTGAGTTCCCATTTGAGAAAAAAAGGTAGAATTATAAACGAGTACATGGGTGTTGACCATGGTGTAAAAGCAACCCCTCAGTGGGTTCCAGACAATGATTGGTAACCAACTGGGATGGACGATTCACCGTATAGGTGCGACTCGGGTGTGCTAGAAAACATCGAAGCAATTACAACAGAAGATTCTATTGCAGCTGCATTAAATGATATAGTCTTGGATGTTCGCGGTTGTTCAGCCATAGTTAACTGGCCCAAAAGTTGTCCTAAATATTCGATGAGAACTTGAAAGGAAGCATGATCAGATGAAGTAATGTAATCAAGAGTAGCTAGATAAATATTAATCCCAGTTCCAAAGTGAAACGGGGTTCAGGTGTGGAATACTCTAATATCTCTTCTATGGCAATCAAATCTGGTGGAAGAGGTTGACCATCAGGTCCATAAAATATTTTTGGTGTTGATGAAAGTGTAGTTTCAACAGTGACTAATGTTGGAGGGATAATAACTTATCAATTTTAAAATTTGAAGTTTAGATGTTGAGGTAAATGAACAACAGTTTCAAAGGGAGGTTCCTAAACAACTTCTAGTTGAGATGTAACTTCTGTTGGAACTAGGATAGATTGTAGACCAACTCTTGATGGAGCTGTTTCAAGTTCAAAAGTACTTTCTTGTTGAAAAATTTCAAATTGAGTATCAACTTGTTCGTGGACAACCTCGGTTACTATTACACTAGGATTACTGCTAATGTCCTCAGGTAACTTTGAAACTTCCTCTTTAGGAACAGATGTATTATAAATAATTAGAGTAACTGGAGTCTCTGTAGCTATTGAAACAAATGTTTTGAATATCCTAGATGAAGAACTAGGAGTTTTTTATGTACTATACTCAGTTAAACGAGATCGCTTTGTCTAAATTGGTGTCGCTTTGTGAGGCAAAGGTGATTGACTCGCTGTTCTCCGCAAACGACGGAATTTGGGTTGACTTTCCTCCACAATTGTGGATTACTTTATCAACTTAAACTCAACTAAGGAATAAGGATGTTATTCATGGTCAATTAATTTTAATGACACTGGAACACAACTTCACTTTTTCAGTTTTAAAGAGATGAGAAAAAGCAAAGGATGACTCTAGTCGCCTTCGATTTTTAATGAGCCTGAACGGACAAGTGATCAGATGATCCTTTTAGTTTTAAAGAGTTGAAAAGGAATGAAGGTTACTACTCTAGATACTCTAGACAAGAGAGTTTACCAGACAAATCACAGAACTACAATATACAACTTGGTGATAAATGAAAGAGAAATTACCAAGGACATTACGTACGGCAGTCAATCTTCCTAAATGTTGTGTTCAGTGCGTTGCGATCAATAAGGAAGTGGGCTTGACATCCTAGGGAGAAAGGATTTCAACCTATTGGGGTCTCCCACTATATACACGATGGTACAGGGAGCACAAGTCCGTACTAGCACTTATCGGATCAAAGAGGAGGAATCATCCAACCTTCAATGAAAATGTCAGCCACTAGGTTTAAAGACGCCGAAACACATCTCTAGCCTAGACCTCTAGATGTCTTTCCTTAAGTTCCAAAGTGTTGTTAGATCAATTGATGTTTATTTTAAGTTGATCTTGCTTAGAAATTTTCCTTTGAAGGTTCACCACGAAATGTGTTCTGAAATTCGTTTAATTTCAACAATGAAAATCCAAACTATGATGGATAGAGCATAGAAGTACTTTTGAACAATGAACAGATAGCACAAACTAATGAAGTTCCATAAACGTTCCTTTTAGCACACAAAATAAAACTATAAGATGCAAATTGCATGTATTTATTTTCAGTTTCTCTTAATGTGAATGATGCAATAAGAAAAACCAATGCACAAATGGTTCAAAACTTTTTCCTAAAAAATGGCGATTTATGACAATTTCTTCTAAGAGAGAAAGCAAGATTGAATGACACTTTCAATTTTAAAGAAATGGAGATTTTTGACACTTTAAATGAAAATACAAATCAAATCCACAAATAGATCGATCGACTATATACGAAGGAGGATTTTATGACACTTCACTTTCTGAAGAAAACGACGATTTCATGACACTTTTCTATCGACAGAACAATTGATCAAAACTACTTTTCGATAATGGATTTCAAATGACAAAACAAATACATAAAAAACATTCACCAATCCTAATCTAAACAGGGCTAAATTAAGGAGATGAAAGGCTAGTTTTCAGAGATGAGACATCATTTACTTTCAACAAGCAATTCAAAAATGATGAAAATTGAAAAAAAACTTCAGCTCCTAGATGGGAAATTGATCCTCAAGAGATCAACGCAGGTTGTAGTGATAGACAGTGCGCTGAATCGCTCTGTACTCATGCGGGAAGTGCACTGCAACGTAGGTCTCAGTTAGAGACAGTGCACTGATGACAGTGAGCAATTCTAAAGGTGTTTTTGGCTTAAATTTGATTCAATTTTTAGTGAATTTAGAATTGAATTCAATAAATGATAGAAAGTATATTATATTGGAATGTTTTAAGAGGCTACTTAGCTACTAAAAAAAAGGAAAACGTCTCCCAGTGGAGTCGCCAATTTTTTTCGGGAATATTTAGTGTTGTTGAATAATGCTAACCCTCAAGGTCTAGTAGTTGATCTAGAAACAACAGTCAAAGCAATCTTAATTTTTCCTATAAATAGTAGATAAAATAAGGGACAGAGAACCTACTTGTAACTTTTTCTTGTTCCTTATTCCCCTTGACTGATTTCTCTCGTACTTAAATTGCTTGAGAAGTACCTGCACAACTTACAGAAACAAAAACCCATCAAAGCATAATGATCTATTGTTCATAAATAACTTTGGAACTAAAAGCATGATATACACATGAATGCATTAACATAAACACAAGCATAAGGGAAAAATCTTGAAAAATTTATTGATAAGAGGAAATTACAACCAATGTAAGTTCAATATAGTGTCATCCTTCCAATTCAATCCTTCTTCACATCATGGAAAGCAAGACATTTAAACAACATCACAATACCTACACTCAATCCTAATCACATACCACCAGTGTCTCCTTGCAACTCAATCTTTTCCAGACTAGATCTATTAGATAAGTGATCTATTTATAGGTGCGTGAAGGAGGTTCTGCTATCAATGGAGGTAATGAACGCCTTTCTAAATTTAGAAAGAAATTCCATGGAAGGAGGGATAGGGAATTGATGTTTCCTAATTCCCTTTCTCATCCAAAGGTGAAATCAAAGGAGCATGTGGCATTTGAGAGCCTTCTACAGGTTTCCAATGGATAAGGAATCTTCTAACCCTCATGGAACTTTACTCAACTTCACCCAGCACAGGTCAAAGAGGGGCTAAGTGCACTGCATAGCACCCCGTTAATGCATGGTTTGCATTGCAGTACACCCTAAGGAAGGCTTACTTGCACTGATCCTCTTAGAGGTGGTTTTTGGATGTCTTCAGTGATGGAACTTCTTTGGGAGTAGGCATTCTGATGAATATCTTCTTTAGGGCATGTAACAATTGTACTAGGGGTTGATGGGCCCTAATAGCATCAATCTATAAGTTGGGGTTGATGTGCCCAAATGGATCTATATCAGGGGGGCCCATGCCCCTAAAGGAGGAGGCTCCAGCAGGACCCAAATGTGGGGCTTGCACTATGGTGTGCTATTTATCAAGTAGTCAAAAAACATGTAATAGACAATTGCCATTTGCTGCAAACATTTGTATAGACGCCACAACAATTTTTCTACAATTTTTGCAAATTGGTAGGCCACGATGAGTGCCACTATCGAAGCTATGAATTAATGATGGAAAGGACACCCACATATTGAATGGAAGTGGAAACTTGGCCTTCAGATCAGGGCGATGGGGGAATGTGAGGAGGATATTAGGGACGTGGATGAGGCTGAGGAGGATGAGGACCTGGTAGAGGTCATGGACAAGTTATTTCCTGTAATTTCGGAACACCAAGACACTATGCATAGGAGTGTACGAGCCATAAATTCCCATCATGCCAATACTACACTAAGTTTGACCACACAATAGAAGAATTCCCTATATTGATAGCTAAAATGTAGGAGAAGAAGGTGCAACCTCAACAACCTACCCAGAACCTACAAATGATGAGGGCCGAGCCCCGTGGGGAGGACCCAAATGTGAATATTGTGTTGTGAAGTGGTATGACGATTGGTGATGATAAGGGAAAACAACCTAAAGAAGGTGGATGGGTCTACAAGTCTCCAGAAAAGGATGTTGGGTTTGATTTGGAGTGCATGAAGGAAAAATTCATGGAAGCGAAGAAAATATTCATTGATGCCTCTACTTCAGGGAGTCAGAAGAAATTTCCAGACACTAGCATACATACAAAGGTTGACCCCTCTATGCTTACCACATTTGTGGAGACTTTTATGAAACTATTGTGCAATCTTATGGTTGTGAAAGGACTACAGGAGTTGATAAACAAATGTGCCAGTAAGGATAATGCTTCTGATGGACATGGCATGGTCAGAAAGATCGATAGACATAAGACAAGAACATGGCGTGAGATGAGGCTCACCGCACAAATAGGAGACTATGATATGGACCAAGTTATTTAGATTTGGGGTCTGACACGAATGTATTGCCTAAACATACCTAGGAGAGAATGGGGAGACACGTTCTACAATGGTATTCAATTCAATTAAGGATGGAAAACCAATAAAAGATTATCCTTGTGGGACGATTGCATGGGGTGACCATAGATATAGAAGATGAAAGCATGCTGGCTGATTTTGAACTGATAGAGATTGTTGATGATATCAATCCATATCCTATGCTCCTGAGAATTGATTGGGCTATCAACATGAATGGGGTCATCAACTTGAAGAAGCGGACAATGTTGTTTGAAAGGAAAATGCTCTGCATTGAAACACCATTGGACCTTGCAGAAGGACTATGTTATACTAAACTAGTCCATGATTATGAGGAGAGTGATGATGATTTGGATTAGATCTATAATATAACAGCGTGAGACCAATATTGGGTTAATCCAATGGCTTATGGACAAATTGCATGGGACCATGAAAGTTCCTGTACCTCGGATTCAGATGAAGAGTTGGAACATTGGAAAAATAGGTTGCATGAAGTATCCACAATGTGCTGCAACATGATGACCAAATCGGTGCACTGTGTGTCATCAGAGGTAAGAAATTTGCCTTATTATGATGGTTTAACTGACGTAGATATATTTTTGGATGCTTTTCAAAGAGTAGTTCTAGAGGATCACTGATTTCAGGCACTGGAATTAGCACTGTGTGCTACACCTGCATGGTGGTGGGGTATGTTAGAGTTAGTATATGCATACTACCATCAATGATCAAAACTCCTCTTTTCATATCATATTAGGGTCCCATTCTAAAAATTTTGTCATTCCACATAGGACCTCATTCAAAAATTTACTCATTGATGGTAGCCCTAGTAAAAGAACCCTCACTCTTCCTCAAAAATCAATACTTTATGGCCCACCTTCTTGTCTTACTAAGCATACATCAATCATAAAAGATCATTTCATCATGTCTTTATGTCAGTCAAGTCACCATGAAGGCTGCTCACTCAAGGTTTTCATTAGGTCTCTAGGTTTCACTGTTCCAAGGTCCAATAAAACACCATTTCACTGTATAAGTCCACCAAAAATATGAGTGAATGAAATAATATCCCTTTTTCATTTAAAGAGGATTTGCAAACATGTAACCATGGTTGCCCAAGTTCTAATTTTCACTTCAAGTATGAGCTTTTTTTTTGTTAGATTGCAATTCTATTCCAAAAACAGATATGTAATTCTATTTTAATTCTATTTATGTAATTTTATGTCATTATATGTAATAAGTAACTTTTCTCAAGCTTCCAACTCAGTTCCACATGCCAACTGGACAATAAATGTCAAAACATAAAGTATCAACTCTAGCAATTGATCAATTTGCAAAGTGAAAACAAAAGGTAAAGGAGTATTAGTGCAATGTTTCAAAAGCACTTTCAAACATTAGAAAATGGGTTTTAAATCAAATGCTATCAAGTGCTTAAAATCCTTAAGACATCAATTTGCCCCTCATTTTCTCTTGTCATGGTCAAACGACCTCAACAAAGGAGAAATTTTTGAGTTTGATAGGTCAAATCAACAAAACAGAGTTTTTGGTGTGTGTTTGGCATTTGGAGGGCGTGTTTGTGTATTACACTGCATGTTTCAGTGTCACGCTACGTGTTTGACAAGGAGGGCATGTGTGTGTGTTACACTCCCCGTTTGACCAGTGGAGGGCGCATTTCAGTTGTGCATTTCGTGTTTGACCATATTTTCTCTCTAGCCTCTAAAACAAAATGTCATTGCCTCATAGCCTTCTATTTTCTTCCTCCAAGCAAGTAACACTAAATCTTCCCTCCTTACATTTCACAAGTCATAAATTCATGGTGTGAAGTCTCTTGAGTGAAATTTGGAGTTTTGGAACCTGAAAACTCTAGTTTCATTCCCACACCTCCAAATTCACACCCTACTACTTCTATTGCCTTCCTACATCCCTATTAAACCATTTCCCAATCCAAATATCATTTTACTACCTCCCAAATCCATTTATTCCCAAAACCCTAATACCTAGTTGTTCTATTTACCTAGGCTCCCAAAACCCCTAACCTGTAATAAAACTCCCTATCTCAAATCCCTTTACATTCTCACTCCCTGTCACTTCCCTTACATTATAAAACCCTTCCCTCATCTCCTTGAATTTCCTTTGTTAGGTCTCTACAATACTAGTGATTACCCCATTACTATTATAGTTGTATCCCTTATTAATATTGGTGTGCCCCTATTGTCCCCATATTTTTATTATTGTGCCCCATAGAATCCCTCTATTGTTATTTTTGTGACTTTATATTATTATTGTTAGGTCGGCTAGGTTATATTATGACTCCTTAGACTCCTATATATAGAAAGGAGGTTTTGTCATTTGAATCGTCCAAGAATTGTTCATTTGTGTAATGTAAAGGAGGTTGCCCCCTCAAAGAGCCTTATTTCTCAGGTGTTCATCTATCTTTTCTATCTTTTTGTGAGCTGGTTTCATAACATTTGGTATCAGATCTTTGGATTCTAGGGTTTCGTTGCTCCAAATAGGTCATCGTGGCATTTTCGCTATAACTTTTTTTCTGCGATGTTTCAAAAGTTAAAAAAAACCCATTTGAGACGAAATCACACTAAACCTTGGGTCCAAATTTTGAAGCTTTTCGCACTATAATTGTAGAGATATGATCTGAGGAAGTTGGTATTTTTGCAGGCTCCTAAATTACATTCCAAACAGGTGACCTGGAGAAAATCGTCATAACTTTCTCTTTGAACATCAAATTGAAATTTTGTAAGAAGGTACCGAAAGAGGACAGAATGTAGTTTCTTGTAACTATTTTCAAAGTCGAAGGTTGAAACAATGACATGTGGCACTTCATACATGTTCGCTCTTTTAGAAAGGTCTATAATCATGTCATCTTGGGAGATTGTGCATAAATCTTCCTTGGAGAATCCAATTGGGATCAGACTAATGGAATTAGATAGAGAACACAAAGGGCTACTACAAATCACAATTTCAGAACTGGATGATTCGAAATTACAGAGATACATCAAATTCAATATCAAGCTCCTACAAAGTGAAAAAAGGTGTGTAGTTTTTTTAAAATTTTTGCATAAGCTTGTTTTGAAAAATTAGTTTGAAGGAATTCAAAGGGCATAGTAAAGCATTATTATCAATAATTGATTCCCTGAGAAAAGAAAATGCAAACACCTAGTAAGCAACCTAAAAGCTCTAGCATGACTCATGAAGAAGAGGAAGAAATGTGACATGATATATCAAAATTATGAGACCAAGTGCAACAAGTGTCACTTGCACAAAAAGTAATAGAATCTAAGATGGATGTTTTAAAGAATGGTGTAGAAGCTAAGATGGATGGTTTAAAGAAAGGTGTAGAAGCTAAGATGGATTGTTTAAAGAAAGGTGTAGAAGCTAAGATGGATGGCATGGAAGCTAAGATGAATGGCATGGATGCTAAAATGGATGGCATGGATGATAAGATGGAAGAATTGAAGATAAATATGAATAAGTTGCTACAAGAAATGGTCACTAATAGTGAAAGGGTAGTAAAGGAAATTCATGATGAAAACAAAAAAATGTTAATCATGATTCCATAGACTCTAATGTTGGATCGAAGACCCACCATATTCCAAAAATCGATATGAGGAAGTTTGATGGCAAGGATCCCGCAACATGGATATTACAGATGGAGCAATTTTTTGATCTCAATAATGTGCAAAACACACAAAAGGTACATATTGCAATTTTATATTTGGAACCAAATCAGTTTGTATGGTATCAATGGCTTTGCTCTTATAAACAAATTATCACTTGGGCAATTTTTGTGGAAGAATTGATAGCACATTATGAGGATACAAAAAGCAACACATTTTTAGCCAATTGATAAGTCTCAAAAAAAAGGGTTCAATAATGGAGCACATTGAAGAGTTCCAAAAATTGAACATAAGAGTAAAAATATTCTGGAGGAGCATAGGATTGATGTGTTCATAGGGACTTTAAAGGATAATATCCAACATGATGTTCACCTTTGGGAACCTATTTCATTAGAGAAGGCATTCAGGTTAGCGAGAAAAATGGAAAGCAAAATTATGGCAACCAGGAAGCATACAAGTCACAAGTATCAATATGGAAGTGTTGTTACCCCTAACCTTCCACAACCTATAAGGTTGACACAGCAAAAATCGGAAGAAAAAAGATCAAAAGGGCTTTGTTACAGTTGTGATAGCAAATACACTAAAGGTCATAAGTGTGTTGAGAAGAAATTACTCTACATAGATTATGAAGAGGAAGAAGAAAAGGAGCAAGAAAGGTCAAAAGAAGAGGATATACTCTAGGAACAAAGCCTAGAAAATTAAAAATGAATCCAACCATATCTTGTAATGCATTGGCTGGAATTTCCACTCCTCAAACCATCAAGATAGAAGGACAAATCAAGAAGAAAAAGCTAATAGTGTTGATTGATTCAGGAAGTACCCACAATTTTATTCATTATAAGGTAGCAAAAGAATTGAATTGCTTCCTATATCCAGCACCAGAGTGTCAAGTGATGGTTTCAAATGGAGGAATGATAAGTTTCTCTAGAAAGTGCCATAATATTAAGCTATCCATGGGAGAATATGTATTGACCAGCCCAATGCTTTCCATTCGAATGGGAGTTGCTGATGTTGTACTAGGAGTTCAATGGCTACAATCCTTGGCTACAATAGCTTTTAATTTTCAAGAACTTTTCATGAAATTTTCTCTGGAAGGAAAGGAAGTTGAATTAAGGGGCATTGCAGGGAAACCGGGAAGGATAATAAGCTCTAACGGTATGACAAAGCTTTTAAAAACAGAACAAGGAGGTGTAATTGCACAATTATGTTCACTAGATGTTTCCACATCGAATCATCTATTTCTCCAGATCTCCAAAAACTCTTGGACAATCATTCCAAGGTATTTGAGACTCCCAAAGGTCTCCCACCTATTCGTGATCATGATCATTCTATTCATCTAATTCTACGAATTGTTCCTCCAAACATCAGGCCGTATAGATATCCCTATGCCCAAAAGAGTGAAATTGAACGTATGGTTGCAGAAATGCTAGAGGCTGGTATAATTCAACCTAGTCAAAGTTCTTTCTCTACTCCAGCAGTATTGGTGCACAAGAAAGATGGATCATGGTGCATGTGTCCAGATTATAGGGAGCTCAACAAGCTCACTATTAAAGATAAGTTTCCCATTCTTGTCATTGATGAATTACTGGATGAATTACATGGATCAATTTACTTCACCAAGTTGGATCTTCATTCAGGATATCATCAAATCAGAATGAAGACCGAAGACATTCCAAAAACAACATTTAGAACTCATGAGGGTCATTATGAATTTTTGGTCATGCCTTTTGGCCTTACCAATGCACCTTCTACATTTCAAGGTTTGATGAATTCCATTTTCAAACCCTTCCTTAGAAAATTTGTGTTAGTATTTTTTGGTGATATACTAATCTATAGCAAGTCTTGGAAGGATCATGTTGAAAATGTTTACAAGGTGCTACAACTATTGGAGGAGAAACAATTATATTCAAAAAGATCCAAAAGCTTCTTTGGAGTACAAGAGGTGGAATATTTGGGCCATATTGTATCTCATGAAGGAGTTAAGGTAGACCCTAGCAAAATTAAAGCCATTAAGGAATGGAAAATACCCACATCCATAAAGCATATGCAAGGATTTCTCGGTTTGACAGGGTATTATCACAAGTTTGTTAAGAATTATGGGAGAATAGCAGCACCTCTAACAACATTATTGAAGAAAGATGCATTTTCATGGAATGTAGAAGCAACAAAGGCCTTCAAACATCTTAAAGAGGCAATGTGCCAAGCACCGTTCTTAGCTAAACCAGACTTCATAAAAACTTTTATTGTGGAATGTGATGCTTCAAGAAATGGAATTGGTGCTGTTTTAATGCAAGATGAAAGACCCATTGCTTTTGAAAGTCATCCAATGAAGGGAAAGTTTTCACACAAAGCAATTTATGAGAAGGAAATGTTGGCAATACTACATGCACTTAAGAAATGACGACCCTACCTAATGGGAAGACACTTCAAGGTAAAAACAGATCATGATAGCCTTAAATACTTTTTAGAACAAAGATTATCCTCTGAAGAGCAACAAAAGTGGGTCACAAAGATGTTGGGTTATGACTTTGAAATCATCTACAAAAAAGGGAAGCAAAAAGTGGTAGCAAATTCACTCTCAAGAAAGGATGAGGATGTGGAAGCATTGTTGTGCGCCATTTCTATTATCCAACCAGATTGGATAAATGAAGCAAGGGAGGAATGGAAGAATGATGAAGAAGTGTGGGCACCTATTCGAAAGTTACAACAAGATTCCAGTACATCTGATACATTTAGCTGGCAAAATGATTCGTTATGGTACAAAGCTTTGTAAGAATTTGCAAATCAAACAAAAGATTTGATCCAGGTGGATGTTGGTGGCCACCCACCTATCCCATTTGGACCCCCACAACTGTCTCTTTCAATTTTTCAGTTTCCTTAATTATAGCACAATTTACTATTTTTAGCAGTTTTTCGGGTCCTAAACTTCCGGAGCCGTTTTGAGGCCCTAAACGACGTTTTTTGGGAAATCCACCGCCAACGATTTTTTTGATAAAAATCGTCTTTTTCGTCGTAGTCCTCGAATAGATCTTTCCAACGGGCTATCATGCGCGTCAAACGGAGATAATACGACCAATTCGCGACCCCAGGAAGTTGGCTGTCCAACTCACCCCAAAACGGGGCCCACAATTTGGCGTTTCATTTTCTAGGGTTAGGTTTTGGAATGTGAAGGGTTTTCCATTGTTTCTCAATAATAAATAGGCCTTCGAGCCTCATTGTAAACACAGTTCGAAACAGTTCAGAGGCATGTAGCCGACACATCTCTTCTCATAGATAAGCTACCATCGCCCTAGCTGGGTTATTTCTATTTGTAAGCATATTTCAGTATTTTACAGTAATGAAATGAAGTATTATTTCCGCTTCATCTCTGTTTTTATGGTTATCGGATCTCTGTATTTATGGTTATCTCTGTAATTTATTGTGTTCCAGCTTAAATCTAGATCAGTGGTATCAGAGCGGTCTGCTTTTTCTCTATTTTTCTTTGCATGTCCCCAACGAGGTCGGGATATAAGGAGTTAGGGCTTGAATTGGTCGAACCTTTGCAAGACCAGCCTCGCAAATCTCGACGACCTCCCATGGCGGATGAGAAGAAAGACGAGGGGGCAGGAGATCCTATCAGAATCTTGCTCGAAGAAGCCCTCGAGCGGCAAAGGAACGCGATGATGGATAGCTTTGCGCAGATCCTTCAGCGGCTACCTAGAGGCGATGCATCGGCTTCCAACACCTACTCTAGAAATGCCACACCGTTTAAGATACAAGCTAATTTTGAAATCCCCATCTTCGAGGGTCAAATAGACGCAGATGCCGTAGATAAATGGTTAAATATGCTCGATGGGTACTTTTCTGTTCATGAATTTTCAATTCGGGAAAATATTGTTTTCGCTCTTCTCAAAGCATCCCCCCATGTCAAGGACTGGTGGGAACCTACTGCGAACAGAAGGATGAAAGTACAGGCTCACTTTTTTTAGCCTCACCCACTTGGAATGACTTCCGGGATGCCATCAAGGAGCAGTACTACCCTGTCAAAAGCTATGAGGACAAATACATCAAATGGACCACACTGCGGCAGGGACGAGACCAAGATGTGCCAGAGTTCACAAACATTTTTCATACCCTTCGCACACAATTGGGTATCAAAGACTCTGAGTTGCATCTGGTACTCAAATATCGCGGCTGCCTACACAGATACATCCAGGAAGAGATGGAGTTCTTGAACATCTCCTCACTCGGCACAGCATACCGATACGCTGTCAAAATCGAGCAAAAGTTCAAACAGAAGAAGCGAGACTTTGGATCTGCAAATCCAAAGCCCAGAGGACAAAGCCAAGGCGGGCTGACCCAAGACAACCCGTCGAAGCCGCAAGAAAAGAACAACACCACGAAGCTGAAGAAGGACACAGGAAAGTGGTGTGAGTTCCACAAGAGTCCCACTCATAACACAAGTGAGTGTCGGACCAAGCAGTCGCTGGTGGCTGAGTTGAAGGCTTCCGAATCAGATGCAGGTTCCAACTCTGAGTCAGAACCCGACAAGGGGAATGACAAAGGGAAGCAGATCATTGATGCGGATCCCAGCGCCACTGTTGCTACTGCCAAGATCCAAAAAAATGAGCCCGAAGATCCAGAGGAGGGGGAATGTCTTTTCCACTCACAGATGTGGGTGAAGGGTTCGCCGCTACAATTCATTGTCGAAAGTGGCAGCCAAAAGAACCTCATTTCAGCAGAAGTCGTGAAGCGGTTGGGCCTACCAACTACACCACACCCGCGGCCGTACAACATCGGTTGGCTTCACGAAGGACAAGATCTCAAAGTTAGCTAGCAGTGCCGCCTTCCCTACAGCATCAAGCCCTTCACAGACGAGGTATTGTGTGATGTTACACCTCTGGATGTTTGTGATGTACTATTAGGCCAGCCATACTTGTGGAGGTGACATGCTGTGTATGAGTCAAGGCCTCGCGCTGTCATCATTTATTTGGATAATTCATTATACAGGATATCGGAGGTAGCCCCACCTACTGCCACCTCTCTGATCACTTCTAAGAAAGGCAGCAAGCTCATCTCACAGACTAGGAAATTTATTTTCTGTCTGGTTTGCTCCCAAAATAAGGGGAAGATCATTGCTACATCCATGAACCCCGTGAAGGGTTCCTCCACACAGCAGCAGCAACAGAGGGATACAGTCGTGACAGAACACAAGAACAACTTCTCCTTACTCAGAGGGGTACCACACAAGTTTCAGGTGGGCGAAAAAAGTTTGGTTACATCTGCAGAGAGAATGCCTTACCAGAACCCATCAGAAACTCAGACCACTTCGACATGGTCCTTACACCAGTAACAAGGCTGTGGGCAATAATGCTTTGAAGCACACCATTCCTCCATTCCTTCGCTTGCACCAATTGCTCAATGTGGACCATCGTCGACCATGCTTCCCACCATTTCTTGACACATCAGAGATTGCGAAACAGCTCACTAGAGACCCAGCTCAACAAAAGCTTCCTCATCTCAGGGAGTAACTCAACGCAATGGGGACCATTGCTTCCTAAGGGGGGAGGAATGATCCAGGTGGATGTTGGTGGCCACCCACCTATCCCATTTAGACCCCCACAACTGTCTCTTTCAATTTTTCAGTTTCCTTAATTATAGCACAGTTTACTATTTTTAGCTGTTTTTCGGGTCCTAAACTTCCGGAGCCGTTTCGAGGCCCTAAACGACGTTTTTTGGGAAATCCACCGCCAATGATTTTTTTGATAAAAATCGTCTTTTTCGTCGTAGTCCTCGAAGAGATCTTTCCAACGGGCTATCATGCGCGTCAAACGGAGATAATACGACCAATTCGCGACCCCGGGAAGTTGGCTGTCCAACTCACCCCAAAACGGGGCCCACAGTTTGGCGTTTCATCTTCTAGGGTTAGGTTTTGGAATGTGAAGGGTTTTCCATTGTTTCTCAATAATAAATAGGCCTTCGAGCCTCATTGTAAACACAGTTCGAAACAGTTCAGAGGCATGTAGCCGACACATCTCTTCTCAGAGATAAGCTACCATCGCCCTAGCTAGGTTATTTCTATTTGTAAGCATATTTCAGTATTTTACAGTAATGAAATGAATTATTATTTCCGCTTCATCTCTGTTTTTATGGTTATCGCATCTCTGTATTTATGGTTATCTCTGTAATCTATTGTGTTCCTGCTTAAATCCGGATCAGTGGTATCAGAGCGGTCTGCTTTTTCTCTGTTTTTCTTTGCATGTCCCCAACGAGCTCGGGATATAAGGAGTTAGGGCTTGAATTGGTCGAACCTTTGCAAGACCAGCCTCGCAAATCTTTACGACCTCCCATGGCGGATGAGAAGAAAGACGAGGGGGCAGGAGATCCTATCAGAATATTTCTCGAAGAAGCCCTCGAGCGGCAAAGGAACGCGATGATGGATAGCTTTGCGCAGATCCTTCAGCGGCTACCTAGAGGCGATGCATCGGCTTCCAACACCTACTCTAGAAATGCCACACCGTTTAAGATACAAGCTAATTTTGAAATCCCCATCTTCGAGGGTCAAATAGACGCAGATGTCGTAGATAAATGGTTAAATCTGCTCGATGGGTACTTTTCTGTTCATGAATTTTCAATTCGGGAAAATATTGTTTTCGCTCTTCTCAAAGCAGCCCCCCACGTGAAGGACTGGTGGGAACCTACTGCGAACAGAAGGATGAAAGTACAGGCTCACTGTTTTCAGCCACACCCACTTGGAATGACTTCCGGGATGCCATCAAGGAGCAGTACTACCCTGTCAAAAGCTATGAGGACAAATACATCAAATGGACCACACTGCGGCAGGGACGAGACCAAGATGTGCCAGAATTCACAAACATTTTTCATACCCTTCGCACACAATTGGGTATCAAAGACTCTGAGCTGCATCTGGTACTCAAATACCGCAGTTGCCTACACAGATACATCCAGGAAGAGATGGAGTTCTTGAACATCTCCTCACTCGGCACAGCATACCGATACGCTATCAAAATCAAGCAAAAGTTCAAACAGAAGAAGCAAGACTTTGGATCTGCAAATCCAAAGCCCAAAGGACAAAGCCAAGGCAGGGTGACCCAAGACAACCCGTCGAAGCCACAAGAAAATAACAACACCACAAAGCTGAAGAAGGACACAGGAAAGTGGTGTGAGTTCCACAAGAGTCCCACTCATAACACAAGTGAGTGTCGGACCAAGCAGTTGCTGGTGGCTGAGTTGAAGGCTTCCGAATCAGATGCAGGTTCCGACTCTGAGTCAGAACCCGACAAGGGGAATGACAAAGGGAAGCAGATCATTGATGAGGATCCCAACGCCACTGTTGCTACTGCCAAGATCCAAAAAAATGAGCCCGAAGATCCAGAGGAGGGGGAACGTCTTTTCCACTCACAGATGTGGGTGAAGGGTTCGCCGCTACCATCGCCCTAGCTGGGTTATTTCTATTTGTAAGAATATTTCAGTATTTTACAGTAATGAAATGAAGTATTATTTCCGCTGCATCTCTATTTTTATGGTTATCGAATCTCTGTATTTATGGTTATCTCTGTAATATATTGTGTTCCTGCTTAAATCCGGATCAAGATTCTTATGGAATTGCACACTTCTCCCTTAGGAGGGCACTCAAGCTTTTTAAAAACTTACCATAGGGTTAAGAAGGAATTTTTTTGGGATGGCCTTAAATCGGATATTCAAAATTTTGCGGCAGAATGTTTGGTTTGCCAACAAAATAAAGTTGAAACAATTAAGACCTTGGGTCTATTAGAACCTTTATCCATTCCAAGCCAACATTGGGAGGAGGTTTCAATGGATTTTGTCATAGGTTTACCCAAGTTTGAGGGAAAGAGTGTCATTATGGTGGTAGTTGACAGAATTACCAAGTATGCACACTTTTGTGCATTATCACATTCATTTAAAGCCAGTACAGTGTCTACTGCACTTATGGAAACAATTCAAAAGCTACATGGAAACCCAAAGATTCTTGTAAGTGACAGAGATCCCATTTTCACTAGAAATTTTTGGACAATTATTTTCTTGTCTTAGTACTCAGTTAGCTCATAGCTCATCTTATCATCCTCAATCTGATGGGAAAACTAAGATAGTAAACAAATGTTTGGAAGGATATCTTCGTTGCTTTGTATTTGATAAGGTTGCCTCTAGCTAAATGGTGGTATAACACTTCCTTCCATACAACAACAAAAATGACCCCATTTATGGCACTTTATGGATATTAGCCACCATCCATCACATCATATTCAAGAGAAAATTCTAAGGTTCAAGGAGTGGAACATCACATCGAGCATCAACAACAAGTCCTCCAACTCTTAAAGGATAACCTTGTTTTGGCACATAATAGAATGAAACAACATGTAGATCAACATTGCAACGAAATAATTTTTAATGTAGGTGATTGGGTATTCCTATGGCTACAACCATATAAACAAATGTTCCTCAAGCAAGCTAAGAAGGATAATAAATTATCACCAAAGTATTATGGTCCGTACAAGGTGTTGCCAAAGATTGGTACTATGGCATACAAATTGGAGCTTCCTGCACATCTCGAGTGCACCCAGTTTTCCATGTTTCATGTTTAAAGAAGGTTATAGGCGACAAGCTCCCAGTTCAAACAATATTTCCAGAACTTGACAAGGAAGGAAAAATTATATTGGAACCGAAAGCAGTCACAGAAATAAGAACTTGACAACTATGAAATTGATTAATTTTAGAGTATCTCATCAAGTGGAAGAACTTATCCCCTAAAGATTCCACATGGGAGGATAAGAATTTTATACAGAAGCATCTAGAACTACTCAAGCATTGAGGACAACACTTTTTTGAAGGAGAAGGGCATGTTAGGTCCCTATAATACTAGTGATTACCCCATTACTCTTGTATTTGTATCCCTTATTAATATTGTTCTACCCCTATTGTCCCCATATTTTTAATACTGTGCCCCATAGAATTCCTCTATTGTTATTTTTGTGGCTTTATATTATTATTGTTAGGTTGGTTGTGTTATATTGTGACTCCTTAGACTCATATATATAGAAAGGAGGTTTCTCCATTTGAATCATCTAAGAATTGTTCATTTGTGTAATGTAAAGGAGGTTGCCCCCTCGAAGAGGATTATTTCTAAGGCGTTCATCTGTCTTTTCTATATTTTTGTGAGTTGGTTTCATAACATCCTTACATCATTCCTAACTCCCTACACCTATATTCCACTATCATTTCATCTCCCTAGTGTTTTAAAATCAAGACACCATGTCAGAAGAAGAAAATAGAACTTCCAATGAGGAGGAAAGGAAGGGGAGGAATTCAAACAAAAGAGGGATAATCCTTAAATTTGAGCCCAGTGTTGGGCATGGAATCCACCCAAGGCATGTTTTGGGGACTAGGGCCCAAGTTTTGACCGAATATTCTTATAAAAGCTCCGCAAATTGTGGGCGTAGGGCGCAAAAGTATAATAGAGTCATAGGGTTGTCCACCCTAGTTTTTGTAATGTAATGCCGACTGGATAGACCTACCCATGGTCCGCGGACCATGGGATTGTAGAAATAGAGTGAGGCTCTAAGTGTATAATACAACTAATATAAGGAAAGCATGAGAAGTCTAAGTGATTGAGTCGAAGTGTAAAGTGTGTTTGTGGGTCATAGAGTAGGAGAAGGATTTGCAGTTGAGTATGCAGAGGCCTAGTAGTCCGCAACTGAGTGCATGGATCCTTGCAGCTGAGTGCACATGATAGGTAAAGTCTATAACCATTGGGAGAATCATTAAAGAGAAGTTTTGCTATAATTTTGTGTATCTTTTCCTGGTTTAATGCATGATTGGATATAATTTTCAAGTATATTGTTTATTTACTGTGCAAACATGTATGAATGTTTTGTATTGTTAATTATAACTTAAGACATTCAAGTAGGTGAAGATAATTAATTAGTACTGGAAGATAAGTAAGATCTTGGGTAATAGCACAGAGCATGGCACAATCCTTGGTTAGGGTTGCACAAAGGTAGTGTATCAGGTCGTGAGGAAGAGAAGGTGTGTAAAGTGACCTGCGCGCAGGAACAAGAAGAGGACCAGTCGAGCCTCTCAGACATGTCAATGGTGTAGAAACCTAGTTCTAGCACCCTCCCATACTATTTCAGGTGAGGCCTCAGTATGTGCCATGCGGACTGTTGTAGAAAGGGCCAGTAGTACAGGGATTTGTTTGGCTAATTAACACTGAACCTAGGTCAGGCCCCAACAAGCCAGCAAAAGGTTTTGTTATTGAGAATGGGAACTACGTAGAGATGTTTGATGTCATATCATTGGAATCTGACAAAGAAAGCAATTTAAGATTCATTGGATAGAAATACTCATGAGTTCGTGGTGCAGGAAAACACGAATTTGTGCCTATCAAAGGAAGAGTGGTTAGATTGCTACTTATATATGGAAATCCACAAATTTTTCTTTGCATCCTTCCCTAATGAGTTGTACAAGTGGATCATGAAGCTAGGATAGAGCCAAGGAAGGTGTAAACCCGACAAACCTATTGTGTGGACTCCAGAATTGGTGCGCAGATTAGAAGCATTGGAAGATCAGATCGTGTCCCCCGTCAATCATTGGCTCGATCGAATCATAGGAGGATTCATCACCAAATTTGCAATAGATACTTCAGTCAAGTATAGCGAGGAATAATGATGCTTCCTAAAAGGATCATGAGGTAAGTACGTTAAATCTTTGAACATTTGGATTGAAACGCTACTGTGTGAAAAATGGGTTATGCGAATAAATTGATGTTTGGGGCTACGCGAAGTGGGAGAATATACAAAAATGAAGGTAGCACATAACTAGAGACTAGCCCCTTGATTTCATCTTCACGAGGGGGCAAAGAAGAGCTTGTGAAGTTCTCTCCAAGAAGTGCGACCAATTTGATAAGGCAGAGAATTCTGTGCATACCACCTCCACCCACACCACCACCAATTTCATCATCTTCACCCCTGTCTTCACCCATACCACCTACGCCACCACCACAAATTTGTATGGAAAGCAGGGAATGAAAATCCAGACGATTTTTGGTTCATGATAAAAACTGTATGGGAAGCACAAGGTGTCACATATAGCAATATAAAGAACGTGACATTGGTTAGCGCTTTGCAGGATCGCACGCTAACCTGGTACATTAAGCATTATAATGACAATCCAAATGAGGGGATCATGGATATCCAAGCTGCACTAAACAAAGAATTTAGCAGACCAAATTCAAAGGCACAGTTGATCATTGGATTCAAGGAAATCACAATGCTACTAGGTGAAACCCCACGGGAGTTGGATCAAAGACTGAAGTGAAAAATTCGCAAAGAGGACATGACATTAACAAATGGGAAACACCACGAATGGTTTTTCGCATCATTAACGTTTCATCTACAAAACACATTGTTGCAACAAAGGCTAACCACTCAGACTGAGCCTTTGGAGGTCAAGATGAGATTACATGAGACTTCGATATAAGATCCTAAACTGGGAGTTCAGCAGATTCACGCACAGTTGAAAAACTTGTGCCTGGAGACGCAGAGCTTGAAACAAGACAAGGCAACCTTCCCAGAGATGCGTAATGAGGTATGATGCATAAAATGAAAAGGCTAGGGGCACGACAAGGACCACTACCCGGTGTTTGTGAATTACCTTGCAGGAGGAGGGCCAATGCCACTAAGACTGGAGGCACAAGCAGGACCAAGCACGGTGCCTACATTATGGTGTGCAATTTGTCAGATAGGAGGAAAGCATGCTTCATCTAGGTGGATCTTTAGATACAATGGCATGGAAAATCTCAAAAATTGAAAATGGAATAAAAGTAAGCATGCTGACATCAGATTGAAGTACTCATCGCCCTGATTCCAACGGTGTGAACGACACTCTAATCTGAGTCAGGATTATGAAGTTGTGGTAGAAAGAGTTTTGCTTAGTTCCTTTGGAAAATGAGGTTTTTTCTTATAAAAATGGGTTGTTAGCCTTATGAAGGAAAATCACAATCGAAGATTCTAGAGGGGAAGACTTAAGAAGCAGCAGTAAAACCCCCCGATCAGCAATCTCTGACTAAATCACAATCGAGGTAAGCAATCGACGATATTGGGATGGAGTGGTTGGAATCAGGCAGAGCTGACTTGTGATCATAATTGGCAATCAGAGCAATCAGCTGATCGGCGATTGGCAGGACCAAGGACCAGGACCCCTAAGCTGTAGTGATGTGATATGTTGATCTGATCGAGCTAAATCGATACACCGATATCGGCGATCGGTAATCGGCCATATCGACGATCTGTTATTGGTGGATCCTTAGGATAAAGGGCCATTAAATGAGCTATATGCCGATTGAAATATGGGGATCAGACCTGATGGGTCTATAAGCCTAATTTAATGGAATTTGAAGTCCAACCTAAAGTCTTTTGGTCAGATTTTCTTATGTTTACATGTATTATCGGTCCAAACGAGAAAAGGTCTTTTATTAAGGTTTGTTACACCCGTCGATCCTTCCATCTAAACGAACTCTATTATAAACAAAACAAATCTGATTTTTAAGCAACATTTTGCTATAAAGCCCAAGGCACGCAACAATGTATGGAGAGGAAGGATTTTTAGCACACAGTTCGAGGGAACAACTTGTAGGAGGGTCGATTGATCATTTTGTCTAAATTAGGCGAAGTTTATATGGTTTTTCCCCTCTTGATGCCACGGATGCAGTGGTGCTATCCATTTCTCCATCTAAGGTCTCCATTCATATCCATTGTCTAGAATGGAAGTATAGGCTCTTTTTACGTAAATTGATGAATGTATTCTCTTCTTTTCATGCCATTTAATATATGAAGGCCTCCCCATTGATCGAGCAGGGCCTGGAGACATAGTCTGAGTTGGACGAACTCCATTATCAAGTCTTGTTGTCTTCTTGTTGTGCCCATATGAGTTCCTTATACTTTTCTTATGTGTACATTAGATTTATGTGTTAAGCTACAATTTCTACATGTGATTATTTTCATACATCTATAAGCAAAAGATCTCTGGATCAAGTGGTATCAGAGCAAGACTTTTTAAATGTGAATTACATGTTTGTATGCTAACAAGAGACAAACTCCAAAGAGGTGAAGGGGAATTAGAGCCTTTTGATCCCGAAGCAGGGCGTTCACATCAAAGGAGAAACATGGCAGAAGATGAAGCTAATCTTAAAGAGGAGCACAATTTCTGAAAGACCTTCTATTCGATGGAAGAGAATATCAATCAGTTGATTTTAAGGCTAGAGAAAGTAGAGGAGAGAAACCAAGAAGAACAAGGTTCAGCACATGGGAATGGTGGAGAAGAACCCCCTTCTTCTCCTTCCGGGAGTGAAGGTTCTCCTTCCTCTCACCACCATAATCATAGAAATTTAAAGGATGCATCTAAGAAACCTTTCTTTAAATTAGATGTTAAATTTGATCTTCCCATGTTTAGTGGTGAAAGTAATGTAGAGAAGCTTGATAATTGGATTAGGCAGATTGAGGTCTATTGTAGGATTCAACAGATCGTGGAGGATGAGGCAAATATTCATCTAGCCTCTCTATGCCCGAGCAACACCGCTCCCGTTTGGTGGGAGAGAAAATTGCAGCCTAGTAAGAATGTGGGTAACCTCTTTTCCTCATGGCCTGATTTTATTTCTATGTTTAAGGAATAGTTTTATCCATTAGGATACAAGAAAAAAGCTTTAATGAATTGGCAGTATTTAAGACAAGGCAAAGGTCAAGATGTTCAGAGTTTTGCAGAGGAGTTTAGAAAGCAAGCACTGAATTTGGGTATTGCACTTGATACACCTGAAGTTTTAACTAAGTATATTGGCTCATTGCATAGCTACATTAGGCATTCATTGTTGTTGTTTGAACCAACCACTATTGACTTAGCCAGCATAAAGGCAATTCATATTGAGAACAAGGGAAAAAATGAAAGAGATGATTAGTCCAGAAAACCATCGTTCAAACCTCCCAATGGCAAATCCAAAGCGAAATGGAAAGGAAAGGAGAAGAAGATGGTAGCAGCCAAAGAAGGAGAAAGGTCGTATTGCAACCACTGCAAAAGGGAAGGCCACGATGACGATCACTGTTGGAAGCAGCACCCAAAAAAGTGTTTAAAGAAGTGTGGAGGAAAAGGGAAGAAGAAGACAAAGGCAACTGTGCAGTAAGACCTTGGATCAAATTCCAGAGATGAATCATTAATCACAGTCATGCGAACAAAAGGTACTCTTACACCTCATGTTAATTCTGAATCACATGAAGGCACTAGTTTTGTAAATGAGTCCCTTCCTAGTGACCGAAAGTGAATTGAATTGTTTCATATCAGAGGTTTTGTAAATCATGCTAAAGTTGAAACTCTATTTGATACCAGATCCCAAGCAAATTTAATTGCAGAATCCCTGGTAAAGAAACTCAGCTTAGAAGCAAAACCGCACCAGAAACCTTACCCTCTTAGATGGATACATGATAAGGAAAAAATGAATGTAACCAAGTAGTGTGAAGTCAAATTTGTGATCGCTTCTAAGCTAGTGGACAAAGTAGAACTGGATGTAATACCATTGGATCTCTATGGCATGGTGTTAGGGAGCCCATATCTGTATGATAGAAAGGTAGTCTTCTTTCATCATGAAAAGAAATACCAAATCACAAAATATGGGGTAGAATATATAGTAAGGGCTCATCAAAATAAAATCAATGCCAGCCTTGTAAGCACTGGACAAATGAAAAGACTGGTGAATTATAGTAAGGGTTGCATGCTTATGGTTGTAAGGGAAAAAGAGGTAGGATTCACTGATGCTTTTAAGGGCTACAATCAGGAACATAAATAGGAATTATTTTAATTAATTTCTAATTAGGATGAGCTATTTCAAGAACCAAAGGGATTACCTCCAAAGAGGGAAATCCAACATGAAATCCATTTGGAGCATGGTGCTCCTTTGCCAAATATTAGCATGTACAGGATGTTGACCATTTGAGATGGAGGAAATCAAGAAACAGGTGTAGGAATTGTTGGACCAAGGAGCCATCAAGTTGAGCACTTCTCTGTGTAGATCACCAATTGTCTTAGTCCCAAAGAAAGACGACACATGGAGGATGTTCATGGATTACCGTGCGCTAAACAAGACCACGGTGAAAAATCACTAACCTCTTCCACGCATTGATGACTTATTAGATCAGTTAAAGGCTGCTATTTATTTCACCAAATTGGATTTGTGTAGTTGTTATCGCCAGGTATGAATTATAGAGCTGGACGCATGGAAAACCACCTTCAAGACCAAACAAGGGTTGTTCAAATGGATGGTGATTCCATTCAGACTTTGCAATGCTCCAGCCACTTTTATGAGGGTCATGAATGATCTCTTTCGGCCTTTCATTGATGAATTTTTTCTCGTATATTTAGATGATATACTTGTCTTTACTAAGAGTTAGGTTTAACATGTGTGTCATGTAAAGGAAGTGTTTGATGTACTGAAAAAAAAGAAAAACTCTCTGTAAAGTTGTCAAAGTGTTAGTTTGGGAAAACCTCTTTGGATTACCTAGGTCATATTGTTGGTCATGGTCAGTTAAAGATTGATCCTTCTAAAGTTGAAGAAATTGTAAATTGGCATAAACCTACTAGTGTAACCGAGGTCCACAGCTTTTTAGGTGCAGTCGAATATTGGAGGAGATTTATTGCTAATTTCTCTGTTATTGTAGCACCTTTGCACACACTTAAAAGTGTGAAATAGGTCTTCCAATGGGGAGGAAGACAACAGAAGTCCTTCAAAACATTGAACGAAAAGATCAACACCATGCCAGTCTTAGCCTTATCTGATATCCAACAGCCATTTGAGATCAAAACCAATGCTAGTGGTTATACCATGGGAGTTGTAATGATGCAGCAAAATAAGACGATTTGTTACCATTATGAGAAATTTACTCAAGCTGTGATAAACTATCCCACTTATGACAAGGAGCTTTATGCCTTGGTGCAGAGTGTGAAAAAGTGGAAACACTACTTGATCCGCAAGGAGACCATCATCCATACGGATCATCAACCCTTGCAATACCTTCAATCACAAACCAAATTGCAGCAATCTCATCATTTCAGGTGGATGGGTTTTCCTCAATAATTTCATCTAGTAATAAAGTATAAGAAGGGCACTAGCAGTGAAGTAGCTGATATGCTATCTCACCCTCCTATTTCTACTTCTATTATTTTGCATAATGCTTCATTGTCTTTTGAGAGTTAAGTTGAACAATATGCTAATGATGATGACTTTAAGGAGATTTATGCAAAACTAACCCATGGTTCATAGGTGGAAAACTATCACTTGCAGGGGAAACTGTTGTATCACCTTGGTAAATTGTGTATTCCCACAAGGGAAAGAGTACATGTAATTTGAGAGACCCACACCTCTCTTGTGTCTGGACACTCTGGTGTTGAAAATACTTCATGTCATGTACAAAGATTTTGTTTTTGGCCTCATATGAAAAACATTGTGGCTCACTATGTAAAGGATTGTGTGATGTGTTATATTTCAAAGCCCTCTAATAGTAAACTCAGGCTCTACACACCACTCCCTATTACGAGTCATCCATGGGAAAGTGTGTCAATGGAATTTTTTGGAAGTTTGCCATTCTCTAAAAAGAGTCACAACTATTTGTATGTTGTTGCTGACCATTTTAGAAAGATGTGCATTCTTATGCCTTGTAAAAAGCAAATCACTGTAGAGCAAACTGCTTCTCTTTTATTTCAGAATGTTTGGGTTCATTTTTTATTACCCACATCGATTGTGTCAGATAGGGACTCTTGTTTTCTTGTAGAGTTTTGAACCAGCTTGTGGAGGATTATGGACACAAAATTGAAAAGAAGCACGAAATTTCATTTGCATACTGATGGATAGACAGAGGTTGTAAACCATATCATGGTACACTTGCTACGAGGCTATTGTGGGAAGCATCCCAAGTTGTGGGATGAGCATCTGCCATATGTATAACATTCCTATAACTGAGTAGTGCATTTATCTACACAGTGTTCACCATTTGAGACATGCTTTGGCTACCTACCAAAGGACCCTTTTGATATGGTATTTGGAAGGGAAGATGGCTCTAGTGGACGTAATGCTAGGGACAAAGCTCAGCTTTTTTCATTCATCGAATCCAACTGATTCACCAAGTAGTACAGGAGCAGTTCGATAAAAGTCAAGCTCGTTACAAGGTTCAACATGACAAACATTGAGGCAACCACCAATTCCAAGTGGGCGACAAAGTGTGATTCCACATCAGCAAGGATAGGATGAAGGGAGAAGCGAAGAAGTTGAGACCAATCTGGTATGGTCCATTCACCACATTGGAGAAGATTTGTAACAATGCCTTTCATCTTGATTTTCTAATTTATATGCAAATGTACTCAGCAACGAATGTAGAGAACTTAAAGTTTTATGAGCCACCATTGGTCATGGACATAGATGAGGTGGGCACAATTCCTACAGTTGATTGTTTTGCTCCAGAATATCTCGATGAGTTACCGAAAGACATCATCCTTGATAGAAGGACCAGGACTTCACGATGAGGAGATGTGGAATATGTTAGAGTCGGTCTTGTCAGTCCTCCGTCAGTGATCAAAACTCTATCTTGCATTTCGTTTTTAGGTGTCTCACTCCATTCACGCAGCTGCATTCTGCTAGGGGCAGGCCATAATTTGATGGAAAAGGTCTTGTTAGTCAGTTCCCCTCATGTCTAGCACCTGCTGGCTCAAGTCTTTTGTCAAGGTTCACTAAAGTCCATGACAGTGAATGTTCGGTCTTTTAATGGACAAGAGTCATTTTCAGTCATTAGGTCTAGGGATTAGTCAATTTGGTCTTCAACCATGTCCAATAAAGCCATGTAGGCCAGAGGGAGGCCCTTACAAAGTTATGATTCAAAGAGTTTCATCGTCATGTTGACATATTACAACTGTTCTTCAAAACTCCGCTTTGAAGAAAAGTCAAATAGTGTGTCATTTATGATAATTTTCAAAAAAAGGTCTCTAGTTGATTTCTTCAAGTGTAGTCATGGTTTCCTTGGCCAAATGCCATGTCGTGCAACCCCTGCAAAAGTGCCAAAAAATTTCATCATTTTAGCTAAAAATTCAAAGGAAAAGTGAAATTTAGTGTTGCATTATGTTAACACCCAGGTTGTTCCCTATGACTCCCAAGGGAATACGGCCGGGGTAACCACTAACCAATCTTTGGACGACAGTTTCTAGCCAAACTGTAGTTAGAGAGGGCTCTCTCTTTGAAATTTGTCTTTCTTTGTAATGATCTTAGGCTAGCTATAAGTTCGGGTCGGTTTAAAGTTTTTGCTTGGATGATAATTTCAGTCAAGGTGCTTATGTATTTTCCAAAATGTTCTAGTCCATTGGGCTATGGCGTCAGTGGTCCTTTAGTTTGGTGTGCTGATTTAACAAAGTAATGAAATTGCAGAGCTGGGTAACTGTCTGAGAAACGATGCTATGAATTTGTAATTTAGTGTGATATGCTCAGAATATGAAAGGCACTTAAGGATCTTTCATTTAACTGAAATACTGAAATAGTGAAGAAGAGATAATGTTACCTAGAAGCAGTGAAGGATTTCTAAATAACATTTACAATAAAGATTTAAACAAAACATGAGCATTTAAGAATTCATGTCCATTTAATTCTGAAGAAAACATTTACAGCAAAACAAGATTGAGCACAGGGTGTGAAGGAAACATATCCTGCACTATTCTTTTTCTTTATTGCTATATTTGATGAAAACATGAGCATGTAACAATATAGGAAAACAAAACAGAGATTTAAGAAAACATATCATTCCACCAGACAGCACAAGAATTCTGCAACAGCACTTAGATCATCAGCAAAACACCATACTTCCAGAAAATCACTGAGCTGAGCTTGCTCTTTGTATTGAACTCTTCTGAAAATATACAGTATACATGCCTTAGAGTAAAAATTCTCAACCCTTATGCGTTACTAAGGGGAGTATATATAGAAAGTTTACACAAGAAAATATCTAAAATGAAGAGTACATGCTGCATTAATATCCTGCCAACTGCTGGAGTGTAGTAGTTGAGAAAGTTAATGCTGTAATAACTTCCTGTCTTTTAGCTGTCAAAATTGGTCAGATCCTATTGATCTGGTGGCAGTTGGAGTCGGCTGAAGGTACGCTGTCCAAATTTGCGCAATTCTTTATCTTTTGGCTGGCCGTTGGAGTCTATATGCTGAGTCATCACTCAGCTGCTTTCAATGCTGACTTTATCATGCTGTCTGTCTTTTAAAGTGACTTTGAGCTGGCAGTGACCAAACAGCTGGAGTTACCGTGGCAAAATCTGAAGCATAAACTGCCACCAATCCTCCTTAGGCATTTGATGTCTGTGTATTTTTATCAGTGTTTCCTCGGCCTCTGTATGTCTGTAAAGATTGGGAGGGGTTTCAAACAGGTGATTCACCTCATTCTCAATGAAGAACATCCCTTCAAGTTTTTCATACAAACTCTGTCCTGTAGGAGGCCCTGCTGGTTCAGATGTACTGCCAGATGCAATAATCTGATTTTCAATAGTGGTTGCCATTCTGTTGGCCATTTGATCTAGGGAGATCAGCTTTCCTGCACCACTTAGCAAGCTGGGCAGGCCTTTTGCTTGCATCACTCCCATTTTGGCCTTGTATTCCTCCACATCTGCTTGCATTTCAAAAAACTTCCTCTCTACTGTCTGTATATAGTTTCTTAGAGTTAGTGCCTTCTTGGCAGAGAGGACAGCCTATGTTCTGTTGGGAATGCCTATGGCTGCCAATTCTTCCCTTTCCTGTCTATTCAGGAAGTCTATCATCCTGTTTGCCTATTCTGTTTTGTTTCCTAGTACTGTCTTGGCCTTCTGAATTTCTGCTTGTGCTTGGCCCATCAAATCCATCTGCTCATGCATTATTTTTATTGACCTCCACTGCTATTTGATGGATTGGCCAATTTTAGCCCATAGGATTCTCTTTATGTCAGCCATAGCTGTCTCTAGATTCAGCTCCTTTTCTAAGGCCTTTATCTTGTCTCTTTGGGCCTTTATTTCTCTGCCCTGTTCTGCTACAGTCATTTTGGAGTTGGTATACTTGGAGTCCAGTTCTGCCAATTTTTCCTTGGCCTTCTTTATTTCGTCTGCTTGGAGCTCCATTGCTTTGACGGCCTTGGTCAATTCTTCTATACTTGGACTGGCATCTGGAGCTGCTGCTGTTCCTGCTGCTTTTGCTGTGGGGGGCACTACTGCCCCTGAAGTTGCTGCTGTTGTTGATGTAGTTGGAGGAGCTTGGGAAGTGGAATCTGCTTGTTTTTCCTGTAATATTCCTTCCAGCTCTTTCTCCAGTTCCCTAATCCTTTGGTCTTGCTGCATTAGGAGGTCTAACTGGTCCTCAACCCGTTTTTGCTTTTGAAGTTCTGTTGTTTGAGGGTGCTCTGTGGGCTGCAAGTTCAACCTCTTCTTTAATGCGCTCAAGTCATCATCTTTTTTCTTCATGAGGGCCTTCACACCCGTTGGATCACTAGGATCATGTCCTAGATCGATGATGATCTCCTCCAGGGACTTTATTCTATTGTCTTTGGCTTGGGATGACAATCTCTCAAAATCCAACTAGGTGTTGGTGTTTTTTAGGGACTCCTTCAGCTCATGGGCCAAGGTGGCCTTCTCTACTAGGGTTGCATAGACCATCTCTCCAGTTTGCTTGTGGAGTTCAATCTGGTCCATGGGATGTATATCTCTGGCTAGGACCTCCACCCTTGTCTTTATGAAATCTGCAGGTGTCTTAGGCTGCAGCCCCATTGGCTTAAAGTGGCTGAGTAGCAATTTCTCCTGCTGAATGTCATATACTGACAATAGTCTCTCTTGCTGGGCTGGTGTTGCATCTATGAATTGCTTGTAGACCTCGGCCCTTAGCAACTCATTCTGAGCTTTTATCTGTTTGAAAGAAGCCTTGGTGCTTTTGGGCCTCTTGGTCAGCTGGGAAGAGGAGGACACCTCTAAGCCGAGTTGTAAAGTTTGCTCCTGCTGAAAGGAGCTTGTACCTGTGTGTTGACTGCCCTCCTTGTCTTTTCCTTCACTCTCCAAGACATCATCAGTAATGTCTTCTACCTCTGGGGAGTCTGCTCTTTGCCTTTTGGCTTCTGGCTGGTGGGAGGATCCACTAAGAGGAGTGGACTCTTCTCTATCTCTTTTTGTTCCCCTTTCCTCATGTGCTGGGGTCTGTAAGATTGGGGCAGTTACTGGCTCATTTTTTGGAGGTGGAATTTGCAGTGTTGGAGCTGCTCGTAGCTCATTCTGTGGAAGGACATTTTGCCCTTGCTGCTGTTCCTGTTGCTGCCCTGTTTGCTGCTCTGCTTCAGGGGCAGGCTTTTCTTTTATTACCTCCTCTTCTGTACCCATTATGCCTTTGCCTTTATCTAACACTGGCGCTGATGTAGAAGGTGCCTGTGGTGCAGTCTTTGTGGCCGAGGTCCCTTCTCCTATTGAATAAGGCGGTCTGAAAGGTACCTGCTGCACATAGTCTAGGTCAATAGTTTTTTCAAGCTCCCTCCTATTCTTTAGCATTCTCTCTTCCTCAGTTGGATTTTCAACTAGAGTGTCCATCTGCCATTCTTGCAGGTTGGCATATTTTTCAATGTGAGAGTACTGGCAATGTTTAATGCCTATAAGCCTATACTTGTTTCTCCTAGCTGTAATGAAACCTTGAGGGTCATAATGGACCCACCGAAAACTATAGGATAGCTTGTATTTATCCTTGAGGATTAGGTCTGCCTCTTCCCATCCTTCTTTCTTGTTCATGATGAAGGGGCCCAACTCGTGTTTGAACTTGAGGTGGGCCTTCTTTTTGGCGCTGTGGAAATGGGTGAGGTTGGACTGAATTAACTACCTGTAATACTCCAAGGCAAATAACCTCATAGGTACATATTTTGGGAGCCTGTATGGACAGAGCTCACAGCCATAGATCCTAATGACAGTATGGTTCTCATATAGGTACCAGTCACCTATTTTATATTTTCTAGAAAGCTGCAGAGCTTTCTTTATCTCATTTGATATTCTGGGAGGAGGGGACCTCATCAACAGGCAAGAGACTGGGTATACAAATTGGTCAACAAATTCACAGTAGGTATAGGGTGAGTTTGTGACCTTATGATAGACAGAGGTCCAGAAGATAACAGATCTTCTTTCCCCTTTGTGATCCAGCCTTCTGATGTAGCATGGGAAGGCTTTAGAGTGATACTACATGAACAGGTGGTAAATATAGGCTGAGTACCTGAAGACCCCCTGCCTGTCCACCTTGCTCAGCTGATCATGAATCTTATTGGCAATGAATTTAGCAAAGTTATATTTCCTGGCAGGGGGTTGGCGTGGGCTATAAGCAGATAGCAATACCAGCATTGTTTTGTCCACATGCTCACTGTTTTTGTATCCCAGCACATAGGCAATCATGTCCAGTAAAAGCTTACCCACATCATTGAAATGGATACCCAGGTAGGGAGGTGGCTCTGTAGTCTGGTATTCAGGTCTCATGAAATCCCTGGTGACCCTTTGGATCTCCTCACTGGTCATCTTTTCACCAGTCTCCAGAAAATAGCTCATGGAAAATGGGATTAGCAATTCTGTCTGATCAAAATGTAACATTTTGTTGATAGACTCAGCATTAATGTAGAAAAGGATCCTCCCAGATGGAGTGCTAATAGTTCTGTGCTGCACATTATAGTTTTCAGCACATAGGTGAATGATTTCAAGGAAGACATTTACAGCTGGGAGACAATAGTATGGTAGGTTTGACTCCCATATCCCATGTGTGCCATGACCATCCTTATAATCCTCTCTTAACTGACTGAAGGTCTGTAAGAAGTCCCTGTTAGCCTCAAAGTCTTCAATAAGATAGTCCTTGTCAACAAATGGCAAGGCCTCCAGCTCTCTATTTGTTGGATTCAATGGAGCTACACTGAGGGATGAGGATGCAGAAGTAGCCATTGTAAAACTTGATTTGAAATAAGGTGATGGCAATTGTTTACCAAGTCTTTTTAAGAGCTTGAGTAATAGGACCAATACAGACCAAGTCTGAAGTGTTTTTCTCAATGAAAATGCAAGCTGGTTTCTGCAACTTCTCAGGGATGTGACCTGTCAAGGGAAAGTTGCAGAGGAAATGAGGTTTCTTTTGGTAAAAAATGCAGCTGGCCTGTACTCGGCAAAAGGGAACAATGCCGAGCACCTCGAGGACAACTGTATGGTTTCATCCCGTGGGATGACCGCTCCAATGTCGAATTATAGTTCAGGGGTGGTGCAGGTTGCTTGGGCTTACTTTAGGTAACAGGCAGAGTTGAATTTAGGATTTTTACGAGTTTTTAATGGTGAATTTATAGAGAAATGGAATGCATGGGTAAAAGTGGGGAAAACTGGTGAAATACCTGGAAAAACTAGCTTAGAAACTTGCGGGCCGGGCTGTGGAGGCTTAATGCAGTCGAATTCTGGACTTGTAGCGGTCGAAATGTTGAATTTGACGGCTGGGGAAAAATTTCGCGGCAGCTGGTTGACAACGGCTACTTCTTTTGCGCGTGAAAATGACCAAAAACGGCTCATTTGGTCGTTTATAACGTTAAATTTGGAAAAAGTATGCATTTGGCGCTTTTCCACTGATGACGTCAGCATGACGTCATGGCGGGGCCCAGGTACGGAGGTGACGTGGCTGCTGAGGTGTGAGCCAGGGTGGCAGGACATGGTGGCGGGTGGATAAGGTGGCAGGAGTACGTGGAGGATCATATGGCGCGGGGTGGGCGAAAGGTGCTACGTTAGGATGACGCAACGATGACATAAGGGACGGCGGTATCGGAATGGTGGTAAGTGGGTTCCCCGCACCGCCTTTGCTGATGAGTGGTATTGGGGAGGGGGGCTCCGAACAACCCCAGCGTTTGACATGCGTCCCTGTACGGGGCGGAAAACCATTTTCCCCGGACGCTAAAGGTCGGCAGGTCGGGGAACAGAAATGACCGCCCACCGTTAGATCATGGGTGGCAGAGATCGGACGGTTGGCGGGTCCTCCGACAGATCATGCAAGTTGGGGGGGACCCGCCGGCCTATTATAATATTCAATTTAATATATCGGGCGGGGAACCTTGGGGTAGTGGGTTTTTTCATATATTTTGGGGATTTTCGGGTTTTTTCAAGGGTTTTATAAGAGAAAAGGGGTTTATAGGAGTGATTTTAGCAAGGGAAAAGGGGTTTTTTGTGTTTTTTAAGTAGAGGGACGGTTAGGGCTGAGGGGAGAGGTTGCTGCTCATAACCAAAGGTTAGAGCAGCTCCAAGACAGGGTTGACCACAGTCCCAGATGGACTAAAGTCTCCCTTGACCATTTATTTGGCTATAGTACCAAAAGGAGGATATGTGCATAATGCTGGGATTTATACACCGTAGTGTTATTATAGTAGGGAAAGTGGGACATAGGGGATTTAAATAGTAGAGTTAGGGGTTAAGATGTATGAAAGGGCAAATGAAGGGGAAACCACTAAGTTTGTTTGAAACTCACTTAGTTTAGGGAGTAGATCAAAATGAAAAGAATTTTTACACAGGAAATGTGGCTTCTAAAGATTCAAAATCAATCATAACACCACAATTAGTTCCATGAATCTCAACTCAGAAGGGAATGTTAGTAAATGACATGAAAAGGGGAAGAGGGCAAGTTAGACATGCTGCTTTGCTTGCTGCAACTTGATGAAGAAGAACACCTTCTCATTTCATTGACTTTGCTTTGGTAAACAAAGTTAGCACATACAATTTGTGAGAAATGACCTTTCTGCAACCCCAACTGCCTACCCATCTACTTTCCTAGCATTTTTTGTTTCTTCTTGGAGGATGCACTTGGACTTGCAGACCCTTACTTGCCTTTTCTTTCTTTGGCTTTTTCCTTTTGTCTCCTATCTAATTCTACCCTTATTCCTTCCAAGGTCCCAGATTAAACAGTTGGGAACCTTATTTTCTCTACCTAAGCTACTTGTCTGCCAAGATTAAACAGTTTGGACAGACTTCTTTCTCTATTCTACAACTGGAAATTCAAAGCATGGCATGATCCAGATTAGACTGTTGAATCATCCATCAAAATTGGAACAAGGCCAAGCTTTTATACATGCCTTGTCTTCTCTAGGAAATATGGGATCTTTGTATAATCAAAGCAGAGCATATTTGGACCTTCCCTTGCCAATCATGGAATATGAAACCTATTGGTATAGGTAGCTAACAGTGGCTCCACATGGGGATGGTTTTTCACTTGAAAGACCAAGAACAGCAGGTCAGATTGCCTTGGCCCTTGGCATGTTTTACCCAAAACTTGAAGTGTGCTGCTTTGAAATGCCAAAATGGTGCTTTTCCTCCTTGGCAGATCTCTGAATCTATGTGCCTTTTGCTGTCGGTTAATAAATTTGAAAAACTGCCTTTTTACAATCTAAACAGAAAATAATATATACATCTGCATATATACAATGGAACCTCAGACTGCACTCATGGGTAATAGTCAAAATAGTGCTTCAACATCCTGCCATTCACAGGGCCTTTATCCAAGTCAGTTTCATTAAGGCTTTTCAGGAAATAAGTGTTGTTACCTTGCACTGCTTGGACAGCAAATGGTCCTCTCCATAAGGAATCAAATTTTCCGTGTTTTCCTTTATCTTCTCTCCTTGCATCCCACTTGAGGACTTTGTCCCCAACATTAAAATCTTCTGCCTTGGTTATTCTGTCAAAGGCCTTCTTTAGTTTTTCTTGTAACACTTGAACTCTGCTGAAAACTTGGTCTCTGGTTTGCTGCAGACATATGATTTGATTGATTCTTCTTTGTATATCATTTGGTTCAGCTTGGCTTTCTTGAAGAAGCTTCATAACAGGCACTCCTTGGGGATAGTATGCAGTAGAATGGCCCAAGGTAATGTGAAATTTGTGGCAGAAATTCACCATCTTTTTTGATCTGAAAGCTGCAGCATTGTCTGTGATTATTTTATCAGGGCAGCCAAATCTAGCCAATATATTGTTCTCCAAGAACTGGATGATTATTGAATCATTTGCTTGTCTGCATGGGGCAGCTTCAATCCACTTGGTGAAGTAATCTGTGGCTGTTAAGATCCATCTATGCTGTCCTGAAGATGAGGGATGAATTTCCCCAATGAAATCCAAGCCCCATTGTTGAAAAGGTTTCTCTGTTGCAATAGGTCTTAAGGGAAGTGGCAACAACTGTCTCTTTCCCTCAAACACTTGACATTTATGACATGAGGTGATGAATTTCTTGACATCAGAGAACATGGTGGGCCAGTAATAACCAGCCCTCAGTATTTTTTCCACAGTGGATTTCCAGTACAAGTGTCCACCATAGTCACCTGCATGAAATTCCTTTATGACATTGTCAGTTTCATTCTCAATTAGGCAGTTTAGCAATATTCCTTCATGGTTTTTCCAAAGCAAATTGCCATCCATCACAAAAAATCTTGAGGTTTTCATTTTTAAGAACCTACACTTAGTTCTGGACAATCCTGGGGGAGCACACAGGTTTTGTAACACATAACAGATATTAGAGTACCAAGGAGATTGTTCAAAGGCTACATTGATCTTTGGAGTCGCCAGCTCTGGTTCACTGTCCAGCTGATTGATGTCTAGGGCTTGGAAGTTTGCTTTTGTCATTAACTTGGCCAGACCTTGCCCTTTTATCAATTTTGTAGGTTTTATTTCAATATCAAATTCCAAGATGTTGGCAATCCATTTTCCTCTTCTGCCCTCTAGGTTTTCTTGAGTGAGTATGTCTTTTACAATAGGACTTGGCACATATGCTACAACATGGGAGTAAAGGATATAAATCCTAAAGTCCTTAATTGCTTTGACCAAGGCATAGGCTTGCTTTTCCATGATTTGATATTTTAGAGGTGCATCCCTAAGAGCTCTGCTAAAGAAAGCAATAGGTTTCTCATTCCCTTGGTCATATTTTTGTAACAAAACAACGGCAATAGTATGCTGGGAGGCAAAAGAAAAAATGATAAATTCTCTGTCAAATTGAGGATTGGTTAAGACTGGGGTTTGGGTAAGGGCCAATTTTATACCTTCAAATGCTTGATTGGCTTCAACTGTCCATTTCACTTTTGAATCCTTTTTCAGCATATTATTCAGCAATCTGATTAGCTCTGCTAAGTTTGGGATAAACCTTCTTAGGAAATTGATCTTTCCCAAGAATGCTTGCAATTCTTTGATATTCCTTGGGTGGGGCATTTGTAGGATAGCTTGTATCCTATCTGGGTCAATTCTTATGCCATCCTTTGAGATGATGTGTCCTAAGAGCTTACCTTCTTCCAAACCAAATAGAGACTTCTTGGGATTTAAGGAAATTCCATATTTCCTACATGTTAAGAAAATCTGCCTTAAATGTTTTAAATGTTCTTGATCAGATTTTGAAAAAGGTGTGAGATCATCTAAGTAAATGACTAAGAAGTCATGAATCTCTTTTGCAAAAGCAATATCCATTGCTCTTTGAAATGTTGCCCCTGCATTTTTCAACCCAAAAGGAATTTTTACATATTTGAAAGTTCCCCATGGGGTTGTAAATGCAGTTTTGTCTTGGTCATCAGGGTGTACCAGAATTTGATTAAAGCCTGAGAATCCATCAAGAAGTGAGATCCTTGAGGCCCCTACCAATCTTTGGAGAATGTGATCCATCTTGGGTAAGGGATAATTATCTTTGAGGGATACTTGATTTAGATTTCTTAGGTCCACGCAAAGTCTTATCTCACCAGTTTTCTTTCTTGTAGGGACTAGGTTTGAAATCCAATCAGAGAACCTGATTGGTGCTATGATGCCAGCTTTAAACATTTTTTGCAATTCCTTTTCAATAGAAGGAAGGAGCACGGGATTGATCCTTCTTAACTTTTGTTTGAATGGTTTTTGATTAGGCTTGAGAGGAATAGTATGTTGGATGATAGAGGTATCATAGGACTTAAGATCTTCATAGCCCCATGCAAAAACATCCTGAAACTCTTTGAAAAGGTCAATGTATTTGGGTTTTTGATCAGGGGGCAAGGAGGCAGACAGTTTTATTATTTTGGGCTTGTCAATGGTACCAATATTGCATTCTTCAATGGCTGCATTTAATGGCTGCATTTTTGGCTTTCTAGGGATATCATTTGAATCAAAGATGTCCTCTAATGGAGTAAGGCCTGTTGGAAGAAAATTGTCTTTCAGCTCTATGATTTCAGCTTCAGCATTGGTTACCTCTTCACAGTCAATTTGTTGAATTTGCTGAATATTCTCCTTGTTGAAAATAGTTGGATGCAGTATTTGTTTTGCTGTTCTAGGTGATATTGGGTGAACAACCTGTTGAAACTGTAGTTGTGATTGACTTGCTCTATCAAGTATTTGTGATTGACTTGCTCTGTCAGTGTCAATATTTAATCCTGCAAATTCTTGTTGTAAAGTTAAAAAATTGTTTATCTGCATATCATCCTCAAATACTTGCCAATCTTTGACATTGTTTGGAATGGAGGGTCTGTATTTTATTTCAGCTGTGAAACAGTTGTTGGGTTCCAATGGTAATTTGCAAGTACTAGCAAATGTTGCCAAACTATGTGCATGAAGATTGTGAGTCCTGGAAATTTTGGTGATTTGGAATTCAGAGAAGGAGTTTAGTATTTCAGTCACAGCAGACCTATAAGACCTCAACCTTTTGTCATTGGTGACAAAATTTCCTTTCACTTGTTGAATGACCAGATCAGAATCTCCCATGATTGAAACCCTGGCAGCTTGTAAGGACCTTACTAACTTGAGGCCTAGTAAAAGGGCTTCATATTCTGCCATGTTATTGGTACATCTGAAGTTTAATCTATAAGCTCTGCCTTCTGCATGGCTGTTTTCTTTGTTGTGTATCCAAACTCCAGCTCCTGCCCCTAATTTGTTAACTGAACCATCAAATTCAAGGAACCATAGAATATCCTTTTGTGGGGGAGATACAACGATCTGTTTATGGGCTGCAATTGTAAGTTGGAGTTCTGGTTTTTCATCTGGTTGGTCTTCTAGGACAGTCCCATCATTTGATTGAATATCTTTCACAACTAGAGCAGTGGGAGTGTCTAGTGTTTGATTGACTGTTGTTTCATGGGTGATGATTCTTTCATTTGAGTCTTCCTCCTGTATTAGTATCTTGGTTCCAACATCATTGTTTGAGAGAGTTGCGCTGTCATTGAATAGAATATATGAGTCTATGTCAGAGTGGACAACATATATGGGAAAGTTTTGAGGCTTTTCTTCGCTGCTGACCATATATTTCATGAGTGTTTCTCTGTATAGTCTTTTTGGTTGCCCAAAAACAGAGATGGTGGCATATGACATGTCTAATTGTAGGGAACCTTGGAGTTTAGCTCCCCATGATCTTGATAACAGCATTCCATACTTAGGTGGGATATTAGTAACTACAACATCCATTAGAATTGTTTTATTTGGGTATTGAACCAAAGACACACATAAATCTTTTATGAGACCTAAACAGTTGACTTGGCTGGAGTCAAAGGAAAACAGGTCTTTGTATGGTCTTGTTATATCCAAATTCAATCTTTCCATGACTGCTTTTGGCATGAGGTTGTGAGAAGCACCTGAATCAAACATTGCATTGTGTAGTATTTTGTCATGAATATGTAGGCTGACATAAAAAGGTAATATCCCTGTGACTACTGTTTTTCCATCTACCTCTGGGCCAAACAGTAATTCTGGAGTGTCATCCAACACATTGACATCATCTTTGCTATTGGCAAGTTGAAGGGATTTCTTGATCTGTTGTTTGTAAATGTCATGCTTGGCTAGTTCAGAGAGAGGAATAGCTATCTTTAGCTTGCCAATTTCAGTTTCTATGTCAAAGGATTTTTCAAATTGGGTTTTGGGGTTATGTATGACAGTCCTTTCTTTGTTCACTAACTCTTCTTCTTGATTTTCATCCTGATGTTGGGGCTTATCCTTCTTACTCATCTCTTTAGGAGTGACCTTTGCATTAGGGTGAGGGGATGATGTAGCCATGGGCTGTTTTAAGAGGAATGGTTCAGTGACCTCTTCAACAGTTACTTCTTCTGCAGGCGATTTTAATTTATCATCAGGTTCCATCACTATGGCTCTTTTAGGCTGTTGGCTGTCTTTAGTCTTTTCAGGCAGATTTATATTAACAGTTCTGCTCCTTAGCTTGTACTGTTTATGGACTTCATAGACAGCAGTGTCATAGCCTTGTTTAAAGTCAAATGATTCACCTGATTTGGTTTGGAACAGTTTGATTTCATCATCCTCATGATGTTCTTGATCATCATGATCTTCTTGTGTCAAGAAAACTTGACTCTCACCATCCAAACCCATCAAATTAATGTGAGGATCTTCATTGGGTTCAGCTGATGCAGAGGTCTCTGCATAGTTTTCTTGAAAAGGGGGCCTTATGTCTGGATCAGCATTTACCTTGCCTATGTTTGGGTTTTGATTTCTCCTAAAATTTGGATTTCTGGGAGGGTTGTTCTGTGGTGCTTCCCATGATGATTTTCTTTCTACTGTTTCCACTCTTTCACCCAATCTCTTCATGCTATTTAGTATTGCATCCAGCTTTTGATCAAAGCCTGAGGGTTCTTCTTTGAAAATGTTTCTCTTTTCCAGCCTAGCTCTGTTTCTCTTAGCAATCAGGTTAGCTTCCACTGTGACAGCAACCCTTTGAGCTTCAGCAAGGGATTGGGGATCTCTCTCCTTCAACTGATAGGCCATATCAGGGTCAAAACCATCAGGAAATTTGTACAAGGCCAAATCAGGAGGAGGTCTTAAGTTTTGTGGGATTGCATTATATACATTGTTAAACCTAGCACAATATTCCAAAACTGTCTCTTGGGGACCTCTCCTAATAGTGTCATATTCACCTAGTATGTGGAGAGGATCTTTCTTCTTCTCCCATCTGTTAGTAAAGGCTTGGTAGAGCTCATCAGGAGTTGTGATAGAATTTGCATTCAGGGATCTAAACCAAGTTCTCACATCACCAGTTAAGCTTTGGACAAAGATTCTCATTCTCACACTGTCATCATCTATTTCATAGTTCTCAAAATGGTCTTGCATCCTTTTGGCATGCTGAGTAGCTGTGAAAGAACCAGTGGAGTCAAAATATGAGATTTTGGATTGGTAGTCTTGGGGTAGAGCTGCAGGATTGGCAGGTAACTGCAAAGGTGCATATCTATTGGCCATATTCACAGGGTTTATAGGATTGACAGGGATAAACGGTATAACGGGGATAACCGGTATAATAGGGTTTCTGGGAGGGGTAGATAATGGGATGTTGGTTAAAGGAGTATGTGCAGTGGGTGAAGATATGAAAGGGGAACTTTGAGATGAAGAAGGGGAACTAGGGAAATCAAGGGTGGACCGAAACAGAACCTTGATTGGAGTTGGAACAAGGTTGGGATGACCTGTCTCAGGACTGGAATCAGCAAAATTTTGTTGTCCCTGTTGCTTCCTAATAATCCTGGGGATTGTATTAGGATTTGCAAAAACAACAGGTGGGTCTGGGTCAGGGTTTGACCTAGTATGTTTGGTTTTCCTTTTAGCAACCAGCTTCTAATCTTTTTGGTATTTTGCAGAATGTTTTTGTGTCATCAAGGACTAGATCAGATTTTGGAACGGCTATATATGTCTCAAGGCTAAGAAGACTGACTGAAGTAGCTCTTCCCTATAGCTGTTAATGTAAACAGTTATGAAGGCTTCTTGACTGGTGTTCAGGCTTGCTCTATAGCATTGGGAGATAGATAGCAATTAGAAAATCCTAGCTTGTCCCCAGTGGAGTCGCCAATTATGTTAACAACCAGGTTGTTCTCTATGACTCCCAAGGGAATACGGCTGGGGTAACTACTAACCAATCTTTGGACGACAGTTTCTAGCCAAACTGTAGTCAGAGAGGGCTCTCTCTTTGAAATTTGTCTTTCTTTGTAATGATTTTAGGCTAGCTATAAGTTCAGGTCAGTTTAAAGTTTTTGCTTGGATGATAATTTCAGTCAAGGTGCTTATGTATTTTCCAAAGTGTTCTAGTCCATTGGGCTACGGAGTCAGTGGTCCTTTAGTTTGGTGTGCTGATTTAACAAAGTAATGAAATTGCAGAGCTGGGTAACTGTCTGAGAAACGATGCTATGAATTTGTAATTTAGTGTGATATGCTCAGAATATGAAAGGCAGTTAAGGATCTTTCATTTAACTGAAATACTGAAATAGTGAAGAAGAGATAATGTTACCTAGAAGCAGTGAAGGATTTCTAAATAACATTTACAATAAAGATTTAAACAAAACATGAGAATTTAAGAATTCATGTCCATTTAATTCTGAAGAAAACATTTACAGCAAAACAAGATTGAGCACAGGGTGTGAAGGAAACATATCCTGCACTATTCTTTTTATTTATTGCTAGATTTGATGAAAACATGAGCATGATACAATATAGGAAAACAAAACAGAGATTTAAGAAAACATATCATTCCACCAGACAGCACAAGAATTCTGCAACAGCACTTAGATCATCAACAAAACACCATACTTCCAGAAAATCACTGAGCTGAGCTTGCTCTTTGTATTAAACTCTTCTGAAAATATACAGTATACATGCCTTAGAGTAAAAATTCTCAACCCTTATGCGTTACTAAGGGGAGTATATATAGAAAGTTTACACAAGAAAATATCTAAAATGAAGAGTACATGCTGCATTAATATCCTGCCAACTGCTGGAGTGTAGTAGTTGAGAAAGTTAATGCTGTAATAACTTCCTGTCTTTTAGCTGTCAAAATTGGTCAGAGCCTGTTGATCCGGTGGCAGTTGGAGTCGGCTGAGGGTACGCTGTCCAAATTTGCGCAATTCTTTATCTTTTGGCTGGCCGTTGGAGTCTATATGCTGAGTCATCACTCAGCTGCTTTCAATGCTGACTTTATCATGCTGCTTGTCTTTTAAAGTGACTTTGAGCTGGCAGTGACCAAACAGCTGGAGTTACCGTGGCTAAATCTGAAGCATAAACTGCCACCAATCCTCCTTAGGCATTTGATGTCTACGTATTTTTATCAGTGTTTCCTCAGCCTCTGTATGTCTGTAAAGATTGGGAGGGGTTTCAAACAGGTGATTCACCTCATTCTCAATGAAGAACATGCCTTCAAGTTTTTCATACAAACTCTGTCGTGTAGGAGGCCCTGCTGGTTCAGATGTACTGCCAGATGCAATAATCTGATTTTCAATAGTGGTTGCCATTCTGTTGGCCATTTGATCTAGGGAGATCAGCTTTCCTGCACCACTTAGCAAGCTGGGCAGGCCTTTTGCTTGCAGCACTCCCATTTTGGCCTTGTATTCCTCCACATCTGCTTGCATTTCAAAAAACTTCCTCTCTACTGTCTGTATATAGTTTCTTAGAGTTAGTGCCTTCTTGGCAGAGAGGACAGCCTCTGTTCTATTGGGAATGCCTATGGCTGCCAATTCTTCCCTTTCCTGTCTATTCAGGAAGTCTATCATCCTGTTTGCCTGTTCTGTTTTGTTTCCTAGTACTGTCTTGGCCTTCTGAATTTCTGCTTGTGCTTGGCCCATCAAATCCATCTGCTCATGCATTATTTTTATTGACCTCCACTGCTGTTTGATGGATTGGCCAATTTTAGCCCATAGGATTCTCTTTATGTCAGCCATAGCTGTCTCTAGATTCAGCTCCTTTTCTAAGGCCTTTATCTTGTCTCTTTGGGCCTTTATTTCTCTGCCCTGTTCTGCTACAATCATTTTGGAGTTGGTATACTTGGAGTCCAGTTCTGCCAATTTTTCCTTGGCCCTCTTTATTTCGTCTGCTTGTAGCTCCATTGCTTTGACGGCCTTGGTCAATTCTTCTATACTTGGACTGGCATCTGGAGCTGCTGCTGTTCCTGCTGCTTCTGCTGTGGGGGGCACTACTGCCCCTGAAGTTGCTGTTGTTGTTGATGTAGTTAGAGGAGCTTGGGAAGTGGAATCTGCTTGTTTTTCCTGTAATATTCCTTCCAGCTCTTTCTCCAGTTCCCTAATCCTTTGGTCTTGCTGCATTAGGAGGTCTAACTGGTCCTCAGCCCGTTTTTTCTTTTGAAGTTCTGCTGTTTGAGGGTGCTCTGTGGGCTGCAGCTTCAACCTCTTCTTTAATGCGCTCAAGTCATCATCTTTTTTATTCATGAGGGCCTTCACACCCGTTGGATCACTAGGATCATGTCCTAGATCGATGATGATCTCCTCTAGGGACTTTATTCTATTGTCTTTGGCTTGGGATGACAATCTCTCAAAATCCAACTAGGTGTTGGTGTTTTTTAGGGACTCCTTCAGCTCATGGGCCAAGGTGGCCTTCTCTACTAGGGTTGCATAGACCATCTCTCCAGTTTGCTTGTGGAGTTCAATCTAGTCCATGGGATGTATATCTCTAGCTAGGACCTCCACCCTTGTCTTTATGAAACCTGCAGGTGTCTTAGGCTGCGGCCCCGTTGGCTTAAAGTGGCTGAGTAGCAATTTCTCCTGCTGAATGTCATATACTAACAATAGTCTCTCTTGCTGGGCTGGTGTTGCATCTATGAATTTCTTGTAGACCTCGGCCCTTAGCAGCTCATTCTGAGCTTTTATCTGTTTGAAAGAAGCCTTGGTGCTTTTGGGCCTCTTGGTCAGCTGGGAAGAGGAGGACACCTCTAAGCCGAGTTGTAAAGTTTGCTCCTGCTGAAAGGAGCTTGTACCTGTGTGTTGACTACCCTCCTTGTCTTTTCTTTCACTCTCCAAGACATCATCAGTAATGTCTTCTACCTCTGGGGAGTCTGCTCTTTGCCTTTTGGCTTCTGGCTGGTGGGAGGATCCACTGAGAGGAGTGGACTCTTCTCTATCTCTTTTTGTTCCCCTTTCCTCATGTGATGGGGTCTGTAAGATTGGGGCAGTTACTGGCTCATTTTGTGGAGGTGGAATTTGCAGTGTTGGAGCTGCTGGTAGCTCAGTATGTGGAAGGACATTTTGCCCTTGCTGCTGTTCCTGTTGCTTCCCTGTTTGCTGCTCTGCTTCAGGGGCAGGCTTTTCTTTTATTACCTCCTCTTCTGTACCCATTATGCCTTTGCCTTTATCTAACACTGGCGCTGATGTAGAAGGTGCCTGTGGTGCAGTCTTTGTGGCCGAGGTCCCTTCTCCTATTGAATAAGGCGGTCTGAAAGGTACCTGTTGCACATAGTCTAGGTCAATAGTTTTTTCAAGCTCCCTCCTATTCTTTAGCATTCTCTCTTCCTCAGTTAGATTTTCAACTAGAGTTTCCATCTGCCATTCTTGCAGGTTGGCATATTTTTCAATGTGAGAGTACTGGCAATGTTTAATGCCTATAAGCCTATACTTGTTTCTCCTAGCTGTAATGAAACCTTGAGGGTCATAATGGACCCACCGAAAACTATAGGATAGCTTGTATTTATCCTTGAGGATTAGGTCTGCCTCTTCCCATCCTTCTTTCTTATTCATGATGAAGGGGCCCAACTCGTGTTTGAACTTGAGGTGGGCCTTTTTTTTGGCGCTGTGGAAATGGGTGAGGTCGGACTGAATTAACTGCCTGTAATACTCCAAGGCAAATAACCTCATAGGTACATATTTTGGGAGCCTGTATGGATAGAGCTCACAGCCATAGATCCTAATGACAGTATGGTTCTCATATAGGTACCAGTCACATATTTTATATTTTCTAGAAAGCTGCAGAGCTTTCTTTATCTCATTTGATATTCTGGGAGGAGGGGACCTCATCAACAGGCAAGAGACTGGGTATACAAATTGGTCAACAAATTCACAGTAGGTATAGGGTGAGTTTGTGACCTTATGATAGACAGAGGTCCAGAAGATAACATATCTTCTTTCCCCTTTGTGAGCCAGCCTTCTGATGTAGCATGGGAAGGCTTCAGAGTGATAGTACATGAACAGGTGGTAAATATAGGCTGAGTACCTGAAGACCCCCTGCCTGTCCACCTTGCTCAGCTGATCATGAATCTTATTGGCAATGAATTTAGCAAAGTTATATTTCCTGGCAGGGGGTTGGCGTGGGCTATAAGCAGATAGCAATACCAGCATTGTTTTGTCCACATGCTCACTGTTTTTGTATCCCAGCACATAGGCAATCATGTCCAGTAAAAGCTTACCCACATCATTGAAATGGATACCCAGGTAGGGAGGTGGCTCTGTAGTCTGGCATTCAGGTCTCATGAAATCCCTGGTGACCTTTTGAATCTCCTCACTGGTCATCTTTTCACCAGTCTCCAGCAAATAGCTCATGGAAAATGGGATTAGCAATTCTGTCTGATCAAAATGTAACATTTTGTTGATAGACTCAGCATTAATGTAGAAAAGGATCCTCCCAGATGGAGTGCTAATAGTTCTGTGCTGCACATTATAGTTTTCAGCACATAGGTGAATGATTTCAGGGAAGACATTTACAGCTGGGAGACAATAGTATGGTAGGTTTGACTCCCATATCCCATGTGTGCCATGACCATCCTTATAATCCTCTCTTAACTGACTGAAGGTCTGCAAGAAGTCCCTGTTACCCTCAAAGTCTTCAATAAGACAGTCCTTGTCAACAAATGGCAAGGCCTCCAGCTCTCTATTTGTTGGATTCAATGGAGCTACACTGAGGGATGAGGATGCAGAAGCAGCCATTGTAAAACTTGATTTGAAATAAGGTGATGGCAATTGTTTACCAAGTCTTTTTAAGAGCTTGAGTAATAACACCAATACAGACCAAGTCTGAAGTGTTTTTCTCAATGAAAATGCAAGCTGGTTTCTGCAGTTTGCTGCAACTTCTCAGGGATGTGACCTGTCAAGGGTAAGTTGCAGAGGAAATGAGGTTTCTTTTGGTAAAAAATGCAGCTGGCCTGTACTCGGCAAAAGGGAACAATGCCGAGCACCTCGAGGACAATTGTATGGTTTCAGCCCGTGGGATGACCGCTCCAATGTCCAATTATAGTTTAGGGGTGGTGCAGGTTGCTTGGGCTTACTTTAGGTAACAGGCAGAGTTGAATTTAGGATTTTTACCAGTTTTTAATGGTGAATTTATAGAGAAATGGAATGCATGGGTAAAAGTGGGGAAAACTGGTGAAATACCTGGAAAAACTAGCTTGGAAGCTTGCGGGCCGGGCTGTGGAGGCTTAATGCAGTCGAATTCTGGACTTGTAGCGGTCGAAATGTTGAATTTGACGGCTGGGGACAAATTTCGCAGCAGCTGGTTGACAACGGCTACTTCTTTTGCGCGTGAAAATGACCAAAAACGGCTCATTTGGTCGTTTATAACGTTAAATTTGGAAAAAGTATGCACTTGGCGCTTTTCCGCCGATGACGTCAGCATGACGTCAGGGCGGGGCCCGGGTACGGAGGTGACGTGGCTGCTGAGGTGTGAGCCAGGGTGGCAGGACACGGTGGCGGGTGGATAAGGTGGCAGGAGTACGTGGAGGATCATATGGCGCGGGGTGGGCGAAAGGTGCTACGTCACGATGACGCAACGATGACATAAGGGACGGCGGTATCGGAATGGTGGTAAGTGGGTTCCCCGCACCGCCTTTGCTGATGAGTGGTATTGGGGAGGGGGGCTCCGAACAACCCCAGCGTTTGACACGCGTCCCTATACGGGGCGGAAAACCATTTTCCCCAGACGCTAAAGGTCGGCAGGTCGGGGAACAGAAATGACCGCCCACCGTTAGATCATGGGTGGCAGAGATCGGATGGTTGGCGGGTCCTCTGACAGATCGTGCAAGTTGGGGGGGACCCGCCGGCCTATTATAATATTCAATTTAATATATCGGGCGGGGAACCTTGGGGTAGTGGGTTTTTTCATATATTTTGGGGATTTTCGGGTTTTTTCAAGGGTTTTTCAAGGGTTTTATAAGAGAAAAGGGGTTTATAGGAGTCATTTTAGCAAGGGAAAAGGGGTTTTTTGTGTTTTTTAAGCAGAGGGACGGTGAGGGCTGAGGGGAGAGGTTGCTACTCATAACCAAAGGTTAGAGCAGCTCCAAGACAGGGTTGACCACAGTCCCAGATGGACTAAAGTCTCCCTTGACCATTTATTTGGCTATAGTGCCAAAAGGAGGATATGTGCATAATGCTGGGATTTATACACCGTAGTGTTATTATAGTAGGGAAAGGGGGACATAGGGGATTTAAATAGTAGAGTTAGGGGTTAAGATGTATGAAAGGGAAAATGAAGGGGAAACCACTAAGTTTGTTTGAAACTCACTTAGTTTAGGGAGTAGATCAAAATGAAAAGAATTTTTACACAGGAAATGTGGCTTCTAAAGATTCAAAATCAATCATAACACCACAATTAGTTCCATGAATCTCAACTCAGAAGGGAATGTTAGTAAATGACATGAAAAGGGGAAGAGGGGAAGTTAGACATGCTGCTTTGCTTGCTGCAACTTGATGAAGAAGAACACCTTCTCATTTCATTGACTTTGCTTTGGTAAACAAAGTTAGCACATACAATTTGTGAGAAATGACCTTTCTGCAACCCCAACTGCCTACCCATCTACTTGCCTAGCATTTTTTGTTTCTTCTTGGAGGATGCACTTGGACTTGCAGACCCTTACTTTCCTTTTCTTTCTTTGGCTTTTTCCTTTTGTCTCCTATCTAATTCTACCCTTATTCCTTCCAAGGTCCCAGATTAAACAGTTGGGAACCTTATTTTCTCTACCTAAGCTACTTGTCTGCCAAGATTAAACAGTTTGGACAGACTTCTTTCTCTATTCTACAACTGGAAATTCAAAGCATAGCATGATCCAGATTAGACTGTTGAATCATCCATCAAAATTGGAACAAGGCCAAGCTTTTATACATGCCTTGTCTTCTCTAGGAAATATGGGATCTTTGTATAATCAAAGCAGAGCATATTTGGACCTTCCCTTGCCAATCATGAAATATGAAACCTATTGGTATAGGTAGCTAACACATTAAATCAGTGAAAAGTGTCAAAATGAAAGATTATCGAAGTGGGTTTTGAAGAAGCAAAAATTAAACCCATGACTCCAAGGTATTTATATACAATTTTCCACAAGAAACCAAATCATTGTGCACACCAAGGTCATAGAGAAACATAGCAAAGTGATTGAGAGTGCAAAGTGTAGGAATTTACAGGGTAAGTTCCTCAGAAAGAACACCAAAAGGACACCGCTCACAACTAGATCACAGATCAATACACCAGTATTTTTGACGTGGTTAAAACCCTCAAAGAGGGAAACAGTCCACGGCCTGCGCCAACGTGGCTACTATAGGAAATTTATTAATCAAAGAATGAAAATTTACATAAGCTTCTCTCATGCAGGGATTACCCGAACAATGACCCTCCATGCGCTTTAAATAGAACTCATGGACCAATCGGGTGTCAAGCCACGGATCAAGTGTCGGTAATACCGAGGAGAGAGTGAACCGTCGGATCACTACATATCGTGACCGTCGGATTGTAAGTTACAAAATGTACAATGGTAAAGAAACACACTTTACCTAACTCTATACCTAACTCTATACTAGACCAAGTTGAACTTAACTATTTCCTATGTGTCGGAATATCCTAACATCCACCCTTAAGAACAACTTGGGATAGGATTGAAAGATTTACAAATATGACACAATAGGAGAAGGAAGGAGGCACTAGAGCCTATCCCCCCTTAGTGACAACTTCCTGAACTCCAAGCATATATCGAAGTTTAGTGAACTTCACCTCTGTGAGAGCCTTTGTGAAGATGTCTGCAACCTGATCATCTATTGAACAATATTGCACTTCAAGAACATGGTCATGAATGAGCTTTCTAATGAAGTGCATGTGTAGTTCAATGTGTTTTCTGCGCTGATGCTGGACTGGATCTTTGCATAGCTGAATGGCACTTTGATTATCACACCAAAGTGTGGTTGGATGCTGCTGCTCAAAGCCAAACTCTGATAGGATCTGACGAAGCCACAAGGCTTCCTTACTAGCTTCCACGGCACCACGATACTCTGCTTCTGCTGACGAAAAAGAAATGGCAGCCTGTTTCTTACAAGCCCATGTAATAGGTCCTGAACCAAGAGTGAAGACATAACCGGCAGTAGACTTCCGATCATCAGGGTCACCAACCCAATCAGAATCAGTGAAACCAACCAATAGAGGAGTTTCTTCGGCACTGTAATGAATCCCAAACTGAACTGTACCTCGAACATAACGAAGTATTCTTTTAGCTGCTTTCCAATGGCTTTCACGGGGGTTTTGCATAAACCGAGCAACAAGGCCAACAGCAAAGGAAAGGTCAGGATGAGTATGGGTTAAATACAAGAGTTTTCCTACAAGTTGACGGTATAAGGTAGCATCAACTTCAGGAGAAGTACAAGAGACTGAAAGTTTGATTCCAGACTGAAAGGGAGAAGGGGCTGGCTTACAGTCTTCCATGTGAAAATGACGAAGAATATCACAAGCATACTTGGACTGGGAAAGGAAAATACCCTCCTTGGATTGCAAGACTTGAAGACCGAGAAAATAGTGTAAGTGTCCTAAGTCTGTCATTTCAAATTTCCTTTTAAGGCTAGACTTCACATGGTTTATAAGATCATCAACATAAAGAACAAGGATGATAAGAGAGTTGCCCACTTTCTTGGTGTAGACAGTATTGTCAGAATGACACCTAGAAAAGCCAGATTCTAAAAGAAAGCTATCCATTTCGGCATACCAAGCCCGAGGAGCTTGCTTGAGACCATAAAGAGATTTCTTAAGTCGACATACAAGGCTAGAGTCAGTTTGGACGAAGCCAATGGGTTGTTCCATATAGATCTCTTCATGCAAGTCCCCATGCAAGAAGGGCAGATTTAACATCCATCTGATGGACTTCCCATTTAAAAGAGGCAGCAAGGGAAAGAACAAGGCGGATAGAGTTTATTTTGGCAACTGGGGAGAAGGTTTTAGTGTAGTCAATGCCTTCAACCTGTGAAAAGCCCTTAGCAACAAGACGAGCTTTATGTTTATCAACTTTGCCATCTGGTCCATACTTGGTTCTGTAAACCCATTTACATCTTACAAGTTTTCGTCCCTTTGGCAGAGGAACAAGATCCCATGTATCATTTGCCAACAATGAATGATATTCTTCATTCATAGCTGCTTCCCAATCTGGATGGCCTGAAGCTTCTGCAAAAGTGTCAGGATCATGATTTACTGGAGCTTGAGCCAATAAAGAAGAGGCTCGTTCAAACTGAGAACGTGTACGACGCTGATCTGTAGGATCACCGGCAAGATCACCTGCTGCATCCCGAGTAGCACGGACCCATCTTGGAAGTTGTGGAGCTGAAGGAGGATCCTGGGGAGGATTTTCATCCTCACTTTCATCATCTGAAGAAGAAATGTTTTCAAAAGTAGAAGAGATAGGAAGAGGTGGCACATCCGCCGGACTAGGCTCGCAGGCCGATTTATTTTCATCAAATTTTACATCTCTTCTAATGATAACATTTTTGGACTTAAATGGAATAAGTCTATAACCTTTTACATCTTCAGAATATCCAAAAAAAGTACATTTCTCACTCTTAGGTTCTAAAGCTTTATGCTTTTTATCTGGAATATGGGCCCATGCTTCACTTCCAAAAACACGAAAGTGACTTACATCTGGTTTAATGGAACTCCAAGCTTCTTCTGGAGTGATATTCTTTAGAACCTTAGTAGGAGTGCGATTTATTATATAATTTGCACAATTAATTGCTTCGGCCCAAAAACTAAGACTGAGTCCTTTAGATTGCAGCATACAGTTAGCCATTTCCTTTAAGGTGCGATTTTTCCTTTCAGCTACACCATTTTGTTGTGGAGTGTATGGAACAGTATGTTGCATTTGAATTCAATTTTCGGTGCAAAAGTTGATGAAGGTGTTTTTAACATATTCTCCACCATTATCAGTTCTTAACTTAAGAATTTGATGTCCAGATTGTTTTTCAACAAAGGCTTTGAAGGCCAAAAATGTGTTAAATACTTCACTCTTGAGTTTTAAGAAGTATACCCAAGTGCGTCTAGAGAAATCATCAATGAAAGTTAAGAAATACTTGCAGCTAGAGAATGAAGCAACAGGAAGTGGACCACATAAATCACTGTGCACAAGATGTAAAGGGGTTGAGGCGTGCCAAGAGGCGCGTTTTTCAAAACTGTCCCGATGATGTTTTCCGAGTACACATCCGGAACAAACACCATCTTTGCAAGATACCATAGGAAGACCTGTCACCATATTTTCTTTACATAGATGCTGAAGGGAGCGATAGTTTAAGTGACCAAATCGCTCATGCCAAAGTTTGCTCACTTCATCATTATGAGCAACAAATACTGAGGGAAGATTTGATGACCCAAAGTTGTGAAACTTATACAACCTTGTGGAATCATCAGCAATACCAGTAGCTAGAATCTGTTTAGGATCTCTTAGATCCTTGATCACAACATCATGAGGTGAAAATTCAACAATTTTACCTTCACCTGAATGAGTTATCTGATATACAGATAGAAGGTTGCAGGATAAGGTTGGAACACATAATACATCATTAAACTGACCATTGTCTAGATGAACAGTTCCAGTCCCCACAACATTAAGAGATCTATCATCACCAACATATATATTTTTGGTGTTACAATCATTTAAAGAAGAAAACATGGCTTTGTTTTTGGCCATGTGATAAGAGGCTCCAGAATCAATGAGCCACATTTGAGAATGAGAAGAAGAAGATACATTTAATGCATAACCAGACTGAGATGATTGACAACGACATGCAGAAAGTGCCATTCCTGAAGATGAAGTTGAAGTTGAAGTTGAAGAATGCTCCACATGGATGTTATGTTTCTTCATTGCGGCTTCCAAGGCTTCCATCTTCTTAAAGCATTTAGATTCTAAGTGGCCATCTCGATTACAAAAGTTACAATGTCTATCAGTCTTCTTCCATTTGTTTTTATTGGTCTTATCATTTTGCTGAAATGATCTTTCATTTTGAGGATGAGTTTGCTTAGGACCCTTGTTTGTTTTAGGACCATTCTTTTTAGGATATGACTTCTTAGGATTCTTTGAATTTGGTTGCTGCTAGGCGGCTAACGCTTTCTTGGAAGAGTTTCCAAGATTAAGAAGACCAAGGTGTAAGAGTTTTTCTTGTTCTCTTATTAAAGAATCACAAAAAGAGTCAAAGGAAGGGGCCTTGTAATCTTTTCCTTGACAAATGAAAGCTTCCCTTGTAGAATGGAAGGTGGAAACAAATACAGAGTAGGCTGGTCCCAACTTAGTAAGGATGAAATAAATAAGGTTACTATCTTCTTTCTTAACCTTAACACCTTCCAAGAGATATCTAAGGGTCTTGAATTTGGACAAGAAATCTTCAATGCAAGAAAAATTATTAGGATCCAATGTAAGCAACTCATTTTCAAGTTGATGGGCTCTAATTTCATTTTTAATCCCAAAAACTTTAGTGATTTGTTCCAATGCTTCTTTAGGAGTATCAAATTCTGCAATATGGAATCTAAGATCTGGAGAAATAGACATCCCTATCAAACCACGTGCTTGATCTTGTCTATTTTCCCATTTAGCAGCCTTGTCTTCATCTTTTGGTTTCGTCTCTTGGCCTGTGGAAATTCTGTGGAGACCTTTACTTCTAAGTAAATCCTCCATGTAGGATATCCATTGGAAGAAGTTAGTGCTATCAAGAATGACTTGGCATGGACTTTCCATTTTTAAAAAAACTGAAGCTGAAGATGCTGAAAGTAAGTGTTCCAATGGATAGATCTCGAAAAATTAGGCAGTTTTAAAAAAAACGGCTCTGAAAAAGGCTTCCGGATGAAGAAGTTATGGCTTTTTGAAAACAAATTGTTGAAGTTGCCGGCAAAGTGCGCGAATGTGTGGAAATGAAAAAATCCACCCCCACAAAATAGCTTTGAACCAATTGATCTATACAAAAAATTTGAGAGAGAGAGAGAGAGCGGGGGGGGGGGCCTTGGTTTGCGTGCTTGCCTTGAGAAAGCTCTTTTTCCCTACAAAACACAAAACACAAAACCCAACACGAATATGCAAAGAAAAACGAACCTTATGGCTCAAAGTTAGCTTTACCCAAAAAACTAAATATTTTCAAAAAATGAACCTTGCGGCTCAAAGTTAGCTTTAGCCGAAAAACTAAATATTTTTCTCAATGTTTCTGATTTTCCGAGATCACACTAAGGTGCAGGGAAAAGAGCATACGCATGAGAAAAATCCTTCCTTTCTATTTCTGATTTGCCCAGATCGCACAGAGTCGCAGGGAAAAGAGCATACGCAGAAATGAAAGGTATAGATCCGGTTAAAAAAAACTAAATAAACTGAAACCGAAATAAGCAGAGAGAAAATAACAGTAAACTGCAAATAAACACTGTATACCTCCCGATCTGAAAAATGACGCAGCTAGGGCTACCGGAAACCTTTTCGCGTGAAACGAAAGGGGTTCCTCACTGGAACAGATGCTCCGAACGCAACAGAGCAGTCCTCTCGACCCGAAAGCAGTCAGAAACAGCATATCTAGGAAACGACAGTCGGAAGCAGTTCTACCGTCTTCAGATTTGGATCACCAACGGACGTGGCCCTCAAATAGCTCCGATACCATGTAGGAATTCACAGGGTAAGTTCCTCAGAAAGAACACCAAAAGGACACCGCTCACAACTAGATCACAGATCAATACACCAGTATTTTTGACATGGTTAAAACCCTCAAAGAGGGAAACAGTCCACGGCCTGCGCCAACGTGGCTACTACAGGCAATTTATTAATCAAAGAATGAAAATTTACATAAGCTTCTCTCATGCACGGATTACCCGAACAATGACCCTCCATGCGCTTTAAATAGAACTCATGGACCAATCGAGTGTCAAGCCACGGATCAAGTGTCGGTAATACCGAGGAGAGAGTGAACCGTCGGATCACTACATATCGTGACCGTCGGATTGTAAGTTACAGAATGTACAACGGTAAAGAAACACACTTTACCTAACTCTATACCTAATTCTATACTAGACCAAGTTGAACTTAACTATTTCCTATGTGTCGGAATATCCTAACACACCAAGGTCATAGAGAAACATAGAAAAGTTATTGAGAGTGCAAAGCACGCGTTTGGAGTGAGTTTGGAGTCGTTTTCAGGAGCGTGGTGCACAGAGGGAGCGCAACGCACAGAGCACGACCACGCAGTGAAAAGTTAACATGGGCGCGACGCATATACCAAGCATGGTGCACTGGGTTTGCTGCATGGTGCACACCCACAAAAGCCCTGATTTGTGCCAAACTTGTAACAAATCTCTTTGAAACCCTTCAAATCGACAGGTAGGGTCTATATCTTGGCTTGCTCATCAAATTTTATGAACATATGGTGGTTCATGGCTATGTATAATTGCAATAAAAAATGCCTAAACCCTACCTCTTGAAAGCATCAAAGCCATTTCTCTAGGGTTGAAAACTTATTGTGTTGATGCCAAGGCTCCTCTTTCACCTCTCATTTTTTCACTCCTTTCCATTTTTCCCTTCCCCCCTACCCCATTTTTCCCTATTTTCCCTACCCTAAAACATTACGAAACCCACATTCCCTATCCCTCCACTCATTGGTCAATGTAAACCCCAATAACCTTACCCTATAAAATCCTCAAACCCTCCTACATATCCCTAACAAAATTTCCCCCCATAACCCCTATTCCCATCATATTATTCCCCTTCCTAACACTCCCTTTTGCATTGTTCCCCTTAGTAGCAGATCTTACAACAACACCTAGTTTCACTACCATCATCAAAGGACAGTCCAAGCACAATCCATAAACAAAAATCATTGCATCTGAGGATTCATCGGAGTACGAGGTGGAAAATCAAAGTGATTCAGCCTCGGAAGAATAGGCTCCCCGAAGACATCATAAAAGTGGAAAACATGTTAGGGATGAGCCAAACACCATCACAGAATTACAGGCATGCCCTCTTGTTATGTAATGTTTCCAGCACCTATCATGTTTTGAGTTTTGTCAAAGAGTGGCCAATGTTCAAGTTCATCATGAGTTGGCCCGTCTTTTTGTGCTTCACCTACATTGAGATCACTTTATCTTGGCCGAGGTCACCTTCGCACTGACACCCAAAACTGTCTCATTAGCAACCGTCATACCGAATGTTGGAGAACCATGGCACAAGAAACAGAAGCTTGATAGGCAACATTATGAGCCTTACATTAAGGCCAGTTGCTTGAGGCAACTCATAAGAGTCTTTCCATTCCGATATTTGAAAGATGAATACGCTCCACTAATGAGGTTGATCATGAAGTACTTCAGCTGTGAGGGGAGGTTCTCTCGTCTATATGCCTATCACATCAGGTTTCTCATGCACTTTACTAGGGTATGGATGATGAAAATCACATATTTCATTTGTAGGAACATAGAGAGGATGAATACCTTCATGCAGCATAAGACCCCTCAGCAACAACTTAACAGTGTTTATCACTTTGCTCTTATTAAGATTTTGGTGATTCATCAGCTGGGATTACAGGGCATTACTTGGGATGATTTCATCTCCCATGACCTCTTCAGCACTTCACAGGTATTATCAAAGGTTAAGCATGAGGGTGAACCTTCTCGTCGGTATGAGCGCCATGAGACTACTAGTGTGCCAGTTTTCATCACATATCAGAAAGGCACCAGACATTTGTTTGCAGCGCGAAAGTGAGTGTTATCTCCACCCAGGGTGGAAGGGGCCTCACTTCCTCCATTAGCATCATAGGAACAGGACAAAGGCAAGGAGCCAATGCATGGTGAGGGGCCTTTAGGTGAGCCATCAGGTGAACGAGAGACCAAATTCGTTCTCCTTCATGATGATGAGATAGATACAGAACCGACAAATGCATAGCTTAAAGAGATCATCCAGGAGCATCAAGCAAAGATTCAAGCCTTATCCCTTGATTTAGAAAGAGCCAAATGGAACATGAAATATCTGGAGTAGAGGAACAAATAGCTGGAGTATCAGCAAGAGATCATGGAGCTACAAAACATTCAAGAGCATTGCCAAGCTGCACAAAGGAGAAGAGTTGAGCTCACATCATTGGAGAAAGAGATTAATGAGTATCGGGAGGCCAATCTCGAGAGAGTTAACATGCACTTGGAGAGGCTACTAGACAAGTCTGACAAGGACCATGGCTTGCTGAGACACATGGCTTTCCACTACATGGCGTGAAACAAAGCGTGCAAGGCCCGAATCATGAATTTGAAGGCGAAATTGAGGAAGGCAATCAAGAAGCAAAAGAGGCAAAGGGAGATCGATCGAATTTAGATATTGGCTGAATCCTCTTTGGCCTAACATAACACTTGATAAGGAAGCTCCAGCCCAAATTTCATGAAATTTGGGGCAATTTTGGTCACATGGCAAATTTTTGGTCACAACACGGGTTTTTTTCCCCAGTGGCGTGGCGCTTAGGATTGGGAGCTCCAAATCACAAATGGTTTGAATTTTTGGATTTAGCATGAAAAATCATGACTTCTAGTGCATGGACAAGAAGTTTGGGCAAGTTTTGAGTCCCCAGGAGGTCAAAAACACTTAAAAAATGACCTCTCTGCCCCTATTTTGACACACAGGAAGCAGTCTTGGGAGAATGAAGTTTTGGAGGGGGAAATGAGCACAAAATTTAGAAATTCCACTTGGGTTGGAAAGTAGAAAAGTAGGGCTTTCCAACAAGCACACTTGGGCACAATTTTGACTCCAGAAGGTACCTAAACATTTCCTCCAAAATGGCACGACGCATATAGATTTTGGCGCGACGCATATAGAGAAAAAGGCCAAAATCACTTCCGCTTTGCGAAATTTCGATTCGCAAATTTCTCCAAGTGGGCCCGCTCATTTACACTATATTTTTCTCAGAAACTAAGGCAATGTTTAAAAAGTATTTTCACTAAAGGTGGGCTCCTATCCAAGTGGCAAAAGAAAGTGAGCAGTCACCCAAGAAATTTGTCATTTTTGTAACACTACACCTGTGACTAATGGTTGGCTTTCCATCTCCAGTTTTTAATCATTTGAAAAACTCCCCAACTTTCGTTCGTTCTATTTCCCATTGGCATAGTCTATTTATTGTATGCAACACCATTTGCAAAGGGTTGGAATTTCTGGGAAACTATGGGAGAGACACCCAGTCACTATACATTTTGACAGAGAATTAATGAAAGATTGTAGCTTTGGTTCATGAGATTCCTGTGGCGTGAGTTTAGAAAATGTATCTCCTTTATGTTTCATATGTATTTCGTTATGTTTCATATTTTCATTCATATTCATTTCCAGCGAAAGCTTTCTAAGTAAAAAAGGTAGAATTCAGTGCACTGCTCTGCCTTGGGATAGTTTTCACGTTCTATGTTTTCTTCTGTTGAAAAGGATTCATGTATGTATGCCCTTTTCACACTCTTAAACAATCTCTTCACCTCATATTATTTCAAAATTTAATTGCTATACTTTCAGCCTATCTTGCCTCACGAAATAGTCTGCATCTTTGAGTTAAGTTCTCTGCTCATGTTGTTCCTTGGCCCCACACATCACAGAAAACTTAGTCATTCATCGAAATACCTCTGTCACATTTGTTTACTAGCCTAAATCAATATTCATTGTAAGTCATCTCAGATCATATTATTTATTTTTCACTGAGTGTGACCTAGAGAGAGCCCTCTCCTATTCTGGTAGGGCTAGCTACTAGATTGAGCGTGGTTTGTGGTTACCCTGAACTTTGCCTTCATTCAGCCTAAGGAAAATTTAGGTGCTAACAGAATACCTTCGAGTGGGTTTTAAGGGAATGCACCCAAGCAAGGCTAAATGGCTGGTGTGAAATAGGAAAGTGTTCCCTCTGCGGACAGAGGCAACCCCTCTAGCCCTAGAGTGGGTCTAGTCACAAACAAGGACAGATCAACAATAGTTTTCCTTAAATAGTTCAAGTTGGAGGCCTACCTCAACCAATGGTCGATGGAGTTTCGTTGCACTGCTCTAGCTTCTGCTTCCTTCTCCTTAATGAATAATCAACCTGAAACAAAGCAAAGGAAATACAACAAAGCACGTAATCTAGCAACAACAACAAACCATTTACTCACAAAGTCAAGAAGTCATGAGCTATCAAGTACATTACATACGAGACATAGGAAAACATCATTGATTGTATTGATAAAAATAAGAGTCAGCTTACAACCAAAGTCTTGACACCGCAAGCTTCCTCAGAGGAATCCAACCAGCATGTTCTTCGAGCATTCACTCTTTGAAGATGGATCTCCCAACATACAAAGGTCTCTCTCTCACTCATAAGTCATGAAATCAAGGGCACTTTGTAACCTTCCCCAAACCATCAACACTCTCACACTTATCACACCCACACCAACTAATAATCAAAATCACTAACAACATTGTTCAAGACAAGAATTTTACCAACTAAGCCAACTATCCAACCAGCTGAGCATATCAAAGGTGAGTGTTTAAATAGGAGGAGGAGCCTCCACGAAAGGAGGGAGAGGGAGCTTATCCTCAAGGGAGGTTGCTCTGTTGGAAATAATACTGAGAGGGGGGGTGAATCAGTATTATGAAATTATTTTCAATATACCATCCAGATTTATATTTTAAGATATTCTGTATAATAATGAGCAAGAACAATGAAAAACAGATAGTCACACCAAAGAACACCAGATATAAGGTGGAAACTCAATGTGGGTGAAAACCACCTGCTGCAATATGTCTCTATCTTCTTTCAATTAGAAACTTCTTTTACAATGATTTTGTATTGGTGCAACCCTTTACCAGTACGCAGGCTACAACCTGCAGAGAGCTACAACTATCTCTCATTTTCCAGTCTCTCCTGGAAGGGAGCTACTACCCCCTACTTCTTTTCTTTCAAGGACCACTTTTCATAAATTTTCAAACTAGATCCATGAACATCAAATGATCATCAAGTACATGTAAATCAAATTGCAGTAACCAGATCAACAATGACAGTAAACTAAACCTAGAACACCTTATCAACAGAAAAATTCAGCCAACAAAAGTCTTAAGACAGATCCGCAGTTTTTCTTTATCTGGCCTACATGTCTCTGCACTTCACCTTCTGCGCCACTGCATATACCCGCAGAGCGTCTTCTGCTGCACCGCGTATCTACGCACTGCGCCTTCTGTCGCACCGCATAATTCTACTATGCCTTCGCACCTGCAGCTTCTGTCATGCCGCGTACCTCTACTGTGCCTCCGCACCAGCGACTTCTATCGCGCCGCGTACCTCGGCAATGGGCCTTTTGTCGCGCCGCGTACCTCCGAAATGGGCCTTCTGTCGCACCGCGTACTTCTACTGTGCCTCCACACCTGCGGATTCTATCGCGCCACGTACCTACGCACTGGGCCTTCTTCTGAACTGCGGACCCCCACACTTTCACAATGGATCACCTGCGAACCTTCGCACTTGCACAGTGAATCGCCTGTGGACCTCTGATTAGAACCAAATAAATAGTCCTCCTATGTGCCACTGACAGTCAGATTCGCCGATCCAATCATGCGCCCGAGAGATCACGACTTCATAAATTCACTTCCAAATTCACTTTTATAAGATCAAGCTTTTAAATCGATAACCCAATATTTCAGATCTTAAGATATTCAAAATTCACAAGTGACTTGCCAAGTGATCTCCTCTCCCTTTTATAGGCAAGCCCTTACTAAAACCATGAATCAAAACCATAGAGATCCAATACAAGGGACCCAAAAACATGGGGCTCAATAATAATAATAATATAGAAACAATACCACGGACCGAAACCATAGGATCATGATCAACGGGCTAAATACCACGGGCCAAACATAAGAAACCCCACGTGAGCCCGCTTCTTTGCCTTGGAGAGAGTCAAATCGGGGGACCGCACCTTCTGAACGGGGAACCTACAAATATGTAAGCACCTCTTGGTCAGTGTACCTGCGTGTACACACCTTTTGCACTGAGCACCTGCGAACCTCTTTATTTTGACTTATTTTGAGACTTTGATCAGAGTTTTGCCATTTGAATGAGTTGCCATCAAGTACAACACTTGTACCATAGAGTCAAACCAGAATCATAATGCCAATAATCTCCCCCTTTGGACTTGATGGCAACCTCAAGATCCTCAATGCCATTCTCCCCCTTTGACATCAAGGGCAAAGGGTTATGCTCCCCCTGCAAACATGCTCCCCCTGACATAAGAGATCGGATCTGCAATAGGAAACCATAATCCACCAAACACATATTGCAACCATATTCAGATCAGTATTCATGTTCTCTTTCTGTACTACCATAATGCCAACAATGCATTATATATGCTCCCCCTGACCCTGTGCCATTCGATCTGCGATCAATCTAGGAAATGTACGCGTATACCTCATATGAAACTTGCGTACAACCAATAGTCTCTGAACCAGATGAGATTAAACAACAAGATGATGCATCAACAACCCCCAGCTTTTTCCTGAGGTATTCAAAGGTCTCCTTGGGCAATGGTTTGGTAAATATATCAGCAACTTGTTCCTTAGAAGGAACATACTCCAACTTGACCTTCTGTTCAAGCACTTGTTCCCTAAGAAAATGATACTTGATCAGTATGTGCTTAGTTTTTGAATGCATGACTAGGTTTTTTGAGATGTTGATTGCACTTGTATTATCGCATAAGATGGAGATAGGTGGTGTACAAGTGATTTGAAGATCCTGCAAGGTCTGCATCATCCAAAGAAGTTGAGTACAACAAGATGCAGCAGCCACATATTCTGCTTCAGCTGTAGATAAAGCAATCAAACTCTGTTTCTTGCTGAACCAAGATACTAATCTGGAACCCATAAAGAAAGCACCACAACTTGTGCTCTTCCTGTCATCCACACTTCCGGCCCAATCTGCATCTGTGTAAGCATGAAGTGTGAGATCTGTATCTCTAGGATACCATAAGCCATAGTTTTGAGTTCCTTTAAGACACTTGAAAGTTCTCTTCGCTGCCTGAAGATGAGTTTCCTTTGGATTTGCCTGAAATCTTCCAATTATTCCCACTGCATGCATGATGTCTGGTCGGGTACCTGTCAAGTAAAGTAGACTTCCAATCATAGATCTATAGGTTGGCTGATGCACAACTGCTGATTCATCATTTGCACTAAGGCTGCATCCTATAACCATGGGGGTACTTACTGGTTTTGCATCTTCCATGCCGTATTTCTTCAAGATCTGCTTGAGATACTTGGTTTGAGATAGGAAGATATCGTCTTCATTTTGTTGGATTTGCAAACCAAGAAAATATGTCAGTTCTCCAAGAAAAGACATTTCAAATTCTTTCTGCATCACTAAGGCGAAGCTTTGACTCATAGCTTCTTCATTGCTGCCAAAAATAATATCATCTACATACACAACAAGTATTAGCAATTTGTCATTTTCAATTTTTATATAGAGATTGCTATCTGTTGATCCTTTTGAAAATCCTTGGTGATGAAGATATTTGTCCAAACAGTAGTACCAAGCCCCTGGAGCTTGTTTAATACCATAGAGAGCCTTTTTCAGTCTACATATAAGGTTTGGATCATTCCCAAGAATGAACCCATCTGGCTGCTCAATGTATACTTCCTCTTCTAAATCTCCATTCAGAAAAGTTGATTTCACATCCATTTGAAATATTTTAAACTTTTGAAATCTTGAGAGAGCAAGGAACATTCGGATGGCCTCAAGTCTAGCAAAAGGAGCAAAAGTTTCTTCAAAGTCTATTCCTTCTTGCTGAGCATGTCCCTTACAAACCAGTCTTGCCTTGTTTCTAACTACTTCCCCATTTTCATTCAACTTATTTTTGAAGATCCATTTTGTCCCTATGACATTCTTATCTTTTGGTCTAGGAACCAATTCCCAAGTGTTGTTCTTTTCGATCTGCTCAAGTTCTTCATCCATAGCCTTGACCCAACATTCATCCTTGCATGCTTCTTTTACATTTTGTGGTTCAGTGGAGGAGAGCAATGCCAAATAGCTTGAGGCTTCTGCTATTGTTCTTCTTGTTTGTACACCTGCCTCTTTCTGCCCCAAAATCTGAGATTCTGGATGATTCTTTTGAACATACCTGGATGGAGTCTTCTCTTCCATCCTTATCTGTTCCTCTGGTACTTCTTGAGGTTCTCCTTCTTCATCATCAGTTTGATTTGGAGGGTAGTATTCATCTTCTTCGATATCTTCATGATTTACTTGCCTAGAAATGTATCCTTTTTCATCAACCACTACATCAATGTTGTCAACTATTCTTCCAAGTATTTTATTGTAACACTTATATGCTTTGCTGTAAGGAGAATAACCAAGGAGAATGCCTTGATCCGCTGTAGGTTCAAGTTTGCCAAGCTATTCATCAGTATTCTCAATATAGCATTTGCTTCCAAAAATTTTGAAATGCTTTACCGAAGGAGCTTCACCATACCAGAGCTCACGAGGAGTTTGAGTGCTATTCACTTGTACATTTGTTTTGTTGAGAATGTTAGAATATTATATATTACGGAGCAATGAAACACATAAAATATTGCAGAAATATAAACACAGAAAACACACAAAACAAGAGAGACACAGATATACGTGGTTCACCCAGTTTGGGCTACGTCCACCCCGAATAGCCAGTCCTTCCTTTCTATTACCCAGCAAAATGAAGAGACACAACCTACAGCAAAACAACAACAAAACCACTGTAATATCCTCTATTTTCTCTCACAGTCTCACCTCTCTATTTCTCTCTCACACAATATACATCTATTTCACAGCCTCAAATACAATACCCTCATACAAAGAGAGGGGTTGCCTTCTAGGGCAAAAAACCCTAAACTAAACATAAGTTCTACCGTCAGATCATCCGCCTAATGAATGGCACAGATTGACTAGAAATTACTATACTTTTACAAGGCAATTTTAAGGTTGTTTTTAGCTTCAGGGGCGCTGCCCCCGAAACCCCCCGCCAAGGGGGGGCTCCCAAAAGTCGCTGCAGCCCCCCCCGGACCCCCCTTGCAGTGAATATTTTACAGGCGGCGTTGCCGCCCCCATTTTGAACTGGGGTCCAATGTGGTGGTACTATAAAAGATAATCGGGCACCACACCCAACAATCTCCCACTTGGAGACTGATTGTAGCAACTCCACAGCTGCTCCATTTGCTGGACAATTACTCCTCTTTGGACCTGGCTGTTTCTCATCTTCATTGTCATCCTTGAAGACCAACTGAAACTGAGCATATTCTCAGTTTCTCCCTGGTTACAACTTTTGTTAGCATATCTGCAGGGTTCTGGCTAGTGTGTATCTTTTCCAGCTTCAACTCTCCATCTTCCAACACTGATCGTATGAAATGGTACTTGAGCTGTATGTGTTTAGTCCTGGAATGAAATGCTGAGTTCTTTGTAAGATGAATGGCACTTTGACTATCACTGTATAACGTGCCCATATCATGCTTCTTACCCAATTCACCCATAAACCTTTGTAACCAAATCATTTCTTTACTAGCCTCTATAGCAGTAACATACTCTGCTTCTGTTGTTGAAAGTGCAACAACACTTTGGATTTTTGAAACCCAACTGACAGTTGTTCCACCAACAGTGAATACATATCCTGTAGTGCTCCTCCTGTTATCTATGTCACCTGCCATATCTGCATCAACATATCCTTGTAGGGATATGTTTGAACCACCAAAACATAATGCTTGATTTGTGGTACCTTTAAAATATCTGAGAATCCATTTCACTGCCATCCAATGTTCCTTTCCTGGATTGTTCATGTACCTTCTTAAAACTCCCACTGCATGTGCAATATCAGGCCTTGTGCAGACCATTGCATACATTAAGCTTCCAACTGCTGATGCATATGGAACTTTAGACATATAATCAATGTCTTCTTGAGTCTCTGGGCACATTTCCTTGCTAAGTTTGAAATGGCTAGCAAAAGGTGTACTAACTAGTTTTGCATTTCGCATGTTAAATCTTTTCAACACCTTTTGTATGTACTCATTCTGAGACAATGTTAATTTACGATTTTTCCTGTCTCTAGTTATTCTCATACCAAGGATTTGTTTTGCAGCTCCTAAATCCTTCATTGCAAATGAATTTGCCAATTTTCTTTTGAGCACATTTATTTCCTGCATGTTAGATCTTGCAACAAGCATATCATCTACATACAATAACAATATAATATAGCTGCCATCATTTTTGTTTTTTCAGATAAACACAATGATCAGAGTGACATCTAGTATAACATTTTTTAGACATAAACTTGTCAAATTTTAGATACCACTGCCTTGGAGCCTGTTTTAAGCCATACAAGCTCTTCTTCAACCTGCACACTAGTTTCTCCTTCCCTTTCACCTCATATCCTTGTGGCTGCTGCATATATATCTCTTCCTCCAAATCCCCATGGAGAAAGGATGTCTTTACATCTAACTGCTCAAGATGTAAATCTTCAACTGCTACAAGACTTAAAATAGTTCTGATTGAAGTCATTTTAACAACAGGAGAAAATATTTCATCAAAATCAATACCTTTCTTCTGTGCAAACCCCTTCACCACAAGTCTGGCTTTGTACCTCTGTTTTCCTCCATCTTCTTCCTTCAACTTGTAAACCCATTTATTCTTCAATGTAGTTATTCCTGCAGGAAACCTGACTAAATCCCAAGTCTGGTTATGCATTAAGGAGTCCATCTCTTCTTCCATGGCTACCTCCCACTTCTTCCTGCTTTCAACCTGCATTGCTTCTTCATAACATTCGGGTTCACCAGAATCAGTCAACAATAAATAGTATAATGAAAGAGAGTATCGTTCAGGAGGTTTACTTATCCTGGTAGATCTTCTAACACCACTTTCAGGTGTTTGGGGTGCCTGTTGTTGTTGTGATGGTTGTTGTTGTTGTGGTTGTTGATTATTATTATTTTCAGGCACCTTTACTTTTTCAGTGATTTCATCAAGAACTGCATATTCCTTGTTTTCTTTTTCTTGTTTCTTTTTCTGCAACTGATTCTTATACAAGACCTTTTCATTGAATATTACATCTCTGCTCCTAATGATTTTGTGATTTTCATAATCATATAAGCGATAACCAAAATCATCAACACCATATCCAATAAAGGTACATTTCTTTGACTTTGCCTCAAGCTTTGTTCTATTTTCTTTATCAATATGGACAAAGGCCTCACAACCAAAAGGCTTTAAAATAGAGTAGTTTACCTTTTTACCTGTCCATGCTTCCTCTGGAACACCACCATCCAAGGAACTTGAAGGCCCTCTATTTATTAGATAAACAACAGTATCTACAGCATCTGCCCAAAACTGTAAAGGCACTCCCGCATGCAATCTCATGCACCTTTCACGCTCCATGATTGTTCTGTTCATCCTTTCTGACACACCATTTTCTTGTGGTGTTCTTGGAACTGTCTTCTCCCAGTGAATTCCATGCTCTGAACAGTACCTATCAAACTCTTTGCTGCAATATTCACCTCCATTGTCTGATCTAAGACACTTCAATTTCTTTCTTGTCTCAATCTCAACCAAAGCTTTCCATTTCTTGAAAGTATCAAATACATCAGATTTATTCTTAATACAATAAATCCAAGTTTTTCTAGTTGCATCATCAATAAAGGTAACATAATAATGAGAGCCGCTGAGAGATGATACCTGAGCAGGTCCCCATACATTTGTATGCACAAGCTCTAATTTTTCGTTCTTCTTTTCTTTCCCAACTCTGAGAAATCTGACTCTCTTCTGTTTCCACAAATGCAGTTCTCGCAGAAGTCCAAATCAACATTCTTCAAACCTGGCAACAAATTCCTTAAGTGAAGAATCTTCATCCCTTTTTCACTCATGTGTCCGAGCCTATGATGCCATAATGCTGCATCTACTCATTTGGAATTCAAAGCATTAATAGAGTTAGAAATACCATTGCATAAATTCAATGTACCAACCTTTTCGCCTTTTGCTATTACTAGGGCTCCTTTGGTGACCTTCCAAGCTTTATCTGTGAAAGTTGTCACACAACCTTCACTTCCTAACTGCCCTGTTGAAATCAGATTTTTCTTTAGATCTGGAACATGCCTTACCTCTTTTAATAGCCATTGGTTTCCATTCTGCTGTTTTACAAGAACCTTACCCATTCCAACAATTTTGCAGGGTTTATCATCACCCAAACGAACTTGTCCAAAATCTCCTTGAACATAGTCATGAAAGTATTTCTTATCAGGTGTGGCATGGAATGAGGCCCCTGAATCTACCACCCAGGAATCAGTAATATTTTCGAAAGAAAAAATCAAAGCATCTTGTAACACCTCACCTGTCACATTTGCTTCATGATTGTTTTCTTGCTGTGCATCTCCTTCTTTTCCCTTCCGAGATCTACAATTTTTCTTTAGGTGTCCTTTCTTTCCACATTTCCAGCACTCTATCCCCGATTTGGACTTGGATCTGCCTTTCCTTGATTTACTGTGATATCCTGAGCTCTTTCCTCTTTCCATTTTTCTTCCTCTAGATTCTGCACTCAAAGCATTTCCCGATGTCTCACTAGAGCTTTTCCATCGCATTTCCTCGCTAATAATAGCACCGACAACATCATCAAACTTTAAAGTACTAGATCCAGAAACGGAGTTACTAATGGCCATTACCAAACCATTCCAACTTTCTGGTAATGAGCACAAGAATAACAGAGCTCTAATTTCATCATCAAAGTTTACCCCTACAGAACTTAACTGACTTGTAACTGTATTAAAATCATTTAAATGGTCTGCAACAGATCCACCTTCCGACATCTTCATATTAAATAACCGTTTCATAAGAAATACCTTGTTTGAGGCCGAGGGTTTTTCATATAGTTTCGACAATGCCTCCATCAAACTCGCTGTCGTGGTTTCCTTCGAAATGTTGAAGGCGGCTGACGCAACAAGGCACAACCGTATTGTTCCGAGTGCCTTTCTATCAAGAAGATTCCATTCTTCGTCTTTCATACCCGTCGGCATCTTTGTTTTTCCGCCCAATGGTAGGTATAGATCTTTCTGATACATATAATCTTCCATCTGCATCTTCCACAACGAGAAGTTTTGGCCGTTAAATTTCTCGACCCTAAACTTACCATCTTCCGCCATTGCTCCCACTCGAACCAGGAACCCTTCTTTCCTGCGAGTTTATCAGCCAAATAGACCTTCGGCTCTGATACCAGTTGTTAGAATATTATATATTACGGAGCAATGGAACACATAAAATATTGCAGAAATATAAACACAGAAAACACACAAAACAAGAGAGACACAGAGATACGTGGTTCACCCAGTTTGGGCTACGTCCACCCCGAACAGCCAGTCCTTCCTTTCTATTATCCAGCAAAATGAAGAGACACAACCTACAACAAAACCGTTGTAATATCCTCTGTTTTCTCTCACAGTCTCACCTCTCTGTTTCTTTCTCACACAATACACATCTATTTCATAGCCTCAAATACAATACCCTCATACAAAGAGAGGGGTTGCCTTCTAGGGAAAAAAACCCTAAACTAAACATAAGTTCTACCGTCAGATCATCCGCCTAATGAACGGCCCAGATTGACTAGAAATTACTATACTTTTACAAGGCAATTTTAAAGTTGTTTTTAGCTTCAGGAGCGCTACCCCCGAAACCCCCCGCCAGGGGGGCGCTCCCAAAAGTCGCTGCAGCCCCCCCTGGACCCCCCTTGCAACGAATATTTTACGGGTGGTGTTGCCACCCCCATTTTGAACTGGGGTCCAATGTGGCGGTACTATAAAAGATAATCAGGCTCCACACCCAACAGAGAATAACAACCGCGGCATATGCAGCTTCACCCCAGAAGGTTGCGGGAGTTCTAGATTCATCAAGCATGGCACGGGCCATTTGTTGCACTGTTCTATTCATCCTTTCCGCCACTGCATTTTGCTAAGGAGTCCTTGCTGTAGAGAATTCCATTCTTATTCCATGTTGTTGTGGGGAAGAGTGTCTATTCAGAACGATCCTATCCCACTAAGGTGTGACACTGCCTTAGCAACAAACAGAGAAAACTACTTTTGTATTCTTCTTTATGAACTATAAACGAAGAGGAATAGCATGAACCAACCTGTGTCTTGCGCTAGTCCTTTGATCCAATCTCTCTCCTCTTTGACAGCTTCTAGCTACCTGCTCCCTTACTTGCCCAGCTTCACCAAGTTCCTGTAAGATCACAGAAGAAGAAAACTACACAAAGACATGGATTTATATTCATAAATAGCTTAGGATCAGATTTAAGCTAAACATACAAATGTAACAAGCATCAATGATACAAAAGCATGTAGGAGAAACTCAAATAGTTTTATTGATATAACAAGAAGATCCAGGAGGAGATACAACCAAGTGAGTCCCGATCCAGCATCAACCTCCCAGCAAAGGAATCCCTTCTTCACCTCCAACAAAGCATAAATCACCCAATGCACTGATCTCAATCTCAAAACCAACAGCAATTCTCTGCAATGTACAAAATTCCAGCCTCTGGATCTCTGGGATGAGGGATCCATATATAGATGTATGCAAAGAAGATGAGTCAGCTTGTCATTTGACTAGTGTCTTCTCTCTGTCAGTTCTTGCTTCCACTTGGAGGCTGAGAGCCTCTTACTCATCCTTGGTCGAACTCAGTGAGGCAAGTGTCATGGAGGAAGATTCTAGAAGCTTCCATTGTCTTTCCACCTCACGAAATGGCACTACCATTTGTCATTTCTCGCTCAGCGCACCCTGGTAGTGCATTTAGGTGCGTTGCAACGCACCTAGCTAGTGTACTGGGGTGCTATGCAACGTAGGTAGCTAGTGGAGCAGCTGAAATGATCCTGATTTGACTGATTCTAAGCAGTTTCTGGTGGAGAACTTCTGGGAGAAGCTGTAATTTGTTGACCTTGTTCCTTTAGGGGCAAGAACAACACTTTTAGGGACTTAGGATCCCTTGGTTTATGGACATTTCATGCTTAGAGTTGTAAGGCACAAAAATGTCTATAACAGTTGCCCCCTAAAGTATGAGGCCGTTTATCGGGTGAAATGCTTTATTAGGAGGATCCGAAGTTCTTTCAATGCTGGGAGGAGACCTGTAATAAGATACAATACAATACATTATCTTCATACTATTTTTCATGATTTAGCTGAGGCGGGCATTCCCATGCTCAGCTTTATAAATTCATTTTCATGTACATAGGACAGACAATCGTCTGATGGTAGACTGATGATTCTGGTAGAGCCATCATCCTTTTGGTAGGATGATTATCTGTGCTGCAATGCTATACATTTCAATGTCTTTATTTTCCTGAATATATATCGCAGCCCGGATGGATGAAACTAGATCCGGGGTCTTCAGTCTCATCCGATCTTCACTCGAAGCACAAGTCGATCCATGTGAGAAATGTTTTGAAGTCGAATATGGAAAGACATCGCTTGATTACCAGTCAATGATGTAAACCGTTAACAAGCGCGAGAGGAATCACCGATAATGATGATGACCCTCAAGGTACTTCAGTACAATTCACGTGTTGTGAATAAAGGACTTGGCGTCGAACACCACACAAAATCTTTCGGTCGAAGGTCATTGATGTATATCTGTTGCCAGAAGTGAGAAACTTGCCATTGAGGCATGCAAGCTTCAAAGTACTGAAGGGGGTGTTCCTAGATCAACTTCTTGGAAAATGAGCTGATGTCGACAAGAAGCGATCCGTCAAAGGAGGGCCTTAATGAATCCCACATCAATGACACGAAATGGAGCAAATGATTTTGATGGAGGTGAAAACGATCTGATGATATATGGTTCAGGGTGGCGGTCATGAAAGAATGAAGTATAATGTATGGTAGTGGATGGGACACAGGTGACTTCTCTGGATGACATCTCTTGAACATGTTGGCAACACTTATGTGATGGAATGGTAGCATTTATCCCAAATGTGGATGGTATGGCGTGACCATGGTGATGTGACTGGTGAATGAAACAACCCAACCCGACTCAGGAACGAAGTGGAAGTGTCATGTTCAAGAGCGACTTGCTACCAATTAAGGTTCTTTGAGTTCTTCCCAATTTTTCCCCAGTCATTGCTGACCAGTACTTCTTTATTTTTGTCAAGCTTGAGGAGGATAACATATGCTTGTTCTATAATTTTCCCTTCGGGCAAACCAATCGCTATGTTTTAACGAGCCTAGTGATAGTGAAACTCGTTCTCGTCTAAAGACAAGTTTGTCGCTATTAATGTTTTTAACGAGTCTAACGACAAAGATAACTCGGTCCTTTTCATTTTTAGAGAGTCTGGAAAGGTACGTAAATTTAACTCCGGAATTCCTTTTTCATCATCTAATTCCTTAAGTCCGAAAAAGTATAAAACAATACAGAAGGGATGAATTTTCGATAGTTTTAACGAGCCGAACAAAACAAGCGCTCGATCTTTTTGTGCAATAATCCCTCAGGTCCAAAAAGATTAAAATCTAGAGGAGGGATAGCACTTCCGGTCGCTTTAATGAGCTGGAAGGCCAAAACTCGGCAATCTTTTCATATTTTACGAGTCAGATGAAAAGAGCTTAAAGAAGACTCATCTTTCGAGGAACGAGTGATAAGATGGGTAGCAGTTGATTCCAGGTAAGGTTTGGAATTTTCCAATCACGGTAGTGTCACAAGGATGGCTAGTGAAATCAATATTCGCAGCTGTTCCTCAAAATGGGTAAACAATCAAATGGAGGTGAACGATCGGCCAATGGAAAAGTGGAGGTGACGGTGCAAACATGACCAAGGCTTTAATGGTTGATAATGCTACATTCACGGTGGTTATTTACGGGAGGATAGTTCATTTTTTAATGAGCTTAAACGCGGATTGAAACACTTGCTCGGTCTTATGTTTATTTTTTAATGAGCTTGAACTATGTGCTAAAACTGCTTGATTGGATGGTCTTGTTTTGATTTTACCATAAATAGCTTTGTCCTTTCGAAGATAGTACTGTATTTTCAATTGATTCATCAAAATAGTCAGAAATGAACAATATTTGCTTGAAAATGAGATTAAAACGCTAATATTTTACTTTGAACTACGTAAAAGCAATCAAAAAGTGTTTTTTACCTGTCATTTTACCATTTCATTTGAACTTGGTTTGTTGGAGCTTTGGAGGTGCTTTTCCCCCTCGATTTTCATCAGCTGATTTCGGGAGATTCTGTGGACGATTCTCGGCGCCGCCCGAACTAGGTAGGAGCTAAACCCGAGCTCTTTCATTTCATGGTTTCCTTTTTGCATTCTGTGCTTTATTCCTTTTTTTTCTGAGCCCCTGGGGTTTGATGGATTCGTTTTGCCATCAACGCACCCTCAGTACATCGAAACCTACGCTGAATGTTGGCCTGTATGGAGGCATTTTGACATTCAACGCACTTGAAACACTGCTGTAGGTGCGTTGGGCGCAGAAAAGGAATTTGTTGCACAGTTTTTGATGGAGTTTTTGCCTGTTTCTCATCAAAATCAGGATCTAACTCCTCTCATGTTTGTTTTTGCAGAGATCTCGGAGCAAGATGACCCTTACATGGCGAGAACCAGAACATGAAGAAGAGGACATGATTGCCCTACATGATCCAGTTACAGTGAACGCGCTGCGGAATTGTGGCTTGCTGAAGTTCTTCCGCATCTCTAGCATGAGACAATAGATTAACTTACTGCAGTATTTGCTCGATGCTTGGGATCCTATCAATCAAGTTTTCCAGATTAGGGGCAAATCTATCCCCTTGACAATAGTAGACATCTATTTCTTGACTGGCTTGTCGAGGCGGGGTGCCCCCATATCTTTGTCAGGTTCGGTCCGAGGAAGCGATTCTGTGAGAGATTATGTCCGCCAATATTGCAGGGAAGGATCTCAGCTGAGTAAAGACGGCAAGATCATCATTCGTGATGTCACTGACAGGTCCCTTAGGACTATCCTATTTAATTTTGGTAGGATGGCCGGTAGTGCGTCTCTTCATGTAGCCAATAGATCCTATATGCAGCATGCCTTGGAATGCCTCCAACCGAAGGTGTTCAACTGGTGCGACGCAGTACTTCTTGTGATGAAAGAACAGTTGACAAAGATAAAGAACAGGAGGTTGAAGAACTTTGGGTTCGGTTCTATTTTGATCACCTTTGCCTTGGAGAAGATACCACTGATGCAGCCGCAATACATTGCACTCGATTTACCTTCTCCTACTGAACCACGTATGCAGAGATGGGTTGACCATATGTCTAGGCATGCTGGTCAGTCTCAGATTTCGTTTTCTGATACCTTCTTCAGGTGGTTTGATCGTCAGGAGATGGTTTATGCTGAGTATCCATATGCTGGTATGGAATTCCGGGGTGACCCAGATTTGGTACTACCGGATGGCGAGCAGTGGGGTGCTATTGGTAAAATCTCTGACCATATTGATGTTTACTGTTTTTGTTTATAATGTCCTTGTGCTTTATTCTATCAAGACTTTAATCAAACTCATGTGTACATGCAGATGTTGGTCCTGTTCATGCAGTAGTTCGCCTAAGAGTACCAGCCGTTTCCCCAGCAGGAGAGGCTGCCGAAAGAGTCATTCTTCGCGACCTCGATGTGGCCGAGACTCTCACAGCTGTGCAGGAGTAGGTTGAGAGCCTTACTCTCGGTATTCCAGATGTGAGGATCGATGAGCTACCTTTGCAGTTACAGCGGCATACTACTGGTGTGCCCAAATGATGGACTTGTCTCTTACGCATGATTGCACAGGCTGTGACTTGCTATCACGAGCATCATTAGACTAGGGTGCCCCCTAGCATTTTGAGTTTTTGAGTCGTGTGACCGATTTTGTCTTGGTTATAGAACATTATATGTAAACCATAAACAGCTATATATATTTTTGATTTTCGGGGTTTTATTTTGGTTGAGCTATATGATCCACATGTAAAACATTGATGATATGTTTCTTTTTATAAATGTTGCAAATGTATATCTAACACATAGTTTGCTGATGAGTTAGTTAATGTGTTTAAGCTTCTGGAAATATGTTGATATTGAATAAGATCAAATTGTCTTTCCAAAATCTTAACCCTTAGGAACATGCGATAAATAGCTGGATTTCGGACAGAATAGATACCAGTGAGTTGTAGTATTATGAGTTGTGAGTCTAGCCTGACAATTAGTCGGCGTATACCATGAGTGATGGCATCAGAGAGTAGTTCTATCAACGCGCTATACTCCGCGATGTTATTCGTTGATCGACCAATACATACACCTATGAAACTTACTAACTCGCCGCTTGGATCAAAAATGACCCAGGCTGCGGAGGACAGGTTCCGTGAACTACGACTCGCTCCATCGGCATATCCAACACATGGCTCCAATAGGTTTGACAGCTGCAATAAATGTAAAAAGTGGATTACTCGACCAAAACAAACACTTTAGCGAAAACAAAAATATAACAAAAGCATGCAGGTTACTATTAGGCATAGTAACGCTTGAGGTACAACCTATTACGAGGTTGCGCCAGTGGAATTCCGTCATAATCCATTAACTCGTAGGCTCCTTTTGCTAACACTCGTTTAACAATATAGGGAACCATCCATAAAGACTTAAATTTACCAGCTCCCAATTTATCGGATTCTTGGTCATAAAGAAAGACCAAGTCACCTTCTGAGAAGACACGGGGTTTGACATTTTTGTCGAACTGCACCTTGACTCGTTTCTTATGGGCTTCATTAGCCAAAGCGGCGTCATGACGGGTTTCATCCAATTGGATTAATTCCAAAAAATGAGCCTCTTCCTCTGAAGTTCCGGGGAGGAGATCAATTGTGAGTTTGAGAGACGAGATTTCACACTGGATTGGTAAGACTGCTTCCAGGCCGTACACCAGTTGGAAGGGTGTGAATCCGGTTGCATTCCTTACCGACGTTCGATAGGCCCACAGAGCTGAGTATAGGATTAGGTGCCATCTTCTCTTGTGAACTCCAATCATCCTTTGCAACATGCGATTTAGGACCTTGTTGATCACTTCAACCTGTCCATTGGCTTGCGGATAATATGGAGGGGAGCTGTCGTGAGACAACCCTAGTTTGGCAGTTAATTCGACCATCATGTGATTGTGAAAATGCGATCCATGATCTGTGACTATAGCTTGTGGTATGCCGAATCTGGTGACTACATGATTGAAAAAGAATAGGGCAGCTGTTTCACCAGTATTATCTAATGTAGGCATCGCCTCGGCCCATTTGGTAAAATAGTCAACTGCGACTATGATATACCCATGCCCCCCGGTTGAGGTGGGGTTACATGTCATGAAATCGATGCCCCATTTGGCGAATGGACCAACAGCTACTATTGGCTGTAGAGGTGTGGGTGGTCTTCTGGTTTTGCTATTGAAAATTTGACAAGCATGGCAACTTCTAACTGCGGTTATGCAATCTTTGAACATTGTTGGCCAAAAGTATCCTCCTCGTAACTGTGGATGATCAGTCCGCTTTCGCGAATGAGCCGAAAGGTTGTCGAGGTATGGTTGAACGATGTTCTTGATTTCATGGAAGGCATAATTCATTGCCCTTTGAAACGTCGCCCCTGCGTTCTTTAGACCAAAGGGTAATTTTCGATACGCAAATGTGCCCCACGGACAAATAAATGCAGTCTTTGACTGTTCCTGTGGGCGGATATTTATTTGATTATACCCGGAGAATCCATCCATGAATGAAAAGATTTCACATCCAGTGCATTCATCAATTATCTGGTCGATAAAGGGTGTAGGGTAGTTGTCCTTCGGACAAGCTTGATTTACATCCCTATAATCGACGCACACTCTAATTGTCCCTTGTTTCTTCATAACAGGGACAATATTCGATACCTAATCGGTTAGAGGAACCGGGTAGATGAAACCAGCATGGAGAAGTTTTTCAACTTCTGCCTTAATGGCAACGACTTTCTTGGGGTGCACCTGCCTTAGCCGTTGTCGTACTGGTTTGACATCTGGATACATCTTAATCTCGTGTTCAACGATACTCGAGTCAATGCCTGGCATTTCATCGTATGACCAAGCAAATACATCTCTGAATTCGCGAAAAAGAGCGTTATATATTTCCATTTCTGAAGGAGAACAACATTTGCCAACATAAATATTCTCTAGAACATCTGTTTTGGTCGAGATATTTATGGCTATAGTCTCTTCAATATTGGATAAGTTTCGCTCGGAATCCACCGTATTTACAGTATTTGATAGGAAATCAAAGACTGAAGGATGATAAAGGTCATTTTGAGTATCTTCTCCATAATCTGGAAGAAGGGAATGATGGTGGGAATCATTCCATGGTGCCCCTTCAATCAACATTGATTCGACAATTCCTTCGTCGGTTCCATGCACTCGCGACCAAGGATCTGAAGGGGTACCATATTCTCTAGACCTATCTATCCAAACGCTTGACGAGCGTTGACCTGGGTTTGCCTCCCATGCTAGGAACATTGATTGCTACAATATTTCCGTTGGGCTTGGGGGTAAAACCATTTCATGACCCATGTCAATAACGTTTTCTGAGATCTTTCATGTCAAAGATATCATATTGCAGGTTCCTACTGACGCTACTTCTCCCATATTGATTGGCGGTGGAAGTGCGAAAGTTCCCATTAATATAGGGTCTTTTAGTAGGCCTACTCCGATATTTTGAAGCGAATGGGTGCTTCCATGGATCATTGGAATGCTTCCCGTAACTTGAGAACCATTGGGGAGGAAGTCTTGTTGATCGACGATTGTAATCCCTCCTTGAAAGGGGAATGCAATCTTTCTGAAATAGGTCGACACAACAGCTGCCATGGCGTAAATCCATGGTCTTCCTAGTAGGATGTTGTAATCAAGATTCCCATCAATGACTTCAACATCTATTTCTACCGTTTTCCCCCCTAGTTCAACTTTCAAGTTATTTAGGATACCATACGGGGTATACGTTCGTCCGTCAAATGTTTTTAATGTCGTCGAAGATCTCGACAAGGTTGGAGATCCTAAAGTTTTCCAGTAACTCATCGACATAATGCATGTAGATGCCCCCTCATCAATAATTGTTCGATGAACAGTTTTGTTGAGGGCTTTCACTTGAATAAGGAAAGCTAATTGAGCTGGTAACTAAGGATCGTATCCTTTATGATCGAAGGATACAAGATTGGAATCCTTTGGGTCAACCCCACCAATGGCTGATAATAACGCTTGCCTTCGGGATGGGAAATTTTGTAGTACTTCAAGAGTCGACATAGCGGATGGCGATTGGGCCAAATATTCCACTTTCAACTAGATTTGATTGCAATTGAAGAAATTGTAGAAGATCCTCAAACAAGTACTCCAACACAATTTGGAGTTGGGATCACTCTATATCCTTCCTCATCAGAAGTTAGTCTACCACCAGCGGAAGTTCCTGTAGGATCACTAGGGAAACTTTTGGATAGACTACAAATGTCTGAACAACCGTCAACATCTAGCACTGTGGCACCTGACACAGTGACAACAGAACTCCCTGTTGTCACTCCGAAAATGTTCGCCGGCATACCATCTGCCCCGACTAGCTCTCAGCCGCTAGAAGGAGCCCACTCAGGGGCTATTACGACAATATGGTCCGTTCCTATTTGTTCCTCCGGAATAATATCCAGCAATTCTTATGTTGGGTCTCAACAAATTGATCCATTTGGAGGTAAATTTGGGCAATCCAATCCCCAAGGGCAGACAATCCCCTTGAGTTCCGAATTACCACCGTATGGGGGTCAAAATGCCCTTTCATTACCCCCTCCAGGAGAATATCCATACGGGAGTTCACAACAATATTCAGGTTACACTGGAATTACCTCAAGTGGTTGGGTACCTATGCTACCTCAACAACCAAGAGTTGTGTATTCAATGCAACAATGTGTACCTATGTCAAATATCCCGACTACACCAGCTATTGTGACAGTGTCACAAGTTCAAACGCTGCCTGTTGAATGCCAACCTCAGATTTCTCAGGTTGTAATGTAGCAGCCCCTTGACCCTGCGACTCAACCACAATCGCCAACTGGTGGGGCGACACAGGTCCAAATGGGTACAATTACCCCACACCTTGGTCCAACGGTTAGTATAGCGCAACAGCACATGGCTTCACAACCGTGGCTGGTGCAATACCAACAACCACAATTCCAACAAGTATACCAAGGTTCTGAGCAGCAAATCTTTGCGAACAGTGGACAGCCGTACATTCAAAACGGTCAAAATCAACCATTTTACAATGGTCATGTCCACCAACCTTATCAGTCATACCAGCATCAAATGCATTATGCTGGCACGCAAAGACCAACTGCTCAGGCGATTCCATCGTATCCTGGGTATGCTTCACCTAACCTGAATCAGTAGTTACCATTCGTGGCAACTTTAGAGTTACCTGATTTACACCGGCTAACAAACGATCCAATTGCTTACGCCCCTTGGTGGCCAGTGATTCCGCATAAACTTCCATCAGATATTCCTAAATTTAATGGAAATCTGGGTGAAGATCCATCGAATCACGTGATGACATTTCATCTATGGTGTTCGTCAAAGACCCTAAATGATGATTCGATAAGACTTCGCCTCTTTCAGAGGACGTTAATGGGTCCAGCGGCAAAATGGCACATTGAATTGCCTAGAGCTTCGTTCGACAACTTCAGTACCTTAGCTACAACCTTTTTAACCCATTTTCAGTTATCGATAAGGTATGAAACAGGAACGGAACTCCTTACCAACTTCAAACAGAAAACGGCCACTCACATATCTGATCATATACATGAGTGGCGACGTCGTCGTAGGATGGTAAAAACGTACGTCCTCGATTAGCTATTAGCTGAATGGTTTATCAAGTCATTACTTCCTTCCATCACGGAAGATGTGGCAAAGGGGGGAGTCGTAACGGAAGAGCAAGTTATCACTCGTGCGCAATATCTAGACTTGATCTATACTCAGTCTGCCATGCTCTACGACAAAATACCTGACGCCCCTAGACCGGAATTCTCAATTCCTCCTCCTCCTAAATCAAACAATGACTCTCACGCCGGCGATGGCGTGATTGGCACAACAAACCCGAAATCGACAAAGGCTACATCCAAGAAGGCCCGTAAGATTTCGGATCAAAATGCAAAAGAAGAAATTCTTGCTTCGGAAGTAAATGCCGTATCGACAGATAAGGGCAAAGAAACCAAACAACTAGGAAGCAAGAAGAAAGGCAAAGGGAAGAAGAAGAAACAGGATGAGTCATCTCCCGAAAAATCTTCTTCAAACCCTCCTAGAAATAGGAAACCCCCTTCAGGGTGTCAGATATGTGATGAGGATCATTGGACGAAAGAATGTCCATACAAAGCTGAGATTAAGAAATTCTTTAAAAGTTCGAAAACCTCGGCAGTGTTAACTGATCCGTTTCCAAATCCAGGAACAAATCTGGTTGAAAGTGGAAATGCTTCCCCGTCTCAAGTGCTAATGTTGTCGGTTTCAAAACAGCAAAATGATGCTTTGATTTCGACAAGGAACAAAGATTACGGGAATCCGCAGCTGTCGAACAAAAAGGACAAAGATCAACCAAGTAGTTCGACAACAACTTCGACAGAAGTTGTAACACCCACCATTCCCGAATTAACCATAAAACCGCCAAAGGGAGTAGTACACAAGTCAACATTTAATCCCTGCGCTAGAGCGGTGCAGCATTATAATATAGTGGAAGATTATAATGCTGCGCCGCTCTAGCGGAGGGATTAAATGTCAAATTGTGTACTACTCCCTTTGGCGGTTTTATGGTTAATTCGGGAATGGTGGGTGTTACAACTTTTGTCGAAGTTGTTGTCGAACTACTTGGTTGATCTTTGTCCTTGTTGTTCGACAGTTGCAGATTCTCGTAATCTTTGTTCCTTGTGGAAATCAAAGCATCATTTTGCTGTTTTGAAACCGACAACATTAGCACTTGAGACGAGGAAGCATTGCCACTTTCAACCAGATTTGTTCCTGGATTTGGAAACAGATCAGTTAACACTACCGAGGTTTTCGAACTTTTAAAGAATTTCTTAATCTCATCTTTGTATGGACATTCTTTCGTCCAATGATCCTCATCACATATCTGACACCCTGAAGGGGGTTTCCTATTTCTAGGAGGGTTTGAAGAAGATTTTTCGGGAGATGACTCATCTTGTTTCTTCTTCCTCCCTTTGCCTTTCTTCTTGCTTCCTGGTTGTTTGGTTTCTTTGCCCTTATCCGTCGATACAACATTTACTTCCGAAGCAAGAATTTCGTCTTTTGCATTTTGATCCGAAATCTTACGGGCCTTCTTGGATGTAGCCTTTGTCGATTTCGCATTTGTTTTGCCAATCATGCCATCGCCGGCGTGAGAGTCATTGTTTGATTTAGGAGGAGGAATTGAGAATTCCGGTCTAGGGGCGTCAGGTATTTTGTCGTAGAGCGTGGCAGACTGAGTATAGATCAAGTCCAGATATTGCGCACGAGCAATAACTTGCTCTTCCATTACGACTCCCCCCTTTGCCACATCTTCCGTGATGGAAGGAAGTAATGACTTGATAAACCATTCAGCTAATAGCTGATCGGGGACGTACGTTTTTACCATCCTACGACGACGTCGCCACTCATGTATATGGTCAGATATGTGAGTGGCCGTTGTCTGTTTGAAGTTGGTAAGGAGTTCCGTTCCCATTTCATACCTTATCGGTAATTGAAAATGGGTTAAAAAGGTTGTGGCTAAGGTACTGAAGTTGTTGAACGAAGCTCTAGGCAATTCAATGTACCATTTTGCCGCTGGACCCGTTAACGTCCTCTGAAAGAGGTGAAGTCTTATCGAATCATCATTTAGGGTGTTTGACGAACACCATAGATGAAATGTCATCACGTGATTCGATGGATATTCACCCGGATTTCCATTAAATTTAGGAATATCTGATGGAAGTTTATGCAGAATCGTTGGCCACCAAGGGGCATAAGCAATTGGATCGTTTGTTAACCGGTGTAAATCAGGTAACTCTAAAGTTGCCATGAATGGTAACTGCTGATTCAGGTTAGGTGAAGCATACCCAGGATACGATGGAATCGCCTGAGCAGTTGGTCTTTGCGTGCCAGCATAATGCATTTGATGCTGGTATGACTGATAAGGTTGGTGGACATGGCCATTGTAAAATGGTTGATTTTGACCGTTTTGAATGTACGGCTGTCCACTGTTCGCAAAGATTTGCTACTGAGAACCTTGGTATACTTGTTGGAATTGTGGTTGTTGGTATTGCACCAGCCACGATTGTGAAGCCATGTGTTGTTGCGCTATACTAACCGTTGGACCAAGGTGTGGGGTAATTGTACCCGTTTGGACCTGTGTCGCCCCACCAGTTGGCGATTGTGGTTGAGTCGCAGGGTCAAGGGGCTGTTGCATTACAACCTGAGAAATCTGAGGTTGGCATACAACACGCAGCGTTTGAACTTGTGACACCATCACAATAGCTGGTGTAGTCGGGATATTCGACATAGGTACACATTGTTGCATTGAATACACAACTCTTGGTTGTTGAGGTAGCATAGGTACCCAACCACTTGAGGTAATTCCAGTGTAACCTGAATATTGTTGTGAACTCCCGTATGGATATTCTCCCAGAGGGGGTAATGAAAGGGCATACTGCCCCCCATACGGTGGTAATCCGGAACTCAAGGGGATTGTCTGCCCTTGGGGACTGGATTGCCCAAATTGACCTCCAAATGGATCAATTTGTTGAGACCCAACATAAGAGTTGCCGGATATTATTCCGGAGGAACAAACAGGAACAGACCATACTGTCGTAATAGCCCCTGAGTGGGCTCCTTCTAGCGGCTGAGAGCTAGTCGGGACAGATGGTATGCCAGTGAACATTGTCGGAGTGACATCAGGGAGTTCTACTGTCGCTATGTCAGGTGCCACAGTCCTAGATGTTGACGGTTGTTCAGACATTTGTAGTCTATCCAAAAGATTCCCTAGCGATTCTACAAGAACTTCCGCTGGTGGTAGACTAACTTCTGATGAAGAAGGATATAGAGTGATCCCGACTCCAAAGTGTGTTGGAGTACTTGTTTGAGGATCTTCTACAATTTCTTCAATTGCAATCAGACCAGGTGGAAGGGGAAGACCGTCAGGTCCGTAAAATATTTCTGGTGCCGAAGAAGGTGTGGAATCGACAGCGACAGATGTTTGAAGAGCAAGACTCTCCGAACCAGTTATAGATGGAACTGGTTCGGTAACACAAGTGTTTACTTTCAGACTAGGATCAGTGTCACTGTCCCTCTATGGCTGTTGAACTTCTTCTGTAGAGGTAGGGATCCCAGAAATATTTGGAGTAACCGAAATCTCTGATGTCATTGGAACACTTGTTCTAACTTTAATAGGAGATTTGGAACCGGTTAAATGAGTTCGCATTGTCCGTACTGGTTTCGATTCCGGAGACAAAGATGGTTGACTCGTAAGCCTCCGCGAACGACGGGGTTTCAATTGACTTTCTTCCACGATTTCGGATTACTTGATCAACTAAAATAAAAGGGGAATTATGTTTCCGAGTTAAATGAATTTTAGACGCTTTAGACACGACTTGTTTTTTCAATTTTAAAGAGTCGAGAAAAAACAAAAGATGACTCTAGTCTCCTTCGATTTTTAATGAGCCTGAAGTGACAAGTGCTCAGATGGACCTTTTCCGTTAAGGAGTCTAAAAAGGAACGAAAGGGACTGCTTTGGAGATCTAGGTAGAGGGAGTACCAAACCAATCACAAAACTGCAGAATACATTTTACGGTACGGCAGTCAATCTTCCCAAATGCTGTGTTCGGTGCATTGCGATCAGTAGGGCGGTCGACACGGCTTCCTATGGATAAAAGGTTTTAAGCCTATAGGGGTCTCCCAATATATACTTGACAGTACGCGGGAGCACAAGTCCGTACTGGCACTTATCGTCTCACAGTGGAGGAATCACCCAACCATCAGTGAGGACAACAGTTACCAAGCTTTACGACGCCGGAACACGTCTCTAGCCTAGACCTCTATGTTGTGCGTTAAGTTCCAAAGCGTTGTTAGATTCATTCAATTTATTTTAAGTTGATCTTTCTTAGAAGTTTGTCTTTTGGGTTCACCACGAGATGTAGATGTAATTCCTAAATGCAATCTAAAGATGATAAGAAAATCTTTTATCTCTTTTCAACAATGAAAATCCTAGCTACAAGGGGAAAAGAAAGACACAATCTTTTCTCAAAGAGCAAAGAGCACACTGTAAATGCACTTTTCCTAAATCAAGCCATACAAAATATCAATATGAAAATGCACATGTGCATGTATTTGTTTTCCACTTTCTTAATATTGATGCCTAAAAAGAAAGTTGATGTACAAATCTGAATTCGCTTTCAAATGACAAACACAAACAAGCTCCTTTTCGAAATCAAAAGGTAGAGATGATTACGACACTTTATGATTTTGAAATAAACACTCATTTCGACACTAGAAAGTCACAAATTAAAACCAAAGGCAAAAGTAAAATCATAATCGACTGTCAACAGCAAATGAACTTTCTCCTAAGACCAAAATCGACAGTTACGACAGATCTAAATCAGAGGACGACAGTATGACTATTTCACTTTTGCAATGGAAAACTGTAAAGGATGCCACAAACACACAAAAACACCTACAGTATTTTTGTACAAAGGAGGCGGAATTAAGGCAAAGAAAAGGAGTTTTCAGACAGGTACACACACTGATCAGAGGCTGCAAAAATCAGAGACAAAACTGGACAAAATGAAGCAAAGAACCTCAGCTGCACAGAGCAAGTCTGATCAGCGCACCTGTTGCACAGAGAAACTGAATTGCAGCGCAGGTAGCCCTCTCGAGACCTGTATTGAAATGCAGAACCTCTTCACAGAGCTTTCACTAGGGCAGAAACGAGACTTCTATCCAGGTTCTGGGTCACGGTTTGCAGTTTAATCTATGGTTTTTGGCCGAGTAAAAGTAATCAGTAAGGTACAATCAGAGGGATGATTTAAAGGAGGACTAAGAGCTATCACAAAGGGAAATCAGATCATTTGTGAATCCACTGTTCAAATCATAAACAGATCCAGTGAATGGATTGAAGTAGCAGGTGTCTACTTTGCATTTGAAAATGGCAAATGCAGTTCGATTGCTACTTCTAAGTCTATGAAACAAACAGCAAGAGAAACACAAATAAACTAATTAGACAATCGTCCCCAGTGGAGTCGCCATTTTGTTGTGGGGAAAAGTGTCTATTTAGAACGACCCTATCCCACTAAGGTGTGACAGTGCCTTAGCAACAAATAGAGAAAACTACTTTTGTATTCTTCTTTATGAACTATAAACGAAGAGGAATAGGATGAACCAACCTGTGTCTTGCGCTAGTCCTTTGATCCAATCTCTCTCCTCTTTGACAGTTTCCAGCTACCTGCTCCCTTACTTGCCCAGCTTCACCAAGTTCCTGTAAGATCATAGAAGAATAAAACTACACAAAGACATGGATTTATATTCATAAATAGCTTAGGATCAGATTTAAGCTAAACATACAAATGTAACAAGCATCAATGATTCACAAGCATGTAGGAGAAACTCAAATAGTTTTATTGATATAACAAGAAGATCTAGGAGGAGATACAACCAAGTGAGTCCCGATCCAGCATCAACCTCCCAGCAAAGGAATCCCTTCTTCATCTCCAACAAAGCATAAATCACCCAATGCACTGATCTCAATCTCAAAACCAACAACAATTCTCTGCAATGTACAAAATTCCGGCCTCTGGATCTCTGGGATGAGGGATCCATATATAGATGTATGCAAAGAAGATAAGTCAACTTGTCATTTGACTAGTGTCTTCTCTCTGTCAGTTCTTGCTTCCACTTGGAGGCTGAGAGCCTCTTACTCATCCTTGGTCGAACTCAGTGAGGCAAGTGTCATGGAGGAAGATTCTGGAAGCTTCCATTGTCTTTCCACCTCGCGGAATGGCATTGCCATTTGTCATTTCTCGCTCAGCGCACCCTGGTAGTGCATTTAGGTGCATTGCAACGCACCTAGCTAGTGTACTGGGGTGCTATGCAACGCAGGTAGCTAGTGGAGCAGCTGAAATGATCCTGATTTGACTGATTCTAAGCAGTTTCTGGTGGAGAACTTCTGGGAGAAGCTGTAATTTGTTGACCTTGTTCCTTTAGGGGCAGGAACAACACTTTTAGGGACTTAGGATCCCTTGGTTTATGGACATTTCATGCTTAGAGCTGTATGGCACAAAAATGTCTATAACACATGTTCTTCACAGAAATCGAAAAATTCATTTGAGGTAAACTCCCCACCTCTGTCAGACCTGAGGCACTTAATTTTGTGTTCTGATTCATTTTCAACCAAGGCTTTGAAGGATTTGAATTTTTCAAATGCTTCATCTTTGTGCGTCACAAGTCCTAACCAAACAAACCTGGAGAAGTCGTCAATGAATAATATAAGGTATTCTTCTCCTCGGGGTGTCCTTGTCCTAAATGGACCACATACATCTATATGGATAAGTTCGAGAGGCCTGCTGGCTGATCCTTATTTCTTAGGGAAGTTAGTCCTGGTTTGCTTACCAAACTAACGTGATTTGCATATTGTGTTGTCTGGAATTTTGATGTCTGGAAGACCACGAACTGCCTGGTATTTGCATGCTTTCCTTATTTGTGAAAAGCTTAGGTGCCCCAACCTCCGGTGCCATAACCAGTGTTCATCATCTTTGCTCAAATAGCATTGTTGTTGTCCTTCTTCAAATATGTATAGATTACTTAGAGTTCTTCTGCCTTTGATCACTATTTCACCTGTACCAAGATCACGAACCCGACATCCATTTGATTTAAATATTACCTCGGTTCCTTGATCACACATCTGACTGACACTCAGAAGATTATGCTTTAATCCATCAACATACAAAACATTTCCAGCTTTGACCTTTTCCTTTTATGGCTGCAGGAGTATCATTCCCAAACGAAACTTTCTTTCCCTTCTCTAAAGCAATATATGATTCAAGTTTTTCTTTATCACCTGTCGATGTACCATTGATTTTCCTGTCCTTCTGCATAAAATGCTATCCCACATCTTTCTGGTCGAAGTTCCTTTATTCTCCATGTTCTGGTGCTTGCAGCTTGTTCCTTTGTCTGTCGAAACCTGCTACTGCATTTAGAATCTTCATGACCAAAGTTATTACAAATAGAGCATTCAATTTCGTTTTCAAGAGTCGAGAAGTTGTTATAGGTCCTTTTCGTAATCCCAGTCATACTTCTTTGTTTTCGCGCTTCTCTAGTCATGATTGTCTTGTAGGCAACACATTGAGCTACTTTGTGAACAAAGTTATGACAAGAGAAACATTTGCCATTGAAGAAACTTCTGCGATTATCAAATTTACCAGCCATATGATTGTAGTTTCTATTTTCATCCATTCTTGAGGTAAATTGAGAAGATCTTACCTGTGGTTGATTGTAGCTTTTGTTCGCCCTTAAGGTGAATTGTCCTTGATTTCCCTGGTAGTCTTTGTTTATTCTTGATGGAATTTGTCCTTGTTTTACCTTATGGTCTCCATTTGGCTTTTGTTCATATCTCCTTGTTGCATCAAGATAACTCTTTGAGGTGGATGCTTGAGATGCTTCTCCAGCATACCCCAGACCTGTATTAATTAGAGGAGAGCGCTGTACATTGATGATCTCATCGAGAGTTTCAGATCCTTTAACAAATTTAAGATTAAGAACCTTTGTTTTCTCAATTTCTTTTCGCAGCCCAACAATTTCACTTTCTAACTTCTCAAGAGATTGTTCCTTTTCATCAAGTTGGATATGCAGAGTCTCAATGATCACATTCTTTTCTTCTAAGCATGTCTTGAGTCTAGACATATCCTAATAATAGCTATCCATATCTATAGCATCCACGTAATCATCATCTTCAAAAGCCATTAAAAGTTTATATGGATTACCTCGTTCATCTTCATCACTATTTGATAGACCATCACTGTCTTCATGGGTGTAATATCTCTTCTTATTTGCATTTTGTTTCTTGTTCCATTTAAACGGTTCTTTCCCTTTGTCAATCTTATCCTTGTGAGGACATTTGGTAGCATAGTGACCTACTCTTCCACAAGCAAAACATTTGAAAGGTAACTTACCTTTGAATATTCCAGTACCCTGTTGAAGATTTCTAACAAAATTTGATTCTTCTTCTTCTTCTGACACGTGCCCTGATTCATAGTACTCTCCTTTGCCTAAAGCCTTGAAGGCAGCTCCTCTCCTGACCGATGGACCTCCTTTCCTCATTTCATAAGTAGTTAAAATTCCATGTAGCTAAGACATGGCAAGAGTTCATAGATTCTCCTTTTCTTCTATTGCAGACACTTTAGATTCAAACTTAGGGGACAAGGATATTATAACTTTTTCAACCACAATCGCCTCTTTTATTTCTTCATCCAAGTTTTTCATGCAATTAACAATATCATATACCCGAAGGAAATAGTTAGCCACACTCTCATCATTATACATTCTAAGATTTTCATATTGAATCTTGAGGGTTTGAAGTTTTGCTCGCTTTACCTGTTCATCTCCTTCGTAGCTCAAGACAATCTTGACCCATATTTCTTTTGCGGATTTATATTGCATAACCTTCATGAATTCTGATTGAGATAAGCATCCCAACAGAGTATTGACTGCTTTAGCATTTGTTTCATATTTCTTTTTCTCAGCCGGATCTGTAGGAGTAGCTAAAAGAAAAGTGTACCCTGTATCTATGATATCCCAAACTTCTGTACCAAGAGATTGAAGATAAGCAGTAACTCTTACTTTCCAATAATTGAAGTTTGTCCCATCAAAAATCGGTGGCCTGATTGATGCTTCCCTCTCGTAGTTGCTCATGATGAACGATCTACCTTCAAGCGATCAAGCTTCTCTGAAGGACCTGCTCTGATACCAATTGTTGGAAATAATAATGAGAGGGGGTGTGAATCAGTATTATGAAATTCTTTTCAATATACCATCCAGATTTATATTTTAAGATATTCTGTATAATAATGAGCAAGAACAATGAAAAACAGATAGTCACACCAAAGAACACCAGATATATGGTGGAAACCCAATGTGGGTGAGAACCACCTACTGCAATATGTCTCTATCTTCTTTCAATTAGAAACTTCTTTTACAATGATTTTGTACTGGTGTAGCCCTTTACCAGTACGCAGGCTACAACTTACAGAGAGCTACAACTCTCTCTCATTTTCGAGTCTCTCCTGGAAGGGAGCTACTACCCCCTACTTTTCTTTCAAGGACCACCTTTCATAAATTTTTAAACTGGATCCATGAACATCAAATGATCATCAATTACATGTAAATCAAATTGCAGTAACCAAATCAACAATGACAGTAAACTAAACCCAGAACACCTTATCAACAGAAAAATTCAGCCAACAAAAGTCTTAAGACAGATCCGCAGTTTTTCTTTATCTGGCCTGCGTGTCTCCGCACTTCACCTTCTGTGCCATTGCGTATACCCACAGAGCGTCTTCTGCTACACCGCGTATCTACGCACCGCGCCTTCTGTCATGCTGCGTACTTCTACTGTGCCTCTGCACCTGCAGCTTCTGTCACACCGCGTACCTCTACTGTGCCTCTGCACCAGCGACTTCTATCGCGCTACGTACCTCCGCAATGGGCCTTCTATCGCGTCGCGTACCTCTGCAATGGGCCTTCTGTCACGCCGTGTACTTCTATTGTGCCTCCGCACCTGTGGCTTCTATCGCACCACGTACCTACGCACTGGGCCTTCTTCTGAACTGCGGACCCCCGCACTTTCACAATGGATCACCTGCGAACCTCCGCACTTGCACAGTGAATCGCCTGCGGACCTCTGATTAGAACCAAATAAACAGTCCTCCTATGTGCCACTAACAGTCAGATTCACCGATCCGATCATGCACCCGAGAGATCACGACTTCATAAATTCACTTCCAAATTCACTTTTATAAGATCAAGCTTTTAAACCGATAACCCAATATTTCAGATCTTAAGATATTCAAAATTCACAAGTGACTTGCCAAGTGATCTCCTCTCCCTCTTATAGGCAAGCCCTTACTAAAACCATGAATCAAAACCATAGAGATCCAATACAAGGGACCCAAAAACATGGGGCTCAATGATAATAATAATATAGAAACAATACCACGGACCGAAACCATAGGATCATGATCGACGGGCTAAATACCACGGGCCAAACATAAGAAACCCCACGTGAGCGCGCTTCTTTGCCTTGGAGAGAGTGAAATCGGGGGACCGCACCTTCTGAACGGAGAACCTGTGAATATGTATGCACCTCTTGGTTAGCGTACCTGCGTGTACGCACCTTTTGCACTGAGCACCTGCGAACCTCTTTATTTTTACTTATTTTAGACTCTGATCAGAGTTTTGCCATTTGAATGAGTTGCCATCAAGTACAACACCTGTACCATAGAGTCAAACCAGAATCATAATGCCAACATGCTCAAGAGGTGGAACCACCATCCCAGAGGTGGAAAGGTGACCCAAACTGACCCAACAACCAGCTCTAGAAACATCTAGAAGGCTGAATGTTCGAACTATTTCACCCAATTTGGATCATCGAGGGTACATAACTGAGCTTCAGCGCTGACATCGCTAGTGATTAGTGTAGCCAGTCAGATCATCACCAAAAGACAACAAATAACCCCGCGCTGGTGCATGAAATCGAACCATCGCAGGAATCAGATGTAATTCCATGCTGGTAGTGCAGATGGACTATTCACGCGCACCTTTCAGTGCGTATATTAAGCCTAAAGTCATGATGAGGTAGATAACTTAGGAAGAGTGGGTCAATTGGCAGCATAGGAGAGCATTTGTTCAGCATGAGCATGTTTGACTTGGACACATGACACAGTGGAAGGACCGGGAGTGAAGGCGGTGACAAATTACTGTGTAACAGATGCCCCCTAAAGTACGAAGCCTGAGAGAGTGGGAGGGGTGAAATGCTTTACAGAACAACTGAGCTAGAACACTGTCTAGAAGAACCTATAGGCCCAAGTACAACATCTTTGATAGTGAAGTACATGTAGTCTAAGCATGGACACAGCCATCAAAAAGACATACAAACTAGGTCTGTGGTATGGACACAACCATCCAGCTAATAAGACCATGATAATGATAAAGGTATGGTCGCAACCATCCATAAGGACTCAGGTATGGACGCAACAATCCATTAATGATTCATGTAATCACAAACCAATCCACGTAGCCTGAACATGTGTGATCTGAGTTTAGGGTCTTGAACCTAACCAACCTTAGTACAAATTCTAACATGCGAATAGAGGTGTTGAAGTCAAGCATGAGAGAAAATCGCTTGATTACCGGTCAATGATGTAAACCGTTAACAGGCATGAGAGAAACCATCAATAATGTCAATGGTTCTCAAGGTACTATCCAATACAATCCACGAAGTGTGAAAAATGAGTTGAAGTCGAACACTCATGGAATCACCCAATCGACGACCAATGATGTAAGTCGACCATTAGGCGCGAAGAACTTTCCATTGAGGCATGCAAGCTCCAAGGTACCAAAAGGGGTCTCTAGATCAGTCTCCTGGATAATGAGCTGATGTCGACAGGAGATGACCCATCGCAAGAGGGCTATGATGTTTCCCCCATCAACGACATGAGATAAGGAACAAGTGGTAGATGGTGAAATAGAGTATCAAAGAAGGAGACAAAGGTGTAAACTGCAGAAGGATTATACTCTTGAACATGTCGGTGACACGACTCTGAAGGGTGGCAGCATTTAGGTACCAAGGGATCATAAGCTTGATGGAGACAGCATAGATCAGATGGAATGAGGCTAAATGATAACCCAAACCCATGGAAGGCCAAATGACGATGTATGGATGTCCCAACCCAATAAGAAGCAGAAGTGTCGATGTTCAAGAGTGACTAGCTGCCAATTGATGATCAATGATAAACCTGATATTGAATCCAACCTAGTAATAATTTAACGAGCCCTAGGGAGGAAAAGCTCGAATCTCATCATGGTGATGAGTCCAATGTCGTCAGGGTTTAACGAGTCTGACATAGGTAAAACTCATAGTCTTTTTCATATTTAGGGAGTTTGAGAAAGACATGGAAAAGAAAACTCTGGGGGGGTCCTTTCTCGTAAAGTTGTGTCTCTCGAGCCCAAAAAAGTATAAAATGATACTCGAAAGAACTGCCTGACCATTACGATCGAGGAGTATTTTGATCTGAAAAAGTAGAAAAGAAACTGAAATCACGTCATTTCGTAAACCAATAAGGAGCCTGAAACGATAAAGGCCCGGCAATCTTTTCATTTTTACATGGTCAGAAAAGAGTTTAAAGCAGACCTCCATTTTTATTCTTTTTAACGAGTCAAAAAGGGAAAAATACTCGGCAACCTTTTCATCTTTTACGAGTCAGAAAAGAGCTTAAAGGTGACTCGTCCTAGAGGAACGAGTGGTATAAATGGTAGCAACTGGTTCCGGCAATGGTGGAACTGCTCAAAACATGTAATGGTCAAGAGGCTGGCTAGTAAAACCACTCATCGCTACAGTTCCTCAGGAAAGGAAGAACAACCAAGTGAAAGCATATGATTGGCCAAAGAGATGCTGACAATGGAAAGAAACAACCAAGGCTCATCTAGCAGAATTTAGTGGATAAAAAACAGTAGTCACAAGGTGTAAATCAGGTATGGGTTCATTTTTACACAAGCTTGAACCATGCAGAAATCTGATTGGATTCGGTTTCATGTTTGCACAAGCTTAAAATAAAAAACTATGCTTGTTATCAGTTCACATGCCCCCAGCATAGTGTTGCAAATCGAGGTGCATGCCCCCCAAACTTCATTGCATTCAACGAGGTGGATGGAATGAAGGTTCACTTTCGAAATCTTGGAAAGACTCAACTTGGATTTTACGAGATCATAATCAAAAACTCGATTTGAAAAGGGAGTTGTTTCATTTTTTAATGAGCTTGACACAGTAAAAGAACTATCCTCATAACCTTTGTTTCATTTTTTAACGAGGTTGACACAGGAACAAACTATCCTCGGAACACCTAGTTTCATTTTTTAACGAGGTTGACATAGGAGCAAACTATCCTCGGAATATTGTTCATGGGTCTTATGAGAACATGGCTCCCAAGAGGTCTTCGCGGGATGGAAGAAGCGCACTCGGGGAGGAATACATGTCATGATGCACCAATGACAGATCGGGTTCCAATGCCCCCAGTACATGATGTACGAGACCATCTGCATGAGCATTAGCAGAGGTAGAGACAGAATGTGTAGCCACATAATTGACCTATGGTAAGGAAGGTACTGCTTGTGAGAAAGAACCAAGAGGGGATGATAGTTGCGCAGGAGGCACCGGGGGATTAAAGAATGATAATTGATCGATGGTCACCATTCTTCCATCATCTGGAAAACAAACCACATGGAAAAGTGAAGAGACAATGGCCCCCATGGCATAAACATAGTCACAACCAAGGAGAAGACTGAAATCTAAAGCACCTCAGACAATCAATACGTCTATATAGATGGTTTTGCCTCCCAAATTAATAGGAAACTTCGGGAGGATCCCTAAAGGTTGATTGGTTCCTCCGTCAAACGCTAATAGATTTTGTGCGTCTGGTACAAGTTGTGGGGAGCCCAAAGCTTTCCAGGTAGTGGAAGGCATAAGACTAATTGATGCACCCTCATCCAAGACAGTGCCAGGTACTGCCTTATCATAGGCATGTACTGTAATCTAGAAAGGCACATGGGATGGAAGGTGAAAGGCAGTCAAATGACTCTAGTTAAAGGAAACGACTGAACTACTTGGTGGGGGAATCGTAGATTTCCCCCTGCTCTACAGGAACCTAAGAAGGACTCTCTTGATCAGCTGGGATAAGAGGGTCGTGTTTTGGCTCAAGAGAATCTGATGAGATGAGAAGAATATGAGCATGATGTTCTTCTGAAATAGAGTGATCAATAGGTGGTGAACCCAAGTCGACACTCTCTCCAACCAATGGTTGGTCTAGAACAAGCTTAGCATAGCTAGGTTCGAAAGGAGGAGGATGGACAAGAGAAGAATCTAAGTCAATCTCCTTTCTGACAGAAGGAGGGTCTGAAGAGAGCCTCTGATAACCAATGGGAAGTTGGGTTGAAGAAGCTGTAAGACTTTCCAAAATGGTGGAAGCTTTATCCATGAGCGGACAAAGGTGAAGGGGATGAACGCCTCCACATAGTTTACAGGGGGATTGAATTTTCCCTTTCTTCTTATGGTTAGTAGTTGATAGGGTAGCAACACCATGAGATTCAGAGGATGGTGAGGGACAAGCCAGATCATGGGACCATACTTCGAGGATCCTAGGAATGCTAGGATAATCACGAAGAAGATGGTCACCCTTACACAATTTACAAGGAAACTTAACTTTTCGCGAAGGAGCAGAACGTATTCCAACTTGATATGTACTCAGAGCAGTAGATGCAGAGGTGGCCTCATGTTTAGCTGACTTCTTCTTCTTCTTCTTAGTCTCCTAGTTACTAGATATGGAACTTTCACCAAGTGAAGGAGGAGAGGAAGGCGGAGAAATAAGGGACGAAGGCATAGGCTCAACCTTGGAATCGACATGTCGTGGTTCGGACGAAGGAGAGGGTGGAATAGGAGTCATGGTGCTCAGGACCACCGAGGTAGAAAAAAACCACACGGATAAACCGATGGTTAACCCAGGCAAAGACAATGTTGCCATATACAGGGCACCGACATTTCTAAAAGGAGGAAATGAACCAAGATTTCCATCTGAGGGAAAACCTTTGCCGATAGACTCAGGGAATGTTGCCATCGAGAACGAGCCTGAAAAACACTCTAAACACAACCAAGAACTCAAAATTTTACCAGGCATATTCCGTGGGTAGATAAATTTTAAGACACAGGAACCAAAAGATGACTCTAGTCACCTTCGAATATTTAATGAGCCTGAAGTGACAAGTGCTCAGATGAGCCTTTTCTTTTAGGGAGTCTGAAAAGGAGCGAAAGTGACTACTCTGGAGAACTAGGCAAAAGGTTTACCAAAAAACCCGTAAAACTACATATACACCTTGGCAATCATATGAAAACCAAGGACTTCCCGTATGGCAGTCAATCTTCCCGAATGCTGTGTTCGGTGCGTTACAATTATGATAACCTAGTGGGGTCTCCGCATAGACTCGATGGTATGTGGGAGCACAATTCCGTACTAGACCGCTATTGAGTCACATAAGGAGGAATCACCCAACCTTGAGTGAAAACAATAGTGACTAGGTTTAATGACGTCGGAGCACGTCTCTAGCCTAGACCTCTAAATAATGAGTGTTATGTTCCAATGCATTGTTAGATCCATTCAGTTCGTTTTAAGGTTGATATTGAATTATGTTTTGGTTTCAGGCCCTACCACATGTATATAACAAACCTAGGATGCAGCTACAATGCAAGAAATATCCTTTTTCTTCGATGAATACCTACCTATGAGAGGGTAGAGAGATCATTTCCAAAACAAGAAAACCAAGCCAAACAAACGCACTTTCACAATGCATACAAACATCACTTTCTAGAGTGCATAAGAACTACTAATGAGGAATTTTATTATTCACTTTCAATATCCAAATTTTTAAATGCAAATTCACCTTCACTTTCGCACACTAAACAAAATGCAAACTTTTGATTTTGATGTTTTTCTTTTCTTTTAAAAGAAACATAAACAAGCAAGTGTGAAAGAAATCGGTTGACCCAAACAATCGTAATCTATGTCTAGTAGCAAAAGAAATCAAACTAATACCAAAGACTAATTCAATAGTTGTCACTAAAAACCACCCAAAGAGAAAGCAAGAGGATGGCTCACTCAAACCAATAAGAAGGTGTAAATGAATCTCGAGTAAAGCAGCAACCAATATAATCGATTCAAGGGACTTGAAATAACAGATTAGGTCACACGGACAAAAAAATGCAAAATTCATTCAACCAAGCCAAAGAGCGAGTGCCTTGACTATAAACAATAAAACATAAATGACTGAGCAAGAAAAAAGCAAGGGACAAAGTAGGACTGATGGACTCAGGAGGCAGAATTGAGAAAATCAATTCTACAGGAGTCAGCGTGGGTAATACACAAGCAATAAGCGTTGTCAAGCGGGAGTACACGACTTTCCTACGATGATCTGATTTCTAGGATCGTCGCAACTATTTAGCATTAATCCGCGATGTACAGGGTTTTACAAAAGGGTGGTCGCGATGTCAGTGCAATTGTTAATATTAAATCTGCGCTGATGTTCAAAACAATAACAGGCAAACTAAAAACTCCCAAATAAAAAACAGTCAATCCTTCAATCAAATAGGGGTATTTCCCAGATCAACCCAGGAAACTCAAAGGACTGATAACTAATCCCCAAACTTCAAAAAATACCAAATTCAATAATCAAATAAGAGCAAACATGAAAAACATAGGAAATACTCCCTAGGGGAGTCGCCAATTTTTGATACAGGAAAGTGTTCCCTCTGTAGACAAAGGCAACCCCTCTAGCCCTAGAGTGGGTCTAGTCACAAACATGGGCAGATCAACAATAGTTTTCCTTAAATAGTTCGAGTTGGAGGCCTACCTCAACCGGTGGTCGATGGAGTTCCGTTGCACTACTCCAGCTTTTGCATCCTTCTCCTCAATGAATAATCAACATGAAACTGAGCAAAGGAAATAGAACAAAGCACGTAATCTGGTGACAACAACAAACCATTTACTCAAAAAATCAAGAAGTCATGAGCTATCAAGTACATTACGTATGAGACATAGGAAAAAATCATTGATTGTATTGATAAAAATAAGAGTCAGCTTATAACCAAATTCTTGACGCCACAAGCTTCCTCAGAGGAATCCAACCAGCGTGTTCTTCAAGCATTCACTCTTTGAAGATGGATCCCCCAACATACAAAGGTCTTTCTCTCACTCATAAGTCATGAAATCAAGGGCACTTCATAACCTTCCCCAAACCATCAACACTCTCACACTTATCACACTCACACCAACTAACAATAAAAAGCACTAACAACACTGCTCAGGCCAAGAATTTTACCAACTAAGCCAACTATCCAACCAGTTGAGCATATCAAAGGTGAGTGTTTAAATAGGAGGAGGATCCTCCATGAAAGGCGGGAGAGGGATCTTATCCTCAAGGGAGGTTGCACAAGAGGTGGAACCACCATCGCAGAGGTGGAAAGGTGACCCAAACTAACCCAACAAACAGCTCTAGAAACATCTGGAAGGCCGACCATTCAAACTAATTCGCCAAATTTGGATCATCGCAGGTACATAACTGAGCTTTAGCGCTGACATTGCTAGTGATCAGTGTAGCCAGTCAGATCATCGCCAAAAGACAACAAATAACCCCGCACTGGTGCATGAAATCGAACCATTGTGGGAATCAGATGTACTTCCACACTGGCAACGCGGATGGACTATTCACGTGCACCTTTCAACGCGTATATTAAGCCAAAAGTCACCATGAGGCAGATAACTTAGGAAAAGTGGGTCAATTAGCAGCATAGGAGAGCATTTGTTTAACATGAGAATGTTTGACTTGGACACATGACACAGTGGAAGGACCAGGAGCGAAGGTGGTGAAAAATTACTGTGTAACAACTGGAGAAGGAAAAGGTGAGGGAACAATTCCCTCACTTGCCAATTGACTAAGGAAAGCTTTTGGTGGTCCAAAATCTCCTCAATGGGGAGGATTGATCCAGGTGGATCTTCAGATACAATGGCAAGGAAAATCTCAAAATTCAGAGTGACAGAAAAGAAAGTATTATGATATCAGATTGAAGTACTCATTTCCATAATTTCAACAGTGTGAATGACACTCCAATCTGAGTCTGGATGATGAAGTTGTGGTAGAAAGAGTTTGCCTTAGTTCCTTTGGAAAATGAGGCTTTTTCTTATAAAAATGGGTTTTTAGTCTTATGAAGGCAAATTGCAATTGGAGGGTACAGAGGGGCAAACTTAAGAAGCAGTAACAAAACCCCTCGATCAGTGATCTCCTACTAAATCACAATTAGGGCAGGCAATCGATGATATCAGGACAGAGCGGTCAGAACCGAGCAGAGCCGACTTGCGATTGCGATCAGTGATCAAAGCGATTGACGAATCGACAATCAGTGGGACAAGGACTATGACCCTTGAGCTGTAGCAATGTGATACACCAACCTGATCGGGCCGATGCAATACATGATATCGATGATCGTCCAGATCGGCGATCGGTGCATCCTCGAGATAAAAGGCCATTGAATGAGAGAAATGGCGATTAGACCTGATGGGTCTATAGGCCTGATTTAATGGAATTTGAAGTCCAACCGAAAGGATTTTTGTCAGATTTTCTTATGTTTACATGTATTATCAGTCCAAATGGAAAAAGATCTATTATAAAGGTTTGTTGCACCTACTAATACTTCCATCTAAATGGCTTCTATTATAAACAAAACAACTACGATTTTCAAGCGACATTGTGCTATAAAGGCCAATGCACGCAGCAGTGTATGGAGAGGAAGGATTTTTAGCACATAATTCGAGGAAGTAGCTTGTAGGAGGGCTGATTGATCATTTTTTCTGAATTGGGCAAAGTTTATATGGCTTTTTCCCCTCTTGATGCCATAGACACAGTGGTGTTGTCCATTTCTCCATCTAAGGTCTCCATTTCACATCCATTGTCTAGAATGGAGGTATAGCCTCTTTTTATGTAAACTAATGAATGTATTCTCTTCTTTTCATGCCATTTAATATATGAAGGACTCCCCATTGATCAACTAGGGCCCGGAGATGTAGTCTGAGTTGGATGAACATCAAGTCTTGTTGTGCCCTTATGAGTTCCTTCTTCTTTTCTTGTGTGTACATTAGATTTCTGTGTTAAGCTGCAATTTCTGCATGTGATTCTTTCCATACATCTATAATCAAAATATCTATGGATCAATGCTACAGATAACTTCCATCTATTACAGAAGTATATACAGAATTCACAATAGTTTTTCTATAATTTCTGCAGGTCAGTAGGACATGATGAGTGCACTAGTAGAAGTTATGAACTAATGATGGATCAAACTCCTACCTACAAAGTTCAAGCCAAAACACGGGCCCTTGATTAAAACATGGGAATGGTGTGCACCGGATTTTAGTGGTGCGGATGAGGCTGAGGTGGAGGGGGGCCAGGAAGAGGTCGCAGATAGCTGATATGTTACAATTTCAGAGGGCTAGGACATTATGCTCGTGATTGTATGAATCCAACATGACCATCATGCTTGTATTGTACAATGTTTGACCATGAGATGGAGGATTGTCCCACACTGATAATGAGGTTGTGCGATAAAGGAGCACTCCAACCTCCCCTAAATCAGAACCTACAAATGATGAGGTATGAGCCATGCGAAGAAGACCCTAATGTAAATATCATCCTCCGGAGTGGTATTACAATAGGGGATGACAGAGGCAAGTAGCATGAAGAAAGTACCTGGGTTCACAAGGCTCCAAAAAAGGAACCAGAATTTGATTTGGAGCATGCTAAGGAGACCTTCAAGAAATCTAAGAGGAGCCCCACTAATGCCTCCACTTCACGAAGTAAAGACAAACTACAGTCGAAAATGGACCCATTGATGCTTACTATATTCTTGGATACATGCATGAAGCTGTTGCGTGATAGCAAGGCTGTAAAGGGGCTGCAAGAACTCATAACTAGATGCATTAGGACCACACCAAGAGAACTGCATGTATTCTGGAATCTCGGGAAGCACATGACGCGAACAGGAAGGGAGATGAGAGTTGACTGCACAGATTAGAGAATATGAGATGGACCAAGTGATTCTAGATCTAGGATCGGACGTGAATGTCCTACCAAAGCAAACATGGGAGTGCATGGGAAGGCCTGTGTTGCAATGGTCTCATATCCAACTACGGATGGAAAACTGGAAAGGGATCCTACCTATGGGGAGATTACAGGGAATCACAGTAGATATTTAAGGAGCAAGCACACTAGCAGATTTCGAAGTGATAGAGATTGTTGATGATAGCAATCCCTACCCTGTGCTGTTGGGAATATATTGGGCCACTGACATTAATGGAGTGATAAATCTAAAGAAGTGCAAGATGACTTTTGAGAAAAAGTCTCTGTGTGTAGTGGTACCTTTAGACCCTGCAGAAGGATCGTGCTACACGAAGCCGGTGCGCAACTACAATAGCAATGACGATCTGGACTGCATCTAGAAGATCACCATGCATGAGTGATATTGGGTAAATCCAACTGTAGATAACTGAATATTTTAGGAGCGTGAAAACTTCTGCACATTAGATTCTGACGAGGAGATAAAATGGTGGTAGAACTAGTTACATTAGGTAACCACGCTCAACTGTAACATGATGACAAGATCACTTCACTCTGTAGGGACAGAGGTAAGCGATCTACTTATGTATTATAGGGTAAGCGAAGTGGATGACTTCCTGAAAAAATTTGAAAGAGAAGTACCGGAACAACAGTGCTATGACACTCTGAAATCGGTACTGCGAGCTATTCCTGCAAGATGGTGAGGTACACACCAAAAAAGTTTTGAGGACTAGCATGAATGCAAAAGGATGATGTGCATGTGGTTTGGGAAGCCTCAATGCGATTGAAATACAAGTATGACGAACGAACTGGCCTAGACACCCACCTATCCAGGTGGTTACTAGCATATGGTGTGAAAGTTGCACGAATGCACACTGTAAGGCAATGGTGCGAACAACCCCTCCAGTTGGGACCACGAAGTATGGAAAGACAAAGTATGTAGAAGAATATCAATGCAGAAGATTTTAACAAAGTACGTGAAGCACTGAACAAGGTCCACAATGTGAAGTGGACTAACTGGGACCTGTGCGTACCAGCGGTTCTATGGGATTATAGGACCAAGTGAAGGACCTAACTGCGCAGGCACTACCCAAGTTGGAGTATGAAGCAACCAATGTAAGCCCTATAGTACTTGAAGAGCTTAGACTATGCATAATAGCACTAATTCATGGAACCTTGGAAGCAGAAATCCAACAGGGAAATGTTAGACTCCAAGAACTTGAAGAAGAAAGGGTACGATTAAGGAAGAAAAGCACTCTGGTGGACGCGGAAGTCAAGAGACTGGAGGACAAGATAAAGGAATATTTTCTCGAAAAAAAAACTAGGGTGATAAAGTAGAATGGGTATGATCATGATGACAGGTTTAAGGCCTATCACCACAAATTGATCAGTCTGATGCCTTGGCTTGGACCGCACATTATGCAGCGAATATACCATAGTAGTGCATTGCAGATGGTAAAGTGCACAATATCGACCGTAACAATAAAAGGTGGGTATTTTCTAGGAAACATGATGAACGACAGGATGAAACTTTACATGGGTGGTGTGACCACCTGACTATGTGAAGGAAGAGTAGTCTTAGCACTCCAGGCAATTGAAAGGGAGCATAGGACTATAAACTATTATGCCCAGGAGCTGCACGCAGAAGCAAAGAGTCACAAGGTCTGCGACTGCACATTGGGGCTACGCCGCTACATGGGTTGGCTATAATGTGACCATTGAAGTCACTATTCATGATGGGATGCTTGATTTGAGACCAAATGGAGCGGGCGATAGTCATTTAAGACGTAATTTATGGGCAAGATTTGGGAAAATATGCCATTAAGGGAGCATTAATGAATTGCATTTGGGGGGAATAGTCAAATTCAAATTGAAAAAGCACTATAAATTACAAAGGGCTACCCAGCAAAGAACACTTGGTAATTTTCAAATTGAGCTATTGAGCAGAGCCCTGATTGTTGTGTGTCGAGAGTTGATTGAGCCCATGAGTTCGCGAGTGCTAGATTTCTAGATGGATATGATGGAAACAGCTGAGGACAATATGGAGATAATATAAATGACCTCCGAAGAGGCCACGTAGGCCCTGAATGTGGGGGGTGCTCTAGAAGGTGCCAGGATTGTGGCAGAAATCCTGAAATCACTGTGCACGCCAAGACCCAAGAAGGAAAATCAAGCGATGGTTCCTGTACGTGTGTCCCCGCGGAACCTGCTGCACACCAAGTTGTTAACTTAGGAGAAGGGGAAAGCCATCACCATAGAGACCGATGAAGAAGAATAAGACTTGGATGATATTATCATTGCAAAGGATGAGGATGAAGGCATGGAGGAGGAAACCTAGCCTACGCTCCCCCTGAAAAATTTTCTTGCCTACGTCCACCCACTGAAAGGAAATGCTAAAGTTCCCAAGGACCTTGACGAGATGAGGAGCTCACTCTAGACCCTGCTCCTCCCAGACAACATTATTTTTGAGGGCACGCACATGGGACAGGTGCCGAGCCTGAAATTCGAAGATTGGGACCTCACTGACCATGAGAAGTTCCCTCACCTTGAGACCTCGCACCCCATGAAGCCCAAGCAGAACACCATGACGAGGTTATAGAATTAGAGCCGTGAAAGTGGTTGTGCAGAGTGGAAAATGCTGGGCTACTTAACCTACTCTGGGTGCCACATTTCTACCTCACCCTAATAACCATTTTCGTCATCAGGTAGCTACTCTGCCTGGTGCATGATGGTTGTTTGTGGCTGGAGGAGCCCATCTCGATCACAGTAGACTTGATTCACTAAATTTCCTGGATTCCATGCAAAGGAGAGGACCTCGCAGACATCTTAGAGGGGAAGAATTATGACTTTGCCATCATGGAGGCCATGAAGAAAAATACAAGCTGATGAAGAAGAAAAGAGGCTACGCCATATCCAGCATTAGTGACAAAGTAGTGAAAGTGGCAACCCAATATTGGTTGGTAAGGTTATGTGCAAGTGCTGCGCAGATGAGGCACCCACGCTGGTGGTAGCATTGGCTGAGCAATGCACAAAGGGGGTCTAGTTTAACTGGTCCGAGTTCCTCTACAAGGCATTTTTAGAGAATTTTTGTGAAGTTCAAGAATAGGGAAAGAAATTTCACTATGCATGGCTTCTACTGTCTATAGTGCTCATGGAAAGGGAATTACCAGAGGATAGTTGATTCCCCACAATTGACAGAGATCTATTGGAGGCCACAAAGTACGCTTTGCTCTGGGCCACAAAGGATGCCACTAGGATCTGCAACAACAAAATATTCTAGGTGTTACGGAGATGAACCTCAGAATGGGGATCAACCACAAGCCGCGGTTGTCGCCCATTGTCTACAATAGCCTTCAAGGTTTTGTGGAATTTAAAGCGAACATCCATAGAATTTACATTAGAGCATGCAAGGACCTGACCAAACAATGGAGGAAGCTACCCTTTGTAGCCACAAATGATGTCATCTTTAACGTCCTGGAGACATAGCCACCGGGGTGACGCACTCCAGACATCGCAGAGATAGAGAAATTGATGGCACAGAGGAAGAAAGACAAGGCCAAGTTGTGCATCGCACAATTGGCAAAAAAGTGAAGGAAGGAAGCAACAACATCAGAAGTACGAGTAGTGCGAGACACTACACAGACAACAACTAAGTAGGAAAAGGTCACAGCAACAACAGCAATAGCACAGGAGGCAACCGTGACGGTGCTCAAGGGCCAAAGGTCACCTTCACATGGGCAGGAAGCAGAGGAAGAAGAGGGAGGCGCAGACTCACAAACTGTGTCAACACAGTTGAAGCAGCAACACCCAACCGAGCTGATAGGGTCATGCAAGAAGGTCAAGGCATCGAAGTTGTCTATTGACCAAATCACCCTAATTGAGGATGATCTACACGACATCGACAAGATAGTACGCAATGTCACCTTTGAGGCCCTCCAAAATTTCATGCAAGAGAACCAGATTGTGTTGGGGGCCCTCAGAGCGCAGTTGTACGAATTGCAGGTGCGCCCTCCTTAGGCTAGCACCCTTTCGACCAGCCTCACAGTAGGAACAACGACAACAGAACAGATGTTGCACGCACAGATGATGAATACCATGGTGCTGCCAGAAGGGGCACTAGTGACAACAAATAAGGCTGACAGGCCTATGGTTAGCACAATGAAGGGTCTCGATATCAATATGGTTGCACTCCCATGAGAGACCTTATATGTTTTGTAGGATGGGATAACTGTAGAGCTGCGAGCTAGGCAGAGTAGCGCACTGCAAGTCCTCAACGAGCAGAAAATCAATATGGAATAATTGAGCTTGTAGCGCAACAAAGTGGTGTCACAAAATCAACAGTTGGTATAGGTAATAGATGAAGCTTGCCAAAGCGTCTTGGAGTTGGCCATCCCAACAGACATACCAGCAAAGGTGCGTATCCATAGGTTAGCAGTAGGGGTGCTTGAGGTGAGGAAGGAAATGACAAAGGTTCAGCTGGAGCTAAACCTTTAGCTTGTCGAGCTATAGTTAAAGGCGCAACTGTCCACCCCTCCAAAAGTCATAGAATAGCATGCTAGTGCTATCATAGTGGGACTGGGTGAAATTGGCAGTGTAGTGTGAGACTGCACTAGCATGTTGGAGGAATCATCCAAGGTCCTCACAAATCTGTAGAAGGATCCCAACATCCAACACTTAGAGATAGAGGCACGAGAACTCCATTTGCAGTATGACAGCGTCAAAGGAACTACGCAAATGGTGGCCCTCACTTAGAGGCTCGCACAGATGCAATAGGCCAAAGCACTAAAAGAACAGGTGGACGTGGCATGACACAAGGAAGCAGTCCTGAAGGCACGTGTTCAGCCTTGGATCGATGAGGCCTTCACCATCACAATAGAAATTGAAGGCAAGCTCACACACATGTAGGGGAGACATGAACTGATGCATAGAAGCATTTTTGACATAGAGGTCTTCGAACAACGTATGCAGGAGATCTAGCAAGCAGCAGGCTAGTGCACTGTTGACGTTGTCACAATTCGAGAATAGTTGGAGGAACTCCACGCAAAGATCTCTGCGCCGACAGAGTGACTCAATGGAGAGTCAAAATGTTTGTGTTGGGGTCTTTTTAGGCATGGAATCCCCCCAAGGCATGTTTTGGGGCTTAAAGCCCAAGTTTTGACTAAATCTTCTTGTAAAAGCTCCACAAATTGTGGGCGCGGGGTGCAAAAGTATAATAGAGTCACAGGGTTGTCCACCCTAGTTTTTGTAATGTAATGTCGGCTGGATAGACCTACCCATGGTCTACAGACCATGGGATTGTATAAATAGAGCGAGGCTTTAAGTGTATAAGATAACTAATAGAAGGAAAGCATGAGAAGTCTAAGTGATTGAGTCGAAGTTTAAAGTGTGTCTATGGGTCATAGAGTAGGAGAAGGCTCTACAGCTGAGTGTGTAGAGGCCTAGTTGTCCATAGCTGAGTGCATAGGACAAGTTGAGTCTGTAACTATTGGGAGAATCAATAAAGAGAAGTTTTGCTATAATTATGTGTATCTTTTCTTGCTTTAATGCATGATTGGATATAATTTGAAAATATATTGTTTATTTAATGCGTGAACCTGTATGAATGTTTTGTATTGCTAATTATAACTTAAGACATTCAAGTAGGTGAAGGTAATCAATTAGTACTAGAAGATAAGTAAGATCTCGGGTAATAGTGCAGAGCACAACACAACCCCTGGTTAGAGCTGCGAAGGTAGTGTATCAGTCCGCGAGGAATGGAAGGTGCACACAGTGACCTATGTGCAGGAGCAAAAAGAGAACCAGTCAAACCTCTCAGACATCTCAAGGGTGTGGAAACCTAGTTCTAGCAGCCTCCCATACTACTTCAAGTGAGACCTCAGTTTGCGCTTTGTGGACTATTTCCAAAAGGGCCAGTAGTACATGTATTTGTTTGGCTAATTAACTCTAAACCTGGGTAAGGCCCCAACAAGCCAACACCTAGAGATACCAAGGAACTCATGGCATCTTCCATGACTATGACATATTTTAAACATCTAGGAGGTTTTGAATTCTAAGAGAAAGTACAAAGGGCCCAACATTATCCTATGTTGAGTAGACTATTCTTCTCCAATCTCCATGACAACCAGGTAACCCTTGCTGGTGTCACTTTCACTGTATCTACTGCTATCATATCAGTTGCCACTAGAATCCCAGATGTTGGGGAAAAATGGTTTAAGAAAATAGATTTGGAGGAGCATTACTATGAGCCATATATCAAACCTAGATATAGAAATGATAGAAAGAGGATTTTTCCTTTCTCTTACCTCCTGGATAGATATGTTTCCATGATGAAAATCATCATGAGATACTTTACTTGTGAAGGAAGGTTTTCCAGACTTTATACCTATCATATTCGGCTACTCATGCATTTCACAAGGGTTAAGCTGCTCAACATACCTTATTATCTCTTCTGGGGCATTTATAAGATGGTATATATTGTCCAAAAATGAGAATATGAGCATCAAATGAGAAGTATTTTCCACCACTCCCTCATCAAAATCATTGTCCTCCATCACCTCAAACAATTGAACATTGCATGGAGTACCTTCATAGCCAATGACATATTCACTAATCCATCTATTCAGAATGTTCAAAATGTGCCTTCATCATCTCATCCTTCCACATCCATTCCTCCATCTCAGCCCACAGATCATGCATCATCATCATATCAGTCTCCTTCACCATCACCTCCACCATCACCATTTCATGAGCACATTGAGTCACCTAGCAGAGATGAGATCAGAGAGTGAGAGCAGACTAAGCAAGTTGAAGTCATCAAGACTAAAAATATAGATTTTGGCACATTGGCACATACTTATTAGAGAGGTCATAGGAATGTGTTTTCCCCACAGATTGTGGGAGGGGCCCTACTTTCTTCACCAAAAAAATAGGTATGCAAAGGCAAAGAAAATATGACAGAAGCAGAGGTTCAGGTAGAGATCAAACATGACGATGAGGACCTCCATGAGATAGAATAGGATTTTGACCTTGTTTGAACTAGATGAGCATGATGACAATGAGGACATTAACATTTTCATCAAGTAAAAATATGCACTCATCAGGGAGCTCCAGACCAACTTAAAGAGGTCCAAATATATTATTTGATATTATGAGCAAGAAAACCAGCAGCCTCAAGGCAAACATGATGTTATGGAGATTCAGTTCATTAATAAATTGTTGGGTGTAGATCATGATTATTTAGAGGTCTTTGTTTTAGCTGGATGTATACCCCAGGAATATTGTACACCCGTCCACACGAGGGGGTGCAGGGAGGACTTGTCCCCCCCATGGGGGTTTGGGGGGGTCTGGGGGCCAACGGTCCCCTGGCGGGTGTTTTTAGGGAAATGCCCCTAAAGCTAAAAACCGATGTAAAATTGCCTTGTAAAAGTATAGTAATTTCTAGTCAATCTGGGCTTTTCATTAGGCGAATCATCTGACGGTAGAACTTATGTTTAGTTTAGGGTTTTTTCCCCTAGAAGGCAACCCCTCTCTTTGTATGAGGGCATTGTATTGAGGCTATGCAATAGTTGTGTATTCTCCGAATGAGAAATAGAGAGGTGAGACTGTGAGAGAAAACAGAGGATATTATAGTGGATCTGCTGTAGGTTGTGTCTCTTCTTTTGTTAGATAATAGAAAGGAAGGACTAGCTGTTTGGGGTGGACGTAGCCCAAATTGGGTGAACCACATATATCTGTGTCTCTCTAGTTTTATGTGTTTGTGTTTTTTCGCATATTATATGTCTTGCATTTCTCTGTCATATATAATATTTTTCTAACATAAATGAAATCTAAATAAATTCTTGATGAAGCCTATGATAGGTATCGTGAACATGAACAAGAACTAAAAAGCATACCCAGAACTAGAGGGCTGAAAAGAGCTCTAGAACTAGAAAGAAAAAAGGAGGCTGAGCTTGCAAATAAGCTCAGATGGAATGAACAATTTTCCATCATTATTAATGAGAATCAAGAGCATTGGCTTGACAAGGTAAATCAACATTTAGAGAAGCTCCTAGATAAGGCCAATCAAGAGAATGACATTTAGAGAAATATGGGAAAGCATTATGCCATGAGGAAAAAGATTGCAAGGGAAAATCTTAGAAGGGTTAATGCAAATATTGAAGCCCTAAAAAAGCAAGAGGAGGAAGGAAGCCTTGACATCCTTGCTGAAGCCTCACTCCATGTAAAAAACACATGATCAGCAATCATTTCACCAATTTTGAGAAGTTATGGGGTAATTTTGAGGTTTTTGTGCTTTTCAAGTAATCATACAAAGTTTTTTGATAGCTAGAATGCCAAGGGCGTAGTGCCCTTGGCGTTGCAATTTTGTTTGGGGCACTTTTTGGACAAAAGAAGGCCACCATTGGATTCATAGTATGGAATACATGTAGGAAAACAAATTTACAAGCCTTGGTTTGCACAAATAGAAGGTGAAAAGGTGAAAAAACACCTAACAAATCAATGTTCTACCTCGCTTTTCACCTTGGCGTTGCGTGTTCGACTAGTCTTGGGAGAATTAACTTTTGGAAGTTCAAATAAAGTTAATTTTAGAAAATGAAGGCACATTTTGAAACTAGATAGGACATGCTCTCTAATGAGCTATCCTAGGCTCAATTTGGACCGTAGGAAGGAAATCAAACTTAGCCTATAGGATGGAGGGTGTGTTTGACACAAAGAGCGCGCCTTTGACCAGTTGCCTAATTTTTCACTATTTTTCTCTAGATTTTATTTTCATCCTTGGAAATGAACTTTTTACTGATGTAATTCATGTTTTAAATGTAATTATGGTCTTTTTAATATTACCTAGGGTAAATACATTAGGTAAGTAGACTCCATGAGGTGTAATGAATCAGTTTCACTATAATTAGGGATGAGTCATTTTGACCAAACTACACTTTAGCTATCAATTCAGATTTTGGTGGAATTTCTCCTCCTCTCATGGATTCGACCCCTGAGGTTGGGAGGAGTTTGTTTTGAGGCATCTATCTTTTATTTTTCAGTCTTTTCAAAGGTTTGAATCAATTGGATGTTGTTAGATTAATCAAAGACACTATTGTATCAGAAATTTGGCCAGTTTTAGTAGATGAGTTGCAACTATTTCCTTGGGATACCTGTGGTATGGTTGTCTAGCATTGTTTTTTTCTTCAATTTCATTTGTATGAATGTCTTTTTGGTCCATATCCCATTTCATGTCTATTGTATGATCTCTTTCAAGTTGATAAATAGAAATCATCTCACATGCTCTATTTTGGGGAAGTTTTCATAGTTTGTTCATCTTTCTTCAGTTTTGGAAGAATACATCTTTCATTCTCTTCCTATCTCATCACCTGTCTGAATCATATCATCCCAAGAAACCCTAATGTGATAGCCTACCTACCTACCTTGCCCCTTTGAATGTCTGCAATCATATCTTATTTTCCCTGACCTAGCTTCTTTGACCTAATCCTCATCCAACAACCCAATTTCAAACAAACAAAACCCTCTGCACTTTATACCTAGCCTAAAACCCTAATTCATCCAGCCCTTTTGGCTGTAATTTGTAGTGAGAGCCCTCTTCATCTTGGTAGGGCTAGCTACTGTTGTTGGGAAAAGTATCCAATACGGAATGACCCTATCCCACTCTAAGGGTGATAGATCCTTAGCAACAATCAAAGCAAAGCTATCTAAGATTACTTCTTTATGACATGCAAAAGAGGAAAGAAAGAGATCCACTCACTGATGTCTTTCGCGAATGGCCGATCCAATCTTCTCTCCTTGCTGCTTGCTCCCAGCTCCTTGTCTTCTCACGGGCCCAGCTACACAAGATCCTGCAAACAAGACAAGAAAAGGAAACTACAAGAAGCATGCATTCATAATTGATTCAAGGATTAGAATAAATCAAATACGCAAGTAAAACAATACATCATTGAAACACATGCGAATAGAAGAACCTCAAATGCTTTATTAATGGAAGAAAGTAAGGTTCAGGTGGTGATACAACCATAAGAGGCCCAATCCAGCATCACCTTCCCGACGGAAAGAAATCTCCTCTTCACCTCCTTCAAGCAATCACCCAATAATCCCAACTGTAAACCAACAGCAATTCTTTGCACAAAATTCCGGCCTCCAGATCCCATGGGATGAGATCGTTATATAGAGTTTTGGAGTGAAGATGAGTCAGCTTGATGTGTGACTAGTGTCCTCTTCAAATCCAGTTGTTCTTTAGTTCTTGAGTCCACTTGGAGATTCTACCTTCCACTTGGAGTTTTAGAACCTCTTACTCATCACTTAGGCGAATCCTTTGATCCAAGTGTCATTTTGGAAGCTTCCTGGGCACTGACACATTGAGGAAAGATTCCTCCACATGTCCAAACTCGCTCAGTGTAGGTAGCCTTTGTTGAAGTTGACATTCAGCACAGGTAGACCATGGAGCAGTTGACATTCAGCGCAGATGCTCAGTGGAGCAGTTGACATGATCCAGAATTGACTTGTTTTTGAGTGTTTTTCAGCGGAGAACTAATTTGAAGTGCTGTGGTTTGCTGACCTTGTTCCTCTAGGGGTAGGAACAACATGTTTAGGGACTTTGGATCCCTTAGATTATTGACATTTCATGCTTCATGCTGTAAGGCACAAAAATGTCTATAACAGTTGCCCCCTAAAGTATGAGGTCGTTTATCGGGTGAAATGCTTTATCAGGAGGATCCGAAGTTCATTCAATCGCCGGGAGGTGACCTGTAATAAGATACAATACAATACATTATTTTTCATACTGCTTTCATGATCTAGCTGAGGCGGGCATTTCCCATGCTCAGCTTTATAAATACATTTTCTGTACATAGAACAGACGATCGTCTGATGGTAGACTGATAATTCTCTGCTGAAATTATCATCCTTTGAGTAGGATGATCATCTGCTGCACATGTCAATGTTCTTTATTTCCTGAATATATATCGCAGCCCGGATGGATGAAACTAGATCCGGGGTCTTCAAACTCGTCCGATCTTCACTCTAAGTACAAGTCGATCCATGTGAGAATTTCTTGGAGTCGAACATGGAAAGACATCGCTTGATTACCAGTCAATAATGTAAACTGTTAACAAGCGCAAGAGGAATCACCGATAATGATGATGACCCTCAAGGTACTGCAGCACAATTCACGTGGTGTGAATATAGGACTTGGCATCGAACACCACGCAAAATGTCCCGGTCGAAGGTCATTGATGTATACCTGTCGCCGGAAGTGAGAAACTTGCCATTGAGGCATGCAAGCTTCAAAGTACTGGGGGGGTGTTCCTAGATCAACTTCTTGGATAATGAGCTGATGTCGACAAGAAGCGATCCGTCAAAGGAGGGCCTTAATGAATCCCACATCAATGACACGGAACGGAGCTAGTGATTGTGATGAAGGTGAAAACGATCTGTGAAATATGATTCAGGGTGGCGGTCATGAAAGGATGAAAGATGATGTATGGTAGTGGATGGGACACGGTTGACTTTTTTGGATTGCAGGTTTCTGTGGAGTGGTTTTTGAGAGATTGAATTCGGATCATCCACAGTGTTCATCTTTTTCTGTCAACGGTTGACTTTTCCTGAACGACATCTCTTGAACATATAACGACACTGATGTGATGGATTGGTAGCATTACCCCAAATGTGGATGGTATGGCGAGACCATGGTGATGAGACCGGTGAATGAAACAACCCAACCCAATGTGGTACGGAGGAAAAAGTGTCATGTTCAAGAGCGACTTGCTACCATTAAGCTTTGAGGTTCTCCCAATTTTTCCCCAGTCATTTCTGACCAGTACCTCTTTATTTTTGTCAAGCTGGAGGAGGATAACATATGCTTGTTCTATAACCTGCCCTTCGGGCAAGCCCATCGCTATGTTTTAACGAGCCTAGCGATAGGGAAACTCGTTCTCGTCTAAAGACAAGTTTGTCGCTATTTAATGTATTTAACGAGTCTAGCGACAAAGACAACTCGGTCCTTTTCATTTTTAGAGAGTCTAAAAAGGTACGTAAAGTTAACTCCAGAGGTCCTTTTTCGTCATCTAATCCCTCAAGTCCGAAAAAGTATAAAACAATACAGAAGGGATGAATATTCGATAGTTTTATCGAGCCGAACTAGACAAGCGCTCGATCTTTTTGTGCAATAATCCCTCAGGTCCAAAAAGATTAAAATCTAGAGGAGGGATAGCTCTTCCGGTCCTTTTAACGAGCTGGAAGGCCAAAACTCGGCAAACTTTTCATATTTTACGAGTCAGATGAAAAGAGCTCAAAGAAGACTTGTATTTTGAGGAACGAGTGATGAACAGGGATAGCAGCAGATTCCAGGTACAGGTTGGAATTTTCCAATCACGGCAATGTCACAAGGATGGCTAGGTGAAATCACTCTTTGCAGCTGTTCCTCAAAATAGGTAAACAATCAAGTGGATGTGAATGATCGGCCAAATGAAAAGTGGAGGTGACGGTGCAAACACGACCAAGGCTTTTATGGCTAATGAACTTACGGTCTCAAATGGTTATTTACCGGTTCATTTTTTCTGGATGAGCTTGAACTCTGGGGGAAGCTTGCTCACAGGTGCGTTTATTTTTTAATGAGCATGAACTTGTGCTAAAACTGCTCAGTTTGCGTTTATTTTTTAACAAGCATGAACTTTGCCAAAACTGCTCGTTAATACCAGTCATAAGATAAGAAATGTCTCCTGGAGATCGCTATTTTTTTTAAGGAGCTTCATCTCACCACGCTTTGCTCCATTTCCTTTCTTTACGCAAGTTTGGGTTACGACTAATCCAAAAAGCAGATAAATAATCGCTCCTCGCTTGCATTCCAAAAGGTTTGCATGCCCCCAGGTATAAAGTACAATTTCAAGGCTGCCCCTACTTATCCGTCAAAACATTTGTTTTAACGGGTGAGGCTTACCTCTTTCAGGTTATCCGAAGATTGTTCTGTTAGTCTTCCAAACAAAACACTTCCTCGACAATGTCTACTTAAAATAGACAAAGGTGAGTGGCAATTTGCATCAAACACATAACTTTGACAAAAGAATCATTTTCCAGAACAACCCCACTTCCATCAACACCTTCTTCTTCATGGGGCCTTGGCTCTATGCCAGCTCTTCCTTTCGAAGAAGAAGGAGGGGACGGGGTACGGACTAGTCATATTCTCCCGCGGAAATTCTACCTTATACCCAGGGTTTTCTCTGCCCAAAGCAGACCAGGATGCATGCCCCCTGGGTTCCGGCCCTATTTTTCCCGAATCACTCGCACTCATCAGGAAGAAGAACCGGGGGTGGAGACCTTTCTTGATTGGAAAGACCATTCAGGGTTGGTATGTGACTATTTGCGATGCGTGATCCTGGAAATGAAAGTTGGTCTACGAGCTTGACCATTCTTCCTTCGTGTGGAAAACACATTACTCTAAAGAGTGAGGAGACTACTGCTCCCATGCAATATATATAGTCTCGTCCAAGGAGTAGGTTATAATCCAAGGGTCCTTGAACGACCATCACGTTCATTTGAACGGCCATCCCTTTCAATGTAATGGGCACATTGGGGAGCATCCCTAATGGTCGACTAGTTCCTTTATCAAAACCCGAGAGATTTCTTATCTCAGGCAAAAGCGCCGGGGAACCCAGTGCTTTCCAAGCAATAGAGGAAAGGATACTCACAGATGCCCCTTCATCAATGATAGTTCCAGCCATTACCATTCTGTATATTTGGACTATAATTCTGAATGGTATGCTAGCTAGTAACCGGGGTTTGCCTAGCTGGTTCCAATCAAAGGACACAACCAGGTTGCTTGGTGGTGGGACCGAATATATGGCCGGGAATGATCCTGACGATGCTCCTTCCTGCGTTAAAGGAGTGGGCACATTGCCCTGATGCTCGTCAGAATTGGTGTTGATGAAAAGAATCTGGATGGTGTCATCCTTATTCTCTTCAGTGAGGGTGTCAGCTGAAGATGAATCTTCAGTGATGGTGTCATTTGAAGATGAAACTTCTGAAGGGAGAACCGGGTCAACTGCCGTTTCGACCTTTGGACTTTCGTCCGGTCTGGATTCAGTAGGTTCATTTTCAGTGACTGACGCTTCAACTGACCACTTGAGCGGGCCAGCTGTATTTTCAACCAATGAAGGACTTGGCGCGAGTTTTTTGTATCCAGGAGGAAGTCGTAATGGTGAAACCAGACGATCTTCCAAAACTCTCTTTGCTTCGTCTAAGAAGGGACAATGGTGGATGGCATGAGTGCCTTCACACAGTCTGCAGGGGGATCTTGCTCCCTCTATTTGTCTAGAACCTTCACTTTCGCTGGTTGACGGTAAGCATTCAACATGGCTATCAGAGGTTGATGCTTCCGAACTGTGCAGACGAGGGGACTAGTCCCTTAGTATCCAGGGAATACAGGGACAATCTCGGTGGAAGTGGTCTCCTCTACATATGACACATGGCGATTTAGGCCCGGTCCGTGCTGTGTGTGGATTTTTGTCAGATGTCTTTTGCTTGCCCCCAGTCGCCTTAGGCTCCTTCTTCTTCTTTTCTTTCTTCTTCTTCTCCTTCTTCTCCATGGGAGCTTGGCTTTTGCTGGCTCTACCTTTCGAAGAGGAAGGATTGGAGGAAGATTTATAAGAAGTGGAAGGCTGGAGGGCAGCTCTAGACTGATCTAACTGTTGACTCGACTGTTCAGGAACCGTGGTGTTCTGAACTACATTGGTTGAGAATAGCCAAATCGGCAGGCCAATTGTCAATCTTGGAAGCGACAATGTGGCCATGTGGGGCGCACCAACTTCTCCCCAAGAAGAGAAAGGGCTAGGAGTTCCATCATGGGGAATTCCTTGGTTGGTGTGTTCCATATTCTCAACCTAAAGATCAACGCAGGAATAAGAGGTGATTATGTTCCGTTTAAAATGAATTTTATATGACGACGCTTTAGACACAACTTGCTTTTTCACTTTTTAAGAGTCAAGAAAAAGCTAAAGATGACTCTAGTCTCCTTCGATGTTTTAACAAGCTCGAAGTGACAAATGCTCGGATGGACTTTTTCAGTTATAGAGTTTGAAAAAGGCCAAAAGAAACTACTCTGGAGTTCTAGGCAGAGGGTGTGCCAAACTTTTCGCAAAACCACAGAATACGTTTTACGGTACGAGTGGTCGAGCTTCGTGAATGCTGTGTTCACTGCATTGCGATCAGTAGGGCGGCCGACACGGCTTCCTATGGATAAAGGCTTTATTCCTATAGGGGTCTCCCAATATATACGCGACGGTACGTGGGAGCACAAGTCCGTATTGATACTTATCGCTTCACCGTGGAGGAATCACCCAACCACTCGACGCTAAGATATCACGTTTAACGACGCCGGAACACGTCTCTAGCTTAGACCTCTATGTGTTTCGTTATGTTTCAAAGCGTTGTTATGTAAATTCAATTCATTTTAGGTTGATCTTGCTTAGCAGTTTGCCTTTATGGATCACCACGTGATGTATGATACAACTCCTAAATGCAGTCTAAGAATGATAAGCAAGCTTTTTCAATTCTTTCAACTTATGAAAATCTTAACTACTGAGGGAAAAGAAAGACATCAACTTTTCACACAGATCATAGAGCACACACTGATGCACTTTTCCTAAATCGACATGCAAGCTGTCAAAATGCACATGCACAATGCAGGTATTTCTTTTCTCCTTCCTTAATGTCGATGTATTACAAAAAGAAAGCTGTTGTATAATTTCGAATTCAATTTCAAGTGAAAGCAAACAAGCTTTTGTCCAAAATCAAAAGAACACCTTAAGATCTACTTGTTTCAACACTAGAAATATTTAAATTCGAACCATATGACGAAAGAAAATGCTCAATCAGCTATGAACAGCAAATAAACTAACTCTTAGGATCAAAACGACACTTTATCACAGGTCTAGATCTAAGAGGCCACAGCAAGACTAGTTCACTTTCGTTATGGGAAACTGTAAATGAAGTAAGAAATACAAAAAGAACAATCACAGTTTCTTCATACAACCGAGGCGGAATAATGGCAAAGAAAGGTAGTTTCAGATGGGTACACAGGTTGATAACAGGCTGCAAAAACAATACTGAAAACTGGGCAATAGAAGGCAGGGAACCCCAGTTGCACAATGCAAAATAGGTTCAGCGCAGGCTCTGCACTGTCAGTTTGACATTCAATGCAGGTAGTCCCTTCGGGACCTGCGTTGAAATGCAGAGAGCCTTCACTGCAGTGGCGCTGAAGAGAAAACTCTCGTTTCTCTCAGATTCCGGGTCACAGATTGCTCAAAAATCAACTGTTTTAGGCCAAATCAGAGGCTATCAATCAAGTACACACTAGAGGATGATTAAAGGAAGATGAAGACTATCACAAAGAGCTATTTAGAGTCCTTATGGATCAGCTCTTCAAATCATAAACATGCCCAGAACTGAGCTAGAGTAGCTGCCCTCTACTTTGCATTCGAAGGACTCGAATGCAGTTCGATTTGGTACTCCCTTTGTTTAGGAAATGAATAGCAAGAAACACAAACTACCAACAAGATACGATCCCCAGCGGAGTCGCCAGTTTGTTGTTGGGAAAAGTGTCCAATACGGAATGACCCTATCCCACTCTAAGGGTGATAGATCCTTAGCAACAATCAAAGCAAAGCTATCTAAGATTACTTCTTTATGACATGCAAAAGAGGAAAGAAAGAGATCCACTCACTGATGTCTTTCGCGAATGGCCGATCCAATCTTCTCTCCTTGCTGCTTGCTCCCAGCTCCTTGTCTTCTCACGGGCCCAGCTACACAAGATCCTGCAAACAAGACAAGAAAAGGAAACTACAAGAAGCATGCATTCATAATTGATTCAAGGATTAGAATAAATCAAATACGCAAGTAAAACAATACATCATTGAAACACATGCGAATAGAAGAACCTCAAATGCTTTATTAATGGAAGAAAGTAAGGTTCAGGTGGTGATACAACCATAAGAGGCCCAATCCAGCATCACCTTCCCGACGGAAAGAAATCTCCTCTTCACCTCCTTCAAGCAATCACCCAATAATCCCAACTGTAAACCAACAGCAATTCTTTGCACAAAATTCCGGCCTCCAGATCCCATGGGATGAGATCCTTATATAGAGTTTTGGAGTGAAGATGAGTCAGCTTGATGTGTGACTAGTGTCCTCTTCAACTCCAGTTGTTCTTTAGTTCTTGAGTCCACTTGGAGATTCTACCTTCCACTTGGAGTTTTATAACCTCTTACTCATCACTTAGGCGAATCCTTTGATCCAAGTGTCATTTTGGAAGCTTCCTGGGCACTGACACATTGAGGAAAGATTCCTCCACATGTCCAAACTCGCTCAGCGCAGGTAGCCTTTGTTGAAGTTGACATTCAGTGTAGGTAGACCATGGAGCAGTTGACATTCAGCGCAGATGCTCAATGGAGCAGTTGACATGATCCAGAATTGACTTGTTTTTGAGTGTTTTTCAGTGGAGAACTGATTTGAAGTGTTGTGGTTTGCTAACCTTGTTCCTCTAGGGGTAGGAACAACATGTTTAGGGACTTTGGATCCCTTAGATTATTGACATTTCATGCTTCATGCTGTAAGGCACAAAAATGTCTATAACAGTTACCAAGTCAAAAGGTTGGTATTTGGTTACCCCGGCTAGACTCTTCCTCAGCCTTCGAGATTCGGTGGAGTGATAACATACTAGCACCATTGCCGAGAAGGGAAGATTCATTTTCCCTGGGTGTACAACAAGATTTCATTGGGATTTGGTGCTCTGGATGATAAGACTAAGTTTCACAAAGGTTGATTCCATAATCATATTGTTAATATTGTAGAGCCGGATTTGAGGAGATAAACAAGATTAAAATCCAAATCCTAATCCAGTTGATCCAGATGAAGATTCAGAAAGCTTGTTCGAAAGAAAAGAAGTCAACAAATAAAAATTTCAATTAGACCTCATTACATGGGTAAGGTCTTGATCATAACCTGCTAAATTTCTTTTTCTTAAAGACATACCTTTGTTTTGAAATTTGAATCCCTCCTTATGCTAATCAAATTCTAAATCCTCATTATCTCACATAGTCTTTGACCCTGTTAAGACTCTAGCTCCGAAATTATATACCAACTCAAACCCTGACCCAAACCCACCTTCTGTTGATGATCCTGAAATATTGTTAAGAAAACCTAAAATCCCTTTCCCCGAGAATGAAAGAAAAAAATTGGAAAGAACTACTTCCCTACCAAATCAGATAATAAGTCTTGAGGATATTCCTTTTGATATTCAATTCGAGATATCCCTATTTTGTTCAAAGTCTGAGCCTTGTCTTACAGCGATAGTGTTTGATCCCATAAAGTTTTATTCATACTTACCCACCTTGAAATCTTTGTTTACTTAGCCTTCTGCGAAATGCTAGTTTTCAAAACTTGAGCATGGCTTTGGTCTAATTTCGATAAACTTTAAAGCCTAGCTGATCAACTTCAAATTACTGCAAAAAAAAAAACTATATCTAGTATCAACATGAAAGCTTATCTTTTGATATACCCTCTGTTGAGGAGGTAAATCCCCTCTACAGACAAAGGCGATCCCTACTAGCCCAGACTGGGTCTAGCAGCAATCGTATAATGCTACAACGCAAGTTCCTAATTGCAAATTAATAGACCAGTGATGAAGGCCTACCTGGATTCCAATGCTAGTGCTTGTAGAATAGGTGGTGCTCCCATTCCTTTGCTCTGGCAGATCAAAATCCCCACGATCTCCACGAATGGACACATGCACATACAAGAAACGAGAGAAACACAAGCATAAAATCCAACATATTCAACTATATGTTAGTCAGAGAGGACATAACTCATCATCATCATAACCAATAATAAGAGTGGAACCATAACCAATAGTCGTTCATTAATAATCAATCAAAGGAGAGTACAACCAATGTTCAGACGCTGGATTCTCCTTTGGCAGGTAGTCAGCATGTCTTGCAAAGCCTTTTGGGAATAAGGACAAGCCTCTCTCTCTTTGGTTATTGGACAAGAATCTCCCTGCTTGGATTTGGCCTTGTGGGAATTAGGAAGGCTCTTATAGCATGAAGCTCTTGGAAACTTGGCAATTCTGAATCTCTGGAACTCTCCCACTATCCAAAAACTATTCAAAAACTAGCTTGCAAAGGAAATGGGCAGGATTTTATAGATGGAGGAAGGGGAGTGGGGATCATCCACAATAATCATGGGATTGGCCATATCATTAAGGAAGCTTCCATGAGAGGCGGCAAACCACTTCCTCTCTATGGAAATCTGTAGCCAAACCACCCAACTCAAGAAAGATTCAGTCCAGGAATTTGTTGGGATGAAAATTCCACCATTTGTTTATTAAAAAACACCACTGATTATGGTTGGCGCCGGTGCGACTCTATGATAGAGCGCCAACGAGCACACCCTCTTTGGAGGATTTCCCCCATTGGCGTGAGGAATTCACTATGGAACTGCGCCAATGGAAAAAGGGTTATTTTTAGGGTTTTTCAGCATGAGATGTCTTTAGGGAAAATAAAGCTCATGTTCAGAGGAATGCAATGCAAGTGTTTGGAGGTCATGTCACTTCTCATAGGTCCCGGAATGAGTCCTCCAAGATGCAGGAGAGGGGTAGTAGGGACAGTGAAAAATTGTTGTGTAACAGATGCCCCCTAAAGCATGAGGCCCGAGAGAGAGAAAGGGGTGAAATGCTTTACAAGAACATGTCCAACTGAAAACACTGCCGCCAGAAAACCCGTGTAGAGAAGTACAACTGATATCTCAAATACCTTATATATGTGGTATGGGTGCAGCCATCCAAAGCAGAGTACACAATAATTTAGATCCAAGGTATGGGTGCAGCCATCCAGTGAATGAGTCATGTAATAATCATAATAATCCACAAGATCGCAGCCTGGACTCCAACAGACAAAATCCAGGGTCTTGCGCTCCATCTCAATCCGAACAAAGTACAAGTTCAAGCATGTGAATATAGGAGTCGAAGTCGAACATGCAGGAACATCGTCTGATTACCAGCCAATGGTGAAAGCTGTTAACAAACACGAGAGGTACCACCAGTAATGACAATGGCCCTCAAGGTACTAAAAGTACAATCTACGACGTGCGAGTCAGTGAGCTGGCATCGAACACCTGTAGAATCATTTGATCAGAGGCCAATGATGAAAACCTCGCGTCGAACGCGAAGAACCTACCATTGAGGCATGCAGGCTCCAAGGCACTAGAAGGGATTCTCTAGATCAACTTCCTGGATAATGAGCTAAAGTCGACAGGAAGTGACCTTGATTGAAGGTGGGCCATATTGTTTTCCACATCATCGACATGAGACAAAGGAAGATAAGGTTGTTGTGAATCAGGATTATGTGAGTTATTAGAGGGAGGTTGTTATTTCACAGAGGTCAACTTCTCTTGAACATATCGGTGGCACGACAGTGGACTTGGTAGTATTTGACATCAATCGATCAGAGGTCATGGTGACAAGGCAAAGAGTAGATGAGAGGTCAAACAGGATCACCCAAACCTATGGAGGCAAGTGAAAAACGAGATGAGATATCCCCACCCAGACACGAAAGCAGACAAATGCCATGTTCAAGAGCGACATACTGCCAACACGACAATGATTGTGGTTCTATTTTCCCCACCATTTCTGGCGAGTATCACAGTTATTTTTATCAACAAGCTTGACAGGGATAACGTATGCTTGTAAAGTGTCATTTCGACGAAATCCAATGTCATCAAGTTTTAACGAGTCTGACAGAGGAAGAACTCGGCGTCTTTTCATGATTAGAGAGTTTGAAAAGACAGCAGAAAAGTAAACTCAAGGGGTGTCCTTTTTCGTAAAGTTGTGTCTCTCGAGCCCGAAAAAGTATAAAACAATGCTTGAAAGAACCGCCCGACCATTACGATCGAGGAGTACTTTTCATGATTAGTGACTTCAACCTAAAAAAGTAAAAAAGTGATCGAAATCACATCATTTCGTAACCGTTAATGAGCCTGAAACGATAAGGGCCCAACAATATTTTCGTCTTTACATGGTCAGAAAAGAGTTTAAAGACGACCGCCTCTTATTTACGTTTAGTGAGTCAAGAGGAATAACTTGGTGATCTCTTCACATTTATAGAGTCAGAAAAGAGCTAAAAGATGACTCCAGAATGACTTTTTTGTGTATTTACTGAGTCCGAAAAAGTATAAAATACAACTCGTTTCACCGTCTAAGTCGCATAAAAACCTGTCACTGCACAAAAACAAGTGTAAAACCCATTTTCGACAAAAATATATTAAAATATTTGGAAAAATAACTTTTGAAACCTATTTTGAGTTGAAAAAGTTATAAATATTTCAAAATGGTAAAAACGAAATTACTTTTTACTTTTTACCTCATTGAAGAGCAGCAGTGGTCCATTTTGTGGCTAACTTCAGACGGCGATTGTGACAGATTCGTGCTACCATTTAGAATTCCGTCAGTTCCAGGTAAGAGGCGCTTCCTCATACTCCATTTTAGTCCATTTTTAAGGGTTTTCTTGTCCCCATTTGATCTCTGTGGGAGGACTTTGAAAAAATTAGGGCCACGCCCATTGGCACGGGTATCGGGCACAGACCCACGCCGATGGGCCTTTATACTCCTAAGGACCACGCCAATGGGCACGACTGTTTTAAAAACAGTTGCGCCAACGGCCAAAGCACGTTTTTTCTTTTGAATTTCAAATTTGCAAGTGATTTAAATGCATTTTGAGCCTACTGGAGATTTAATCAAGGTTTGCTTAACCATGTGGATGTAGGCAACCGAACAAAATGGTGGTCCAATGGAAAGAGAGGGAGCATGACAGTGTGGACGAATTGGCCATGGGAGATGAAGCTTGCATGGATGCCCTCAGGAATTGCAGGCTGAAAAAATTCTTCCTGACACCTTACTTACGAGCTCAACCTGAGCTCCTACAGTACTTGATCAATCTTTGGGATGAAAACGAGCAAGTGTTCTGATTACGAGACCAAGTATTGGAACTGGATGTTTCTAACATCTATTTCATCACGGGATTGTCACGCAAAGGGCTGATGCCCATATTGATAGGGAGTAGACCATCTGGTGAGAAGATGGGCGAGGTGATGGAACGAGTGTTCCCAGGGGCACAATTTGGATCCGAGAGTGCAAAGGTGGATATCGCCACCGTTCAGGATCTAACACTCAAGGCAGTGTTATTTACCATCACATGGGCTGCGGGAGCGTAGGCACCCCACGAGGCAACAAAAAACTAACTCATATTGGCCACAAAGTGTCTGAATCCCACTATTTTTGATTGGGCCACTGTAGCGACTACAAACATGAAGAGACAGCTTACAAAATGTAAGCAAGGCAAGCTGAAGCAGTTTGGCTATGGTTCTATTTTGGTATCGTTCATTCTGGAATGACTACCAATATTCCAAGTCCAAGGGGCCGTAGTAGCTGATCCAGTGCTACAAGAGCCGGGAATGACTCGCTGGGCAGTGTTGATGCCCAGAGGGGGAGGATGCCAACAGATGTCTTGGAGGCTAGAGTTCTTTGGGTGGCTCCATCGCCAGCTGATCATGGTCAAGGATTGGCCGTATGCAGGGACTGACTTCAAAGGTGATGCAGATCTCCCACTGCTAAAGGGAGATGAGTGGGATGAGGAGCTGGGTATGATTCTTCTTTATTATATTTTGTATGACTTTCTTTTGTTAATACATGCTCGTTCTAACAACAGTCATATGTGTATTCAGATGTTGGCCCAGAAAGACCAGCTAACATGTCCTCTATTTTACGGAGAAACTAGCCTGTAGCTGACCCTCACGAAGAGGGTGCCAAGGGAGGGGAGCTGATCCAAAACCTCGAGGGATTCTGGATTATGCCCGGTTGGCGGATGTCCCACTAGCGTATCAGAGGCATACAGTGGGAGTGCCCAGTCACATCCACCGTCTCTTAAGATGCCTTGTGCGTGCGGTGACGTGCTATCATGAGCACCACAGGGATTAGACACCTAGGTTTATTTTCATGCATATTTTTGAGAGACATGTCATCTCTAGATGTATTTAAGATGAACATATATGGTTTTGATCTATGTGATGCACGCTGTGCAAACATTTCGACACACACACACACACATACACACACACATATATATATACATATGCCTATTGTTGGATGGATCTTTTACATGTGATGATGTTTTTTATATGCCATGAAGATGTCTAACACAAATGTAATCTAATGTATCAGTTGCATAACAAACGACCCAATGTGAAATGTATTTAATCACATATTTTATTTTTACACAAGCTTAAAAGCACACATGACAACACATATGCAAACTATGCTTGGAAATGGATTTTATTTTTATGCAAGCTTAAAAGCACACACATGCAAACTATGCTTGAAAACAAGGGAAACGGGCATGCCCCCCAGCATGATGTCTCAATTCTAAGTACATGCCCCCCAAGCTTTAGTCCATTGAAAATGGAGTGAAGGTTGACAATATTGTGATCGCACTCGAATTGCACGAGCTCATGTTTCATTATTTTAATGAGGTTGACACACTTAAAAGAATTATCCTCATGACACCTGGTTTCATTTGTTAAGGAGCTTGACACAGGAAAGGAACTATGCTTCGACCAGACCTAGTTTCATTTGTTAAGGAGCTTAACGTAGGAAAGGAACTATGCTCCGACCAGACCTAGTTTCATTTTCTAAGGTGCTTGACATAGGAAAGGAACTATGCTCTGACCAGACCTAGTTTCATTTTTTAAGGAGCTTGAGATAGGAAAGGAACTATGCTCTGCCCAGACCTAGTTTCATTTTTTAAGGAGCTTGACATAGGAAAGGAACTATGCTCCACATGAACTTCAGCATAATGAACAGGAAGTTGGTGATTCCAAGAGTGCCACTCTCGGTGGAAGGGAAAAATCTTGGAAGTCAGGACCCAATGCCCCCCAGGACACTATGCATGACAGTGGCATCACTGGATACAGGCATGGGATAAGTAGTCGCTTAGTTGACTTGCGGTGGGGCAGATACAAAAGGTGGATAAAAACCATAAGGAGATGACCACTGTGCAGGAGGCACTGGGGGACTAAAGAATGATAATTGATCGATAGTCACGATTCTTTTGTCGTGTGGAAATAAAACCACATGGAAAAGCGAAGAGACAAGGGCCCCCATGGCATAAACATAGTCACGACCAAGGAGAAGACTGAAATCTAAAGCACCTTAGATAACCAGTATGTCTATATAGACGGTTTTGCCTTCCAAAGTAATAGGGAACTTCGGAAGGATCCCTAATGGTCGTCTGGTTCCTCCATCAAACGCCATCAGATTCTATGCAACCAACACAAGCTGTGGGGAGCCCAAAGCTTGCCAAGTAGTCGAAGGCATAAGACTGACAGATGCACCCTCATCCAAGACAATGCCAGCTACTGCCTTAGCATAGGCATGTACTGAAATCTGGAAAGGCACATGGGATGGAAGGTGGAAGGCGGTCAAATGACTCCAGTGGAAGGAAACGACTGAACTACTTGGTGGGGAATCATATTATTGCCCCCTGCTCTAAAGGAACTGAAGAAGGACTCTCGGGATCAGCTGGGATAGGAGAGTCATTTTTGGACTCAAGAGAATCTGAGGAGACGAGAAGAACATGAGCATGATGCTCTTCCAAAACAAAGTGATCGACGGGTGGTGAACCCGAGTCAACACTCTTTCTAACCAATGGTTGATCTGGAACAAGCTTGGCACAGCCAGGCTCGGAAGGAGGATGACGGACAAGAGAAGAATCTAAGTCAATCTCGTTGTCGATAGGGAGAGGGTCTGAAGGAGCCTCTGATAACCAATGGGAATTTGGGGTGAGGAAGCTATAAGACTTTCCAAGACCACGGAAGCTTTATCCATGAGCGGACAAAGGTGAAGGGGATGGTTGCCTTCACATAGTCTATAGGGGGTTCGAATCTTCCCTTTATCTTGAATGTTGTCAGTCCATAGGGTAGCATCACCATGAGCTTTAGAGGATGATGAGGGGCAGGCCAGATTGTGAGACCATACTTCTAAGATCCTGGGAATGCCAGGACAATCACGAAGAAGATGGTCATCCTTGCACAATTTACAAGGAAACGTGACCTTCCATGGAGGAGCAGAAGGTGGCTCGACTTGAGCTGTACTTTTAACCTCTCTCTTATGAGAATTCTTCTTCTTTGTCTTCTTCTTCTTCTTAGCCACCTGGTTACTTGAATCCAGACTTTGACCAGGCAAAGTAGAAGATGAGGATGTAGAGACAGGTGAAGAAGTGGAGAGGTCCACCTTGGAATCAACATGATGTTGTTCGGGTGGAGGAAATGATTGACCAGTAGTTGAGACATTTTGGACTACAGAGGTTGAGAAAAACCAAATGGGCAACCCAACAGTTAACTCAGGAAGGGACAATGTTGCCATGTAAGGAGCACCAACATTCCCGAAAGGAGAAAAATGACTAGGATTCCCGTTAGAGGGGAGTCCAGGGTTGGTGAACGCTGGAAAAGTTGCCATCAAGAATTGAAAACTGCACACGGGGCTGAAAAAGAGTCAAGACACATAATCAAACGGCCAACAAGCACAATCTAACAGGGCGTGTGATCGCGGGTGATTTAATTTTTACCACATTGAAATTAAGAAACTTCACCGTTTCATCTTTTAAGAGTCAAGAAATGGATAAAAGGTGACTCTATCTCTTTCAGATTTGAAGCAAGCGTGAAAGGACAAGCGCTTGGTGATCCTTTCAAATTTAGGGAGTCAGAAAATATCAAATGACTGCTCAAGGATACTAGGCAAAGAGGGTGTACCAAATAACCGTGAACTGCAATATACACCTTGGTTTTAGAAATGAAAGAGAAATCAACCAAGGACTTTACGTACGTGTAGGCAATCTAACTGAATGCTGTGTTTGGTGTATCACAGGTATAGGGTGGCAGACAAGGCTTCCTATGGATAAAGGATGATAACCTAGTGGGGTCTCCCCATATACTCGATGGTACATGGGAGCATAATTCCGTACTAGACCACTATTGAGTCACAGAAGGAGGAATCACCCAACCTTCAGTGAAAACAAAAGTGACTAGGTTTAACGACACCGGAGCACGTCTCTAGCCTAGACCTCTAAATATGTTTCGCTAAATTCCAATGCTGCCTTAGTGTAAATTGAGTAGATTTTAATGTTTATCTTCAATTAAGTTTCAGTTTTCAGGCCCTAGCGAATGCAGTATCTCAAATTATCCTAAATGCAAGCTATATGCCACAGTATATCATTTTATTCGATGAATGCTAACTATAAGAGAGTTGAGAGCTTTCACACAAAAAAATGATCAGAAAACAACCACTGATATCTCTAATGCAGCTAGTGGAAATCAAAAAGCTTTTCGTCAAAGTCACTAATCACTAATAACAATGAAAAGCTCTAATTCACATTAACTAATGAAAAGCAAAAGAGATTCTTTTTCAATGTTAAGGGCAAGATGCACTAAAGAAATTGAAAAAAAGATAATAAAAGAGTAAAAATACAAATTTCACTCAATGCAAACAATCATATCCCTAAATGCCAATGCAGTGCTTCAAAACCAAGAAAAGTCCCAAAGACACCAATGAGCCGTGTAATCTAGGCCCAAAGCGAAACTAAGTGAAATCTAAGTGAAAAAAGGGGTAAGTCACTCAAATAACGCAATAAAATGTTTAACAACCACTAAACTAGTGCAAGGGAGTAATCAGAAATTCGACTGGACTGATAGAAGACCAAAAACTCCTAAGGAAGGCTTGACACACAAAGCCACTAGATGCCCTAGGGCTAAAACGTGAAATCGATAGAAAATGGAAAACACCTAAAGGGTAAAGGTTCAAACTAGTCAAACAAGACTCCAACACACTCAAGCAGTCGGAAAAATGTATCCAAAAACAAAGACCAAGCTCAGAAGGCTTAAAAATAAGCAAACTTTAGCAGTTCCCAGGCCTAGTGCGACTGTCAGGCTGAAGCTAGTGCCTTTTAACGATTGGCGTGAGTGGAATATTGACAACTGGCGCCAACAGGTGCGACTGTTATGCAAAAAAGCATGCCAGTCAAGTTTTTTGTGCCAAAATAAAAAAGAAGCAATCCAAGACTAGGCCAACGATAACCTGGTAAACCAAGAAGCAAGAAATAGCAAAAGGACTCAACCCATAAGGCTAACCAAGTAGGTAAAAATCAAGAAACAACCAAAAAGGGAGGACAAGCTCCCCAGCGGAGTCACCAATTTGTTGAGGAGGTAAATCCCCTCTGTGGATAGAGGCAATCCATATTAGCCTAGACTAGGTCTAACAACAATCGTAAAATGCTACAACGCGAGTTCCTAATTGCAAATTAATAGACCAGTGATGAAGGCCTACCTGGATTCCAATGCTAGTGCTTGTAGAAGAGGTGGTACTCCCGTTCCTTTGCTCCAGCAGATCACAATCCTCACGATCTCCACGAATTGACACCTACACATACAAGAAACGACACAAACACAAGCATAAAATATAGCATATGCAACTATATGTCAGTCAGAAAGGACATAACTCATCATCATCATAACCAATAATAAGAGTGGAACCATAACCAATAGTCGTTCATTAATAATCAATCAAAGGAGAGTACAAGCAATGTTCCGACATTGGATTCTCCTGTGGCGGGTAGTCAGCATGTCTCACAAAGCCTGTTGGGAATAAGGACAAGCCTCTCTCTCTTTGGTTATTGGACAAGAATCTCCTTGCTTGGATTTTGCCTTGTGGGAATTAAGAAGGCTCTTGCAGCATGAAGCTCTTGGAAACTTGGTAATTCTGAATCTCTGGAACTCTCCCACTATCCAAAAACTAGCTTGCAAAGGAAATGGGCAAGCTTTTATAGATGGAGGAAGGGGAGTTGGAATCATCCACAATAATCATGGGATTGGCCATATCATCAAGGAAGCTTCCATGAGAGGTGGCAAACCACTTCCTCTCTATGGAAATCCGTAGCCAAACCACCCAACTCAAGATAGATTCAGTCCGGGAATTTTTTAGGATGAAAATTCCACCATTTGTTTATTAAAAAACACCACTGATTATGGTTGACGCTGGTGCGACTTTGTGACAGAGCGCCAACGGGCACACCCTCTTTGGAGGATTTCCCCCATTGGTGCAAGGACTGCACTATGGAACCGCGCCAATGGAAAAAGGGCTATTTTTAGGGTTTTTTAGCAGGAGATGTCTTTAGGGAAAATAAAGTTCATGTTCATAGGAATGCAATGCAAGTGTTTGGAGGCCATGTCACTTCTCATAGGTCCTGGAATGAGTCCTCCAAGATGAAAGAGAGGGGTAGCAGGGACAGTGACAAATTTTTCTGTAACACCCTCTACTGAACCTTTAAAAACATCTGTATCAGTACCTTCATCTTCATCCCAACCAACACAACCTATTTTACTTCCCCTACACCCTCCCCCTGTAGTCATGGCGAGATTTTCTCCCTTAGTATTGCCTGCTCATTTGGCAGATTTACCTTTGACCTATGGCCAGAGACTTCCTCATTTTGATGGAAGTCCAGGAATCACAACACAACAACATATTGACAAAATTGCTAATTTCATTGATTTAGAGGAGGTTGATGCCGATGATGCCAAAATGAGACTAATATCTCAAAGTTTTTCCGGAGGTGTGAAAAAATGGTTCCATAGTTTGGCACCCGGCTCCATTGATACTTCTCAAAGGCTAAACAGGTTGTTCTTAGCTTGGTGGCAGGAAAAAAAAACCATTGCAGATTTTAGCAAAGTATAATACATTGAAAAGGGGTCCAAATGAGATGGTTCAAGATTTTACTATAAGGTTCAATTTGATCTATAATTCTATTCTGACTAACATGAAACCTCCACCTGATTTGGAACTTCAACACTCTTTGGATGCATTTGATCCAGAGATGGATTGTCAACTAAGGGAAAGAGATCTTGCAACTTTGGAAGAAATGCAGGATAATGCAGTAAGCATGGAAGCAAATTTACTAATTAAAAATTCTTAATTTAAACATGAGAAACCACAGAAGAAAGTAACAATTAAGTAGAAACCGTCTTCTTCCACTAATATTAAACTAGACACACTGATAAGAACCATGGAGAGGATGGTCAACTGAATGATAAATTCATATAGACAACTGGAGCCACAAGTCAGAAATATGAATTTCAGAAACCAACAACAGCCTCAATATAGGATAAAACAGAGTACAAAGCTCCTAAGGCATCAACATCTCAAGAACAAATTCAGACACCCTTGCAGAAAAATTATGCTGAAGGAGAATCAGAGGATGAAACAAACCCAATTGTTGAGGAGAACCACTTCTTCAGGGAAGATTACCATCCCATTTTCCTGATTGAAAAAGGACCCAAAGATGAAGACCACATGTTGGAAAATGACTATGCATTAGAAACCTAATCAGATGATTATCAAAGAGGATACTTGAATGCACTCAGCTCTCAATAGAAACAGTATTCCTTGAGGAACAGGGATGTCCTAATCACTCCCATTCAAAAAAGGACATCACAACAGAAGATAAAACCCCAAGGTAATCAAAGTAAAGGTAAAGAGCTTGTAGCAGCTAACAAAAAAAAATTAAATCAGACACCTACAAGCAACCCAAATAAAGAACATGACAGTTAGAAGAAGGATTATACATCAAAAGATCAGCCTGAGAAGAGAGACATCATCCAAAGAGAGGTAGATAAATCTGGCTCATTCAATCTAGAAACTAAAATTTCAAAGTTAAAAGTGTCAACCCCTCTTACTGAACTAGTAAAAAATAGCCATTACAAGTATGATATAGTTAAAATGCTGAAAGTTGATCCTTTGTTTGGCATGGTTAATGTTGAAGATGACCAGTATGAATTAATTTTTGGTCCAGCCATAGATGGTCAGTCAGAAGAAAGTAAGGTTCCCCCATTTTACCTAAGTCTAAGAATCCACCAGTGCGTCTTTCATAACTCCATGCTTGACTCCGGAGCCTCCCATAATTTAATGCCCAAAGCCATTATGGAAAAGTTGGGTCTAGATATAACTCATAAATACCATGACTTGTACTCTTTTGATTCCAGTAAGGTCTGTTGTTTTGGTCTAATCAAGGATTTGGTAGTATCCCTGGACCAAATCCCAGTAAAGAATGTTTTAATGGATGTGGTGGTAGCTGATATGCCACCACAGTTTGGTATGTTATTGTCAAGGTCCTAGGGAGCAAAGCTAAGAGGCACACTGCAGTTAGACTTCTCCTATGCCACCATCTCGGTTTTTGGGAAATTAAGGAAATTTTACCAAGAAACCAAAATGAAATTCATGACAACTAGCAAGGAGAGGCTGAATAATCATCCTATAAATGATGTACATACAGATTTAGAATAATTTATTTTATATAATGATAGTGGATTGTGTTAGTGTCAGCCAGTTTAGCCTATCACCAGTGATCAAATATGCTCTTACAAGGTGTTGTTAGGGTGTCAAGTCAATTTTTTGTCATTTTAGTGAGTCTTCAAATAAAAATTTGGTCACTAGTTGTTGTGTCTAGGTCACTGTTGCTCCCTTCACTTATTCATGGTCTTCATCATTCATCATGGTCATTGTCTTCTTCGAGGTATCATATCTTCATTTAAGTGTCTTGGGTCATGAAATGGTTAAATTCCTCATTTTAGGTCATGGTCTAGGGTTTCACTCCATGTGTCATCATGATACCATATGTAAAAAAAAAACATGTCCATCATGTGATTCAGTGGGTAAAGGGAGTTAGCAGCTTAGGGAAAGAAAAATAAAGGTAAAGGTAATGTTTTATTTCCAATAAGACAATGTTGCAGTACACTACCTCACCTCATCATTCCTCATAGGGACATGTTTGCTTCAAAATATATTTTTGACCAAATGGAGAATAATTTTACAAAAGTGAAAGAGGTTTTTGTCCACTATAGTCCAAGGAAAAAAAACCTCCTTCATTGTGTGCACCAGTGTTATCATTTCAAATAAATACCCAAAATACAATTGCTACAGGAGAGTTGTTGCACTTATGGACAGCTTGACTTCAAGACCATTTTTCAAGGGTTTGCAGCAGGGTTTGGTAGTTCTTAAGGACTCTATTGTGTATAAGACATCCTAATATTTCCAATGGTACCTTTAGCTTGTGATTTGGATTAGTGGAAGGCATCCAAAAGTGATATGCAAGTTGGCATTGCGCTCTTGTCAGAGAAACCCTAAGTTTTTGGAGTGACCTTGGGAAAATCAATTGTTCTCCCTCATGGAGTGTCCAAATTACATTCTTGAGGTGTCCATAGTATACCCGACTTAAATATCTTTCCAACGAGCTATAAATATCTCAATTTGGAGGCGTTTAAGGCCTCCAAAACTAGTTTGGAAGAGTAGTACTATGCTTAGGAATAGAGTGCTACACTTAGAGCAAAGGCGCTATACTCAGGAACACTGGGAGCTCAATCTTTCCCGAAACTCACCCAAATTCAATTTTTAAGCTTGCTCTCCTGTTGTATTTAAATCCTAAGCTAAGCTGAAATTAAGTACACCATATTACTTACCTTTTTGTTTTTCAAAATGAATCCAAGCCAAAGATTTCTTCAATTAGGGTTTCTAGTGAATTTCTCATGAAACATGATAGGGTTGATGATGGTCATTTTTTTTCCTTGATTTTAAACATGTAAAATGCTATCCTACACCTATACACATCTTTAATATGCTATATGAACCACTGAACCAACCTCAGAACAGAAAATTACCTCACTAAAAATGAAAACCTAGTTCATTCCTATGGGTTTTGGGCACTTTCCCTAAAAACTATGTTTTTCCATTTCACAAGTACATTTTCCCTCCATTTCGCTTCCTTTCATTTTCATCAGTTGTTCATAGTCCATATCCACCTCTTTAAATTTCCCTTTGCCATTTTTTTCACTCCACCTACCCATCATTTCATTTTTCACTCATCCCTCACTATTTTTTCCCTTTCCTATCATCTAGGGTTTCAAAAATGAAATGAGTTTACTTCACCAAACCATCACCGAGACACATCAGCACAGCCTATGGAAGTGGGTTCCAACATAAAAATAGTGGAGAAGACTCAGCTACCCAAACCTGAGGTGACTAAAATGTATAAGAAAGGACAAAGGCTAGTTTTTTCTTCTCATAGAGAGAAAGGGGCCAAACCTTCTTCATCGACAAAGCAGGAATCGACAACAAAAGAGAAAGACACAGTTGAGCATGAGTTTTAACTGGTTGATTTAGAGGTTGAGGATCAGACTTCAAACATGTGATAGACAATTAGGGATAAGGATTATCAAATCAAGGAGCTAAAAATCAATTTGGAAAGAGAAAAATATGCCATAACATTCCTTGAACAAAAAAATAGTCAACTCAAAGCAAAGAAGTTGATCCTAGAAAAGGAAAAAGCCAAGTTATTGCAAAATTTTTGCAAAGGAAAGGAGATCATGGAATCAAGTGAGCCTGAAGCATCAAAGGGGAAAGGAAAGAGGAAAATATCAAGAACAAGAGGCCTCAAGAAATCTTTGCAAGAAGATAAAGAACAAATCTTGTTGAATGAGGACCTTCACCTAGAGGATAGGATTGCCCTTGAGGTTCATCAAGATAAGGATTATTGGCTCAACATGGTGAATCAACACTTGGAGAATCTACTTGAGAAGGAAAACAAGGATAATCAGTTGCTCTGACATATGGCGCACCACTACCGAGCTCAAAACATGATTGCCAATGCCAAGGTTAAGCAGCTTGAAAACAAGCTTAAGAAAGCTGAAAAAGACCAAAAGGATGGGGAAAACCTGGATATGCTTTCTAAAGCATCTATGAAGGTTTAAAAAACATATTTTTACACCTTCCCTCCAATTTTGAGCAAATTCTGAGCATTTTGAGTTTTTTGAGAAATTTTGGTCTAAATTCAGAAATTTAGCTACTCTAGTTTTTCCTCAGGCCTCCATTTGAAGAAAGGTATACATTTTTGGAAATTTATTTTCTTCCTCTAAAAACCCATTTTCTCATATTTTGCAGAGGTGGCTCAGTAAACTAGCATTTTGGACCATTTTTTGACAGGCGTTGTGCTTTTGGAGTGACCTTTGGAGAATGGATTTTTGAAAGCCTTCCAATGGTCCAAATTCAGAAATTAATTTTTTTTTGGAACATATACTTGAAGGGCTAGTTTACCGTTCTCTCATGTTTTTCATTTTTACTCCTGGAAGGCACCTAAAAGTTGCTCAAAGTCGGCACTGCACTTCAGCACTTTTCTGTGTTTTAATTTGTAAATTCCACTGTGTAAAATTTCTAGTTTGTAGTTTGACTTAGTCAAAGTCAATATTCTCTATGTAAGGGAACTATGTTTTAGGCTAGGTGATGTAGGCATGAATAAATGCACATCATAAGTTGTTTTTCATGTTTATTAGGCCTCATAAAGGAAGCAAACTCCTAAACAAACTCTCCATGAAGTGTTTGAGTTTCACCTTCTCACTCTCACCTATTGGTTGAGATAATCTTGGACTCAATTCATCCACCAAGGAATTCAACTCCTGAAGGTGGGAAAGTGGTCTAGGAGAGTCTATATATATCGTTTATCTTCAGGAGAAGAGGGTTGAAACTTTTGTGAAGGAAGCTTACATGTAATCATCTTTTTAGCTAATACAGAGACAGGTTGCAGCTATTTTCAAGGAAATCTAGCCCAGTGAGTTCATGGTGGTTGTACTTAAGTATCTTTGTTTTCTCATGGTTTAAACATCTTAATCTATATTATGTCTCTTCTTTCTATGAATTCCTTATAATAAAACACCCATGATTCTTGCTTTTCAAGCTCTGTTATCTAGTTTTCATAGTTATGTGTATGTCTTCCTGAGCTAATCAAATCATGTTTATTTATGCTCATTAGTTTCTTCCACACTATATCCTCTATACTACAATGATAATACTCAAAATACACCATGGCTTCTAATATCTGGCTCCTTCTCATATTTGCTCCTACACTCCCACAACCTAGACCTACTTGTGGCTCCAAACCCTAAGTTTAGCAAACCCTAAAAACCAAATTTTCAAAAACAAATACACATATCTAGCCTAAAATTCATTTGCTTTAAATTCATATTGTTGATAAGAGACCTAGAGAGATCCCTCTCATGCTCAGTAGGGCTAGATACTGAGCTAAAGTGGTTTGAGGTTACCCTTCTCAATTTCCTTTTCAGCCTAGGAGACTGTAAGGACTAACAATTTTACATTGTTTCCAAGGAATGAAAGATCATATCTTCCCTGGGAAAGAATGACAAGGATCAAATCTAATTGTTGATGGTGAACATTGATTAGACACAAGAAAGGTTGTGCATCTTTCACCTGGAGACTCCAGTGTCGAAGAATCCAAAGGTTTAGAAATTTCATGGCGACTCCACTGATAAAAAACCGGTAGTTTGAAGAACTTCTTGGTGTCTTAATTGTTTTCAAGATGCATTCGATTGCTCGAAGGTATGCTCCTATGAATCAAGCTCATATTCCTGGTTTTCTAAATCAAATTCCTTATATAGATTGGCAAATAGGGCTGCCAATGTTTAAAGGTCAGGATGGAGAGGATGCTAGTTTTCATTTGGTCAAATTTCAATTTCATATTCACAGATTAAACACTAAGTCTCCTAAAGATTTTCTGATGAAGATTTTCATAGCTACCTTGGAGGAACTGGCAAGGAAATGGTATGAGAGTCTACCATTTGCTAGTTTATATTCTTTAAAGGATTTTGATTGAATTTTCTTTCAACATTATCAAAGCTGCAAGGTTTCCTTATCAATGATGGATAGTTGTTGTGAGGTTTCTGAAAATTTCATTAAATTTCTTGAAAATTCATATGGGGATGAAGAATGTATGGAAGAAGATATATTAGAAGCCCTTTATGATTTTTCCTCCCAACAAGAATCAACAGTTTCCTCCTTGAATGAAACAGACTGGGATCAAAATAGAGAAAGGCCTACTCTTGATATTGAAAATGAAAATCACCAAGCCAATGTTGATTTCTATAAAACTCAGTTGTCGCCTCTATCTGAAGATGAAATTGATCAGCTTTTGAAAAAACATGTTACAGACCAAGTTAAGGTAGGTTTGCAGTGCTCACACAGTCAAGATTGTGTAAGTGAAATTTCTTCCATTATTGAAAATGAAAATCTAGGTTTAAATGATGACAATCATGAGACTAATGAAACTATACATGAATTTGTTGTGAGTAAGCCAATTTGTGATGTATATTTCTTGCAAGGATATCAGCTAACAAATATTGTTTTCTTTCATGAAAAGGATAGGGCTGACCTGCTTAATATTCTTAAAGAATGTGTTTTTTTCAAGGATGATTTAGAATATGAAATGGAAGAGTATGAGTCTAAGATAGACAGTATGCTAGAGATAGAATCAGAGTTTCTCATGCTTGAGAAATTTACAGCCAACACTCAGGTGGCAGAAAGCCATATTTCCCTATGCCTTCCTATGGTTCAACAACCAAGTATTCTTTCAGATCAAAATGAAAGGAGTACTTGTATTTTTGCTGGATTTAAAGACAAGGTAACATTTCAGGTTTTTTAAGGATACTTACAATGATTTGCTGCAGCCATCTGGAAAGATGAATTTTCTTGTATTTATGGATCATGAGAACATGTTCAGTGGATGCTCAGAGTTGCCTAGCTTTTGTTTGTTCTACTTGCTCAAGGAAAGTACAAGAAGAATTCAAGAATTGGTTACACTGGAGGTATCATTACACATTATTGTATATACATCTTCAGTAAGTGGGAGGTTTTCATCAAGATTTGAAGCCCAAGGTGAAGGCCCTAATATCTCTATGGTCTGTTGCCATAAATAAGTTCAATCAGTATGTTTTTTATAGTCAAGTCAGCTAGTTTTCTGTTTGAGTTTAGTCTTTGCATTTTGACTCCATTTCCCAATGGATAAGGCTACTTGGTCTACGGTGTTCTTGACACCTCCAAGGAGCTACCATCCTCGGTCAAGACAATGTTAGTGTCAGTTAGTTCAGCCTATCACAAGTGATAAAATATGCTCTTACAAGGTGTTGTTAGGGTGTCAAATTAAATTTTTTTCATTTCAGTGAATCTTGAAATAAAAATTTGGTCACTAGTTGTTATGTCTAGGTCACTCCTACTCCCTTTACCTACTCATGGTCTTCATCACTAATCATGGTCATTGTCTTAGTTGAGGTATCATATCTTCATTTAAAGGTCTTGGGTCATGAAATGGTTAAATTCCTCATTTTAGGTCATGATCTAGGGTTTCATTCCATGTGTCATCATAATACCATATATCAAAACAAAAACATGACCATAATGTGATTCGATGGGTAAAGGGATTTGGAAGCTTAGGGAAAGAAAAATAAAGGTAAAGGTAATGCTTTATTTCCAATAGGACAATGTTGTAGTACACTACCTCACCTCATCATTCCTCATAGGGACATGTTTGCTTCAAAATATATTTTTGACCAAATGGAGAAGAATTTTACAAAAGTGAAAGAGGTTTTTGTCCATTATAGTCCAAGGAACAAACGCGACCTTCATTTTATACACAGATGTTATGATTTCAAAGAAATTCCCAAAATACAATTGCTATGGGAGAGTTGCTACACTTCTGGATAGCTTGACTTCAAGACAGTTTTTTAGGGGTTTGCAGCAGGGTTTGGTAGTGCTTAAGGACTCTATTGTGTAGAAGACATCCTAGTATTTCCCATGGTACCTTCATCTTGCGATTTGGATTAGGAGAAGGCATCCAAAAGTGATCTGCAAGTTGGTGATGTGATCTTGTCAAAGAAACCCTCAGGTTTCATAGTGACCTTGGACAATAATTTTTTCTCCCTCATGGAGTGTCCAAATTACATGCTTGAGGTGTCCATATTATAGCATACATAAAGTGCTTTCCAACGTGCTATCAAGCTCTCAATTTGGAGCAGTTTAAGGCCTCCAAAAGTGGTTTGGAAGACCGGCACTACGCTCAAGAACAAATCGCTGCACTCAGAGTAGAGGAGTTGTGCTTGTCGAGTTGTAAAAAGGGTCTTTTTCACCTCTATTTACCCTAGGTACGATTTGTTATCTCAAAAAGTATACTTAGCTTGAGGCAGTCATTTGTTAGAGTAATTCTAGTAGAATAGTGCTTTAAATAAAAGTGTAAACTGATGCTTGGAATAAAATCTACTTACAAAAAGAAACTTAGGACTTCAATCATGCACTCAGGAAGCTACAAAAATTTATTAATCAAGGGTAGAGTATTGGTAACTCTTCCCTTCATAAACTGATGCAATTAAAAAGAAATCAAGGAAAATATCATCAACTTGGGAACTAGACAACATATGTCAATGTTCACTATAGTTTCAGATCATTCTGCATACCAAAGCAATGATAATTCAAATGACAGGAAATGGAACAATGACTAATCTATTTAACAGGATTGAACAGAAAAGCCTTAACCTATGAAGCAGTAATCGTAATCTACAGGAATCAAGAAATAATCTTTACTTTAGAAATGATTTGAACAACAAATGAAAATGGAATAGCAAACTAAAGGAAATGAAATATTGAACGGCAACCTGAATCAGATGTAAATGCACCGCAAACTAGATCAAATATTGCACACAACACTTCTATACTGAAAGAAACAGTAATCTGAGTTTCGGTACAACAGTTTTCAATCACGGTATGAAGAAACAACAATTGTGATCATGGTGGAATAGCAATCCCAAATGAACAAAAATCATGTTTAGGAGTAAACCGTAGATAAATACACATTAATACCGATTTATAGATACACAACATTGTTACTCTATAATCGAACAGTAAGGGTAATCTGTAAAGAACAACAATGTTATATGATAATATCAGTTTGTTAAAGGAATAATGATGCAATGCGAATTTAGAATGAATAGCGTAACATTCCTGTTGCAGAAAGTAATATCACTATTCAAATAGGAACAAAATATAATAGAACCGATATGTGAAATAATAAGGAACAATGAAATATAACAGAACCGATATGTGAGATAATAAGGAACAACATATTACTGAATAGATCGAACTAGAGAAATCAAACCACACACAAATTGGAAAGTAATGGTACAGGAGCAAGTGATCCACCAGGGCCAGGCCCTTAGCCTCTAGGGACGCACTACTTAAGATTACTCCAAAATCAAAGATGGAACAACAACAAAGTTTATATATTAAGCATCAAAACCAAGTTACAGTAATCGCTCTTTTAAAGAGAGTCGATGATCAAAGTTTCAATTACAACATTGAATTTCATAAAAACAACAATAGTCCATCTGGGCTAGCAATGTTGCCCCTTCTTATAGCAGTCGAGTGGAGATATCAATGATACAGATATCCATTAAGGTAGTGATCCCTCAGGATCAAAGGATCCCGAGGGATTCACCATACTGTTAGCTATCAGTTATCTTCTTGTTTTCTTGTGCCGATTTGGTATCTCCTCTTCCTTTTCCTGGCTTATATGCTCCAATTTGGATTACCTCATTTGGATGTGGTACCTTGTCAAAGGGACACCAATTAACTTTGTCTTGTCTTTTTCTTTAGAATGGCAATTTTTTGTTTTCTCATTTTTCTGCATAGGAAAAGGGTAATTATTAGTCATTTTACGTTGCACACAAATCTTCTAGACTTTATCATAATCTTTCACCATATACTTATTTCATAATATAAAGAAGTTGTGAATTTAAGGAAAAGATGACAAAATAAATGGTAATTACATACCTTCTCTATCAACACACCCCCCTACTTACCCTTTTTCATGCCCTCATGAAAACATTGTAATTGACATGCAAGGTAGTTAGGGAATAGGCTAGAGAAGGGATCTCATGTGGTGGTCTACAACCATGATTGCTAGCTAGGAATTCAAAGAAATGTCTTGTCTGTCCTTCAGGCATTTCATATAAGGCTTAATATCCTGGTGCAGGGTACTAAATAATTTGACTTCTGAACCTACAACCTAACCAAGACGGGCCTTCTCTCAAAACGAGGTCACCGTAGATACCCAAGTCGTCAGTAGCTAGCTTAAAGTTCTCATAATTGAATGGTTCTCGGTTTTGGACGTTCAGATTAGAAGTCTGGTATCAAAATTTTGTTGCTGCTATGGCAAGGTCTTTAATAGTAAAGAAGTATTCTACCCCTTGCCGTATGACTACAGTGTGGATAGGTCCCAATGCCTCGATCACTCCCCGAGTTCTCATTACGCTCCAATGTTTATTCCATAATTGTTGTGGGTCTCTAGGTTCACCTCTCACCCATAAGTCTAATCCATTCTCCTATCTTTGAAAGACATTGTAGGCTTTAAGCCACTTTATTTGATTAACACCAAAAGAAATGAATGCCTGCAGTTGGACATCACCCACAAAAGGGCTAGGGTTCTGATCTATTTCTCCATCTAATACAAGATTGTGCAAATAGAATTCACATAAGAGTCACTAAACTTTCACCCCGTAATGCTTACAACAATTTATGAAGCCATCAATGGTGTTTTTCTCTATAGACACTCCTGCTTTGAAAACTTTATTTTTCAATTGTAAATATCTTTCCATTAAAAACCGAGCATAGTTCCCAGAAGGTGCCCTACAAGCTAGAACATTAGTATACAGAGAGCATAAGGTATCCATTTGTTTGATGACTATGTCTAGTCTATGAGTTACGTTTTTTACTCTTTCTTCTACCTTTCGCCATCCTTCAAAGGCCTGGCTTTCAGATATGTTAATGTTCCTCAGTTGCTGTTGTAATTTCTCATATTTTTCTCGAGGGACAGTCTGCTCTATAAGTTTCTCTATTGTGTGCTGGGCTTGTGCCAAATATTTCCACAGAGTTACTGTCCTTGGGTCATTATCCAACATAATAGTTGTAGGCGGGAGATCTACTTCGATCTTCTTATCACAACATCTCATCTTTATGGTCCCAGTTTCCTTAGAGGGCGGTGCCTCTATCTGAATTTCCTTATCACGGGCTGATACGTTATCTATTTGTACTTCGACATGGGCAATATCCAAATGCTATTCCTTTCGATTTTGAATAGTAGGTTAGAATTGCATCCTCTTGATCTTTTTCTTAAGGGGTTTTTTCTGAGTGGTTACATGCTTTACCACAGAGGTTCCTTTTGACTTCTTCCCCATTTTCAAAACCCTTATCTGTTGTCGAAGTTGCTTAATCACTTTAAGTAGTCTCTGTTGTTCCTTTCGCAATCTTTTAATTTCCTCTATTTTCTTGGAAGGAATAGTTGTTTGTTTGCTTGGGCTTGGGCTTTGTGCCTCAAGTGTTGTACCTTTGCCTGGGCCAATTTCCTTATTTTCTTGTCGACGTACTTCTTCAGTGCTATGCTGATCAGGTTGCTCAGGGGTAGAAATCCTAGCTTGCTCTGCTGTTTCCTGGGTAACATCTTCTTCTACCCTTTCTTCATCGAGAAATTCCTCTGTGTATTCTGACTAGGAACATATTGTTCCTCTTCTTCGTTCTCGTCACTCCTTGTTCCAGATACACTCTCATCATGAGCAAAGTGATCCTCTTCTCCTTCCTCATTGTCACACAATTCCTCAAGTGCACTTTTGTCATGAATAGAGTGCTCCTACAGTCCTTCTCCGGTGTGGGGGTTAAGTGGGCTATGAGCTTGGACATATTCGCCCATATTGGCTAGAATCTGGGCCAATTCATCTTCCTGTAGCGGGTTTTGCAGTGGGCTTTCACTGCGTTGCTCTAATTCCTCTTCCTCCTGACTAGATTGCTCAGTCTCTTCCTCCGGTTCTCCTTCATCATTTTTGTCCAATTCATTTTCATTCTCCCCTCCTTCCAATTGTGGGGGTTGTTCATCTCCTAAATCATGTATATCCATAGGTTGAGTGATGTTTCCCTGGGAATTTCTCAGCATTCCTCTGATCCTTGCCAACCTAACAGAGTTTCTCTGCTTCAGTGGTCTGCTTGATGTACTGGTAACATGTTTCCATTTTGGGGCTGGCAAAGCCAATCCCTCGTCTATCGTGAAAATTAGTTCTTCCCAATTGCTCTATTGTTGGGCAAGGTTATGGCTGACTATCAGTCGTATTAACCATGGTGTCTTACTACAGACTCTAAATAGCGAGATTTCTTCATACCTTGGGTAACATCATGTAATAAAGAATTTAAAAACACAGGCAAATTCACAACGCACTTTTGCTTTAACATAGCTAAAAGTTTAAGATGTCGTGGTCTTACCATGTCTTTCCTACCGTCATAAGTGACGTAGCTCTATATCATTCTCGCCAATTCCACCCATGTCTCTCCTAAGGTTGTCGCTAAAACTCCCTTCCCTTTTACAGTCAGGTTTTGCCCTTCATCCTGGAATATTTTCATGGCGTCTTATAGTCTCACCTTTTTCAGAGTCCACATAGGTCCAGTGGCTGGAAATCCCAAAACCTCTGCAATTATATCATTAGTGACTGCTATTTTTCTCCCTCTCACCATGGAATAATGTTCTTGCAGGTTCTATAAAACCTCAATTGCCACCATCTTGTTGGATTGTTGTAGACAGTTAAGATAAAACATCCATCTTGCCCTTGTTAGGATCTCTCATGCAGCATTGGAGACCATCAACACTTGTGGCTCACTATGAATTGATCTTCCTCCCATGCTTATCACACTGTAAAAAAACACAGAGATGGTAATGGAACAACAAGCTATTCAAATTTTTAGCTCACTATTAGCAAACACAGAGAAGATGACAAAATAGCAAGTTGTTTGAATTTCGAATTTAGTACTAATTTTTGCAGAGAAAAACATAGAAATAGCTTCTGAACAGCAAGCCATGAATATTGGGAAACAAAATACTATTAAGATTTGTTATTCCCAAGTCATTAATTCTCTGAATGATAGGTTGACACGTATGCTAGGGAATTATGGGGATCACCTGGTCACCTTCGCCCCCCCTGCAATGTGATAGGCTGACCTCGACTGTCAAATGAAGAAGCAGCGTGATGAGTTGCCATAGTACAAAGTCATAAAGGAACATTGTATGCAGAAATTCCATATTTACAATGACGAGTGGATTGCTGAAATCCAGGCGTCTAATAGAATCGCTTAATAAATAAGGAAATGTCGTGATATGATGCAATAATTAGAGGATAGTATAGCTGATGTGCAAAAAAGGTCCTATGCGATCATTATGAACTTTTCTCGTCATAATTGATTTGTAATTGATTTTCATGTATCAAAGGTTTGTAAGGGTTATATACATAGTCTCAATTGAATCATTTATAAATATATAAAAGGAAGGGTTTTATAATTGCTATTGGTGTATAAGAAATAGGACTTCAATACCATCAATAGAGATCTGTTGCCCATAGGTGTCCATAACCTTGACAGAGTTGTTTATTTCACCCTTGTAACCATAGTCCTTTATGTATGCCTAGGAAAGTGTTGTGTAGTGTTAGAATGGAGACCATTATGCTGGCCTGGTAACCAGATGAATCATAATTCCATTCACCAGGAAGGAGTGAAAGGTGGGTAGGTCAGCTCATGATGAGACCTCCTCTTCCAAGTACTCTTTACTTTTTCTAATGTGCCTCTTGGATCATATCCCTGGTGTGGTGGGCATAGTGGGAATGCCACTTCACTTTCTTCCTTATGATCATGCTAGGCTGGATCTTGATGAGACCCCCTATCCTTCATCTGAAAAATCATTTTAGCAATCACATAAACATTTTTCTTTTTCTTCTTTTTTCTTTTATATAGCACTTTTCCTATTTATATTCAGAGGGTGGTTCAACACTGCTTAAGAGTAGGGACGGTGGAAGAAGTCTTAACATCTCAATAGAGAAAAATATGCCCTTATTCTTATTCAATAATAATGATCAAAGAGAATTATGGGGATTTAGAAAGAACCATCATGATAAAAATAATCAATCATATCGGTATTAGTAGAATAATGACAGCAAGGTGACCAATAGTTGTGTCCTTTCCTCTTTTCTCTTATCAATTCAAAGCAATTTCTTCTAAAGATAATGATTTTTATGTAAATTGTTGATTTCAATATCCTCTAGTTTTTGTATTCATTGCATAAATTTGTAGCTATGATTTAAATGACCATGACTCTCAAATATGATCTAAATGGTAAAACACAAAATGAAGAAAACGCACTCTGAAAATATAGAACAACTATTATACACAAAATTGCAAGCAAAAGGAAAAATATACTCGAAACTGTTGTTCATTCAGAGGAACAGCAGCTGTCCCTTAATTGGAACAGCAAAAAAAACAAGTGCAAACAAAAAAAGTGAAAATGTTGTTCCTTCGGAAAGGAACAGCAGAAAAATGAAGGTGTTGTTCCTTCAGAAAGGAACATCAAAAAATGAAGGTGTTGTTCCTTCGGAAAGGAACAACAGAAAAATAAAGTGTTTTTCCTTCAGAAAGGAACAATAGAAAATGAAAGTGTTGTTCCTTTGGAAAGGAACAGTAGAAAATTGAAAGTGTTGTTCCTTCATAAAGGAACAACAAAAATCAAAAGCGTTATTCCTTCGGAAAGGAACAGTAGAACGAAAGTGTTGTTCCTTTGGAAAGGAATAGAAAAAAATGAAAGTGTTGTTCCTTCGGAAAGGAACATTGAAAATGAAAGTGTTGTTCCTTCGAAAAGGAACAACAAAAAAGAAGAAGTGTTGTTCCTTCAGAAAGGAACAACAAAATGTAAAGGTGTTGTTCCTTCAGAAAGGAATAGCAGAAAGGAAAAAGTGTTGTTCCTTTGCAAATGAACAACAGAAATGAAAAAATTCCATTCCTTCGGAAAGGAACAGCAAAACGTGAAAGTGTTTTTCCTTCATAAATGAATAGCAAAACAGTGGAAATGTTGTTCCTTCAGAAAGAAACAACGGAATGCAAAAGTGTTGTTCCTTAAAAAAGGAATAGCAAAATGGTGGAATTGTCGTTCCTTCGAAAAGGAATAGCAAAATGCAGAAGCATTGTTCCTTCAAAAAGGAACAATAGAAGAGTGAAAATTTTGTTCCTTCTGAAAGGAATAGAAAAATGTAGAAGTATTGTTCCTTCAAAAAGGAACATCAAAATGGTGAAAACTTTGTTCCCTCCAAAAGGAACAACAAAATGTAAAAGTTGCAGAAATGCAGAAATATGTACAGAAAGTAATTTACACAAACAAAATAAAAAAATTATGTACAAAATGTAAAAGAAATCAAATCACTTAATGAACCAAAGGTGAGGAAGATTTCTCTTCCTCAACCAAAATCTACATGTCAGAGTCGTCGCAGAGTTGCCGGTAGAAGGATTCTCGAGTAAGTGGTTTGTGGTATAATCGAATTTGGTGGCTATTTACCTTAAAGGTATGTCTTGATCCATCAATGCTGGTTAAAGTAATGGTGCCATTGTCATGTACCTTCTGGATTTCGTATGGTCCTAGCTAGTGAGTCTAAAGTTTCCCCGGAAAATCCTGAAACGTGGAATCCTATAGGAGCACGCAATCTCCTTCGAGGATGACTTTATTTTTGATGAGGACGTCGTGCCATTTGGCTCGTTGCTATTGGATCAATGTGGTATGTTGAAGAGTAGAGAGCCTGATTTCATCCAGCTCGTTAATTTGTTGTAGTCTATTAATCTGGGCCTCGTCTAAATCTAGACCAACTTCTTGTGTTGTTCTCAAGGTCTGTATTTCAAATTCTATTGGAAAGATGGGTTCCTTTCCAAATACTAGCTGACATGGTTGTTGTGGGGAAAAATGCCTATGCAGGATGATCCTATCCACCTAAGGTGTGACAGTGCCTTAGCAACAAACAAGGACAGCTATTCTGGTTTCTTCCTTTATGAAATGTGAAAGAAGAGAGATAAATAGACTCACCGGTGTCTTCCGTTTGTCCCTCGATCCGGTCTCTCTTCTCTTTGGGTGTTTACAGCTACTTGTCTTTTCGCTCGTCCAGCTTCAACGGGTTCATATGAGATCACAAGAGAACAGCTACTTGCCTTCTCACTAGCCCAGATTCAATAGATTCCTGCAAGATCACAAGAGAACAGCTACTTGCGACAAGAGAAGAACACTACTCAAAGACAGATATTCACATTCATAACTAGTTCAGGATTAGAAATGAACTAAATACACCAATGCAATCATACATCAAAGATACATCATTATATAGGAGAAACCAAGATAACTTTATTGATGAATAACAAGGTTCAGGAGGAGATACAACCACAAGAGGTCCAATCCAGCACCTCCTTCCCAGCAAATGAAATTCCTATCTTCACCTCCCTTCAAAGCATTAAGCACCCAATGATTCCAGTCTCAAACCAACAACAATTCTTTGCAATAACAAAATTCCAGCCTCTAGATCTCATGGAGAAGAGATCTATATATAGATGTTTAGAGTGAAGATGAGTCAGCTTGTGACCTGACTAGTGTCCTCTTTCTCTGTCAGTTCTTACTTCCTCTTGGAGGCTAAGAGCCTCTTACTCATCACTTAGTCAAACTCATCAAGGCATGTGTCATGGAGGAATCTTCTAGAAGCTTCCACAGTCTTTGACACCTTTCACAAGAACCCTGACATTTGTCACTTTCCGCTCAGCGGACCCTGGTAGTGCTTCTACCTGCGTTGCAATGCAACTGGCCAGTGTAACCCCTGCATTTCAACGCAGGCAGCTAGTGGAGCTTCTGAATTGATCCTGAATTGACCTGTTTTTGAGCAGTTTCTGGTGGAGAACTTCTGTGAATTGCTGTGGTTTGCTGGCCTTGTTCCTCTAGGGGTAGGAACAACATGTTTAGGGACTTTGGATCCCTTGGATTATGGACATTTCATGCTTATTGCTGTAAGGCACAAAAATGTCTATAACAGTTGCCCCCTAAAGTATGAGGCCGTTTATCGGGTGAAATGCTTTATTACGAGGATCCGAAGTTCATTCATTGCTGGGAGGAGACCTGTAATATAATACAATACAATACATTATTTTCATACTTTTTTCATGATCTAGCTGAAGCGGGCATTCCCATGCTCAACTTTATAAATTCATTTTTCTGTACATGGAATAGACAATCGTCTGATAATAGACTGATGATTCTGAAAGAGCCATCATCCTTTTTAGTAGGATGATCATCTGCTGCAATGTTGTACATGCCAATGTCTTTATTTCCTGAATATATATATCGTATCCCGGATGAATGAAACTAGATCCAGGGTCTTCAATCTCGTCTGATCTTCACTCTAAGTACAAGTCGATCCATGTGAGAATTTCTCTGAAGTCGAACATGGAAAGACATCGCTTGATTACCAGTCAATGATGTAAACTGTTAACAAGCGCGAGAGGAATCACCGATAATGATGATGACCCTCAAGGTACTGCAGTACAATTCATGTGGTGTGAATAGAGGACTTGGCGTCGAACACCACGCAAAATCTTTCGGTCGAAGGTCATTGATGTATACCTGTCGCCGGAAGTGAGAAACTTGCCATTAAGGCATGCAAGCTTCAAAGTACTGAGGGGGGTGTTCCTAGATCAACTTCTTGGATAATGAGCTGATGTCGACAAGAAGTGATCCGTCAAAGGAGGGCCTTAATGAATCCCACATCAGTGACACGGAACGGAGCTAATGATTTTGATGGAGGTGAAAATGATCTGGTGATATATGATTCAGGGTGGCGATCATGAAAGAGTATAATGTATGGTAGTGGATGGGACACGGGTGACTTCTCTGAATGACTTCTCTTGAACATATGGCGACACTGATGCGATGGATCGGTAGCATTACCCCAAATATGGATGGTATGGCGAGACCATGGTGATGTGACCGGTGAATGAAACAACCCAACCCGATTGTGGTACGGAGGAAAAGTGTCATGTTCAAGAGCGACTTGCTACCATCAAAGTTTTCTTTAGTTTCTCCCAAATTTTCCCCAGTCATTGCTGACCAGTACCTCTTTATTTTTGTCAAGCTTGAGGAGGATAACATATGCTTGTTATATAACCTGCCCTTCAGGCAAGCCCATCGCTATGTTTTAACGAGCCTAGCGATAGGGAAACTCGTTCTCGTCTAAAGACAAGTTTGTCGCTATTTAATCCATTTAACGAGTCTAACGACAAGGATAAATCGGTCCTTTTCATTTTTAGAGAGTCTGAAAAGGTACATAAAGTCAACTCCAATGGTCCTTTTTCATCATCTAATCCCTTAAGTCCGAAAAAGTATAAAACAATACAGAAGGGATGAGTTTTCGATCTTTTTAACGAGCCGAATAAAACAAGCACTCGATCTTTTTGTGCAATAATCCCTCAAGTCCAAAAAGATTAAAATCTAGAGGAGGGATAGCTCTTCCTGTCACTTTAACGAGCTGGAAGGCCAAAACTCGGCAACCTTTTCATGTTTTACGAGTTAGATGAAAAGAGCTTAAAGAAGACTCGTCTTTTGAGGAACGAGTGATAAACAGGGGTAGCAGCTGATTCCAGGGAAGTATTGGAATTTCCAAATCATGGAAGTGTCACAAGGATGGCTAGTGAAATCACTCTTCTCAGCTGTTCCTCAAAATGGGTAAACAATCATATGGAGGTGAATGATCGGCCAATGAAAGAGTGAAGGTGGTGGGAAAACATGACCAAGGTTTTAATGGCTGATGATATTACGTTCACCGCGGTTATCTACCGGAATAGTTCATTTTTTAACGAGCTTAAACATTGGCTCGATCTTATGTTTATTTTTTAACGAGCATGAACTATGTGCTAAAACTGCTCGGATCTTGCGTTTATTTTTTAACGAGCATGAACTGTGTGCTAAAACTGCTCGATTATCCAGTCATAAGATAAGAATGTCTCATTAAGATTCTATTTTTTATGGAGCTTCCCCTACCAAGCTTTGCTCCGTATCCTTTCTTTATGCAAGTTTGATTACGACTAATCCTACGAGTTTAAAGGGTTAGACCTACAGGTTTAAAGGGAGGACCTAAAAATTTAAAAAATAAATAGTCGCCCTTGCTTGCACTCCAAAAGGTTTGCATGCCCCCAGGTATAAAACAGAGTTTCAAGGTTACCCCTACTTCATCTTCCACCAAAACAATTGTTTTACCGAGAGAGCCCTACCTCTCTCAGGCTACCCAAAGATAGTTTCGTTCAATGCACCCCAAACAAAACACTTCTTTGGCGGTGTCTACCAAGATAGACAAAGGTGAGGCACCAAACACGTAGCTTTGACAAGAGAATCATATTCTAGAATAACCCCTCTTCCAACCACGGACGGGGTACAGACTAGTCGTATTCTCCCGCGGAAACCTACTCTATACCCAAAGTTTTCCTGCTGAAGTAGACCAGGACGCATGCCCCCTGGGTTCCAGTCATATCCTCACGGATTACTCGCGCTCATCAGGAGGACGGACCATGGGTTGAGACATTTCTTGAGTGAAGAGACCATTTAGGGATGGTATATGACTATTTGCGATGCGTGATCCGAGGAATGAAAGTTGGTCCACGAGCTTGACCATTCTTTCTCCGTGCGGAAAACACATTACTCTAAAGAGTGAGGAGACTATGGCTTCCATGCAATATATATAGTCTCGTCCAAGGAGTAGGTTATAATCTAAGGGTCCTTGAACGACCATCACGTTCATTTGAACGGTTTTCCTTTTCAATGTTATTGGCACATTGGGGAGGATCCCTAAAGGTCGACTGGTTCCTTTATCGAAGCTTGTCAGATTTCTCATTTCAGGCAAAAGCACTGGCGAACCAAGCGCTTTCCAAGCAATAGAGGAAAGGATACTCACAGATGCCCCTTCATCAATGATGGTGCCAACCATTACCATTCTGTATATTTGGACTATAATTCTGAATGGAATGCTTGCTGGCAACCGGGGTCTGCCTAGTTGGTTCCAGTCGAAGGACACAACTAGGTTGCTTGGTGGTGGGACCGAATATACGGCCGGGTATGACCCTTACGAAGTACCTTCCTACGATAAAGGAATGGGCACATTGCCCCCTTGTTCGTCAGAGTCTGTGTTGATGAAGAGAATTTGGACGATGTCGTCTTCCTTCTCCTCTGTGATGGTATCATTCGAGGATAGAGCCTCTGAAGGCAAAACCAGGTCAACTGCCGCCTCAACCTTTTGACTTTCGTCAGGTATGGATTCAGACGGTTCATTCTCAATGATAGGTGCTTCGGCTGACCACCTGGGCGGGTCAGCCGGATTCTCAACTGGTGAAGGACTTGGCAGGAGTTTTTGATATCCAGGAGGAAGTTGCGCTCATAAAATCGGGCGATCTTCCAAAACTCTCTTTGCCTCGTCTAAGAAGGGACAACGGTGGATGGCATGGTCGCCTTCACACAGTTTGCAGGGAAATCTAGTTTTCCCTCTTTATCCTATGGCTTCACTTTCACTAGTTGATGGTGTGCTATCAACATGGCTATCAGAGGTTGACGCAACCGAATTGTGCAAGCGGGGAGACCAGTCCCTTAGTATCTGAGGGATGCAGGGACAATCTCTGTGGAGGTGGTCTCCCTTGCATATGACACATGGCGATTTAGGCCTAGTCAGTGCAGTGTGTGGATTTTCGTTAGATGCCTTTTTCTTGCCCCTAGTCGCTTTTGGCTCCTTCTTCTTCTTCTTCTTCTCCTTCTTCTCTTTAGGAGCTTGGCTTTTGGCTTTGTCAGCTCCGTCATGTGAAGAGGAAGGAGGAGAGGAAGAGTTATAGGAAGTAGAAGGCTGGTGGGCAGCTCTTGACGGGTCTAATTGCTGATTCGACTGTTCAGGATTAGTGGTGTTTTGAACAACATTAGTTGAGAAGAGCCAGATAGGCAAGCCTATTGTCAGTCCTGGAAGCGACAACGTGGCCATATGGGGTGCTCCAACATCTCCCCAAGAGGAGAAGGGACTAGGATTTCCACAAAGGGGAATTCCTTGGTTGGAGGGCTCCATTTTCTCAACTGAAAGATCAACGCGGGAATAAGGGTGATTGATTATTCCGTTAAAATAAATTTTAATGATGCTTTAGACACAACTTGCTTTTTCAGTTTTAAAGAGTCGAGAAAAAGCTAAAGATGACTCTAGTCGCCTTCGATGTTTTAACGAGCCCGAAGTGACAAATGCTCGGATGGACTTTTTTTGTTATAGAGTCTGAAAAAGGCCAAAAGGAACTGCTCTGGAGATCTAGGCAGAGGGTGTGCCAAACCAATCACAAAACTGCAGAATACATTTTACGGTACGGCAGTCAATCTTCCCGAATGCTGTGTTCGGTGCACTACGATCAGTAGGGCGATCGACTCGGCTTCCTAAGGATAAAGGTTTTCAGCCTATAGGGGTCTCCCAATATATACGTGACGGTACGTGGGAGCACAATCCATACTGGCACTTTTGGTCTCTCAGGAGGAATCACCCACCATCAGCGAGGCCAACAGATACCAGGTTTAACGACGCCGGAACACGTCTCTATCCTAGACCTCTATGTTGTGCGTTACGTTACAAAGCGTTATTAAGTTCATTCGGTTTATTTTATGTTGATCTTTCTTAGAATTTTTCCTTTTGAGGTTCACCACGAGATGTATAAACAACTTCCTAAATGCAGTCTAAAAGATGATAAGCAAATTTTATCTTCTTTTTCAACAATGAAAATCCTAGCTACAAAGGGAAAAGAAAGACACCATCTTTTCTCAGAGAGCAATCAGCACACTCTAAAAATGCACTTTTCCTAAATCAACATGCAAACTATCAAGATGCAAATGCACAATGCAAGTGTTTGTTTTCCGCTTTCTTAGTATTGATGCCTACAAAGAAAGCTTTTTGCACAACTTTGAATTTGCTTTTAAATGATCACTACAAACAAGTTTACTTTTTCGAAATCAGAAAGGGTAGAAGAGATTACAACACTTAACGATTTTTCGAAAAGAACTACTTGTTTTGACACTTAAAAGAGACAAACTCAAACCAAAAGCAAAAATGAATGTATAATCAATCTGTAAACAGCCAATGAACTCTCTCCTAAGATCACAATCAACAGATCTGAATCAAGGGCTACAGGATGACTATTTCATTCATGCAAAAGGAGACTGTAAATGACGCCACAAACAAATAAAAACACTCACAGTCTTTTGTACAAAAGGAGGCGGAATTTAAGCAGAGAAAAGGGGTTATCAGACTGGTACCTATGCTGGTTACAGGCTGCAAAAATCAGAGATCAAAACAAGGCAAAACAGAGCAGAGAACCCCAGCTGCACAAGGCAAAACTGGATCAGCACACCTGCAGAGAAGGGAAACTGAATTTCAGCGCAGGTAGCCTTCACGGGAACTGCGTTGAAATGCAGAGTCTCTTCACAGAGCCTGCGCTGAAGAAACGAGAGTTGTTTCTCTGGGTTCTGGGTCACGGTTTGCTATTTAATCTACAGTTTCAGGCCAAATCAAAGTAACAAACAAGGTGCAATCAAAGGGATGCTTTTAGGGAGAACTAAGATCTATCACAAAGGATCATCAAATCATTTGTGAATCCATTGTTCAGATCATAGACAAATCCAGTGATTGGATCAGAGCAGCAGCTGCTGCTGGGTCTATGAAATAAACAATGATAGAAACACAAATAAAATGACTAAACAAATGTCCCCAGCGGAGTCGCCAATTTGTTGTGGGGAAAAATGCCTATGCAGGACGATCCTATCCACCTAAGGTGTGACAGTGCCTTAGCAACAAACAAGGACAGCTATTCTGGTTTCTTCCTTTATGAAATGTGAAAGAAGAGAGATAAATAGACTCACCGGTGTCTTCCGTTTGTCCCTCGATCCGGTCTCTCTTCTCTTTGGGTGTTCACAGCTACTTGTCTTCTTGCTCGTCCAGCTTCAACGGGTTCATACGAGATCACAAGAGAACAGCTACTTGCCTTCTCGCTAGCCCAGCTTCAATAGATTCCTGCAAGATCACAAGAGAACAGCTACTTGCGACAAGAGAAGAACACTACTCAAAGACAGATATTCACATTCATAACTAGTTCAGGATTAGAAATGAACTAAATACACCAATGCAATCATACATCAAAGATACATCATTATATAGGAGAAACCAAGATAACTTTATTGATGAATAACAAGGTTCAGGAGGAGATACAACCATAAGAGGTCCAATCCAGCACCTCCTTTCCAGCAAATGAAATTCCTATCTTCACCTCCCTTCAAAGCATTAAGCACCCAATGTTTCCAGTCTCAAACCAACAACAATTCTTTGCAATAACAAAATTCCAGCCTCTAGATCTCATGGAGAAGAGATCTATATATAGATGTTTAGAGTGAAGATGAGTCAGTTTGTGACCTGACTAGTGTCCTCTTTCTCTGTCAGTTCTTACTTCCTCTTGGAGGCTAAGAGCCTCTTACTCATCACTTAGTCGAACTCATCAAGGCAAGTGTCATGGAGGAATCTTCTGGAAGCTTCCACAGTCTTTGACACCTTTCACAAGAACCCTGACATTTGTCACTTTCCGCTCAGCGCACCCTGGTAGTGCTTCTACCTGTGTTGCAATGCAATTGGCCAGTGTAACCTCTGCATTTCAACGCAGGCAGCTAGTGGAGCTTCTGAATTGATCCTGAATTGACCTATTTTTGAGCAGTTTCTGGTGGAGAACTTCTGTGAATTGCTGTGGTTTGCTGGCCTTGTTCCTCTAGGGGTAGGAACAACATGTTTAGGGACTTTGGATCCCTTGGATTATGGACATTTCATGCTTATTGTTGTAAGGCACAAAAATGTCTATAATAATGGTGAATAACCAGTAGTGCTTCTCCATGTTGTTCTGTATGCCCACCAAGCTTCTGGCAATCTTGTAGCCCAACGCATCTGTGTGACACAATGGTTTTTGCCAGTTTTACTTCTATTACTTTGTTCATGCTCTCTACTTGGCCATTTGTCTACGGGTGGTATGGAGAAGTAATTTTATGCTGAATATGATAGTTTTTCAGTGTTGTAGCAATTTTATTACCAGCAAACTATGGTCCTCCATCCATGATTATGTCTCTTGGGAGGCCATATCACACAAATATGTGGAACAGGAACTGAATGACGGCATCATTTGTAGCTCTTGGTAATGCCTCTGCTTCAACCCATTTGGTGACATATTTTGTTGCTACCAAAATATATGTTTTCTGGTTTGATGATGGATTGATCGAACCAACAAAATTGAGCACCCATCGTTCAAATGGTTCAATGACTAGTTGAGGGTTCAGGGGAATTTCATCAGACTATCCAAGGCGTCCTGCGCTTTGACAACTGTCACAAGCTTGAACAAATTTCTTTGCATATTTGAAGATTGTGGGCCAATAATACCCTGTTTGTAGAACTTTGTGACCAATTCATCGATCTACAAAATGTCCACCACATGGTCTGTCATGGCAAGCTTTCAAAATGTCAAAAATTTCATCTTCACGGATGCATCTCCTGATGTGCATATCTGCTCTTGTATGAAATAGGTATCCCCCAATCTAAGAAAATCGGGTACTACGCTGGAAAATCCGCTTTCATTCATTAGGAGTAAGATGTTTTCATAATTTTCCTACTACTAAATAATTCACAACGTCAGCATACCAAGGTGTTTTAATAGTGACAATGAACAAATGTTCATCTGGAAATTGATCTTTGACTACTGCTGCATCGACTGGCTTTGGCATTCGTGAAAGAAAGTTAGCTACAGGATTTTCTTTACCAGGTCAGTCTTTTATGGTGATATCAAATTCCTACAGTAAAATCAGCCATCTTGTTACTCTACCATTTGTGATTGGTTTATTTGCTAAATAATTTATAGCAGAGTGATCTGTATATAAAACAACATGATATCCAGTGATGTAATGCCTAAATTTATTTATAGCATGTATGACAGCTAAAAATTCTTTTTCAGTAACCGTATAGTTCAACTCAGTAGGAGACAAATTCTTGCTAATATAATAGATTGCATATGGTTTTTTTCCTTCTTCTTCAAGGACTACTCCAATAGCTGTATCTAAAGCATCTGATGAAATTTGAAATGGCAGGTCCCAATTTGGACCTCTGAGGATTGGGGATGTTGTCACAAGATTTTTCAGATCCTCAAAAGCACGGTCACATTTATTTGTCCAAACAAATTCAAAATTCCCTATCAGTGGATATAGAGGTCCAGTAATGTGAGAAAAATGTTCTATAAATCTCCTATAATAAACAAAAAATCCAAGAAAACTGCGTACCTATGTCTGTGTGGTAGGAGTACGTATTAACAAAATTATTTGAATTTTGGCAGGATCTACCTGTATTCTAGCTGCTGAGATATAATGACTTAGGATGAGTCCTTTAGTCATTGTTATGAAACCAGCTCACAAAAAGATAGAAAAGAGAGATCCACGCCTTATAATTCAGCCTCTTCGAGGGGGCAACCTCCTTTACATTACATAAATGAACAATTCTTGGATGCTACAAATGAAAATACCTCCTTTCTATATATAGGAGTCTAAGTGGTCCCAATACAATCAAAGCCTACATAACAATAATATTGTAGGGCACAACAATAACAATAGTGGGCTTCTATGTGGCACAATAGTAACAATATGGGCACTACATGGGTACATCAATATAAATAAGGGGTATAACTACAATAGTAATGGGGTAATCACTAGTATTATAGGGACCCAACATGCCCCTCTCCTTCAAAAAAGTGTTGTCCTCAACGCTTTAGTAGTTCAGGATACTTCTGCATAAAATTCTCGTCCTCCCATGTGGAATCTTCAGCGGATAAGTTCTTCCACTTGATAAGGTACTCTGAAATTGATCGATTTCGTAGCTGTCGAGTTCTTGTTTCTATAACTGCTTCCGGTTCCAATATAATTTTTCCTTCTTCGTCAAGTTCTGGCAATATTGTTTGAACTGGGAGCTTGTCGCCTATAACCTTCTTTAAGCATGAAACATGGAAAACTGGGTGCAATCGAGAAGCTGCAGGAAGCTCCAATTTGTATGCCATAGTACCAATCTTTTGCAACACCTTGTACGGACCATAATACTTTGGTGATAATTTATTATCCTTCTTAGCTTGCTTGAGGGACATTTGCTTATATGGTTGTAGCCGTAGGAATACCCAATCACCTACATCAAAACTTCTTTCACTGCGATGCTGATCTGCCTGTTGTTTCATTCTATTCTGTGCCAACACAAGGTTATCCTTTAAGAGTTGGAGGACTTGTTGTTGATGTTCGATGTGATGTTCCACTGCCTGAACCTTAGAATTTTCTCTTAAATATGATGTGATGGATGGTGGTTGATACCTATAAAGTGCCATAAATGGGGTCATTTTTGTTGCTGTATGAAAGGAAGTGTTATACCACCATTCAGCCAGAGGCAACCATTTGACCCATTATGTATGTTTATCAGATACAAAGCAACGAAGGTATCCTTCCAAACATTTGTTTACTATCTCAGTTTGCCCATCAGATTGAGGATGATAAGATGAGCTATGAGCTAACTGAGTACCAAGACAAGAAAATAATTCTGTCCAAAAATTTCCAGTGAAAATGGGATCTCTGTCACTTACAATAATCTTTGGGTTTCCATGTAGCTTTTGAATTGTTTCCATAAATGCAGTAGAAACTGTACTGGCTTTAAATGGATGTGATAATGCACAAAAGTGTGCATACTTGGTAAGTCTGTCAACTACCACCATGATGACACTCTTTCCCTCAGACTTGGGTAAACCTGTGATAAAATCCATTGATACCTCCTCCCAACGTTGGCTTGGAATGGGTAAAGGTTGTAATAGACCCGGTGTCTTAATTGTTTCAACTTTATTTTGCTGGCAAACCAAACATTCTGCCACAAACTTATGAATATCTGATTTAAGGCCATCCCAAAAAAATTCCTTCTTCACCCTGTGGTAAGTTTTTAAAAATCCTGAGTGCCCTCCTAAGGGAGAAGTGTGCAATTCCATAAGAATCTTTTGTTTTAGCTGGGAATTCTTACAGAGGTATAAGCGATCTTTGTACCATAACGAATCATTTTTCCAGCTAAATGTATCAGACATACTGGAATCTTGTTGTAGCTTTCGAATAAGTGCCCACACTTCTTCATCATTCTTCCATTCCTCCCTTGCTTCATTTATCCAATCTGGTTGGATGATAGAAATGGCACACAACAATGCTTCCACATCCTCATCCTTCCTTGAGAGTGCATCTGCCACCACATTTTGCTTCCCTTTTTTGTAGATGATTTCAAAGTCATAACCCAACATCTTTGTGACCCACTTTTGTTGCTCTTCAGAGGATAATCTTTGTTCTAAAAAGTATTTAAGGCTATCATGATCTGTTTTTACCTTGAAGTGTCTTCCCATTAGGTAGGGTCGCCATTTCTTAAGTGCATGGAGTATTGCCAACATTTCCTTCTCATAAATAGCTTTTCTTAGAAACTTTCCCTTGATTGGACGACTTTCAAAGGCAATGGGTCTTTCATCTTGCATTAGAACAACACCAATTCCATTTCCTGAAGCATCACATTCCACAGTAAAGGTTTTTGTGAAGTCCGGTGTAGCTAAGACCGGTGCTTGGCACATTGCCTCTTTAAGATGTTCAAAGGCCTTTGTTGCTTCCGGAGTCCATGAAAATGCATCTTTCTTCAATAATGTCGTTAGAGGTGCTGCTATTCTCCCATAATTCTTAACAAACTTGCGATAATACCCTGTCAACCCAAGAAATCCGCGCAAATGCTTTATGGATGTGGGGATTTTCCATTCCTTAATGGCTTTAATTTTGGTAGGGTCTACCTTAACTCCTTCATGAGATACAATATGACCCAAATATTCCACCTCCTGGACTCCAAAGAAACATTTGGATCTTTTGGCATATAATTGTTTCTCTTCCAATAGTTGTAGCACCCTGTCGACATGTTCAACATGATCCTTCCAAGACTTGCTGTAGATAAGTATATCATCAAAAAATACTAACACAAATTTTCTAAGGAATGGTTTGAAAATTGAATTCATCAAACCTTGAAATGTTGAAGGTGCATTGGTAAGGCCAAAAGGCATGACCAAAAATTCATAATGACCCTCATGAGTTCTAAATGCCGTTTTCAGAATGTCTTCAATCTTCATTCTGATTTGATGATATCCTGAACGAAGATCCAACTTGGTGAAGTAAATTGATCCATGCAATTCATCCAGTAATTCATCAATGACAGGAATGGGGAACTTATCTTTAATAGTGAGCTTGTTGAGCTCCCTATAATCCAGACACATGCGCCATGATCCATCCTTCTTGTGCACCAATACTACTGGAGCAGAGAAAGAACTTTGACTCGGTTGAATTATACCAGCCTCTAGCATTTCTGCAACCATACGTTCAATTTCACTTTTTTGGACATAGGGATATCTGTACGGCCTGATGTTTGGAGGAACACTTCCTGGAATCAGATGAATAGCATGATCATGATCACGCATAGGTGGGAGACCTTTGGGAGTCTCAAATACCTTGGAATGATTGTCCAGGACTTTTTGGAGATCTGGAGAAATAGATGATTCTAATGTGGAAACATCTAGCGAACATAATTGTGCAATTACACCCTTTGCTCCTTTTTTAGAAGCTTTGTCATACCATTAGAGCTGATTATCTTTCCTGGTTTCCCTGCAATACCCCTTAATTCAACTTCCTTTCCTTCCACAGAAAATTTCATGAAAAGTTCTTGAAAATTAAAAGCTATTGTACCCAAGGATTGTAGCCATTGGACTCCTAGTACAACATCAGCACCTCCCATTGGAATGGAAAGCATTGGGCTAGTCAATACATATTCTCCCATGGATAGCTTGATATTATGGCACTTTCCAGAGCAATTTATTGTTCCTCCATTTGCAATCATCACTTGACACTCTGGTGCTGGATATAGGAAGCAATTCAATTCTTTTGCTACCCTACAATGAATAAAATTGTGGGTGCTTCCTGAATCAATCAACACTATCACCTTTTTCTTCTTGATTTGTCCTTCTATCTTGATGGTTTGAGGAGTGGTAATTCCCGCCAATGCATTACAAGATATGGTCGGATTTATTTGTTCTTCATATAGGCTTTGTTCCTGGAATATATCCTCTTCTTTTGACCTTTCTTGCTCCTTTTCTTCTTCCTCTTCACAATCTATGTAGAATAATTTCTTCTCAGCACACTTATGACCTTTTGTGTATTTGCTATCACAATTGTAACAAAGCCCTTTTGCTCTTTTTTCTTCCAATTGTTGTGGTGTCAACCTTGTAGGTTGTGGAGGACTATGGGCAACAACACTTCCATCTTTATAGTTGTGAATGGTATGCTTCCTAGTTGCCATAATTTTGCTTTCCATTTTTCTTGCTAACCTGAATGCCTTCTCTAATGAATCAGGTTCCCAAAGGCGCACATCATGTTGGATATTATCCTTTAAAGACCCTATGAACACATCAATCCTATGCTCCTCTGGAATATCTTTTATCCTTATGTTCAATTTTTGGAACTCCTCAATGTGCTCCATTATTGAACCCTTTTGTTTGAGATTCATCAATTGGCTAAAAAAAGTGTTGCTTTTTGTATCCTCATAATGTGCTATCAATTCTTCTGTAAAAATTGCCCAAGTGATAAATTGTTTACGAGAACAAAGCCATTGATACCATACAAACTGATTTGGTTCCAAATATAAAGTTGCCATACGTACCTTTTGTGTGTTTTGCACATTATTGAGATCGAAGAATTGCTCCATCTGTAATATCCATGTGGCGGGATCCTTGCCATCAAACTTCCTCATATCGATTTTTGGAACATGGTGAGTCTTCGATCCAACATTAGATTCTATGGAATCATGATTAATATTTCTTTTGTTCTCATCATGAGTTTCCTTTAGTACTCTTTCACCCTTAGTGACTATTTCTTGTAGCAACTTATCCATCTTATCATCCATGCCATCAATTTTAGCTTCCATGCCATCCATCTTAGCTTCTACACCTTTCTTTAAACCATCCATCTTAGCTTCTACATCTTTCCTTAAACCATCCATTTTAGATTCTGTTGCTTTTTGTGCAAGTGACACTCGTTGCACTTGTTCTTGTAATTTTGATATATCATATAGCATTTCTTCTTCTTCTTCATGAGTCATGCTAGAGCTTTCAGGCTCCTTACTAGGTGTTTGCATTTTCTTTCCTCGTGGCATCAGTTACCGATAATAATTCTCTAATATTCCCTTTGAATACCTTCAAAATAAATTTTCAAACCAAGCTTAAGCAAAAGTTAAAGAAAATCTACACACTTTTTTCACTTTGTAGGAGCTCGATATTGCCTCCGATGTATCTCTGTACTTTCTGATTATCTAGTTCTAAATTTGTGACCTGTAGTAGCCCTCTGTGTCCTCTTTCCAATGCCACAAGTCTGACCCAAATTGGATTCTCCAAGGAAGAGTTATGCGAAATCTCCCACAGTTACTTGATTATAGACTAGTTCAGTAGAGCGAACTTGGATGACGTGCCACGTGTCACTGTTTCAACCTTTGACTCTGAAAAATATATAAAAGAAAACTACAGTCCGTCCTCTTTCTGTACCTTCTTACGAAATTTCAATCTGATGCTCAGAAAGAAAGTTATGACGATTTTCCCTAGGTCACCTGTTTTGAATGTAATTCAAGAGTCTGCAAAAAGACCAACTTCCTCAGATCATATCTCCACAAATATCGTACTAAAAACTCTGAAATTTGGACCCAAGGTTCAGCACGATTTCTTCTCAAATGGGTTTTTTTTGCGACTTCTGAAACATCACAGAAAAAAAGTTATAGCGACAATGCCACGACGACCTGTTTGGAGCAGCGAAACCCTAGAATCCAAAGCTCTGATACCAAATGTTATGAAACCAGCTCACAAAAAGATAGAAAAGAGAGATCCACGCCTTATAATTCAGCCTCTTCGAGGGGGCAACCTCCTTTACATTACATAAATGAACAATTCTTGGATGCTACAAATGAAAATACCTCCTTTCTATATATAGGAGTCTAAGTGGTCCCAATACAATCAAAGCCTACATAACAATAATATTGTAGGGCACAACAATAACAATAGTGGGCTTCTATGTGGCACAATAGTAACAATATGGGCACTACATGGGTACATCAATATAAATAAGGGGTATAACTACAATAGTAATGGGGTAATCACTAGTATTATAGGGACCCAACAGTCATCATCATATAGCATATTTCATGGCTCAAGCAGAGCCTGGTAGCGATACATCGTTGCAACACCTTTTCCAATGTGTCTAGTGCTGGGTCGAAATCATCTCCATATGGTGTGAAATTCATCCATGTATACTTTGAGCCCTTCATTTATTAAATATGAAAAGGTACTGAGGATAGCCCTTTGAAATGTGCCAGGGGCATTGCATAGCCCAAAAGATAAAACTCTGTAGGCAAACATTCCCCAAGGACAGGTAAAAGTAGTTTTGTCTTGGTCTTCAGGGGCAATCTGAATCTGATTGTATCCACTGAAGCCATCCAAGAAAGAAAAAAAATATTTCCTGCTAATGTATCTAATACCTGGTTAATGAATGGAAGGGGAAAGTGGTCTTTCTGTGTTGCTTTATTTAATTCTCTGTAATATACACAAATCCTCCACTTCCCATTCTTCTTTGGCACCACTACAAGTGGAGAGACCCATTTGATATCGAAGATATGATAACTATAGTTTAAATCTAAAAGTTTTTGTAGTTCAGCTTTCACAATGTCTTTTAGATGAGGGTTATGTCTTCTTTGGGGTTGGTGAATAGGTCTTGCATCATTTTCTGTATAAATGTGGTGTGTACATAGCTAGGGATCAATTCCCTTCATGTCTAGATAATCCCATGCAAATGCTTCCTTATATTTTCTCAGTAGTTGGATCAACTTTTCTTCTTGTTCAGGAGTCAGGTTACTATTAATGTCTAAGGTTTTTCCTAGCTCAATCTCCACAGTTTTTCTATTTGAAACAGAGGTAGTAGGTATTGTTTGATCATGAGAGTCTTTGAGAGGATCTTCTTCCAATTCATTATCAAACGCTACCTCTATCATGTGACATTGTACATGGGATATAGATTCATCTTGGTTAATAAAGTTGTTAATAACATCATCTTCTATTTGATCTTTGAAATCGAGGGCATCTTCTATAGTTAATGGGGATCTAATGTCTTCGGTAATGTATGGTACAGGATGTTTGTTAGTTTTTATTATTGTGACACTTGGCTGGGCTGGAGGGTATAAGGCTAGATTCTTGATATTAGTCCCTCTAGTTATGGTCATATTGCCCTGTCAGCAGCCAATGTAAGAATTAGTGGTCACAAGCCAAGGTCTACCTAAAATTAATGGGTGTCCATAAAGTCAGTTTTTTGGGTTTATTATCATAAAGTTGGCAGGATATTCCCAGGAATCAACGGATACCATGACATCATGTAGTGTGCCTTCCGACCTAACCACTGATCGGTCAGCCAGTTCTAATAAAGTGGAAGTTGGTTCTATTGATGTAATGCCATGTTTTTGACACGTGTTGGTTGTTAAGATATTAATTGTACCCCCTAAATCAATTAAGGCATTTGAAAAGGTTTGTCCATTGATTTGTACTGCACTATTGGATTTCCTGGCTCTTCATATTTGACAGGTGTTTCTTTTCCCGATAACAGGTTAGATAAAGTTCCAACTACTTGGACTATTGGGTTATTTGTTATTCTCCTCCTTGGTTTTTTTATACATAGCTCTTTGATGGTCTTTGCATATATTGGGATGTCTTGGATGGCTTGGAGGAGTGGGATTTTTATGTATAGGTTTTTAAGTTCTCCCAGAATGTCAAAATCAGGATGTTCTATAGTTCGTGGTATAATTAATTGTTCTGGGAATGGGGGAGAATATGTGGTTTCTTGGTCATGAGTCTGCTTTCTAGCCACACCTTCTTCTTGTAATGGTTGTTCTATAGGTAACTGATTTTGAAATTGAACATTTTTATCTCCCTCAGTCTCTATATGCACCCAGATCTTAATTGAAGGTCATTACACTCCCTTAGATCGGTTTCTATCTCTGGTGTTTCAATTATTTGAATAGATTGGACCGGTCTGTTATTTGGGTTCGGATTGGGTTGGGCTGGGAGTTGAGGTCTTAAGTTGGATTAGGGATTTTGTTGCAATGCTGGCAGTGTAGGTTGAGGAAGTGGAATAATTTCTACTGGTTGATTCATCGGTCTTTGCCAGTTTGTCTGCCAAGCTTGACTCTATGAAGTAGGAGGGAACCATTCTGCTGGATATGCATTGTTTTGCCAATATGGTGGGGCATAGGGAAAATTTGGCCAATTATATTGGCTTGCTTGATTCAGCCATGGTGATGATGAAGGAAATGGTTGTTGTGACCAATTTGAGAAGGGAGGTTGATTTTGCTACATTGTATTATATTGCTGAGCATGATATTGTGGAGGCTGAAAAGAAGAAGCTGGATTGGGGAACATACTTGATTGTTGCAGCTGCCATTGATGGTGTTGATTGAGTAGGTACACCGATTTTGCTACATTGTATTATATTGCTGAGCATGATATTGTGGAGGCTGAAAAGAAGAAGCTGGATTGGGGAACATACTTGATTGTTGCAGCTGCCATTGATGGTGTTGATTGAGTAGGTACACCGGTTCTATATCTTCTTCCATTTCTTTGTATATTGCTTTCAAACCAGGAAGTGAGGGATAGCTTTTTGTAGAGTGGTCTTTTGCAAAAATGGCACAAAATTGAACCACATCTAATGGGCACTCTTTGTGGCTATGTTTCTTTCTGCATCTGGGATGGAATATTTCCAGATTCTACTCTGCCTCTGCTTGTTTCTGCTTGGCTTGCATAATATTGAGCTGTGTTGTTAGAGTCTCCAATATGTCAGTTTTGAAATTTTCTAATAAATTTCCAATTTCTGCACGAGTTACTCCTTCTCCAGATATCTTGTTGTCCCTTGTAAACCTGTCATGTTTCGCTGGTCTTAGCCTTGTACTTCCTCGTGAGCTCTTGATACATAAATCAATGATGTTAGGAAAACTTTCTTGATAGATGTCTCCTTTTCCCATAATATTCAGTGTTTCAATCCATTGTTCCTTCATACCTTTAATTAGTGTTGTTTTTAGTACATTGTTAGGTAAGGGTAATGATGCATAAGGAGATCTTTGAAGATTATACTGAAAACATTCAACATATTCTTCTAGAGTTTCATTAGGTCTAGCTACCATCTAAACTATTTCATCTTTTAATTCTCTAGATCTACAATAATCTTGATATTTCTTCAAGAAAGCACCTTTCATCTGATCCCAATCATTTATAACACCTCCACCCAACCCCATAAACCATTGTAAAGCAGCGCCTTTTAATGTAGAGGTGTTGTTGGGAAAAGTATCCAATATGGAATGACCCTATCCCACTCTAAGGGTGATAGTACCTCAGCAACAAGCAAGACAAAACTATCTAAGATTACTTCTTTATGAAACGTAAAGAGAGGAGAAAGAGATCCACTAACCGATGTCTTCCGCTAATGGTTGATCCAATCTCCCTCCTTGCTGCTTGCTCCCAGCTCCTTGCTCTTTCACCGACCCAGCTACACCAAGATCCTGCAAAATGACAAGAGAGGGAAACTACAAGAAGCATACATTCATAACTAGTTTAAGGATTAGAATAAACTAAATACACAAGTATAACAAGACATCATTGAGATACATGCATATAGAAGAAACTCAAATGGCTTTATTAATGGAAGAAATAAAGTTCAGGAAGTGATACAACCATAAGAGGCCCAATCCAGCATCACCTTCCCAGCAGAAAAGAATCTGCTCTTCACCTCCTTCAAAGAAAATCACCCAATAGTTCTAAACTCAAACCAACAGCAATTCTTTGCATTCACCAAAATTCCAGCCTCTAGATCTCATGGGAGAGAGATCCATATATAGATGTTTTGGAGAGAGGATGAGTGAGCTTGAGGCTAGTATGAAACTGACTAGTGTCCTCTCCCTCTTCAGTTCTTGAGTCCACTTGGAGGTTCTTGCTTCCACTTGGAGATTTGGAACCTCTTACTCATCACCAGTCGAATTCCTTGATCCAGGTGTCATTTTGGAAGCTTCCTGGGCATTGACACATTGAGGAATGAGCCTTCCACTTGTCCAAACTCGCTCAGTGCAGGTAGCCTTTGTTGGAGTTGACATTCAACGCAGGTGGACAGTGGAGCAGTTGACATTCAGCGCAGATGCTCAGTTGAGCAGTTGACATGATCCAGAATTGGCTTGTTTTTGAGTAATTTCAGTGGAGAACTTGTCTGAATTGCTGTGGTTTCTTGGCCTTGTTCCTCTAGGGGTAGGAACAACATGTTTAGGGACTTTGGATCCCTTAGATTATGGACATTTCATGCTTCATGCTGTAAGGCACAAAAATGTCTATAACAGTTGCCCCCTAAAGTATGAGGCCGTTTATCAGGTGAAATAATTTATCAAGAGGATCCGAAGTTCATCCAATTGCTGAGAGGTGACCTGTAATAAGATACAATACAATACATTATTTTTCATACTGCTTTCATGATCTAGCTAAGGCGGGCATTCCCATGCTCAGCTTTATAAATACATTTTTCTGTACATAGAACAGACAATCGTCTGATGGTAGATTGATAATTTTCTGATGAAATTATCATCCTTTGAGTAGGATGATCATCTGCTGCACATGTTAATGTCTTTATTTCCTGAATATATATCGCAGCCCGGATGGATGAAACTAGATCCGGGGTCTTCAATCTCGTCCAATCTTCACTCTAAGTACAAGTCGATCCATGTGAGAATTTTTCGGAGTCGAACATGGAAAGACATCGCTTGATTACCAGTCAATGATGTAAATTTTTAACAAGCGCGAGAGGAATCATCGATAATGATGATGACCCTCAAGGTACTGCAGTACAATTCACGTGGTGTGAATAGAGGACTTGGCGTCGAACACCACGCAAAATCTTTCGGTCGAAGGTCATTGACGTATACCTGTCGTCGGAAGTGAGAAACTTGCCATTGTGGCATGCAAGCTTCAAAGTACTGAGAGGGGTGTTCCTAGATCAACTTCTTGGATAATGAGCTGATGTCGACAAGAAGCGATTCGTCAAAGGAGGGCCTTAATGAATCCCACATCAGTGACACGGAATGGAGCTAATGATTGTGATGAAGGTGAAAGCGATCTGTGACATATGATTCAGGGTGGCGGTCATGAAAGGATGAAAGATGATGTATGGCAGTGGATGGGACACGGTTGACTCTTTCTGAACAACATCTCTTGAACATATAACGACACTGATGCGATGGATCAGTAGCATTACCCCAAATATGGATGGTATGGCGAGACCATGGTGATGTGACCGGTGAATGAAACAACCCAACCCGATGGTGGTACGGAGGAAAAGTGTCATGTTCAAGAGCGACTTGCTACCATCAAAGCTTTGAGTTTCTCCCAATTTTTCCCCAGTCATTTCTGACCAGTACCTCTTTATTTTTGTCAAGCTTGAGAAGGATAACATATGCTTGTTCTATAACCTGCCCTTCGGGTAAGCCCATCGCTATGTTTTAACGAGCCTAGCGATAGGGAAACTCATTCTCGTCTAAAGACAAGTTTGTCGCTATTTAATGCATTTAACGAGTCTAGCGACAAAGACAACTCGGTCCTTTTCATTTTTAGAGAGTCTGAAAAGGTACGTAAAGTTAACTCCAAAGGTCCTTTTTCGTCATTTAATCCCTTAAGTCCGAAAAAGTATAAAACAATACAGAAGGGATGAATGTTCGATAGTTTTATCGAGCCGAACTAGACAAGCGCTCAATCTTTTTGTGCAATAATCCCTCAGGTCCAAAAAGATTAAAATCTAGAGGAGGGATAGCTCTTCCGGTCGCTTTAACGAGCTGGAAGGCCAAAACTCGGCAAACTTTTCATATTTTACGAGTCAGATGAAAAGAGCTCAAAGAAGACTCGTATTTTGAGGAACGAGTGATAAACAGGGATAGCAACAGATTCCAGGTACAGGTTGGAATTTTCCAATCACGGCAGTGTCACAAGGAGGGCTAGGTGAAATCACTCTTCGCAGCTGTTCCTCAAAATAGGTAAACAATCAAGTGGAGGTGAATGATCGGCCAAATGAAAAGTGGATGTGACAGTGAAAAACACGACCAAGGCTTTTATGGCTGATGAATTTACGATCACAATGGTCATTTACCGGTTCATTTTTTCTGGATGAGCTTTAACTCTGGGGGAAAGCTTGCTCACAGGTGCATTTATTTTTTAACGAGCATGAACTCGTGCTAAAACTGCTCGATCTTTGCATTTATTTTTTAACGAGCATGAACTTTGCTAAAACTGCTCGTTTATACCAGTCATGAGATAAGAATGTCTCCTATAAATAACAACTTTTAGATTTTTGCCCCACATCCTTTCTTTATGCAAGTTCGGCTGCGACTAATCCTACGAGTTTAAAGGGCTAGACCTACAGGTTTAAAGGGAGGACCTAAAAATTTAAGAAATCAATAGCCGCCCTTTCTTGCACTCCAAAAGGTTTGCATGCCCCCAGGTATAAAGTATGATTTCAAGGTTACCCCTCAATTTGCAAGTAAAACATTTGTTCTACCAGGAAAGGCATACCTCTTTCAGGTTATCCAAAGATTGTTCCATTAGCTGATTAGGCAGGACATTCCTTGGCGGTGTCTACCAAAGTAGACAAGGTGAATGACCATTATCAAACACATAACTTTGACAAAAGAATCTTGTTCCAGAACAACCCCTCTTCCTTCTTTCGGATGGGGTACGGACTAGTCATATTCTCCCGCGGAAACTCTACCTTATACCCAGGGTTTTTTCTGCCCAAAGCAGACCAGGATGCGTGCCCCCTGGGTTCTAGTCCCATCTTTCCGAATCACTCGCACTCATCGAGAAGAAGGACTGAGGGTGGAGACATTTCTTGATTGAATAGACCATTCAGGGTTGGTATGTGACTATTTGCGATGCGTGATCCCGGAAATGAAAGTTGGTCTACGAGCTTGACCATTCTTCCTTCGTGTGGAAAACACATTACTCTAAAGAGTGAGGAGACTATTGCTCCCATGCAATATATATAGTCTCGTCCAAGGAGTAGGTTATAATCCAAGGGTCCTTGAATGACCATCGCGTTTATCTGGACGACCTTCCCTTTCAATGTAATGGGCACATTGGGGAGGATCCCTAATGGTCGACTGGTTCCTTTATCAAAGCCCGAGAGATTTCTTATCTTAGGCAAAAGCGCTGGAATAGAGGAAAGGATACTCACAGATGCCCCTTCATCAATGATAGTGACAGCCATTACCATTCTGTATATTTGGACTATAATTCTGAATGGTATACTAGCTGGCAACCGAGGTCTGCCTAGTTGGTTCCAATCAAAGGACACAACCAGGTTGCTTGGTGGTGGGACCGAATACACGGCCGGATATGACCCTAACGAAGTTCCTTCCTGGGATAAAGGAATGGGCGCATTGCCCTGATGCTCGTCAGAGTCTGTGTTGATGAAAAGAATCTGGATGGTGTCATCCTTACTCTCTTTAGTGAGGGTGTCATTTGAAGATGAATCTTCAATGACGGTGTCATTTGAAGATGAAACCTCTGAAGGCAGAACCGGGTCAACTGCCGTTTCGACCTGTGGACTTTCGTCGGGTCTGGATTCAGTAGGTTCATTTTCAATGACTGACGCTTCAGCTGACCACTTGAGCGGGCCAGCTGTATTATCAACCAACGAAGGACTTGGCACGAGTTTTTTGTATCCAGGAGGAAGTCGTAACGGTGAAACCGGACGATCTTCCAAAACTCTCTTCGCCTCATCTAAGAAGGGACAACGGTGGATGGCGTGATCGCCTTCACATAGTTTGCAGGGGGATCTTGCTCCCCCTCTTTGTCTTGGACCTTCACTTTCACTGGTTGACAGTAAGCATTCAACATGGCTATCAGAGGTTGATGCTCCCGAATTGTGCAAACGAGGGGACCAGTCCCTTAGTATCCGGGGAATACAGGGAAAATCTCTATGGAAGTGATCTCCTCTACATATGACACATGGCGATTTAGGCCCGGTCTGTGCTATGTGTGGATTTTTGTCAGATGTCTTTTGCTTGCCCCCAGTCACCTTTGGCTCCTTCTTCTTCTTCTCTCTCTTCTTCTTCTCCTTCTTCTCTTTGGGAGCTTGGCTTTTGCCGGCTCTACCTTGTGAAGAGGAAGGATCGGAGGAAGAGTTATAAGAAGTAGAAGGCTGGTGGGCAGCTCTAGACTGATCTAACTGTTGACTCGACTGTTCAGGAACCGTGGTGTTCTAAACTACATTGGTTGAGAATAGCCGAATTGGCAGGCCAATTGTCAGTCCTGGAAGCGACAATGTGGCCATGTGGGGCGCACCAACATCTCCCCAAGAGGAGAAAGGACTAGGATTTCCATCATGGGGAATTCCTTGGTTGGTTTGTTCCATGTTCTCAACCTAAAGATCAACGTAGGAATAGGAGGTGATTATGTTCCGTTTAAAATAAATTTTATAACGACGCTTTAGACACAACTTGCTTTTTCACTTTTAAAGAGTCGAGAAAAAGCTAAAGATGACTCTAGTCTCCTTCGATGTTCTAACGAGCCCGAAGTGACAAATGCTCGGATGGACTTTTTCTGTTATAGAGTCTGAAAAAGGCCAAAAGAAACTGCTCTGGAGTTCTAGGCAGAGGGTGTGCCAAACTTTTCACAAAACCACAGAATACGTTTTATGGTACGGGTGGTCGATCTTCGTGAATGTTGTGTTCACTGCATTGCGATCAGTAGGGCGGCCGACATGGCTTCCTATGGATAAAGGCTTTATTCCTATAGGGGTCTCCCAATATATACGTGACGGTATGTGGGAGCACAAGTCCGTATTGATACTTATCACTTCACCGTGGAGGAATCACCCAACCACTCAACGGTAAGATATCACGTTTAACGACGCCGGAACACGTCTCTAGCTTAGACCTCTATGTGTTTGCGTTATGTTTCAAAGCGTTGTTATGTTCATTCAATTTATTTTAGGTTGATCTTGTTTAGCAGTTTGCCTTTATGGATCACCATGAGATGTATGGTACAACTCCTAAATGCAGTCTAAAGATGAGAAGCAAGCCTTTTTCAATCTTTTCAACATATGAAAATCTTAACTACTGAGGGAAAAGAAAGACATCATCTTTTCACACAGATCATAGAGCACACACTAATGCACTTTTTCCTAAATCAACATGCAAGCTGTCAAAATGCAAATGCACAATGCAGGTATTTCTTTTCTCTTTCTTAATGTTGATGTCTTACATAAAGAAAGCTGTTGTATAACTTTGAATTCGATTTCAAGTGAAAACATAAACAAGTTTTTAGTCAAAAATCAAAAGACACCTTATGATTTACTTGTTTCAACACTAGAAATACATAAATTCAAACCATATGATGAAAGCAAAAGCTCAATCAGCTGTGAACAGCAAACAAACTAACTCCTAAGATCAAAACGACACTTACGACAGGTCTAGATCTAAGAGGCCACAGCAAGACTAGTTCGCTTTCGTAATGGGAAACTGCAAATGATGTAAGAAATACACAAAGAACAAATACAGTTTCTTTATACAACTGAGGCGGAATAGAGGCAAAGAAAGGTGGTTTCAGATAGGTACATTGACTGATAACAGGCTGCAAAAATAGGGATGAAAACTGAGCAAAAGACACAGGGAACCACAGTTGCACAAAGCAAAGACTGTTTCAGCGCAGGTGTAACACAGAGGTTTTGACATTCAGCGCAGGTAGCCTTCACGGGACCTGCGTTGAAATGCAGAACCTCTTCACTGGGTCTGCGCTGAAACCAAAACGAGAATGTTCCGGGGTTTTGAGCTACGGTTTGCAGTTAAAATCACAGTTTTTGGCCAAATCAAAGCTAGCAATCAAGTACACACTAAAGGATGATTCAAAGGAGGATGAAAAGCTATCACTAAGAGCTATTCAGAGTACTTGTGGATCAGCTCTTCAGATCATAAACATGTCCAGTAACTGGACTAGAGTAGCTGCGCTCTACTTTGCATTTGAAAGATCCAAATGCAGTTCGATTCGGTACTCCCTGTGTTTATGAAATGAATAGCAAAAAACACAAACAAACCAACAAGATACGATCCCCAGCGGAGTCGCCAATTTGTTGTTGGGAAAAGTATCCAATACGGAATGACCCTATCCCACTCTAAGGGTGATAGTACCTCAGCAACAAGCAAGACAAAACTATCTAAGATTACTTCTTTATGAAACGTAAAGAGAGGAGAAAGAGATCCACTAACCGATGTCTTCCACTAATGGTTGATCCAATCTCCCTCCTTGCTGCTTGCTCCCAGCTCCTTGCTCTTTCACCGACCCAGCTACACCAAGATCCTACAAAATGACAAGAGAGGGAAACTACAAGAAGCATACATTCATAACTAGTTTAAGGATTAGAATAAACTAAATACACAAGTATAACAATACATCATTGAGATACATGCATATAGAAGAAACTCAAATGGCTTTATTAATGGAAGAAGTAAAGTTCAGGAAGTGATACAACCATAAGAGGCCCAATCCAGCATCACCTTCCCAGCAGAAAAGAATCTCCTCTTCACCTCCTTCAAAGCAAATCACCCAATAGTTCTAAACTCAAACCAACAACAATTCTTTGCATTCACAAAATTCCAGCCTCTAGATCTCATGGGAGAGAGATCCATATATAGATGTTTTGGAGAGAGGATGAGTCAGCTTGAGGCTGGTATGAAACTGACTAGTGTCCTCTCCCTCTTCAGTTCTTGAGTCCACTTGGAGGTTCTTGCTTCCACTTGGAGATTTGGAACCTCTTACTCATCACCAGTCGAATTCCTTGATCCAGGTGTCATTTTGGAAGCTTCCTGGGCATTGACACATTGAGGAATGAGCCTTCCACTTGTCCAAACTCGCTCAGTGCAGGTAGCCTTTGTTGGAGTTGACATTTAACGCAGGTGGACAGTGGAGCAGTTGACATTCAGCGTAGATGCTCAGTGGAGCAGTTGACATGATCCAGAATTGGCTTGTTTTTGAGTAATTTCAGTGGAGAACTTGTCTGAATTACTGTGGTTTCTTGGCCTTGTTCCTCTAGGGGTAGGAACAACATGTTTAGGGACTTTGGATCCCTTAGATTATGGACATTTCATGCTTCATGCTGTAAGGCACAAAAATGTCTATAACAAGAGGGAAATAATTTTAGTTTTTGAGGGTTAGTGGTATAGTCATATCCTCTGCACAACACCTCAAATTCAAATAAAAATGCATGTGTATCTTCCGATGTTAGGCCATGAAATGTTGGGATATGCTAGAGAGGAATTTCTTTCATAGCTGCATTAGCTACATTATCTACAATAGGATATTGTAGAGTGGAGGTTTCAGTGTTTGGCTGGTTCAGGGCCATTTGGTCAAATATGTGCCAATAACCTTCCGAGATTTCTAGGAAGGTATTCTTTGGTTGGCTAAATGGAGTAGGGATGGCCTTAACAAGAATCACCTTAACAACACTTCCTTTGTCTGGGATGATGAGAGTTCCTAATGTCTAGGGGGATTTTGAATCTTGAGGTTCCTCAACTTCGTTAGGAATTATTTTTGTAGCACTTCCCTTATCTAGGCTACTTAATGGCTAAATTACTCCAATAGGAGATCTTGGTTCTTTAGTTTCCCTTGTTTGTCCTCTTCCTTCACAGAGGTTACTAAGGTTCCCTTCTTGCAATGATTTTGGGCTGGAATTCTCAATTTCTTGAAAATCTTGCTTCTCAGTTTGGCTATGCACCTCATCAAAGGCTACAGATGATGATCCTGTGGCCTCAACGGAACCAATAGGTTGTCTACAAGCAACTTTTCTAGGTTCCACTAAAGGCTAAGATTCTGCTTTCTTAAGGATTTCATCTATAAAGGTCGATTGGCCAAGGGTCACCAACCCCTTAGCTTTATCAGGCTTGGGTAGTGGTTTCGGATTCTTTTCAGGATTTTTTTGCCTAGTCATGCACACAAATCAAATGTTGATTTCTATCCAAAAACAAGAACAAATCTACAGGAAAGAGGGCAGGGGAGCAGGCTTGTTACGTGCTCCATATGCAGGTTCTTACCTTCCGTTTTTAAAACCCAATTCTCTCGTAGCAGGTACTTACACTACTCTGAAAAAGAAACAAATGGCTACACTCTTCCCTAGCAACAGCGCCAAAATGTCGAGCAGTAAAAAGGATCCTTTTCACCTATATTTACCCTACATTAATTATCAATCTAAGTATGATTTGTTATCTCAAAGAGTGTACTCAGTTTGAGGCAGTCATTTGTCAGAGTAATGCTACTAGTATAGTACTTTAAATACAAGAGGAAACGGATGCTTGGAATAAAATCTACTTACAAAAAGAAACTTAGGACTTAAATCATGCACTCAGAAAACTACACAATTTATTAGTCAACAATACAGTAATGGTAACTCTTCCGTTTGTAAATTAATGCAATTAAAAAGCAAACAAGGAAAAGATCATCAACCTGGGAACTGGACAACATATGTCAATGTTCACTACAGTTTCAAATCATTCTACACACCAAAGAAATGATAATTCAAATGACAGGAAATAGAACAATGACTAATCTATTTAACAAGATTGAACAGTAAAGCCTTAACCTATGAAGCAGTAATCGTAATGTACAGGAATTAAGCAACAATCTTTACTTTAGAAATGATTTGAACAACAAACAGAAATGGAACAGAAAACTAAAGGAAATGAAATATTGAACAGCAACCTGAATCAAATGTAAATGCACAGCAAACCAGATCAAATATTGCACACAACACTTCTATATTGAAATAAACAGTAATCTGAGTTTCGGTACAACAGTTGTTAATCACAGTATGAAGAAACAACAATTGTGATCATAGTGGAACAGTAATCCCAAATGAAAAAAAATTACATTTAGGAGTAAATCTTAGATAAATACACAGTAATGCTGATTTATAGATACACAACACTATTACTCTGTAATCGAACAGTAAGGGTAATCTGTAAAGAACAGCAATGTTATATGATAATATCAGTTTGTTAAAGGAACAACGATGCAATACAAATTTAGAATGAATAGTGTAATGCTCTTATTGTAGAAAATAACATCACTATTCAAATAGGAACGAAATATAATAGAATGATATGTGAAATAATAAGGAACAATAGATTACTAAACAGAGCGAATAAGAGAAATCAAACCCCACACGAATCGGAAAATAATGGTACAGGAGCAAGTGATCCACCAGAGCCAGGCCCTTAGTCTCTAGGGATGCACTGCTTAAGATTACTCCAAAATCAAAGATGGAACAGCAACAAAGTTTATATATTAAGCATCAAAACAGAGTTACAGTACTTGCTCTTTTAAAGAGAGTCGATGATCAAAGTTTCAATTACAACAATGAATTCCATAAAAACAACAATAGTCTGTCTGGGCTAGCAACGCTGCCCCTTCTTATAGCACATCAGCAGAGATATCAACAATACAAGGATCTGTTAAGTTAGCGATCCCTCAGGATCAAAGGATCCTAAGGGATTCGCCATACTGTGAGCTCTCATTTATCTTTTTTTTTTTTTTGCGCCGATTTGGTATCTCCTCTTTCTTTTCCTAGCTTATATGCTCCAATTTGGATTGCCTCATTTGGATGTGGTTCCCTATCAAAGGGAAAACAATTAACTTCGTGTTGTCTTTTGGCGATCTTCCATTTTCTCCTTTTTCTGCATAGGAAAAGGGTAATTATTAGTCATTTTACGTTGCACACAAATATTCTAGACTATATAATAATCTTTCACCATATACTTATTTCATAATGTAAAGAAGTTATGAATTTAAGGAAAATATGACAAAATAAATGGTAATTACATACCTTCTCTAATGCTCAACAGTGCTCAGGAACACTACATTGCGCTTGGGCGCTGCGTAGAGGAACACTCCACTGTGCTTGGGCCAGAGTAGCTCAAATTTTCCTGAAACTCACCCAAATTCAATTCTTAAGCTTCCTCACCTATTGTATTGCAATCCTACGCTGAGCTACAATTAAGTACACCATCTTAGTTACCTTTTTGTTCCGAAAAATGAATCCAAGCCAAATATTAGTGTTTCTAGTGAATTTCTCATGAAAAATGATAAGGTTGATGATGGTCATTTGGTTTTCTTGATGTTAAACATGTAAAATCCTATCCTACACCTCTACACATGTTTAATACTCGATATGAACCACTGAACCAACCTCAGAACATAAAATTACCTCACTAAAAGTGAAACCCTAGTTCATTCCAATTGGTTTTGGGTACTTTCCCTAAAAAAATTGTTTTTCCCTTTTGCAAGTACGTTGACCCTTCATTCCACTTCCTTTGATTTTCATCAGTTGTTCATAGTCCATATCTAGCTCTTTCAATTTCCTTTTACCATTTTTTTCACTCCACCTATCCATCATTTCATTTTTCACTCACCCCTCACTGTTTTTTCCCTTTCCTATCATCTAGGGTTTCAAAAATGAAATGAGATTACTTCATCAAACCATCACCAAGACACATCAGCACATTCTATGGAAGTGGGGTCCTCTAGCAAAATAGTGGAGAAGACTTGGCTACCGAAACCTAAGGTGACTAAAGTGTATAAGAAACGATAGAGGCTAGTGTTTTCTTCTCATAGAGAGAAAGGGGTCAAGCCTTCTTCATCGATAAAGCAAGAAACAACAACAAAAAAGAAAGACACAGTTCAGCATGAGTTTTAACTGGTTGATTTAGAAGCTGAGGATCAAACTTCAAACATGTGATAGACAATCAGGCATAAGGACTATCAAATCATGGAGCTAGCAATCAATTTGGAAAGAGAAAAATATGTCATATCATTCCTTGAACAAGAAAATAATCATCTCAAAGCAAAGGAGTTGATCCTAGAAAAGGAAAAAGCCAAGTTATTGTAGCAAGTTGGCAAAGGTAAGGAGATCATGGAATCAAGAGAGCTTGAAGCATCAAAGGGGGAAGGAAAGAGGAAAATACCAAGATCAAGAGGCCTCAAAAATGCTTTGCAAGAAGAGGAAGAACAAATTATGTTGAATGAGGACCTTGACGTAGAGGATAGGATTTCCCTTGAGGTTCACCAAGATGAGTATTGGCTCAATAGGGTGAATCAACACTTGGAGAAGCTTCTTGAGAAGGCAAACATGGATAATCAGTTGCGTAGACATATGGCGCACCACTACCAAGCTCAAAACATGATCGCCAATGCAAGGTTAAGCAGCTTGAAAACAAGCTTAAGAAAGCCAAAAAAGACCAAAAGGATGGGGTAAACTTGGAGATGCTTGCTGAATCATATATGAAGGTTTAAAAAACATATTTTTACACCTTCCCTCCAATTTTGAGCAGATTCTGAGCATTCTAAGTTTTTGAGAAATTTTGGTCTAAATTCAGAAATTTAGCTACTCTAGAAGGCACTATGCTTTCTCGTCAGGCCTCTATTTTAGGAAAGGTATACATTTTTGGAAATACATTTCCATCCTATAAAAGCAAATTTGCTTATATTTTGCATAGGTGGCTCAATTTTGGAGAAAAAGGCAAAAAAGTGGCAAAAAACTAGTATTCTGGACCATTTTTTGACAGGCGTTGCGCTTCTGGAGTTACCTTGGGAGAATGGATTTTTGAAGGCCTTCTTATGGTCCACATTCAGAAATTCAAACTGTTCTAGAAACTAGACTTGAAGCACTAGTTGAGAATTTTTTCAAGCTTGCATTTTGACCCCTGGATGACACCTCAAAATCAGCGCAAAATCGGCGCTATGCTTCTGCTCTTTTATGTGTTTTAATTTGTAAATTTCACTGTGTAAAATTTCTAGATTCTAGTTTGACTTAGTCAAAGTCAAGATTCTCTATGTAATGGAACTAGTGTTGAGGCTAAGTGATGTAGGAATGAATAAATTTAAATCGTAGGTTTTTTTTTTATGTTTATTAGGCCTCATTAAAGAAGCAAACTCCTAAACAAACTCTCCATGAAGTGTTTGAGTTTCACCTTCTCACTCTCACTTGTTTGTTGAGAGAATCTTCGAGTAAGTTCCTCCACCAAGGAATTTGACTCCTGAAGGTGGGAAAGTGGTCTAGGAAAGTCTATATGTATCATTTCTCTTTAGGAGAAGAGGGTTGAACCTTTTGTGAAGGAAGCTTGCATGTAATCAAATTTTCAGCTAATACAGAGACAAGTTGCATCTATTTTCAAGGAACTCTAGCCCAGTGAGTTCATGGTGCTTGTACTTCTTTCTTTTTGTTTTCTCATGGTCTTAAAATATTTATCTATATTATATCTATTCTTTCTATGAATGCCTTATAATAAATACATAGAATTCTTGTTTTTCAAGCTTTGTTATCTGGTTTTCATATTTATGTGTATGTCTTCCTAAGCTAATGAAATCATGTTTATTTATGCTCATTACTTTCTTCCACACTATATCCTCTATACTACATTGACAATAATCAAAATTCACCATGGATTCTGATATCTAGCTCCTTCTCATATTTTCTCTTTCACTCCCACAGCCTAAACCTACTTGTGGCTCCAAACCCTAAGTTCACCAAACACTAAAAACCAGATTTTCACAAACAAACAAATACACATATCTAGCCTAAAATTCATTTTCTTTAAATTCATATTGCTGATAAGAGACTTAGAGAGATCCATCTCATGCTTAGTAGGGCTAGATATTGAGCTAAAGTGGTTTGAGGTTAGCCTTCTCAATTTCCTTTTCAGCCTAGGAGATTGTAAGGACTAACAGATTGAATGATGTAGATAGTCAGCTTGTAGAAATAGAAGATGTACGCGAGATTTTTGACTGTATAAGAACAATTTAAGATCAAGGAAAAGAAAATCTACCAAGTTCATTAGAATAACCATCAGACAAGGAAGATAAAGGTTCAAAACAACCATCAGAAAAGTTAATGGAAAATTTAGAACAATGTGAAGAGAAAGTTTAGAAAATTGAGCTAAAGGAGAAGCCAGATTTCTAGCACTTGGAAGAGGAGCATTGCCCTTGGACCATGGACTTTGATGGTTCTCTTGGGAAATATGGGGCAGGCATTGGAATTTGGATCTAAAGTCCACATCATCAGCAAGGTGAGGTACCTCAGAATTTTATATTATGATCGTACAAGATAGATTTCGATTGCACCAATAATGAGGTGGAGTACAAAGCATTGACCACGGGCTTAAAGATCTTGAAAAAGTTGGGTGCATGAATAATTTCTGTGTATGGTGATTTGGAACTTGTAATCAAGCAAGTTAAAGGTGAATATCAAGCTCACCACCCACAAATGAGACAATATAGGAATGATGTTTTATATATTTTGAGAATGTTTCCCAAATATACACTTTTAGTTGTGCCAAATAGTCAGAATCTTATGGCAGATTCATTGCCTACAGCTGCAAGCAATTTCAAAATCCCCATCTTTTCAAATAGGAAATTTAAGATTCATGTAAAGCACCGGCCCTCTATTCCTAATAACTTACGATATTGGCAAGTATTATGGGATGATAAGAAGGTAAATAACTTTCTTCAAAGTGAAGGAGAGTTTGAGAATTGTTTCATGGATGAGGTTTACGACAAGGATGATCAAGTCAGCAAGGTAGCTCAAGTTGATATACTATAACTAAAGGACAACAATATTCCAAAAGGTCTTCTAACTTTGGAAGATTTGTTTGATCGAGATGATGTAGCAAGGAAGCCCACTTTGGTTCCTACAGAGAAAGGTGTCTAAGATGTGAACATCAGAACATCAAAAAAACCAAAAATCATCAAGCTATCCAAACCATTATCTCCAAAGGTAAAAGAAAAGTATATTCATTTATTGTTTGAATTTTCTGAAGTTTTTGCATGGGATTATGCAGACTTAAAGGAGTATGAAAAGAAAATAATTCAGCATATTATGCCAATTAAACCCGATCAAAAGCCCTTTAGACAAAAGCTAAGAAGGATCAACCCAAGGTTGCTGCCATACATAGAGAAACTAGTTAACTGACTTTTCAAGGCACACATCATTTTTCCTATCAGATTCTTGGACTGGATATCAAATCTAGTTCTAGTGAGAAAGAAGATGGGAGAAATAAGGCTCTCCATAGACCTCAGAAACTTAAACAAAGTGTCTCTGAAAGACAATTATCCACTTCCAAAATGGACCATATCCTTTAAAGAGTTGTTGGCACTTCTCGAATGTCACTGCTGGATGCCTACTCCGGTTACAATTAGAATTTAGTGTACGAGGATGATCAGGACAAGACAACGTTTACCACAACTTGGGGCACATTCAAATATGAAAATATGTCATTCGGTCTCAAAAATGCAGAGCCCACTTTTCAGTGTGCCATGGACATAGCCTTTGCCAATGAAAAACATGTTTTCTTGGTTGCATATTTAGATGATGTAACAATATTTTCACATTCAAATGATGAGATTTTGCATCATTTAAGAGTTATTTTCCAGAGATGCAAAAATTTTGGGATCTCTCTCAAAGTGAAGAAGAGCTTATTTGCCATGGAGGAAGGCAAAATTCTCAACCACATCATCTCAAAGGATGGCATCCAGATTGACCCTTCACGTGTAGAAGCCATTCAACAAATTGTTTTCCCTCACAACAAGAAAGAAATCCAAGCATTCAATGGTAAGATGAATTTCTTGTGTAGATTTATTCCTAATTTGGCTTGACATCTTAGAGAGCTGAAAAATATGTTGGAAAAGGATAACGATGTAAAGTGGTTTGAAGAAGCCGACAAGTCCTTTCATGTAGTAAAGCTTTCCTTGACCATTGCCCTTGTTTTAATCAGTCCCGATTACTCCAATGATTTCATAATATTCTCCTTTTCTTCTAAGCATACCATGGAAATAGTTTGTTGGCATTATGATGCATGTGTTGTACTTGATGGCAACCCACTCATAGAAAAACATCTCACTTATATACAATCGGATGAATCTATAGAGAAAACAGGGCATATCGAAGCAAGATGGAGCCAAGAGAAGCCAAGAGGAGACAAGAGGAGCCATATATATGTATATGTCACATATATATGCCAAAGAAGAGGAGCATTCACAACTATCGGGAGCCTATCGGAGCAAGAGAGGCATTCACATATGCAAGGAGGTCTTTGGAAGACACTACCAAGCCAGAGGAGTCTATCGGGAGCTTATCGGGAGCCATAGGGAGCCATTGGGAGCAACAGACAGAGTTATCGGGAGCGCAGACAGAGTTATCAGGAGTTATCGGGCTTACAAAACCCATGTATGCATGCTTTAACACTATTGGGAGTTATCGGGCTTATAAAACCCATGTATGCATGCTTTAACACTATCATGAGTTATCGGGCGATTAAAACCCATATATATGCTTTCACAGGTATCGGAGCATCAGTGCCAAAGGAATACACTATCGGAGGCCAAAAACCATGCATATATGTGTTTAACTCTACCGGAAGTGCAAATGGAGGCTAAGGCATGTACATATACATTATACAACAAACAAAGGCAGAAAGACTTATACATGTATGCATTTCCTCTTCGGTGGAAAAACACAGTTAGATGGCATTTAACACTATTGGAGGGAAATCGGAGGCCAAAACATATATATATATATGGAAAACACTCTATCGGTGGAAACGTTTCGGCATATCGGCGACATCGCTAATCGGTGGTTCAGCTGTGTGTCACCACTGAAACCTCCGATTGTGATAATAACATGGACCCGATGGCATATCACAATTTGTCTATTGTTATATCGCATCCGTAGTAATTGTGATGTATAAAGGGTTGTCAACCCCAAACCTCCAATTACGATATGTGTGCGGACCCACTACAGAATTATGTTATGGTTAAATACTATATCGCATCCGATCCATCAGATCAGCCATCGGCAATTGGCTATGTTATGTGCAAGCACCAATTGCGATAAGCATGTGGACCTGATAGGAATATAAAGCATGGTTAAACACCAGATCGCATCTGATCCATCAGATCGGCCATCAACAATTGGTTGTGTTATGTGCAAGCGCCGATTGTGATAAGGAGCAGACCCGATACATTATAGTTGCGGGTGAATTAAGCTTGAAGTTCGCCTCTTAGTCGTTTGGACATTTTTTCATCATTTTTCTCTGTTTTATCACTTAATTCATCGATAAAGTGATTGGTCAAAGCTATTGAGCCCCAGGTTTTCTGATCCCATGCATTGGTAATCTACGGTTCCGATTCATTGTTTTAACAAGAGCTTGACTATAAAAGGGGAAAGGAGATCTTTTGGCAAGATATCGGTGAACGTTGAAGATCTTAAGAAAGAACAGTTCTGAAACACTTGCAATCAGTTGGGAAGTGATGGTTGAGATCTCATCAGTGCAGTCTGGGTATGCTTGAAGCCTGAAAATCATCTATTCGCAGGAGTGATACAATGCATACACCCGCAGAGCAGAAGACTGTGCAGGCACATATACCTGCATATCAGGAAGAAGCACATGCGCAAATGTTTACATATGTTTTGGTGAAGTCACGATCCCTGGTAGAGATTTGTTTTATCTGCCTTTGACTAATCTGCAGGGTTCTGGGTGCACAATATTATGTTTAGCCTCTGGGTGCGCAATATTATGTTTATCCTGTGTATTGAGTTCTGATATCGGCATGATTAGCCTCTGTATTGATGGTTGACTAGATCGGGTGGATAACTATCATAATATACTTATACGTATATTGATCTGGTGCTTGGGTGATTCTGAAGATTTGTTGTATAAGGAAATTAGTTGATTCTCATTTGATCTTCTTGGATCTAGTCTAAAAATTAATGAAACGTGGTCCTTAAAAGAAGTAGGGGGTTGTAGCTCCCTTCCAGGAGAGAATGGAGAACAACGGACAGAGTTGTAGCTCTCTGCAGGTAGCAACCTGCATACTAGTAAAGGACTGCACTAGTACAAATTCATTGTAAAAGAAGTTCTATTTGAAAGAAGATAGAGACATATTGCAGTAGGTGGTTTTCACCCACATTGGGTTTCCACCTTATATCTGGTGTTCCTTTGTGTGACTATCTGTTTTTCAATGTTCTTGTTCATTATTATATGGTACTGACATACAAGTTAATTATCAATATTTGAAGAATAATTTAAAGTATAAATCTGGATGGTTTGTTGAAAAGAATTTAATAATACTGATTCACCCCCCCTCTCAGTATCATTTCCAACAATTGGTATCAGAGCAAGTCCTTCAGAGAAGCTTGATCGCTTGAAGGGAGATCGTTCCACATGAGCAACTATGAGAGGGAAGCATCAATCAGGCCACCGATTTTTGATTGGGAAAACTTCATATATTGGAAGGTAAGAGTTACTGCCTCTCTTCAATCTCTTGGTACAGAAGTTTGGGATATCATAAATATAGGGTACACTTTTCCTTCAGCAACTCCTACAGACCCGGCTGAGAAGAAGAAATATGAAACAAATACTAAGGTAGTCAATACTCTGTTGGGATGCCTATCTCAATCAGAATTCGTGAAGGTTATGCAATATAAATCTGCAAAAGAAATATGGGACAAGATTGTTTTGATCTACAAAGGAGATGAACAGGTAAAACGAGAAAAATTTCAAACCCTCAGGATTCAGTATGAAAATCTCAGAATGCACAATGATGAGAGTGTGGCTAACTATTTCCTTCGGGTAGATGAGATTTTTAATTGCATGAAAAACTTGGGTGAAGAAATAAAAGAGGTTGTTTTAGTTGAAAAAGTTCTAAGATCTTTGTCCCTTAAGTTTGAATCTAAAGTTTCTGCAATAGAAGAAAAGGAGAATCTACGAACTCTTACCATGTCACAGCTACATGGAATTTTAGCTTCTTATGATGTGAGGAAAGGAGGACCTTCAGACATAAGAGAAGTAGCTTTCAAGGCTTCAGGCAAAGGAGACTACTATGAGTTAGGACATGCATCAGAAGAGGAAGAAGAATCAAATTTTGTCAAGAATATTCAATGGGGTTCTGGAAGATTCAGAGGTAAGTTACCCTTCAAATGCTTTGCTTGCGGGAGAGTCGGTCACTGTGCTGCCAAATGTCATAAGGATAAAAGGAAGGAACCTGTTAGATGGAATAATAAACAGAATGAAAATAAGAAAAGTTACTACTCTCATGAAGATAGTGATGGTCTTTCAAATAGTGATGAAGATGAACGAGGTATCAACTATAAACTTTTAATGGCTTTTGAGGATGGTGATTACATGGATGCTATAGATGTTGATGGTTTTTATGACGAGATTTCTAGACTCAAAGCATGTTTAGAAGAAAAGAATATGATCATTGACACTTTGAAAATCCAACTTGATGAAAAGGAACAATCTCTTGAAAAGTTAGAATGTGAAATTGTTGGGCTTCGAAAAGAAATTGAGAAATCAAAGGCTCTTAATCTTAAATTCGTTAAAGGATCTGAAACTCTAGATAAGATCATCAATGTACAGTGCTCTCCACTAATAAAGATAGGTCTGGGGTATAATGGAGAAGCATCTCAAGCATCCACCTCAAAGAGTTATCTCGATGCAGCAAGGAGATATGAACAAAAGCCAAATGGAGATCACCACGTAAATCAGGGACAACTCACCTTAAGGGCGAAAAAAAGCTACAATCAACCACAGGTAAGATCTTCTCAATTTGTCTCAGGAATGAATGACAATAGAAACTACAATGATATGGCTGGTAAATTTGATAATCGCAGAAGCTTCTTCAATGGCCAATGTTTCTCTTGCCATAACTTTGGTCACAGAGCAGCTCAATGTGTTGCCTATAAGACAATCATGACTAGAGAAGCTCAAAAACAAAGAAGTATGACTGGGATTGCAAAAAGAACCTTCTGAATGCAAGAGCAGGTTTCGACAGACAAAGGAATAAGCCTCAAGCACTAGAACATGGATGATAAAGGAACCACTACTCGAAAGATGTGGAATAGCCTTTATACAGAAGGACAGGAAAATCAATGGTACATTGACAATGGATGATGAAAACACATGACAGGTGATAAAGAAAAACTTGTATCATATAGTGTTTTAGAAAAGGGAAAGAAAGTCTCTTTTGGAAATGATACCCTTGCAGTCACAAAAGGAAAAGGCACTGCTCAATTGAAGGAAAAGGTCAAAGCTAGAAATGTTTTGTATGTTGATGGCTTGAAGCATAATCTTCTAAGTGTCAGTCAGATGTGCGATCAAGGAACCGAGGTAATATTTCGATTAAATGGATGCAGTGTTCATGATCTCGATATAGGAACAACAGTGATCAAATTCAGAAGAACTCCAAATAATTTATACATATTTGAAGACGAACAACAACAATGCTATTTGAGCAAGGACGATAAACATTGGTTATGGCACCGGAGGTTGGGGCACCTAAGCTTTTCACAAATAAGCAAAGCATGCAAATACCAGGCAGTCCATGGTCTTCAAGACATCAAAATTCCAGACAACACAATATGCAAATCATGTCAGTTTGGTAAGCAAACCAGAACTAACTTTCCTGAAAAGGAAGGATCAGCTAGCAGGCCTCTTGAGCTGGTACATATAGATGTATGTGGTCCATTTAGGACAAGGTCACCTCAAGGAGAAGAATATTTTATATTATTCATTGATGATTTCTCTAGGATGTTTTGGTTAGGACTTATGAAGCACAAAGACGAAGCATTCGAAAAATTCAAATCTTTCAAAGCCTTGGATGAAAATGAATCGGATCACAAAATTAAGTGCCTTACGTCTGACAGAGGTGGGGAGTTTACCTCAAATGAATTTTTCGATTTTTGTGAAGAACATGGAATAAGAAGGGAATTCTCTACAGCTAGGACTCCTCGGCAAAATGGAGTGGTGGAAAGGATGAACATAACTGTTCAACAAATGGCTCGTGCTATGCTTGATGAGTCTGGAACTCCTGCAACCTTCAGGGGTGAAGCTGCATTTGCTGCGGTTGTTATTCTCAACAAAACAAATGTCCGAGTAAACAACACTCAAACTCCTCATGAGATCTGGTATGGTGAGACTCCTTCGATAAAACATTTCAAAATTTTTGGAAGCAAATGCTATATCAAGAACAATGATGAACAGCGTGGCAAACTTGAACCTGGAGCAAATGAAGGCATTCTCCTTGGTTATTCTCCCCACAACAAAGCATATAAATGTTACAATAAAAGACTTGGAAGAATTGTTGACAGCATTGATGTAGTGGTTGATGAAAAAGGATACATTCCTAGGCAAGTAAATTAGGAAAATATTGAAGATGATGAAGACTACCCTCCAAATCAAACTAATCATTAAGAAGAAGAACCTCAAGAGGCACCAGAGTAACAAATAAGGATAGAAGAAAAGACTCCATCCAGGTATGTACAGAAGAATCATCCAGAATCTCAAATTTTGTGAGAAAAAGAGGCAGGCGTACAAACAAGAAGAACAACTGCAGAAGCTTCAAGCTATTTGGCATTACTCTCCTCCACTGAACCACAAAATGTAAGAGAGGCATGCAAGGATGAATTTTGGGTCAAGGCAATGCATGAAGAGCTTGAACAGATCGAAAAGAACAACACTTTGGTGTTGGTTCCTAGACCAAAGGATAATAATGTCATAGGGACAAAATGGATCTTCAAAAATAAGTTGAACGAAAATGGGGAGGTAATTAGAAACAAGGCCAGAATTGTTTGTAAAGGGTATGCCCAACAAGAAGGAATAGATTTTGAAGAAACTTTTGCTCCTATTGCAAGACTTGAGGCCATCCAAAAGTTCCCTGCTCTCTCAAGCTTTCAAAAGTTCAAAGTATTTCAAATGGATGTGAAATCAGCTTTTCTGAATGGAGACTTAGAAGAAGAGGTATACATTGAGCAGCCAGATGGTTTCATTCTTGGAAATGATCCAAACATTGTATGCAGACTGAAAAAGGCTCTCTATGGTCTTAAACAGGCTCCAAGGGCTTGGTACTACCGTTTGGACAAATACCTTCATCAACAAGGTTTTTCAAAAGGATCAGCAGATAGCAATCTTTATATAAAAAATGAAAATGACAAATTGCTAATACTTGTTGTGTATGTAGATGATATTATCTTTGGCAGCAATGAAGAATCTATGAGTCAAAGCTTTGCCTTGGTGATGCAGAAAGAATTCGAAATGTCCTTGCTTGGAGAATTGACATTCTTTCTTGTACTGCAAATCCAAAAAAATGAAGGCAGTATCTTCTTATCTCAAACCAAGTACCTCAAGCAGATTCTGAAGAAGTATGGCATGGAAGATTTGAAACCAGTATGTACCCCTATGGTTACAGGATGCAGTCTTAGTGTGAATGATGAATCAGCAGCAGTTCGTCAACCAGCCTACAGATCTATGATTGGAGGTCTACCTTATTTGACAGGTACATGACCAGACATCATGCATGCAATGGGAATAGTTGGAAGATTTTAGGAAAATCCAAAGGAAACTCATCTTCAGGCAGTGAAGAGAATTTTCAAATATCTTCAAGGAAATCAAAAATATGGCTTATGGTATACTAGAGACACAGATCTCACACTTCATGCTTACACAGATGCAGATTGGGCCGGAAGTGTGGATGATAGGAAAAGCACAAGTTGTGGTGCTTTCTTTATGGGTTCCATATTAGTATCTTGGTTTAGAAAGAAACAGAGTTCGATTGCTTTATCTATAGCTGAAGCAGAATATGAGGCTACTGCATCTTGTTGCACTCAACTTCTTTGGATGATGCAGACCTTGCAGGGATTTCAAATCACTTGTACACCACCTATCTCCATCTTATGTGATAATACAAGTTTAATCAGCATTTAAAAGAACCCATTCATGCATTCAAAGACCAAGCACATACCGATTAAGTATCATTTTCTCAGGGAACAAGTGCTTGAACAAAAGGTCAATTTGGAGTATGTTCCTTCTAAGGAACAAGTGGCTGATATACTCACCAAACCATTGCCCATGGAGACCTTTGAATACCTCAGGCAAAAGCTGGGGGTTTTTGATGCATCATCTTGTTGTTAAATCTCATATGTTGGTTGTTGTACGCAAGGTTCATATGGGGTATACGTCTACAGGTTCAGGGGGAGCATATATAATGCATTGTTGGCATTATGGTAGTGCAGAAGGAGTAATATGTCTCTATCTCTTTCATGATCTGGTTTATAATCAAAAGGAGCAGGTTTTGAGGGGGATATATAGTCAGGAAGAGCAGGTTTGGACAGCCGCATGTATATCAAGGAAAGAGTATGTCTGGATCTGCCCTTTGCCCTTGATGTCTAAGGGGGAGAGTGATTTTGGAGTTATTGCCATCAAGTCCAAAGAGGGAGATTGTTGGCATTATGATGCATGTGTTGTACTTGATGGCAACCAACTCATAAAAGAACATCTCACTTATATACAATCGGATGGATATACAGAGAAAACAAGGCATATCGGAGCAAGATGGAGCCAAGAGAAGCCAAGAGGAGACAAGAGGAGCCATATATATGTATATGTCACATATATATGCCAAAGAAGAGGAGCATTCACAGCTATCGGGAGCCTATCGGAGCAAGAGAGGCATTCACATATGCAAGGAGGTCTTTGGAAGACACTACCAATCCAGAGAAGTCTATCGGGAGCTTATCGGGAGCCATAGGGAGCCATCAGGAGCAACAGACAGAGTTATCAGGAGCGCAGACAGAGTTATCAGGAGTTATCAGGCTTACAAAACCCATGTATGCATGCTTTAACACTATCAGGAGTTATCGGGCTTACAAAACCCATGTATGCATACTTTAACACTATCGGGAGTTATCGGGCGATTAAAACCCATATATATGCTTTCATAGCTATCGGAGCATCAATGCCAAAGGAATACACTATCGGAGGCCAAAAACCATGCATATATTTGTTTAACTCTACCAGAAGCGCAAATGGAGGCTAAGTCGTGTACATATGCATTATACAACAAACAAAGGCAGAAAGACTTATACATGTATGCATTTCCCCTTCAGCGGAAAAACATAGTTAGATGGCATTTAACACTATCGGAGGGCAATCAGAGGCCAAAACATATATATATGGCAAACACTCTATCGACGGAAAAGTTTTGGCATATCGGCGACATTGCTAATTGGTGGTTCAGCTGTGTGCCACCACTAAAACCTCTGATTGCGATAATAACATAGACCCGATGGCATATCACAATTTGTCTATTGTTATATCGCATCCACAGTAATTGCGATTTATAAAGGGTTGTCAACCCCAAACCTCCGATTGCGATATGTGTGCAGACCCGCTGCAGAATTATGTTATGGTTAAATACCATATCGCATCCGATCCATCGGATCGTACATCGGAAATTGGCTATTCTATGTGCAAGCGTCGATTGCGATAAGCATGTGGACCCGACTGGAATACAGAGCATGGTTAAACACCATATCGAATCCGATCCGTCAAATCAGCCATCAGTAATTGGCTGTGTTATGTGAAAGCGCCGATTGCGTTAAGGAGCGGACCTGATACATTATAGTTGTGGGTGAATTAAGCTTGAAGTCCATCTCTTAGTCATTTGGACTGTTTTTCATCATTTTTCTCTGTTTTATCACTTAAGTCATCGATTAAGTGATCGGTCGAAGCTATTGAGCCCCAGGTTTTCGGATCCCCTGTATTGGTAATCTACGGTTCTGATTCATTGTTTTAACAAGAGCTTGACTATAAAAGGGGAAATGAGATCTTTTGGCAAGATATCGGTGAACGTTGAAGATCTTAAGAAAGAACAGTTCCAAAACACTTGCAATCGGTTGGGAAGTGATGGTTGAGATCTCATCGGCGCAGTCTGGGTATGCTTGAAGCCTGAAAATCATCTATTCACAGGAGTGATATGGTGCATACACCCACAGAGCAGAAGACAGTGCAGGCGCATATACCTGCATATCAGAAAGAAGCACAGGCGCATATGTTTACAGATGTTTTGGTGAAGTCACGATCCCTAGTAGAGATTTGTTTTATCTTCCTTTGACTAATCTATAGGGTTCTGGGTGTGCAATATTATGTTTATCCTCTGTATTGATGGTTGACTAGATCGGGTGGATAACTATCATAATATACTTATATGTATATTGATCTGGTGCTTGGGTGATTCTGAAGATTTGTTGTATAAGGAAATTAGTTGATTCTCATTTGATCTTCTTGGATCCAGTCTGAAAATTAATGAAACGTGGTCCTTAAAAGAAGTAGGGGGTTGTAGCTCCCTTCTAGGAGAGACTGGAGAACGAGAGAGAGAGTTGTAGCTCTCTGCAGGTAGTAGCCTGCGTACTGGTAAAGGACTGCACCAGTACAAATTCATTGTAAAAGAAGTTCTATTTGAAAGAAGATAGAGACATATTGCAGCAGGTGGTTTTCACCCACATTGGGTTTCCACCTTATATCTGGTGTTCCTTTGTGTGACTATCTGTTTTTCACTGTTCTTGTTCATTATTATATGGTACTGACATACAAGTTAATTATCAATATTGGAAGAATAATTTAAAGTATAAATCTCGATGGTTTATTGAAAAGAATTTAATAATACTGATTCACCCCCCCTCTCAGTATTATTTCCAACAATTGTTATAGAGCAGGTCCTTCAGAGAAGCTTGATCGCTTGAAGGGAGATCGTTCATCATGAGAAACTATGAGAGGGAAGAATCAATCAGGCCACCGATTTTTGATGGGGAAAACTTCATATATTGGAAGGTAAGAGTTACTCCCTCTTTTCAATCTCTTGGTACAGAAATTTGGGATATCATAAATACAGGGTACACTTTTCCTTCAGCAACTCCTATAGACCCGACTGAGAAGAAGAAATATGAAACAAATGCTAAGGCAGTCAATACTCTGTTGGGATGCCTATCTCAATCAGAATTCGTGAAGGTTATGCAATATAAATCCGCAAAAGAAATATGGGACAAGATTGTTTTGAGCTACGAAGGAGATGAACAGGTAAAACGAGAAAAACTTCAAACCCTCAGGATTCAGTATGAAAATCTCAGAATGCACAATGATGAGAGTGTGGCTAACTATTTCCTTCGGGCAGATGAGATTGTTAATTGCATGAAAATCTTGGGTGAAGAAATAAAAGAGGCTGTTGTAGTTGAAAAAGTTCTAAGATCTTTGTCCCCTAAGTTTGAATCTAAAGTTTCTGCAATAGAAGAAAAGGAGAATCTACGAACTCTTACCATGTCACAGCTACATGGAATTTTAGCTGCTTATGAAATGAGGAAAGGAGGACCTTCAGACGGAAGAGAAGTAGCTTTCAAGGCTTCAAGAAAAGGAGACTACTATGAGTTAGGACATGCATCAGAAGAGGAAGAAGAATCAATTTTTTTCAAGAATCCTCAATGGGGTTTTGGAAGATTCAGAGGTAAGTTACCCTTCAAATGCTTTGCTTGCGGGAGAGTCGGTCACTGTGCTGCCAAATGTCCTCATAAGGATAAAAGGAAGGAACCTGTTAGGTGGAATAAGAAACAGAATGCAAATAAGAAAAGTTACTACTCTCATGAAGATAGTGATGGTCTTTCAAATAGTGATGAAGATGAACGAGGTATCAACTATAAACTTTTAATGGCTTTTGAAGATGATGATTACATGGATGCTATAGATGTTGATGGTTTTTATGACGAGATTTCTAGACTCAAAACATGTTTAGAAGAAAAGAATATGATCACTGACACTTTGCAAATCCAACTTCATGAAAAGGAACAATCTCTTGAAAAGTTAGAATGTGAAATTGTTGGGCTTCGAAAAGAAATTGATAAATCAAAGGCTCTTAATCTTAAATTTGTTAAAGGATCTGAAACTATGGATAAGATCATCAATGTACAGTGCTCTCCACTAATCAAGACAGGTCTGGGGTATAATGGAGAAGCATCTCAAGCATCCACCTCAAAGAGTTATCTCGATGCAGCAAGGAGATATGAACAAAAGCCAAATGGAGTTCACCACGTAAATCAGGGACAATTCACCTTAAGGGCGAACAAAAGCTACAATCAACCACAGGTAATATCTTCTCAATTTGTCTCAGGAATGAATGACAATAGAAACTACAATCATATGGCTGGTAAATTTGATAATCGCAGAAGTTTCTTCAATGGCCAATGTTTCTCTTGCCATAACTTTGGTCACAGAGCAGCTCAATGTGTTGCCTATAAGACAATCATGACTAGAGAAGCTCAAAAACAAAGAAGTATGACTGGGATTGCAAAAAGAACCTATAACAACTTTTCAGCTCTTGAAAGTGAAGTTGAATGTTCTATTTGGAATAACTGCAGTCATGAAGATTCTGAATGCAGGAGCAAGTTTCGACAAACAAAGGAATAAGCCTCAAGCACTAGGACATGGATGATAAAGGAACCACTACCTGAAAGATGTGGAATAGACTTTTATACAGAAGGACAGGAAAATCAATGGTACATTGACAGTGGATGCTCAAAACACATGACAGGTGATAAACAAAAACTTGAATCATATAGTGTTTTAGAAAAGGGAAAGAAAGTCTCTTTTGGAAATGATAACCTTGCAGTCAGAAAAGGAAAAGGCACTGCTCAATTGAAGGAAAAGGTCAAAGCTAGAAATGTTTTGTATGTTGATGGCTTGAAGCATAATCTTCTGAGTGTCAGTCAGATGTGCGATCAAGGAACCGAGGTAATATTTCGATCAAATGGATGCAGTGTTCGTGATCTCGATATAGGAAAAACAGTGATCAAAGGCAGAAGAACTCCAAATAATTTATACATATTTGAAGACGGACAACAACAATGCTATTTGAGCAAGGACGATAAACATTGGTTATGGCACCGGAGGTTGCGGCACCTAAGCTTTTCACAAATAAGGAAAGCATGCAAATACCAGGCAGTCCATGGTCTTCCAGACATCAAAATTCCAGACAACACAATATGCAAATCATGTCAGTTTGGTAAGCAAACCAGAACTAACTTTCCTGAAAAGGAAGGATCAGCTAGCAGGCCTCTTGAGCTGGTACATACAGATGTATGTGGTCCATTTAGGACAAGGTCACTTCGAGGAGAAGAATATTTTATATTATTCAGTGATGATTTCTCTAGGATGGTTTGGTTAGGACTTATGAAGCACAAAGACGAAGCATTCGAAAAATTCAAAGATTTCAATGCCCTGGCTGAAAATGAATCAGATCACAAAATTAAGTGCCTCAGGTCTGACAGAGGTGGGGAGTTTACCTCAAATGAATTTTTCGATTTTTGTGAAGAACATGGAATAAGAAGGGAATTCTCTACAGCTAGGACTCCTCAGCAAAATGGAGTGGTGGAAAGGATGAACAGAACTTTTCAATAAATGGCTCGTGCTATGCTTGATGAGTCTGGAACTCCTGCAACCTTCAGGGGTGAAGCTGCATTTGTTGCGGTTGTTATTCTCAACAAAACAAATGTCTGAGTAAACAGCACTCAAACTCCTCATGAGATCTGGTATGGTGAGACTCCTTCGGTAAAGCATTTCAAAATTTTTGGAAGCAAATGCTATATCAAGAACAATGATGAACAGCTTGGCAAACTTGAACCTAGAGCAGATGAAGGCATTATCCTTGGTTATTCTCCCCACAAAAAAGCATATAAGTGTTACAATAAAAGGCTTGGAAGAATTGTTGACAGCATTGATGTAGTGGTTGATGAAAAATGATACATTCCTAGGCAAGTAAATTATGAAAATATTGAAGATGATGAAGAATACCCTCCAAATCAAACTAATGATGAAGAAGAAGAACCTCAAGAGGCACCACAGGAACAAATAAGAATAGAAAAAAAGACTCCATCCAGGTACGTACAGAAGAATCATCCAGAATCTCAAATTTTGGGAGAAAAAGAGGCAGGCGTACAAACAAGAAGAACAACTGCAGAAGCTTCAAGCTATTTGGCATTACTCTCCTCCACTGAACCAAAAAATGTAAGAGAGGCATGCAAGGATGAATGTTGGTTCAAGGCAATGGATGAAGAACTTGAATAGATAGAAAAGAACAACACTTGGGAGTTGGTTCCTAGACCAAAGGATAAGAATGTCATAGGGAAAATATGGATCTTCAAAAATAAGTTGAACGAAAATGGGGAAGTAATTAGAAACAAGGCCAGAATTTTTTGTAAAGGGTATGCCCAACAAGAAGGAATAGATTTTGAAGAAACTTTTGCTCCTATTGCAAGACTTGAGGCCATCCGAAAGTTCCTTGCTCTCTCAAGCTTTCAAAAGTTCAAAGTATTTCAAATGGATGTGAAATCAGCTTTTCTGAATGGAGACTTTGAAGAAGAAGTATACATTGAGCAGCCAGATGGTTTCATTCTTGGGAATGATCCAAATCTTGTATGCAGACTAAAAAAGGCTCTCTATGGTCTTAAACAGGCTCCAAGGGCTTGGTACTACCGTTTGGACAAATACCTTAATCAACAAGGTTTTTCAAAAGGATCAGCAGATAGAAATCTTTATATAAAAATTGAAAACAACAAATTTCTAATACTTGTTGTGTATGTAGATGATATTATCTTTGGCAGCAATGAAGAAGCTATCAGTCAAAGCTTTGCCTTGGTGATGCAGAAAGAATTCGAAATGTCCTTGCTGACATATTTTCTTGGATTGCAAATCCAAAAAAATGAAGGCAGTATCTTCTCGTCTCAAACCAAGTACCTCAAGCAGATTCTGAAGAAGTATGGCATGGAAGATTCGAAACCAGTATGTACCCTTATGGTTACAGGATGCAGTCTTAGTGCGAATGATGAATTAGCAGCAGTTCTTCAACCAACCTATAGATCTATGATTGGAGGTCTACCTTATTTGACAGGTACCCGACCAGACATCATGCATGCAATGGGAATAGTTGGAATATTTTAGGAAAATCCAAAGGAAACTCATCTTCAGGTAGTGAAGAGAAATTTCAAATATCTTCAAGGAAATCAAAACTATGGCTTATGGTATCCTAGAGACACAGATCTCACACTTCATGCTTACACAGATGTAGATTGGGCCGGAACTGTGGATGACAGGAAAAGCACAAGTGGTGGTGCTTTCTTTATGGGTTCCAGATTAGTATCTTGGTTAAGCAAGAAACAGCGTTCGATTACTTTATCTATAGCTGAAGCAGAATATGTGGCTGCTACATCTTGTTGCACTCAACTTCCTTGGATGATGCAAACCTTGCAGGATTTTCAAATCACTTGTACACCACCTATCTCCATCTTATGTGATAATACAAGTGCAATCAACATTTCAAAGAACGCATTCATGCATTTAAAGACCAAGCACATACTGATCAAGTATCATTTTCTCAGGGAACAAGTGCTTGAACAAAAGGTCAAGTTGGAGTATGTTGCTTCTAAGGAACAACTGGCTAATATACTCACCAAACCATTGCCCAGGGAGACCTTTGAATACCTCAGGCAAAAGCTGGGGGTTTTTTATGCATCATATTGTTGTTAAATCTCATCTGTTGGTTCAGGGGGAGCATATATAATGCATTGTTGGCATTATGGTAGTGCAGAAGGAGTAATATGTCTCTATCTCTTTCATGATCTAGTCTATAATCAAAAGGAGCAGGTTTTGAGGGGGAGATATAATCAGGAAGAGCAGGTTTGCACAGCCACATGTATATCAAGGAAAGAGTATGTCTTGATCTGCCCTTTGCCCTTGATGTCTAAGGGAGAGAGTGATTTTGGAGTTGTTGCCATCAAGTCCAAAGGGGGGGATTGTTCGCATTATGATGCATGTGTTGTACTTGATGGCAACCCGCTCATAAAAGAACATCTCACTTATATACAATCGGATGAATCTACAGAGAAAACAAGGCATATCGGAGCAAGATGGAGCCAAGAGAAGCCAAGAGGAGACAAGAGGATCCATATATATGTATATGTCACATATATATGCCAAAAAAGAGGAGCATTGACAGCTATCGGGAGCCTATCAGAGCAAGAGAGGCATTCACATATGCAAGGAGGTCTTTCGAAGACACTACCAATCCAGAGGAGTTTATCGAGAGCTTATCGGGAGCCATAGGGAGCCATCAGGAGGAATAGACAGAGTTATCGGGAGCACAGACAGAGTTATTGGGATTTATCAGGCTTACAAAACCCATGTATGCATGCTTTAACACTATCGGGAGTTATCGGGCTTAAAAAACCCATGTATGCATGCTTTAACACTATCGGGAGTTATCGGGCGATTAAAACCCATATATATGCTTTCATAGCTATCGGAGCATCAATGCCAAAGGCATACACTATCGGAGGCCAAAAACCATGCATATATTTGTTTAACTCTCCCGGAAGTGCAAATGGAGGCTAAGGCGTGTACATATGCATTATACAACAAACAAAGGCAAAAAGACTTATACATGTGTGCATTTCCCCTTCGGCGGAAAAACATAGTTAGATGGAATTTAACACTATTGGAGGGCAATCGGAGGCCAAAACATATATATATGGAAAACACTCTATCGGTGGAAAAGTTTTGGCATATCGGCGACATCGCTAATTGGTGGTTCAGCTGTGTGCCACCACTAAAACCTCCGATTGCGATAATAACATGGACCTGATGGCATATCACAATTTGTCTATTGTTATATCGCATCCGCAGTAATTGCGATGTATAAAGGGTTTTCAACCCCAAACCTCCGATTGCGATATGTGTGCGGACCCGCTGCAGAATTATGTTATGGTTAAATAGCATATCGCATCCGATCCATCGGATCGGCCATCGGCAATTGGCTATGTTATGTGCAAGTGCCGATTGCGATAAGCATGCGGACCCGACAGGAATACAAAGCATGGTTAAACACCATATCGAATCCAATCCATCGGATCGGCCATCGGCAATTGGCTGTGTTATGTGCAAGCGCCGATTGCGATAAGGAGCGGACCCGATAAATTATAGTTGCGGGTGAATTAAGCTTGAAGTCCGTCTCTTAGTCGTTTGGACTGTTTTTCATCATTCTTCTCTGTTTTATCACTTAAGTCATCGATTAAGTGATCGGTCGAAGCTATTGAGCCCCAGGTTTTTGGATCCCCTGTATTGGTAATCTACGGTTCCAATTCATTGTTTTAACAAGAGCTTGACTATAAAAGGGGAAATGAGATCTTTTGGAAAGATATCGGTGAACGTTGAAGATCTTAAGAAAGAACAGTTCCAAAACACTTGCAATCGGTTGGGAAGTGATGGTTGAGATCTCATTGGCGCAGTCTGGGTATGCTTGAAGCCTGAAAATCATCTATTCGCAGGAGTGATATGGTGTGTACACCCACAGAGCAGAATACTATGCAGGCACATATACCTGCATATCAGAAAGAAGCACAGGCGCAGATGTTTACAGATGTTTTGGTGAAGTCGCGATCCCTAGTAGAGATTTGTTTTATCTGCCTTTGACTAATCTATAGGATTCTGGGTGTGCAATATTATGTTTATCCTCTATATTGAGTTCTGATATCGGCATGATTAGCCTCTGTATTGATGGTTGACTAGATCGGGTGGATAACTATCATAATATACTTATATGTATATTGATTTGGTGCTTGGGTGATTCTGAATATTTGTTATATAAGGAAATTAATTGATTCTCATATACATGACGATCATTTGATCTTCTTGGATCCAGTCTGAAAATTAATGAAATGTGTTCCTTAAAAGAAGTAGGGGGTTGTAGCTCCCTTCCAGGAGAGACTAGAGAACAAGAGAGAGAGTTGTAGCTCTCTGCAGGTAGCAGCTTGCGTACTGGTAAAGGACTGCACCAGTACAAATTCATTGTAAAAGAAGTTCTATTTGAAAGAAGATAGAGACATATTGCAGCAGGTGGTTTTCACCCACATTGGGTTTCCACCTTATATCTGGTGTTCCTTTGTGTGACTATCTGTTTTTCACTGTTCTTGTTCATTATTATATGGTACTGACATACAAGTTAATTATCAATATTGGAAGAATAATTTAAAGTATAAATCTGGATGGTTTATTGAAAAGAATTTAGTAATACTGATTCACCCCCCTTCTCAGTATTATTTCCAACAATTGGTATCAGAACAGGTCCTTCAGAGAAGCTTGATCGCTTGAAGGGAGATCGTTCATCATGAGCAACTATGAGAGGGAAGCATCAATCAGGCCACCGATTTTTGATGGGGCAAACTTCATATATTGGAAGGTAAGAGTTACTGCCTCTCTTCAATCTCTTGGTACAGAAGTTTGGGATATCATAAATACAGGGTACACTTTTCCTTCAGCAACTCCTAAAGACCCATTTGAGAAGAAGAAATATGAAACAAATGCTAAGGCAGTCAATACTCTGTTGGGATGCCTATCTCAATCAGAATTCGTGAAGGTTATGCAATATAAATCCACAAAAGAAATATGGGACAAGATTGTTTTGAGCTACGAAGGAGATGAACAGGTAAAACGAGAAAAACTTCAAACCCTCAGGATTCAGTATGAAAATCTCAGAATGCACAATGATGAGAGTGTGGCTAACTATTTCCTTCGGGTAGATGAGATTGTTAATTGCATGAAAAACTTGGGTGAAGAAATAAAAGAGGCTGTTGTAGTTGAAAAAGTTCTAAGATCTTTGTCCCCTAAGTTTGAATCTAAAGTTTCCGCAATAGAAGAAAAGGAGAATCTACGAACTCTTACCATGTCACAGCTACATGGAATTTTAGCTGCTTATGAAATGAGGAAAGGAGGACCTTCAAACGGAAGAGAAGTAGCTTTCAAGGCTTCAAGCAAAGGAGACTACTATGAGTTAGGACATGCATCAGAAGAGGAAGAAGAATCAAATTTTGTCAAGAAGCTTCAACGGGGTTCTGGAAGATTCAGAGGTAAGTTACCCTTCAAATGCTTTGCTTGTGGGAGAGTCAGTCACTGTGCTGCCAAATGTCCTCATAAGGATAAAAGGAAGGAACCTGTTAGATGGAATAAGAAACAGAATGAAAATAATAAAACTTACTACTCTCATGAAGATAGTGATGGTCTTTCAAATAGTGATGAAGATGAATGAGGTATCAACTATAAACTTTTAATGGCTTTTGAAGATGATGATTACATGGATGCTATAGATGTTGATGGTTTTTATGACGAGATTTCTAGACTCAAAACATGTTTAGAAGAAAAGAATATGATCATTGACACTTTGCAAATCCAACTTGATGAAAAGGAACAATCTCTTGAAAAGATAGAATGTGAAATTGTTGGGCTTTGAAAAGAAATTGAGAAATCAAAGGCTCTTAATCTTAAATTTGTTAAAGGATCTGAAACTCTGGATAAGATCATCAATGTACAGTGCTCTTCACTAATCAAGACAGTTCTGGGGTATAATGGTGAATTATCTCAAGCATCCACCTCAAAGAGTTATCTCGATGCAGCAAGGAGATATGAACAAAAGCCAAATGGAGATCACCACGTAAATCAGGGACAATTCACCTTAAGGGCGAACCAAAGCTACAATCAACCACAGGTAAGATCTTCTCAATTTGTCTCAGGAATGAATGACAATAGAAACTACAATCATAGGGCTGGTAAACTTGATAATCGCAGAAGTTTCTTCAATGGCCAATGTTTCTCTTGCCATAACTTTGGTCACTGAGCAGCTCAACGTGTTGCCTATAAGACAATCATGACTAGAGAAGCTCAAAAACAAAGAAGTATCACTGGGATTGCAAAAAGAACCTATAACAACTTTTCGGCTCTTGAAATTGAAATTGAATGTTCTATTTGGAATAACTTCGGTCATGAAGATTCTGAATGCAGGAGTAGGTTTCGACTGACAAAGGAATAAGCCTCAAGCACTAGAACATGGATGATAAAGGAACCACTACCCGAAAGATGTGGAATAGCCTTTTATACAGAAGGATAGGAAAATCAATGGTACATTGACAGTGGATGCTCAAAACACATGACAGGTGATAAAGAAAATCTTGAATCATATAGTGTTTTAGAAAAGGGAAAGAAAGTCTCTTCTGGAAATGATAACCTTGTAGTCACAAAAGGAAAAGGCACTGCTCAATTAAAGGAAACATTCAAAGCTAGAAATGTTTTGTATGTTGATGGCTTGAAGAATAATCTTTTGAGTGTCAGTCAGATGTGTGATCAAGGAACCGACGTAATATTTCGATCAAATGGATGTAGTGTTCATGATCTCGTATAGGAAAAACAGTGATCAAAGGTAGAAGAACTCCGAATAATTTATACATATTTGAAGACGGACAACAATAATGCTATTTGAGCAAGGATGATAAACATTGGTTATGGCACCGGAGGTTGGGGCACCTAAGATTTTCACAAATAAGGAAAGCATGCAAATACCAGGCAATCCATGGTCTTCCAGACATCAAAATTCCAGACAACACAATACGCAAATCATGTCAGTTTGGTAAGAAAACCATAACTAACTTTCCTGAAAAGGAAGGATCAGCTAGCAGGCCTCTTGAGCTGGTACATACAGATGTATGTGGTCCATTTAGGACAAGGTCACCTCAAGGAGAAGAATATTTTATATTATTCATTGATGATTTCTCTAGGATGGTTTGGTTAGGACTTATGAAGCACAAAGTCGAAGCATTTGAAAAATTCAAAGCTTTCAAAGCCCTGGCTGAAAATGAATCGGATCACAGAATTAAGTGCCTCAGGTCTGACAGAGGTGGGGAGTTTAACTCAAATGAATTTTTCGACTTTTGTGAAGAAAATGGAATAAGAAGGGAATTCTCTACAGCTAGGACTCCTCAGCAAAATGGAGTGGTGGAAAGGATGAACAAAATTGTTCAACAAATGGCGCGTGCTATGCTTGATGAGTCTGGAACTCCTGCAACCTTCAGGGGTGAAGCTGCATTTGCTGCGGTTGATATTCTCAACAAAACAAATGTCCGAGTAAATGACACTCAAAATCCTCATGAGATCTGGTATGGTGAGACTCCTTCAGTAAAGCATTTCAAAATTTTTGGAAGCAAATGCTATATCAAGAACAATGATGAACAGCTTGGCAAACTTGAACCTAGAGAAGATGAAGGCATTCTCCTTGGTTATTCTCCCCACAGAAAAACATATAAGTGTTACAATAAAAGACTTGGAAGAATTGTTGACAGCATTGATGTAGTGGTTGATGAAAAAGGATACATTCCTAGGCACGTAAATTATGAAAATATTGAAGATGATGAAGACTACCCTCCAAATCAAGCTAATCATGAAGAAGAAGAACCTCAAGAGGCACTAGAGGAACAAATAAGGATAGAAAAAAAGACTCCATCTAGGTATGTACAGAAGAATCATCCAAAATCTCAAATTTTGGGAGAAAAAGAGGCAGGCGTACAAACAAGAAGAACAACTGCAGAAGCTTCAAGCTATTTGGCATTACTCTCCTCCACTGAATCACAAAATGTAAGAGAGGCATGCGAGGATGAATGTTGGGTCAAGGCAATGGATGAAGAACTTGAATAGATCGAAAAGAACAACACTTGGGAGTTGGTTCCTAGACCAAAGGATAAGAATGTCATAGGGACAAAATGGATCTTCAAAAATAAGTTGAATGAAAATGGGGAAGAAATTAGAAACAAGGCCAAAATTGTTTGTAAAGGGTATGCCCAACAAGAAGGAATAGATTTTGAAGAAACTTTTGCTCCTATTGCAAGACTTGAGGCCATCCGAAAGTTCCTTGCTCTCTCAAGCTTTCAAAAGTTCAAAGTATTTGAAATGGATGTGAAATCAACTTTTCTGAATGGAGACTTTGAAGAAGTTGTATACATTGAGCAGCCAGATGGTTTCATTCTTGGAAATGATCCAAATCTTGTATGGAGACTGAAAAAGGCTCTCTATGGTCTTAAACAAGCTCCAAGGGCTTGGTACTACCGTTTGGACAAATACCTTCATCAACAAGGTTTTTCAAAAGGATCAGCAGATAGCAATCTTTATATAAAAATTGAAAATGACAAATTGGTAATACTTGTTGTGTATGTAGATGATATTATCTTTGGCAGCAATGAAGAAGCTATGAGTCAAAGCTTTGCCTTGGTGATGCAGAAAGAATTCGAAATGTCCTTGCTTGGAGAACTGACATACTTTCTTGGATTGCAAATCCAAAAAAATGAAGGCAGTATCTTGTTGTCTCAAACCAAGTACCTCAAGCAGATTTTGAAGAAGTATGGCATGGAAGATTTGAAACGAGTATGTACCCCTATGGTTACGGGATGCAGTCTTAGTGCGAATGATGAATCAGCAGTAGTTCATCAACCAACCTACAGATCTATGATTGGAGGTCTACCTTATTTGACAGGTACTCGACCAGACATCATGCATGCAATGGGAATAGTTGGAAGATTTCAGGAAAATCCAAAGGAAACTCATCTTTAGGCAGTGAAGAGAATTTTCAAGTATCTTCAAGGAACTCAAAACTATGGCTTATGGTATCCTAGAGACATAGATCTCACACTTCATGCTTACACAGATGCAGATTGGGCCGGAAGTGTGGATGACAAGAAAAGCACAAGTGGTGGTGCTTTCTTTATGGGTTCTAGATTAGTATCTTGGTTCAGCAAGAAACAAAGTTCGATTGCTTTATCTATAGCTGAAGCAGAATATGTGGTTGCTGCATCTTGTTGCACTCAACTTCTTTGGATGATGCAGACCTTGCAAGATTTTCAAATCACTTGTACACCACCTATCTCCATCTTATGTGATAATACAAGTATAATCAGCATTTCAAAGAACCCATTCATGCATTCAAGGACCAAGCACATACCGATCAAGTATCATTTTCTCAGGGAACAAGTGCTTGAACAAAAGGTCAAGTTGGAGTATGTTCCTTCTAAGGAACAAGTGGCTGATATACTCACCAAACCATTGCCCAGGGAGACCTTTGAATACCTCAGGCAAAAGCTGGGGGTTTTTGATGCATCATCTTTTTGTTAAATCTCATCTGTTGGTTGTTGTATGCAAGGTTCATATGGGGTATACGCGTACAGGTTCAGGGGGAGCATATATAATGCATTGTTGGCATTATGTTAGTGCATAAGGAGTAATATGTCTCTATCTCTTTCATGATCTGGTTTATAATCCAAAGGAGCAGGTTTTGAGGGGGAAATATAGTCAAGAAGAGCAGGTTTGCACAGCTGCATGTATATCAAGGAAAGAGTATGTCTTTGTCTACCCTTTGCCCTTGATGTCTAAGGGGGATACTGATTTTGGAGTTGTTGCCATCAAGTCCAAAGGGGGAGATTGTTGGCATTATGATGCATGTGTTGTACTTGATGGCAACCCACTCATAAAAGAACATCTCACTTATATACAATCGGATGAATCTACAGAGAAAACAAGGCATATTGGAGCAAGATGGAGCCAAGAGAAGCCAAGAGGAGACAAGAGGAGCCATATATATGTATATGTCACATATATATGCCAAAAAAGAGGAGCATTGACAGCTATCGGGAGCCTATAAGAGCAAGAGACGCATTCACATATGCAAGGAGGTCTTTGGAAGACACTACCAATCCAGAGGAGTCTGTCGGGAGCTTATTGGGAGCCATAGGGAGCCATCAAGAGCAACAGACGAAGTTATCGTGAACGCAGACAGAGTTATCAGGAGTTATCAAGCTTACAAAACCCATGTATGCATGCTTTAACACTATCGGGAGTTATCGGGCTTACAAAACCCCTGTATGCATGCTTTAACACTATTAGGAGTTATCGGGGGATTAAAACCCATATATATGCTTTCATAGCTATCGGAGCATCAATGCCAAAGGAATACACTATCAGAGGCCAAAAACCATGCATATATTTGTTTAACTCTACCGGAAGTGCAAATGGAGGCTAAGGCGTGAACATATGCATTATACAACAACAAAGGCAGAAAGACTTATACATGTATGCATTTCCCCTTCGGCCGGAAAACATAGTTAGATGGCATTTACCACTATCGGAGGGAAATCGGAGGCCAAAACATATATATATGGCAAACACTCTATCAGCGGAAAAGTTTTGGCATATCGACAACATCGCTAATAGGTTGTTTAGCTGTGTGCCACCACTAAAACCTCTGATTGCGATAATAACATGGACCTGATGGCATATCACAATTTGTCTATTGTTATATCGCATCCACAGTAATTGTGATGTATAAAGGGTTTTCAACCCCAAACCTCCGATTGCGATATGTGTGCGGACCCGCTGCAGAATTATGTTATGGTTAAATAGCATATCGCATCCGATCCATCGGATCGACCATCGGCAATTGGCTATGTTATGTGCAAGCGCCGATTGCGATAAGCATGCATACCCGACATGAATATAAAGCATGGTTAAACACCATATCGAATCCGATCCATTGGATCGGCCATCGGCAATTGGCTGTGTTATGTGCAAGCGACGATTGTGATAAGGAGCGGAACCGATACATTATAGTTGCGGGTGAATTAAGCCTGAAGTCTGTCTCTTAGTCATTTGGACTGTTTTTCATCATTTTTCTCTGTTTTATCACTTAAGTCATCGATTAAGTGATCGTTTGAAGCTATTGAGCGCCAGGTTTTCGGATCCCCTGTATTGGTAATCTATGGTTCCGATTCATTGTTTTAACAAGAGCTTGACTATAAAAGGTGAAATGAGATCTTTTGGCAAGATATCGGTGAATGTTGAAGATCTTAAGAAAGAACAGTTCCAAAACACTTGCAATCGATTGGGAAGTGATGGTTGAGATCTCATCGGCGCAGTCTGGGTATGCTTGAAGCCTGAAAATCATCTATTCGTAGGAGTGATACGGTGCGTACACCCGCAGAGCAGAAGGCTATGTAGGCGCATATACCTGCATATCAGAAAGAAGCACAGGCGCAGATGTTTACATGGTGAAGTCGCGATCCCTAGTAGAGATTTGTTTTATCTACCTTTGACTAATCTATAGGGTTCTGGGTGTGCAATATTATGTTTATCCTCTGTATTGAGTTCTGATATCGGCATGATTAGCCTCTGTATTGATGGTTGACTAGATCGGGTGGATAACTATCATAATATACTTATATGTATATTGATCTGGTGCTTGGGTGATTCTGAAGATTTGTTGTATAAGGAAATTAATTGCTTCTCATATACTTGATGATCATTTGATCTTCTTGGATCCAGACTAAAAATTGATGAAACGTGGTCCTTAAAAGAAGTAGGGGGTTGTAGCTCCCTTCCAGGAGAGACTAGAGAACAAGAGAGAGAGTTGTAGCTCTCTGCAGGTAGCAGCCTGCGTACTGGTAAAGGACTGCACCAGTACAAATTCATTGTAAAAGAAGTTCTATTTGAAAGAAGATAGAGACATATTGCAGCAGGTGGTTTTCACCCACATTGGGTTTCCACCTTATATCTGGTGTTCCTTTGTGTGACTATCTGTTTTTCACTATTCTTGTTCATTATTATATGGTACTGACATACAAGTTAATTATCAATATTGGAAGAATAATTTAAAGTATAAATCTGGATGGTTTATTGAAAAGAATTTAATAATACTGATTCACCCCCCCTCTCAGTATTATTTCCAACAATTGGTATCAGAGCAGGTCCTTCAGAGAAGCTTGATCGCTTGAAGGGAGATCATTCATCATGAGCAACTATGAGAGGGAAGCATCAATTAGGCCATCGATTTTTGATGGGGCAAACTTCATATATTGGAAGGTAACTCTCTTCAATCTCTTGGTACAGAAGTTTGGGATATCATAAATACAGGGTACACTTTTCCTTCAGCAACTCCTACAGACCCGGCTGAGAAGAATAAATATGAAACAAATGCTAAGGCAGTCAATACTCTGTTGGGATGCCTATCTCAATCATAATTCGTGAAGGTTATGCAATATAAATCCGCAAAAGAAATATGGGACAAGATTGTTTTGAGCTACGAAGGAGATGAACAGGTAAAACGATAAAAACTTCAAACCCTCAGGATTCAGTATGAAAATCTCAGAATGCACAATGATGAGAGTGTGGATAACTATTTCCTTCGGATAGATGAGATTGTTAACTGCATGAAAAACTTGGGTGAAGAAATAAAAGAGGCTGTTGTAGTTGAAAAAGTTCTAAGATCTTTGTCCCCTAAGTTTGAATCTAGAGTTTCTGCAATAGAAGAAAAGGAGAATCTACGAACTCTTACCATGTCACAGCTACATGGAATTTTAGCTGCTTATGAAATGAGGAAAGGAGGACCTTCAAACGGAAGAGAAGTAGCTTTCAAGGCTTCAGGCAAAGGAGACTACTATGAGTTAGGACATGCATCAGAAGAGGAAGAAGAATAAAATTATGTCAAGAATCTTCAATGAGGTTTTGGAAGATTCAGAGGTAAGTTACCCTTCAAATGCTTTGCTTGCGGGAGAGTCGGTCACTGTGCTGCCAAATTTCCTCATAAGGATAAAAGGAAGGAACCTGTTAGATGGAATAAGAAACAGAATGTAAATAAGAAAAGTTACTACTCTCATGAAAATAGTGATGGTCTTTCAAATAGTGATGAAGATGAACGAGGTATCAACTATAAACTTTTAATCGCTTTTGAAGATGATGATTACATGGATGCTATAGATGTTGATGGTTTTTATGACGCTATTTCTAGACTCAAAACATGTTTAGAAGAAAAGAATATGATCATTGACACTTTGCAAATCCAACTTGATGAAAAGGAACAATCTCTTGAAAAGTTAGAATGTGAAATTTTTGTGCTTCGAAAAGAAATTGAGAAATCAAGGGCTCTTAATCTTAAATTAGTTAAAGGATTTGAAACTCTAGATAAGATCATCAATGTACAATGCTCTCCACTAATCAAGACAGGTCTGGGGTATAATGGAGAAGCATCTCAAGCATCCACCTCAAAGAGTTATCTCGATGCAGCAAGGAGATATGAACAAAAGCCAAATGGAGATCACTACGTAAATCAGGGACAATTCACCTTAAGGGAAAACAAAAGTTACAATCAACCACAGGTAAGATCTTCTCAATTTGTCTCAGGAATGAATGATAATAGAAACTACAATCATATGGCTGGTAAATTTGACAATCGCAGAAGTTTCTTCAATGGCCAATGTTTCTCTTGCCATAACTTTGGTCACAGAGCAGCTCAATGTGTTGCCTATAAGACAATCATGACTAGAGAAGCTCAAAAACAAAGAAGTATGACTGGGATTGCAAAAAGAACCTATAACAACTTTTCGGCTCTTGAAAGTGAAATTGAATGTTCTATTTGGAATAACTTCAGTCATCAAGATTCTGAATGCAGGAGCAGGTTTCGACAGATAAAGGAATAAGCCTGAAGCACTAGAACATGGATGATAAAGGAACCACTACCCGAAAGATGTGGAATAGCCTTTTATATAGAAGGACAGGAAAATAAATGGTACATTGACAGTGGATGCTCAAAACACATGACAGGTGATAAACAAAAACTTGAATCATATAGTGTTTTAGAAAAGGGAAAGAAAGTCTCTTTTGGAAATGATACCCTTGCAGTCACAAAAGGAAAAGGCACTGCTCAATTGAAGGAAAAGGTCAAAGCTAGAAATTTTTTGTATGTTGATGGCTTGAAGCATAATCTTCTGAGTGTCAGTCAGATGTGCGATCAAGGAACCGAGGTAATATTTCGACCAAATGGATGCAGTGTTCGTGATCTCGATATAGGAAAAACAGTGATCAAAGGCAGAAGAACTCCAAATAATTTATACATATTTGAAGATGGACAACAACAATTCTATTTGAGCAAGGATGATAAACATTGATTATGGCACCAGAGGTTGGGGCACCTAAGCTTTTCACAAATAAGGAAAGCATGCAAATACCAGGCAGTCCACGGTCTTCCAGACATCAAAATTCCAGACAACACAATATGCAAATCATGTCAATTTGGTAAGCAAACTAGAACTAACTTTCCTGAAAAGGAAGGATCATCTAGCAGGCCTCTTGAGCTGGTACATACAGATGTATGTGGTCCATTTAGGACAAGGTCACCTCGAGGAGAAGAATATTTTATATTATTCATTGATGATTTTTCTAGGATGGTTTGGTTAGGACTTATGAAGCACAAAGACGAAGCATTCGAAAAATTCAAAGCTTTCAAAGCCCTGGATGAAAATGAATTGGATCAAAAAATTAAGTGCCTCAGGTCTGACAGAGGTGGGGAGTTTACCTCAAATGAATTTTTCGATTTTTGTGAAGAACATGGAATAAGAAGGGAATTCTCTACAGCTAGGACTCCTCAGCAAAATGGAGTGGTGGAAAGGATGAACAGAACTGTTCAACAAATGGCTCGTGCTATGCTTGATGAGTCTGGAACTCCTAAAACCTTCAGAGTTGAAGCTGTATTTGCTGCGGTTGTTATTCACAACAAAACAAATGTCCGAGTAAACATCACTCAAACTCCTCATAAGATCTGGTATGGTGAGACTCCTTCGGTAAAGAATTTCAAAATTTTTGGAAGCAAATGCTATATCAAGAACAATGATGAACAGCTTGGCAAACTTGAACCTAGGGCAGATGAAGGCATTCTCCTTGGTTATTCTCCCCACAGCAAAGCATGTAAGTGTTACAATAAAAGACTTGGAAGAATTTTTGACAGCATTGATGTAGTGGTTGATGAAAAAGTATACATTCCTAGGCAAGTAAATTATGAAAATATTGAAGATGATGAAGACTACCCTCCAAATCAAACTAATGATGAAAAAAAAGAACCTCAAGAGGCACCAGAGGAACAAATAAGGATATAAGAAAAGACTCCATCCAGGTATGTACAGAAGAATCATCTAGAATCTCAAATTTTGGGAGAAAAAGAGGCAGGCGTACAAGCAAGGAGAACAATTGCAGAAGCTTCAAGCTATTTGGCATTACTCTCCTCCACTGAACCACAAAATGTAAGAGAGGCATGCAAGGATGAATTTTGGGTCAAGGCAATGGATGAAGAACTTGAACAGATCGAAAAGAACAACACTTGGGAGTTGGTTCCTAGACCAAAGGATAAGAATGTCATAGGGACAAATGGATCTTCAAAAATAAGTTGAACGAAAAAGGGGAAGTAATTAGAAACAAGGCCAGAATTGTTTGTAAAGGGTATGCCCAACAAGAAGGAATATATTTTGAAGAAACTTTTGCTCCTATTGCAAGACTTGAGGCCATCCGAAAGTTCCTTGCTCTCTCAAGCTTTCAAAAGTTCAAAGTATTTCAAGTGGATGTGAAATCATTATTTCTGAATGGAGACTTAGGAGAAGAAGTATACATTGGGCAGTGAGATGGTTTCATTCTTGGGAATGATCCAAATCATGTATGCAGACTGAAAAAGGCTCTCTATGGTCTTAAACAGGCTCCAAGGGCTTGGTACTACCGTTTGGACAAATACCTTCATCAACAAGGTTTTTCAAAAGGATCAACAGATAGCAATCTTTATATAAAAATTGAAAATGACAAATTGCTAATACTTGTTGTGTATGTAGATGATATTATCTTTGGCAGCAATGAAGAAGCTATGAGTCAAAGCTTTGCCTTGGTGATGCAGAAAGAATTCGAAATGTCCTTGCTTGGAGAACTGACATGCTTTCTTGGATTTCAAATCCAAAAAAATGAAGGCGGTATCTTCTTGTCTCAAACCAAGTACCTCAAGCAGATTCTGAAGAAGTATGTCATGGAAGATTCGAAGCCAGTATGTACCCCTATGGTTACAGGATGCAGTCTTAGTGCGAATGATGAATCAATAGCAGTTTTTCAACCAACCTACAGATCTATGATTGGAGGTCTACTTTATTTGACAGGTACCCGACCAAACATCATGCATGCAATGGGAATAGTTGGAAGATTTCAGGAAAATCCAAAGGAAACTGATCTTCAGGCAGTGAAGAGAATTTTCAAATATCTTCAAGGAACTCAAAACTATGGCTTATGGTATCCTAGAGACACAAATCTCACACTTCATGCTTACATAGATGCAGATTGGGCCGGAAGTGTGGATGACAGGAAAAGCACAAGTGGTGGTGCTTTCTTTATGGGTTCCAGATTAGTATCTTGGTTCAGCAAGAAATAGAGTTCGATTGCTTTATCTACAGCTGAAGCAGAATATGTGGCTGCTGCATCTTGTTGCACTCAACTTCTTTGGATGATGCAAACCTTGCAGGATTTTCAAATCACTTGTACACCACCTATCTCCATCTTATGTGATAATACAAGTGCAATCAGCATTTCAAAGAACCCAGTCATGCATTCAAAGACCAAGCACATACCGATCAAGTATCATTTTCTCAGGGAACAAGTGCTTGAACAAAAGGTCAAGTTGGAGTATGTTCCTTCTAAGGAACAAGTGGCTGATATACTCACCAAACCATTGCCCAGGGAGACCTTTGAATACCTCAGGCAAAAGCTGGGGGTTTTTGATGCATCATCTTGTTGTTAAATCTCATCTGTTGGTGGTTGTACGCAAGGGGTATACGCGTACAGGTTCAGGGGGAGCATATATAATGCATTGTTGGCATTATGGTAGTGTAGAAGGAGTAATATGTCTCTATCTCTTTCATGATCTGGTTTATAATCAAAAGGAGCAGGTTCTGAGGGGGAGATATAGTCAGGAAGAGCAGGTTTTCATAGCCACATGTATATCAAGGAAAGAGTATGTCTTGATCTGCCCTTTGTCCTTGATTTCAAAGGAAGAGAGTGATTTTGGAGTTGTTGCCTTCAAGCCCAAAGGGGGAGATTGTTGGAATTATGATGCATGTGTTGTACTTGATGGCAACCCACTCATAGAAGAACATCTCACTTATATACAATCGGATGAATCTACAGAGAAAACAGGGCATATCGGAGCAAGATGGAGCCAAGAGAAGCCAAGAGGAGACAAGAGGAGCCATATATATGTATATGTCACATATATATGCCAAAGAAGAGGAGTATTCATAGCTATCGGGAGCCTATCGGAGCAAGAGAGGCATTCACATATGTAAGGAGGTCTTTGGAAGACACTACCAATCCAGAGGAGTCTATCGGGAGCTTATCGGGAGCCATAGGGAGCCATCGGGAGCAACAGACGGAGTTATCGGGAGCGCAGACAGAGTTGTCGGGAGTTATCAGGCTTACAAAACCCATGTATGCATGCTTTAACACTATCAGGAGTTATCGTGCTTACAAAACCCATGTATGCATGCTTTAACACTATCGGGAATTATCGGGCGATTGAAACCCATATATATGCTTTCACAGCTATCGGAGCATCAATGCCAAAGGAATACACTATCGGAGGCTGAAAACCATTCATATATGTGTTTAACCCTACCGGAAGCGCAAATGGAGGCTAAGGCGTGTAAATATGCATTATACAACAAACAAAGGCAGAAAGACTTATACATGTATGCATTTCCCCTTCGGCGGAAAAACATAGTTAGATGGCATTTAACACTATCGGAGGGCATTTGGAGGCCAAAACATATATATATGGCAAACACTCTATCGGCGGAAAAATTTCAGCATATCGACGACATCACTAATTGGTGGTTCAACAGTGTGCCACCACTAAAACCTCCGATTGCGATAATAACGTGGACCCGATGGCACATCACAATTTTCTATTGTTATATCGCATCTGCAGTAATTGTGATGTATAAAGGGTTGTCAACCCCAAACCTCCGATTGCGATATGTGTGCGGACCCGTTGCAGAATTATGTTATGGTTAAATACCATTTCGCATCCGATCCATCGGATCGGCCATTGGCAATTGGCTATGTTATGTGCAAGCGCCGATTGCGATAAGCATGCGGACCCAACAGGAATATAAAGCATGGTTAAACACCATATCGCATCCGATCCATCGGATCGGCCATCGGCAATTGGCTATGTTATGTGCAAGCACCGATTGCGATAAGGAGTGGACCCGATACATTATAGTTGCGGGTGAATTAAGCTTGAAGTCCTCCTCTTAGTCGTTTGGACTGTTTTTCATCATTTTTCTCTGTTTTATCACTTAAGTCATCGATTAAGTGATCGGTCCAAGCTATTGAGCCCCAGGTTTTCGGATCCCCTGTATTGGTAATCTACGGTTCCGATTCATTGTTTTAAAAAGAGCTTCACTATAAAAGGGGAAATGAGATCTTTTGGCAAGATATCGGTGAACGTTGAAGATCTTAAGAAAGAACAGTTCCAAAACACTTGCAATCGGTTGGGAAGTGATGGTTGAGATCTCATCGACGCAGTCTGGGTATGCTTGAAGCCTGAAAATCATCTATTCGCAGGAGTGATACGGTGCGTACACCCGCAGAGCAGAAGACTGTGTAGGCGCATATACCTGCATATCAGAAAGAAGCACAGGCGCAGATGTTTACATGGTGAAGTCGCGATCCCTAGTAGAGATTTGTTTTATCTGCCTTTGACTAATCTATAGGGTTCTGGGTGTGTAATATTATGTTTATCCTCTGTATTGAGTTCTGATATCGGCATGATTAGCCTCTGTATTGATTGTTGACTAGATTAGGTGGATAACTATCATAATATACTTATATGTATATTAATCTAGTGCTTGGGTGATTCTGAAGATTTGTTGTATCAGGAAATTAATTGATTCTCATATACTTGATGATCATTTGATCTTCTTGGATCCAGTCTGAAAATTAATGAAACGTGGTCCTTAAAAGAAGTAGGGGGTTGTAGCTCCCTTCCAGGAGAGACTGAAGAATGAGAGATAGAGTTGTAGCTCTCTGTAGGTAGCAGCCTGCGTACTGGTAAAGGACTGCACCAGTACAAATTTATTGTAAAAGAAGCTCTATTTGAAAGAAGATAGAGACATATTGCAGCCGGTGGTTTTCACCCACATTGGGTTTCCACTTATATCTGTTGTTCCTTTGTGTGACTATCTGTTTTTCACTGTTCTTGTTCATTATTATATGGTACTGACATACAAGTTAATTATCAATATCGGAAGAATAATTTAAAGTATAAATCTGGATGGTTTATTGAAAAGAATTTAATAATACTGATTCACCCCCCCTCTCAGTATTATTTCCAACAATTGGTATCAGAGCAGGTCCTTCAGAGAAGCTTGATCGCTTGAAGGGAGATCATTCACCATGAGCAACTATGAGAGCGAAGCATCAATCAGGCCACCGATTTTTGATGGGGCAAACTTCATATATTGGAAGGTAAGAGTTACTGCCTCTCTTCAATCTCTTGGTACAGAAGTTTGGGATATCATAAATACAGGGTACACTTTTCCTTTAGCAACTCTTACAGACTCGGCTGAGAAGAAGAAATATGAAACAAATGCTAAGGCAGTCAATACTCTATTGGGATTCCTATCTCAATCAGAATTCATGAAGGTTATGAAATATAATTCCGCAAAAAAAATATGGGACAAGATTGTTTTGAGCTACGAAGGAGATGAACAGGTAAAACGAGAAAAACTTCAAACCCTCAAGATTCAGTATGAAAATCTCAGAATGCACAATGATGAGAGTGTGGCTAACTATTTCCTTCGGGTAGATGAGATTGTTAATTGCATGAAAAACTTGGGTGAAGAAATAAAAGAGGTTGTTGTAGTTGAAAAAGTTCTAAGATCTTTGTCCCCTAAGTTTGAATCTAAAGTTTTTGCAATAGAAGAAAAGGAGAATCTACGAACTCTTACCATGTCACAGCTACATGGAATTTTAGCTGCTTATAAAATGAGGAAAGGAGGACCTTCAGACAGAAGAGAGGTAGCTTTCAAGGCTTCAAGCAAAGGAGACTACTATGAGTTAGGACGTGCATCAGAAGAGGAAGAATAATCAAATTTTGTCAAGAATCTTCAATGAGGTTTTGGAAGATTCAGAGGTATGTTACCCTTCAAATGCTTTGCTTGCGGGAGAGTTGGTCACTATGCTGCCAAATGTCCTCATAAGGATAAAAGGAAGGAACCTGTTAGATGGAATAAGAAACATAATGCAAATAAGAAAAGTTACTACCCTCATGAAGATAGTGATGGTCTTTCAAATAGTGATGAAGATGAACGAGGTATCAACTATAAACTTTTAATGGCTTTTGAAGATGATGATTACATGGATGCTATAGATGTTGATGGTTTTTATGATGAGATTTCTAGACTCAAAACATGTTTAGAAGAAAATAATATGATCATTGACACTTTGCAAATCCAACTTGATGAAAAGGAACAATCTCTTGAAAAGTTAGAATGTGAAGTTGTTGGGCTTCGAAAAGAAATTGAGAAATTAAAGGCTCTTAATCTTAAATTTGTTAAAGGATCTGAAACTCTAGATAAGATCATCAATTTACAGTTCTCTCCACTAATCAAGACAGGTCTGGGGTATAATGGAGAAGCATATCAAGCATCCACCTCAAAGAGTTATCTCGATGCAGCAAGGAGATATGAACAAAAGCCAAATGGAGATCACCACGTAAATCAGGGACAATTCACCTTAAGGGTGAACAAAAGCTACAATCAACCACAGGTAAGATATTCTCAATTTGTCTCAGGAATGAATGACAATAGAAACTACAATCATATGGCTAGTAAATTTGATAATCGCAGAAGTTTCTTCAATGGCCAATGTTTCTCTTGCCATAACTTTGGTCACAAAGTAGCTCAATGTGTTGCCTATAAGAAAATCATGACTAGAGAAGCTCAAAAACAAAGAAGTATGACTGGGATTGCAAAAAGAACCTATAACAACTTTTCGGCTCTTGAAAGTGAAATTGAATGCTCTATTTGGAATAACTGCGGTCATGAAGATTCTGAATGTAGGAGCAGGTTTCGACAGACAAAGGAATAAGCCTCAAGAACTAGAACATGGATGATAAAGGAACCACTACCCGAAAGATGTGGAATAGCCTTTTATACAAAAGGACAGGAAAATCAATGGTACATTGACAGTGGATGCTCAAAACACATGATAGTTGATAAAGAAAAACTTGAATCATATAGTGTTTTAGAAAAGGGAAAGAAAGTCTCTTTTGGAAATGATACCCTTGCAGTCACAAAAGGAAAAGGAACTGCTCAATTGAAGGAAAAGGTCAAAGCTAGAAATGTTTTGTATGTTGATGGCTTGAAGCATAATCTTCTGAGTGTCAGTCAGATGTGCGATCAAGGAACCGAGGTAATATTTCGATCAAATAGATGCAGTGTTCGTGATCTCGATATAGGAAAAACAGTGATCAAAGGTAGAAGAACTCCAAATAATTTATACATATTTGAAGACGGACAACAACCATGCTATTTGAGCAAGGACGATAAACATTGGTTATGGCACCGGAGGTTGGGGCACCTAAGCTTTTCACAAATAAGGAAAGCATGCAAATACCAGGCAGTCCATGGTCTTCCAGAGAACACAATATGCAAATCATGTCAGTTTGGTAAGCAAACCAGAACTAACTTTCCTGAAAAAGAAGGATCAGCTAGCAGGCCTCTTGAGTTGGTACATACAGATGTATGTGGTCCATTTAGGACAAGGTCACCTCAAGGAGAAGAATATTTTATATTATTCATTGATGATTTCTCTAGGATGGTTTGGTTAGGACTTATGAAGCACAAAGACGAAGCATTCGAAAAATTCAAAGCTTTCAAAGCCCTGGCTGAAAATGAATCGGATCACAAAATTAAGTGCCTCAGGTCTGACAGAGGTGGGGAGTTTACTTGAAATGAATTTTTCGATTTTTGTGAAGAACATGGAATAAGAAGGGAATTCTCTACAGCTAGGACTCCTCAGCAAAATGGAGTGGTGGAAAGGATGAACAGAACTGTTCAACAAATGGCTCATGGTATGCTTGATGAGTCTGGAACTCCTGCAACCTTCAGGGGTGAAGCTGCATTTGTTGCGGTTGTTATTCTCAACAAAACAAATGTCTGAGTAAACAGCACTCAAACTCCTCATGAGATCTGGGATGGTGAGACTCCTTCAGTAAAGCATTTCAAAATTTTTGGAAGCAAATGCTATATCAAGAACAATGATGAACAGCTTGGCAAACTTGAACCTAGAGTAGATGAAGGCATTCTCCTTGGTTATTCTCCCCACAACAAAGCATATAAGTGTTACAATAAAAGACTTGGAAGAATTGTTGACAGCATTGATGTAGTGGTTGATGAAAAAGGATACATTCCTAGGCAAGTAAATTATGAAAATATTGAAGATGATGAAGACTACCCTCCAAATCAGACTAATGATGAAGAAGCAGAACCTAAAGAGGCACCAGAGGAACAAATAACGATAGAAGAAAAGACTCCATCTAGGTATGTACAGAAGAATCATCCAGAATCTCAAATTTTGGGAGAAAAAGTGGCAGGCGTACAAACAAGAAGAACAACTGCAGAAGCTTCAAGCTATTTGGCATTACTCTCCTCCACTGAACCACAAAATGTAAGAGAGGCATGCGAGGATGAATGTTGGGTCAAGGAAATGGATGAAGAACTTGAATAGATCGAAAAGAACAACACTTGGGAGTTGGCTCCTAGACCAAAGGATAAGAATGTCATAGGGACAAAATGGATCTTCAAAAATAAGTTGAACGAAAATGGGGAAGTAATTAGAAACAAGGCTAGAATTGTTTGTAAAGGGTATGGCTGTTATAGACATTTTTGTGCCTTACAGCTCTGAGCATGAAATGTCCATAAACCAAGGGATCCAAAGTCCCTAAAAGTGTTGTTCCTGCCCCTAAAGGAACAAGGTCAGCAAACTACAGCTTCTCCCATAAGTTCTCCACCAGAAACTGCTCAGAACAGTCAAATTAGGATCATTTCAGTGGCTCCACTAGCTACCTACGTTGCATAGCACCCCACTACACTAGGTAGGTGCATTTCAATGCACTTAAATGCACTACCAGGGTGCGCTGAGCGGGAAATGACAAATGGCAGTGTCATTCCGCGAGGTGTAAAGACAATGGAAGCTTCCAGAATCTTCCTCCATGACACTTGCCTCACTGAGTTCGACCAAGGATGAGTAAGAGGCTCTCAGCCTCCAAGTGGAAACAAGAACTGACAGAGAAAGGACACTAGTCAGATGGCAAGCTGACTCATCCTCTTTGCATACATCTATATATGGATCCCTCATCCCAGAGATCCAGAGGCTGGAATTTTGTACATTGCAAAGAATTGCTGTTGGTTTTGAGATGAGATCAGTGCATTGGGTGATTTATGCTTTGTTGGAGGTGAAGAAGGGATTCCTTTGCTGGGAGTTTGATGCTGGATCGGGACTCACTTGGTTGTATATCCTCCTGGATCTTCTTGTTATATCAATAAAACTATTTGAGTTTCTCCTACATGCTTGTGTATCATTGATGTTTGTTGCATTAGTATGTTTAGCTTAAATTTGATCCTAAGCTATTTATGAATATGAATCCATGTCTTTGTGTAGTTTTCCTCTTCTATGATCTTGCAGGAACTTGGTGAAGTTGGGCAAGTAAGAGAGCAGGTAGCTGGAAGCTGTCAAAGAGGAGAGAAATCGGATCAAAGGACTAGCGCAAGACACAGGTTGGTTCATCTCATTTCTCTTTGTTTATAATTCATAAAGAAGAATACAAAAATAGTTTTCTCTATTTGTTGCTAAGGCACTGTCACACCTTAGGTGGATAGGGTCGTCCTGAAAAGATTGCCGAGTTTTGGCCTTCCAGCTCGTTAAAGCGACGGAAGTGCTATCCCTCCTCTATATTTTAATTCTTTTGGACCTGAGGGATTATTGCACAAAAAGATCGAGCGCTTGTTTTGTTCGGCTCGTTTAAAACTATCGAAAATTCATCCCTTCTGTATTGTTTTATACTTTTCAGGCTTAATGGATTAGATGACGAAAAATGAATTTCGGGAGATAACTTTACATACCTTTTCAGACTCTCTAAATTGAAAAGGACCGAGTTATCTTTGTCATTAGACTCGTTAAAAACATCAATAGCGACAAACTTGTCTTTAGACAAGAATGAGCTTCACTATCACTAGGCTCGTTCAAACATAGCGATGAGTTTGCCCGAAGGGAAAATTATAGAACAAGCATATTTTATCCTCCTCAAGCTTGACAAAAATAAAGAGGTACTGGTCAGCAATGACTAGGGAAAAATTGGGAAAAGCTCAAAGAATCTTTATTGGTAGCAAGTCGCTCTTGAACATGACACTTCCATTCCGTACTAGAATCGGGTTGGGTTGTTTCATTTACCGGTCACATCACCATGGTCACGCCATACCATCCACATTTGGGGTAAATGCTACCAATCCATCACATAAGTGTCGCCGATATGTTCAAGAGAAGTCATCGAGAAGTAAGTCACCTATGTCCCATCCACTACCATACATTATACTTCATTCTTTCATGACCGCCACCCTGAACCATATATCATCAGATCGTTTTCACCTCCATCAAAATCATTTGCTCCGTTCCGTGTCATTGATGTGGGATTCATTAAGGCCCTCCTTTACGGATCGCTTCTTGTCGACATCAGCTCATTATCCAAGAAGTTGATCTAGGAACACCCCCTTCAGTACTTTGAAGCTTGCATGCCTCAATGGCAAGTTTCTCACTTCCGGCGACAGGTATACATCAATGACCTTCGACCGAAAGATTTTGTGTGGTGTTCGACGCCAAGTCCTTTATTCACACCACGTGAATTGTACTGCAGTACCTTGAGGGTCATCATCATTATCGGTGTTTCTCTCGCGCTTGTTAAGGTTTACATCATTGACTGGTAATCAAGCGATGTCTTTCCATGTTCGACTTCAGAACATTTCTCACATGGATCGACTTGTACTTCGAGTGAAGATCGGACGAGATTGAAGACCCGGATCTAGTTTCATCCATCCGGGCTGCGATATATATTCAGAAAAATAAAGACATTGAACTGTACAGCATTGCAGCACAGATAATCATCCTACCAAAAGGATGATGGCTCTATCAGAATCATCAGTCTACCATCAGACGATTGTCTCTCCTATGTACATGAAAATGAATTTATAAAGCTGAGCATGGGAATGCCCGCCTCAGCTAGATCATGAAAATAGTATGAAAATAATGTATTGTATTGTATCCTATTACAGGTCTCCTCCCAGCACTGAAAGAACTTCGGATCCTCCTAATAAAGCATTTCACCCGATAAATGGCCTCATACTTTAGGGGGCAACTGTTATAGACATTTTTGTGCCTTACAGCTCTGAGAATTAAATGTCCATAAACCAAGGGATTCAAAGTCCCTAAAAGTGTTGTTACTACCGCTAAAGGAACAAGGTCAGCAAACTACAACTTCTCCCAGAAGTTCTCCACCAGAAACTGCTCAGAATCAGTCAAATCAGGAATCATTTCAGTGGCTCCACTAGCTACTTGCATTGCATAGCACCCCAGTACACTAGCTAGGTGCGTTTGCAACGCACCTAAATGCATACCAGGGTGCGCTGAGCGGGAAATGACAAATGGCAGTGTCATTCCGCGAGGTGTGTAAAGACAATGGAAGCTTCCAGAATCTTCCTCCATGACACTTGCCTCACTGAGTTCGACAAGGATGAGTAAGAGGCTCTCAGCCTCCAAGTGGAAACAAGAAATGACAGAGAAAGGCACAAGTCAGATGACAAGCTGACTCATCCTCTTTGCATACATCTATATATGGATCCCTCATCCCAGAGATCCAGAGGCTGGAATTTTGTACAATGCAGAGAATTGCTGTTGGTTTTGAGATTGAGATCAGTGCATTGGGTGATTTATGATTTTTTGGAGGTGAGGAAGGGATTCCTTTACTGGGAGGATGATGCTGGATCGGGACTCACTTGGTTGTATCTCCTCCTGGATCTTCTTGTTATATCAATAAAACTATTTGAGTTTCTCCTACATGCTTGTGTATCATTGATGTTTGTTGCATTAGTATGTTTAGCTTAAATCTGATCCTAAGCTATTTATGAATATCAATCCATGTCTTTGTGTAGTTTTCCTCTTCTGTTATCTTGCAGGAACTTGGTAAAGCTAAGCAAGTAAGAGAGTAGGTAGCTGGAAGCTGTCAAAGAGGAGAGAAATCGGATCAAAGGACTAGCGCAAGACACAAGTTGGTTCATCTCATTTCTCTTCGTTTATAATTCATAAAGAAGAATACAAAAATAGTTTTATCTGTTTGTGGCTAAGGCACTGTCACACCTTAGGTGGATAGGGTCATCCTGAATAGGCACTTTTCCCCACAACAATGCCCAACAAGAAGGAATAGATTTTGAAGAAAATTTTTCTCCTATTGCAAGACTTGAGGCCATCTGAAAGTTCCTTGCTCTCTCAAGCTTTCAAAAGTTCAAAGTATTTCAAATGGATGTGAAATCAGCTTTTCTGAATGGAGACTTAGAAGAAGAAGTATACATTGAGCAGGCCAGATGGTTTCATTCTTGGGAATGATCCCAAATCTTGTATGCAGACTGAAAAAGGTCTCTATGGTCTTAAACAGGCTCCAAGGGCTTGGTACTACCGTTTGGACAAATACCTTCATCAACAAGGTTTTTCAAAAGGATCAGCAGATAGCAATCTTTATATAAAAATTAAAAATGACAAATTGGTAATACTTGTTGTGTATGTAGATGATATTATCTTTGGCAGTAATGAAGAAGCTATGAGTCAAAGCTTTGCCTTGGTGATGCAGAAAGAATTCGAAATGTCCTTGCTTGGAGAACTGACATACTTTCTTGGATTGCAAATCCAAAAAAATGAAGGCAGTATCTTCTTGTCTCAAACCAAGTACCTCAAGTAGATTCTGAAGAAGTATGGCATGGAAGATTCAAAACCAGTATGTACCCATATGGTTACAAGATGCAGTCTTAGTGTGAATGATGAATCAGCAGCAGTTCGTCAACCAACGTACAGATCTATGATTAGAGGTCTACATTATTTGACAGGTACCCAACCAAACATCATGCATGCAATGGGAATAGTTGGAATATTTCAGGAAAATCCAAAGGAAACTCATCTTCAGGCAGTGAAGAGAATTTTCAAATATCTTCAAGGAACTCAAAACTATGGCTTATGGTATCCTAGAGACATAGATCTCACTCTTCATGCTTACACAGATGCAGATTGGGCCGGAAGTGTGGATGACAGGAAAAGCACAAGTGGTGGTGCTTTCTTTATGGGTTCTAGATTAGTATCTTGGTTCAGCAAGAAACAGAGTTCGATTGCTTTATCTACAACTGAAGCAGAATATGTGGCTGCTGCATCTTGTTGCACTCAACTTCTTTGGATGATGCAGAACTTCCAGGATTTTGAAATCACTTGTACACCACCTATCTCCATCTTATGTGATAACACAAGTGCAATCAGCATTTCAAAGAACCCAGTCATGCATTCAAAGACTAAGCACATACCGATCAAGTATCATTTTCTCAGGGAACAAGTGCTTGAACAAAAGGTCAAGTTGGAGTATGTTCCTTCTAAGGAACAAGTGGCTGATATACTCATCAAACCATTTCCCAGGGAGACCTTTGAATACCTCAGGCAAAAGCTAGGGGTTTTTGATGCATCATCTTGTTGTTAAATCTCATCTGTTGGTGGTTGTACACAAGGTTCATATGGGGTATACGCGTACAGGTTCAGGGGGAGCATATATAATGCATTGTTGGCATTATGGTACTGCAGAAGGAGTAATATGTCTCTATCTCTTTCATGATCTGGTTTATAATCAAAAGGAGCAGGTTTTGAGGGGGGGATATAGTTAGGAAGAGCAGGTTTGCACAGCCGCATGTATATCAAGGAAAGAGTATGTTTGATCTGCCCTTTGCCTTGATGTCAAAGGAAGAGAGTTATTTTGGAGTTGTTTCCATGAAGTCCAAAGGGGGATATTGTTGGCATTATGATGCATGTGTTGTACTTGATGGCAACCCACTCATAGAAGAACATCTCACTTATATACAATTGGATGAATCTACAGAGAAAACAGGGCATATCAGAGCAAGATGGAACCAAGAGAAGCCAAGAGGAGACAAGAGGAGCCATATATATGTATATGTCGCATATATATCCCAAAAAAGAGGAGCATTGACAGCTATCGGGAGCCTATCGGAGCAAGAGAGGCATTCACATATGCAAGGAGGTCTTTGGAAGACACTACCAATCCAGAGGAGTCTATCGGGAGCTTATCGGGAGCCATAGGGAGCCATCGGGAGCAACAGACAGAGTTATCGGTAGCGCAGACAGAGTTATCAGGAGTTATCAGGCTTACAAAACCCATGTATGCATGCTTTAACACTATCGGGAGTCATCGGGCTTACAAAACCCATGTATGCATGCTTTAACACTATCGGGAGTTATCGGGCGATTAAAACCCATATATATGCTTTCACAGCTATCGGAGCATCAATGCCAAAGGAATACACTATCGGAGGCCAAAAACCATGCATATATGTGTTTAACTCTACCGGAAGCGCAAATGGAGGCTAAGGCGTGTACATATGCATTATACAACAAACAAAGGCAGAAAGACCTATACATGTATGCATTTCCCCTTCGGCGGAAAAACATAGTTAGATGGCGTTTAACACTATCGTAGGGCAATCGGAGGCCAAAACATATATATATGGCAAACACTCTATCGGCGGAAAAGTTTCGACATATCGGCGACATCACTAATTGGTGGTTCAGCTGTGTGCCACTACTAAAACCTCCAATTGCGATAATAACACGGACCTGATGGCATATCACAATTTGTCTATTGTTATATCGCATCCGTAGTAATTGCGATGTATAAAGGGTTGTCAACCCCAAACCTCCGATTGCGATATGTGTGTGGATCCGCTGCAGAATTATGTTATGGTTAAATACCATATCGCATCCGATCCATCGAATCGGCCATCGGCAATTGGCTATGTTATGTGCAAGCGCCGATTGCGATAAGCATGCGAACCCGACAGGAATATAAAGCATGGTTAAACACCATATCGCATCCGATCCATCGGATCGGCCATCGGCAATTGCCTGTGTTATGTGCAAGCACCGATTGCAATAGGGAGCAGACCCGATACATTATAGTTGCGGGTGAATTAAGCTTGAAGTCCGCCTCTTAGTCGTTTGGACTGTTTTTCATCATTTTTCTCTGTTTTATCACTTAAGTCATCGATTAAGTGATCGGTCCAAGCTATTGAGCCCCAGGTTTTCGGATCCCCTGTATTGGTAATCTACTGTTTCGATTCATTGTTTTAACAAGAGCTTGACTATAAAAGGGGAAATGAGATCTTTTAGCAAGATATCGGTGAACGTTGAAGATCTTAAGAAAGAACAGTTCCAAAACACTTGCAATCGGTTGGGAAGTGATGGTTGAGATCGCATCGGCGCAGTCTGGGTATGCTTGAAGCCTGAAAATCATCTATTCGCAGGAGTGATATGGTGCGTACACCCACAGAGCAGAAGACTGTGCAGGCACATATACCTACATATCATAAAGAAGCACAGGCGCAAATGTTTACAGATGTTTTGGTGAAGTCACGATCCCTGGTAGAGATTTGTTTTATCTGCCTTTGATTAATCTACAGGGTTTTGGGTGTGCAATATTATGCTTATCCTCTGTATTGAGTTCTAATATCGGCATGATTAGCCTCTGTATTGATGGTTGACTAGATCAGGTGGGTAACTATCATAATATACTTATATGTATATTGGTCTAGTGCTTGGGTGATTATGAAGATTTGTTGTATAAGGAAATTACTTGATTCTCATATACTTGATGATCATTTGATCTTCTTGGATCCAGTCTGAAAATTAATGAAACGTGGTCCTTAAAAGAAGTAGGGGGTTGTAGCTCCCTTCCAGGAGAGACTAGAGAATGAGAGAGAGAGTTGTAGCTCTCTGTAGGTAGCAGCCTGCGTACTGGTAAAGGACCGCACCAGTACAAATTCATTGTAAAAGAAGTTCTATTTGAAAGAAGATATAGACATATTGCAGCAGGTGGTTTTCACCCACATTGGGTTTCCACCTTATATCTGGTGTTCCTTTGTGTGACTATCTATTTTTCACTGTTCTTGTTCATTATTATATGGTACTGACATACAAGTTAATTATCAATATCAGAAGAATAATTTAAAGTATAAATCTGGATGGTTTATTGAAAAGAATTTAATAATACTGATTCACCCCCCCTCTCAGTGTTATTTCCAACATAGTTTTGATGCAGAAAAGGGATAAGACTGAGCTACCAATAGCATTTTTTAGTCGCAATATCAAGAATGCAGCCCTTAAGTACAACATCATAGAGAAATAGGATTTGGCTTTCATAAAAGTGCTGAAATATTTTAGAGTGTATATTTTAGATTTGCATACTCTCACTTATGTGGCTAATGCAGTAGTAAAATAAGTTCTCGTGCAGAATGACCCAGAAGGTAGAAGAGGTAGATGGATAGAAAAATTATTAGAATATGACCTTTAAATCAATCCTACCAAGCTAATCAAGGGTCAAGGTTTAGCCAAGCTCATGGCTGAGTGAAATCTCCATGCTCTAGATATCAACCTTGTAGCAACATTGTCCCACAATAGAGAAGAAGTAGATCTCATTCAGGTATTTGATAGATTTTTATCGTCTCCATGATAATTTAATATTATTTATGTTTTGCAACATTTAAACCCCCGTCCAGGCACGTCTAAGGCTAAGAGCAGGTCATTGAAGTTGAAGGCTTCTAAATATTGCATTATGGATAGCGCACTTTATTGGAAGGATCCTCGAGGTGTGTCACTGAACTATCTAACCGAAGATGAGTTAAAGAGGTAATAAATGACTTCCAAAAAGGAGATTGTGGGGGCCACTTATACTAGAATACCATGGCCAAAAAGTGCTGAGAGTAGGTTATTATTGGCCTACACTTTTTGTAGATATATACAAGGCAGTGATGAGTTGTCACAAGTGCCAAGTTTTCCAAGGTAAAAGAGAACTTCTTCCTTTGCCTCTACAACCTATATTAGTTCATGCACCTTTTCAACAGTGGGGCCTAGACTTCATAGGTGAGATTAACCCATCATCTTCCTCACAACACAAGTGGATATTGAAATCTATAGATTATCTTACTAAGTGAATCGAAGCAGTTCCAACAAGGCAAGCAGCGTATTCAAATATCATTCAGTTTTTAGAAACTAATATCTTGTTTAGTTTTGGTTGTCCTAATAAGATCATCATAGACAATGTGGCAGCATTCAAGTCTAGAAAGATGATTGAGTTTTGTGAAAAATACAACATTAAGTTGGGACATTTGACAACTTTCTGCCTGCAAGGAAATGGTTTGGAGGAGTCCTCCAATAAATCTTTGATCAACATCATCAAGAAAATGTTGGAGGCCAACAAAAAGAATTGGCAAAAAAAGTTGATCAATGCATTATGGGTAGATTGGGTGAGTAATAAGAAATCTATTGGACTCTCTCCTTTTCAAATAGTTTATGTAGTAGATATTGTCTTTCCTTCATTTTAGGAGTCCCGGTCATGAAGTTGTTACAAGAAGTAGGAAGTGAAGAGAATGATATATAGCATCGGATCAGTTAAATAATTCGCCTACAACATACACGAGATGAGGTATTTCAGAACATCTCTAAGCTCCATGACAAGATAAAGAAAATATATGTTCAGAAAACAAAGGAGGATGACTTCAAAATTGGAGATGTGGTACTCCATTGGGATGACAGAAATGAGGACAAGGGTAAGCATGGTAAATTTGAAAATTTGTGGAAAGGGCCTTATAAGATTTTAGCTTTCCAAGGAAAAATTCTTTCATGCTAGATGAGATGAATGAATAACCATGCTTAGGAGGACCAGTCAATGGTAAGCTCCTTAAGCACTATCTTTCATAAAACATGCTTCTCAAAAATCTCCCAATTTCATTGTAAATAATAGTTTAACTTGTTGGCATTATGATACAAGTGTTGTAATTGATGGAAACTCACACAGATCACAAATCATAGTGCAGCAGGTTAATAGCAAAGAATTGATGATCAGACTACAAAGAATTAAGAAAGAAAAGTGTATACGCAGGCTCACTATATACCAAGTCGTGTACACACGCAGGTTCACTATATACCAAGTCATGTATATACGCAGGTTTGCTATATACCAAGTAGTGTATACACATAGGTTATACACATACAAAGGTGCATATATTGTACACACGCACTTTCATGCAAGGAAAGGCACGTACATGGCGGAAAACTAAGTTTTGGGTCTATGGTATTTGGTCCATGGTATTTGGCCCTTGGTATTGTGTCTGAAGTGTTGAACCCAAGTATTGGGTTCCTATTGTTGGTTCTAAATGGTTTTGGACCACGGTATTGAGCAAGGCCTAAGACTATAAAAGGAGAAGAAGATCATTAGGAAAAATAATGGAGAAAATCTTGAATATTTGTTGAAGTATGTGATCCAGTATGCAGGTTACGGGTGCATGATGCTTTGCTTGATCTGAGCTAAGGAGGAATCTCAGCGGTTGATGGAGAACAAAATCTAAGGATAGATCGAGATCTAATGGTTTGGAATGAATCATCTTTATATGGTTTGACCATGTTTATTCTAGATCTATATACTGATGCATGTAATTTTCTGATCTAGGTATAACTTAAGTTTGAAATAGCTGCAACTCATGAATGAATATTTACAGATGTATACGCTGGTTGACTATGATAGAGGCGCGTACATACACAGGTTATATACATCTAAGTAGCGTATACCATATGAGCTATGATGCTTGAAGTTACTGGTGGTTCTGGTTGTTGATGAGTTCTAATGAATGTTTACTGGTGTCAGTATTCTACATATTCAGTTTGGTTGATTGTGTTTAGATTCAGTATTGATGGATGAGATCTAATAATGGATCAGGATCATAATGACTTATCTTTATGTGATCTGATGGACTAGATCTGGTTGCTAACACACATATTATCTTTGTATAGGTAAAGATCTAGGTATGTTTGAAGTCAGGAAGTGCAACAAAGTTATAAGTAAGTAATTAATGACATATACGTTGGTTCACTTTGGCAAAGTTGCGTATACACACTAGTTCGGCTCTTCTAAGTAGCGTATGCAGTCTGATGCATGATTTTTGATGATACAGTTAGATCTGAACATTGTTGCAGAGTTCTATGTTATGATTTGTGTTCTGGTGATTGCATTTTTTGTTGACAGGGTTTCAGTGATTCAGTATTGGATGATTTAGAGATTGACGATGCTAGTGTTGATTGATTGTGTGCTTCAATGATATTGATGGGTCTAGTATGAAAATTAGATGAAACATTTCCTTCAGATAATGATGTTGTGTTCCATGAGTATCCAGTCTGAAAATTTATGAAACGTGGTACTTAGAGGAAGAAAGTGAAGGTTGTAGCCTTATGTAGGTTGACACCTACATACTAGTACATCAGCTAGTACAAGAGCTAAGGGAGTGGTAGCTCCCTTCCAATGGTAGCTAGAAAATGAATGAAGGTTGGAGCATTTAGTAGGCTGGCACCTACGTACTAGTAAAAGGATCGGCTAGTACAAGAGCTAAGGGGGTTGTAGCTCCCTTCCAGGAGAAGTTGGAGAACGAGAGAAGGTTGTAGCCTTCTATAGGTAGAAGCCTGTGTACTGGTATAAGACTGCACCAGTACAGAAATATTGTAAAAAGAAGTTTCTTATTAAAAAGAAGATTGAGATGACTTGTAGCAGGTGGTTTTCACCCACACTAGGTTTCCACCTTACATCATGGTGTTCATGTGTGTGATGATCTGTTCTGTTTTACTGCACCTGTTTACTGTTCATATGGTTAATAAAGTTCTAATGCACTAACTAAATATCACCAACTTAATGGATTAACTGAATCATAAGTTTACTGGATATACGCTTGTTGAATTAGACACAGTTGCGTATACATGCGGTTTGACTTAACTGAAGTAGAGTATATAAATCTTAATATGGAAATGAAAAAGTTATGTTGATTTGATCATACTGATTCAACCCCCCCCCCCCCCCCTCTTAGTATTATTTCCAATAATTGGTATCAGAGCAGGTCCTTTGGTAGAAGCTTGATCGCTTGAAGGAGATATGTAGAACAATGGGAAAGAAGCTTAACAAGAAAGCGCCTAAGAAGAAGAAGACATCTCAGAAGAGTTATGAAAGTGGGAGAATCGATTGGGGAATATGTGGAAGAAGCACTTCAGATTTAGAATCACTTTAGAATGAAGATGAACAAGAAAAAAAACTATCAGGTATGAATTTGTTATCCTCTGGTGATACACTTATCTATCCATTTGAAGATGATGAAAGTGATAGAGAAACAACTGAATTTGATCTTATGGGTGAGCAAGAAATATATCAAATAGAGGCAGAATTTAAAAGGTTTACAGATAAAATTAGAGATCAACAAGATCTATTAAACAAAAAGGAATGTGCCTTCAAAGAAGGAGCTACCAAACTAAAAGCTCAACTAGAGGAAGGAAACAAGGTAAGGAAGTTATTCAAGGACAAGGAAGATCAATGTCAAAAGTTGCAAGATGAAGTGACATCATTAAGAAATGAAGTCAATGAAAGGAGCACAACAATCAAGAAACTCAGAGATAGATCCAGTTACTATGAAAGTCTTGAAGCTACGATCCTCTCGCTAAAATAACATCTTGAAGAATCAAATAAGCAGAATAAAGAACTACTCCAAGCTCTTGAAAAACAAGAAAATGAAGTTCTTGAGCTAAGACATCAGTTGGAAAAAGGAAGAAAAGCTGAAGAAAACCTGAAGAAGCAATATCATGAAAAGGAGGAGCAACATCAAGTTGAGGTAAATATTCTAAAGATAACTTAGAAGAAAAGGATAATCTCTTACGATTTCAAGATAGTACTAAGATCTTGGATGATATTCTTAGTATCAAAGGTCTCCTGCTATCAAAACTGGCCTTGGTTTTTATGAATCTGTTGAATATGAATCTAGCTCACAAGGAGAGGCAAGGAACTCTATTGAGAAATATAAAATAATCAACAAGGAAATGAGAGGACAACCTCGTCATCAGCCAAGGAAAGAAATTCTTCAAAGAAAATATTTTACTTCTCCGATGAATAATGTTGAATGTTATGTATGTCATAATCTTGGACATGTTGCAACCAGATGCAGAAGAAGAATGGTTCAAGACCATCACACAGAAAGATCATCATGTTCCAGGTGCTTTAAGGGATATTGCTTTGCTTGCAATATGTTTGGTCACAAAGCTGTTGATTGCTACAGAAGGAATATGAAACATGTAAGATGTTATGCATGTAACAAGCTTGGACATAAAGCAAAGGAATGCAGGAACAAAGTACAAACACCATACCAAAAGGAGAAAACATCATCACACTTGAAGATATGGAAGAAGAAGGAAGTACACTCAGAAAGATGTGGCACAACACAATATACAGATATAACAGACTCAGAGGGAGCTGAAAGTGTAAAACTTCAGTGTCCTAAATCTCATACACAAGTTTCATAAAGGGAAGTCATGTATATACACGATTTAGTTACTGCACAGTTGCGTATATGTTAGTTTGAGGAAAAGCAGTAGGGACAGGCTCAGGAAAAAGGGTCTGATATGATTCAATCCATTATTTGCTCTATTTGATAATGGTTTCAATTTGTTGATGATGTGCGGAAATGTCTTGACACTTGTAAGATGTTTAAAAGTGTTTTTTTTTAATGATAATGATGCCTTGATACTTCTTGCTGATATATGCATGATTAGATCTGATAATAAGCAATATGGCACAGGTTCAGGGGAAGCATATGCTTTTAATAATGCATTGTTAGCATTATGGTTAGTAGTCCTTGGTGATGATGCTTATATGGCTAAATGATATATCTTGCTATGATATGGTTATGAGTTGTCCATGACAAAATATCATATGCTTCTTGGGGTTACATAGTTGATGTTCATATCAGATTTGTGGTTGATTCTTTGATGATGCATATATGGTGCTTACATGGTGATCTTCATAAGGATAAGGAGAAGTAAAAAGCTTGAATACACATCTTCATTACTTGAAGATGAGTCACTCATATGTTGCTATCATCATATGCATAAAGATCATATAATACAGTTATGATGCAGGATTCCTATAGTTCTTGGTGCTCATATGGATGAGGATTGTTTTTTTTGATGATATCAAGAAGTATTGCCAAATGATCTTGAGCTCAAGATACATAGTGTTGGATACATGAATGATTACTCAAAGTTTCATTGTTGGAGACATGATGATTATGAGTTCTTACCTATATGATGATAGGTTGATACTTACATATGTTGATTGATGCAGATGTTCCCAAGTGATGATACTTGGATTATGCAGATCTTGATATTGATGAGATGGCTATGGTGTTTTTCAAATATGATATAATGTGAATGATTCTGTATGTCATATGCAGAATTCTATTCAAAAGGATGATTTGATGCGGACATACCTTGTTGATGACTTATACACTAATGAACATATACAGGTTGCTGGTCTAGATGTTGTTGATAGATGCTTATGGAGGAGATCATACATTGTGTATGATAGTTGCTTATGACTATCATGATCTTATTTAGATGTTTGGTCTCTATTATAAATGTCATGTAAAGGTCACATCAAGACTCATGATGTAATAGTTTGTCTCTATCTATTGTAGTCATTTGATGAATCCCTTTTGGTCATATGATGTAATTTGTACCCGCACTATGCATGGGAAGGATGATGTAATATTTCAGTCATGTACAAACATTTGGTATCTGGCGTATCCCCACTTGGTTGGGTGAATGAGTCAATATTGGTATATCCCCACTTGGTTGGGAGACGGATGTATGTATGAGTCTTTGATGATAGGAAGGTCATTTATGATAGAGTCATGTTCTTCTTGTAGAACATCTTTTTGCAGACCTTGCTTACACTCAAGGGGAGCATGAACAACAAACTTCAGCAGAGCAGAGATTCAGCATGTACTCAGAGGGAGCATGGACATATTGGTACATCTTGGCATATACAAAGGGGAGTTCATTCAGAGATTTCAACAGGTACTCAAGGGGAGTATGGACAACAGAATGTATATTAAGGAAGAGAATATCTTGGTCCGCCCTTTGCCCTTGATGTCAAAGGGGGAGAGTGACATGGTATGGTTGTTGCCATCAAGTCCAAGGGGGGAGATTGTTGGCATTATGATGCATGTGCTATACTTGATGGAAAACCACTCGTAGCATAACGAATCACTTATATATAACTAGATTAATCTACAGAAGAGATATTAGATGTGAAAAAATACATGAGATGCATGACAGCTCAAAGGAATCAGTTCAGATATAATAAAAAATGACAACTGATTAAGATGATAGTTCCCAGTATGGAAAGTTAGCTTTGCCATCAAGTCCAAAGGGGGAGATTTTTGGAATTATGATACAAGTTTTGTCCTTGATGGCAACTCACACAGATGAAAGATCATAGTGCAGCAGGTCAGTAGCAAAGAATTGATGATCAGACTACAAAGAATGAAGAAAGAAAAGTATATACCCGGGTTCACTATATACCAAGTCGTGTACACACGCAGGTTCACTATATACCAAGTTGCATATATACACAGGTTCACTATATACCAAGTAGTGTATACATGCATGTTATACACATACAAAGTTGCGTATATTGTACACATGCACTTTCATGCAAGGAAAGGTGTGTACATGGTAGAAAACTAAGTTTTGGGTCCGTGGTATTTGGTCCATGGTATTTGGTCCTTGGTATTGCGTCTGAAGTGTTGAACCCAGGTATTGGGTCCCTAGTATTGGTTCTAAATGGTTTTGGACCATCGTATTGAGCAAAGCCTAACACTATAAAAGGAGAAGAAGATCATTAGGCAAAATAATGGAGAAAATCTTGAATATCTGATGAAGTATGTGATCCAGTATGCAGGTTATGGGCGCATGATGCTTTTCTTGATCTAAGCTAAGGAGGAATCTCAGCAGTTGATGGACAACAAAATATAAGGATAGATCGGGATCTAATGGTTTGGAATGAATCATCTTTATATGGTTTGATCATGTTTATTCTAGATCTGTATACTGACGCATGTAATGTTCTGATCTAGGTATAACTTAAGTTTGAAAGAGCTGCAACTCATGAATGAATATTTATAGATGTATACGCTAGTCGACTATGATAGAAGCGCGTACATACGTAGGTTATATACATCTAAGTAGCATATACCATATGAGCTATGATGTTTGAAGTTACTGGTGGTTCTGGTTGTTGATGAGTTCTAATGACTGTTTACTAGTGTCAGTATTCTGCATATTTAGTTTGGTTGATTGTATTTAACTTCAGTATTGATGGATGAGATCTAATAATGGATCAGGATCATAATGACTTATTTTTATGTGATCTGATGGACTAGATTTGGTTGCTAACACACATATTATCTTTGTACATGTAAAGATCTGGGTATGTCTGAAGTCAGGAAGTGCAGTGAAGTTATAAGTAAGTAATTAATGACATATAAGCTGGTTCACTTTGGTGAAGTTGCGTATACACACTAGTTCAGCTCTTCCAAGTAGCGTATGCAGTCCGATGCATGATTTTTGATGATACAGTTAGATCTGAACATTGTTGCAGAGTTCTGTGTTCTACTTTGTGTTCTAGTGACTGCATTTTTTGTTGAGAGGGTTTCAGTGATTCAGAGATTGATGATGCTAGTGTTGATTGATTGTGTGCTTCAATGATATTGATGGGTCCAGTATGAAAATTTGATGAAACGTGGCCTTCAGATTATGATGTTGTGTTCCATGAGTATGCAGTCTAAAAATTTATGAAACATGGTACCTGGAGGAAGAAAGTGAAGCTTGTAGCCTTCTCTAGGTCAACACCTATGTACTAGTACAAGAGCTAAGGGGGTGGTAGCTCCCTTCTAGTAGCAGAAGGAAATGAGTGAAGGTTGGAGCATTCAGTAGGCTGGCACCTACTTACTAGTAAAAGGATCGACTAATACAAGAGCTAAGGGGGTTGTAGCTCCTTTCCAGGGGAGGTTTTAGAATGAGAGAAGGTTGTAACCTTTTACACGTAGAAGCCTGTGTACTGGTATATGAATGCACCAATACAGAAATATTGTAAAAGGAAGTTTCTTATTAAAAAGAAGATTGAGATGACTTGCAGTAGGTGGTTTTCACCCACATTGGGTTTCCACCTTACATCATGGTGTTCATGTGTGCTTCTTGTGTGTGATGATCTGTTTTGTTTTGCTGCACCTGTTTACTGTTCATACGATTAATAAAGTTCTGATGCACTAACTAAAGATCAACAACTTAATGGATTAACTGAATCATAAGTTTACTGGATATACACTAGTTGAATTAGACACAGTTGCGTATACACGCGATTTGACTTAACTGATGTAGAGTATATGAATCTGAATATGGAAATGAAAAAGTTATATTGCTTTTATAATATTGATTCACTCCCCCCCCCTCTCTCAGTATTATTTCCAACATAATTTTCTGCAAGTGTGAAGTAGAGAATCATTGGAGTTCAGAGCCCAAAGTGAATGCCATGGAGCTTCATTAATTTTCTGACATTTTCAAAGTTTAGTTGTCGGTTAAGTGAGTCAGCATTTGATCTAGGTGGATGTGGTAGCCACCCATCTATCCCATCTAGACCCCCAACATTGTTTCTCTCATCATTTTCAGTTTCCTTAATTATACTGCAGTTTACTATTTTTAGCAGTTTTTCGGGTCCTAAACTTCTGGAGCCATTTTCAGGCCCTAAACGACATTTTTTGGGAAATCTACTACTAGCAGTTTTTCTATTAAAAAAATCATATTTTTTCGTCGTAGTCCTTGGAGAGATCTTTCCAACAGGCTATCATGTGCGTCAAACGGAGATAATATGACCAATTCACAACCCTGGGAAGTTGGTTGTCCAACTCACCCCAAAACGGGGCCCACAATTTGGCGTTTCATCTTCTAGTGTTAGGTTTTGGGATGTGAAGGGTTTTCCATTGTTTCTCAATAATAAATAGGCTTTCGAGCCTCATTGTAACACATTTTAGAATAGTTCAAAGGCATGTAGCCGACACATCTCTTCTTAGAGATAAGCTACCATCACCCTAGCTAGGTTATTTCCACTTCTATTTGTAAGCATATTTCAGTATTTTACAGTAATGAAATGAAGTATTATTTCTGCTGCATATTTGTCTTTATTGTTATCTCTATATTTTATTGCGTTCCTGTTTAAATCTGGATTAGTGGTATCAGAGCGGTCTGCTTTTTCTCTGTTTTTCTTTGCATGTCCCCAACGAGGTCAGGATATAAGGAGTTAGGGCTTGAACTGGTCGAACCTTTGCAAGACCAGCCTCGCAAATCTCAGCGACCTCCCATGGTGGATGAGAGGAAAGACTAGGGGATAGGAGATCCTATCAAAATCTTGCTCAAAGAAGCCCTCGAGTGGCAAAGGAATGCGATGATGGATAGCTTTGTGCAAATCCTTCAGTGACTACCCAGAAGAAACACATCGGCTTCAATCAGCTACTATGGGAATGCCACACCGTTTAAGGTACAAGTTAATTATGAAATCCCCATCTTCGAGGGTCAAATATATGCAGATGCCGTAGATAAATGGTTAAATCTGCTAGATGGGTATTTTTCTATTCATGAATTTTCGAGTCGGGAAAAGATTGTTTTTGCTCTTCTCAAAGCAGGCCCCCATGTCAAGGACTGGTAGGAAACATACTGCGAACAGAAGGATGAACGTACAGGCTCATTGTTTTTTGCCGCACCCACTTGGAATGACTTCCAGGATGCCATCAAGGAGCAGTACTACCCTGTCAAAAGCTATGAGGACAAATACATCAAATGGACCACACTGCGGCAGGGATGAGACCAAGATGTGCCAGAGTTCACAAACATTTTTCATACCCTTTGCACATAATTGGGTATCAAAAATTCTAAGCTGTATCTGGTACTCAAATACCGCAACTACCTACAAAGATACATCCAGGAAGAGATGGAGTTCTTGAACATCTCCTCACTCGGCACAACATACCGATATGCTGTCAAAATCGAGAAAAAGTTCAAACAGAAGAAGCAAAAATTTGCATTTGCAAATCCGAATCCCAAAGGACAAAGCCAAGGTGGGGTGACCCAAGACAACCCCTCGAAGCCGCATGAAAAGAACACCACCACAAAGTCGAAGAAGGACACAGGAAAGTGGTGTGAGCTCCACAACAGTCCCACTCATAACACAAGTGAGTGTCGAACCAAGCAGTCGCTGGTGTCCAAGTTGAAGGCTTCCGAATCAGATGCATGTTTTGACCCTGAGCTAGAACCTGACAAGGGGAATGGTAAAGGGAAGTAGATCAATGATGCGGAGCCCAGTGCCACTTTTGCCACTGCCAAGATCCAAAAAAATGAGCCCAAAGATCTAGAGGAGGGGGAACATCTTTTCCACTCATAGATGTGGGTGAAGGGTTTGCCGTTGCAATTCATTGTCGACAGAACCTCATTTTAGTAGAGGTCGTGAAGCGGTTGGGCCTACCAACTACACCACACCCACAACCGTACAGTATCGGGTGGCTTCACGAAGGATGAGATATCAAAGTTCGCCAGCAGTGCCGCCTTCCCTACAGCATCAAGCTCTTCACAGATGAGGTATTGTGTGATGTTACACCTTTGGATGTTTGTGACGTATTATTAGGCTAGCCATACTTGTGGATGTGACATGCTGTGTATGAGTCAAGGCCTCGCGCGGTCATTATTTCTTTGGATGATTCATTATACAAGATACCAGAGGTAGCCCCACCTACCACCACCTCTTTGATCACTGCTAAGAAAGGCAGCAAACTCATCTCACAGACAAGGAAATTTATTTTCTGTCTAGTTCGCTCCCAAAGTAAGGGGAATATCGTTGCTACATCCATGAACCCCACAAAGGGTTCCTCCGTGCAGCAGTAGCAACAGAAGGATACAGTCATGATAGAACATAGGAACAACTTCTCCTTACCTAAATGGGTACCACACAAGTTTTAGGTGGGTGACAAAGTTTGGTTACACTTACAGAGGGAGCGCCTTACCAGAACCCATCAGAAACTCAGACCACTTCGACATGGTCCTTACACCAGTAACAAGGTTACGGGCAACAATGATTTGAAGCACAACATTCCTCCATTCCTTCACTTTCACCGAGTGTTCAATGTGGACCATTTCCGACCATGCTCCCCACCATTTCTAGACACATCAGAGATTGCAGAACAACTCACCAAAGACCCAACTCAGCAGAAGCTTCCTCATCTCAGGGAGGAACTCAACGCAATGGGGACCATTACTTCTTAAGGGGGGAGGAATGATCCAGGTGGATGTTGGTGGCCACCCACCTATCCCATCTGGACCCCCACCATTGTTTCTCTCAGCATTTTCAGTTTCCTTAATTATACGCAGTTTACTATTTTTAGAAGTTTTTCGAGTCCTAAACTTCCAGAGTCGTTTTGAGGTCCTAAACGACGTGTTTTTGGGAAATATACCACCAGCAATTTTTCTGTCGAAAAATTTGTCTTTTTTGTCATAATCCTCGGAGAGATCTTTCCAACGAGCTATCATGCGCATCAAACGGAGATAATACGACCAATTCGCGACCCCGGGAAGTTGGCTGTCCAACTCACCCCAAAATGGGGCCCACAATTTGGCGTTTCATATTCTAGGGTTAGGTTTTGGGATGTGAAGGGTTTTCCATTGTTTCTCAATAATAAATAGGCCTTCAAGCCTCATTGTAACATAGTTCAGAGCAGTTTAGAGGCATGTAGCCGACACATCTCTTCTTAGAGATAAGCTACCATCGCCCTAGCTGGGTTATTTCCGCTTCTATTTGTAAGCATATTTCAGTATTTTACAGTAATGAAATGAAGTATTATTTCCACTGCATATTTGTCTTTATGGTTATCTCTATATTTTATTGTGTTCCTGTTTAGATTCGGATCAACATTGAGTCTCTTTTCAGTCAATTTCAAGTTAGTTTTGAATCATTTTGTGTTATTTGAGTTGTCAACATTCAGTTTTGCATTTCAGTTTATGTTTTTGACCGTATTGGCGGACATGGATAGGCACTTGGGATACGGTGTTCTTGACACCTCCAAGGAGCTTCCATCCCCAATAAGGCTGATGTTAGAGTAAGTATTTGCATACTACCATAAGTGATCAAAACTCCTCTTTTCATATCATATTATGGTACCATTCTGAAATTTTTGTCATTCCACCTAGGCCCTCATTCAAATATTTACTCACTAATGGTAGCTCTAGTCAAAAAACCTCACTCTCCCTCAAAATTAGATACTTTTTGGCCCACCTTCATGTCTTACTAAGCATACATCAATCATAAGAGCTCATTTAATCATGTCTTTATGTCAGTCAAGTCACCATGAAGTCTGCTCACTCAAGGTTTTCATTAGGTCTCTAGGTTTCACTGTTCCAAGGTCTAATAAAACACCATTTCACTACATAAGGCCATAAAAAAATATGAGAGTGAATGAAATAATATCCATTCTTCATTTAAATAGGATTTGAAAACATGTACCATGGTTGCCCAAGTTCTAATTTTCACTTCAAGTATGAGTTTTTTTTTTCACAGTGTAATTTTATTCCAAAAGCATAGATGTAATTCTATTTTAATTCTATTTGTGTAATTTTATGTCATTATATGTAATAAGTAACTTTTATCAAGCTGCTAACTCAGTTCCACATGCCAATTGGACAATAATGTCAAAACAAAAGTGTCAGCTCTAACAATTGATCAATCTGCAAAGCAAAAACACAAGGTAAAGGGGTATTAGTGCAATGTTTCCAAATCACTTTAAAACATTAGAAAATGGGTTTTAAATCAACAAAATAAAATGATATCAAGTATTTAAAATCCTCAAGACATCCATTTGCCCCTCATTTGCTGTTGTCATGGTTGAACAACCTCAACAAAGGAGAAATTTTCGAGTTTGATAGGTGAAATCAACAAAACATAGCTTTTGTTGCGTGTTTGGCAACTAGAGGGTGCGTTTGTGTATTATGCTACGCGATTCAGTGTCATGTTGCATATTTGACAAGGAGGGTGCATTTTAGTTGTGCATTGTGAGTTTGACTAGATTTTCTCTCTAGCCTCTAAAAAAAGTGCTATTTCCTTAGATGCTTCAGTTTGGTTGTTTTCTTCCTACAAGAAAGTAAGTAACACTAAATATACCCTCCTTACATTTCACAAGTCATAAATTCATGGTGTGAAGTCTCTTGACTGAAATTTGGAGTTTTCAAACCTGCAAACCCTAGTTTCATTCCACTGCTTCCAATTTCACTCCCTAGTACTTCTATTCCCTTCCTATATCCCTATATCCCATATCATTTTACTAACTCTGAAATCCCTTTATTCCCAAAACCCTAAGACCTAGGTGTTCTATTTACCTAGGCTCCCAAAACCCCTAACCTATAATAAAATTACCTATGTCAAATCCCTTTACATTCTCACTCCCTATCACTTCCCTTACACTGTAAACCCCTTCCCTCATCTCCCTGAATTTTCTTACATCATTCCTAACTCCCTACACCTATATTCCACTATCATTTAATCTCCCTAAGGTTTTAAAATCAAGACAACATGTCAGAAGAAGAAAACATAACTTCCAGTGAGGCGGAGAGGAATGGGAGGAAGTCAAACAAAGGAGGGAGAATCCTTAGATTTGAGCCTATAGATAGCAAGGAACTCATGGAATCTCCCATGACTGTGACATCTTTTAAACATCTAGGATGTTTTGAATTCTTTGACAAAATACAAAGGGCCCAACATCATCTTATTTTATGTAGACTATTCATCTCCAATATCCATGACAACTAGGTAACCCTTACTGGTGTCATTTTCATTGTATCTACCTCCATCATACCAACTTCCACTGGAATCCTAGATGTTGTGGAAAAATGGTTTAAGCAAACAAATTTGGAGGAGCATTACTATGAGCCATATATCAAACCTAGATACATAAATGATAGAAAGAGGATTTTTCCTATCTCTTACCTCCTGGATAGATATGTTCCCATGATGAAAATGATCATGAGATACTTTACTTGTGAAGGAAGGTTTTCCAGACTTTATGCCTATCATATCCAGCTACTCATCCATTTCACAAGGGTTAAGATGCTCAACATACCTTATTATCTCTTCTGGAGCATTGACAAGCTGGCATATATTGTCCAAAATAGAGAATATGAGCATCAAATGAGAATTATTTTTCACTACTCCCTCATCAAAATCGTTATCCTCCATCACCTAAAACAACTAAACATTGCATGGAGTACCTTCATAGCCAATGACATATTCAGTAATCCATCTATTCAGAATTCTCAAAAAGTTCCTTCATCATCTCATCCTTCCATATCCATTCCTACATCTTAGCCCATAGATCATGCATCATCATCAGATCAATCTCCTTCACCATCACCTCCACCATCACCATTTCATGAGCACATTGAGTCACCTAGTAGAGATTAGATCGGAGAGGTAGAGCAGACTAAGCATGTTGAGGTCATCAAGCCTAAAAAGGCATATTTTGACACATTGGCACATACTTATCAGAGAGGTCATAGGCAAGTGTTTTCCCCACAGATTGTGGGATTCATCACCAACAAAACAGGTACATAAAGGAAAATAAAATATGATAGAAGCAAAGGTTCACACAGAGATCAAACATGAGGAGGAGGACTTCCATGAGAGAGAACATGATTTTGACCTTGTTGACCTAGATGAGCATGATGACAATAAGGACATTAGCATTGTCATCAAGGAAAAATATGCACTCACCAAGGAGCTCCAGACCAACTTAGAGAGGTCCAAATATATTGTCATATTATGAGCAAGAAAACCATTAGCTTCAAGCCAAACATGATGTTATGGAGATTCAGCTCATTAAGGAAAAGAGAGAACAAATGAAAGCTAAAACATTACTTGATGAAGCCAATGACATGTATGGTGAACCTGAACAAGAACCAAAAATCAGACCTAGGACTAGAGGGATGAAAATATCTCTAGAAATAGAAAGACAAAAGGAGGTTGAGCTTACAAATCAACTCACATGGAATGAATAGTTTTCCATCATGATTAATGAGAACCGGTAGCAATGGATTGACAAGGTAAGTCAACATTTAGATAAGCTCCTAGACAAGGCCAATCAACAAAATGACATTTAGAAAAATATGGCAAAACATCATGCCATGACGAACAAGATTGCAAGGGCAAAGCTTAGAAGAGCTAATGCAAAGATTGAAGCCCTGAAAAAGAAAGAGGAGGAAGGAAGACTTGAAATCCTTGTTGAAGCCTCACTCCATGCACAAAACTCAAGATCAGCAATAATTTCACAAATTTTGAGAAGTTATGGGGTAATTTTGAAGTTTTTGTGCTTTTCACGTAATCATACACAGTTTTTTGACAGCTAGAATGCCAAGGCCGCAGCACCCTTGGCATTACGCTTTTATCGGGGCACATTTTGGACAAAATAAGACCACCATTGGATTCAAAGTAGGGAAGACATGCAGTAAAATAACTTTAAAAGCCATAGTTTGCACAATCGGCAGGTGAAAAGGTGAAAAAACACCTAAAAAATCAATGTTCTACCTCCTTTTTCATCTTGGCATAGCGTGTTTGGCCAGTCTTGGGAGAATCACCTTTTGGAGAGTCAAATAAAGTCCATTTTGGAAACTGAAGGTAGAATTGGAAACTAGACAGGACAATATTTCCAATGAGCTATCCTAGGCTCAATTTGGACACCTGTTATAGACATTTTTGGGCACTACAACCCCAATCATATATGTCCACAAACCAAGAGCTCCTAAGTCCCTAAAAGTGTTGTTCTATCCCCTAAAAGAGCAAGGTGAATTGATTACATCATCTCCCAGAAGTTCTCCATGAAAAACTACATAGAACTAGTCAAAACTAGACCATCTCACCTGCTCCATGGACAAAGTGCGATGCATCCCACCTAAATACACACAGAGGGTGCGATGCATACTGAAAATCCCTTCTATGGGGTGTGATGGGTGAGAATGGACAAATGGCAGAGGCAGTATGTGGGGTGGAAGATCATGGAATCTTCCAGAAACTTCTCCTGTGACACTTGCCTCTCTGAATTCGCCCAGGGATGCGTAAGAGATCATCATTCTCCAAGTGGAATCAAGAACTATCATAGAGAGGACACTAATAAAATCCCAGAAGCTAACTCACCCCCATTGCAAACGTCTATATATGGATCCCTCATCCCAGAGATCTAGAGGCTGGAATTTTGTATCTGGTGAGGAAGTGTTGTTGGTTTCTTGCTGTAACATCATAGTGTTGGGTGATCTAATCTTTTCATGAGGTGAAGAAGGGCTTCTTGCTGAGAGGATGATGCTAAGTCAGAACAATTGGTTGTAATCCTCTTTTCTCTTTCTTGATATTAATAAAGTTATTCAAGTTTTCCTCCACATTCTTGTATATTTGATGGTATATGCTTGTGTGTGGTCAATATACATCTGGTCCTATATTTTTTATGCTAGTAGATCTCTATTCTTGGATAGTATTATGCTGCTTTGATTCCAGAGGTGCTCTTTAAAGCTGGGCTGACGAGGAAGTGAGTGGCAAAGATCTGTCAGAAGGGAGAGGAATCAAGTGAGGAACTAAGCGCAAGATTGAGGTTGGTGTCCTTGTTCCCCTCTTATCTATTTATCATAAAGGAAAATGAAAGTAGTTTTAGTTTGTTTATTTCTAAGGTAGCTACCAGCCTTAGTGGGACTAGCAGCTCTGCATAGACACTAGTTTTCCCAGTAACAAAATGGTGACTCCACTGGGGAGCGACTAGATTGTTTGTTAGCCTATCTTTGTTTATTTTATAAACTTACAGACGGAGCCTAAAGCCAAGCCAACTAGCCTTCGAACTGTATTTTTTATACAAATGCAAAGTAAGTCAATGTTGCTTCAGTCTATCTCGGTTTTTTTTATGAATTAAACAATCGATCTACAAACAGTCTAATTGCCCTAAGTGGTGGCTCTAGTAACCTCCTTATATCAACCCCTGTGATTTACATATACTGAACATCACTTACTCAGCCTAAATCCCTGAACTGAATTGCAAATTGTGAGTAAAAACTCGTTCAAAGTCTCGCACTGGTACCATCACACCCTGCCTTCAAGGCAGTCTATATGCATCACACTTTCCGAGTGTAGTAGGTGCGTTGCATATTGAATTCACTATGTGATAGGTGCGATGGTCAGGGAAGGTTGACTTTACCTTCAGGCTTTGGTTTTTTCCTCACTATTTTCAGTCCTATTCAAGAGTTTTGTTGTCTTTGGTCAGTGTATCTCTGTGAAAACCCCCTTCTTTTACATTATTCTGCCTCCATAGTGCAAAGAACTATAAGTGTTTTTATGTATTGTGCATCATTTTTAGTTATCTTTTGCAAAAGTGTAGCATAGTCGAACTGTCGTTTCTTGATCTGAAAGTGTTGTAGCTGTTGTTTTCAGTCACAGAAGAGAATCCCATTTTTCTTGATAGTCGATTATACAGTTACTATTGTATATGATTTGAATTAGTAGTTTTTGAAGTATCAAAAAGTAATTTTCATTTCGAAATCGCAAATTGTCTCTCTTACCTTCACTACATTTTGAAAAGAAATTTGTTGAGTATTGTCGCTTTAAAAATAATTCAGATTTGCACTTAGCTTTCTTATCATCATTTATACATTAAGAAGGCTGAAAAAAAATACATGCATGTGCATTTGCATTTAGACTGCTTGTTGGTTTGATTTAGGATAGTGCATATAGTGTGTGCTCTCTACTCTATGTTGAAAGAAAATCATCCCTCTTTCTTTAGTAGCTAGGATTTTCATTGCAAGAAGAAGATTAAACGATTGTTTATCATCTTAGATTGCATTTTAGGAATTGTACATCTACATCATGCGGTGAACCTGAAAGGAAAATTTCTTAAGCAAGATCAACTGTAAAATAAATTTAATGAATCTAAAAATGCTTTGGAACCTAACGCACAACATTTAGAATTCTAGGCTAGAGACGTGTTCCGGCGTCGTAAAACCTGGTAATTGTTGTTTTCATTGTTGGTTGGATGATTCCTCCATTTTGAGACGACAAGTGCCAGTATGGACTTGTGCTCCCACGTACCGTCGAGTATATATTGGGAGACTACAATAAGCTATATCCTTTATCCATAGGAAACCATGTCTGCCGCCCTATCGATCGCAATGCACTGAACACAGCATTTGGGAAGATTGACTGTCGTACCGTGAAAAGTATTCTGTAGTTTTGCGATTGGTTTGGTAATCCCTCTGTCTAGACTTCCAAAGTAGTCTCTTTCATTCCTTTTTAGACTCCTTAAAGGAAAAGGTCCATCTAAGCACTTGTCACTTCAAGCTCATTAAAAATTGAAGGTGACTAGAGTCATCTTTTGTTTTTTTCTCGACCCTTAAAAATTGAAAAACAAGTTGTGTCAAAGTGTTTAAAATTTATTTAATTCAGAAACATACTTCCCCTTTATTTTTAGTTGATCGAGTAATCCGCAAACGTGGAAGAAAGTCAATAGAAACCCCATTGTTCGTGGAGGCTTACGAGTCAACCATCTTTGTCTCCAGAATCAAAACTGCTACGGACAAAGCGAACTCGTTTAACCGGTTCAAAGTCCCATGGTAAAGTTATAACAAGTGTTCCGACACCATCGGAGACTCCGGTTAATCCAAACATTCCTGGTATCCCTGCCTTTATAGAAGAAGTTTAGCAGCCACCAAAGGACAGTAGCACTGATCCTAGTGTGAGGGTAAACACTTGTATTACTGAACCAACTCCATTCACAACTGATTCAGAAGGTGTTATTCCCCAAACATCTGTCACAGCAAAATCTATACCTTCTTCGGCACCAGAAATATTTTACGGACCTGATGGTCTACCTCTTCCACCTGCTCTGATTGCTATATAAGAGATTGTGGAGGATCCTCAGTCTAGTCCTCCATCGCAATTTGGAGTCGAGATCGCCCTGTATCCTTCTTCATCAGAAATTAGTCTGCCATTATTGGAAGCTCCTATAGAATTGCTAGGAAATCTTTTGGATAGACTAGAAATGTCTGAACAACCGCAAACATCTAGGACTGTGTCATCTGACACATCGACGGAAGAACTTCCTGCTATCACTCCAATAATGTTCGCAGGCATACCAACTGTACCAACTAGTTCTCAATAGCTAGATGGGGTCCACTCAGGGGCTATTTCAGCAGTATGGTCTGTTCCCATTTGTTCATCCAGAATAATACCCATAAACTCTTATGTTGAGTCTCAGCAAATTGATCCTTCACGATGTCAAATTGGGCAATCCGGTCCTCAAAGGAAAATCATTCCTTTGAGTACCAGATTACCGCCGTATGGGGGGCAATATACCCTTTCATTGTCTTCTCCGGGAGAACAACCATACGAGAGTTCGCAACAAAATTCAGGTTATGCTAGAATTACAACCAGTGGTTGGGTGCCAATACTTCCTCAACAACCAAGATTTATATACTCGATGCAACAATGTTTACCTATGTCAAATATACCAACTACGCCAGCTATTGTGACGGTGTCTCAAGTACAAGCATTGCCTGTTGTATGCCAACCTCAGGTTTCTCAAGTCGTAATGCAACAGCCTCTTGCCCCTGTGACTCAACCATAATCGCCAACTAGTGGGATGACACAGGCCCAAACGGGTATTATTACCCCTCATCTTGGTCAGACAACCAGTATTGGACAACATCACATGGCTTCACAACCATGGCTGGTGCAATATCAAAAACCGCAATTCCAACAAGTTTACCAAGGATATGAGCAACAAAACTTTGCAAATAAAGGGCAATCGTATATTCAAAACGGTCAAAATCAACCATTCTACAATGGTTATGCCCATCAACCTTACCAAAGTTACCAGCATCAAATGCATTATGCTGGTATGCAAAGACCAACTACTTAGGCAATTCCATCCTACCCTGGGTATAATTCACCAAACCTGAGCCAACAATTACCCTTCGTGGCAACTTTAGAGTTACCGGATCTAAATCGGTTAATGAACGATCCAATTGCTTACGCCCCTTGGTGGCCAGTGATTCCGCATAAACTTCCATCAGATATTCCTAAATTTAATGGAAATCTGGGTGAAGACCTGTCGAATTATGTGATGACCTTTCATCTGTGGTGTTCATCAAACACCCTAAACGATGATTCAATTAGGCTTCGCCTTTTTCAAAGAAAGTTAACTGGTCTGGCAGCAAAATGGTATATCGAATTACCTAGAGCTTCGTTTGATAACTTTAATACCCTAGCCACAACCTTTTTAACCCACTTTCAGTTACCTGTAAGGTACGAAACGGGAACAGAACTTCTTATCAATTTCAAGCAAACGACGACCACTCACCTATCCGATCATATTCATGAGTGGTGACATCATCGTATAATGGTAAGAACATATGTTCCTGATCAGCTTTTAGTTGAATCGTTTATCAAGTCATAGTTACCTTCCATTACAGAAGATGTGGCAAAGGGAGGAGTCATCACTGAAGAGCAAGTTATTGCTCGTGCACAATACTTAGACTTGATTTACACTCTGTCTGGCATGATCTACGATAAAATCCATGACGCTCCCAGACTGGAATTTTCCATTCCTCCTCCTCCTAAATCGAACAATGACTCTCATGTCGGCGATGGCGTGATATGCACGACAAACACGAAATCAACAAAGGCTACATCAAAAAAGGCCCGTAAGATTTCTAGTCAAAATGCAAATGAGGAACTTCTCGCCTCGGAAGTAAATGTCATCTCAACTGACAAAGGCAAAGAAACTAAGCAACCAAGAGGTAAGAAGAAAAACAAAGGGAAGAAGAAGAAACAAGATGAATTATCACTTGAAAAATCTTCTGCAAACCCTTCTGGAGATAAGAAACCAAATCGTCCATGTCTTATATGTGACGAGGATCATTGGGTAAAAGATTGTCCATATAAAGCTGAGATTAAAAAATTATTCAAGAATTCAAAAACCTCGGTGGTATTAACTGATTTGTTTTCGAATCCAGGAACAAATCTGGTTGCCAGTGATAATGCTTCCCTGTCCCAAGTGCTAATGTTTTCAGTTTTGAAGCAACAAAATGATGTTTCGATAACGACAAGGAATAAAGATTACGGGAATCCACAGATGTTGAACAACAAGGATAAGGATCAACCTAGTAGTTCGACAACAACTTCGACAGAAGTTCTGCCACCCATCATTCCAGAGCTAACAATAAAACCACCAAAGGGAGTAGTACACAAGTCGACATTTAATCCTCGTGCTAGAGCAGCACAACATTACAATATAGTGGAAGATTTGGCCCAATTGCCATCCGCTATGTCGACACTTGAGGTACTGCAAAATTGACCCTCCCAAAAGCAGGCTTTATTATCAGCAATAGGTGGGATTAACCCAAAGGATTCTAATCTTGTGTCCTTTAATCACAAAGGATATGATCCTTAGTTACCAGCTCAACTAGCTTTCCTCATTCAGGTGAATGCCCTCAACAAAATTGTTCATTGAATAATTATTGATGACGGGGCATCTACATGTATTATGTCGATGAGTTGCTGGAAAACTTTAGGATCTCCAACCTTGTCACAATCTTCGATGACATTAAAAGAATTTGACAGACGAAAATATACCCCATATGGGATTTTAAGTAACTTGCAAGTTGAGCTGGGGGAAAAACAATAGAAATAGATGTTGAAGTAATCGATGGAAACCTCGACTACAACATCCTACTAGGAAGGTCTTGGATATATGCTATGGCTGTAGTTGTGTCGAACTACTTCAGGAAGATTTCATTTCCCTTTCAAGGAGGGATAGCAATCGTCAACCAACAAACCTTTCTCCCCAATAGCTCCCAAGTTACGGGAAGCATTCCGATGATCCATGGAAGCCCCCATTCGCTTCAAAATATCGGAGTAGGCCTGCTAAAAGACCTTATATTGATGGGGACTTTTGCCCTCCCACCTCCAATCAATCTGGCGGAAGTGGAAAAGGTAGGAACCTACAATATGATATCTTCTATACAAAAGATCTCAAAAAATGATATTAACATGGATCATATGTAGGTATTGCCTCCAAGTCCGATAGAGATATTATAGCAATCAATATTTTTGGCATGGGAGGCAAACCCAAATCAACTCTTATCAAGCGTTTGGATAGATAGGTCTAAGGAATATGGCACCCCTTCAGATCCTTGGTCACAAGTACATTACAGAGACGAAGGAATTGTTCAGTCAATGATTATTGACGGGGCACCATGGGAAGATTACCACCATCATTCCCATCTTCCGGATTGTCAAGAAGGTACTCCTGATGACCTTCATCATCCTTCAGTTTTTGATTTCCTATCAAATACTATAAATACGATGGATTCCGAGCGAAACTTGTCCAATATCGAAGAGACTATAGCTATAAATATCTAGACCAAAATAGATGTTGTAGAGAATATTTATGTTGGCAAATGTTGTTCTACTTCGGAACTAGAAATATACAAAGCTCTTTTTCACGAATTCAGAGATGTCTTTGCTTGGTCATATGATGAAATGCCAGGCATTGACTTGAGTATAGTTGAACATGAGATCAAGATGTATCCAGATGTCAAACCAGTACGACAACGGCTACGGCAGGTGCACCCCAAGAAAGCCACTTCAATCAAGGCAGAAGTTGAAAAACTTCTCCATGCTGGTTTCATTTACCCGGTTCCTCTAACCGATTGGGTATCGAATATTGTTCCTGTAATGAAGAAACAAGAAACGATTAGAGTGTGCGTCGATTATAGGGATGTAAATCAAGCTTGTCCAAAAGACAACTATCCTACACCCTTTATTGACAAGATGATTGATGAATGCGCCGGATGTGAAATCTTTTCATTTATGGATGGATTCTCTGGGTATAATCAAATAAATATCCGCCCACAGGACCAGTCAAAGACTGCATTTATCTGTCCGTGGGTCACATTTGCGTATTGCAAGCTACCCTTTGGTTTAAAGAACGCAGGGAAACTTTTCAGAGGGCAATGAATTATGCCTTCCATCACATCAAAAACATCGTTCAACCATATCTCGACGATCTTCCAGCTCATTCACGAAAATGGACCGATCATCCACAACATTTAAGAGCGATATTTCTATGTTGCCGACACTACAAGATATGACTCAATCCACAAAAATGTGTGTTCTGTGTCAGTTCTGGTCATTTGCTTGGCTTTGTAGTCTCAAAGGACGGGATTCGTCTTGACCCATGTAAGGTTCAGGCAATCATAAATTTGCTTCAGATTCAGAAACTCAAAAGGAAAGCAAACTTTCTAAGGAGGTTCATTCCAAATTACGCCGAACATGCTAAAGGTTATACACGTCTATTGAAAAAAGAAGTACCCTTCGTATGGGGTCAAGTTGCGCAAGCTTCCTTTGATGCTCTAAAGGAATCCCTAATAAAAGCATCATTAATATATGCTCCTGATTATCAAAAAGACTTTAACTTGTATCTGGTTGCAGTGGATACAACCATCGCAATGGTATTAGTACAAGAAGAAAATCGAATTGAAAATCCTATATATTATTTGAGTAAAAAATTAAATGAAACAGAAAGAAAATATTCCTACGTTGAAAAGCCGGCTCTTGTAGTGGTTCAAGCAATACAAAGATTTCGACACTATGTCCTCTTTCGAAAAACTACCATTTTGTCAGATTGCAACCCCATGACTTATATATTTTCGTGATAGTTGCTGGGGGGAAAATATTCAAAATGGATAGCAATTCTTCAAGAGTTTGATCTGGGATTTATAAAGTCCAAACCAAAGAAATCCCTGGTTTTCACGGAATTACTATGCGACTTCCCATCGTCGTCCAACGATGAAACATCCGAAGAAACCATCATGGATGAAACTTTGTTTATGATATCTTCAAGCAATCCATGGTACGGAGATATAATCATCTACCTCCAAACCCAAAAATATAGGTCTAATGCCTCTCACTCGGAACAAAGATGTATTCAATACCAATCAAAAGACTATATGATCCTCGGTGACACACTTTACCGTCGTGGTGTCGATACAGTTCTGAGGAGATGCCTCACCCATGAGGAGGCCGAAAAATTCCTGAATGACTGCCATTCAGGCACATGTGGAGGGCATCAATCTGGATACGCTACGGCGCAAAAATTTTTATGAGTAGGATACTTCTGGCCAACAATGTTTAAAGATTGCATAACCACAGTCAGAAGTTGCCATGTGTGTCAAATTTTCGATAGCAAAACCAGAAGAACACCCGCACCCCTGCAGCCAGTAGTTGTCTTTGGACCATTCGCCAAATGGGGCATAGATTTAATGACATGTTACCCCACCTCGACTGGGGGGCATGGGATATCATAGTCGCAGCTGACTATTTTACCAAATGGGCCGAGGCGATCCCTACACTAAACAACACTGGTGAAACGGCTGCCCTTTTCTTTTTTAAATCATGTAGTCGCCAGATTCGGCATTCCACAGGCCATAGTTACAGATCATGGATCACATTTTCGCAATCACATGATGGTTGAATTGGCTGCCAAATTAGGGTTGTCCCACGATAGCTCCACTCCATATTACCCGCAGGCCAACGGACAAGTTGAAGCAATCAATAAAGTCCTGAAGCGGATGCTGCAAAGGATGATTGGAGTCCACAAAAGAAGTTGGCACCTGATATTATACTCAGCCTTGTGGGCATACCGAACATAAGTGAGGAATGCGACTGGGTTTACACCCTTTCAACTGGTGTATGGCCTAGAAGCAATCTTACCAGTTTAGTATGAAATCTCGTCCCTCAAACTCGCAGTCGACCTTCTCCCTGGAAGTTCAGAAGAGGAGGCTCATTTCTTGGAACTAATCCAATTGGATGAAACCTATCATGATGCTACTTTGGCTAACGAAGCCCATAAGAAACGAGTCAAGGCACAGTTCGAAAAAAATGTCAAACCCCGTGTCTTCTCAGAAGGTGACTTGGTCTTACTTTATGACCAGGAATCCGATAAATTGAGGGTAGGTAAATTCAAGTCTTTATGGATGGGCCCCTATATTTTTAAGTGTGTATTAGCAAAAGGGTCATACGAGTTAATGGATTATGATGGGATTCTACTGGCACAACCTCGTAATGGGTTGTACGTTAAGCGTTACTACGCATGACTCAATGTAGTAACCCCTATGCTTTTGTTACATTTTTGTTTTTGCTAAGGGTAATTGTTTTGGTCAAGTAATCCACTTTTTACATTTGCTGCAGATGTCAAACCTATTGGAATCATTTGTTGGAGATGCCGACAGAGCGAGTCGTAGTTTGCAGAACCTATCTTCTGCAGCCTGGGCCATTTTTGATCTAAGCGGCGAGTTGGTAAGTTTCAGAGGGGTATGTATTGGTCGATCAACAAATAGAATCGCTGAATATAGTGCATCGATAGAACTTTTCTCTGATGCCATCACACATGGCATACACTGACTTGTCATCAGGCTAGACTCACAACTCGTCATCCTATAACTCACTGGTATCTACTTCGTCCGAAATCCAGCTATCTATCGCATGCTCCTAAGGGTCAAGATTTTGGAAAGACAGTTTGATTCTATTCAATATCAACATACTTCCAGAAATTTAAACACATTAATGGACTTATTTGCAAATTATGTGTTAGATAGACATTCGCAACATTTATAAAAAGAAGCATTTCATCAAAATTTGCATCAAGATCATGTAACTTAACCAAAATAAAACTCCGAAAATAAAATATATATATATATATAACTATTTATGGTTTACACATAATGTTCTGTAACCAAGACAAAATTGGTCAAGATGACCCAAAACTCAAAATGCTAGGGGACACCCTATTCTAATGATGCTGGTGATAACAAGTCACCGCCTGTGAAATCATGCGTAAAAGCCTAGTCCATCGACTCGGCACGTCGGTAGTATGTCGCTACAACCTTAGAGGCAGCTCATCGTTCCTCACGTCTGGGATACCAAGAGTAAGGCCCTCGACCTGATCCTATAGTGCTGAAAGAGTCTTGGCCACAGCAAGGTCATGAAGGATAGTCCTTCCCATAGCCTCTCCTGCTCGAGCGGCAGCTGGCACTCTCAGACGTACCACTGGCTAAACTGGTCCAATATCTGCATGAGCACATGAGTTTTGGTTAGTCCTGATAGAAGAAAGCACAAGAAAATTATAAAAAGAGATGATGAACAAAGATATGGTTAGAGAATTTACCAATAGCACCCCACTTCTCGCCAGCAGGCAGCACCAAATCCGGGTCACCTCGGAAATCCATACCAACATATGGATACTTGGAAAAAACCATCTCATGATGGTTGAACCACTTGAAGAAGGTATAAGATTAGGAAACCTGGGACTGACCAGCATGTCGGGCCATAAGGTCGACCCATCTCTGCATCTGTGGCTCAGTCGGTGGAGGTAAACCAAATGAAACATACTGCGGCTGCATCCGTGGGATCTTTTCCAAGGCAAAGGAGGTCAAAATAGAACCATAGCCAAAGTTCTTCAATCTTCCGTTCTTTACCTTGGTCAGTTGTTCTTTCCTCACAGAGAGTACTGCATCACACTTGTTGAACACCTTTGGTTCAAGGCATTCCAAGGCATACTGCATATAAGACCTGTTCGCCACATGAAGAGCCACACTACCAGCTAGTCTAGCAAAAGTAAACAGAATTGTCCTCAAGGACCTATCAGTGACATCTCGGACATTGATCTTGTCGTCCTTACTCGGCTGAGATCCCTCTTTGCAATACCGGCAAATGTAATCTCTCACGGACTCGCCCCCACGGGTGGGACCTGATAATGAAATAGGGGCACCACACCTCGATAAGCCAGTCAAAAAATATATGTCCACGATAGTCAAGGGGATGGATTTGCCCCTAATCTGGAACACCTGGTTGGTAGGATCCCATGCATCGAGAAAATATTGCAACAAGTTGATTTGTTGCCTCATGCTAGAGATGTGAAAAAACTTGAACAGGCCACAGTTCCGCAGTGCATTTATTGTAACCAGATCATGTAAAGTAAGCATGTCCTCTTCCTCATGCTCATGTTCTCGCCATGTATAGGCATTTTGCTCTGATAAATCTCTGAAAAAAAAAAAGAGAAGAGTCAGGACCCTAATTTGGTGAAAAACAGGCAAAATTTCCATGGAAAATTGTGCACAAATTTCCCTCCTTGTGCCCATCGCACCCCCAGTAGTATACTGGGTGGGATGCATCCCTACTAGCCAATGGCCAAACTGGAATGCATTACACCTTTCGATCTAGAAAAGGGTGTGATGAAGCCAGGGAAAATTTTTCAAACCCCAGAGGCTCAGAAGAATCAGGAAACATGCTCAGAATTGAAAAAGGAAAGGATGAAACTGAAGAGCTCAGTTTTAGCTCCTACCTTGGTCCAGACGGTGCCAAGAATTGTCCGCAGAATCTCCCAGAATTAGCTAGTGAAAATCAAGGGGGAAAAGCACCTCCAGGGCTCCAACAAACCAATGTTCAAATGAAATGGTTAAAAGAGAGGTAAAAACTAATTTTCAATTAATTTTCACGTTGTTCAAGTAAAATATTGGTGTGTTAACTCATTTTTGAAACATATATTTTTCATATCTAATTGGTTTGATGAAGCAATTTAATAGTCAGTACAACCTTTAAGGAACAAAAGTGGTTAGCAGTGAAATTGAATCAATGACCATTATCTTTGAGCAGTTTTTTTTGAAGTTCAAGCTCGTTAAAAATTAAACATAAGAAGTTAGAAAATGTTTCCCCCAGAGTTCAAGCTCATTCATTCAAAAATGAACCAATTTCCGGTAAATAACCATCATGAATGCATTATCATCAGCCTCTGAAGCCATGGTCGTGTTCTCATCATCACCTCCAGTTTGTTTTGGCCAATCATTCACCTCCATTTGATTGTTTACCCCTTTTGAGGAACAGTTGCAAAGAGTGATCCTATTAAGCCATCCTTGTAACATTGCCGTGATTGGAAAATTCCAAACCTTACCTGGAATTAGCTGCTCCGTGAATTTATCACTCGTTCCTCGAAAAACGAGTATCCTTTAAGCTCTTTTCATCTGACTCATAAAATATGAAAAGATTGCCAAGCAATTGGCCTCTCCAGCTCGTTAAAGTGTCCGGAAGTGTTATCCCTCCTCTAGATTTTAAACTTTTTGGACCTGAGGGATTATTACATAGAAATATCGAGCGCTTGTCTTGTTTAGCTCGTTAAAATTACCGAAGATTCATCATTTTTGTATTATTTTATACTTTTTCAGACCTGAGGGATTATATGATGAAAAAGGATTATTGGAGTTTCCTTTACATCCCTTTCAGACTCTCTAAAATTAAAAAGGACTGAGTTATCTTTGTCGTTAAACTCGTTAAAACCTAATAGCGACAAACTTTTCCATACAGACAAGAACGAGTTTCACTATCGCTAGGCTCATTAAAACATAGCGATGGGTTTGCCCGAAGGGAAAATTATAGAACAAGCATATGTTATCCTCCTCAAGCTTGACAAAAATAAAGAGGTATTGGTCAGCAACGATTGGGGAAAATTGGGAAGAAAACTTGAAAAAACTTTATTGGTAGCAAGTCGCTCTTGAACATGACACTTTCACTCCGCATCCGAGTCGGGTTGGGTTGTTTCGTTCACTGGTCACATCACCATTGGTCCATCAAACCATCCACATTTGGGGTTAATGCTACCAATCCATCATGTCAGCATCGCCGGTATATTCAAGAGAAGTTTCTCAGAGAATTCGCCTGTCTTATCTGTTGCAATACATTTATGCTCCATCTTTTCATGACCGCCACCCTGAACCTTATGGCATTAGATCATTTTCACCTCCATTAAAATCATTTTCTCTGTTCCATGTCATAGATGTGGAATTCATTAAGGCGCTCCTATGGTGGATTGCTTCTTGTCGACATCAGCTCATTATCCAGGAAGTCGATTTAGGAACAACCCTTTCAGTACTTTGAAGCTTGCATGCCTCAATGGCAAGTTGTTCACTTCCGGCGACAGGTTTACATCATTGGCCTTCGACCGAAGATTTTACATGGTGTTCAATGCCAAGTCCTTTTTCACACCATGTGAATTATACTGCAGTACCTTGAGGGTCATCATCATTATCGGTGATTCCTCTCGTGCCTGTTAACAGCTTACATCATTGGCTGGTAATCAGGCAATGTCTTTCCATGTTCGACTCCAAAACATCCCTCACATGGATCGACTTGTACTTCGAGTGAAGAACGAATGAGATTGGAGACCCCAGATCTAGCTTCATCCATCCGGGCTATAATATATATTCAGGGAAGTAAAGACATCAAATGTACATCATTGCTGCATAGATAATCATCCAACCTAAGGGATGATGACTCTACCAGAATCATCAATCTGCACACAGACGGTTGTCTGTCCTATGTACATGAAAATGAATTTATAAAGTTGAGCATGGGAATGCCTGACTCAGCTAGGAAATTAAAAATATTATGAAGATAATGTGTTGCATTGTATGTTATTACAGGTCACCTTCCAGCTCGAAAAACTTCAGATCCTCATGATAAAGCATTTCACCCGACATCAAAATATTAATGACCTCATGCTTTAGGGGGCAACTATTATACACATTTTTGGGCACTGCAACCCCAATCATATATGTCCATAAACCAAGGGCTCCTAAGTCTCTAAAAGTGTTGTTCTATCCCCTAAAAGAACAAGTTCAACTGATTACATCATCTCCCAGAAGTTCTCCATGAAAAACTACTCAGAACTGGTCAAACCTAGACCATCTCACCTACTCCATGGACAAAGTGTGATGCATCCCACCTAAATACACATAGAGGGTGTGATGCATACTAAAAATCCCTTCTATGGGGTGTTATGGGTGAGAATGGAGAAATGGCAGAGGCAGTATGCGGGGTGGAAGATCATGGAATGTTCCAGAAACTTTTCCTGTGACACTTGCCTCTCTGAGTTTGCCCAGGGATGAGTAAGAGATCATCATTATCCAAGTGGAATCAAGAACTATCAGAGAGAGGACACTAATAAAATCCCAGAATCTGACTCACCCCCCTTGCAAACATATATATATGGATCCCTCATCCCAGAGATCCAGAGGCTGGAATTTTGTATCTTGTGAGGAAGTGTTGTTGGTTTCTTGCTGTAACATCATAGTGTTGGGTGATCTAAGAATTTCATGAGGTGAAGAAGGGCTTCTTGCTAAGAGGATGATGCTGGGTCAGAACAGTTGGTTGTAATCCTCTTTGCTCTTTCTTGATAGTAATAAAGCTATTCAAGTTTTCCTCCACATTCTTGTATATTTGATGGTATATGCTTGTGTGTGGTCAATATACATCTGGTCCTATATTGTTTATGCTAGTAGATCTCTGTTCTTGGATAGTATTATGCTGCTTTGATTCCACAGGTGCTCTTTGAAGCTGGGCTGACGAGGAAGCGAGTGGCAAAGATCTATTAGAAGGGAGAGGAATCAAGCAAGGAACCAAGCACAAGATTGAGGTTGGTGTCCTTGTTCCCCTCTTATCTATTTATCATAAAGGAAAATGAAAGTAGTTTTAGTTTGTTTGTTTCTAAGGTAGCTACCAGCCTTAGTGGGACTAGCAGCTCTGCATAGACACTAGATTTGCCGGTAACAACACCAAGAAGGTAGTCAAATGTAGCATGCAAGATGGAGGGTGTGTTTGACAAAGAGAGGGTGTGTTTGACCAGTTGCCTGATTTTTCACTATTTTTCTCCAGATTTGATTTTCATCCTTGGAAATCAAATTTTACTAATGTAATTGATGTTGTAAATGTAATTATGGTAGTTTTACTATTACGTAGGGTAAATGCATTAGGTAAATAGAATCCATGAGGTGTAATTAATCAGTTTCACTGTAATTAGGGATGAGTCATTTTGACCACCCTACACTCTAGCTATCAATTCAGATTTTGGTGGAAATACTCCTCTCATAGATTCGACCGCTGAGGTTGGCAGGAGTTTTTTTTAAGGCCTATATCTTGTATTTTTTAGTCTTTTCAAAGGTTGGGCTTAGTTGGATGTTGTTAGATTGATCAAAGACACTATTGTATCAGAAATTTGGCCAGTTTTAATAGATGAGTTGCATCTATTTCCTTAGGATACTAGTGGTATGGTTGTTTGCACTTTTTTTTCTTCTATTTCAATTTTATGAATGCATTGTTGGTCCATATTCCATTTCATGTCTATTGTATGATCTCTTTCAAGTTGATAAACAAAAATCATCTCACATGCTTTGTTTTGGGGAAGTTTTGATAGTTTGTTCATCTTTCTTTAGTTTTGGAAGAATACATATTTCATGCTCTTCCTAGCTCCTCACCTGTCTGAATCATCTCATCCCAAGAAACCCTAATGTGCTAGCCTACCTACCTACCTTGCCCCTTTGAATGTTTGCAATCATATCTTATTTTCCCTGACCTAGCTTCTTTGACCTAATCCTCATCCAACAACCCAATTTCAAAGAAACAAAACCCTCTACACTTTCTACCTAGCCTAAAAGCCTAATTCATCCAGCCCTCTTGACTGTGATTTTGTGGAGAGAGCCCTCTCTGGCTTGGTAGGGCTAGCTACCAATTCAAAAGGTTGGTCTGTGGTTACTTCAGCTAGACTCTTCCTCAACCTTGTAGATCTAGAGGAGTGATAATAGGGTACGCATAAAGATAGCTTTGAAGAATGGCATGATTACAGGAGGATAATGAGGATGTGATTTGGTCACCCTAAAGTACGATTAACTGAGAAATATGATGGGAGGAATGATCCACATGATCACCTAGCGAAATGGACTAAAGAATATTGAATGGAGCCGTAGCCAGAATGCGTGCATTTATTCTGTCACACTCTGGATATAATCCCTATGCACTGGTATTTGGAAACAGAGCTCTGCCATGGCACCATGGAATGGGGTATCTTAAGAGAAGGGTTCGTGAGAACATGTAGCTTTGAAGATGGTTTCGAAAGAATTGATGAGGCATTGCAGGAGGTTAAATTAGTACTTCCAAATTCTGCAAAATCCTTTCTAATTGCTTCAACCATATTGGAGCACCTAGCTGCACCATGCGCTAGAATGTAATAGTATGACCACTGAAGTGGAGGATGATGATCCAAGGAATATCAATGTCCTAGAGACATAAGGTCACCAGGAGATTGAAGGTCCACAGATAAAGAACCCGGATATCACCACGCCATTGAAAACTAAGCAAGTAAATGTTGGCAAAGAAGCAAAGCCGAAGTTTGCAAAGATTGGGGTTTACTAAGATCATGCCACAATTGAGAAATTCACCGAGTTGCTCCGCGAATATCAATATTTATTTCCTACCAAATTTTTGGACTTGAAAGGCATCATAGGCAATTTGGGAGTGATGAAAATAATTTTGAAACTGGATGTGAAGCTCGTTAAGCAGAGGCCATATCACCTTAATCCGAAATACAAAGAAAAGGTCCACTTGGAGTTGGATAAGTTCTTGAGGCAGAAATTATTGAACTTATGGAGGAATCTTATTGGGTGAGCCCAATGGTAGTTTAGGAAAAGAAGCAAAAGGATGAGAAATGGATTTGCTTAGATCTAAGAAAGCTTAATGATTCCTGTGTTCATGATAATTTCCAAATACTGCTTACTAATGAAGTCTTGGACAATGTTGGAGGACAAGAGGCCTATCCATTTATTAATGCGTTCCCTGGGCACCATCAGATTAAGAACACACTGAAGACAAGAGTAAAAAAACCTTCTGTTGAGGGCCCTGAAATCGGGTCAACAACAAGGGGGATACCCACCTGGTCGGGAACCTGGTTGGCGGCTCCGTGCCCGTTTGGTGTAGCGGGTCCAACTGGGGATAATGGGACCATCTTCCCAATCTAAGGGGTGTGTGTGTGTAGAGTTTGGTGATGTGTGTGTAGAATATGATAATGGAAAATCTGGAATTATTTATAAAGCTAATTTTAATTCTAAACCCTAAACTAATTTTATACTGCTTTAATCTAACAAAAACAACACATCTAATCTACGCTAACCCGGGGTAGAACTTTTTCCATTATGCGATCTAGAAAGATTTCACATAATAACTGGTAATGAAGATTATTCAGCTATTATAAGAATATAAATCAATTAAGATGAACCATCCTACATAAAAAGTTAAGCAAAACGGTTGTGAACAGCATATCGCATAATTAGTTATTCATGTGTTAAGCACAAATCAATGACTCCACCGTACAAAAGTGCCAAATGGTAGTCCATGTTACACTAAAAAATGTCACCTTGACTACTTACAGTTAGTATGGCTCAAATCAACAGTCATGCTACCCTCTTAGGCAAGTCTCATGCCTCTGTTATCCATCTCAAACTCAAAGAAGAGAGAAAGTCTTGTAAAAATATGTTTATCTCTGGGGTCGCAGGTTCTCTCAAGCCTTACCTGCGGGGACGCTGACAATGTTCACAAAGTCTGCGTCTTTGGACGCTCTGTATGTTAAGGGACAGGTGCGTCCTTCTGTAAAAGGCAAAATGCACAGTTTCATCTTAAAAAAGTTACTTGTGGTTACTTCTAGAACATTCTAGAGGTCGGTTTGATGAAATGGATGCGCCTCCAGTTGGTTCATGTATCTCTATTAAGGGGGAACTTATCCCATCAATAAGGGAGCTATCCCACCCAAAGAGGGGGATGATCCCATTGATGGTGGACCTGAATAACCTCTTTACAGCACTATAAATAAAGGCATTGAGCCAGAAGGAGAAGAGGTTGGAGCTATACATTTTCTTTGGGTAAATGCTGCAGGATTTAGGTCTTCCATTAGAGCCTTTGTGAGGAGAGATTGTCTTTACTTGATTCTACTTGGAAGAGGGTGAGCTTTGTCAAAGTAGAGGAAAACCCTTGATGGACCCTGGGAGGAACTTGCACAACACCAAGGCCAGGTTGTAAGAGTTTCTTTGTTTCGTTATTAATACAAACTGGTTTATTTTTCTCAATAGCTTGTGTTAATGAGTTATTTCATGTGTTCCTTGGTCTGCATGTTGAATATATGTTTTATTATATGAAATGCAAGTGCTTGGTAATTGTTTGATTGTTTGTGGTTGCAGGAATTGACTTGAAGGAGGAGCTCATCCGGATCGTCAAGAACGGACTTCAACAACAGCGTTTTGGAATAAGGTAAGCCTAAACACTTGTAGTTTTCATGTTGTAAAAGGTGTATTTAGAGAAAGATCACTCCATTTTGTCTTGTTTGTCATTAGAATGTCTTAGACTTCTAGGAAGGTCAGTGTGTCCGCACCCTTGACAATTCCGTGTGACAAATTGGCGACTCCACTGGGGAATCCATTAATGAGAGAGTCTTTTCCTTTATGTGAACTTTGCTTTGAGAAAATCATTTTTATTTTCTGGTTTTTGACTGTGAGAATTAGTATTTGGGTGGCTTAGCTTTAGATTTAGTTAGATTTGGTTTTTCTTCATTTTTCCAGAGGACGCACCCTCTGAGTACTGCACAGTGCGTCTTTGGACGCGCTGTTGCCGTCTGCACAGAGCGGGCCCGCACCTGTTCAACGGGTTGCCTGCGTCTTCCTGTAAAATTTAAGAAAATTCCATTTTTGCTTTAATTGCTTTTAGATTTTGATTTTTCTTAGTGTTTTCTGCCCAGATCCTTTAGTACCCTGTCAAGAATTTTCACCTGAACTTGTTTTGTGAGCTTTGAGTGTTTTAGTGGTTTTCAACGAAGTTTAGACCTAGGGTTTGATTTTTGAATAGGTCTTGTAGTGACTTTGATAGTAGAAAGTTGTCCAGCCTTAGATCTCTCTGGTTAGTCAACCTTCTTAGAAGTCGGGCCTGTCGTAAAGTCTCCTTGTGTGAGCAACTTGCCATTTGAGTTGTTTTGGGTCAAATTTCGAATTGCTTGTTTATAAAGTATTGATTTCCATTTTACAAAAAGAACAAAAAGATTAGAGTTTTGTTTTGGCTAGTTTTTGGTTCTGCAATAAGCTAGTCCTTGATTTGATTGTGATCAAGTAAAACACCTTAGAATAATCATTGTTAGTTTTGGCCTCGTTAAATTGCTTAGAGTAAATTTGCTTTTAGTTTGCTTATGAGTGCATTTTCATAGATTTTAATAGTTGTTAAGATTGATTTTTTAGATTTATTTGCTTTATTAAAAGAAAAATACAAAAACATCTTCTTTAAAAAGTCTTGTTTCAAGTAGCTTTTTGTTTTTGAAAGAAGAAAAGAGTTTTTTCGTGCATGTAAAGAGAGGTTATGTTTTTATGCTTGGAAAAGAAAAACGAATTGTTTCTTTGATTGTCTTCAATTAAGAAGTTGCTTTTATAAAGATTGCATTCTCTCAACTTTTTAGTTAAGCAATTCATCGAAAAAGTAAAGTAGTGGGTAAATCATCCTAGGTGCATTTTGTAGTGGTTTCGAGTCGAGTCAACACACCACTGGTTTCACTTCCATCACCTTTTGACTTAAGAAACAACCTTAAAAGTAACGCTTAAATTAAAATCAATCTAGTAATCTTTATTTTTCTAGGGCTCTGAAGCACCAACATAGCTTAGGCTAGGGTCTTGGAGTAGGTGAGTACTTAACTCTCCAAGACTACAAAACCAAACAGATAGTTTATCTTGAGTAGAACAAATCCAATTGTTTCAGTTACACTCTGGGAAAGCTCCTCTTAAAGGAGAAGCACGAGCTCGTGTCCGAACCAGTGAGGGGATCATTCCTCCCTCGTTGGGAACGACGCCAGACAGTACGTATTACAAACGGTAAACCTCGGATTAACCATTGTCGAGGAGCCAGGGGTCACTTATCGGTAAACCTTGGATTGTTGTCAAGGAGCCGGTAAGGGGATTGGAGCTTGTTACTCTGCCCTTGCGTGCTGTCGGAGTTTAGACTGTTCCCCCAGGTGTAATTGTTGTGATTGGTAACCTTAGTGACCATAATCTTTAGGATTCTACCAAGGTGACGGTGGAGGGAAGGTCCCACTGTACCTGGAGCAGACGTCGGTTATACTCACTTGGATTTTCTGGGGGGTTCACTTCACTTCGAGACGGTTAAAGTGGAGGAACTTGTCCAGTCTATTCATTAAGCAGGTTGCCGGGGTAACTGTTCCACCCGCCATTTCTGTACTGAATCCTGCGAGGTTGGGCCTAATCACCAACTAGCGCTTTTGGTCCGGAAGACTACTGTTTGTGTGTGGTTTGACGCTCTAGATTATTTAGGCGTGTGCTTCAAATTTGTTTGCTTCTTTAGAAGACTTTAGGTGGTTTGATTTGAAATTTTTTACTTTGTTTTCGTGTGTTGTAGTTAAAATCTTTAATTGTGGCGGAATTACCGAGACAGTCCCGTAGACTTCGGGGCAAGTCTCCTGAGATTGTTACCGGAATAGATTTGTTAAGAAAACTCCGTAAATCGCGGGGTGAATCTCCTGAAGACATTCCGGGTCATTTAGAAGGGTTAAAGGTCCTTGTAACTCCTCCTAGTGGCAGTAGAGTAGGTTCACCTGAAGAAGGAGAATCTTCCTTGGTAGTCCATCCAGATTACCAAAGTTTAGAAACAGGTTACAATCCCGAAGCTGTTACAGTTTCCGAGCTTGCTGGTAGTTTTTCATCTGCCAGTGAAACAGGCGAAGAACCTGAAATTTCCGAACCTGTTACTCCAACTCCTAGTGTTCCTGATTCACCAAGAATAGAAAGAATTATCACCGAAAATCTTCCTGTTGGATTAATTGCTATAGAAGAACTTGTTCCAGAGGAAGAAATAGGCGTTTCTGATTCTGAAGATCTAATTACCCTTGATCTAAGGGAGCGTGAATCCATCTTTTACAGTCCTCCTAGAAGTGAATCTTGGTACCTTGCATTAACCAATTTTTTAGACAACTCAGTAGGTTTTTCTACACCTCGTACTCCTTTCCACCTAGAGGAATTCATTCTCCTGTAAATATGTCTGGTCAGTCATCTGTGTTTTCGCAAAGTCCTGAATCATTTTTACATGGCGGTCCTTCTGTTCCTACTGGGTATCAATCACTTTCTGGTACCTTTGCGGGAGCATCTCCTCAACCCATTGATCATGGGTTATTAGTTGGAAACAGTGGTAATGTACCATTGAGTATAGGTGACGTTTATATGATGTCAGGTTCAACTCCCATTAACCAACCTCAAGGTGGCCAATTACCGCCTGGGGGGCAACCTTCGTTAATGCCTGGGGGGCAACCTCAAGGTACTTCATTCGTGACTGGGGGGCAACCTCAAGGGTATCAACCCCAAGGGTATCAACCCCAGCCTCAATATGTACCCCAAAGTCAACCTCAGTATCAATATCAACCTCAAGGATGGCAACCTCAAGGATGGCAACCCCAAGGGTATCAACCCCAAGGGTATCAACCTCAAGGATACCAACCTCAAGGTCAAGGTCAACCCCAGTATTCGTATTTACCTCAAGGTTATCAACCTACGGGTCAATACCCTGGTCAAGGTTATCAACCACCTCAAGGGCAATCATATGGGACTGCACCTTACAGTTATCAACCCTATCCTCAATACGGCTATGGATCTCAGTATCCTCAACCTGTTACGAGTCAATACCCTGGAATGTTAACATGGGATCCGTCACAGGGTCAACAGATGTCGCAACCAAGTATACAGTCGGTACCTCAAGCAGGACAACCTGCAGTTCCTGGTCCACCCCAGCAACCGCAACCTGTCCAGTCAAGTGTTCAGACCCCTGTAACTTCCGTAGTTACTCAGCCGCCAATTGCACCTAGTACTCCACCTCACACGGCTGCAGCAACTACCGCTTCATCTACCATGCTTACTTCTGGAGTATCGGCAGCTCCGGTTTCTACTGTCCCTGTAACCACTCCTCAGACATCTGTACCGTTGTCTGGACCTACGGTTCAAACCACAGTCCAGATGCCTGCAGGCCAACCTGGTACAAGTACGGTTGTTACTACTCAACCTCAATTTGTTCAACCTCCGTACCAGGGACAGTATCAACCTGGGCAAGCTGCCCAACAACCGGTTTACCAGTATCAACCGTATCCTGGGTACACTTATCAACAACCTCAGCAACCCCAGTACGGTCCGGTTAATCCTGGTTTTCCAGGAGGATATAATATCCCAAATGCGACTCCTGTTCCTAGTTATCCTGGATATCCTCCTCCTGGGGCTGGTATTGTGACTCAGAGTTTTAGAGATCCTAACCGGCAGTTACCGTTTATTGCGACTTTAGATTTACCCGACTTGACGCGCCTAACGAACGATCCAATTCAATATCTTCAGTTCTGGCCGCCAATGCCAAATAAGTTGCCCAGCGATATACCCAAGTTCGAAGGTAAGTCTGGAGAGGATCCGTCTAATCACGTGATGACTTACCACCTCTGGTGTGCATCAAATTCCATCTCAGATGATTCCATCCGCTTACGTCTTTTCCAGCGTACACTCATTGGTCTCGCGGCCAAGTGGTACATTGAGTTACCACGGGCCTCTTTTTACAACTTTAGTCAGTTAGCTACGTCGTTCTTAACTCATTTTCAGTTACCAGTCAGATACGATAATGGTACAGAATTATTAACTTCGCTAAAACAATCGACATCCACGTACATTTCTGATCACATTCATGAGTGGAGACGTCGAAGGAGATTAGTGAAAGTTTTTATCCCGGACCAAATCTTAGCTGAATGGTTTGTCAAATCATTATTACCAAGAATTACTGAAGATGTAGCTAAGGCCGGAGTAGTTACTGAGGAGCAAGTCATTGCTCAGGCACAATACCTTGACTTAGTTTACACTCAGTCGGGTACACTACACGAGAAGATTCCGGATCTTCCAAAGTCAAACCAAATCGCTGCTGCTCCTTCGGGATCTCATGCCGCTGATGGTATGATTGGTATCGTGACTACGAAGAGTAAGAAGAAGTCTTCCAAGACTTCAATACTCCAATTATCACTTTGCCTGATTCTCCGACAGGAGAGTCTTCTCCTCCTGAACTTACCGCCGACATTCACGCTGTAGAGTCATCTACGGCCAAATCAAAAAACGGTGGAAAGAAGAAAGGAAAGAAGAAGGCTAAAGCAGACAAGGCTCCAAAGGAGAAAACGGAAAAGTCGGAAACCAATGACGAAAAGCGCAAACCTCGATATCCTTGTCTCATTTGTGAAGAAGATCATTTTACGAGAGATTGCCCTCATCGGGCCGAGGTAGTGAAAATAGTCAAAGGTTCTCCCACTCCTGCTGTGTTAAAAAATCCATTTCCAGAGCAGGAGAATAAGATGATAGGTTCTTCTTCGAATGCCAGTGAAGAACCCATTTTGATGATGTCTCATGTCAGGATTGCGACTCGATCGCAAGATTATGGTAGTAAGGCTCCTGTTGATGGTAAGGAAGCAGAATCTTCTCACTCTAACCCATCAACCTCAGCTCCTGGTTCCGATCCACTACAGATCGAAAAACCTAACCCAGACTTAGTGATTAAGCCGCCCGCCAAGGGTGTACTTCGAAGGTCTGCTTTCAATCCACATGCGAGAGCAGCCCAGAATTACAACATTGTTGAAGACTTAGCTGTTTCACCTTCAGCAATGTCGGCACTCGAAGTGCTGCAATCATGTCCAGCGCAACGAAAATTGCTTTTGTCGGCTATCGGAGCTGTCGATGTTCAGGACCCGAACCTAATGATCTTTGATCTAGAAAATAGTACACCGCGTCTCCCCCATCAAATGGCTTTCCAAATTCCAGTGATAGTCAAAAACAGGCCTATTCATCGGACTGTGATTGATGAGGGAGCTTCTACGTGTATTATGTCGATTCAATGTTGGAGATCGCTTGGTTCTCCTTCGTTGAACCAATCCCCCACCATCCTTAAGGCCTTTGATGGCCGTGGGTTCCGTCCGTTTGGTATTCTACAAGAATTGCCTATAGGGGTCGAAGGTAAAACCGTTAGTCTGGATGTGGAAGTGGTTGATGCCCCTCTAGACTACAACCTTCTTTTGGGTCGAAGTTGGTCATATGCTATGACAGCGGTCGTTTCATCGGTCTTCAGAGTCATTAAATTTCCACATAACGGTAAGATCGTGACTATTGATCAGCTGACATACTTTTCATCCGACCCAGCCTCTTCAGAGAGTATCCAGCATGTTGGTAAAACGACAATCCCTTATAGGGACATTGGTGTAGGTTTAGTTAAGGATTCCGGTTTACTGGGAACTTTTCCTCTCCCTCCACTCAACGTAGACCCTTCGTTTGCAACAATTCATATGATCACGTCAGAAAACATTATTTATGATGATCCTTGGTATGTTCCATCTGACTCTGAGCTAGACTCACTCGGTGATGTTATGCCGTTGAGTCCGTATGAGATTGCTTATGAAGCTCTTATGTCTTTTACCGACTTTCATTCAACCGAAACGACCAAATGAATGTGGTCAGTGAAGAGTCACTTTTCACCTCACCCTTAGAACGGATAACGTTTCCCGAAGAAGTGTCATCTGACGAACAACTTCGCGAAATCCTAAGTGTAGATGATCTACCATGGGAAGATCTCCATCACAGATCTTCGTTTTTACCTAAGGATGATGCATTTGAAAATGATTTTTCATCTATCTTTACCGCTGAATATGTCAAAGACGCTCAGGATCCAACGAAACATTCTGATTCAGAGCTGAATTTAGGGAATATTTCTCGTACTATTCCCATTGATATTTCAGTGAAGCCCGGAATCGAGGAGAACATTCATATAGGTGCCGCATGTACTGAAGAAGAAATCCAAACTTACAAGGCCCTATTCCAAGAATTCCGCGACGTGTTTGCCTGGTCTTACGAGGAAATGCCGGGAATTGATCCTGCCATTGTTGTTCATGAAATAAAACCTACCCGGATGCTAAACCCATTCGGCAACGGTTGCGTCAGATTCACCCTCGAAAAGCGGCTGCGATTAAAGCAGAAGTCGAAAAGCTGTTGAAAGCAGGTTTCATTTATCCGATCCCGTTAACGGATTGGGTATCGAATATTGTTCCCGTCAATAAAAAACAAGGAACAATAAGAATCTGTATCGACTATAGGGATATAAATCGAGCTTGTCCAAAAGACAACTATCCTACGCCTTATATCGATCAAATTATTGATGATTGTGCCGGAAGTGAGATGTTTTCCTTCATGGATGGTTTCTCAGGCTATAATCAAATCAATATTCTACCTGCCGACCAACCAAAAACGGCATTCATTTGTCCATGGGGGACATTTGCTTATTGCAAGTTACCTTTTGGGCTTAAGAATGCCGGGGCCACTTTTCAACGGGCGATGTCTTATGCATTTCATGACATCAAGCACATTGTGCAACCCTATCTCGATGATTTGCCTGCTCATTCTTTACATCGAGCTGATCACCTTGTCCACCTACGAGCAATCTTTATGAGGTGTAGGCATTATCGAATTCGGTTGAATCCCCACAAGTGTGTTTTCTGTATAGAAACAGGTCGATTGCTGGGATTTGTTGTTTCAAAAGCCGGCATTCGCGTCGATCCCTCGAAAGTCGAGGCTATCATCAAATTGCCTCCTCCTTCGAGTTTGCGCCAACTCCAAAGTTTGCAAGGGAAAGCGAACTTTTTACGCCGATTCATCCCAAACTACGCCGAGGTCACTAAAGGTTTTACACGGTTGTTGAAACAGAACGCACAATTCTTTTGGGACGAGATTGCCCAACAATCTTTTGATGCACTTAAACACGCGTTGACCCATGCACCGTTATTGCATCCTCCCAACTACAACCAGGACTACTTCTTATACCTCGCAGCTTCGCATTCCACCATTGGAATGGTGTTAGTTCAAGAAGATGAATTCAAAGCAGAGCATGTGATATATTATCTTAGTAGAACCTTAAATCCCACTGAGTTAAAATATTCGCATGTGGAGAAATTGGCCCTGGCAGCCGTTCAAGCTGTCCAGCGTTTTCGTCACTACATTCTTCTTCGCAAAACTACAGTTATTTCGGATTGCAACCCTATGATTTATATTTTGACAAAACAACTGCTAGGGGGCAAGTACTCTAAATGGATTGTTATCCTGCAAGAGTTCGACTTGGAGTTCGAGAAGTCCAAGTCTAAGAAATCTTTAGTTTTTGCGGAATTGATGTGTGATTTCCCGAGTGCTGACACAGAGACTGTGGCAGAGGAGTCCATTGCGGACGAATCTTTGTTTCTTATTAGCACTTTAGATCCGTGGTATGGGGATATAATCATCTATCTCCAAACCCAAACCTTTCGGCCTGAAGCTTCCAAGGAAGACCGTCGAAAAATTCGGTTTCGATCCCAGCAATACAGAATTATTGGAGATACACTTTATCGCCGGGGGGCAGACTTAGTTTTTCGACGTTGTTTAACTCACGAAGAGGCTGAGAGAGTTTTGAATGATTGTCACTCTGGAGCATGTGGCGGTCATATGTCTGGGTATGCCACAGCTCAGAAGGTGTTGCGCGCTGGCTATTTCTGGCCGTCTATGTTTAAAGATTGTATCCTTGCCGTCAGAACATGCCACAACTGTCAAGTGTTTGATCGAAAGATGCGCGCTCCACCTGCTCCTCTCCACCCTATAATTGCCGCTGGTCCATTCGCCAAATGGGGTATTGACTTTATTACTTGTAACCCTCACTCGGCCGGGGGGCATGCGTATATCATCCTCGCGGTTGATTATTTTACAAAATGGGCCGAGGCGATGCCTACATTCGACGCAAGCGGCAAGACAGCTGCAGTTTTCGTATTCAATCATATCATAACTAGGTTTGGTGTCCCACAAGCAATCATTACTGACCATGGAAGCCATTTTCGAAACGTCATGATGACTGAGCTTACAAGCCAGCTTGGTTTGCGCCACGATAGCTCTACTCCTTATTATCCGCAAGCCAACGGTTTGGTTGAGTCAATCAACAAAGTTCTAGTCATCATGATTCGACGGATCATTGGTATCCATCGAACGAATTGGCATAACATGTTATTTTCGGCGCTATGGGCATATCGAACTTCAGTGAAAAATTCAACAGGTTTCACCCCTTTCCAGCTAGTTTATGGCTTAGAAGCTGTGTTACCTATTGAATGCGAAATCCCATCACTTCAAATGGCTGTCGAATTACTTCCAGCTACTTCCGAAGAGGAGAAACGGTTATTATACTTGGCTAAATTAGATGAGACTCGACGTGACGCTACTTTAGCTATCGAGACTCACGCGAAACGAATGAAAGCTCAGTATGATAAAAATGTAACCCCTCGAAGTTTTTCGGAAGGAGACCTAGTACTATTATATGATCAAGCTAATGATAAGCTAGGTGCCGGAAAATTCGTTCCCATGTGGCATGGGCCCTACATTGTAAAGCGAAAGCTAGCAAAAGGGGCTTATGAGTTAGTTGATTTTGATGGGGACTCTTTGGGTAAACCCAGAAATGGACTTTACCTAAAGAGGTATTATGCTTAAAATGGTGGATGGAGAAATTTTTAGATAGGTTAGATTTCTTTTCTAGCTAGCAAGTGTGTTAAGTTTAGTCAGTGTGCTTAGCTTAGCGAGTGTGGTTTTTCGTCATTATTCTGGCTTATCTTGGTTTTACTCTTGATATTGTAGATGTCGACGCCTCTCCAAACATACATTGGATTTGCTGATGGTGCTTGTCGTAGTACACGGAATATCTCTTCCGCAGCTTGGGTTATCTATTCGCCCTCTGACGAGTTAGTTTCTATGCATGGGGTAAGCCTCGGTCAAACAACGAATAACATTGCAGAATACAGTGCAGTGGTTGAATTATTATCCGAATCTATTTCATTTGGAATTCGACGTTTGATAGTGAGGTTAGATTCTGAACTTGTTGTATTACAGCTTAATAGAGTTTATGCCATTAGAAATCCTGTGTTATTAAGGTTGTTTTTGAGAGTGCGTCTCTTGGAACGTGAATTTGATTACATTGAATATCAACATATTCCAAGGTCTTGAATACATTAGCAGATGCAATTGCTTCTCGAGTGTTGGACAGACATTTATAATAATCATGCAAGTAAATTTAAAAACATTTCATCATACATGTTAAACAAGATAAGCCGGTAATAGTGATATATATAGATAGAAGTGTGTCAAAAAATATATACATCGTCTTCGATCATAGGTTGAAAACACCTTATGATCGGCAAAATGATAGTACAAAAAGTCAAAAATGTCACATGTGACTACAAAAGTGACTAGTCAATCACTGGTGGTGCTCTCTGTACGACACCACTGCGCGGGCTACCTTACGCAAAAATCTCCTAAACGGTCCAGGGACCGCGACTACGAAGCGCTGAAGCCTGATAGGAATGTCGTCCATAGTAGTCTCAGGTATATCTGCCGTGAGACGCTCTAGATCATGCTCCAACTCAGCTAGTACTTCTGCTGTCGCATCCTGTGGGGCCGGTACCGGTGCAGCTGGATGTAGTCTATCATAAGGCCGGAGGTTGGCTGGACGCTGTGGACCAACATCTGCATTTTGAAAGTTTTACTATTAGTTTTGAGACGATATATATAAAAAATACAAAAAATACATAATTAGGAAACTTGTGAAAATAAAAGTACCTCTGTCGTCCCATTGTTCTCCCTGTGGAAGAACCATGTCCGGATCACCTCTGAAATCCATTCCGGCATACGGAAAGTCCTGTATCGAAAAAACCTGGTCCTCTAACCAGTGAAAGTAACTATCTGAGAATCGAACCACCGCCGCGCCCTCGTCAGGATGCCGGGCCATCACCGCAACCCATCGTATCAGCTTTGGCTGCCGAGGACCCAACGTATCAACAGTGAGTTGCTGAGGGATCAGCATTGGAACTCTCTCCAAGGCAAAGCTCACGACTATAGGCCCATATCCAAAAGTCTTTAGTCGTCCGTTCTTTGCCTTGGTCAGTTGGCTCTTCATATGAGCCGACACAGCTTCACACCAGTTGAAAATGGTGCCTTGGTAACAGTCAATTGCCATCCGCATTTGGGATCCGGAAGCAATATGTAAAGCGGCCGCGCCGCAAATTCTGGTAACCGTGAACGCTATGACTTTGAGTTCCGGTAGAATGATGTGTTTTATCTCTATGCCTTTCGAATGGTGAGCCCCAGGTGTGCACCACTCGTCACGGAGACTATCAAGGGATTGGCCACCCGGCCTAGTCCCCGCAAGACTAAGTTGCTCACCTCTGTTCGGCAAGCCAGTGAGAAAGTATACATCCGAGGGCTCTATCTCGAGCTGGTGCCCTCCTATGTAAAAGCATTGTTCTTGAACGTTCCATCGCTCAACCAGCCATTCCAAGAATCTTACCTGGCCCCTCATGCCCGGTATGGTCCAATATTTGTATAATCCGCATGCTCTTAAGGCATCCAGGGAAGGTTGATGATTTATTGCAGCTTCATCTTCCTCTACATGCTCTCTTTCTCTCCAGTCTAACATGATTGATGCCCTGCATATCAAAAATAGCAATTAGAAATTTATTTGGGAATTTTTGGAGATTTTTTGAGAGAGTTGGGGTTTTGAAATGCGCACCCCTCGGAAGACGCACCCCGGCTTTGTAGCACAGGGCGCCCGGACGCGGCTGGCCTGAAGGCGGGCCGCGTCTTCCGACCGTTTTCCCGTATGAGAAAAAGTCGGGGGACGCGGTTCACCCGAAGGGCACCCGCGTCCGCCGAGAGGCGCATTCCAAAACCAAAACCCTCCCAAAAAATGAAACTAAAACCTAAAAATTAATTCTAAACGGATAGAAATGCAGAGTAGGATGTGTAAAATACCTGGTTAAGACGGCGTTCGATTCCAACGGTCAGATTTTCCGCAGCAACCACGGGAAGTTTCTTGTCAAAAGCTCCTTTTTCAACCTCAACAGTGAAACGGTAAAAATGACATGGTAAAAGGTCTTTTTATAGGTTTTTTGGATGAATTAGTTCATTTTTTACCATGAAAAGATGTTTTCAATGTATTTTTGCCTATTTTAAACAGGTATGAGTAATGTATTGCTTTTGTGCAGGACAAAGGGATTTCGAGGGAAATTGTAATTTTTCACAAACAAAAAATCAGAGTCATCTTTTAAGCCCTTTTCTGACTCCTAAAACATGAAAAGATCGCCGAGTGTTTCTTTTTCACTCGTTAAAACGGAATTAAAAGACGGTCCCCTTTTAGCTCTTTTCTGACCGCAAAATCAGGAAAAGATTGCCGGGTTTTTGTCGTTTCGAACTCGATAAGGAAATAAAACGACGTGTCCTTGATCGCTTTTTACTTTTCAGGTCAACGACACTATTATGAAAGTACTCCTTGGTCGCAAGATCAAGCGGTTCCCCCAGGTATTATTTTATACTTTTTCGGGCTTGAGGGACACAAATATACGAAAAAGTTCAACGTGGAGTCTCCTTTAGTTTTTTCAGACTCTCTAAAATTGAAAAACGCCGAGTTTCTCCTATACTGGGCTCGTTAAACTTTTACAGTAGAGGACCTGTTCAATTACAAACAGGAACGAACCACTCCTTCCTAGGGTTCGAATTTAAACTAGGTTGGACTCGTCCGAAGGATGAGCTTATAATCAAGCATATGTTATCCTCCTCAAGCTTGTTAAAAATAAAGAGGTACTTGCCAGAAATGGTGGGGGAAAAGAGAGAAGAATGAACCTGTTTGTCACCTTTTGTCTCAGAAGAAACTTTATTACCGCTCTTGAACACGACACTTTTTATTCACCTGGGTTGGGAAATCTTTTACCTCACAGTTGACCAAATCACTTTGAAAGTCTTTAACCGGGTTTCGGGAAATAACTTTGAGTTATTTGTTACCAAGCCATCTGTTGTGTCGTTATGTGTTCAAGAGGTCTGCAAGCAAAACTTTCATCTGCAAAATACTTGTCATCCATTTGACCATCCCTGAGTCAGTCCTTACAGCAACATTTCTTCAACTTGAACAATGATTTCGTGTTGTGGGCTTGCCTGCAACGGGTCGCTTTCTATCGACATCGACACATTATCTAGAAAGATGACTTAGGAATCGACAGTACCTTGAAGTCTGCATGCATCAATGGCAGGTTTCTCGCCTTTGACGTCAGTTTACATCATTGACTTTCGATCAAAGGATTCCGTGAAGTGTTCGACATCAAAACATCTATTCACATTTCACGGGTTGTGCTTGGTACTTTGAGAACCATTGACATTACTGGTGGTCTCTCTCACGCTTGTTAACAATTTACATCATTGACTGGTAATCAAGTGGTTTCTACCATGTTCGACATCAAATCATTTAATCACATGGCTAGAATCGTACCAATTCGGGAAGTAGAAATGAAGACCCTGGATCTAGTTTCTACCATCCAGGCTGCGAGGAGTTTTGTATTCATTATCTATGTAGACTAATCATAAACAGATGGCTGCGTCCATACTGTGTCTACAAAAGTCTATAAAAATGATGTACTGCAAGATCATTCCTGTATCAGAGTAGTTAGTCCATTAGTTAAAGTTTTGAATCTGAGTATGGGAATGCCTACCTCAGTGATGATATAATCTTATACATGTATTTTGTGTTGAAAATTGCAGGTTCCAACCAGGTCATCCACAAGACAATCCTTGAAATGATAAAGCGCTTCACCCTTCCTAGAATTACAAAACCCTACTCTATTCCAGGCTTCGCACTTTAGGGGGCAATCTGTTACACTAAAAAATGTCACCTTGACTACTTACAGTTAGTATGGCTCAAATCAACAGTCATGCTACCCTCTTAGGCAAGTCTCATGCCTCTGTTATCCATCTCAAACTCAAAGAAGAGAGAAAGTCTTGTAAAAAATATGTTTATCTCTGGGGTCGCAGGTTCTCTCAAGCCTTACCTGCGGGGACGCTGGCAATGTTCACAAAGTCTGCATCTTTGGACGCTCTGTATGTCAAAGGACAGGTGCGTCCTTCTGTAAAAGGCAAAATGCGCAAGTTTCATCTTAAAAAAGTTACTTGTGGTTACTTCTAGAACATTCTAGAGGTCGGTTTGATGAAATGGATGCGCCTCCAGTTGGTTCATGTATCTCTATTAAGGGGGAACTTATCCCATCAATAAGGGAGCTATCCCACCCAAAGAGGGGGATGATCCCATTGATGGTGGACCTGAATAACCTCTTTACAGCACTATAAATAAAGGCATTGAGCCAGAAGGAGAAGAGGTTGGAGCTATACATTTTCTTTGGGTAAATGCTGCAGGATTTAGGTCTTCCATTAGAGCCTTTGTAAGGAGAGATTGTCTTTACTTGATTCTACTTGGAAGAGGGTGAGCTTTGTCAAAGTAGAGGAAAACCCTTGATGGACCCTGGGAGGAACTTGCACAACACCAAGGCCAGGTTGTAAGAGTTTCTTTGTTTCGTTATTAATACAAACTGGTTTATTTTTCTCAATAGCTTGTGTTAATGAGTTATTTCATGTGTTCCTTGGTCTGCATGTTGAATATATGTTTTATTATATGAAATGCAAGTGCTTGGTAATTGTTTGATTGTTTGTGGTTGCAGGAATTGACTTGAAGGAGGAGCTCATCCGGATCGTCAAGAACGGACCTCAACAACAGCGTTTTGGAATAAGGTAAGCCTAAACACTTGTAGTTTTCATATTGTAAAAGGTGTATTTAGAGAAAGATCACTCCATTTTGTCTTGTTTGTCATTAGAATGTCTTAGACTTCTAGGAAGGTTAGCTGTGTCCGCCCCTTGACCAATTCCGTGTGACAGTCCACACATTCATACATTAACATATAAACAACATCAGCTGTATATTACTCTAAGAATGCAAGCAGAAATTCGTCAAGAGATAAAAGTACCATTTATGACTGATTTTATACTCATAGACCTTAAGCAATAACGATCTATTTCTACTTACTTCTAATGCCTACTAAGAGTACATAAGTGCAACATCAGTAGCAGGTATTAGAATGAAAACATAAATAAATCTCGATCCGTCCATTCATCAAAAACCCCCTCCGAGGGTGCAAAAGTGCATGTTCTGAGGACAAGTTTTTTGACAAATTTCCGGACCCTTCTCCAATGCAACGAGAAGGGTTAAATACTACTAACCGACTAATCCTAATTACACAAATTTAGGGAACGGCTTCAAATGACCGCCCTTTTACTAAAATAAATTTATTTCTAAACACTGAATCTAATTTCTAACCATTTTCGTATCTGCTCCTTAGTGCTGTAAGCGATGCGCTGTTCGCCGTGAGAGAGTCGGCTGCTTGTCCTTTCCTTTTGTTCAAGCTTGAAAATTAGAAATAACAAGAGCTGGCACCTCTTTCTGACAAACTAGAAGATATTTTTGAAAGTGTTCTTCTGGAGGAGTGTCTTCACGGCGTGTATACTTAGTACAACTCAGATTTCTTTCAAACTGATTGTGCTGTTGCTATTTCGGTTTCCGGCTGTGTGAATGAATCAATGAGCTGGGGATTTTGTTGCCTGAACGATTTTCTCAATTGAAACTTGTTTCCATTCTTTGTTCCAGGCTTTTCTGAGACGTCTTTCCCCTTAAGCGTTTTTCTTTTTGCTTTACCCAATTTGGGCTTCAGGATCTTTCATAAACGCTTTGCTTTTGTGCGCCTTTGACTCTGAGTCCTGGATAGTCTATTCCCATTAGCATTTGTTGAGTGATACTCTGGAATCCGCGGCCCTGCTGTATGCGGTATCCATCTACGAAGTCATCTCCTCTCTGTTCTTCTAGATCTGGCGCTTTTCCTTAGATGTTTCCTGCATATAGATTTATATTAGTTGCTGTCTTATAGTTCACGTAAATGAAAAGAGACACGAAGAAAAGATTGACATGAAATCATTAAGTTCTAATGAATGCACAATCATGTCACCCATTATGACTTGACTCTTCGAAAAATGCAACATAATCATCTTTGGATACACAGGCGTACAATCATTAATTTCCCGTAAGGTGCGCGCCTAATTTTGGGCTTACAGATCATGCCGAGGAATGCCTGCGATGAATGGTTTCTGCGATTTGCATCGCAGCATCGAAGATTGTGATGTAAATAAGTGGCATCGCAGCAATTGATAGTTTCATTCGTCGCAAACCATAGACCGCAGTTCGCAGCTTTGTATGATCGCAGATCGCATATCGCAAGGTTTTCACTTTATCACTCTGTGCTGCTTATGCGACATTGCGACGTGCGACGTCGCATATCGGCCGTCGGTGATTCTTTAGGTTTTCCCTTTTTGAGTGCTTTTAATGCATGTGATGCGATGGGTTCTCGCGTCGCTCCTTTTCAGTGTATTTATGCGCTTTGGGAGAGCGCCTCTTTTTACCTTTGCGACGCGATATAGCTCTTAGGGAGTTAATACAAAAGATTTTTTAAACAAAATATTTTTTGGATTTTTTGGTTAAGGGTCCCCCTTTTCTTGATGTTATTACTAATATCAAACAAAGAGGGGGGTTGTTGGTGACCACAACAATGGCGATTCACTGTGAAGAACCAGTTATCTCTGCATTTCTATTGACCGTTCACTTCCGAAACAACAAAATTTTTATATGTCTAAATTTTGTTATGGACAGATAGAGTAGATTACCCCTCACCTTGTCAACGATATTTTGTCTCAATCCTTTTTATATCCCAATTGCTTGCTTCCTCGGGCTTTTTCTTGCATTCGCACCAGACATTACTTGGCTTTGATTAAAGATAAAATAAGGTCTTCTCTGCGTACTGGCTTAAAAGTATGCTCATTTGTCGTAGGTAGAGCCTCTGATGTCCGCAAGCGTCCATAGCCTCATCAGGGTTACCATGTTATCCAGCAATGATCCTTTTTCCTGCTTGAGGTTATTCGCAACATCCGAGAGAAAAATCCTTTTTAACACACTTTTCCTTTTTTTTTTTTTTTTTTAATTCTCTAAAGAACAATGTCTTGGTTTGGTGGCCAAATTATGACACAGTCATTCACTTGATTTACACTTTTGCTGAACAAGCTGGCTCGTGATGAGACCTCTTGTCTTTTGATTGCAACAATCTTAAGTCATTGCCCTGTTTTGATAGACAGTATTGGCAAAGTCAGCAAGTTATAATATATGTGATCATGATAAGCCAGCTCGTGATGAGACCTCTTATTCTTTGAGATATAGTGTTTTCCTTGGATTGTTTCTCTGAATGCTGTAATTTCCTTTTAGCAGGGAGGAAGTCATTGTTTTTCCTTAAGAAAGCTCTAGACGACAATAATAGAGTTTTTGAAAACAACAGTTTTACAGAGAATACTTATTTTATTATTGATGATACCTTTCATTGTGCTGATACAAAACAATTCTTTTACCAAAGGTTGCTTTTGTCAAAGTTTTTTAGAGGTTGAAATGAGCATCGTAATCAAGGTGAAGTTAACTCTATTTATCAATAATAAAATTCAGATTTTCAAAAAAATTTGCTATTTGTACAAGCGAAATCAAAATCTGATAGAGAATTGGCGTGCTCTTTCATGAATCCTATTTAAATGATCATTTACAACGGGTTTTATTCATAAAAAGAGAAAAACAAAACAAAATAAAAACTAAAAACTAAATATATCCTACAAAAATTAGAAGAATTCTCTTCTATGGAAAATATAATTTAAGAATCAGTCCATTGACAAGTAAAGCATCTCTCCTACCTGCCAAATCCTGCAACACGAATGTAGACGGGCCTACGACTTCTACAATCTGAAAAGGGCCAAGCCACAGCTTTTGAAATTTCGTATGTTTGCCCTTTTCTTCATGAGCCTTATCCCATTTCAAAACTAAATCACCCATCTGAAAGTTTTTTCTGGTTATGATGCTTGAGTCAAAAGAAGATTTTATTAGCGCTTGGTGATGAGCATGGGTTTTCCTAGCTTGTTCTCTTTGCTCTTCTAGTTTGATTATTTCCATTTGTCTTAATTGTAAAGAGGAAGTAGATACTTCATCGATATATTGCACTAAAGACAAAGAGGGAATGACTAGGTGAGTCGGAAGAACCACTTCTCTCCCATAAACGAAATTAAAGGGAGAAGTGCCGATTGAAGCTTTCTTTGTGATTCTATTAGCCCATAAAGCATTTACCAGCGCTTTGTGCCAATTCTTTTGGTTTTGGTCGACTGTTCTTTTGATAATCCTGATTAGGTTCTTGTTTGTTGATTCAGCCAATCCATTACCTTGCGGATAGTAGTTGGCAGAATATTTCAGTTTGAACCCTCTTTTAAGCGCAAACTCAGTCATAGTATTTCCAGAAAAATACGAAGCATTATCAAACATTAAGGCCGTTGGCAATCCAAACCTAGTGATGATAAATTGATCTATGAATTCAATAATGTTTTTAGAATGAACTGTCTTGAGAGGAACTGCTTCTACCCATTTGGTAAAATAATCAGTTGCCGTAAGGATATACTTATGCTGCTTAGAAGAGTGAGGAACGATCTCACCTATTATGTCCAAGCCCCATTGGCTGAATGGTTGGTTGATGTTGACCGGTTGTAGCGGCATGGACGGTTTCCTTTGTTTTCCTGCAGCAGTCTGGCAGACTTGGCATTTCCTTACGTGATTGTATGAGTCTTTAAATAGCGTGGGCCAATAATATCCTGAACGCAAGATTTTATGTGCAGTCGCATCTCCGGCATAGTGTCCACCTGCTGGTCCATCGTGGAGTTCCTGCAAAACCTTTTCGGCTTCAGCTTTCTCAAGACACCTAAGAAGCACAGAATCGTAATTCCTTTTAAACATGACATCATTTATGAGCTGGTATTGTTTAGCTTTTAATCTCAGAACTCTTTTCTTGGTATGATCCAGACGTGATGGAGCATACCCGATCTTAATAAAATAAATGGTGTCAGCATATGATGATTCTGCGCCGTTTAGGCTTACCTCATACATTTGTACCTCTCCAGATGAGTTCTCAGGGATTTGCGATGCTTCGGCTAACATCCTGCAGAAGCCTTGACTTCTTACGATTTTTGCTGGTTTGATCTCAAGATCATATTCTTGTAAAGCGGTAATCCAATTAGCTCTCTTTTCGCCCACGTCCTTCTGCACCAAAAGGTTTCTTACCGCTGGAAACGGTACTACGACTTTAGTGTGGGCTTAAGCAAGAAAGGTCTGAAATATTTGATCGCTTTGAAAACAGCATATGCTTGTTTCTCTACGTCAGAGTAATTAATTTCAGCACCTTGTAAGTTCGAGCTAAAGAATGCGATTGGAGCTTCCGCTTTCTCTTGATTTGCTTGGGTCAAAATCGCGGCATAGGATTTCTCAGAGGCAAAAGTGTATAAGATAAAAGATTCTGAAAAATTTGGGGTGGCCAAAGATGGAGCATTGATGATAGCTTGTTTGATTAAGTTGAATGCTTCGTGCTCATCTAGACCCCATTTGAAATTTGAATTCTTTTTTATCATATTTTGTAAGGGAGAAATAATACGTGAAAAATCCGAGACAAATCTTTTGACAAAATTGATCTGTCCAAGGAAGGATTGCATGGCTTTCTTGTTATGGGGTATGGATATTTCGGAAATTTCCTTGATCCTGTCGGGTTCTATGTGAATACCAGATTTCGACACTATGAATCCGAGCAATTTCCCTTCGCTTAATGCAAAGAAAGATTTCTTTGGGTTGAGCGAAATCCCATACCTCAAACATCTTTGAAAGATTTTCTTCAAATCTTTGAGATGGTTGTTTCGTTTTTTGGAGTACACTGTTATATCATCCAGGTAAATCACTACTGATTTATTGACTAATCCTTTAAACGCGATGTCCATGGCTCTCTGAAAGGTAGCTCTGGCATTGATCAGACCAAATGGCATCTTCTGATAAGCATAAGTGCCCCATTTGGTTCGGAACGTAGTCTTTAACTGATCATCGGGATGCACCAGTACTTGATTGTATCCTGAAAATCCATCCAGGAAAGACATTAATTCTGAGCCTGCTACTGCCTGTAATATTTGCTCCATAGGTGGGAGGGGAAAGTTATCTTTCTGACAGGCTTTGTTGAGATTTCAGAAATCGATACAGATTCTAATGTCTCCATTTTTCTTCCTAACGGGCACCATATTGGATACCCATTTGGAATGCCTGACGGGGAAGATTATTCTGGCTCTCAACAACTTATTAAGCTCAGTTTTTATCTGATTTTCTAGGTTAGGATGTATTTTTTGAGCTTCTGCTGGACAGGTTTTTCATTGTCAATCATAGGGATAACATGTTGAATGATAGAAGTGTTGTATGTCTTTAGCTCATCGTAATTCCAGGAAAAAACGTTTTTGTATTGTCTCAGAAGATGGATATATGCTGATTTCTCTTCAGGGGCTAGGCCGTGACCTAGGTTAACGTTTTGTGGCTTCTGATCGGTCCCTAGGTTTACTAATTCATAGTTCAGGGTAGAACTGCAAAGTTTAGCATTGGCGGACCTTTTAAACCGACTTTTCAAATCATATAAATCTTCTAACTTGACCACTGATTTCGGTATAGCATTGTCAGAGCCATTTTGTTGTATTTGGTGATCATGATGGTCTTCATCGATTATCTGATTTGAGTAGGATCCTTCAGAAGTAAGGAAATTTACGATGTCAGGATCGTCGTTGAACACTCTCCAATTGGTGATGTTTTCAGGGATGGATGGTCTAAAGATTAATTCTATTGAAAACCTATCAGGACTAAAATCTTTGGAAGGAATGAGTCTAGAGGCTACGTTAGCTAACAGGTCTGCGCTCACATTTTGAATTCTTGGAATTGACGAGATGTTGAATGTTATGTAATGTGCAGTGAGATCTTGAGCTAACGATTGATAGTGCTTTAAATGACTTGACAGGCAATGTATGGTGTTACGTACCTGTTTTACGACGATCTCCGAATCTCCAAAGACTTGAAGATACTTAACGTTCAATCTGATTGCTTTGTATAGGCCTTGAACCAAGGCTTCATACTCCACTGTGTTGTTCGTGCAATCGAACTCAAGTCTGCATGTGAGCATAATCTTGTTCCCGTCTGGGTTAATCAGAACGCATCCTGCTCCTGCTCCCTCATTGGATTTAGATCCGTCAAAATATAATTTCCAAAATAAAGATGTATTTACAGAATTATCTAAAAAACTAAAACATTTTGAGTCATCAGTTTGGGAGAAATTTTCAACTTGGGATAAAACTGAATTCTCTAAGTATGGTGAAATATGAGCATTGAAATTGCCTAGGAAAGTATCTACCGCGTAATTGCCTACAATGCTGCTATTGTATGTTATGGCTTCATTTTCTCCTTCCAGTTCCGTCACTATGTATTTTTTGGTGCAACTCTCATTCAACCTTTATCTGATTTGGTTTACCATTGTATGGTAACCACATGTGCGACCAGTCGGTTGAGAAATATCCGTGGAGTTTCTCCGACCAATCCCTGCTAAGAATCAAACCATAGAACTTAGGGATATCAGCTACTAGAATGTCGATAACCTGACACACTTTTGGGTTAGACGACAATCTTATGGTCACCTGATTAAGTTCACCAATCACTTCGACTTGGGATCGATCAAGTTGAACTATACGTACTGCGGATTTTTGAGGTTTCACATTCAATTTGGCACATATTGACCTGGGTAAAATATAAGTTGAAGCACCAGAATCGACCAAGCAATTGTGCACGTTTTTATTGAAGATTTCATATGTGAGAAGAAAAGGAGGAGTATGAGATCTTGATCTTCCTCCAATCAAGGCGATGTCATTTGGATCAATTTTATTGATCGCGTTGGTTGGAGGCCTTCCCAGATTGTGGGAAGCTACAGCTGTAGGTAAAGATGTAGTAGGCATAGCATGTAATTCTTTCATCATTATTTTCTGCTGGTGTTTCAATTTACTCAATTCATAAAGAGTGATATTAGCCCTAGTCTTCTTCATGTCATCAATGATGTTATACTCCATTTCATCCGACACTATTAGTGTTCTTGATGGAGGTGTTTGATCAGATTGGATTGGGCTAAGCTGGGTCGCTTTAGCAGTTGTATTTTTTGCTGCGACCTTTTCTTTTGTTGCAGGGCTTGTGCCCCTTTGTTTTGGGGTAGTTTGGGGAGGATCAAGTTGATTTTTGCTTCTCGTGCTAACAGGAAATGCTTCTTGATCTTCTTCTTGTGGGAGGATGAAGTCCCACATTCCTTGTAGTTCTACAACTTCTTCTTCATCGGTCTGCCCTTCAGTGGTATTCTCTTCTTCTTCGTCTTCTTCAGATTCAACGTTTGAGACAACACTGGGTGGTTTTACTTCCATGGGAGGATTTCTTTTAAAAGTCCTATAGGGCTTTTTCGAAGAAGTCTCTGCTACTTGTTTCTTAATATCAATCATCTCATTGGACATGGCTTTCAACACTTTTTGTAATCCTTCCAAATCGAAAGGATCTTTCGTTTTCTTCTTCTTGGTGTCTTCTTTGAAAGAGATCTTCTTAGATTTGCGTTATTCTATAGCAGATCTCTTTTCTAGGGCTACCACGCGTTTTTCCACTGCTAACGCCTCTGTCAAGTTGTCAACTAAGGTGGTCTTGTTTTCCCTATCTACGAAGATAGCTAGATTTGGACGTAAAGCCGTGATGTACCATTCACATCTTACTTCCTCGCTGGGTTGTGAAGCAGCGGGGATTTTGTTGAGGATCTTATTGAACCGTAAGTTAAAATCTTTAATGGGTTCTCTAGCCTTAGCCTCAAGATTAGATAGGTCATTGATCAATGTCGCCGTGGATCTGTCATCACCAAACTTGGTGAGGAACTGACTTTGAAAAATGTCCCAGCTTGTGATGGATCCGGAAGGTAACGAAAAGTACCATGACCCGGTTGTTCCTTGCATGGTATAAGGGAAAAGCCGGGCAATAGCGTCTTCGTTAGTAACTCCGTTGAGATTAACAGAAAGCATGAAATTATTGATATGTTCCTCGGCTAGCATGCCTGCTTTCGGATTGAATTTAGGCAGCCATTTCTCAGGATGGTCCGGTATAGGGCTCAGGGGTGGAGGCATTAAAACCGCCCCAGGATTGTTCCATGGAGACTGGGCCATCGTTGAGCTGCTAGTCAATGGAAGTGCAGAAGATGATCCCTGATGCTGAGAAGATGAAGATATTAAGATCTTTGATGTTTGAAGAGGAAGGTTTGTAGAAGATGGGTGAGTGAGTTGGAATGAAAAAGTGGGTGGTTGACTTCGTGGTGAGGGAGTTGATATGGACGAAGTGGATGAAGGAGTCTTACTGTCAGACTCTGGTGGTGTTTCCCTTGCTCTTTTCCTGGTAGGAAGAGGGAGTTCACTTGGTTGTATGCAAAAATTTTCACTCTTTAATCTGGTAAGGGGATGAGAAGGGTTGTACTGCGAAGTCACGCTGCTTTTAGATTTATCAGACTTCTGGTTAAAAATAGAGAATCCCTGGAGTTTACGAATCAAAGTTTGAATTTCAGGGGGTTCAATGATAGATTGGTCTGATATATTCGAATATGTAGCAGTGGTGGATACTCGAGTGACTTCAAATTCCGGGTTTAACTGTGTTGGAGAAGTCGAGGGAGTTGATGAGGGTGTATTACTCTCAGAATGGTATTTAGATATTGCTTTAGGTGCCATTCATAGTTCGTCCCCTCCTTCTAGCGCCAAATATGTTGAGGGCCCTGAAATCGGGTCAACAACAAGGGGGATACCCACCCGGTCGGGAACCTGGTTGGCGGCTCCGTGCCCGTTTGGTGTAGCGGGTCCGACTGGGGATAATGGGACCAGCTTCCCAATATAAGGGGTGTGTGTGTGTAGAGTTTGGTGATGTGTGTGTGTGTAGAATATGATAATGGAAAATCTGGAATTATTTCTAAAGCTAATTTTAATTCTAAACTCTAAACTAATTTTATACTGCTTTAATCTAACAAAAACAACACATCTAATCTACGCTAACCCGGGGTAGAACTTTTTCCATTATGCGATCTAGAAAGATTTCACATAATAACTGGTAATGAAGATTATTCAGCTATTATATGAATATAAATCAATTAAGATGAACCATCCTGCATAAAAAGTTAAGCAAAACGGTTGTGAACAACATATCGCATCATTAGTTATTCATGTGTTAAGCACAAATCAATGAATCCACCGTACAAAAGTTCCAAATGGTAGTCCACACATTCATACATTAACATATAAACAACATCAGCTGTATATTACTCTAAGAATGCAAGCAGAAATTCGTCAAGAGATAAAAGTACCATTTATGACTGATTTTATACTCACAAACCTTAAGCAATAACGATCTATTTCTACTTACTTCTAATGCCTACTAAGAGTACAGAAGTGCAACATCAGTAGTAGGTATTAGAATGCAAACATAAATAAATCTCGATCCGTCCATTCATCAAAAACCCCCTCCGAGGGTGCAAAAGTGCATGTTCTGAGGACAAGTTTTTTGACAAATTTCCGGACCCTTCTCCAATGCAACGAGAAGGGTTAAATACTACTAACCGACTAATCTTAATTACACAAATTTAGGGAACGGCTTCAAATGACCACCCTTTTACTAAAACAAATTTATTTCTAAAAACTGAATCTAATTTCTAACCATTTCTGTATCTGCTCCTTAGTGCTGTAAGCGATGCGCTGTTCGCCATGAGAGAGTCGGCTGCTTGTCCTTTCCTTTTGTTCGAGCTTGAAAATTAGAAATAATAAGAGCTGGCACCTCTTTCTGACAAACTAGAAGATATTTTTGAAAGTGTTCTTCTGGAGGAGTGTCTTCACGGCGTGTATACTTAGTACAACTCAGATTTCTTTCAAACTGATTGTGCTATTGCTATTTCGGTTTCCGACCGTGCGAATGACTCAATGAGCTGGGGATTTTGTTGCCTAAACGATTTTCTCAATTGAAACTTGTTTCCATTCTTTGTTCCAGGCTTTTCTGAGATGTCTTTCCCATTAAGCGTTTTTCTTTTTGCTTTACCCAATTTGGGCTTCAGGATCTTTTATAAACGCTTTGCTTTTGTGCGCCTTTGACTCTGAGTCCTGGATAGTCTATTTCCATCAGCATTTGTTGAGTGATACTCTGGAATCCGCGGCCCTGCTGTATGCGGTATCCATCTGCAAAGTCATCTCCTCTCTGTTCTTCTAGCTCTGGTGCTTTTCCTTAGATGTTTCCTGCATATAGATTTATATTAGTTGCTGTCTTATAGTTCACGTAAATGAAAAGAGACACGAAGAAAAGATTGACATGAAAGCATTAAGTTCTAATGAATGCATAATCATGTCACCAATTATGACTTGACTCTTCGAAAAACGCAACATAATCGTCTTTGGATACACAGGCGTACAATCATTAATTTCCCGTAAGGTGCGAGCCTAATTTTTGGCTTACAGATCATGCCGAGGAATGCCTGCGATGAATGGTTTCTGCGATTTGCATCGCAGCATCGAAGATTGCGATGTAAATAAGTGGCATCATAGAAATTTATAGTTTCATTCGTCGCAAACCATAGATCGCAGGTCGCAGCTTTGTATGATCGCAGATCGCATATCGCAAGATCGCAAGATCGCAAGGTTTTCGCTTTATCACTCTGTGCTGCTTATGTGACATTGCGACGTGCGACGTCGCATATTGGCCGTCGGTGATTCTTTAGGTTTTCCCTTTTTGAGTGCTTTTAATGCATGTGATGCGATGGGTTCTCGCGTCGCTCCTTTTCAGTGTATTTATGCGCTTTGGGAGAGCGCCTCTTTTTACCTTTGCGACGCGATATAGCTCTTAGGGAGTTAATACAAAAGATTTTTTTAAAAAAATATTTTTTGGATTTTTTGGTTAAGGGTCCCCCTTTGCTTGATGTTATTACTAATATCAAACAAAGAGGGGGGTTGTTGGTGACCACAACCCCTTCGTGACGGAATGGGGATGTTTTTAGTATACAATGATGCCTTTCGGACTTAAGAATGCACCAGCAATATTCTCTTGCATAGCCATCATGGCGTTCAAAGATAATATTCACAAATTTTTAGAGGTCTATTTCAAAGATAGGACAGTGTTTGGGCTAGTCAAGCACCATGTAGAGAGTCTACGCTTAATGTTGGATACGTGCCGAAGGTATTAGATTGTGCTAAACCTAAAGAAATGTTTATTCTGTGTCCCTTTTGGGATTTTTAAGGGTCATGTGGTGTGCAGGCAAGGACTTATGGTGGACCCTACCAAGATCACGGTAATAATCAATTTGGAAGCCCCAAGGAGTGTTAAACAGTTGCGCGCAACACTAGGCCATACCAAGTATTATAAAAAATGCATCAAAGCTTATGCTCAGATTACTGTGCCCATGGAGAAGTTGCTAAATAAGGATGCTACATTTTGTTGGAATGAAAAATGTCAGCGCAGTCTAGATGTCTTGAAGGATAAAATGGTTACTACGTCAATCTTTGTCTTCCTAGACTGGAAGAAAGATTCCATGTGCACATTGATGCCATGTGTATTGCATTCGGAGCAGTTCTGACATAGGCTGGCAAAGGAGAACTAGATCACCCTATAGCATTTGCAAGACAAAAATTGTCAAAGGCTAAAAATAATTATCCAAAGATAGAGCGTGAGGGACTAGCTATGGTGTATGTGCTCCAGAAATTTAGACATTACCTGCTAGGCAGACATTTCAAGATGTACATAGACCATTCTGCATTGAAGTATCTAGTTAATAAGCCTATGTTCGCGGGGGGAGCGTGAGAATATATAGATGGCTTCTCTTGTTTCAGGAATATGATTTTGAGGTGATTGTGAAGCCCAGACAGTTGAACGTAGGACCTGACCATCTGTCGGGCATTGAGACAAGAGAGGAGCCTAATAATCTAGGGTAAGGGTTGCCTGACGCGCAACTCTTTGCAATACGCATAACAAATAACCACTTCATAGATATTATCCACTTCTTGATTACAGGAACGACCCCAGAGGGATATACCAGTCAACAGAAGAAAGCGTTGGTGGTACATGCAGTAGATTTTTTATTAATTGCAGACCATTTGTATAAAATGGGATTGGACGAGATACTTCAACGTTATGTGCCTGATTTTGAATGAAACAATATCCTCGCTGAAGCTCATGGAGGAGCTACAGGAGGGCATTATGTACGAAAAGCAACAGCGTAGAAGGTCTTGTGCACTGGGTTGTGGTGGCCGACACTACATAAAGACTCTAAAGCACTCTGTAAGGCATGTGATGCATGTCAAATAATGGGCAGACCATCGTCGAGGGATGAGCTGCCTCTAAACACATAGGTGTCATTGCAGCCATTTGAGAAATGCACCATTGATTTTGTAGGAGTGATTTAGCCCCTAGGGAAGAAAACTGGTGTGCGCTACATCACCGCAACACAATATTTGATGAGATGCATGGAGGCATAGCCTCTGAAGGACTATACAGGGGCAATGACAACAAAGTACACCATATTCAGCATGCTGACAGAAGAGTTCTAGGTTTACCATAAGAAAAGTACACCATATTATCCTCAGGCCAATGGAATAGTTGAGGCTTTGAATAAGATATTGGAGAATGCACTGACAAAGATTTGCAATGTATAGCAAAATGATTGGATGTGTGTTGACCAATAGTATTATGGGCATACAAAACTACTTTGAAAAAGCTCACAGGTCAACAAGATCTATTGAACAAAAGGGAATGTGCCTTCAAAGAAGGAGCTACCAAACTAAAAGCTCAACTAGAGGAAGGAAACAAGGTAAGGAAGTTATTCAAGGACAAGGAAGATCAATGTCAAAAGTTGCAAGATGAAGTGACATCATTAAGAAATGAAGTCAATGAAAGGAGCACAATAATCAAGAAACTCAGAGATAGATCCAGTTACTATGAAAGTCTTGAAGCTACGATCCTCTCGCTAAAATAACATCTTGAAGAATCAAATAAGCAGAATAAAGAACTACTCTAAGCTCTTGAAAAACAAGAAAATGAAGTTCTTGAACTAAGACATCAGTTGGAAAAAGGAAGAAAAGCTGAAGAAAACCTGAAGAAGCAATATTATGAAAAGGAGGAGCAACATCAAGTTGAGGTAAATATTCTAAAAGATAACTTAGAAGAAAAGGATAATCTCTTACGATTTCAAGATAGTACTAAGATCTTGGATGATATTCTTAGTAATCAAAGGTCTCCTGCTATCAAAACTGGCCTTGGTTTTTATGAATCTGTTGAATATGAATCTAGCTCACAAGGAGAGGCAAGGAACTCTATTGAGAAATATAAAATAATCAACAAGGAAATGAGAGGACAACCTCGTCATCAGCCAAGGAAAGAAATTCTTCAAAGAAAATATTTTACTTCTCCGATGAATAATGTTGAATGTTATGTATGTCATAATCTTGGACATGTTGCAACCAGATGCAGAAGAAGAATGGTTCAAGACCATCACACAGAAAGATCATCATGTTCCAGGTGCTTTAAGGGATATTGCTTTGCTTGCAATATGTTTGGTCACAAAGTTGTTGATTGCTACAGAAGGAATATGAAACATGTAAGATGTTATGCATGTAACAAGCTTGGACATAAAGCAAAGGAATGCAGGAACAAAGTACAAGCACCATACCAAAAGGAGAAAACATCATCACACTTGAAGATATGGAAGAAGAAGGAAGTACACTCAGAAAGATGTGGCACAACACAATATACAGATATAACAGACTCAGAGGGAGCTGAAAGTGTAAAACTTCAGTGTCCTAAATCTCATACAAAAGTTTCATAAAGGGAAGTCATGTATATACGCGATTTAGTTACTGCACAGTTGCGTATATGTTAGTTTGAGGAAAAGTAGTAGGGACAGGCTCAGGAAAAAGGGTCTGATATGATTCAATCCATTATTTGCTCTATTTGATAATGGTTTCAATTTGTTGATGATGTGCGGAAATGTCTTGACACTTGTAAGATGTTTAAAAGTGTTTTTTTTTAATGATAATGATGCCTTGATACTTCTTGCTGATATATGCATGATTAGATCTGATAATAAGCAATATGGCACAGGTTCAGGGGAAGCATATGCTTTTAATAATGCATTGTTAGCATTATGGTTAGTAGTCCTTGGTGATGATGCTTATATGGCTAAATGATATATCTTGCTATGATATGGTTATGAGTTGTCCATGACAAAATATCATATGCTTCTTGGGGTTACATAGTTGATGTTCAGATCCGATTTGTGGTTGATTCTTTGATGATGCATATATGGTGCTTACATGGTGATCTTCATAAGGATAAGGAGAAGTAAAAAGCTTGAATACACATCTTCATTACTTGAAGATGAGTCACTCATATGTTGCTATCATCATATGCATAAAGATCATATAATACAGTTATGATGCAGGATTCCTATAGTTCTTGGCACTCATATGGATGAGGATTGTTTTTTTTTATGATATCAAGAAGTATTGCCAAATGATCTTGAGCTCAAGATACATAGTGTTGGATACATGAATGATTACTCAAAGTTTCATTGTTGGAGACATGATGATTATGATTTCTTACCTATATGATGATAGGTTGATACTTACATATGTTGATTGATGCAGATGTTCCCAAGTGATGATACTTGGATTATGCAGATCTTGATATTGATGAGATGGCTATGGTGTTTTTCAAATATGATATAATGTGAATGATTCTATATGTCATATGCAGAATTCTATTCAAAAGGATGATTTGATGCGGACATACCTTGTTGATGACTTATACACTAATGAACATATACAGGTTGCTGGTCTAGATGTTGTTGATAGATGCTTATGGAGGAGATCATACATTGTGTATGATAGTTGCTTATGACTATCATGATCTTATTTAGATGTTTGGTCTCTATTATAAATGTCATGTAAAGGTCACATCAAGACTCATGATGTAATAGTTTGTCTCTATCTATTGTAGTCATTTGATGAATCCCTTTTGGTCATATGATGTAATTTGTACCCGCACTATGCATGGGAAGGATGATGTAATATTTCAGTCACGTACAAACATTTGGTATCTGGCGTATCCCCACTTGGTTGGGTGAATGAGTCAATATTGGTATATCCCCACTTGGTTGGGAGACGGATGTATGTATGAGTCTTTGATGATAGGAAGGTCATTTATGATAGAGTCATGTTCTTCTTGTAGAACATCTTTTTGCAGACCTTGCTTACACTCAAGGGGAGCATGAACAACAAACTTTAGCAGAGCAGAGATTTAGCATGTACTCAGAGGGAGCATGGACATATTGGTACATCTTGGCATATACAAAGGGGAGTTCATTCAGAGATTTCAATAGGTACTCAAGGGGAGTATGGACAACAGAATGTATATTAAGGAAGAGAATATCTTGGCCCGCCCTTTGCCCTTGATGTCAAATGGGGAGAGTGACATGGTATGGTTGTTGCCATCAAGTCCAAGGGGGGAGATTGTTGGCATTATGATGCATGTGCTATACTTGATGGAAACCCACTCGTAGCATAACGAATCACTTATATATAACTAGATTAATCTACAGAAGAGATATTAGATGTGAAAAAATACATGAGATGCATGACAGCTCAAAGGAATCAGTTCAGATATAATAAAAAATGACAAATGATTAAGATGATAGTTCTCAGTATGGAAAGATAGCTTTGCCATCAAGTCCAAAGGGGGAGATTTTTGGAATTATGATACAAGTTTTGTCCTTGATGGCAACTCACACAGATGAAAGATCATAGTGCAGTAGGTCAGTAGCAAAGAATTGATGATCAGACTACAAAGAATGAAGAAAGAAAAGTATATACCCGGGTTCACTATATACCAAGTCGTGTACACACGCAGGTTCACTATATACCAAGTCGCATATATACACAGGTTCACTATATACCAAGTAGTGTATACATGCATGTTATACACATACAAAGTTGCGTATATTGTACACATGCACTTTCACGTAAGGAAAGGTGTGTACATGGTAGAAAACTAAGTTTTGGGTCCGTGGTATTTGGTCCATGGTATTTGGTCCTTGGTATTGCGTCTGAAGTGTTGAACCCAGGTATTGGGTCCCTAGTATTGGTTCTAAATGGTTTTGGACCATCGTATTGAGCAAAGCCTAACACTATAAAAGGAGAAGAAGATCATTAGGCAAAATAATGGAGAAAATCTTGAATATCTGATGAAGTATGTGATCCAGTATGCAGGTTATGGGCGCATGATGCTTTTCTTGATCTAAGCTAAGGAGGAATCTCAGCAGTTGATGGACAACAAAATATAAGGATAGATCGGGATCTAATGGTTTGGAATGAATCATCTTTATATGGTTTGATCATGTTTATTCGAGATCTGTATACTGACGCATGTAATGTTCTGATCTAGGTATAACTTAAGTTTGAAATAGCTGCAACTCATGAATGAATATTTATAGATGTATACGCTAGTCGACTATGATAGAAGCGCGTACATACGTAGGTTATATACATCTAAGTAGCATATAACATATGAGCTATGATGTTTGAAGTTACTGGTGGTTCTGGTTGTTGATGAGTTCTAATGACTGTTTACTAGTGTCAGTATTCTGCATATTTAGTTTGGTTGATTGTATTTAACTTCAGTATTGATGGATGAGATCTAATAATGGATCAAGATCATAATGACTTATCTTTATGTGATCTGATGGACTAGATTTGGTTGCTAACACACATATTATCTTTGTACATGTAAAGATCTGGGTATGTCTGAAGTCAGGAAGTGCAGCGAAGTTATAAGTAAGTAATTAATGACATATAAGCTGGTTCACTTTGGTGAAGTTGCGTATACACACTAGTTCAGCTCTTCCAAGTAGCGTATGCAGTCTGATGCATGATTTTTGATGATACAGTTAGATCTGAACATTGTTGCAGAGTTCTGTGTTCTACTTTGTGTTCTAGTGACTGCATTTTTTGTTGACAGGGTTTCAGTGATTCAATATTGGGTGATTCAGAGATTGGTGATGCTAGTGTTGATTGATTGTGTGCTTCAATGATATTGATGGGTCCAATATGAAAATTTGATGAAACGTGGCCTTCAGATTATGATGTTGTGTTCCATGAGTATGCAGTCTAAAAATTTATGAAACATGGTACCTGGAGGAAGAAAGTGAAGGTTGTAGCCTTCTCTAGGTCAACACCTATGTACTAGTACAAGAGCTAAGGGGGTGGTAGCTCCCTTCTAGTAGCAGAAGGAAATGAGTTAAGGTTGGAGCATTCAGTAGGCTGGCACCTACTTACTAGTAAAAGGATCGACTAATACAAGAGCTAAGGGGGTTGTAGCTCCTTTCCAGGGGAGGTTGTAGAATGAGAGAAGGTTGTAACCTTTTGCAAGTAGAAGCCTATGTACTGGTATATGAATGCACCAATACAGAAATATTGTAAAAGGAAGTTTCTTATTAAAAAGAAGATTGAGATGACTTGCAGTAGGTGGTTTTCACCCACATTGGGTTTCCACCTTACATCATGGTGTTCATGTGTGCTTCTTGTGTGTGATGATCTGTTTTGTTTTGCTGCACCTGTTTACTGTTCATACGATTAATAAAGTTCTGATGCACTAACTAAAGATCAACAACTTAATGGATTAACTGAATGATAAGTTTACTGGATATACACTAGTTGAATTAGACACAGTTGCGTATACACGCGATTTGACTTAACTGATGTAGAGTATATGAATCTGAATATGGAAATGAAAAAGTTATATTGATTTTATAATATTGATTCACTCCCCCCCCCTCTCTCAGTATTATTTCCAACATAATTTTCTGCAAGTGTGAAGTAGAGAATCATTGGAGTTCAGAGCCCAAAGTGAATGCCATGGAGCTTCATTAATTTTCTGACATTTTCAAAGTTTAGTTGTCGGTTAAGTGAGTCAGCATTTGATCCAGGTGGATGTGGTAGCCACCCACCTATCCCATCTAGACCCCCAACATTGTTTCTCTCATCATTTTCAGTTTCCTTAATTATACTGCCGTTTACTATTTTTAGCAGTTTTTCGGGTCCTAAACTTCTGGAGCCATTTTGAGGCCCTAAACGACATTTTTTGGGAAATCTACTGCTAGCAGTTTTTCTATTAAAAAAATCATCTTTTTCGTCGTAGTCCTTGGAGAGATCTTTCAAACAGGCTATCATGTGCGTCAAACGGAGATAATATGACCAATTCACAACCCTGGGAAGTTGGTTGTCCAACTCACCCCAAAACGGGGCCCACAATTTGGCGTTTCACCTTCTAGTGTTAGGTTTTGGGATGTGAAGGGTTTTCCATTATTTCTCAATAATAAATAGGCTTTCGAGCCTCACTGTAACACATTTTAGAATAGTTCAAAGGCATGTAGCCGACACATCTCTTCTTAGAGATAAGCTACCATCACCCTAGCTAGGTTATTTCCACTTCTATTTGTAAGCATATTTCAGTATTTTACAGTAATGAAATGAAGTATTATTTCTACTGCATATTTGTCTTTATTGTTATCTCTATATTTTATTGCGTTCCTGTTTAAATCTGGATTAGTGGTATCAGAGCGGTCTGCTTTTTCTCTGTTTTTCTTTGCATGTCCCCAACGAGGTCGGGATATAAGGAGTTAGGGCTTGAACTGGTCGAACCTTTGCAAGACCAGCCTCGCAAATCTCAGCGACCTCCCATGGCGGATGAGAGGAAAGACTAGGGGACAGGAGATCCTATCAAAATCTTGCTCAAAGAAGCCCTCGAGTGGCAAAGGAATGCGATGATGGATAGCTTTGTGGAAATCCTTCAGCGACTACCCAGAAGAAATGCATCGGCTTCAATCAGCTACTCTGGGAATGCCACACCGTTTAAGGTACAAGTTAATTATGAAATCCCCATCTTCGAGGGTCAAATAGACGCAGATGCCGTAGATAAATGGTTAAATCTGCTAGATGGGTATTTTTCTATTCATGAATTTTTGAGTCGGGAAAAGATTGTTTTTGCTCTTCTCAAAGCAGGCCCCCATGTCAAGGACTGGTAGGAAACATACTGCGAACAGAAGGATGAACGTACAGGCTCATTGTTTTTTGCCGCACCCACTTGGAATGACTTCCAGGATGCCATCAAGGAGCAGTACTACCCTGTCAAAAGCTATGAGGACAAATACATCAAATGGACCACACTGCGGCAGGGATGAGACCAAGATGTGCCAGAGTTCACAAACATTTTTCATACCCTTTGCACATAATTGGGTATCAAAGATTCTAAGCTGCATCTGGTACTCAAATACCGCAACTGCCTACAAAGATACATCCAGGAAGCGATGGAGTTCTTGAACATCTCCTCACTCGGCACAACATACCGATATGCTGTCAAAATCAAGAAAAAGTTCAAACAGAAGAAGCAAAAATTTGGATTTGCAAATCCGAATCCCAAAGGACAAAGCCAAGGTGGGGTGACCCAAGACAACCCCTCAAAGCCGCATGAAAAGAACACCACCACAAAGTCGAAGAAGGACACAGGAAAGTGGTGTGAGCTCCACAACAGTCCCACTCATAACACAAGTGAGTGTCGAACCAAGCAGTCGCTGGTGTCCAAGTTGAAGGCTTCCGAATCAGACGCATGTTTTGACCCTGACCTAGAACCTGACAAGGGGAATGGCAAAGGGAAGTAGATCAATGATGCGGAGCCCAGTGCCACTGTTGCCACTGCCAAGATCCAGAAAAATGAGCCCAAAGATCTAGAGGTGGGGGAACATCTTTTCCACTCACAGATGTGGGTGAAGGGTTTGCCGTTGCAATTCATTGTCGACAGAACCTCATTTTAGTAGAGGTCGTGAAGCGGTTGGGCCTACCAACTACACCACACCCACAACCGTATAGTATCGGGTGGCTTCACTAAGGACGAGATATCAAAGTTCGCCAGCAGTGCCGCCTTCCCTACAGCATCAAGCTCTTCACAGATGAGGTATTGTGTGATGTTACACCTTTGGATGTTTGTGACGTATTATTAGGCTAGCCATACTTGTGGATGTGACATACTGTGTATGAGTCAAGGCCTCGCGCGGTCATTATTTCTTTGGATGATTCATTATACAAGATACCAGAGGTAGCCCCACCTACCACCACCTCTTTGATCACTGCTAAGAAAGGCAGCAAACTCATCTCACAGAAAAGGAAATTTATTTTCTGTCTGGTTCGCTCCCAAAGTAAGGGGAAGATCGTTGCTACATCCATGACCCCCACAAAGGGTTCCTCCGTGCAGCAGAAGCAACATAAGGATACAGTCATGATAGAACATAGGAACAACTTCTCCTTACCTAAATGGGTACCACACAAGTTTTAGGTGGGTGACAAAGTTTGGTTACATTTACAGAGGGAGCGCCTTACCAGAACCCATCAGAAACTCAAACCACTTCGACATGGTCCTTACACCAGTAACAAGGTTACGGGCAACAATGATTTGAAGCACAACATTCCTCCATTCCTTCACTTTCACCGAGTGTTCAATGTGGACCATTTCCGACCATGCTCCCCACCATTTCTAGACACATCAGAGATTGCAGAACAGCTCACCAAAGACCCAGCTCAGCAGAAGCTTCCTCATCTCAGGGAGGAACTCAACGCAATGGGGACCATTACTTCTTAAGGGGGGAGGAATGATCCAGGTGGATGTTGGTGGCCACCCACCTATCCCATATGGACCCCCACCATTGTTTCTCTCAGCATTTTCAGTTTCCTTAATTATACGCAGTTTACTATTTTTAGAAGTTTTTCGAGTCCTAAACTTCCAGAGTCGTTTTGAGGCCCTAAACGACGTGTTTTTGGGAAATATACCACCAGCAATTTTTCTGTCGAAAAATGTCTTTTTTGTCATAATCCTCGGAGAGATCTTTCCAACGAGCTATCATGCGCATCAAACAGAGATAATACGACCAATTCGCGACCCCGGGAAGTTGGCTGTCCAACTCACCCCAAAATGGGGCCCACAATTTGGCGTTTCATATTCTAGGGTTAGGTTTTGGGATGTGAAGGGTTTTCCATTGTTTCTCAATAATAAATAGGCCTTCAAGCCTCATTGTAACATAGTTCAGAGCAGTTTAGAGGCATGTAGCCGACACATCTCTTCTTAGAGATAAGCTACCATCGCCCTAGCTGGGTTATTTCCGCTTCTATTTGTAAGCATATTTCAGTATTTTACAGTAATGAAATGAAGTATTATTTCCACTGCATATTTGTCTTTATGGTTATCTCTATATTTTATTGTGTTCTTGTTTAAATTCGGATCAACATTGAGTCTCTTTTCAGTCAATTTCAAGTTAGTTTTGAATCATTTTGTGTTATTTGAGTTGTCAACATTCAGTTTTGCATTTCAGTTTATGTTTTTGACCGTATTGGCCGACATGGATAGGCTCTTGGTATATGGTGTTCTTGACACCTCCAAGGAGCTTCCATCCCCAATAAGGCTGATGTTAGAGTAAGTATTTGCATACTACCATAAGTGATCAAAACTCCTCTTTTCATATCATATTATGGTACCATTCTGAAATTTTTGTCATTCCACCTAGGTCCTCATTCAAATATTTACTCACTAATGGTAGCTCTAGTCAAAAAACCTCACTCTCCCTCAAAATTAGATACTTTTTGGCCCACCTTCATGTCTTACTAAGCATACATCAATCGTAAGAGCTCATTTAATCATGTCTTTATGTCAGTCAAGTCACCATGAAGTCTGCTCACTCAAGGTTTTCATTAGGTCTCTAGGTTTCACTGTTCCAAGGTCTAATAAAACACCATTTCACTACATAAGGCCATCAAAAAATATGAGAGTGAATGAAATAATATCCATTCTTCATTTAAATAGGATTTGAAAACATGTACCATGGTTGCCCAAGTTCTAATTTTCACTTCAAGTATGAGTTTTTTTTTTTCACAGTGTAATTTTATTCCAAAAGCATAGATGTAATTCTATTTTAATTCTATTTGTGTAATTTTATGTCATTATATGTAATAAGTAACTTTTATCAAGCTGCTAACTCAGTTCCACATGCCAATTGGACAATAATGTCAAAACAAAAGTGTCAGCTCTAACAATCGATCAATCTGCAAAGCAAAAACACAAGGTAAAGGGGTATTAGTGCAATGTTTCAAAATCACTTTAAAACATTAGAAAATGGGTTTTAAATCAACAAAATAAAATGATATCAAGTATTTAAAATCCTCAAGACATCCATTTGCCCCTCATTTGCTGTTGTCATGGTTGAACAACCTCAACAAAGGAGAAATTTTCGAGTTTGATAAGTGAAATCAGCAAAACATAGCTTTTGCTGCGTGTTTGGAAACTAGAGGGTGCGTTTGTGTATTATGCTACGCGATTCAGTGTCATGTTGCATATTTGACAAGGAGGGTGCATTTTAGTTGTGCATTGTGAGTTTGACTAGATTTTCTCTCTAGCCTCTAAAAAAAGTGCTATTTCCTTAGATGCTTCAGTTTGGTTGTTTTCTTCCTCCAAGAAAGTAAGTAACACTAAATATACCCTCCTTACATTTCAAAAGTCATAAATTCATGGTGTGAAGTCTCTTGACTGAAATTTGGAGTTTTCAAACCTGCAAACCCTAGTTTCATTCCACTGCTTCCAATTTCACTCCCTAGTACTTCTATTCCCTTCCTATATCCCTATATCCCATATCATTTTACTAACTCTGAAATCCCTTTATTCCCAAAACCCTAAGACCTAGGTGTTCTATTTACCTAGGCTCCCAAAACCCCTAACCTATAATAAAATTACCTATGTCAAATCCCTTTACATTCTCACTCCCTATCACTTCCCTTACATTGTAAACCCCTTCCCTCATCTCCCTGAATTTTCCTACATCATTCCTAACTGCCTACACCTATATTCCACTATCATTTCATCTCCCTAAGGTTTTAAAATCAAGACAACATGTCAGAAGAAGAAAACATAACTGTTACACAGTAATTTATCACTGCCTTCCTGTCAGTCACCCTGCTGTGCCCAGAATTCACAGTCACTAAGTGCTTGCTCCCTAAACTGGCTTAAAAACCCATTTTTCCAAAGTTTTGTCCATCAGCGCGTCTATTCCTAAAATAACCGCGATGACAGGCGCCTTCCAGTGTATGCTGTGCGCTGCCAGCGCGGAAGAACATCACTTTTCCGCGATGGTCGACAGCGCACCTTTTCCGTGTGCTTCCGCGCTGACATAACTGTCTCAGTTGTTGAGATGCGCCGACAGCGCGACAGTATCCTCATAATCCGCGCTGATCCAGTTTGGGCGAATTTGTTCAAACAACCAGCCTTCCAGATCACTCCAGGCTTGGTTGTTAGCTTTGAGAATGTCGACTCCCTTCTATGGCATGTCTGTTCGACCCTTCCCAACAACTCCCCTTGAAGATAAGCTCATCCTTCCACCTTTTGAGGAGACTCCTTCTCCTATATAAACTCTCACCATTACCATGAGCAGCTAGTTAGACTTAGCTTGGAATAGCTTGGATTGTGCAGAGCTTGTAGTGCTCAGATTGCTGCTATAGGTTTGGTGTGCTAGGTGTGGAAGTGATTGATTGCTTAGGGAAGGTTTTTTGCGACTTTTGTGTGAGAGAGAGAGTTGTTTGTATTGGGAGAATTATCCTCAAAGGTGAATGCTTGAGATACATGCTGACTGGCCCCTCCTGAGAAGGTTACCGACGTCAGAACATTTGGTTGTACTCTTCTCTATTCTGATTAATAATAGATGACTACTATTATTGTTCCATTCTCGTTTGTATATGCAATGGTTAAATGTGAATTATATCTTTTCTGACTGATGTATGGTTGCTTTTACTAGATTTCACGCTTGCGTTTGCTTTCTCTTTGTGTGTGCAGGTATCTATTTGCGGGGATCGCGGAAGATTGTGACCAGCTGAAGCGAAGGAGCGAAGGCAACATCCCTTCGTCAAACGACAGCGCAGGAATCCAAGTAGGTGCTCTTTACCTCTTGTTTAATTGCAATTAGGAACATGCGTAGCAGCATTGTGTGATTATTGCTAGACCCCTGCTGGGCTAGTAGGGATCGCCTCTACCCGTAGAGGGGATTTACCTCTCCAACAATTTGGCGACTCCGCTGGGGATCAGCCTTTTTGTCTCTTGAGTCAACTTTTGTGTTTGGATTTGATTGACCTCTTTCCGAGTTTTTGGGATTGTCTCTGTTGCTTATGAACTTTCTGGGTGTTTCTGGGAAACATTTTTATTGTTGAAAAGCTCCTGCCTTTGGTTTTGGAAGTTTTTATTTTGGCTTTCCTTGTTTTTTGCTCTCAGCGCGTTTTAATTCTGAACAGTCGCGCTGACATCGCGACCCTGTTCTTTGGTTTTCTCTTCATCGTGCCTGTACGACTAACAGTCGCGCTGACCCCGTTTCCAAGGGCAGCGCGCTTTATTCGTGTCCTTCCGCGCTGACATCGCGCCCCCGCTTCTTTGTGGTTTTCGTCATCGCGTCTGTGTGTTTTATTTCCGCGCTGACCTCATTTTTCTGAGACAGCGCGCTTTATCCCTGTCCTTCCGCGCTGACGTCGCAAAGTTGCTACAGGCCTCCCCCTGTCAGCGCCGAGTTGCTGAAGGCTACCCGCGCTGAGCCTGAAAAATTCATTTTTGACCAAATTGGCCTCCTAAACCTCTTGCTGTGACTTTCCCTTCTTCTCTCCGCCTGTCTAATGACTTGTTTTTCACTGTCTGAACATTGAACTGCTTGATTACGGAGCTTGGCCTCATAGGGTTTCATTTTTGCTCAGTTCTTTGGTTTGCAAATACCTTCCCTTCTTTGACTTTCACTGCTTGGTTCGTGTTTCCATCCTTACTTTTGCAATTGCTGGATTGTGTCGAGTCTCTAATTGACTGGTCGTGACTCTCGTCCATCGGGTGTTTGCTTTTTTCTATTGATTTCGCACTCTAGCCCTAGGACATCTAGAGGCTGTGTGTGTGTCAAGCCTACCGTAGGATCTCTATTTGCTTGATTGACCAGCTGGTTCTAGACTTGTTTTCGCATTTGTTCAGTGATTGTTGGAGTGTTTTGGATTGTGTTTCCAAGTGGTCCCTTTTCGCTTCCTCCTTGCTTGCAATCCTTGCTTGTCTTGCAGAGCTTAGATCACATAGCTCGTGCATTGTTTTGTTTCTTTTGATTTGGAAACTTTGGTTGAGTCTTTTGGGAACTTTGTGTGCTCTCATTAAGTAGTTTACTTGGTGTTCAGGTTCCTCCAAATTCCTTTAGGTGCTTTAAAAGAAATCAAACTAGTGGCTTGTTTTAAAAAAAAATTTGAAAAGGAAAAGAACATTTCGTTGGCTTGCATCTTAAAAAGAAAAGTTTCCTTTCCTCGCTTTAGTTGCATTTAGCTGCTTGTTTTTTTGGTTTGATTTAAAATTCTTTGCTCTCTCGTAGCTAGAATTCATCGAACAAAACGAAATTCTTTTGCATATAGATTGCATCTAAGTAATTGTGAGCGAACATACGATAGAGCTTGAAATCGAAACTTAATCTCAAGATCAATTGTAAAATGAACCAAATGAATCTAAAAACGCATTGGAACTAAACGCAAATATCTAGAGGTCTAGGTTAGAGACGTGTTCCGGCGTCTTAAAACATAGTCACTGTTGTTTCACATTAGGTTGGGTGATTCCTCCTTCTGTGACTCGATAGTGGTCTAACAGGGACTGCGCTCCCACGTACCGTCGCGTATATAGGGAGACCCCACTAGGCTTTTATCCTTTATCCATAGGAAGCCGAGTCGGCCGCCCTACGATTCGCAATGCAGTGAACACAGCATTCACGAATATTGACCACCCGTACCCTAAAAAGTATTCTGTGGCTTTGCGAAAAGTTTGGCACACCTTCTACCTAGAGTTCCAGAGCAGTCGCTTTTGATCCTTTTCGGACTCCCTAAACGAAAAAGGTGCCTGTGAGCGTCTTGTCACTTCGTGCTCATTAAACATTCGAAGGAGACTGAAGTCATCTTTTTGTCCTTTTCTCGACTCCCGAAACATGAAAAGGTCAAGTTTGGTTCTTGCGTATTAAAATTAATTTGGCCACGATAACATTACCCTTTCTAGATCTTGTGTGCGATAGTTTTGAGTAGGGTTTTATCGGTAGTTTCCTTTAGGAGTTCTAAGGGGTCTGGTCATCCTGGCTGACTCATCAACCCCTGGTCTAAGTGATCAAGGTTCTCCGTCCTCTGTTGCTCCCGAGGTACCAGTTGTAAGCGGTACTCTTCCCATTGTTCCGAGTATCCAGCCCATCAACGTACGTGCCCCAGGCAACCCAGATTACATAGGGGATTGGAATCCCGTCTGGAAGCCGGAACATACCCCCCGTACCCCTCGTACCCCTCTCGGTATGTCATCTCCAATGGAGGAGACAGCTTCCAGTACCGGTGAGACACCCGCGGTCATAGACATCGAGACCCCGATCCCGGCCTCCTCTCCCCTCCCTTCACAATATCAATCACTGAGGGACAGGTATGCCGCTAGAACAACTTCGACGACTATATGGGATCCTAGTCTCGCTGCCTCCATCGGACCTTTTGTTTCGCAGCCCCTTTTTCCACCCCTTACGACAGAGCTCAACACGCCCGTCACCTCAGTTCCCACTCAACCTACTGTTTGTATAGCGCATTCGACTCTGGTCGTCAGTGCTGTACCGGTTTCCTCGTCTGAAAACCCTCAAGCTGGTTCTTTTGTTGGAGGAATTCCAGGATCAGGACCGTATGATGCTTATGGGGAACCTATAACGGACCCGGATTACGAAGGTCCTTTCTTCTACTATGATGAAAATGGTGAGTTTCTTGAGGACATCTCAAGTCTCCCTCGTCGCCCTTTTGAAGAAAACGAGGAACCTTTGAATGTCGTGTATGATGACACTACTGTGTTCTATGGAAACCGAGATCCTCCCCGCCAGCCCATAGGACCACCCAATCAGGGCCCGCCATTCCACGTGCAAAACCCCCAGGGGCAACCACTGTATGGCCCGCCCGACCCAGGACAATCTGGGCACCCACAAGGTCAACCTTACCAGGAACAACCTATGGGCATTGGAGGTCCGCCATATCCATATCAAAATCAACCTACTGGGCAACCAGAGCAACCGTCTTTTCAACAAGACCAACTTGGTTTCCAGCAAGGGTACCCCTCTGGACAAACTGGCTCAGTTTACAATCCTCCAAATCAACCAGCCGTCCAGCAAGGGTATCCCCTTGGGCAGGGTGGACGACCCTATGTACAACAGGGCCAACCTACCGCCCAGTTTGGTCAATTCCCTGGGCAGGGTGGACAACCCTATGTTCAACAGGGCCAACCTACCCCTCAAATCACGAATCCTTCTGGGCGAGGGGGGCAACCTGCTATACAGCAAGGCCAACCCTCCGCTCAGCCCATACACCAAGGAGGGCAGCCTGCCATACAGCAAGCCCAGCCCTCTTCCCAACCCGGTTACGCTGGGGGCAAACGGGCCAACCATCTATACAGCCAAATCAACCCGTTGTTCACCCTCATCGTCAACCTGGACAAGCTGGCCAACCTCGACGTCAACCAGCTATCTAGCCAATTCGACCACCCGTTCCGCAAAGACAACCCTTGGTGGCACATGGACAACCTGGCGCCCAGCAAGGCTATCCTGCTAGCCAACCAGGTCCATCTCGAATCCGACCAAGTCAACCCTCGGGACGTATGGCTCAACCTCAGCCGGTTCAAGGACGCTACTCTGGGCCTCAAACTCAAACAGGTTATCAACCTTCATACCAAACGCAGCCTGCCTACCAGGCTCCGTATGAGACCCAGCAGTCGCATGGCTACCAGCAACCCCAGGGGCAAAATCAGTATGCTCCTTATCAAAATTATCAGCAACCACAGGTCACTCCTTATCAAAATTATCAATATGGTCAACCTGCCGGACAAGCCGCTAATTCATGGGGAGCTGGGGGGCAAACACAGGGACAATCGTCCGCATATGGACAAAACTCCTACGGACAAACTCCCTATGCACCAGGTCCTTTTGGACCAGGTCCATCGGGACAGAATTCCTACGCGCCAGGTCCTTTCGGGCCCGGCCCATCCGGACAAAGTTCGTGGGGGCAACCCCAATCTGGGTGGAACCCTAATATCGCCTCGAATCCTCAGCCACAGATGTCCTTCAACCCGCAGCTACCATTTTTGGCTACGTTGGAGCTACCCGATGTGTCCAAGTTAACAAACGATCCTATTTTGCATAACTCATATTGGCCTCCGGTTCCGACTAAGATACCAGGTGACTGTCCAAAGTTTGATGGCAAAGCCGGAGAGGATCCTCAAGCCCATGTAATGACTTATCACCTTTGGTGTTCATCTAACTCATGGCTTGATGATTCTATCCGACTTCGCCTCTTCCAGAGGACTCTCACCGGGTCAGCTGCAAAATGGTACATCGAACTCAACCGCGGCATGTTTTCAGACTTTAACTCGTTGGCTATGGCCTTTTTGACCCATTTTTAGTTACCCATTCGGTACGAGACTGGGACCCATTTGCTCATGTCTCTGAAACAGGATACGGCAACGCACATCTCCGATCATATACATGAGTGGAGAAGGCGTCGTCGTTTGATTAAATTTTGGATTCCTGATTAACTCCTGACCGACTGGTTTACCACGTCCTTCGTCCCTAAAATTGCCAAAGATATTGCAATGGGGGCGTGTGTAACTGAGGAGCAAGCAATCACGCGAGCTCAATACCTTGACTTAGTGTATTCTCAGTCAGGTACTTTGTATGACTATTTGCCAGATGCCCCGAGGCCCGGACAAACCAAAGCTCCACCAAAGCCTTCCGTTGATGGGGATATTGGCTCCGTGAATTCATCAAGTAAGAAATCAACCGCGAACCCTGGGAAGCAGAAACAAAACGCCTCTAACGAGAATGCTTATCAGAACCCATCTATTCCTGGGAATACCTCCGAGGTAAATGCCGTTCAGTGCACCGCGGCAGACAAATCCTCGAAAGGCAAAAAGAAAGGAAAGGCCAAAGAAAAATCTGGACAACCAAAGCAGAATCCTCCTAAACCTCCCTCCGAGGAAGGAGCCAAACGGAAGCCTAAGTATCCTTGTCTCATTTGCGAGGAGGATCACTACACCAAAGACTGCCCCAGGCGGTCCAAGGTTAGTCGGCTTTTGAAAGGTGCTTCAGGGTCCCCTGCCGTGCTTAAAGAGCCTTTCCCATCCCAGCAGACTCATCAGGTGACAGACCCCTCTCAATCCTCTTCCTCGTTCGGTTCTCAAGTGTTCATGGCTGGAACCATTCCCATCCATGTCACGACTCGAGCGAAAGATTATCCATCTTCAGCCCGGAAAGAGCCAGAGGTCCCCTCCAGCGCTCCTATGTCCAGTTCTGGCCCTCTTCACATTGAACGGCCCAGCACCGAGATGATCCCCCGACCCCCTCCTAAAGGTGTACTCAGGAAGTCATCTTATAACCCCAATGCTCGTGCCGCCCAGCATTATAGCATTGTCGAGGACTTAGCTCAGGCTCCGTCTGCTATGTCCGCTTTAGAAGTCCTCTAGAGCTGCCCCTCCCAGAGGAAGTCCCTGCTATCAGCGATTGGTGGCATAGACCCGGCAGATTCGGATTTAATTTCTTTTGATCTCGAAGGTTTCACGCAGAGATTGCCTCATCAGGTGGCTTTCCTTATACAAGTTCTCATCAAAGGCAAGACGATTCATCGTACTGTCATTGACGAAGGAGCTTCAACCTGCATCATGTCGGTTGCTTGTTGGAAGGCTATTGGTTTGCCTGCTCTGAGCCAGTCTCCCACCACCCTAGAGGCTTTCGATGGAAGAGAATCTCGTCCACATGGTATCCTCCCACGTTTACCTATCTCTTTAGAAGGGAAAACGGTAGAAGTCGAGGTTGAAGTCGTTGACGCTAATCTCACTTACAACCTCCTCCTTGGACGAAGCTGGACTTATGCCATGCAAGCCGTGGCTTCCTCCTTATTCCGTGTCGTTCGCTTCCCCCATCAAGGGAAAATCGTCACAGTGGACCAGCTGTCCTTTTTTGCTTCCTCTTCTGAAGGGAATGTACCATTCGTAGAGCATACCTCCAAATCGCTAGTGAGTGTGGGTGCCGGATTATTTAAAGATCCCTCCTTAATGGGAGTCTTTCCCCTCCCGCCTCCAAATCTCGCCTCCGTTAACATGATCACAGTACGTTCTGATCCATGGGTTCTCCCTCCCTTGAGTCAGGAAGACTCTTGGGGCGAGATGATGCCGTTGAGCCCTGCCGAGCTCAACTACATCGAGATAGTCGCTGCATCGGCTTCACCCCCTGAACCTGCTCTTCCAAGCAGCGTTCCCGATTCATCTGACCCCTTCCCATGGTTGGGAGAAAAGGCTACTTCGGATCCCCTGAAGGAATCATTTCCCTCCGACGAGGCTATCATCGAGACTATGTCTCCCGAAGAGCTCCCTTGGTTAGATCACCAACATCGCTCTTCGTTTCTCCCTCCTCATTCGGAAATGGCCACATGTCTCGGACGATTTGCTTCATGTGTCCCATCTATCCCTCTCCAAATGCCTGTTCAGCTATATCACGTGCCTTCGGAAGGAAACATGGGTAACATTACGCAGACTTTGGCTATCGACATCTCTGTCAAAACAGGGGTCGTCGAGAATATTTACATTGGAGTCACATGCACTCCTGAGGAAATTCAACTTTATACAGATTTATTTCGTGAATTCCGTGATGTTTTCGCATGGTCTTACGAGGAAATGCCCGGCATTGACCCCAGTATTGTGGAGCACGAAATCCCTACCTATCCCGGCGCTAAGCCTGTTCGTCAGCGTTTACGCCCAGTGCACCCTCGAAAGGCTGCAGCCATCAAGGCCGAAGTCGAAAAACTCCTTCGAGCTGGTTTCATTTATGCCATTCCTCTCACGGAGTGGGTATCTAATATAGTCCCTGTGAATAAAAAACAAGGCACTATTCGGGTTTGTGTTGACTATCGCGATATCAATCGCGCCTTTCCAAAAGATAACTTTCCTATGCCTTTTATTGATCAGCTTATCGATGATTGCGCAGGAAGCGAAATTTATTCGTTTATGGACGGCTTCTCTGGTTACAACCAGATCAACATAGCCCCCGCAGACCAGCACAAGACTGCTTTCATTTGTCCTTGGGGCACATTCGCTTACAAGAAGCTACCTTTCGGTCTTAAAAATGCCGGTGCCACTTTCCAGCGTGCGATGTCGTATGCTTTTCATGATATTCGACACATCGTACAGCCTTACCTGGATGACCTACCCGCTCATTCAGCCAAATGTCAAGACCATCCATCTCATTTACGCGAAATCTTTCTCCGCTGTCGACACTACCGTATTCGACTCAATCCGCATAAGTGTGTCTTCTGCGTGGAATCTGGCCGACTACTCGGGTTTATCGTCTCCCGGGAGGGCATCCGTCTGGATCCCCTTAAAGTCGAGGCCATCTTGAATCTTCCTCCCCCTGCCTCTCTACAGCAGTTACAGAGCTTGCAGGGGAAAGCCAATTTTCTCAGACGATTCATCCCAAATTATGCCGAGGTGGCTAAGGGTTTCACACGATTATTAAAGCGAGACACGCCCTTTCGTTGGGACGCTATCGCTCAACAATCTTTTGAGCATCTTAAAGACCTCCTGGTCTTAGCTCCGCTCCTAAGACCTCCAAATTACCACCGTGACTACACCCTTTACTTGGCCGCTGCCGATACCACCATCGGCATGGTTTTAGTGCAAGACGAAGATGATGGCACTGAGCACGTTGTATACTATCTTAGCCGCAACCTTCTGGATATGGAGACTCGCTATGCATATGTCGAGAAGTTGGCATTGGCCGCTGTCTGTGTCGTCCAACATTTCCGTCATTACATCCTGTTGCGCACAACGACCGTGGTCTCTGATTGCAACCCCATGACCTACATCTTGTCACGTCAGTTGCTGGGGGGAAAATACTCGAAGTGGATTGTAATCCTCCAAGAGTTTGACTTGGAATTTACTGCCGCCAAGTCTAAGAAATCACTGGTCTTCGCTGAAATGCTCTGTTCCTTACCATCTCAGTCTGCACCATCTCGTTCAGAGGAGCATATTCCGGATGAAACGCTATTTCTCATCAGCACTCTCGACCCATGGTACAGGGACATTATCGTATATTTACAAACATCTTCGTTTCGTCCCAACACATCGAAAGATGCTCGACAACGAATTCGTCACCAAGCCCAACCATATTGCATTTTGGGTGACACCCTGTACCGCCTCGGCGTCGATTCTATTCTTCGCCGATGCTTAACCCTCGAGGAAGCTGAGCGAGTCTTGAATGACTGCCACTCCGGCGCTTGTGGCGGCCATATGTCCGGATACGCTACCGCTCAGAAGATCCTCCGTGCTGGTTACTTCTGGCCTTCTATCTTCAAGGATTGCATCCTTGCTGTACGCGCATGCCATGAGTGCCAGGTTTATCACCGGAAGATGCGTGCACCTGTTGCACCACTGCACCCTGTCGTAACCGTAGGTCCATTTGCAAAATGGGGCATCGATTATACGTCCTGTAACCCTCGTTCGGCCGGGGGGCATGGGTACATTATCGTTGCTGTGGATTATTTCACCAAGTGGGCCGAAGCGATGCCTACATTAAACGAAGACGGTCACACAGCGGCGTAGTTTTTATTCAATCATATCATCACTCGCTTCGGAGTCCCTCAGGCTATTGTTACAGATCACGGAAAGCATTTCCGAAATCATATGATGATAGAATTGACGACCCAGCTAGGCTTGCGTCAAGATAGTTCGTCACCGTACTATCCTCAATCTAACGGTCAAGTCGAAGCCGTGAACAAAGTTTTGATCACCATGCTTCAACGCACCGTCAATACACACAAGTCAAACTGGTATCTAATGCTTTTCCTGGCCTTGTGGGCCTACCGGACTTCTGTGAAGGATGCCACCGGTTTCACCCCGTTTCAACTGGTCTATGGACTGGAGGCTACCCTTCCCGTTGAATGTGAGATTCCTTCATTAAAATTAGCTGTCGAGTTGCTTCCCAACACCACTCCGGTGGAGGAACGGCTTCTTTACCTAGAACGGTTAGACGAGACTCGTCGTTTGGCTTCTCTGGCCATCGAAGCACAGAAGAAGAGAGTCAAAGCTCACTTCGATCAGAATATTCATCCTCGTTCCTTCGTTGAGGGAGACTTAGTACTGCTCTACGATCAAGCTAAGGATAAGCTGGGGGCAGGAAAACTCGAATCCATGTGGTTAGGTCCCTACATCGTGAAACGTGTTTTACAAAAGGGCGCATATGAGTTGATTGACTATGAAGGAAATCCTCTTGACAAGCCCCGTAACGGGCTGTATCTGAAGAAATACTATGCATAGTTGCTCACATTCACTTTGTATATACGTGTGTTTTTGAGTTTTTAGTGCATGAGTTTCATTTTTCTTTGGTATGAAGGCGTGTTTTGCCCCTTATTATGCTTTCTCTTTCCTGCGCAGATGTCCAGTACCCCTTATGTTGGTTTCGCTGATGGTGCCTGCCGTAGCACTTGTAATTTGTCTTCGGCAGCGTGGGTGATCTACGATCCTCACGGAGAGTTGTTAGATCTTCAGGGTGTCTGCCTAGGTCGTACCACTAACAACGTTGCCGAGTACAGCGCTGTAATCAAATTACTAGCCGAAGCAGTTGATCTCGACATCCGAGAGCTAGTGGTGAACCTGGACTCCCAGCTGGTTGTCCATCAACTCAACGGACGATATTCCGTCAGAGACCAGCGCATATTAAGGTTGTACCTACGTGTAAGATTGTTGGAACGGAATTTTGATTACATTACTTATCAGCACATTCCGAGACGATTAAATACGTTGACTGATGCATTGGCAAATCATGTATTAGATAGACATTTGCGTAACAGATAAACATCATACAGGAAAGGATAGATAGCATAGTAAGACCATAAGCATGTGTAAATAAATCATTTCAAGCATAGTTTGCATGTGTGTGCTTTTAAGCTTGCATTAAAAAATATAAAATCCGTGGGTCATGAGTTGTGCAAATTCATACATAAGATCACAATTGTACTGAATAAACACATAACATAACTCATCATCATATGTAACCGTGACTCATCCAAAAACCGGTATGTATATATATATATATATATATATATATATATCGTGTGGCGCACTGAGGCGCTCAAAAATAGATGTGCATGTCCAAAAATCTCAATACATCTGAGTCATATGTCTCAAAATAACAGTGGAAATAAAACCTAGACAACTAGTCAGCTGGATGATGCTCTCTGTAGTACACAGCTGCTCGTGCTACCCGCCTCAGAAGACGGTGCACCCTGGGTTCCACTCCCACTGTATTGATCTGATGCTCTAAGGGGACCTCTTCGACCCCCTGGTAGTCAGGCACCCCCTCCAGCAACCCCTCAAGGTTGCGAGCCACAGTCTCCGACGCGATAACCCCTGGAGGGGCTAAGGCCAAAGCCCTGGCTCCCTGTCCGTCTCTCTGTGCCGTGGCAGCCAGGCCAACCGGTCTAGTAGGCCCCACATCTGCATAACAAGACATTTATTAGGACATGTACATAAAAAATTGAAAAAACATTGCAAAACTCAAAAGTCAAAAGTGACATACCTGCATCATCCCACTGTTCACCTGGGGGCAGTACCAGATCAGGGTCATTGCGGAAATCCATGCCCGCATATGGCCAATCCTGCACGAAGATCTCCTGCTGATCCATCCAGTCTCTGAAAAATGCTCCCCAGCTATGTGGCCGGCCGCCACCCCCACGTGGCATGATATGAGCCCATCGTGAGGCCCTCGTCTCCCGAGGATCCCTGGGGGCATCCACGGCCATCGTCTGCAGCCGCATGGCTGGCACTCGCTCCAGAATGAGCGGGACCAGGATCGATCCATAGCCAAACTGCTTTGTCTCTCCGCGACGGCAGTTACTCAGTTGCCTCTTCATGTTGTTGGTCACCGCCGTGCACCAATCAAACACTGTAGGCTCGAGGCAATCAAGAGCTAGCACGAGATGAGTCTTTGAGGCCTCATGATTGGCCATACTACCCGCTGCCCGGGTCACCATGAACAAGATGGTGCGAAGCACTATGTCTCTCACTGTGGGGATTGCTACTTTCCCACTTCGCGTCTTCACCGCCTCCGGGCAGACTCGAGCCATCAGATCATCTAGAGTGCCACCGCTAGGTCGCTGCCCCTCCAAAATGGGCCTCGCACCTCGGCGCGACAGCCCGGTCAGGAAAAAGATATCCATATGGTCAAACTCAATGTCGTGACCACGGATGGTGAATTTCATATCCACCGGGTTCCATGCTCTAATCAGTAGCTCAAGAAGATCGTGCTGAGCTCTCAGGCACGACGTGAGGAAGAATTTCATAAAACCGCAAGCCCGCATGGCATTGCAGCAATTCACATCCCCCCAAGCGACTATATCTTCCACGTCGTGGACTCTTTCCTGCCATTGGAAAGCCATGATGCCCTGCGCAAACCATAAAAACAAGTTAGAAGTGCTGGCTTTGGAAAATTCACGTTCATTTTAAAAACAAAAAAATTTTCCGCGCCAGCGCGGCTGTTTTAGAAACAGCCGCGCTGACCATGGCAGCCCTTCGTTAAATTTCGAGATCAGCGCGGAAGAACACGGGTTTTCCGCGCTGACCCGAAGTTGGCCACGTTTTGTTCTAATTCGGTCAACGCGACCCCATGGGGGATATCCGTGCTGACCGAGGGCGCATCCATGCACCAAGAATTTGCCCAATTGGGCTGATTCAACCGTTAAAATCCTATTAAAATTGACCAAAATGAAGGGCAAGGGAACGAGAACCTACCTGGAAGAAGCGGTTCGGAAAATGGTCTCTGTACGGGCTGGGAATCGCTTCGTCAACTTTCTGGCTCCTCCACGTCCTTCATGTTCCAAAATAGTGAAATGGTAAAAATGACTTATTACTCCCCCTATTTATAGTAAAAACTCCTAAATTGCCATATTTTTTGGGTTTTTACCATTTTTAACCATAACTCTAGCCCTGAATTTGTTAAATGCATGTCTTACACATATCGAATGGATTTATGCGGGTAGTGCTCTTGTGCAGGTTCAGGTAAAACAACTTGGTCATGACGGTCCGCCGTTCGTGTGATCCCCAAATGTGTCGTCTCTAAGCTCTTTTCCGACGTTAAACAAGAGAAGATAGCCGATCTTCCTTTTAGCTCGTTAAAAGGAATGAAAGGCGGTCGTTTTAAGCTCTTTTTCTGACCGTTCGACCAAAAAGATTGCCGGGTGTTTGTCGTTTCGCGCTCGATATCGGCTCTAAAACGACGTGTTCTCGACCACTTTTTTACTTTTTCAGGTCGAAGGCACTATTCATGAAAAGTACTCCTCGGTTGTAATGGCCGGGCGGTTCTTTCGAGCATAGTTTTATACTTTTTCGGGCTCGAGAGACACAACTGTATGAAAAAGGACCCCCCTGGAGTCTCCTTTTCCGCATTCTTTTCAGACTCTCGAAACAAGAAAAGAGGCCGAGTTTTTCCTTTGTCAGGCTTGTTAAACACTCAATGACATCGGATATTGTCGAAATGACACACATCAAGCATATGTTATCCCCGTCAAGCTTGTCATCCAAAAATAATCGGGGTACCTGCCAGCAATGGTGGGGAAAATGGAACTATGGTTACAGTCGTCTCGGCAGTACGTCGCTCTTGAACATGGCACTCCGCTGTTTCGTGTCTGGGTGGGATCATCTCATTTTGTTGCACTAGCCTCCGTGGGTCTGGGATGTCTTATTTGACCTCTCATCTGTTCATTGCCATCATCACCTTATCCTCTACTCATTTGATGTCAAGTACTGCCAAACCCGTTACAGTGCCGTTATATGTTTAAGAGAAGTTGTCCTCTGCCACAATGCAACCTCGTTCGCTATCTCACACAAACTATTGTGCCTCTGTCTCGTGTCGATGATGTGGGAAACATCATGGCCCACCTTCGATCAAGGTCCTTTCTCGTCGACTCCAACTCATTATCCGAGACAGTGACCTAGAGACTCCTTTCAGGTGCCTTGGAGCCTGCATGCCTCAATGGCAGGTTCTTCATGTTCGACGCAAGGTTTACATCATTGGCCTTCGATCGAATGATTCCGTGGGTGTTCGACACCAACTCATTGATTCACACGTCACGGATTGTACCTATAGTACCTTGAGGACCATTGTCATTATTGGTGGTACCTCTCGCGTCTGTTAACAGTTTTCATCATTGACTGGTAATCAGACGATGTCCACGCGTGTTCGACTTCAACTCCTGTATTCACATGCTTGGACTTGTACTTTGTTCGGGTCGAGATGGAGCGCAAGACCCTGGATCCTTGCTTGTTATGGTCCAGGCTGCGATTTTGTGGATAATCATTACATGACTCATTGATGGATGGCTGCGCCCATACCTGAGTCTTCATGGATGGCTGCGACCATACCTTATCAGTTTTTGGTCTCTTTGACTGGGTGGCTGCGTCCATTCCACAGACCATTCTTGCATGTCTTTTGGATGGCTGCACCCATGCCTAGACTGCATGTACTTGATTGTCAGAGATTTTCGGTCCTTCTTGGTGGTGTTCCAGTTCGGCGTGTGTTGTAAAGCATTTCACCCCTCCCACTCTCTCGGTCTTCATGCTTTAGGGGGCATCTGTTACACAGTAATTTATCACTGCCTTCCTGTCAGTCACCCTGCTGTGCCCAGAATTCACAGTGTTGGATACCTATAGTAATAGGTTTCATATTTCATGATTGATTATTGAAAATCCAAATATGCTCTGCTTTGTTAGTACAAAGATCCCATATTTCCAGGAAATCAGAGGTGTGTGAAATACTTCAAATATTGAGGACCTTATTACAAATTTTGTGGATGATTCAACAATTCAAGCTGGATCATGCCATGTTTCAATTTTGAGTTGTAGAATAGAGAAAGAAGTCTGTCCAAACAGCTTAATCTTGGCAGGCAAGTAGTTCAGGTAGAGAAACAAAGGTTCCCAAAAGTCTAATCTGGGACCTTGGAAGAGATAAGGGTAGAAGCAGATAGAGTAAAAAAGGAAAAAGCCAAAGAAAAGAAAAGGCAATTGAGGGTTGCAAGTTCAAGTGCCCCTCCAAGGAGAAACAAAAAATGCTAGGTGAAATAGTGGGGTAGGCCGTTGTGGTTGCAGAAAAGACATGTTCACCATCACATAGTTGTCAAAGATGTTTTGCCAAGGCAATGAACATATCAGCAAAAAAGGTGGTGAATTTCATGGATTCACAGCAGAGAGCATCACTAACTTCACTTTTTCCCCTCTACTCCATCATTAACACCCCCTTTCTAAATCCCCCTCCTTCCCTCATACTAACTCCTAACTCTACTATGTAATTCCCCTATTTTACCCCTACCCCTAATAATAATAACACTAAGGTGTATAAAACCCCAAATGATATATATTTTCCCTCCCCTAGGCATAATAGCCGAGAATTCTGCAAAGAGGGACCATAATGGCACCTGGCCACCATGGTGAACCTATCTCCACTATTTTTCCTTTGCTGCAAATCATTTCCCCCAAAAATATACCTTTGCATGGGTAAAACCCCTCTCTAAACCCCTTTGATCTATAAAACCCTCTGCAAACCTTACAAAAATCAAATTTCCGCCTTCAGCACGTTCCCAAATGCAAGCGCGGGTGGTCAGAATCAAAACATTTGGAAAACCATGCCAAAAACCCATAGACGGTTAATATTTCCGCCGCATTATCGGCCGTGCACCTCACACCTCCGCCAGCCATCGGATCAAGCCTTCCAGATCCGACGGCCCACAGCAATATCGGAGCGCCATCCGCAACCGCACGTTAACTCCCGAGAACGTGACGTTGCGCCTCGTCACGCCTCCGCCACGCGTCGCCCGATGGACCATCTCGGAGCTCCCTCTGACACCCTGGGCGCCGTACTCTAACCGCCCCGAGAGACCGTGACGGTTAGAGCCTTAACCATAACTCTCACGGTTTCACTTCCGCCCGTCCACCATTAACCTTTCTGCCACGTCCAGCTCACCGCTGACTGGACTGCCACCTCACCGCCCTTTGACCGGTCGTCTTCTGCCACGTCCTCCCTGATGACGTCAGCTGACGTCACATCACCGTGACCCACCAATGACGTCATGCTGACGTCATTGTAAAAAAGCGCCAAACGGGTAAAAAACTCATATTAACCAAATTTTACGCGTTTTTTCACCATTTCATCGTTATTCCGTCTGAACTCTCTGCTCAACCATTTCTGCCTGGATTTCCGCCAACCGGTAAAATTAGCTAAAGCGACCACTTCAGCAGCTGCAGTACACCTTGCCACGACCTCTGCACGTCGAATTACAGGTATTTACACTGCCCTGCCTTCCATACGACCTGCATTCAGCTCAAAACTGCTCACAGGCATGATAGGACCATAAGATCGACCTTTTCACCGTTAGAATCTAGTTGTACCTCCACCATTGTCACTGTGAGGTCCAAAAATTCCCTGCAGAGCCGTAATAAGCTGCAATTCATCTAAAAACCCCTCAGTTCTGCGTTTCCCCGGCAAATTCACTACTAAATATCTCTGAACTACTACCAGAAGCTCACTTAGGCCCCAAAGAGGCTCTGTTACCAATTACCAGCAGTATTTCAATTTCTAGCTGGTGAATTCCCCTCTGACAGTTCAGAAAATCAAGCTATTTTCCACTGAGGGCAGTCTGCGGTCTGTTTTTGCCCATTCACCTGTCAGATTGCAATAGTTTACCCCTTCAGAAGCTATGGAGACCCCCATTGCTCTCAATATCAAGCCTATCAATGCTCCCCACCAAGAATTGGCATGGAAGCCCCTGGGAGACATGGACTACCAAATGCTGGACTGGTTTCCTATGGGAACTAAGTATAATATCCTGATGCTAAATGAACTGAGAGCCCAGCACATGAGTGGAGCAGATATCTTGGGGATTTGGGAATCAAATTTGCCCATATACAACCTTCCCCAAGTTAATCCCATGCCAGAGCTTATCTACAGTTGCCAGGAGTGCTATGACCCCAGCCAAAGGGCAGTCATTAGCCCCACAGGCCTGGTCCTGTTTCAGATCACTCCAGAGAGTATAAATCAGATGCTGCATTTCCATACAGCCAAGAAACTGACCCCTCTTTCCATGCAAGATTTGATAAAGAGAGGAAATAACCTGTCTAATGACCAGATTGTGAAGATTAACCAGCTATTTCTCACACCTAGCTCTGAAGCAGTCAGAACCCCTCCCATTGGGTACCAATGTCTGAATGAGTTGGGCAGAATGCTGGTGGACCTAATTAGCTATGTCCTAGGGTTCAGGGGGCTGGAAGATGTAGATGACAGCATATTGGCAATGCTGTCTATATTTTCCCCGGTAAGCCTCCAGCTGTGCAGTATGACTATGCAACCTACATTGCAGAGAAGATTCATGATCAGTTCATGAACCTGAAGAGAGAGAGACTGTTCAGATACTCCTCATATATCTACCATTTGTTCCTTTTCAATCAGCCAGCCACCTTCTCAGTTCCTTTGAGGCCACTCAATGCCCAAGGAAGCCCAAGATCAGTTATTTTCTGGACCTCTGTGTTTCATTTTACCTCAGTATCACCTTATACATACTGTGAGTTCATTGATCTGTTTGTTCATCCGGCCCTAACAGTTCTGCAAGGTACTCCTCCTCCCAGATTAACCGACGAAATGAGGAGGATTTTACATCTGAACAAATCCTACAATATTGGCAACTGGTACTTCTACCAGAACCACACAGTCCTTAGGATATATGGTTGTGAATTGAACCCATTTAGATTGCCAAGGTATGTCCCCATGAGGCTTTTTGCCCTGGAGTATTTCAGGCAGTTTGGGAACTCAGATTACCTTCATTTTCAGAGTAGAAACAAAAAGTCACAGCTGAAGGTAAGAAGCCAGCTAGGTTCCTTCTTGTATAACAAGAAAGAGGAAGGATGGAAAGAGGCACACAGCATGCTAGAAGGCCTCAGATTGCAGACCAGTTTTGAGTGGATTCCTTATGACCCCAATCATAGTATCTGCCTCAGGAGAATTAGATACAGACTGGGCAACTATGCACATAAAAGACAACCGGAAATAGAAAAGTATGCCAATGCACTAGATTGGGAAGAGGGTACACTAATAGAACAACTCACTGAGGTAGAACTGCTTGAGAAAGAAGCCAGGAATGTACAAAAGGAAACTGACTTGGAAACTTGTGCACAGGTGCCTTACTCCTACAGAAGACAAAGTGGAACAGCTGCTGGATCTGCAGCAGCACAGCAGCAAACCACTGAAAAGACATCCCAGGCAGCAAGCAAAGACAAAGGTAAACAGGTGGAACAGCCACCTGTATTGACAGAGGAACAAGTGGACACCTTGCTACAGCAGCAAGAGGAAATGGAACAGCAAGAGGTGGGACAGCAACAAGAAAAAGCACAGTCCAGTGAGCAGCCCTTACAGCAGGAAAAGGGGACAGATCAACCTGGCAGTACCGAGCAGCAGCCTCAAACAAATGTGCCTCCCAGGACAGACACCAATGTTGACACATCAGTCCTCCAAACACCACAAAAGGAGGATGTGACAAGGAAAAGGGATAGAGAGACCCCCCACACCTCATCTTTCATCAGGGGAGAGAAGAGACAAAGACTGAATGACTCCCAAGAGGAGGACATTGCAGTAAGGCAAGCCATGGGTATGGGCCCACCCAGTGGAGAACTTTCGGCCAGCTCATCCCAGCGAGGACATGACATGACAATGGGAGGAGAGGTCAGCTCCTCCAGTGAAACAAGAAAAGGACAGTCAAGTATAAAACAGCAATTCATTGACATAAAAAGGAGGAGTGATCCAATAAAAGTGCAGCTATATGATCACTTGTTGAACCTAGCTCCTAGCAACCAGCAGAGACTCATGTCTGCTTTCGATGTGAGCGAAGGCAAAATGATAATGAGCCATTTCATGCCTACATCTTTGCAGCCTCAGTCCACCTCAGATTATCTAAGAACCAACATGGAGGTTCTTGCCAAAGACATACACCCCATGGACAAAATTGAACTACATAAGCAGACTGGGGAAATGGTGTATGCCTCCTTGGCAGATGAGACATTAGAAAATTATAAATTAAAGAGCAGCCTAGACAACACAGCTTCTCAGCTGGAGTTAGAAAGAGCTTCATCACAGGCCAAGGACAACAGGATGAAGTCCTTGGAAGAGGTAATCATAGAGATAGGGCATGACCCTAAAGATGTCAAAGGCATCCAAGAGCTCCTGAAAATAAGGGATGCAGATATGGCAGCCCTAAGAAAGAAGATCAAGCTCCCGGCCACCATCCATCCACAGACCGATGAAGTTTCCCAGCAAAGGCAAGAGAAGGAGGCTACAGATCTGCTGATATCCTTATATAAAGAGCTGGTCAGGACTCAGGACCAGCTAGGACAGACTGAAGCTGCAAAGGCAGCACTACAGGAGACACTAAAGCAAAGAGAAGAGGGCCAACCCTCCCAGCCTCCTCCTATCATAATAAACCTTGAGGAAACCCCTCCCAAGATTACTCCTCCTCTTCAGCAAACAGAAACCACAGCACCATCCACAGCAGCAACAACAACAAAATCAGAACAGGCTGCTAGCTTAGACATGCAAAAGCTGCAAGCTGAGATCCAAGCCATGGAATCTCAAATGAAAGAGCTGGATGAGCTTAAGAAAACCTTGACTAAGGTTAATGAAAGGTTTGACAGGAGTAAACAGAATGAGGCAACCAAAGACAGAGAGGTGAAAGCTCTTAAAAAGAGGATTGCTGAACTAGAGAAGGAGCTTGCACTAGAAAGGGTGACAGCTGAAATGAAAGCAGTATTATGGAGCAACATTGGAAGGTCCATTGCCAAACAGTGGCAATATATTGAGACCATGGATGAGCAAATGGTGCTCATCACCAAAGCAAATAAAGAAATACAGAGAGCCAGGGCGAGCCTTGGACACATGCCAGAAGCTGCCACAAGGATAATCAACACTCTGAACTATAAGACTAGCTCTCAATTAGCTGTCATGGGAATCACTAACAGGACAGAAGCAATTGCTGTAGCAAAGAGAGTCGTTACATTAAGGAACTTAGTTGTAACATTGGAGAGGAGGACCCAGGATATGCAAACTGAGATCAATAGATTCCTGGAAAAATTCGTGACTCTGCAGAACAGAGGCCTCCCCAGCATCTTAAGCAGTGTAGGAAGACTGCTCACCCTGGACAATTATAACAAGAGGATTGATGCCCATGCAGTGGCAGAAATTGCACAACCACCCAGCACTTCAGCAGAGCCAGGGCCAGCCACAGGGCAAAGTATGTATGACAGAGTGGAAAGCCTGTTTTTCCTAATGAATGAAGTGGACCATCTGTTTGACACACCACCTAACTTCTTCAAATTTACAGAAGCAGATGAAACTCTGGGTGCAATTCTAGCACACCAACTGCCCACTCAGGATGCCTGGAGAAATTTGACACAAACAGTTCTGTCAGGCCAGAATCAGTAGCGTTGTTCCTACAGGCAAATAAGCATCATGCGCAGGCACAGTTTTGAGGAAAAATATCTACAGGAAAGAGGCAGAGGCTGAGCCAACTCAGCAGGACCATTGAGCTCAACACAAGCAACAGTCACAATCACAGGTGACAAGTCCAAGACACAGCGTACAAAGCATTAAAGACAGGTTTTCCAGCATTTACTCAGAAAATCTTGACCGACTTAGCTATCTCCAAAGGCTAAAATATCTTCTGACAGAGCATTTAAATGCCTGTACTCTGTAATCAATGCTGCATTAAATTGTGCCCATAATATCTTAAATAGTTGGTAAGGAAGTAAAATCTGAGATAACTCAGGACTCAGATATTTTGTAAATGACCGCAAGTATATATTCACCCTTCACAGCAGTGAAAGGGGTTGGTTGATAGTTGTTATTTTCTTTTGAAGAGCTCTAGCTCGTTGTAACATTTTCAGAGAATTAATACAAAGGAAGAATGGAATTTCCAAGGCTCAGTGTTCTTTGATGTAGTGTGGTGAAAGATGAATGTTACAGGATCCCAGGGTGTTGCATAAAACAGCAAGTATTCTCAAATCTCTTTGTCATGTGTGTTTTGAGTCTTTTGTTCTCTTTGTTGTTCTAATGTTTTACACTTGATAGCAAGGTGAAAGGATAGTACCAGGATTTAACCATGTTTACCCTGGACTCAAACTGAGCTATCATATATGTTTTCCTCATATACAGTAACAGAATTGTAATTCTTAATTGCTGCAATTCAAAACTGTGTTTTTATTGTAACAGTCATTCTCAGGGATTCAACTTTTGCCCCTAAGACCTCTGTTTTCTCTTCTTAAAGCTATCTGTTGGGAACATATAAATAACTAGTGAAAATTCTTAAATGCTTTCACTGTTTGTGTTACCTGTTTCCAGTCTTTTAATCAAAAATCTGTTCTATTAAACACTCAAATGGCCCTGTAAGTCCCATCTTTCATCTCAAAATTTCAAACACATATAGCTACAGACTCCATTGCCCAATGGTACTCAACCTCTCAGAAAACCACTTCACTAGAACCTAAAAGGAATTTCATCAACCAAACACAAACAAAAAACAGTGCATAATAGCTAGCCTAAAACCCTATAACAAACAGTTACAAATCATAAAGAGAGAGCCCTCTCTGATCACAGTTTGGCTAGAAACAGTGATCCAAAGATTGGTTAGTGGTTACCCCGGCCGTATTCCCTTGGGAGTCATAGGGAACAACCTGGGTGTTAACATAAATGGCGACTCCACTGGGGACTTAGAGTTTTTCAATCACTATCTATTTCCAAAAGCTACCATCAAGCCTGAAACTAGCCAAGAGGCCTTAGGACTGTTTCTGTAAACACAGGGACAGCTTTAGGGAAGAGCTAACTAGGGAAACTTCATCTTAGTTTTGACAAATACATAGCCATTCCAGAATTCTTACCCAGTCCTTGTACATACAAAACCTTCTGTATAAAGTTCTGAAAGAACACTTAGAAGCTGGCTCCTAAAAGAAACCCAAGGCATACTAGGGCACACCCTGACCCTGATCAACCCATCATTGTTGATAACCCAAATATCATCCCAAAGAACATAAGGAAACAGCACAAGCAGGATAAACCTGCTGATCCAGTTATAAGTTTAGACCAACCTATCCTCATACCCACTCCTTGTAAAGTCCTTTTCCGTTCCACACCTAGTTCCCCTAGCTCATCATCAACACCTCACAGCCCTTCTCTCCCATCTTCACCTTCTGCACATACTCCCTCAACTAGTTCCCCACTTATTACCCATCCTCTTAACCCGGTTACACCTGTAATCCCTGTTGTCCCATTTGTTCCTATTAACCCTATAAATCCCACAAACATGGCTAACAGATATGCACCGCTGCAGATACCAGCCAATGCTCCAGCTCTACCCCAAGACTACCAAACTAGACTCTCATTTTTTGACTCCCATGGCCCTTTGACAGCCATCCAGCATGCTAAAAAGATGCAAGACCACTTTGAGACCTATGAAATAGATGATGACAGTGTTAGAATGAGAATTTTTGTCCAAAGCCTAACTGGGGATGTCAGAACTTGGTTTAGATCCTTGAATGCAAATTCCATTGCAACCTCTGAAGTTCTATACCAGGAATTTACCAACAGATGGGAGAAAAAGAGAGATCCACACCATATACTTGGTGAATATAACACTATTAAAAGAGGTCCCCAAGAAACGGTGTTGGAATATTGTGCTAGGTTTAACAACATATACAATGCTATTCCCCAGAACTTAAGGCCCCCTCCTGATTTGGCCCTTTATAACTTCCCTGATGGTTTTGACTCTGATATGGCCTATCAGTTGAGAGAAAGAGACCCTCCAACCCTTGCAGAAGCCCAAAGAGTTGCAGTCACTGTAGAGGCCAACCTAATTGCCAAAAGAAACAGGGCAAAGCTGGAAAAGAAGGTTGGTTTCAAGGAAGAGCCCTCGGGCTTTGATCAGAAGTTGGATGCAATACTAAACAGCATGAAAAGACTAGGTGAGAGAGTGGAATCAGTGGAAAGAAAGTCATCATGGGAAGCACCACAAAACAATACTCCTAGAAACCCAAATTTTAGGAGAACACAGAACCCCAATATAGGAAAAACAGGTGCTGACCAAGATATCAGACCACCTTTTCAAGAAAATTATGCAGAAACTTCCTCGGCTAATCAGCTCAATGAAGATCCTGAGATCAATTTAATAGGTCTGGATGGTAAAAGCCATGTTTTCCTAACACAAGAAGACCATGATGAGGATGAAAACAAAACATTCCAAACACAATCAGGAGAATCCTTTGACTTTAAGCAAGGATATGATACTGCTGTCTATGAAGTCCATAAGCAGTACAAACTAAGAAGTCGGACTGTAAATGCAAATCAGCCTGAAAAGGTAAAGGAGAAACAGCAATCTAAAGAAGCCTCAGTCACTGAACCTAATGACAAAACAAACTTTCCTGCAAAGGAAGTAGTGGTTGAGGAGGTCACTGAATTTCTGTCCACACCACAAGAGCCCACAGCAACATCATCCTCTCACCCAAATCCGAACATCACCCCTCAAGACATGGGCATGGGGGGCAGGTTCCAAAATCAAGATGAAATCCAACAAGAAGATTCATTGAACAAGGAAAGGACTACTGTCCGTGACCCTAAAATTCAGGTGGATAAACCCTTTGACCTAGGAACAGAGATTGGCAAGTTAAAGATAGCAATTCCCCTTTCAGAGCTAGCCAAGCATGACATATATAAGCAACAGATCAAGAAATCCCTTCAGCTCACCAACAACAAAGATGATGTAAATGTGCTAGATGACACTCCAGAATTACTGTTTGGTCCAGAGGTAGATGGAAAAACAGTAGTCACAGGGGTTTTACCTTTTTATGTCAGCTTACACGTTCATGATAAAATACTGCACAATGCAATGTTTGACTCAGGTGCATCTCACAACCTCATGCCAAAAGCAGTCATGGAAAGATTAAATTTGGATATAACAAGACCATACAAAGACCTGTTTTCTTTTGATTCTAGTCAAGTAAAATGCTTGGGCTTGATTAAGGATTTATGTGTGTCCCTGGTTCAATTTCCCAACAAAACCATTTTAATGGATGTTGTTGTTGCTGATATCCCACCCAAATATGGAATGCTCTTATCAAGATCATGGGGAGCCAAGCTCCAAGGCTCCCTGCAATTAGACATGTCATATGCAACCATCTCTGTCTTTGGACAACCCAAGAGACTTTATAGGGAAACACTCATGAAATACATGGTCAGCAGTGAAGAAAAGCCTCAAAATTTTCCAATATATGCTGTCCATTCGGACATAGACTCCTTCATCCTTTTCAATGACAGCACAAATTCCTTAAGCAATAACATTAAGACCGAAACACCCATACAAGAACAAAACATCCATCAAACAAGTGGCACCTGCCAAAATTTAATCAGCCCAACAATACCCATTCACCCTCCTTTAGTTGTCAAAAATTGTCAAACAAATGATGAAATTATCCTAGGAGACAAATGGGAAAAGAAACCTCAACTCATGCTCACATGGCCATCCCATGAGAAGAATTTAAGATCCCCTGACCAGCAAGATAGTCTGTGGGTCCTAGAGTTTGATGGCTCAGTTAACAAGTTAGGGGCAGGAGCTGGAGTATGGATACATAACAAAGAGAAAGCCTGTGCACAAGGCCGGGCATATAGACTGAACTTTAAATGCACTAACAACATGGCAGAATATGAAGCTCTGCTACTAGGTCTCAAGATTGCAAAATCATTACAAGCACATAGCCTCTCAATCATGGGGGACTCTGATCTAGTAATTCAACAAGTAAAAGGGGATTTTGTCACCAATGACAAAAGATTAAGGTCCTACAGGTCTGCTGTAATTGAAATACTAGAAACTTTCTCCGAGTTTGTTCTCACAAAGATTCCAAGGGGCCACAATCTCCATGCTCACAGCTTGGCAACATTTGCCAGCACCTTCAAATTCCCACTACAACCCAACAATTGTTTCACAGCAGAAGTCAAATATAGGCCTTCTATTCCAAACAATGTCAAAGAATGGCAAGTATTTGAGAATGATAGGCAAATAAACAACTTTTTAACTTTGCAACAAGAGTTTACAGGATTAAATATTGACCTTGAGACAGCAAGTCAATCTCAAATTGTTGATGGAGCAAGTCAATCACAATTACAGTTTCAACAGTCTGCCCACCCAATGTCACCTAGGACAGCAAAACAACTACTTAGTCCAACCATTTTCGACAAAGAAAACATTCAGCAAATTCACCAAATTGACTGTGAAGAGCTGGGCAATGCTGAAGATGAAATCATACAACTCAAAGACAATCTTCTCCCAGCAGGCCTTACCCCACTAGAGGACATTTTTGACTCAAATGATGTTCCCAGGAAACCAAAGATGCAGCCATTAGATGCAACAATTGAAGAATGTAACATTGGTACCACTGACAAGCCTAAAATAATAAAGCTGTCTGCTGCTTTGCCCCCTGATCAAAAACCCAAATATGTTGATCTCTTTAAAGAATTCCAAGATGTCTTTGCCTGGGGTTATGAAGACTTGAAGTCTTATGATACCTCTGTTATACAGCACACCATTCCCCTCAAGCCTAATCAAAAACCATTCAAACAAAAATTGAGAAGAATCAATCCTGTGCTTCTTCCTTCCATTGAAAAGGAATTACAAAAAATGTTCAAAGCTGGGATCATAGCACCAATCAGGTTTTCTGAGTGGATTTCAAATTTGGTCCCTACAAGAAAGAAAACTGGTGAGATTAGACTTTGTGTAGACTTAAGGAATTTGAACCTAGTATCACTCAAAGACAACTATCCCTTACCCAAAATGGACCACATCCTTCAAAGAGTAGTAGGAGCCTCAAGAATATCATTGTTGGATGGCTTCTCAGGTTTCAATCAAATCCTGGTACACCCTGATGATCAAGACAAGACTGCATTTACTACCCCATGGGGTACTTTCAAGTATGTGAAGATGCCCTTTGGATTGAAAAATGCAGGGGCAACATTTCAGAGAGCAATGGACATTGCTTTTGCAAAGGAAATTCATGATTTCTTGGTCATTTACTTAGATGATCTTACACCCTTTTCAAAATCTGACCAAGAACACTTGAAACATCTGAGACAAATCTTCATAACATGCAGGAAATATGGTATTTCCTTAAACCCCAAGAAGTCTTTATTTGGTTTAGAAGAAGGGAAACTTCTAGGACACATCATTTCGAAAGATGGCATAAGAATTGATCCAGATAGGATACAAGCTATCCTACAAATGCCTCACCCAAGGAATGTCAAAGAGCTTCAAGGATTCTTGGGAAAAATCAACTTTTTGAGAAGGTTTATCCCAAATTTAGCAGAATTAATCAGATTACTAAACAATATGCTAAAGAAAGATTCAAAGGTCAAATGGACTGTTGAAGCAAAACAAGCTTTTGAAAGTATAAAATTGGCCTTGACTCAAACCCCAGTGTTAACTAACCCTCAGTTTGACAGAGACTTCGTCATTTTCTCCTTTGCCTCCCAACACACTATTGCTGCTGTTTTATTGCAGAAAGATGACCAAGGGAATGAAAAGCCCATTGCTTTTTTCAGCAGAGCTCTTAGGGATGCCCCCCTAAAGTACCAAATAATGGAGAAACAAGCCTATGCCTTGATCAAAGCCATCAAAGACTTTAGGATTTACATCCTTTACTCCCATGTTGTAGCTTATGTACCAAGTCCTATTGTCAAAGACATTCTCACACAAGAAAACTTAGAGGGAAGGAGAGGAAAATGGATTGCAAACATACTTGAATTTGACATTGAAATAAAGCCTACAAAGTTGATAAAAGGGCAAGGTTTGGCTAAGTTAATGACAGAAGCAAATTTCCAAGCCTTAGATATCAACCAACTGGACAGTGAAACAGAGCTGGCGACTCCAAAGATCAATGTAGCCTTTGAACAATCTCCATGGTACTCTGATATCTGTTATGTGTTACAAAACCTGTGTGCTCCCCCAGGACTGTCCAGAACTAAGTCTAGGTTCCTAAAAATGAAAACATCCAAATTTTGTGTGTTAGATGAGAATCTACTCTGGAAAAACCATGAAGGTATTTTGCTGCACTGTCTTCTTGAGAATGAAGCTGATAAAATTATGCAAGAATTCCATGCTGGAGACTGTGGTGGACATTTGTACTGGAAGTCCACTGTGGACAAGATATTAAGGGCTGGTTATTACTGGCCCACTATGTTCTCAGATATGAAGAAATTCACAACATCATGCCACAAGTGCCAACTGTTTGAAGGCAAAAGACAATTGCTGCCACTCCCTTTGAGGCCCATTGCAACAGAGAGACCTTTTCAACAATGGGGCTTGGATTTCATCGGAGAAATTCACCCCTCATCTTCAGGACAACACAGATGGATTCTAACAGCAACAGACTACTTCACCAAGTGGATTGAAGCTGCCCCATGCAGACAAGCAAATGATTCAGTAATCATTCAATTTTTGGAGAACAATATACTGGCCAGATTTGGCTGCCCAGACAAGATAATAACAGACAATGCTGCTGCCTTCAGATCCAAGAAGATGGTAAACTTTTGCCATAAATTTCACATTACTTTGGGCCATTCTACAGCTTACTATCCTCAAGGAAATGGTCTTGCTGAATCATCAAACAAAAGCCTGATAAACATCATAAAGAAAGTGCTGGAAGAGAACAAAAAGAACTGGCATAAGAAACTAGTAAATGCTTTATGGGCAGACAGATTAACCACCAAAAGATCAATTGGGACCAGCCCATATGAGTTAGTCTATGGATTAGAGGCCAGATTTCCTTCATCACTAGGTGTGCCAGTTATGAAACTTCTACAAGAAAGCCAAGCAGAGCCAAATGATATGCAAAGAAGGATCAACCAGATAATTTGTCTACAGCAGACCAGAGAACAAGTTTTCAGCAGAGTGCAGATACTACAAGAGAAACTGAAAAAGGCTTTTGACAGAAGAACTAAAGCTGAAGATTTCAATGTGGGGGACAAAGTTCTAAAGTGGGATGCAAGAAGAGAAGAGAAAGGGAAACATGGGAAATTTGATTCCTTGTGGAAGGGACCATTTGCTGTCCAAGCAGTACAAGGTAATAACACTTATTTCCTTAAAAGTTTGACTGTGACTGAACTAGATGAAGGTCCTGTCAATGGCAGGATGCTGAAGCACTATTATGATGGTTCACTATGATAAGGATCCAAAGGTTCAATGTATATATGCAGGCCTACATATGTTTTCTATTGTTAGTTTGTAAAAAGAGGTTTTCCAAGTGCTGCAACTAGCAGCAATAGGCAGATAGAACCAGAGGTTCCCCAACAAAAAGCACACAATTTTGACAGGTTACACGCATCAGATCTCAAAGATTAAGATGGACAATCAAGCAACAAGGCAATCTGACCTGCTGTTCTTGGTCTTTCAAAAGAAAAACCATCCCCATGTGGAGCCACTGTTGGATACCTATAGTAATAGGTTTCATATTTCATGATTGATTATTGAAAATCCAAATATGCTCTGCTTTGTTACTACAAAGATCCCATATTTCCAGGAAATCAGAGGTGTGTGAAATACTTCAAATATTGAGGACCTTATTACAAATTTTGTGGATGATTCAACAGTTCAAGCTGGATCATGCCATGTTTCAATTTTGAGTTGTAGAATAGAGAAAGAAGTCTGTCCAAACAGCTTAATCTTGGCAGACAAGTAGTTCAGGTAGAGAAACAAAGGTTCCCAAAAGTCTAATCTGGGACCTTGGAAGAGATAAGGGTAGAAGCAGATAGAGTAAAAAAGGAAAAAGCCAAAGAAAAGAAAAGGCAATTGAGGGTTGCAAGTTCAAGTGCCCCTCCAAGGAGAAACAAAAAATGCTAGGTGAAATAGTGGGGTAGGCAGTTGTGGTTGCAGAAAAGACATGTTCACCATCACATAGTTGTCAAAGATGTTTTGCCAAGGCAATGAACATATCAGCAAAAAAGGTGGTGAATTTCATGGATTCACAGCAGAGAGCATCACTAACTTCACTTTTTCCCCTCTACTCCATCATTAACACCCCCTTTCTAAATCCCCCTCCTTCCCTCATACTAACTCCTAACTCTACTATGTAATTCCCCTATTTTACCCCTACCCCTAATAATAATAACACTAAGGTGTATAAAACCCCAAATGATATATATTTTCCCTCCCCTAGGCATAATAGCCGAGAATTCTGCAAAGAGGGACCATAATGGCACCTGGCCACCATGGTGAACCTATCTCCACTATTTTTCCTTTGCTGCAAATCATTTCCCCCAAAAATATACCTTTGCATGGGTAAAACCCCTCTCTAAACCCCTTTGATCTATAAAACCCTCTGCAAACCTTACAAAAATCAAATTTCTACCTTCAGCACGTTCCCAAATGCAAGCGCGGGTGGTCAGAATCAAAACATTTGGAAAACCATGCCAAAAACCCACAGACGGTTAATATTTCCGCCGCATTATCGGCCGTGCACCTCACACCTCCGCCAGCCGTCGGATCAAGCCTTCCAGATCCGACGGCCCACAGCAATATCGGAGCGCCATCCGCAACCGCACGTTAACTCCCGAGAACGTGACGTTGCGCCTCGTCACGCCTCCGCCACGCGTCGCCCGATGGACCATCTCGGAGCTCCCTCTGACACCCTGGGCGCCGTACTCTAACCGCCCCGAGAGACCGTGACGGTTAGAGCCTTAACCATAACTCTCACGGTTTCACTTCCGCCCGTCCACCATTAACCTTTCTGCCACGTCCAGCTCACCGCTGACTGGACTGCCACCTCACCGCCCTTTGACCGGTCGTCTTCTGCCACGTCCTCCCTGATGACGTCAGCTGACGTCACATCACCGTGACCCACCAATGACGTCATGCTGACGTCATTGTAAAAAAGCGCCAAACGGGTAAAAAACTCATATTAACCAAATTTTACGCGTTTTTTCACCATTTCATCGTTATTCCGTCTGAACTCTCTGCTCAACCATTTCTGCCTGGATTTCCGCCAACCGGTAAAATTAGCTAAAGCGACCACTTCAGCAGCTGCAGTACACCTTGCCACGACCTCTGCACGTCGAATTACAGGTATTTACACTGCCCTGCCTTCCATACGACCTGCATTCAGCTCAAAACTGCTCACAGGCATAATAGGACCATAAGATCGACCTTTTCACCGTTAGAATCTAGTTGTACCTCCACCATTGTCACTGTGAGGTCCAAAAATTCCCTGCAGAGCCGTAATAAGCTGCAATTCATCTAAAAACCCCTCAGTTCTGCGTTTCCCCGGCAAATTCACTACTAAATATCTCTGAACTACTACCAGAAGCTCACTTAGGCCCCAAAGAGGCTCTGTTACCAATTACCAGCAGTATTTCAATTTCTAGCTGGTGAATTCCCCTCTGACAGTTCAGAAAATCAAGCTATTTTCCACTGAGGGCAGTCTGCGGTCTGTTTTTTCCCATTCACCTGTCAGATTGCAATAGTTTACCCCTTCAGAAGCTATGGAGACCCCCATTGCTCTCAATATCAAGCCTATCAATGCTCCCCACCAAGAATTGGCATGGAAGCCCCTGGGAGACATGGACTACCAAATGCTGGACTGGTTTCCTATGGGAACTAAGTATAATATCCTGATGCTAAATGAACTGAGAGCCCAGCACATGAGTGGAGCAGATATCTTGGGGATTTGGGAATCAAATTTGCCCATATACAACCTTCCCCAAGTTAATCCCATGCCAGAGCTTATCTACAGTTGCCAGGAGTGCTATGACCCCAGCCAAAGGGCAGTCATTAGCCCCACAGGCCTAGTCCTGTTTCAGATCACTCCAGAGAGTATAAATCAGATGCTGCATTTCCATACAGCCAAGAAACTGACCCCTCTTTCCATGCAAGATTTGATAAAGAGAGGAAATAACCTGTCTAATGACCAGATTGTGAAGATTAACCAGCTATTTCTCACACCTAGCTCTGAAGCAGTCAGAACCCCTCCCATTGGGTACCAATGTCTGAATGAGTTGGGCAGAATGCTGGTGGACCTAATTAGCTATGTCCTAGGGTTCAGGGGGCTGGAAGATGTAGATGACAGCATATTGGCAATGCTGTCTATATTTGCCCCGGGTAAGCCTCCAGCTGTGCAGTATGACTATGCAACCTACATTGCAGAGAAGATTCATGATCAGTTCATGAACCTGAAGAGAGAGAGACTGTTCAGATACTCCTCATATATCTACCATTTGTTCCTTTTCAATCAGCCAGCCACCTTCTCAGTTCCTTTGAGGCCACTCAATGCCCAAGGAAGCCCAAGATCAGTTATTTTCTGGACCTCTGTGTTTCATTTTACCTCAGTATCACCTTATACATACTGTGAGTTCATTGATCTGTTTGTTCATCCGGCCCTAACAGTTCTGCAAGGTACTCCTCCTCCCAGATTAACCGACGAAATGAGGAGGATTTTACATCTGAACAAATCCTACAATATTGGCAACTGGTACTTCTACCAGAACCACACAGTCCTTAGGATATATGGCTGTGAATTGAACCCATTTAGATTGCCAAGGTATGTCCCCATGAGGCTTTTTGCCCTGGAGTATTTCAGGCAGTTTGGGAACTCAGATTACCTTCATTTTCAGAGTAGAAACAAAAAGTCACAGCTGAAGGTAAGAAGCCAGCTAGGTTCCTTCTTGTATAACAAGAAAGAGGAAGGATGGAAAGAGGCACACAGCATGCTAGAAGGCCTCAGATTGCAGACCAGTTTTGAGTGGATTCCTTATGACCCCAATCATAGTATCTCCCTCAGGAGAATTAGATACAGACTGGGCAACTATGCACATAAAAGACAACCGGAAATAGAAAAGTATGCCAATGCACTAGATTGGGAAGAGGGTACACTAATAGAACAACTCACTGAGGTAGAACTGCTTGAGAAAGAAGCCAGGAATGTACAAAAGGAAACTGACTTGGAAACTTGTGCACAGGTGCCTTACTCCTACAGAAGACAAAGTGGAACAGCTGCTGGATCTGCAGCAGCACAGCAGCAAACCACTGAAAAGACATCCCAGGCAGCAAGCAAAGACAAAGGTAAACAGGTGGAACAGCCACCTGTATTGACAGAGGAACAAGTGGACACCTTGCTACAGCAGCAAGAGGAAATGGAACAGCAAGAGGTGGGACAGCAACAAGAAAAAGCACAGTCCAGTGAGCAGCCCTTACAGCAGGAAAAGGGGACAGATCAACCTGGCAGTACCGAGCAGCAGCCTCAAACAAATGTGCCTCCCAGGACAGACACCAATGTTGACACATCAGTCCTCCAAACACCACAAAAGGAGGATGTGACAAGGAAAAGGGATAGAGAGACCCCCCACACCTCATCTTTCATCAGGGGAGAGAAGAGACAAAGACTGAATGACTCCCAAGAGGAGGACATTGCAGTAAGGCAAGCCATGGGTATGGGCCCACCCAGTGGAGAACTTTCGGCCAGCTCATCCCAGCGAGGACATGACATGACAATGGGAGGAGAGGTCAGCTCCTCCAGTGAAACAAGAAAAGGACAGTCAAGTATAAAACAACAATTCATTGACATAAAAAGGAGGAGTGATCCAATAAAAGTGCAGCTATATGATCACTTGTTGAACCTAGCTCCTAGCAACCAGCAGAGACTCATGTCTGCTTTCGATGTGAGCGAAGGCAAAATGATAATGAGCCATTTCATGCCTACATCTTTGCAGCCTCAGTCCACCTCAGATTATCTAAGAACCAACATGGAGGTTCTTGCCAAAGACATACACCCCATGGACAAAATTGAACTACATAAGCAGACTGGGGAAATGGTGTATGCCTCCTTGGCAGATGAGACATTAGAAAATTATAAATTAAAGAGCAGCCTAGACAACACAGCTTCTCAGCTGGAGTTAGAAAGAGCTTCATCACAGGCCAAGGACAACAGGATCAAGTCCTTGGAAGAGGTAATCATAGAGATAGGGCATGACCCTAAAGATGTCAAAGGCATCCAAGAGCTCCTGAAAATAAGGGATGCAGATATGGCAGCCCTAAGAAAGAAGATCAAGCTCCCGGCCACCATCCATCCACAGACCGATGAAGTTGCCCAGCAAAGGCAAGAGAAGGAGGCTACAGATCTGCTGATATCCTTATATAAAGAGCTGGTCAGGACTCAGGACCAGCTAGGACAGACTGAAGCTGCAAAGGCAGCACTACAGGAGACACTAAAGCAAAGAGAAGAGGGCCAACCCTCCCAGCCTCCTCCTATCATAATAAACCTTGAGGAAACCCCTCCCAAGATTACTCCTCCTCTTCAGCAAACAGAAACCACAGCACCATCCACAGCAGCAACAACAACAAAATCAGAACAGGCTGCTAGCTTAGACATGCAAAAGCTGCAAGCTGAGATCCAAGCCATGGAATCTCAAATGAAAGAGCTGGATGAGCTTAAGAAAACCTTGACTAAGGTTAATGAAAGGTTTGACAGGAGTAAACAGAATGAGGCAACCAAAGACAGAGAGGTGAAAGCTCTTAAAAAGAGGATTGCTGAACTAGAGAAGGAGCTTGCACTAGAAAGGGTGACAGCTGAAATGAAAGCAGTATTATGGAGCAACATTGGAAGGTCCATTGCCAAACAGTGGCAATATATTGAGACCATGGATGAGCAAATGGTGCTCATCACCAAAGCAAATAAAGAAATACAGAGAGCCAGGGCGAGCCTTGGACACATGCCAGAAGCTGCCACAAGGATAATCAACACTCTGAACTATAAGACTAGCTCTCAATTAGCTGTCATGGGAATCACTAACAGGACAGAAGCAATTGCTGTAGCAAAGAGAGTCGTTACATTAAGGAACTTAGTTGGAACATTGGAGAGGAGGACCCAGGATATGCAAACTGAGATCAATAGATTCCTGGAAAAATTCGTGACTCTGCAGAACAGAGGCCTCCCCAGCATCTTAAGCAGTGTAGGAAGACTGCTCACCCTGGACAATTATAACAAGAGGATTGATGCCCATGCAGTGGCAGAAATTGCACAACCACCCAGCACTTCAGCAGAGCCAGGGCCAGCCACAGGGCAAAGTATGTATGACAGAGTGGAAAACCTGTTTTTCCTAATGAATGAAGTGGACCATCTGTTTGACACACCACCTAACTTCTTCAAATTTACAGAAGCAGATGAAACTCTGGGTGCAATTCTAGCACACCAACTGCCCACTCAGGATGCCTGGAGAAATTTGACACAAACAGTTCTGTCAGGCCAGAATCAGTAGCGCTGTTCCTACAGGCAAATAAGCATCATGCGCAGGCACAGTTTTGAGGAAAAATATCTACAGGAAAGAGGCAGAGGCTGAGCCAACTCAGCAGGACCATTGAGCTCAACACAAGCAACAGTCACAATCACAGGTGACAAGTCCAAGACACAGCGTACAAAGCATTAAAGAGAGGTTTTCCAGCATTTACTCAGAAAATCTTGACTGACTTAGCTATCTCCAAAGGCTAAAATATCTTCTGACAGAGCATTTAAATGCCTGTACTCTGTAATCAATGCTGCATTAAATTGTGCCCATAATATCTTAAATAGTTGGTAAGGAAGTAAAATCTGAGATAACTCAGGACTCAGATATTTTGTAAATGACCGCAAGTATATATTCACCCTTCACAGCAGTGAAAGGGGTTGGTTGATAGTTGTTATTTTTCTTTTGAAGAGCTCTAGCTCGTTGTAACATTTTCAGAGAATTAATACAAAGGAAGAATGGAATTTCCAAGGCTCGGTGTTCTTTGATGTAGTGTGGTGAAAGATGAATGTTACAGGATCCCAGGGTGTTGCATAAAACAGCAAGTATTCTCAAATCTCTTTGTCATGTGTGTTTTGAGTCTTTTGTTCTCTTTGTTGTTCTAATGTTTTACACTTGATAGCAAGGTGAAAGGATAGTACCAGGATTTAACCATGTTTACCCTGGACTCAAACTGAGCTATCATATATGTTTTCCTCATATACAGTAACAGAATTGTAATTCTTAATTGCTGCAATTCAAAACTGTGTTTTTATTGTAACAGTCATTCTCAGGGATTCAACTTTTGCGCCTAAGACCTCTGTTTTCTCTTCTTAAAGCTATCTGTTGGGAACATATAAATAACTAGTGAAAATTCTTAAATGCTTTCACTGTTTGTGTTACCTGTTTCCAGTCTTTTAATCAAAAATCTGTTCTATTAAACACTCAAATGGCCCTGTAAGTCCCATCTTTCATCTCAAAATTTCAAACACATATAGCTACAGACTCCATTGCCCAATGGTACTCAACCTCTCAGAAAACCACTTCACTAGAACCTAAAAGGAATTTCATCAACCAAACACAAACAAAAAACAGTGCATAATAGCTAGCCTAAAACCCTATAACAAACAGTTACAAATCATAAAGAGAGAGCCCTCTCTGATCACAGTTTGGCTAGAAATAGTGATCCAAAGATTGGTTAGTGGTTACCCCGGCCGTATTCCCTTGGGAGTCATAGGGAACAACCTGGGTGTTAACACACAGTCACTAAGTGCTTGCTCCCTGAACTGGCTTAAAAACCCATTTTTCCAAAGTTTTGTCCATCAGCGCGTCTGTTCCTAAAATAACCGCGATGACAGGCGCCTTCCAGTGTATGCTGTGCGCTGCCAGCGCGGAAGAATATCACTTTTCCGCGATGGTCGACAGCGTGCCTTTTCCGTGTGCTTCCATGCTAACATGACTGTCTCAGTTGTTGAGATGCGCCGACAGCGCGGCAGTATCCTCATAATCCGCGCTGATCCAGTTTGGGCGAATTTGTTCAAACAACCAGCCTTCCAGATCACTCCAGGCTTGGTTGTTAGCTTTGAGAATGTCGACTCCCTTCTATGGCATGTCTGTTCGACCCTTTCCAACAACTCCCCTTGAAGATAAGCTCATCCTTCCACCTTTTGAGGAGACTCCTTCTCCTATATAAACTCTCACCATTACCATGAGCAGCTAGTTAGACTTAGCTTGGAATAGCTTGGATTGTGCAGAGCTTGTAGTGCTCAGATTGCTGCTATAGGTTTGGTGTGCTAGGTGTGGAAGTGATTGATTGCTTAGGGAAGGTTGTTTGTGACTTTTGTGTGTGAGAGAGAGTTGTTTGTCTTGGGAGAATTATCCTCAAAGGTGAATGCTTGAGATACATGCTGACTGGCCCCTCTTGAGAAGGTTACCGACGTCAGAACATTTGGTTGTACTCTTCTCTATTCTGATTAATAATAGATGACTGCTATTATTGTTCCATTCTCGTTTGTCTATGCAATGGTTAAATGTGAATTATATCTTTTCTGACTGATGTATGGTTGCTTTTACTAGATTTCACGCTTGCGTTTGCTTTCTCTTTGTGTGTGCAGGTATCTATTCGCGGGGATCGCGGAAGATTGTGACCAGCTGAAGCGAAGGAGCGAAGGCAACATCCCTTCGTCAAACGACAGCACAGGAATCCAAGTAGGTGCTCTTTACCTCTTGTTTAATTGCAATTAGGAACATGCGTAGCAGCATTGTGTGATTGTTGCTAGACCCCTGCTGGGCTAGTAGGGATCGCCTCTACCCGTAGAGGGGATTTACCTCTCCAACAATAAATTCCAGTGAGGAGGAGAGGAATGGGAGGAAGTCAAACAAAGGAGGGAGAATCCTTAGATTTGAGCCTATAGATAGCAAGGAACTCATGGAATCTCCCATGACTGTGACATATTTTAAACATCTAGGATGTTTTGAATTCTTTGACAAAATACAAAGGGCCCAACATCATCTTATTTTATGTAGACTATTCATCTCCAATCTCCATGACAACTAGGTAACCCTTACTGGTGTCATTTTCATTGTATCTACCTCCATCATACCAACTTCCACTGGAATCCTAGATGTTGTGGAAAAATGGTTTAAGCAAACAAATTTGGAGGAGCATTACTATGAGCCATATATCAAACCTAGATACATAAATGATAGAAGAGGATTTTTCCTATCTCTTACCTCCTGGATAGATATGTTCCCATGATGAAAATGATCATGAGATACTTTACTTGTGAAGGAAGGTTTTCCAGACTTTATGCCTATCATATCCAGCTACTCATCCATTTCACAAGGGTTAAGATGCTCAACATACCTTATTATCTCTTCTGGAGCATTGACAAGCTGGCATATATTGTCCAAAATAGAGAATATGAGCATCAAATGAGAATTATTTTCCACTACTCCCTCATCAAAATCGTTATCCTCCATCACCTAAAACAACTAAACATTGCATGGAGTACCTTCATAGCCAATGACATATTCAGTAATCCATCTATTCAGAATTCTCAAAAAGTTCCTTCATCATCTCATCCTTCCATATCCATTCCTACATATTAGCCCATAGATCATGCATCATCATCAGATCAATCTCCTTCACCATCACCTCCACCATCACCATTTCATGAGCACATTGAGTCACCTAGTAGAGATTAGATCGGAGAGGTAGAGCAGAGTAAGCATGTTGAGGTCATCAAGCCTAAAAAGGCATATTTTGACACATTGGAACATACTTATCAGAGAGGTCATAGGCAAGTGTTTTCCCCACAGATTGTGGGATTCATCACCAACAAAACAGGTACATAAAGGAAAATAAAATATGATAGAAGCAAAGGTTCACACAAAGATCAAACATGAGGAGGAGGACCTCCATGAGAGAGAACATGATTTTGACCTTGTTGACCTAGATGAGCATGATGACAATAAGGACATTAGCATTGTCATCAAGGAAAAATATGCACTCACCAAGGAGCTCCAGACCAACGTAGAGAGGTCCAAATATATTGTCATATTATGAGCAAGAAAACCATTATCTTCAAGCCAAACATGATGTTATGGAGATTCAGCTCATTAAGGAAAAGAGAGAACAAATGAAAGCTAAAACATTACTTGATGAAGCCAATGACATGTATGGTGAACCTGAACAAGAACCAAAAATCAGACCTAGGACTAGAGGGATGAAAATATCTCTAGAAATAGAAAGACAAAAGGAGGTTGAGCTTACAAATCAACTCACATGGAATGAATAGTTTTCCATCATGATTAATGAGAACCGGTAGCAATGGATTGACAAGGTAAGTCAACATTTAGATAAGCTCCTAGACAAGGCCAATCAAGAAAATGACATTTAGAAAAATATGGCAAAACATCATGCCATGACGAACAAGATTGCAAGGGCAAAGCTTAGAAGAGCTAATGCAAAGATTGAAGCCCTGAAAAAGAAAGAGGAGGAAGGAAGACTTGAAATCCTTGTTGAAGCCTCACTCCATGCACAAAACTCAAGATCAGCAATAATTTCACAAATTTTGAGAAGTTATAGGGTAATTTTGAAGTTTTTGTGCTTTTCACGTAATCATACACAGTTTTTTGACAGCTAGAATGCCAAGGCCGCAGCACCCTTGGCATTGCGCTTTTATTGGGGCACATTTTGGACAAAATAAGACCACCATTGGATTCAAAGTAGGGAAGACATGCAGTAAAATAACTTTAAAAGCCATGGTTTGCACAATCGGCAGGTGAAAAGGTGAAAAAACACCTAAAACATCAATGTTCTACCTCCTTTTTCATCTTGGCATAGCGTGTTTGGCCAGTCTTGGGAGAATCACCTTTTGGAGAGTCAAATAAAGTCCATTTTGGAAAATGAAGGTAGAATTGGAAACTAGACAGGACAATATTTCCAATGAGCTATCCTAGGCTCAATTTGGACACCTATTATAGACATTTTTGGGTACTGCAACCCCAATCATATATGTCCACAAACCAAGAGCTCCTAAGTCCCTAAAAGTGTTGTTCTATCCCCTAAAAGAGCAAGGTCAATTGATTACATCATCTCCCAGAAGTTCTCCATGAAAAACTACATAGAACTAGTCAAAACTAGACCATCTCACCTGCTCCATGGACAAAGTGCGATGCATCCCACCTAAATACACACAGAGGGTGCGATGCATACTGAAAATCCCTTCTATGGGGTGTGATGGGTGAGAATGGACAAATGGCAGAGGCAGTATGTGGGGTGGAAGATCATGGAATCTTCCAGAAACTTCTCCTATGACACTTGCCTCTCTGAATTCGCCCAGGGATGAGTAAGAGATCATCATTCTTCAAGTGGAATCAAGAACTATCATAGAGAGGACACTAATAAAATTCCAGAAGCCAACTCACCCCCATTGCAAACGTCTATATATGGATCCCTCATCCCAGAGATCTAGAGGCTGGAATTTTGTATCTGGTGAGGAAGTGTTGTTGGTTTCTTGCTGTAACATCATAGTGTTGGGTGATCTAATCTTTTCATGAGGTGAAGAAGGGCTTCTTGCTGAGAGGATGATGCTAAGTCAGAACAATTGGTTGTAATCCTCTTTTCTCTTTCTTGATATTAATAAAGTTATTCAAGTTTTCCTCCACATTCTTGTATATTTGATGGTATATGCTTGTGTGTGGTCAATATACATCTGGTCCTATATTGTTTATGCTAGTAGATCTCTATTCTTGGATAGTATTATGCTGCTTTGATTCCACAGGTGCTTTTTAAAGCTGGGCTGACGAGGAAGTGAGTGGCAAAGATCTGTCAGAAGGGAGAGGAATCAAGTGAGGAACTAAGCGCAAGATTGAGGTTGGTGTCCTTGTTCCCCTCTTATCTATTTATCATAAAGGAAAATGAAAGTAGTTTTAGTTTGTTTGTTTCTAAGGTAGCTACCAGCCTTAGTGGGACTAGCAGCTCTGCATAGACACTAGTTTTCCCAGTAACAAAATGGTGACTCCACTGGGGAGCGACTAGATTGTTTGTTAGCCTATCTTTGTTTATTTTATAAACTTACAGACGGAGCCTAAAGCCAAGCCAACTAGCCTTCGAATTGTATTTTTTATACAAATGCAAAGTAAGTCAATGTTGCTTCAGTCTATCTCGGTTTTTTTTATGAATTAAACAATCGATCTACAAACAGTCTAATTTCCCTAAGTGGTGGCTCTAGTAACCTCCTTATATCAACCACTGTGATTTACATATACTGAACATCACTTACTCAGCCTAAATCCCTGAACTGAATTGCAAATTGTGAGTAAAAACTCGTTCAAAGTCTCGCACTGGTACCATCGCACCTTGCCTTCAAGGCAGTCTATATGCATCACACTTTCCGAGTGCAGTAGGTGTGCTGCATATTCAATTCACTATGTGATAGGTGCGATGGTCAGGGAAGGTTGACTTTACCTTCAGGCTTTGGTTTTTTCCTCACTATTTTCAGTCATATTCAAGAGTTTTGTTGTCTTTGGTCAGTGTATCTCTGTGAAAACCCCCTTCTCTTACATTATTCTGCCTCCATAGTGCAAAGAACTGTAAGTGTTTTTATGTATTGTGCATCATTTTTAGTTATCTTTTGCAAAAATGTAGCATAGTCGAACTGTCGTTTCTTGATCTGAAAGTGTTGTAGCTGTTGTTTTCAGTCACAGAAGAGAATCCCATTTTTCTTGATAGTCGATTATACAGTTACTATTGTATATGATTTGAATTAGTAGTTTTTGAAGTATCGAAAATTAATTTTCATTTCGAAATCGCAAATTGTCTCTCTTACCTTCACTACATTTTGAAAAGAAATTTGTTGAGTATTGTCGCTTTAAAAATAATTCAGATTTGCACTTAGCTTTCTTATCATCATTTATACATTAAGAAGGCTGAAAAAAATACATGCATGTGCATTTGCATTTAGACTGCTTGTTGGTTTGATTTAGGATAGTGCATATAGTGTGTGCTCTCTACTCTATGTTGAAAGAAAATCATCCCTCTTTCTTTAGTAGCTAGGATTTTCATTGCAAGAAGAAGATTAAACGATTGTTTATCATCTTAGATTGCATTTTAGGAATTGTACATCTACATCATGCGGTGAACCTGAAAGGAAAATTTCTTAAGCAAGATCAACTGTAAAATTTATTTAATGAATCTAAAAATGCTTTGGAACCTAACGCACAACATTTAGAATTCTAGGCTAGAGACGTGTTCCGGCGTCGTAAAACCTGGTAATTGTTGTTTTCATTGTTGGTTGGATGATTCCTCCACTTTGAGACGAAACTGCCAGTATGGACTTGTGCTCCCACGTACCGTCGAGTATATATTGGGAGACTACAATAAGCTATATCCTTTATCCATAGGAAGCCATGTCTGCCGCCCTATCGATCGCAATGCACTGAACACAGCATTTGGGAAGATTGACTGTCGTACCGTGAAAAGTATTCTGTAGTTTTGCGATTGGTTTGGTAATCCCTTTGTCTAGACTTCCAAAGTAGTCTCTATCATTCCTTTTTAGAGTCCTTAAAGGAAAAGGTCCATCTAAGCACTTGTCACTTCAAGCTCATTAAAAATTGAAGGTGACTAGAGTCATCTTTTGTTTTTTTCTCGACCCTTAAAAATTGAAAAACAAGTTGTGTCAAAGTGTTTAAAATTTATTTAATTCAGAAACATACTTCCCCTTTATTTTTAGTTGATCGAGTAATCCGCAATCGTGGAAGAAAGTCAATAGAAACCCCATTGTTCGTGGAGGCTTACGAGTCAACCATCTTTGTCTCCAGAATCAAAACTGCTACGGACAAAGCGAACTCGTTTAACCGGTTCAAAGTCCCATGGTAAAGTTATAACAAGTGTTCCGACACCATCGGAGACTCCGGTTAATCCAAACATTCCTGGTATCCCTGCCTTTATAGAAGAAGTTTAGTAGCCACCAAAGGACAGTAGCACTGATCCTAGTGTGAGGGTAAACACTTGTATTACTTAACCAACTCCATTCACAACTGATTCAGAAGGTGTTATTCCCCAAACATCTGTCACAGCAAAATCTATACCTTCTTCAGCACCAGAAATATTTTACGGACCTGATGGTCTACCTCTTCCACCTGCTCTGATTGCTATATAAGAGATTGTGGAGGATCCTCAGTCTAGTCCTCCATCGCAATTTGGAGTCGAGATCACCCTGTATCCTTCTTCATCAGAAATTAGTCTGCCATTATTGGAAGCTCCTATAGAATCGCTAGGAAATCTTGTGGATAGACTAGAAATGTCTGAACAACCGCAAACATCTAGGACTGTGTCATCTGACACATCGACGGAAGAACTTCCTGCTATCACTCCAATAATGTTCGCAGGCATACCAACTGTACCAACTAGTTCTCAATAGCTAGATGGGGCCCACTCAGGGGCTATTTCAACAGTATGGTCTGTTCCCATTTGTTCATCCAGAATAATACCCATAAACTCTTATGTTGAGTCTTAGCAAATTGATCCTTCACGATGTCAAATTGGGCAATCCGATCCTCAAAGGCAAATCATTCCTTTGAGTACCAGATTACTGCCGTATGGGGGGCAATATACCCTTTCATTGTCTTCTCCGGGAGAACAACCATACGAGAGTTCGCAACAAAATTCAGGTTATGCTAGAATTACAACCAGTGGTTGGGTGCCAATACTTCCTCAACAACCAAGAGTTATATACTCGATGAAACAATGTTTACCTATGTCAAATATACCAACTACGCCAGCTATTGTGACGGTGTCGCAAGTACAAGCATTGCCTGTTGTATGCCAACCTCAGGTTTCTCAGGTCGTAATGCAACAGCCTCTTGCCCCTGTGACTCAACCATAATCGCCAACTAGTGGGATGACACAGGCCCAAATGGGTATTATTAACCCTCATCTTGGTCAGAAAACCAATATTGGACAACATCACATGGCTTCACAACCATGGCTGGTGCAATATCAAAAACCACAATTCCAACAAATTTACCAAGGATATGAGCAACAAAACTTTGCAAATAATGGGCAATCGTATATTCAAAACGGTCAAAATCAACCATTCTACAATGGTTATGCCCATCAACCTTACCAAAGTTACCAGCATCAAATGCATTATGTTGGTATGCAAAGACCAACTACTTAGGCAATTCCATCCTACCCTGGGTATAATTCACCAAACCTGAGCCAACAATTACCATTCGTGGCAACTTTAGAGTTACCAGATCTAAATCGGTTAACGAACGATCCAATTGCTTACGCCCCTTGGTGGCCAGTGATTCCGCATAAACTTCCATCAGATATTCCTAAATTTAATGGAAATCTGGGTGAAGACCTGTCGAATTATGTGATGACCTTTCATCTGTGGTGTTCATCAAACACCCTAAACGATGATTCAATTAGGCTTCGCCTTTTTCAAAGAAAGTTAACTGGTCTGGCAGCAAAATGGTATATCGAATTACCTAGAGCTTCGTTTGATAACTTTAATACCCTAGCCACAACCTTTTTAACCCACTTTCAGTTACCTGTAAGGTACGAAACGGGAACAGAACTTCTTATCAATTTCAAGCAAACGACGGCCACTCACATATCCGATCATATTCATGAGTGGTGACATCATCGTAGAATGGTAAGAACATATGTTCCTGATCATCTTTTAGTTGAATTGTTTATCAAGTCATTGTTACCTTCCATTACAGAAGATGTGGCAAAGGGAGGAGTCATCACTGAAGAGCAAGTTATTGCTCGTGCACAATACTTAGACTTGATTTACACTCGGTCTGGCATGATCTACGATAAAATCCATGACGCTCCCAGACTGGAATTTTCCATTCCTCCTCCTCCTAAATCGAACAATGAATCTCATGTCGGCGATGGCGTGATATGCACGACAAACACGAAATCAACAAAGGCTACATCAAAAAAGGCCCGTAAGATTTCTAGTCAAAATGCAAATGAGGAACTTCTCGCCTCGGAAGTAAATGTCATCTCAACTGACAAAGGCAAAGAAACTAAGCAACCAAGAGGTAAGAAGAAAAACAAAGGGAAGAAGAAGAAACAAGATGAATTATCACTTGAAAAATCTTGTGCAAACCCTTCTGGAGATAAGAAACCAAATCGTCCATGTCTTATATGTGACGAGGATCATTGGGTAAAAGATTGTCCATATAAAGCTGAGATTAAAAAATTATTCAAGAATTCAAAAACCTCGGTGGTATTAACTGATTCGTTTTCGAATCCAAGAACAAATCTGGTTGCCAGTGATAATGCTTCCCTATCCCAAGTGCTAATGTTTTCAGTTTTGAAGCAACAAAATGATGTTTTGATAACGACAAGGAATAAAGATTACGGGAATCCACAGCTGTTGAACAACAAGGATAAGGATCAACCTAGTAGTTCGACAACAACTTCGACAGAAGTTCTGCCACCCATCATTCCAGAGCTAACAATAAAACCACCAAAGGGAGTAGTACACAAGTCGACATTTAATCCTCGTGCTAGAGCAGCACAACATTACAATATAGTGGAAGATTTGGCCCAATCGCCATCTGCTATGTCGACACTTGAGGTACTGCAAAATTGACCCTCCCAAAAGCAGGCTTTATTATCAGCAATAGGTGGGATTAACCCAAAGGATTCTAATCTTGTGTCCTTTAATCACAAAGGATATGATCCTTAGTTACCAGCTCAACTAGCTTTCCTCATTCAGGTGAATGCCCTCAACAAAACTGTTCATTGAATAATTATTGATGACGGGGCATCTACATGTATTATGTCAATGAGTTGCTGGAAAACTTTAGGATCTCCAACCTTGTCACGATCTTCGATGACATTAAAAGAATTTGACAGACGAAAATATACCCCATATGGGATTTTAAGTAACTTGCAAGTTGAGCTAGGGGAAAAACAATAGAAATAGATGTTGAAGTAATCGATGGAAACCTCGACTACAACATCCTACTAGGAAGGTCTTGGATATATGCTATGGCTGTAGTTGTGTCGACCTACTTCAGGAAGATTTCATTTCCCTTTCAAGGAGGGATAACAATCGTCAACCAACAAACCTTTATCCCCAATAGCTCCCAAGTTACGGGAAGCATTCCGATGATCCATGGAAGCCCCCATTCGCTTAAAAATATCGGAGTAGGCCTGCTAAAAGACCTTATATTGATGGGGACTTTTTCCCTCCCACCTCCAATCAATCTGGCGGAAGTGGAAAAGGTAGGAACCTACAATATGATATCTTCTATACAAAAGATCTCAAAAAATGATATTAACATGGATCATATGTAGGTATTGCCTCCAAGTCCGATAGAGATATTATAGCAATCAATATTTTTGGCATGGGAGGCAAACCCAAATCAACGCTTATCAAGCGTTTGGATAGATAGGTCTAAGGAATATGGCACCCCTTTAGATCCTTGGTCACAAGTACATTACACAGACGAAGGAATTGTTCAGTCAATGATTATTGACGGGGCGCCATGGGAAGATTACCACCATCATTCCCATCTTCCGAATTGTCAAGAAGGTACTCCTGATGACCTTCATCATCCTTCAGTTTTTGATTTCCTATCAAATACTATAAATATGATGGATTCCGAGTGAAACTTGTCCAATATCGAAGAGACTATAGCTATAAATATCTAGACCAAAATAGATGTTGTAGAGAATATTTATGTTGGCAAATGTTGTTCTACTTCGGAACTGGAAATATACAAAGCTCTTTTTCACGAATTCAGAGATGTCTTTGCTTGGTCATATGATGAAATGCCAGGCATTGACTTGAGTATAGTTGAACACGAGATCAAGATGTATCCAGATGTCAAACCAGTACGACAACGGCTACGGCAGGTGCACCCCAAGAAAGCCACTTCAATCAAGGCAGAAGTTGAAAAACTTCTCCATGCTGGTTTCATTTACCCGGTTCCTCTAACCGATTGGGTATCGAATATTGTTCCTGTAATGAAGAAACAAGAAACGATTAGAGTGTGCGTTGATTATAGGGATGTAAATCAGGCTTGTCCAAAAGACAACTATCCTACACCCTTTATTGACAAGATGATTGATGAATGCGCTGGATGTGAAATCTTTTCATTTATGGATGGATTCTCTGGGTATAATCAAATAAATATCCGCCCACAGGACCAGTCAAAGACTACATTTATCTGTCCGTGGGTCACATTTGCGTATTGCAAGCTACCCTTTGGTTTAAAGAACGCAGGGAAACTTTTCAGAGGGCAATCAATTATGCCTTCCATCACATCAAAAACATCGTTCAACCATATCTCGACGATCTTCCAGCTCATTCACAAAAATGGACCGATCATCCACAACATTTAAGAGCGATATTTCTATGTTGCCGACACTACAAGATACGACTCAATCCACACAAATGTGTGTTCTGTGTCAGTTCTGGTCATTTGCTTGGCTTTGTAGTCTCAAAGGATGGGATTCGTCTTGACCCATGTAAGGTTCAGGCAATCATAAATTTGCTTCAGATTCAGAAACTCAAAAGGAAAGCAAACTTTCTAAGGAGGTTCATTCCAAATTACGCCGAACGTGCTAAAGGTTATACACATCTATTGAAAAAAGAAGTACCCTTCATATGGGGTCAAGTTGCGCAAGCTTCCTTTGATGCTTTAAAGGAATCCCTAATAAAAGCATCATTAATATATGCTCCTGATTATCAAAAAGACTTTAACTTGTATCTGGTTGCAGCAGATACAACCATCGCAATGGTATTAGTACAAGAAGAAAATCGAATTGAAAATCCTATATATTATTTGAGTAAAAACTTAAATGAAACAGAAAGAAAATATTCCTACGTTGAAAAGTCGGCTCTTGTAGTTCAAGCAATACAAAGATTTCGACACTATGTCCTCTTTTGAAAAACTACCATTTTGTCAGATTGCAACCCCATGACTTATATATTGTCGCGATAGTTGCTTGGGGGAAAATATTCAAAATGGATAGCAATTCTTCAAGAGTTTGATCTGGGATTTATAAAGTCAAAACCAAAGAAATCCTTGGTTTTCACGGAATTACTATGTGACTTCCCATCGTCGTCCAACGATGAAACATCCGAAGAAACCATCATGGATGAAACTTTGTTTATGATATCTTCAAGCAATCCATGGTACGGAGATATAATCATCTACCTCCAAACCCAAAAATATAGGTCTAATGCCTCTCACTCGGAACAAAGATGTATTCAATACCAATCAAAAGACTATATGATCCTCGGTGACACACTTTACCGTCGTGGTGTCGATACAGTTCTGAGGAGGTGCCTCACCCATGAGGAGGCCGAAAAATTCCTGAATGACTGCCATTCAGGCACATGTGGGGGGCATCAATCTGGATATGCTACGGCGCAAAAATTTTTATGAGTAGGATACTTCTGGCCAACAATGTTCAAAGATTTCATAACCACAGTCAGAAGTTGCCATGTGTGTCAAATTTTCGATAGCAAAACCAGAAGAACACCCGCACCCCTGCAGCCAGTAGTTGTCGTTAGACCATTCGCCAAATGGGGCATAGATTTAATGACATGTTACCCCACCTCGACTGGGGGGCATGGGATATCATAGTCGCAGCTGACTATTTTACCAAATGGGCCGAGGCGATCCCTACATTAAACAACACTGGTGAAACGGCTGCCCTTTTCTTTTTTAAATCATGTAGTCGCCAGATTCGGTATTCCACAGGCCATAGTTACAGATCATGGATCACATTTTCGAAATCACATGATGGTTGAATTGGCTGCCAAATTAGGGTTGTCCCACGATAGCTCCACTCCGTATTACCCGCAGGCCAACGGACAAGTTGAAGCAATCAACAAAGTCCTGAAGCGGATGCTGCAAAGGATGATTGGAGTCCACAAAAGAAGTTGGCACCTGATCTTATACTCAGCCTTGTGGGCATTGTCAGGCGGAAAGAGTCGATTGTGCGGACACAACCAACCTCCCTAGGAGCCTAAGACTCTCTAGTGACAAACAAGACAAACAAGATCTATCCTTCTCTAAACATGCATTATGATATGAGATATCAAGTGTTTTGTTCTTACCTTTGTCCAAACGCTGTTGTAGAAGTCCAGGCTTTGTTGATCTGGATGAGCTCCTCCTTTTCTCCAAAACCTGCAATCACTAACAGTCAAACCATTAAATAGCACCTGATTATAACATAAAACAAAGCATATTCAACATATAGACCAAGGAGTACATGAAATAACTCATAAATAACAAGTTATTGAGAAGAATGGACTCATTTGCATTAATAGGTAACAAAAGGAACAAATACAACCTGAGCCTTGGTGTTGTGCAAGTCCTTCCCAGGGTCCATCAAGAGTTCTCCTTTACTTTGACAAAGCACACCCACTTCCAAATAGAACAAGCAAAGATGGAAATCTCTCCTCACAAGCTTCTAAATGGGAGTCCTAATTCCTGCAGCATTTACCCTTAGAAAATGTATAGCTTCAACCTCTCCTCCTTCTGGCCCAATGCCTGTATTTATAGCGCTCAAGAGGAGGTTAATCAGGTCCACCATCAATGGGGTAATCCCCTCTTTGGGTGCGATAGCTCCCTTATTTATGGGATAAGTTCCTCTTTGATAGGAGTGCATGAACCATCTGGAGGCGCTCAATACACGTCGAACAACCTTCTAGAATGCTCTAGAAATGACCACAAGTAACTTTTTAAAGATGAAACTTGCGCATTCTAACCTTTACAGGGGGACGCACCTACCCCTTTACATACAGAGCGTCCAAGGACGCAGCTTTTGTGAACATTGGGTGCGTACCCGCAGGTAAGGTTGAGAGAACCTGCGTACCCAGAGATAAATACATTTATAAAGACTTTCTCTCTTTTTGGAGTTTGACATGGAGAGCAGAGGCATAAGACTTGCCTAAGAGGATAGCATGACTGTTGATAGAGCCATACTAACTGTAAATAGCCATGGTGACATTTTTTAGTGTAACAGATTGCCCCCTAAAGTGCGAAGCCTGTAATAGATTAGGGTTTTGTATTATCTAGGAAGGGTGAAGCGCTTTATCATTTTAAGGATTATCTCGTGGAGAGCCTGGTCAGAACCTGCAATTTTCAACACAAAATACATGTATAAGATTATATCATCACTGAGGTAGGCATTCCCATACTCAGATCAAAACTTTAACTAACAGACTAACTACTTTGATACAGGAACGATCTTGCAGTACATCATAATCATATACTTTTGTAGACACAGTATGGGCGCAGCCATCTATTTATGATTAGTCTACATAGATAATGAATACAAAACTCCTCGCAGCCTGGATGGTGGAAACTAGATCCAGGGTCTTCATTTCTACTTCCCGAATTGGTACGATTCTAGCCATGCGAATAAATGAGTTGATGTCGAACATGGTAGAAACCACTTGATTACCAGTCGATGATGTAAACTGTTAACAAGCGTGAGAGAGACCACCAGTAATGTCAATGGTTCTCAAAGTACCCAGTACAATCCATGAGATGTGAATGGATGAGTTGATGTCGAACATTTCACGGAATCCTTCGATCGAAAGTCAATGATGTAAACTGACGTCAAAGGCGAGAAACCTGCCATTGATGCATGCAGACTTCAAGGTACTGACGATTTCTAAGTCATCTCTCTAGATAATGTGCTGACGTCGATAGAAAGCGACCCGTTGCAAGCAAGCCCGCAACACGAAATCATTGTTCAAGTTGAAGAAATGTTGCTGTAAGGACTGACTCAGGGATGGTCAAATGGATGACAAGTATTTTGCAGATGAAAGTTTTGCTTGCAGACCTCTTGAACACATAACGACACGACAGATGGTTTGGTGACGAATAACTCAAAGTTAATCCCCGGAACCCGGCTAAAGACTTTCAAAGTGGTTTGATCAACTGTGAGGTAAAAGATTTCCCAACCCAGGTGAATGAAAAGTGTCGTGTTCAAGAGTGGTAATAAAGTTTCTTCTGAGACAAAAGGTAACAAACAGGTTCATTCTTCTCTCTTTTCCCCCACCATTTCTGGCAAGTACCTCTTTATTTTTAACAAGCTTGAGGAGGATAACATATGCTTGATTATAAGCTCATCCTTCGGATGAGTCCAACCTAGTTTTGATTCGAACCCTAGGAAGGAGGGGTTCGTTCCTGTTTGTAATTGAACAGGTCCTTTACTTTGAAATGTTTAACGAGCCCAGTATAGGAGAAACTCGGTGTTTTTCAATTTTAGAGAGTCTGAAAAACTTAAGAAGACTCCAAGTTGAACTTTTTCGTAGATTTGTGTCCCTCAAGCCTGAAAAAGTATAAAATAATACCTGGGGGAACCGCTTGATCTTGCGACCAAGGAGTACTTTCATGATTAATGCCTTTGACCTGAAAAGTAAAAATCGATCAGAGGCATGTCGTTTTATTTCCAGTATCGAATTTGAAACGACAAAAATCCGGCAATATTTTCGTGTTTTTACGGTCAGAAAAGGGCTATAAGAGGACCGTCTTTTAATTCCATTTTAACGAGTGTAAAAGAAACGCTCGGCAATCTTTTCATGTTTTAGGAGTCAGAAAAGGGCTTAAAAGATGACTCTAAGGTTTCACTTTTTCGTAAGTTTTAATGAGTTCGAAAAGATGATAAAAATGTACTCATGGTTTTCATTTTTTCGTAAGTTTTAATGAGTTCGAAAAAATGATAAAACGGTACTCATATGGCCGACTTTCAATTTAATTTACGAGCAGGAAAAGACGGAAAGAACTCGGCATTTTCATTTGTTTTACGAGAATGAAAGATAGCAAAATAATCTCGGGATTTTCATGAGTTTAACGAGTCTTGAAAATAACTGAAATTGACTCGAAATAGGTTTCATTTTTACAAAAGCTTGAAACGGAGAAAAACTATGCTTCAAAGTAGTTTCATTTTTACACAAGCTTGAAACAGAGAGAAAACTGTGCTTGATGCCCCCTAAGCGTAACTGCTAGAGGGCATGCCCCCCAGCTTCCTTTCATTCAACCAGTTGGATGAAATGAAGGTTGAGTTACGAGATCATTTGAAAGACTCGACCTAAAACTGTAAGAAAATTATGCAAAACACTGAAATAACTAACCTAAGTACTTAACATTTACGAGATCTAGTCAATCTCTCGACTCAAGTAGAGGAGGATTTGTTTCATTTTTTAACGAGCTTGACACAGGAAAAGAACTATGCTCGGATTCAGTTTCATGTTTACGCAAGCTTGAAATGAAAAACTATGCTTGTTACAAGTTCACATGCCCCCAACATAATGATGCAAATCAAGGTACATGCCCCCCAAGCTTCATTGCATTCAATGAGGTGGATGGAATGAAGCTTTACTTTCAAAATCTTGGAAAGACTCGTGGGAGTTGTTTCATTTTTTAGTGAGCTTGACACAAGACAAGGAACTATGCTCATAACTACTTTCTACAATCTACCTAACAAAAAATTTACTCTAAAAACCTTGATTCATTTTTAAACGAGCTTGACACAAGACAAGGAACTATGCTCTAAAATCCTTGATTCATTTTTTAATGAGCTTGACACAAGACAAGGAACTATGCTCTTGACTACTCTCTACAATCTACCTACTTAACTTACCCTTGTTTCATTTTTTAAAGAGCTTGACACAAGACAAGGAACTATGCTCCCGAAGTTCGCATGCCCCCAGCATAACGATGCAAAGCGAGGTACATGGCCCCCAGGCTTCATTGCATTCAACCAGATGGATAGAATGAAGGTTTACTTTCAATATTTACCTTGAAAAGGGAGTTGTTTCATTTTTAAGGAGGTTGACTCAGTAAAAGAACTATCCTCATACTAGCCGGTTTCATTTTTTAACGAGGTTGGCACAGAAAAAGGAACTGTCCTCGAACACACTGATTCATTTTTTAACGAGGTTGACACAGTAAAAGGAACTTTCCTCGCTAATCCTACTTTCCTATATAACCTACTATCTACCTGATTCATTTTTTAATGAGGTTGACTCAGTAACAGGAACTTTCCCCATAACATCCAATTTCATTTTTTAACGAGGTTGAGAGAGGAACAAACTATCCTCGTGCTCACTGATCATGGCTTCCAACTGGAAGAAAGACATGTCAATGGACATACCTTGATCATGGCTTCCAAGAGGTCTTCATCAGAAGGAAGGACAGTTCTCTGGAAGGAACACATGTCAAGGGACTCAAAAGGGATAAGAACATCGTGTTCAAGTAATCCCATTGAGTTTTCCATGTCAATTACCGGATCTAAATCAAAGGAAGATGAGCAATCAGTGAGAGGCTCACTTACATCGGTAACTGAAAACATGGGACCAGTTGCCACATAATTAACCCGTGGTGGGGTAGATACCACTTTAGAATCAGGAACATTTAGGGGTGTCATATTATTGGTAGTTGAAACAAGACTAGGGAACAAAAGCTGGTCTACAGTCACAATATTTCCATTGTGAGGGAAAGACATCACGCGAAAGAGTGTCGATACGACAACTTTCATTGCATAAACATAGTCTCGCCCAAGGATTAAATTGAAATCCAAGGGACCTCGAACTACCATAAGATCAATACAGACAGTTTTACCTTCCAAGGTAATGGAAAACTTAGGAAGGATCCCTAAAGGTTCACTAATGGTTTTGTTAAAAGCTTTTAGATTCTGCGTAATAGGTGCAAGCTGAGGGGAACCCAAAGCTTTCCAAACAGTTGAGGATAAAATACTAACAGAAGCACCTTCATCTACCTGAGTACGATGTATGTCCCTACCACTAGCCTTGACAATGATTTGGAAAGGGATGGAGGAAGGAAGACGAGGTTCTGTCAGTCTATTCCAATCAAAGGAAAAGACCTCAGTACTTGGAGGGGGTTCTGTAGAAACAGGTGAAATGCCCCCCGGCATAGAAGAATCTGATGTAACAAGAAGAACCTGAGCGGTATGAAGTTCACTCTCTAAAGGGAAAGTGGGATCGACCGAATGTGAAATTGGATCGACCACTTGATCAACTAATGGATCATCAACCTGAGTGACATGAGTTTCACTCTCCAATGGGAGAGTGTGATCGACTGTGCTTGAATTTAGATCAATCACTCCGTCAGTTGACAGTAGGTTGGGAGAAAGTTTACGGTAACCAGTTGGAAATTCTTGCTGTGGAACAGTAAGGTTCTCCAACAATTTTGAGGCTTCATCCATATGAGGGCAAATGTGAGTTTGATGACTCCCTTTGCATAACTTACAAGGAAACCTAACTTTACCCTTTTTCCCAGGAACCTGACTATCACTGGTTGATGGATCAACGGAAAGTTGATGAGATTTTTCTGACCATACTTCCAAGACCTTTGGAATACCAGGACAATTGACAAGGAAGTGGTCACCCTTACAAAGCCTGCAAGGGTATTTGGGTTTACGATGCATGTCGGAGTTTTCCTCAACACAACTAACACTTACAGCCATGGTTGGTTGGTTGACTTCTTTCTTATCTTGCTTCTTCTTCTTCTTCTTCTTCTTCCCTTTCTTCTTCTTCTTAGCCTCCTGGTTACTAGCATCAAGGCTTTTACCAGGCGAAGAGGAAGAAATGGAGGAAGAAAAATTAGGTGAAGAAGGTAAAGGGTCAATAGAAGATTGGTAATGTTGAGATGGTGAACTCTGTTGAGGTGAAGCATCCGGTTGAGATGGAGCAATTGGAGTACTTTGGGCCAATGAAGTTGAAAATAACCATATCGGTAATCCTATTGTAAATCCAGGTAATGACAAAGTAGCCATATAAGGAGGACCAACATTTCCAAAGTAAGGAAAAGTACTAGGATTCTCATTAGGAGGGGTTCCTAGGTTGGTAAATTCCGGAACATTTGCCATTATATTCAACTTCAGTGAATTTTATTAATAATTTAAAACTAAAATTAACAATTCACAATGCACACCTAATGAACCATCTGGGGGCGCTCAATACACGTCGAACAACTTTCTAGAATGCTATAGAAATGACCACAAGTAACTTTTTAAAGATGAAACTTGCGCATTCTAACCTTTACAGGGGGACGCACCTACCCCTTTACATACAGAGCGTCCAAGGACGCAGCTTTTGTGAACATTGGGTGCGTACCCGCAGGTAAGGTTGAGAGAACCTGCGTACCCAGAGATAAATACATTTATAAAGACTTTCTCTCTTTTTGGAGTTTGACATGGAGAGCAGAGGCATAAGACTTGCCTAAGAGGATAGCATGACTGTTGATAGAGCCATACTAACTGTAAATAGCCATGGTGACATTTTTTAGTGTAACAGATTGCCCCCTAAAGTGCGAAGCCTGTAATAGATTAGGGTTTTGTATTATATAGGAAGGGTGAAGCGCTTTATCATTTCAAGGATTATCTCATGGAGAGCCTGGTCAGAACCTGCAATTTTCAACACAAAATACATGTATAAGATTATATCATCACTGAGGTAGGCATTCCCATACTCAGATCAAAACTTTAACTAACAGACTAACTACTCTGATACAGGAACGATCTTGCAGTACATCATAATCATAGACTTTTGTAGAGACAGTATGGGCGCAGCCATCTGTTTATGATTAGTCTACATAGATAATGATTAGTCTACGTAGATAGTCCCCAGTGGAGTCGCCAATTTGTCAGGCGGAAAGAGTCGATTGTGCGGACACAACCAACCTCCCTAGGAGCCTAAGACTTTCTAGTGACAAACAAGACAAACAAGATCTATCCTTCTCTAAACATGCATTATGATATGAGATATCAAGTGTTTTGTTCTTACCTTTGTCCAAACGTTGTTGTAGAAGTCCAGGCTTTGTTGATCTGGATGAGCTCCTCCTTTTCTCCAAAACCTGTAATCACCAACAGTCAAACCATTAAATAGCACCTGATTATAACATAAAACAAAGCATATTCAACATATAGACCAAGGAGTACATGAAATAACTCATAAATAACAAGTTATTGAGAAGAATGGACTCATTTGCATTAATAGGTAACAAAAGGAACAAATACAACCTGAGCCTTGGTGTTGTGCAAGTCCTTCCCAGGGTCCATCAAGAGTTCTCCTTTACTTTGACAAAGCACACCCACTTCCAAATAGAACAAGCAAAGATGGCAATCTCTCCTCACAAGCTTCTAAATGGGAGTCCTAATTCCTGCAGCATTTACCCTTAGAAAATGTATAGCTTCAACCTCTCCTCCTTCTGGCCCAATGCCTATATTTATAGTGCTCAAGAGGAGGTTAATCAGGTCCACCATCAATGGGATAATCCCCTCTTTGGGTGGGATAGCTCCCTTATTGATGGGATAAGTTCCTCTTTGATAGGAGTGCATGAACCATCTGGAAGCGCTCAATACACGTCGAACAACCTTCTAGAATGCTCTAGAAATGACCACAAGTAACTTTTTAAAGATGAAACTTGCGCATTCTAACCTTTACAGGGGGATGCACCTGCCCCTTTACATACAGAGCGTCCAAGGACGCAGCTTTTGTGAACATTGGGTGCGTACCCGCAAATAAGGTTGAGAGAACCTGCGTACCCAGAGATAAATACATTTATAAAGACTTTCTCTCTTTTTGGAGTTTGACATGGAGAGCAGAGGCATAAGACTTGCCTAAGAGGATAGCATGACTGTTGATAGAGCCATACTAACTGTAAATAGCCATGGTGACATTTTTTAGTGTAACAGGCATACCGAACATTAGTGAGGAATGCGACTGGGTTTACACCCTTTCAACTAGTGTATGGCCTAGAAGCAATCTTACCAGTTTAGTGTGAAATCTCGTCCCTCAAACTCGCAGTCGACCTTCGCCCTGGAAGTTCAGAAGAGGAGGCTCATTTCTTGGAACTAATCCAATTGGATGAAACCTATCATGATGTTGCTTTGGATAACGAAGCCCATAAGAAACGAGTCAAGGCACAGTTCGATAAAAATGTCAAACCCCGTGTCTTCTCAGAAGGTGACTTGGTCTTACTTTATGACCAGGAATCCGATAAATTGGGGGTAGGTAAATTCAAGTCTTTATGGGTGGGCCCCTATATTGTTAAGTGTGTATTAGCAAAAGGGGCATACGAGTTAATGGATTATGATGGGATTCTACTGGCACAACCCCGTAATGGGTTGTACCTTAAGCGTTACTACGCATGACTCAATGTAGTAACCCCTATGCTTTTGTTACATTTTTGTTTTTGCTAAGGGTAATTGTTTTGGTCAAGTAATCCACTTTTTACATTTGCTGCAGATGTCGAACCTATTGGAATCATTTGTTGGACATGCCGACGGAGCGAGTCGTAGTTTGCATAACCTATCTTCTGCAGCCTGGGCCATTTTTGATCTAAGCGGCGAGTTGGTAAGTTTCAGAGGGGTATGTATTGGTCGATCAACAAATAGAATCGCTGAATATAGCGCATCGATAGAACTTTTCTCTGATGCCATCACACATGGCATACGCTGACTTGTCATCAGGCTAGACTCACAACTCGTCATCCTATAACTCACTAATATCTACTTCGTCCGAAATCCAGCTATCTATCGCATGTTCCTAAGGGTCAAGATTTTGGAAAGACAGTTTGATTCTATTCAATATCAGCATACTTCCAGAAATTTAAACACATTAATGGACTTATTTGCAAATTATGTGTTAGATAGACATTCGCAACATTTATAAAAAGAAGCATTTCATCAAAATTTGCATCAAGATCATGTAACTTAACCAAAATAAAACTCCAAAAATAAAAAAAAATATATATATATATATAACTATTTATGGTTTACACATAATGTTCTGTAACCAAGACAAAATTGGTCAAGATGACCCAAAACTCAAAATGCTAGGGGACACCCTATTCTAATGATGCTGGCGATAACAAGTCACCGCCTGTGAAATCATGCATAAAAGCCTAGTCCATCGACTCGGCACGTCGGTAGTATGTCGCTACAACCTTAGAGGCAGCTCATCGTTCCTCACATCTGGGATACCAAGAGTAAGGCCCTCGACCTGATCCTATAGTGCTGAAAGAGTCTTGGCCACATCAAGGTCATGAAGGATAGTCCTTCCCATAGCCTCTCCTGCTCGAGCAGCAGTTGGCACTCTCAGACGTACTACTGGCTGAATTGGTCCAATATCTGCATGAGCACATGAGTTTTGGTTAGTCCTGATAGAAGAAAGCACAAGAAAATTATAAAAGGAGATGATGAACAAAGATATGGTTAGAGAATTTACCAATAGCACCCCACTTCTCGCCAGCAGGCAGCACCAAATCCGGGTCACCTCGGAAATCCATACCAACATATGGATACTTGGAAAAAACCATCTTGTGATGGTTGAACCACTTGAAGAAGGTATAAGATTAGGAAACCTGGGACTGACCAGCATGTCGGGCCATAAGGTCGACCCATCTCTGCATCTGTGGCTCAGTCGGTGGAGGTAAACCAAATGAAACATACTGCGGCTGCATCCGTGGGATCTTTTCTAAGGCAAAGGAGGTCAAACTAGAACCATAGCCAAAGTTCTTCAATCTTCCATTCTTTACCTTGGTCAGTTGTTCTTTCCTCACAGAGAGTACTGCATCACACTTGTTGAACACCTTTGGTTCAAGGCATTCCAAGGCATACTGCATATAAGACCTGTTCGCCACATGAAGAGCCACACTACCAGCTAGTCTAGCAAAAGTAAACAAAATTGTCCTCAAGGACCTATCAGTGACATCTCGGACATTGATCTTGCCGTCCGTACTCGGCTGAGATCCCTCTTTGCAATACCGGCAAATGTAATCTCTCACGGACTCGCCCCCACGGGTGGGACCTGATAATGAAATAGGGGCACCACGCCTTGATAAGCCAGTCAAAAAATATATGTCCACGATAGTCAAGGGGATGGATTTTCCCCTAATCTGGAACACCTGGTTGGTAGGATCCCATGCATCGAGAAAATATTGCAACAAGTTGATTTGTTGCCTCATGCTAGAGATGTGAAAAAACTTGAACAGGCCACAGTTCCGCAGTGCATTTATTGTAACCAGATCATGTAAAGTAAGCATGTCCTCTTCCTCATGCTCATGTTCTCGCCATGTATAGGCATTTTTCTCTGATAAATCTCTGAAAAAAAAACAAGAGAAGAGTCAGGACCCTAATTTGGTGAAAAACAGGCAAAATTTCCATGGAAAATTGTGCACAAATTTCCCTCCTTGTGCCCATCGCACCCCCATTAGTATACTGGGTGGGATGCATCCCTACTAGCCAATGGCCAAACTGGAATGCATTACACCTTTCGATCTAGAAAAGGGTGTGATGAAGCCAGGGAAAATTTTTCAAACCCCAGAGGCTCAGAAGAATCAGGAAACATGCTCAGAATTGAAAAAGGAAAGGATGAAACTGAAGAGCTCAGTTTTAGCTCCTACCTTGGTCCAGACGATGCCAAGAATTGTTCGCAGAATCTCCCAGAATTAGCTAGTGAAAATCAAGGGGGAAAAGGACCTCCAGGGATCCAACAAACCAATGTTCAAATGAAATGGTTAAAAGAGAGGTAAAAACTAATTTTCAATTAATTTTCACGTTGTTCAAGTAAAATATTGGTGTGTTAACTCATTTTTGAAACATATATTTTTCATATCTAATTGGTTTGATGAAGCAATTTAATAGTCAGTACAACCTTTAAGGAACAAAAGTGGTTAGCAGTGAAATTGAATCAATGACCATTATCTTTGAGAAGTTTTTTTTGAAGTTCAAGCTCGTTAAAAATTAAACATAAGAAGTGAGCAAATGTTTCCCCCAGAGTTCAAGCTCATTCATTCAAAAATGAACCAATTTCCGGTAAATAACCATCATGAATGCATTATCATCAGCCTCTGAAGCCATGGTCGTGTTCTCATCATCACCTCCAGTTTGTTTTGGCCAATCATTCACCTCCATTTGATTGTTTACCCCTTTTGAGGAACAGTTGCAAAGAGTGATCCTATTAAGCCATCCTTGTAACATTACCGTGATTGGAAAATTCCAAACCTTACCTGGAATTAGCTGCTCCGTGAATTTATCACTCGTTCCTCGAAAAACGAGTCTCCTTTAAGCTCTTTTCATCTGACTCATAAAATATGAAAAGATTGCCAAGCAATTGGCCTCTCCAGCTCATTAAAGTGTCCGGAAGTGTTATCCCTCCTCTAGATTTTAAACTTTTTGGACCTGAGGGATTATTACATAGAAATATCGAGCGCTTGTCTTGTTTAGCTCGTTAAAATTACCGAAGATTCATCCCTTTTGTATTATTTTATACTTTTTCAGACCTGAGGGATTATATGATGAAAAAGGATTATTGGAGTTTCCTTTACGTCTCTTTCAGACTCTCTAAAATTAAAAAGGACTGAGTTATCTTTGTCGTTAAACTCGTTAAAACCTAATAGCGAGAAACTTTTCCATACAGACAAGAACGAGTTTCACTATCGCTAGGCTCATTAAAACATAGCGATGGGTTTGCCCGAAGGGAAAATTATAGAACAAGCATATGTTATCCTCCTCAAGCTTGACAAAAATAAAGAGGTATTGGTCAGCAACGACTGGGGAAAATTGGGAAGAAAACTTGAAAAAACTTTATTGGTAGCAAGTCGCTCTTGAACATGACACTTTCACTCCGCATCTGAGTCGGGTTGGGTTGTTTCGTTCACTGGTCACATCACCATTGGTCCGTCAAACCATCCACATTTGGGGTTAATGCTACCAATCCATCATGTCAGCATCGCCGGTATGTTCAAGAGAAGTTTCTCAGAGAATTCGCCTGTCTTATCCGCTGCAATACATTTATGCTCCATCTTTTCATGACCGCCACCCTGAACCTTATGGCATTAGATCATTTTCACCTCCATTAAAATCATTTTCTCTGTTCCATGTCATAGATGTGGGATTCATTAAGGCGCTCCTATGGCGGATTTCTTCTTGTCGAAATCAGCTCATTATCCAGGAAGTCGATTTAGGAACAACCCTTTCAGTACTTTGAAGCTTGCATGCCTCAATGGTAAGTTGTTCACTTCCGGCGACAGGTTTACATCATTGGCCTTCGACCGAAGATTTTACATGGTGTTCAATGCCAAGTCCTTTTTCACACCATGTGAATTATACTGCAGTACCTTGAGGGTCATCATCATTATCAGTGATTCCTCTCGTGCCTGTTAACAGCTTACATCATTGGCTGGTAATCAGACAATGTCTTTCCATGTTCGACTCCAAAACATCCCTCACATGGATCGACTTGTACTTCGAGTGAAGAACAAATGAGATTGGAGACCCCAGATCTAGCTTCATCCATCCGGGCTATAATATATATTCAGGGAAGTAAAGACATCAAATGTACATCATTGCTGCATAGATAATCATCAAACCTAAGGGATGATGACTCTACCAGAATCATCAATCTGCACACAGACGGTTGTCTGTCCTATGTACATGAAAATGAATTTATAAAGTTGAGCATGGGAATGCCTGACACAGCTAGGAAATTAAAAATATTATGAAGATAATGTGTTGCATTGTATGTTATTACAGGTCACCTTCCAGCTCGAAAAACTTCAGATCCTCATGATAAAGCATTTCACCCGACATCAAAATATTAATGACCTCATGCTTTAGGGGGCAACTATTATACACATTTTTGGGCACTGCAACCCCAATCATATATGTCCATAAACCAAGGGCTCCTAAGTCTCTAAAAGTGTTGTTCTATCCCCTAAAAGAACAAGTTCAACTGATTACATCATCTCCCAGAAGTTCTCCATGAAAAACTACTCAGAACTGGTCAAAACTGGACCATCTCACCTACTCCATGGACAAAGTGTGATGCATCCCACCTAAATACACATAGAGGGTGTGATGCATACTAAAAATCCCTTCTATGGGGTGTTATGGGTGAGAATGGAGAAATGGCAGAGGCAGTATGCGGGGTGGAAGATCATGGAATATTCCAGAAACTTCTCCTGTGACACTTGCCTCTCTGAGTTTGCCCAGGGATGAGTAAGAGATCATCATTATCCAAGTGGAATCAAGAACTATCAGAGAGAGGACACTAATAAAATCCCAGAATCTGACTCACCCCCCTTGCAAACATATATATATGGATCCCTCATCCCAGAGATCCAGAGGCTGGAATTTTGTATCTAGTGAGGAAGTGTTGTTGGTTTCTTGTTGTAACATCATAGTGTTGGGTGATCTAAGAATTTCATGAGGTGAAGAAGGGCTTCTTGCTAAGAGGATGATGCTGGGTCAGAACAGTTGGTTGTAATCCTCTTTGCTCTTTCTTGATAGTAATAAAGCTATTCAAGTTTTCCTCCACATTCTTGTATATTTGATGGTATATGCTTGTGTGTGGCCAATATACATCTGGTCCTATATTGTTTATGCTAGTAGATCTCTGTTCTTGGATAGTATTATGATGCTTTGATTCCACAGGTGCTCTTTGAAGCTGGGCTGACGAGGAAGCGAGTGGCAAAGATCTATTAGAAGGGAGAGGAATCAAGCAAGGAACCAAGCACAAGATTGAGGTTGGTGTCCTTGTTCCCCTCTTATCTATTTATCATAAAGGAAAATGAAAGTAGTTTTAGTTTGTTTGTTTCTAAGGTAGCTACCAGCCTTAGTGGGACTAGTAGCTCTGCATAGACACTAGATTTCCCGGTAACAACACCAAGAAGGTAGTCAAATGTAGCATGCAAGATGGAGGGTGTGTTTGACAAAGAGAGGGTGTGTTTGACCAGTTGCCTGATTTTTCACTATTTTTCTCCAGATTTGATTTTCATCCTTGGAAATCAAATTTTACTAATGTAATTGATGTTGTAAATGTAATTATGGTAGTTTTACTATTACCTAGGGTAAATGCATTAGGTAAATAGAATCCATGAGGTGTAATTAATCAGTTTCACTGTAATTAGGGATGAGTCATTTTGACCACCCTACACTCTAGCTATCAATTCAGATTTTGGTGGAAATACTCCTCTCATAGATTCGACCGCTGAGGTTGGCAGGAGTTTTTTTAAGGCCTATATCTTGTATTTTTTAGTCTTTTCAAAGGTTGGGCTTAGTTGGATGTTGTTAGATTGATCAGAGACACTATTGTATCAGAAATTTGGCCAGTTTTAATAGATGAGTTGCATCTATTTCCTTGGGATACCTGTGGTATGGTTGTCTAGCATTTTTTTTTCTTCCGTTTCAATTGTATGAATGTATTGTTGGTCCATATTCCATTTCATGTCTATTGTATGATCTCTTTCAAGTTGATAAACAAAAATCATCTCACATGCTTTGTTTTGGGGAAGTTTTCATAGTTTGTTCATCTTTCTTTAGTTTTGGAAGAATACATATTTCATGCTCTTCCTAGCTCCTCACCTGTCTGAATCATCTCATCCCAAGAAACCCTAATGTGCTAGCCTACCTACCTACCTTGCCCCTTTGAATGTTTGCAATCATATCTTATTTTCCCTGACCTAGCTTCTTTGACCTAATCCTCATCCAACAACCCAATTTCAAAGAAACAAAACCCTCTACACTTTCTACCTAGCCTAAAAGCCTAATTCATCCAGCCCTCTTGGCTGTGATTTTGTGGAGAGAGCCCTCTCCGGCTTGGTAGGGCTAGCTACCAAGTCAAAAGGTTGGTCTGTGGTTACCTCAGCTAGACTCTTCCTCAACCTTGGAGATCTAGAGGAGTGATAATAGGGTACGCATAAAGATAGCTTTGAAGAATGGCATGATTACAGGAGGATAATGAGGATGTGATTTGGTCACCCTAAAGTACGATTAACTGAGAAATATGATGGGAGGAATGATCCACATGATCACCTAGCGAAATGGACTAAAGAATATTGAATGGAGCCATAGCCAGAATGCGTGCATTTATTCTGTCACACTCTGGATATAATCCCTATGCACTGGTATTTGGAAACAGAGCTCTGCCATGGCACCATGGAATGGGATATCTTAAGAGAAGGGTTCGTGAGAACATGTAGCTTTGAAGATGGTTTAGAAAGAATTGATGAGGCATTGCAGGAGGTTAAATTAGTACTTCCAAATTCTGTAAAATCCTTTCTAATTGCTTCAACCATATTGGAGCACCTAGCTGCACCATGCGCTAGAATGTAATAGTATGACCACTGAAGTGGAGGATGATGATCCAAGGAATATCAATGTCCTAGAGACATAAGGTCACCAGGAGATTGAAGGTCCACAGATAAAGAACCCGGATATCACCACGCCATTGAAAACTAAGCAAGTAAATGTTGGCAAAGAAGCAAAGCTGAAGTTTGCGAAGATAGGGGTTTACTAAGATCATGCCACAGTTGAGAAATTCACCGAGTAGCTCCGCGAATATCAATATTTATTTCCTACCAAATTTTTGGACTTGAAAGGCATCATAGGCAATTTGGGAGTGATGAAAATAACTTTGAAACTGGATGTGAAGCTCGTTAAGCAGAGGCCATATCACCTTAATCCGAAATACAAAGAAAAGGTCCACTTGGAGTTGGATAAGTTCTTGAGGCAGATATTATTGAACTTATGGAGGAATCTTATTGGGTGAGCCCAATGGTAGTTTAGGAAAAGAAGCAAAAGGATGAGAAATGGATTTGCTTAGATCTAAGAAAGCTTAATGATTCCTGTGTTCATGATAATTTCCAAATACTGCTTACTAACGAAGTCTTGGACAATGTTGGAGGACAAGAGGCCTATTCATTTATTGATGCGTTCCCTGGGCACCATCAGATTAAGAACACACCGAAGACAAGAGTAAAACAACCTTCTGTTGAGGGCCCTGAAATCGGCTCAACAACAAGGGGGATACCCACCCGGTCGGGAACCTGGTTGGCGGCTCCGTGCCCGTTTGGTGTAGCGGGTCCGACTGGGGATAATGGGACCAACTTCCCAATCTAAGGGGTGTGTGTGTGTAGAGTTTGGTGATGTGTGTGTGTAGAATATGATAATGGAAAATCTGGAATTATTTATAAAGCTAATTTTAATTCTAAACCCTAAACTAATTTTATACTGCTTTAATCTAACAAAAACAACACATCTAATCTACGCTAACCCGGGGTAGAACTTTTTCCATTATGCGATCTAGAAAGATTTCACATAATAACTGGTAATGAAGATTATTCAGCTATTATAAGAATATAAATCAATTAAGATGAACCATCCTGCATAAAACGTTAAGCAAAACGGTTGTGAACAGCATATCGCATAATTAGTTATTCATGTGTTAAGCACAAATCAATGACTCCACCGTACAAAAGTGCCAAATGGTAGTCCACACATTCTTACATTAACATATAAACAACATCAGCTGTATATTACTCTAAGAATGCAAGCAGAAATTCGTCAAGAGATAAAAGTACCATTTATGACTGATTTTATACTCATAGACCTTAAGCAATAACGATCTATTTCTACTTACTTCTAATGCCTACTAAGAGTACAGAAGTGCAACATCAGTAGCAGGTATTAGAATGCAAACATAAATAAATCTCGATCCGTCCATTCATCAAAAACCCCCTCCGAGGGTGCAAAAGTGCATGTTCTGAGGACAAGTTTTTTGACAAATTTCCGGACCCTTCTCCAATGCAACGAGAAGGGTTAAATACTACTAACCGACTAATCCTAATTACACAAATTTAGGGAATGGCTTCAAATGACCGCCCTTTTACTAAAACAAATTTATTTCTAAAAACTGAATCTAATTTCTAACCATTTCCGTATCCGCTCCTTAGTGCTGTAAGCGATGCGCTGTTCGCCGTGAGAGAGTCGGTTGCTTGTCCTTTCCTTTTGTTCGAGCTTGAAAATTAGAAATAACAAGAGCTGGCACCTCTTTCTGACAAACTAGAAGATATTTTTGAAAGTGTTCTTCTGGAGGAGTGTCTTCACGGCGTGTATACTTAGTACAACTCAGATTTCTTTCAAACTGATTGTGCTGTTGCTATTTCGGTTTCCGGCCGTGTGAATGACTCAATGAGCTGGGGATTTTGTTGCCTGAACGATTTTCTCAATTGAAACTTGTTTCCATTCTCTGTTCCAGGCTTTTCTGAGACGTCTTTCCCCTTAAGCGTTTTTATTTTTGCTTTACCCAATTTGGGCTTCAGGATCTTTCATAAACGCTTTGCTTTTGTGCGCCTTTGACTCTGAGTCCTGGATAGTCTATTTCCATCAGCATTTGTTGAGTGATACTCTGGAATCCGTGGCCCTGCTGTATGCGGTATCCATCTACGAAGTCATCTCCTCTCTGTTCTTCTAGCTCTGGCGCTTTTCCTTAGATGTTTCCTGCATATAGATTTATATTAGTTGTTGTCTTATAGTTCACGTAAATGAAAAGAGACACGAAGAAAAGATTGACATGAAAGCATTAAGTTCTAATGAATGCATAATCATGTCACCCATTATGACTTGACTCTTCGAAAAACGCAACATAATCATCTTTGGATACACAGGCGTACAATCATTAATTTCCCATAAGGTGCGCACCTAATTTTGGGCTTACAGATCATGCCGAGGAATGTCTGCGATGAATGGTTTCTGCGATTTGCATCGCAGCATCGAAGATTGTGATGTAAATAAGTGGCATCGCAACAATTGATAGTTTCATTCGTCGCAAACCATAGATCGCAGGTCGCAGCTTTGTATGATCGCAGATCGCATATCGCAAGATCGCAAGGTTTTCGCTTTATCACTCTGTGCTGCTTATGCGACATTGCGACGTGCGACGTCGCATATCGACTGTCGGCGATTCTTTAGGTTTTCCCTTTTTGAGTGCTTTTAATGCATGTGATGCGATGGGTTCTCACGTCGCTCCTTTTCAGTGTATTTATGCGCTTTGGGAGAGCGCCTCTTTTTACCTTTGCGACGCGATATAGCTCTTAGGGAGTTAATACAAAAGATTTTTTAAACAAAATATTTTTTGGATTTTTTGGTTAAGGGTCCCCCTTTGCTTGATGTTATTACTAATATCAAACAAAGAGGGGGGTTGTTGGTGACCACAACAATGGCGATTCACTGTGAAGAACCAGTTATCTCTGCATTTCTATTGACCGTTCACTTCCGAAACAACAAAATTTTTATATGTCTAAATTTTGTTATGGACAGATAGAGTAGATTACCCCTCACCTTGTCAACGATATTTTGTCTCAATCCTTTTTATATCCCAATTGCTTCCTTCCTCGGGCTTTTTCTTGCATTCGCACCAGACATTACTTGGCTTTGATTAAAGATAAAATAAGGTCTTCTCTGCGTATTGGCTTAAAAGTATGCTCATTTGTCGTAGGTAGAGCCTCTGATGCCCGCAAGCGTCCATAGCCTCATCAGGGTTACCATGTTATCCAGCAATGATCCTTTTTCCTGCTTGAGGTTATTCGCAACATCCGAGAGAAAAATCCTTTTTAACACACTTTTCCTTTTTTTTTTTTTTTTTTAATTCTCTAAAGAACAATGTCTTGGTTTGGTGGCCAAATTATGACACAGTCATTCACTTGATTTACACTTTTGCTGAACAAGCCGGCTCGTGATGAGACCTCTTGTCTTTTGATTGCAACAATCTTAAGTCATTGCCCTGTTTGATAGACAGTATTGGCAAAGTCAGCAAGTTATAATATATGTGATCATGATAAGCCAGCTCGTGATGAGACCTCTTATTCTTTGAGATATAGTGTTTTCCTTGGATTGTTTCTCTGAATGCTGTAATTTCCTTTTAGAAGGGAGGAAGTCATTGTTTTTCCTTAAGAAAGCTCTGGACGAAAATAATAGAGTTTTTGAAAACAACAGTTTTGCAGAGAATACTTATTTTATTATTGATGATACCTTTCATTGTGCTGATACAAAACAATTCTTTTACCAAAGGTTGCTTTTGTCAAAGTTTCTTAGAGGTTGAAATGAGCATCGTAATCAAGGTGAAGTTAACTCTATTTGTCAATAATAAAATTCAGATTTTCAAAATAATTTGCTATTTGTACAAGCGAAATCAAAATCTGATAGAGAATTGGCGTGCTCTTTCATGAATCCTATTTAAATGATCATTTACAACGGGTTTTATTCATAAAAAGAGAAAACAAAACAAAATAAAAACTAAAAACTAAATCTATCCTACAAAAATTAGAAGAATTCTCTTCTATGGAAAATATAATTTAAGAATCAGTCCATTGACAGGTAAAGAATCTCTCCTACCTGCCAAATCCTGCAACACGAATGTAGACGGGCCTACGACTTCTACAATCTGAAAAGGGCCAAGCCACAGCTTTTGAAATTTCGTATGTTTTCCCTTTTCTTCATGAGCCTTATCCCATTTCAAAACTAAATCACCCATCTGAAAGTTTTTTCTGGTTATGATGCTTGAGTCAAAAGAAGATTTTATTAGCGCTTGGTGATGAGCATGGGTTTTCCTAGCTTGTTCTCTTTGCTCTTCTAGTTTGATTATTTCCATTTGTCTTAATTGTAAAGAGGAAGTAGATACTTCATCGATATATTGCACTAAAGACAAAGAGGGAATGACTAGGTGAGTCGGAAGAACCACTTCTCTCCCATTAACTAAATTAAAGGGAGAAGTGTCGATTGAAGCTTTCTTTGTGATTCTATTAGCCCATAAAGCATTTACCAGCGCTTTGTGCCAATTCTTTTGGTTTTGGTCGACTGTTCTTTTGATAATCCTGATTAGGTTCTTGTTTGTTGATTCAGCCAATCCATTACCTTGCGGATAGTAGTTGGCAGAATATTTCAGTTTGAACCCTCTTTTAAGCGCAAACTTAGTCATAGTATTTCCAGAAAAATACGAAGCATTATCAAACATTAAGGCCGTTGGAAATCCAAACCTAGTGATGATAAATTGATCTATGAATTCAATAATGTTTTCAGAATGAATTGTCTTGAGAGGAACTGCTTCTACCCATTTGGTAAAATAATCAATTGCCGTAAGGATATACTTATGCTGCTTAGAAGAGTGAGGAATGATCTCACCTATTATGTCCAAGCCCCATTGGCTGAATGGTTGGTTGATGTTGACCGGTTGTAGCGGCATGGACGGTTTCCTTTGTTTTTCTGCAGCAGTCTGGCAGACTTGGCATTTCCTTACGTGATTGTATGAGTCTTTGAACAGCGTGGGCCAATAATATCCTGCACGCAAGATTTTATGTGCAGTCGCATCTCCGGCATAGTGTCCACCTGCTGGTCCATCGTGGAGTTCCTGCAAAACCTTTTCGGCTTCAGCTTTCTCAAGACACCTAAGAAGCACAGAATCGTAATTCCTTTTAAACAGGACATCATTTATGAGCTGGTATTGTTTAGCTTTTAATCTCAGAACTCTTTTCTTGGTATGATCCAGACGTGATGGAGCATACCCGTTCTTAAGAAAATAAATGGTGTCAGCATATGATGATTCTGCGCCGTTTAGGCTTACCTCATACGTTTGTACCTCTTCAGATGAGTTCTCAGGGATTTGCGATGCTCCGGCTAACATCCTGCAGAAGCCTTGACCTCTTACGATTTTTGCTGGTTTGATCTCAAGATCATATTCTTGTAAAGCGGTAATCCAATTAGCTCTCTTTTCACCCACGTCCTTCTGCACCAAAAGGTTTCTTACCGCTGGAAACGGTACTACGACTTTAGTGTGGGCTTTAAGCAAGAAAGGTCTGAAATATTTGATCGCTTTGAAAACAGCATATGCTTGTTTCTCTACGTCAGAGTAATTAATTTCAACACCTTGTAAGTTCGAGCTAAAGAATGCGATTGGAGCTTCCGCTTTCTCTTGATTTGCTTGGGTCAAAATCGCGGCATAGGATTTCTCAGAGGCAAAAGTGTATAAGATAAAAGATTATGAAAAATTTGGGGTGGCCAAAGATGGAGCATTGATGATAGCTTGTTTGATTAAGTTGAATGTTTCGTGCTCATCTAGACCCCATTTGAAATTTGAATTCTTTTTTATCATATTTTGTAAGGGAGAAATAATACGTGAAAAATCCGAGACAAATCTTTTGACAAAATTGATCTGTCCAAGGAAGGATTGCATGGCTTTCTTGTTATGGGGTATGGATATTTCGGAAATTTCCTTGATCCTGTCGGGTTCTATGTGAATACCAGATTTCGACACTATGAATCCGAGCAATTTCCCTTCGCTTAATGTAAAGAAAGATTTCTTTGGGTTGAGCGAAATCCCATACCTCAAACATCTTTGAAAGATTTGCTTCAAATCTTTGAGATGGTTGTTTCGTTTTTTGGAGTACACTGTTATATCATCCAGGTAAATCACTACTGATTTATTGACTAATCCTTTAAATGCGATGTCCATGGCTCTCTGAAAGGTAGCTCCGGCATTGATAAGACCAAATGGCATCTTCTGATAAGCATAAGTGCCCCATTTGGTTCGGAACATAGTCTTTAACTGATCATCGGGATGCACCAGTACTTGATTGTATCCTGAAAATCCATCCAGGAAAGACATTAATTCTGAGCCTGCTACTGCCTGTAATATTTGCTCCATAGGTGGGAGGGGAAAGTTATCTTTCTGACAGGCTTTGTTGAGATTTCGGAAATCGATACAGATTCTAATGTCTCCATTTTTCTTCCTAACGGGCACCATATTGGATACCCATTTGGAATGCCTGACGGGGAAGATTATTCTGGCTCTCAACAACTTATTAAGCTCAGTTTTTATCTGATTTTCTAGGTTAGGATGTATTTTTCTGAGCTTCTGCTGGACAGGTTTTTCATTGTCAATCATAGGGATAACATGTTGAATGATAGAAGTGTTGTATGTCTTTAGCTCATCGTAATTCCAGGCAAAAACGTTTTTGTATTGTCTCAGAAGACGGATATATGCTGATTTCTCTTCAGGGGCTAGGCCGTGACCTAGGTTAACGTTTTGTGGCTTCTGATCGGTCCCTAGGTTTACTAATTCATAGTTCAGGGTAGAACTGCAAAGTTTAGCATTGGCGGACCTTTTAAACCGACTTTTCAAATCATATAAATCTTCTAACTTGACCACTGATTTCGGTATAGCATTGTCAGAGCCATTTTGTTGTATTTGGTGATCATGATGGTCTTCATCGATTATCTGATTTGAGTAGGATCCTTCAGAAGTAAGGAAATTTACGATGTCAGGATCGTCGTTGAACACTCTCCAATTGGTGATGTTGTCAGGGATGGATGGTCTAAAGATTAATTCTATTGAAAACCTATCAGGACTAAAATCTTTGGAAGGAATGAGTCTTGAGGCTACGTTAGCAAACAGGTCTGTGCTAGCATTTTGAATTCTTGGAATTGACGAGATGTTGAATGCTATGAAATGTGCAGTGAGATCTTGAACTAACGATTGATAGTGCTTTAAATGACTTGACAGGCAATGTATGGTGTTACGTACCTGTTTTACGATGATCTCCGAATCTCCAAAGACTTGAAGATACTTAACGTTCAATCCAATTGCTTTGTATAGGCCTTGAACCAAGGCTTCGTACTCCGCTGTGTTGTTCGTGCAATCGAACTCAAGTCTGCATGTGAGCATAATCTTGTTCCCGTCTGGGTTAATCAGAACGCATCCTGCTCCTGCTCCCTCATTGGATTTAGATCCGTCAAAATATAATTTCCAAAATAAAGATGTATTTACAGAACTATCTAAAAGACTAAAACATTTTGAGTCATCAGTTTGGGAGAAATTTTCAACTTGGGATAAAACTGAATTCTCTAAGTATGGTGAAATATGAGCATTGAAATTGCCTAGGAAAGTATCTACCGCGTAATTGCCTACAATGCTGCTATTGTATGTTATGGCTTCATTTTCTCCTTCCAGTTCCGTCACTATGTATTTTTGGTGCAACTCTCGTTCAACCTTTATCTGATTTGGTTTACCATTGTATGGTAACCACATGTGCGACCAGTCGGTTGAGAAATATCCGTGGAGTTTCTCCGACCAATCCCTGCTAAGAATCAAACCATAGAACTCAGGGATATCAGCTACTAGAATGTCGATAACCTGACACACTTTTGGGTTAGACGACAATCTTATGGTCACCTGATTAAGTTCACCAATCACTTCGACTTGGGATCGATCAAGTTGAACTATACGTACTGCGGATTTTTGAGGTTGCACATTCAATTTGGCACATATTGACCTGGGTAAAATATTCGTTGAAGCACCAGAATCGACCAAGCAATTGTGCACGTTTTTATTGAAGATTTCATATGTGAGAAGAAAAGGAGGAGTATGAGATCTTGATCTTCCTCCAATCAAGGCGATGTCATTTGGATCAATTTTATTGATCGCGTTGGTTGGAGGCCTTCCCAGATTGTGGGAAGCTACAGCTGTAGGTAAAGATGTAGTAGGCACAGCATGTAATTCTTTCATCATTATTTTCTGCTGGTGTTTCAATTTACTCAATTCATAAAGAGTGATATTAGCCCTAGTCTTCTTCATGTCATCAATGATGTTATACTCCATTTCATCCGACACTATTAGTGTTCTTGATGGAGGTGTTTGATCAGATTGGACTGGGCTAAGCTGGGTCGCTTTAGCAGTTGTATTTTTTGTTGCGACCTTTTCTTTTGTTGCAGGGCTTGTGCCCCTTTGTTTTGGGGTAGTTTGGGGAGGATCAAGTTGATTTTTGCTTCTCGTGCTAACAGGAAATGCTTCTTGATCTTCTTCTTGTGGGAGGATGAAGTCCCACATTCCTTGTAGTTCTACAACTTCTTCTTCGTCGGTCTGCCCTTCAGTGGTATTCTCTTCTTCTTCGTCTTCTTCAGATTCAACGTTTGAGACAGCACTGGGTGGTTTTACTTCCATGGGAGGATTTCTTTTAAAAGTCCTATAGGGCTTTTTCGAAGAAGTCTCTGCTACTTGTTTCTTAATATCAATCATCTCATTGGACATGGCTTTCAACACTTTTTGTAATCCTTCCAAATCGAAAGGATCTTTCGTTTGCTTCTTCTTGGTGTCTTCTTTGAAAGAGATCTTCTTAGATTTGCGTTATTCTATAGCAGATCTCTTTTCTAGGGCTACCATGCGTTTTTCCACTGCTAACGCCTCTGTCAAGTTGTCAACTAATGTGGTCTTGTTTTCCCTATCTACGAAGATAGCCAGATTTGGACGTAAAGCCGTGATGTACCATTCACATCTTACTTCCTCGCTGGGTTGTGAAGCAGCGGGGATTTTGTTGAGGATCTTATTGAACCGTAATTTAAAATCTTTAATGGGTTCTCTAGCCTCAGCCTCAAGACTAGATAGGTCATTGATCAATGTCACCGTGGATCTGTCATCACCAAACTTGGTGAGGAACTGACTTTGAAAAATGTCCCAGCTTGTGATGGATCCGGAAGGTAACGAAAAGTACCATGACCCGGCTGTTCCTTGCATGGTATAAGGGAAAAGCCGGACAACAGCGTCTTCGTTAGTAAATCCGTTGAGATTAACAGAAAGCATGAAATTATTGATATGTTCCTCGGCTAGCATGCCTGCTTTCGGATTGAATTTAGGCAGCCATTTCTCAGGATGGTCCGGTATAGGGCTCAGGGGTGGAGGCATTAAAACCGCCCCAGGATTGTTCCATGGCGACTGGGCCATTGTTGAGCTGCTAGTCAATGGAAGTGCAGAAGATGATCCCTGATGTTGAGAAGATGAAGATATTAAGATCTTTGATGTTTGAAGAGGAAAGTTTGTAGAAGATGGGTGAGTGAGTTGGAATGAAAAAGTGGGTGGTTGACTTCGCGGTGAGAGAGTTGATATGGACGAAGTGGATGAAGGAGTCTTACTGTCAGACTCTGGTGGTGTTTCCCTTGCTCTTTTCCTGGTAGGAAGAGGGAGTTCACTTGGTTGTATGCCAAATTTTTCACTCTTTAATCTGGTAAGGGGATGAGAAGGGTTGTACTGCGAAGTCACGCTGCTTTTAGATTTATCAGACTTCTGGTTAAAAATAGAGAATCCCTGGAGTTTACGAATCAAAGTTTGAATTTCAGGGGGTTCAATGATAGATTGGTCTGATATATTCGAATATGTAGCAGTGGTGGATACTCGAGTGACTTCAAATTCCGGGTTTAACCGTGTTGGAGAAGTCGAGGGAGTTGATGAGGGTGTATTACTCTCAGAATGGTATTTAGATATTGCTTTAGGTGCCATTCATAGTTCGTCCCCTCCTTCTAGTGCCAAATATGTTGAGGGCCCTGAAATCGGGTCAACAACAAGGGGGATACCCACCCGGTCGGGAACCTGGTTGGCGGCTCCGTGCCCGTTTGGTGTAGCGGGTCCGACTGGGGATAATGGGACCAGCTTCCCAATATAAGGGGTGTGTGTGTGCAGAGTTTGGTGATGTGTGTGTGTGTAGAATATGATAATGGAAAATCTGGAATTATTTCTAAAGTTAATTTTAATTCTAAACTCTAAACTAATTTTATACTGCTTTAATCTAACAAAAACAACACATCTAATCTACGCTAACCCGGGGTAGAACTTTTTCCATTATGCGATCTAGAAAGATTTCACATAATAACTGGTAATGAAGATTATTCAGCTATTATAAGAATATAAATCAATTAAGATGAACCATCCTGCATAAAAAGTTAAGCAAAACGGTTGTGAACAGCATATCGCATCATTAGTTATTCATGTGTTAAGCACAAATCAATGACTCCACCGTACAAAAGTTCCAAATGGTAGTCCACACATTCATACATTAACATATAAACAACATCAGCTGTATATTACTCTAAGAATGCAAGCAGAAATTCGTCAAGAGATAAAAGTACCATTTATGACTGATTTTATACTCACAAACCTTAAGCAATAACGATCTATTTCTACTTACTTCTAATGCCTACTAAGAGTATAGAAGTGCAACATCAGTAGCAGGTATTAGAATGCAAACATAAATAAATCTCGATCCGTCCATTCATCAAAAACCCCCTCCGAGGGTGCAAAAGTGCATGTTCTGAGGACAAGTTTTTTGACAAATTTTCGGACCCTTCTCCAATGCAACGAGAAGGGTTAAATACTACTAACCGACTAATCTTAATTACACAAATTTAGGGAACGGCTTCAAATGACCACCCTTTTACTAAAACAAATTTATTTCTAAAAACTGAATCTAATTTCTAACCATTTCTGTATCTGCTCCTTAGTGCTGTAAGCGATGCGCTGTTCGCCGTGAGAGAGTCGGCTGCTTGTCCTTTCCTTTTGTTCGAGCTTGAAAATTAGAAATAATAAGAGCTGGCACCTCTTTCTGACAAACTAGAAGATATTTTTGAAAGTGTTCTTCTGGAGGAGTGTCTTCACGGCGTGTATACTTAGTACAACTCAGATTTCTTTCAAACTGATTGTGCTATTGCTATTTCGGTTTCCGGCCGTGCGAATGACTCAATGAGCTGGGGATTTTGTTGCCTAAACGATTTTCTCAATTGAAACTTGTTTCCATTCTTTGTTCCAGGCTTTTCTGAGATGTCTTTCCCCTTAAGCGTTTTTCTTTTTGCTTTACCCAATTTGGGCTTCAGGATCTTTTATAAACGCTTTGCTTTTGTGCGCCTTTGACTCTGAGTCCTGGATAGTCTATTTCCATCAGCATTTGTTGAGTGATACTCTGGAATCCGCGGCCCTGTTGTATGCAGTATCCATCTGCAAAGTCATCTCCTCTCTGTTCTTCTAGCTCTGGCGCTTTTCCTTAGATGTTTCCTGCATATAGATTTATATTAGTTGTTGTCTTATAGTTCACGTAAATGAAAAGAGACACGAAGAAAGATTGACATGAAAGCATTAAGTTCTAATGAATGCATAATCATGTCACCAATTATGACTTGACTCTTCGAAAAACGCAACATAATCATCTTTGGATACATAGGCGTACAATCATTAATTTCCCGTAAGGTGCGAGCCTAATTTTGGGCTTACAGGTCATGCCGAGGAATGCCTGCGATGAATGGTTTCTGCGATTTGCATCGCAGCATCGAAGATTGCGATGTAAATAAGTGGCATCGTAGCAATTTATAGTTTCATTCGTCGCAAACCATAGATCGCAGGTCGCAGCTTTGTATGATCGCAGATCGCATATCGCAAGATCGCAAGATCGCAAGGTTTTCGCTTTATCACTCTATGCTGCTTATGCGACATTGCGACGTGCGACGTCGCATATCGGCCGTCGGCGATTCTTTAGGTTTTCCCTTTTTGAGTGCTTTTAATGCATGTGATGCGATGGGTTCTCGCGTCGCTCCTTTTCAGTGTATTTATGCGCTTTGGGAGAGCGCCTCTTTTTACCTTTGCGACGCGATATAGCTCTTAGGGAGTTAATACAAAAGATTTTTTTAAAAAAATATTTTTTGGATTTTTTGGTTAAGGGTCCCCCTTTGCTTGATGTTATTACTAATATCAAACAAAGAGGGGGGTTGTTGGTGACCACAATACCTTCGTGACGGAATGGGGATGTTTTTAGTATACAATGATGCCTTTCGGACTTAAGAATGCACCAGCAATATTCTCTTGCATAGCCATCATGGTGTTCAAAGAGAATATTCACAAATTTTTAGAGGTCTATTTCAAAGATAGGACAGTGTTTGGGCTAGTCAAGCACCATGTAGAAAGTCTACGCTTAATGTTGGATACGTGCTGAAGGTATTAGATTGTGCTAAACCTAAAGAAATGTTTATTCTGTGTCCCTTTTGGGATTTTTAAGGGTCATGTGGTGTGCAGGCAAGGACTTATGGTGGACCCTACCAAGATCATGGTAATAATCAATTTGGAAGCCCCAAGGAGTGTTAAACAGTTGCGCGCAACACTGGGCCATACCAAGTATTATCAAAAATTCATCAAAGCTTATGCTCAGATTACTGTGCCCATGGAGAAGTTGCTAAATAAGGATGCTACATTTTGTTGGAATGAAAAATGTCAGCGCAGTCTAGATGTCTTGAAGGATAAAATGGTTACTACGTCAATCTTTGTCTTCCTAGACTGGAAGAAAGATTCCATGTGCACATTGATGCCATGTGTATTGCATTCGGAGCAGTTCTGACATAGGCTGGCAAAGGAGAACTAGATCACCCTATAGCATTTGCAAGACAAAAATTGTCAAAGGCTAAAAATAATTATCCAAAGATAGAGCGTGAGGGACTAGCTATGGTGTATGTGCTCCAGAAATTTAGACATTACCTGTTAGGCAGACATTTCAAGATGTACATAGACCATTCTTCATTGAAGTATCTAGTTAATAAGCCTATGTTCGGGGGGGGGGAGAATATATAGATGGCTTCTCTTGTTTCAGGAATATGATTTTGAGGTGATTGTGAAGCCCAGACGGTTGAACGTAGGACCTGACCATCTGTCGGGCATTGAGACAAGAGAGGAGCCTAATAATCTAGAGGAAGGGTTGCCTGACGCGCAACTCTTTGCAATATGCATAACAAATAACCACTTCATAGATATTATCCACTTCTTGATTACAGGAACGACCCCAGAGGGATATACCAGTCAACAGAAGAAAGCGTTGGTGGTACATGCAGTAGATTTTTTATTAATTGCAGACCATTTGTATAAAATGGGATTGGATGAGATACTTCAACGTTATGTGCCTGATTTTGAATGAAACAATATCCTCGCTGAAGCTCATGGAGGAGCTACAGGAGGGCATTATGTACGAAAAGCAACAGCGTAGAAGGTCTTGTGCACTGGGTTGTGGTGGCCGACACTACATAAAGACTCTAAAGCACTCTGTAAGGCATGTGATGCATGTCAAAGAATGGGCAGACCATCGTCGAGGGATGAGCTGCCTCTGAACACATAGGTGTCATTGCAGCCATTTGAGAAATGCGCCATTGATTTTGTAGGAGTGATTTAGCCCCTAGGGAAGAAAACTGGTGTGCGCTACATCACCGCAACACAATATTTGATGAGATGCATGGAGGCATAGCCTCTGAAGGACTATACAGGGGCAATGAAAACAAAGTACACCATATTCAGCATGCTGACAGAAGAGTTCTAGGTTTACCATCAGAAAAGTACACCATATTATCCTCAGGCCAATGGAATAGTTGAGGCTTTGAATAAGATATTGGAGAATGCACTGACAAAGATTTGCAATGTATAGCAAAATGATTGGGATGTGTGTTGACCAATAGTATTATGGGCATACAAAACTACTTTCAAAAAGCTCACAGGTCAAACACCTTTTTGGTTGGTTTATGGTGTAGAGGTTGTGATGCCTATGGAGTATATTGTGCCTAGTTTATTCATAGTGGCTTTCATAGAAATGGTGGATTTCAAAGCCTTAGAAGAATGACTTGCATAACTAATGGAGCTTGAGGAAGGAAGGATTTTAGCTAGATTCCATCAGCAGGTTCAGAAGGAATGTGAAAAAGCTTGGCACGATCGGCAGATCGAACTATGCACCTTCAAGATAAATGATTTGGCTTTGTTATATGATAGTAAGTTCGCTAAATTCCTAGCAAAGTTTCAAATGCACTCGCTGGTGCCATATGTCATCAAGGAAATTACAAATGGTGGCATAGCTGATCTTGCAAAGTTGAATGGAGAACCATTTCTGGGAAAAGTAAATGGAAGCTGGTTGAAGCCATACACTGGGGATCTGGCCCAATGACTACATGATGCCAAGATAGTCTTAGCGCTCCAGGCAGCTGCAAGGAAGCGTGGGACTATAAACTACACTACCTGGTTGGTGGAACTACGTGATAAAGGGGCTATGCGAAAAATGGCAATGTCAAATTATCAGGAGGTGCGCGAAGGGAGCTATGCTATGAGGGGAGAGACAGCGCAACATAACCAGAAAATGACTTTTATAGTCACTATTCATGATTTGACAGCTAGGAGATGGCTAAGAGGGGGGGGGCATAGAATTTAAGGCAATTAAGGCTAAAATATTTAAAGATATGCTGCCAAATTAGCATTTATGGATGGATTTTGGGGGGAACGATCAAATTTGAATTTGAATTTGCCTATAAATTATGCGTGGTCATCCAGTAATGAATATTTTGCATCATTATAATTTTTGTGTTGTGTTTTCCATGGTTTATGAATCCTCAAGTTTTTGCACATTTGGTCGCTAGCTCTGTATTTGATAAATTACCCGAGGATACCCAACGGTTTATTCTTAGCACAATGTCTGGACTAGGTGAAACTGCCAGCACTGGAGGAAATGTCGTCACTGAGGGAGCTACTCCAGAGGTTGTGAGCATGGAGGCTCTAGCTGCTGTGCCTACATCATTGAGGTTGCCTAGGCTGAAACCTACATCGGTGTGGGAAGTCCCCAAACCCAAGAAACACAAACATAAGAGGCTGAATCCAATGCGCGAGTCACCGAGGAAGAATTCTGATACCCAAGCATAGAAGAAAGAGGTAGTCCTTAAGGCTAGATTGGGGCCTTGTTTAGATGAAGCCTACATAGTCTTGACCAACGCACAGGAAAATTTGGTGAACTTGCATAGTACGTAGCAAAAGATTAAGCAGGATAATGCAGGACCAGCCATAGAGCAGCTAGTAGACTAAGTCAAGTAGGTAGCCACACAAAGCGCAACAAAAGTAGTGGTTGCACAAGTAGAGCTGGGGGATCTTTGCTGCGAGATCTCCATGCCAGCCAAGTGACTTGAGGGTGAGTCATGATATTTGTGTTGGGGGCTTGTTGGGATGGGGTCCCTTGGGTCAATTTTGGGGCAAAAGCCCAAGTTTTATGTAAAAAGATGGAAAGTCTCCACAAATTGTGGTCGCAGAGTGCGTAGTTAAGTAAAGAGTCAAAAAGGGTTTTTACCCTCTTTTATGTAAGTTGAGTCATCTTTTGAAGATCTACCCATGGTCCGCGAACCATGGGATTGTATAAATAGGTGTGTCTTAAAGAGTCTAAGAGGATAATGATAACAGAGATGAATGTAATGGGTCAATAGAAGGAAGATCATAGAAGTCTTAGAGGAGGAAAAGGCTCTACAGCTGAGTGGGTAGAGGCCTAGAGTAGAGTCCACAACTGAGTGCATGGACCCCTGTAGCTGAGTGTGCAGGAAATTCTTGAGTTTGTAAGCTTAATTGAACATTAATAAAGAAGATTATTCCATAAAATTCATGTGTTTTATCTCTTTACTTCTATTGTGAATGAATGCGCTTTATGCTGTGATAAATGATGGCTTTGTGAAATAATGATATATTGATGTACAACTTTACTGGATCTATATTGTTATCTGAATGCAATTGATGTTGAGTGCTTACGTGAATATTATATTGTTGTATGTTAAAAATACTGAACACTTAAGTAGATCTGAGTAAATACTGAGTTAAGAGTAATCTATGATGTGTGTAAGTAGCTAATTCACTTGTTCAATGTCCACGAAAGACAATCGTAGACCTTCGTGGAGGTCTAGAGGTTGATTGAAGGAAGTTACATCGATAAGTCATAAGGGCTTATCGATCTGCATGAAGGCAGATCTAGGGTATGAAAAGGACATCACACTAATATTTGGGTGCAAAAACTTGGTTCCATCATCCCCCCATATTGCTTCGGGTGAGACTTTAGTCTGCGCTCTACGGATTGATGCTGAAATGGCTAGTAGTGTAGGGATTTATTTGGCACAACTAACTCCGAACTAGGGTCAAGACCCACTAAGCCAACATAGTGCCTTGACATCTTCAATGCATGAATGAGCACTGCCAACTCAAGATAATTTGTCAAATAGTTCGACCCATGTTCATATAGTTTCCGCGACTCATAACATACTAAATTCCCCTCCTACATAAGGACCCACCAAGTCCTCTCTTGCAAAAATTTTCACACACTACAAACTCTTTTTCCAGGTATGCAATCTTTAACACTGGAGCGTTTTTTCAACAACTTCTTTAATTGCTCAAAACTTGTTGCACATTCCTTCATCCATTCAAATTTCTTACCTTTCCTCTGCAATGACATAATATGATATGAAATCTAAGATAAATTCTGGATGAACCTCCTATAATAGTATGCTAGCCCCGTCAATGATCTCAACTCATCCACATTTCTAGGAGTTTCATACTCAATGATATCTCTTATCTTCTTTGGATCTATTGTTATGTCTTCCTTGGAGACCACATGTCCCAAGTAATGTACTTTTATTTTAAAGAAACTACATCTAATGAGCTTAGCATACAACTGATGCTCTCTCAATAGTCTCAACACTGATGCTAAATTCTTGGCATGCTCTTCCTCATTCTTATAATATATAAAAATGTCATCAATGAATACAATAACAAACGTTTCCAGATAAGGAAGCAACATGTTATTCATCAAGCATATAAAATTAGTTGGAGCATTAGTAAAACCAAATTTAGCAACAAAAAACTTATAACTCCCATACCTGGTTCAAAAATTTGTCTTGTAAATTTCCTCTTCCTTGATGTGTACCTGATGATATCTAGATCTCAAATCAATCTTTGAGAACACTATTTTTCCCTTTAACTAATCAAATAAGTCATCAATCCTCGAAAACTTGTACTTGTTCTTGATGGTCACCTTGTTCGATTGCTTATAATCAGTGCATAACTTGAGAGTACCGTATTTATTCTTCATAAAAAAGACCACTACACCCCATAGTGATACACTTGGCCTAATATATCCCTTTTCAAGTATTTCCTTCAACTGCAACCTCAAATCTACTAACTCTGGAGTGCTCATCCAATATGGTGCCTTTGATGATGGTGCTGCCCTTGGTACCAATTTAGTTGAGAAGTCCACTTCTTTGTGAGTCAAAAACTATGAGATCCCCACTGAAAACACATCCTGAAACTGTTGTAAGATCAGGTACCTGCTCAATATCTTTGCATCCTCATCCTCCTTACCTTTATCACTAGAAATGTGTACAAGTAACACACACCCTTTTCTGTGACTTCGTTTTGCATGCATAGATGTCACCATCATAATTGATGTTTCTTTCTTCTTACCCTGTAAGATTCTCTAGTCCCCATTCTCATCCAAGCACTCAATGGATTTTTCTTAATAGTCCACTTTGGTCATATGAATATATAGCCAGTCCATACCCAAAAGTGTGCTATATGACCCCAATGGTAATAAGTTCAAATTTGCTAAATTAGGCATACCATTCAACTCAACTTCACAAGCTATTACCCAATGATGAACTCTCTTCTTGGTACGTGTAGCCAAGTGCACTAACCACGATTCTGCATACACTTCTTTATTTAAACCATACTTATCCACCAAGTCAGGATTAAAATAACTATAATTAAATCCAGGGTCAATCAAAATAGAAACAACTTGATCACAATGCTTACCATCCACCTCAACAATAGATGCTTGATGATATGCATGCCTATTATCCAACATTGTATAGATACAAGGAATGCTCTACCCAACATCCCCAAAATTTTGCACCTCATGTGTGTTATAGATCTGATGCATACCACCCTGATTCTGTAGACAATCCCTCTTAATATGCTCCATACCATATGTCCAACAATCAAACTATCCTATACCATCACTTTTATTCTATTGTTGTGTCCCATGTCCCTTTCTAGCTACATTAAACCTCTTATGCAATGCATCATTCTCTTTATCTTCTGCATTATGAGGCCTTGTTTTTTTTGGCTACCCTTTACCTTTACTTTTATTTTTCCTTCCATCCTTGCTGAGATTTTGTCTTACACTTCGGTTGTTCATAGCAATGCTTTAATTTCCCAATAACTTGCTCAGGTGATCGAGGCTCATCATACTTAATCCGGTCACTAAATGATAATGGAAATCCACTGAAAAATATCTAAAATTTAGCCGTTTCATCTTTAAGATATAGTACATACCTAAATAGCTCCAAGAACTTGGTCGTATACTCCTCATCTATCATCGATCCCATGTTGATCTCATAGAATTCCTTGGCTTTGTTTTCGTAGTACATTTCCAATTGAATATTTGGACCATATTGTATCTCATGAAGGAATCCCACCACTCACAACTATAAATAAGGAAAAAAAAATTCTCCTATCCTTCCACAACCTACAAGGTTGACACTACAACAATCAGAAGAGAAAAGAGAGAAAGGGCTTTGTGACAATTGTGATAACAATACATTAAACGTCATAAGTGTGCTAAGAAAAAAATATTCTACATTGATTGTGAAGAGGAGGAAGAAAAAGATCAAGAAACCTCAAAATGTAGAGGATATACACCAGGAACCAAACCCAAGGAAAGAAGAAAACTATATCTTGTAAAGCATTGGCAAGAATTACCACTCCTCAAACTCTCAAGATAGAAGGACATATTAAGAAGAAAAATGTCCAAGAAGTGAAAGATCACATTGAGCATCAATAAATGAATCTGATCATATCTTGCAATGCATTGGCAGAAATTACCATGCCTCAAACTCTCAAGATAGAAGGAAATATCAAGAAGAAAAAGGTTAAAGCAGTGAAACATCACATCGAGCATCAACAACAATTTCTTTGACTTTTAAAGGATAACGCCACTTTGGTGCAAAATCAAATGAAACAACAGGTAGATCAACATTTTAGTGAAAGAGGTTTTGATGTAGGTGATTAGGTATTTTTACGAATACAACCATACAAACAAATGTCCCTCAAGCAAGCTATTTATGAGAAGGAAATGTTGGGAATACTACATGCACTTAAGAAATTCCGACCTTACCTAATGGGAAGACACTTCCAGGTAAAAAAGGATCATGATAGTCTTAAATATTTTTAGAACAAAAATTATCTTCAGAAAAATAGAAAAAATGGGTCACAAATATGTTGGGTCATGACTTTGAAATCATCTACAAAAAAGGGAAGCAAAATGTTGTTGCAAATGCACTCTCAACAAAGGATGAGGATGTGGGTGCATTGGTTTGTGCTATTTCTATTATCCAACCAGATTGGATAAATGAAGTAAGGGATGAATGAAAGAATGACGAAGAAGTGTGGACACTCATTCAAAATTTGTAGAAGATCCGAGTTCAACAATATTGTGAGAACTTGACAAGGAAGGAAAAATCATATTGGAACATAAAGCAGTCACAGAACCAAGAAATCGATAGCTACAAAATTGATCAATTTCAGAGTACCTCATCAAGTGGAAGAACTTACCCGCTGAAGATTCCACATGGAAGGATGATAATTTTATAGAAAATCATCCATAACTACTCAAGCATTGATGACAACACCTTTCTAAGGAGAGGGGCATGTTAAGTCCCTATACTACTATTGTAACCCCTTATTGTTATTACTGCAACCCCCTTATTATATTGTTGTGCTTATGTAGTACCCATATTGTTATTATTGTGCCCCATAGAAGCCCACTATTGTTATTTTTGTGCCCTTACATTATTAATTTTATGTCAGCTCTAATTATATTATGACCCCTTAGACTCCTGTATATATGAAGGAGGTCTTGTCATTTGTATCATCCAAGAATTATTCATTTGTGTAATGTAAAGGAGGTTGCCCCCTCGAAGAGGCTGATTTTTAAGGTGTTGATCTTTATTTTCTATCGTTTTTTGAGCTAGTTTCATAACATTCTCATCCTCCCATGTGGAATCTCTAGTGGGTAAGTTCTTCCACTTGATGAGATACTCTGAAATCGATCGATTTTGTAGCTATCAATTTCTTGTTTATATGACTGGTTTCAGTTCCAATATGATTTTTCCTTCTTCAGCAAGTTCTCGCAATATTGTTTGAACTGGGAGCTTGTCACCTATAACCTTCTTTAAGCATGAAACATGGAAAACTAGGTGCACTTGGGAAGTTGTAGGAAGCTCCAATTTGTATCCCATAGTACCAATATTTTGCAACACCTTGTACGAACCATAATAATTTGGTGATAATTTATTATCCTTCTTAGCTTGCTTGAGGGAAATTTGTTTGTATGGTTGTAGTCATAGAAATACCCAATCACCTACATCAAAACTTCTTTGATTGTGATGTTGATCTGCCTATTGTTTCATTCTATTCTGTGCTAAAGTGAGGTTATAATTTAAGAGTTTGAGAACTTGTTGTTGATGCTCAATGTGATATTCCACTGCCTTAACCTTATAATTTTCTCCTAAATATGATGTGATGGACAGTGGATGATATCCATAAAGTGCCATAAATGGGGTCATTTTTGTTGCAGTATGGAAGGAAGTGTTATACCACCATTCAGCCATAGGCAACCACTTGACGCATTGTATCTGTTTATCAAATACAAGGAAACAAAGATATCCTTCCAAACATTTTTTCACTATCTTAGTTTTCCCATCAGATTGAGGATGATATGATGAGCTATGAGCTAACTGAGTACCCAGACAAGAAAATAATTTTGTCCAAAAATTTCTAATGAAAATGGGATCTCTGACACTTACAATAATCTTTGGGTTTCCATGTAGCTTTTGAATTCTTTCCATAAATGCAGTAGAACATTTATTGGCTTTAAAGGGATGAGATAATGCACAAAGTGTGCATACTTGGTAAGTCTATCAATTACCACCATGATGACACTCTTTCCTTTAGAATTGGGTAAACCTATGATAAAATCCATTGAAACCTCCTCCCAATGTTGACTTGGAATGGATAAAGGTTGTAATAGACCTGGGGTCTTAACTGTTTCAACTTTATTTTGTTGGAAAACCAAACATTCCACCACAAACTTTTGAATATCAGATTTAAGGCAATCCCAAAAAAATTCCTTCTTAACCCTATGGTAAGTTTTTAAAAATCTTGAGTGCCCTCCTAAGGGAGAGGTGTGCAATTCCATAAGAATCTTTTGTTTGAGTTGGGAATTCTTACAGAGGTATAAGCGATCTTTGTACCATAACGAATCCTTTTTCCAGTTAAATGTATCAGATGTACTCGGGTCTTGTTGTAACTTTTGAATGAGTGCCCACACTTCTTCGTAATTCTTCCATTCATCCCTTGCTTCGTTTATCCAATCTGGTTGGATAATAGAAATGGTGCAAATAAATGCTTCCATATCCTCATCCTTTCTTGAGAGTGCATCTGCAACAACATTTGCTTCCCTTTTTTTTACATGATTTCAAAGTCATAACCCAACATCTTTGTGACCCATTTTTCCTTCTCTTCTGAAGATAATCTTTGTTCTAAAAGGTATTTAAGACTATCATGATCTATTTTTACCTTGAAGTGTCTTCCCATTAGCTAAGGTCACCATTTTTTTAGTGCATGTATTATTTCCAACATTTACTTCTCATAAATAGCTTTCTGTAAATACTTTACTTTGATTGGATGACTTTTGAAAGCAATGGGCTTTTCTTCTTGCATTAAAACAATACCAATTCCATTTCCTGAGGCATCACGTTCCACAATAAATGTTTTTGTGAAGTCTAGCGTAGCTAAGACTGGTGCTTGGCACATTGCCTCTTTAAAATGTTCAAAGGCTTTTGTTGCTTCTAGAGTCCAAGAAAATGCATCTTCCTTTAGTAATGTTGTTAGAGGTGTTTTTATTAAAAAACTTACGATAATACCCTATCAACCCGAGAAATCTTCGCAGATGCTTTATGGATGTGGGGATTTTCCATTCCTTAATGGCTTTAATTTTTCTAGGGTCTACGTTAACACCTTCATGAGATACAATATGATCCAAATATTCGACCTTTTTTTACTCCAAAGAAATATTTGGAGGTTTTTGTATATAATTGTTTCTTCTCCAATATTTTGACCACTCTATAAACATGTTGAACATGATCCTTCCAAGACTTGTTGTAGATTAGTATGTCATCAAAAAATACTAACACAAAGTTTCTAAGGAAGGGTTTGAAAATGGAATTCATCAAAACTTGAAATGTAAAAGGTGCATTGGTAAGGCCAAAAGGCATGACCAAAAATTCATAATGACCCTCATGAGTTTTAAATGTTGTTTTCAGAATGTCTTTAGTCTTCATTTTGATTTTATAATATCCTAAATGAAGGTCCAACTTGGTGAAGTAAATTGCTCCATGCAATTCATCAATGACAGGAATGAGAAATTTATTTTAATAGTGAGCTTGTTGAGCTCCGTATAATACGGACACATGCACCATGATCCATCCTTCTTGTGCACCAATACTATTGGAGTAGATAAATAACTTTGACTAGGTTGAATTATACCAGCCTCTAGCATTTCTGCAACCATATGTTCAATTTCACTCTTTTGCGCATAGGGATATCTATAAGGCCTGATGTTTGGAGGAACACTTCCTGGAATAAAATCAATAGCATGATCATGATCATGAATAGGTGGGAGGCCTTTGGGAGTCTAAAATACCTTGGAAGGATTGTCCAAGACTTTTTGGAGATCTGAAGAAATAGATGACTTCTACGCAGGAACCTCTAGCAAACATAATTGTGCAATTACACCACGTTGTTCTTTCTTTAGAAGATTTTTCATGTTGTTATAGCTGATTATCTTTCCTAGTTTCCCTGCAATAGCCCTTAATTCAACTTCCTTTCCTTCTAAAAAAAAAATTCAAGAAAAGTTCTTGAAAATTAAAAGCTATCGTACTCAAAGATTGTAGCCATTGGACTCCTAGTACATCAGCACCACCCATTTGAATAGAAAGCATTGAGCTATTCAACAGATATTCTCCCATGGATAGCTTGATACTAGGGCACTTTTTAGAGCAATTTATGGTTCTTCCATTTGAAACCATTACTTGACACTCTGTTTCTGGATATAGGAAGAAATTCAATTGCTTCGCTATCTTACAATGAATAAAATTATGGGTACTACCCGAATCAATCAATGTTATTACCTTTTTCTTCTTGATATGTCCTTTTATCTTGATAGTTTGAGGAGTGGTTATTCCGGCCAATGCATTGCAAGATATGGTTGGATTCATTTATTCTTTCTCTAGGATTTATTCATGATGTGTATCCTCTTCATTTGATGTTTCTTGTTCTTTTTCTTCTTCCTCTTCACAATATATGGAAAATAATTTCTTCTGAGCACGCTTATGACATTTAGTGTATTTTCTATCAAAACTATAACAAATCCCTTTTGCTCTTTTTTATTCCAATTGTTGTGGTCTCAACCTTGTAGGTTGTGGAAGGTTAGGGGCAAAAACACTTCCATATTTATAGTTGTGATTAGTAGGCTTCCTTTTTGCCATAATTTTTCTTTCAATTTTTCTTGCCAACCTAAATGCCTTCTCCAATGAATCAGGTTCCCAAAAGTGAACGCCATGTTGGATGTTATCCTTTAATGTCTATATGAACACATCAATCCTATGCTCCTCTGGAATATCTTTTACCCTTATGTTCAATTTTTGGAAGTCCTCAATGTGCTCCACCATTGAACCTTTTTGTTTGAGATTTATCAATTGGCTAAAAAAGGTGTTTCTTTTTGTATCCTCATAATGTGCTATTCTTTCTTCCGTAAAAATTGCCCAAGCAACAATTTGTTTATGAGAGAAAATCCATCTATACCATACAACTGATTGGTTTCCAAACATAAAGTTGTAATGTGTACCTTTCATGTGTTTTGCACATTATGGAGATTGAAATATTGCTCCATCTGTAGTATCCATGGTACGGGATCCTTGCCATCAAACTTCCTCATATCGATCTATGCAACATGGTGGCTCTTCAATCCAACATTAGAGTCTATGAAATCATAATTAACATTTATTTTGTTCTCATTATGACTTTCCTTTACTACCCTTTCACCATTAGTAAGCATTTCTTATATCAACTTTGTCAAATCTATCTACAAATCGTCCATGTTTCCTTTAAGTTTTGCTTCTATACCATCCATCTTAGCTTCCACGCCATCCATCTTAGCTTCCACGCCATCCATCTCAAATTCCATGCCATTCATCTTAGCTTCCATTTCGTTCTTTAAACCATCCATCTTAGCTTCGACGCCTTTCTTTAAACCATCCATCATAGCTTCTGTTACTTTTTGTTAGAGTGAAATTTGTTTCACTTGGTCTTGTAACTTTGATATATAATGTTGCATTTCTTCCTCTTCTTCATGAGTCAAGTTAGAGATTTCAAGTTTCTTATTAGGTGTTTCCATTTTCTTTATTTGAGGCATCAATTAATGATAATTATGCTTCATTATGTCCTTTGAATTCCTTCAAGCTAATTTTTCAAACCAAACTTATGCAAAATTTTAAAAAGACTACACACTTTTTTTGGCTTTGTAGGAGCTTGATATTGAATTGATTGTATCTCTATAATTTTGAATTTCCAAGGTCTGGCATTTTGTCTTATGGTAACCCTATGAGTCCTCATTACAACCCCACAAGTGTGATCAAGATTGGATTCTCCAACAAAGAGTTATTCGAAATCTCCCACGATAACCTGATTATAGACTCGTTCAGTAGAGAGAACTTGTACGAAGTTCCATGTGTCACTATTTCAACCGTCAGACCTGAAACCAATATAAAGAAAACTATAGTCTGACCTCTTTCTGTACCTTTTTACAAAATTTTAATCGGATGCTCAAAGAGAAAGTTATGACAATTTTCCCTAGGTTGTCTGTTTGAGATATAATTCAGGAGCATGTTTGAAGCATCAAAACCCTAGAATCCAAAGCTTTGATACCAATTGTTATGTAGCCAACTCACAAAATAGAATAAATGATAGAGCAACGACTTCAAATCAGCCTCTTCGAGGGGGAAACCTCCTTTACATTACACAAATGAGCAATTTTTGGATGATACAAATGACAAGACTTCGTTTCTACATATAGGAGTCTAAGGGGTCACAATATAGTCAAAGTCGACATAACAATAATAATGTAAGGGAATAACAATAATAATAGTGGAATTATATGGGGAAAAATAATAATTATATGGGGACAACATTGGCACAACAATAAGAATAAGGGGCTACAATGACAGTAATAATAAGGGAATACACTAGTATTACAGGGGCCTAACATTATTTCTTCCTTCAAACTCATTAATGTGTCTATTAAGTTAGAAAAGTTCCCAACACAATGTTTTTCATCCGATTCATAGGAGAATCTTTGTATTCTACCATCTTGATAGTCATCTTGATCTCTTCCTACAAGGCACATTATGTCAGCTAAACCAAATCATAAACAAGCCAACGTACCTTAGTATAACTTGGGGAGGATATCTCATTTGCAACATTGACCATATTAGCACAATACATATATAAACATAATAATATTAACATTTAATCATCATCTCAACCATCATCTTGTCATCAATGCATGACCATACCCACCGCACATCATGACCTCATGCATGGCAACTATAACCATATCAATGTATGCATAACAACATATGTATAATATGCATGCATACACATTACATAAAAACATTGACATGAAATCCAGTGCATAACTGACATAAACTCATGATAAACAAATCCAACAATAATGCCATTAAATGTTCACATGGAAACACCATTGCAACCATAACCAAAACCATGCATACATAGCTAGCTCATATACCAAAAACATGAAAACACATATGCAACTGACATGAATGCATGACCAACACATAACACATCCAGTCCAAGGGGTGAACCATGCTTTGATACCACTATGTAACACCCTTCTACCACATCTACCCAAGTAACTAGCCAACCGAGGTAAACACGTGATGAGACGCTACTATGATCTGATTCAACCTCCTAGGTCAACTTAAGGAAGTGGAACTGACAAAACAAAACCAAATTGGCCATCCAAAAATTCTACAAAACCTCTAGGAGCTACCCCACCATTCCGGGTGACCAAACTATGACGAAAATCAATAGTTCAATCACCGAGAGCCCTAGTCGCTCCCTTGCGAAGCCCTCCAAGTGACTGAGGGTCCCAATCAGTCCCATGAGCCTACCTAAGTGTGGCTACAGAATTTTTCTAACAGTGTTATGCCAACATCTATGAGATTTAAGGCTAAATTCTAGGGCTAGCACCAAGTCACTACACAAAAATTCATGGATTTTACAGAAATGAAAAAAAACATAGAGACAATGATGCCAATGCAAATTATTGAATAAAGACTTGACAGGACCCCTACTAGTGATGATAGAAATTTCATCAAACATGTCACAAATATGCATTCTACAGGTCATAATAACATATCTAAGCATCAAGGTCTTGTACTTATCTAAGAATCATTAAGAAGCATTGATTCATTATCACATTAATTGCATTATCATCTATTAGGTCATAGATTCATTTCTCAATAATTTACCCCACTTTTCCAAGTGACCAACCGATGAGGAAACTCAACAGTTCAAGCACCTAGAGCATCAATTGCTCTGTTGCCAAGCCCTCCAAGCGACTGAGGGTCCCAGTCACTCCCATGAGCCTACCTCAGTGCAGCTATAGACTTTTTCTGCTAGTGTTATGCTAGTGACTGTGAGATTTAAAGCTAAATTCTAGGGCTAAGACCAAGTCATTGCACAAAAAATCATAGAATTTATAGAAATGAAAAGAAACGTAGAGACAATGATGCCAATGCAAATTCTTGAACAAAGACTTGACAGGACCCCTACTTGAAATGACAGAAATTCCATCAAACATGTCACAAATATGCATTCAATAGGTCATAATAACATATCTAAGCATAGGGATCTTATACTTATCTAAGAATTTCTAAGAATCATTGATGCCTTATCAAATTAGTTACATTATCATCTATTAGCTCATAGATTCATTTCTTAATCATTTACAAATCAAAACATGATGAGAACCATACATTTTCATTGTCATAAAACATATTCATAACCAACATATAGACAACATAAATTCTAAGGATACAATAGCCATAAATGCCACATATAATCTAGTACTTTTACACAGAAAATACCAAGGAAAGGAACTAATATTAATGAATGAAAAATCCAACCTCATATGGGACTGTTGGAAATAATACTGAGAGGGGGGCTGAATCAGTATTATCTAGCAATTTAACAAATCTTCCTTATTTGTTCTTTGAATTATTTTTGCATATCAGTACCATAAAATAATGAGCATGAACAAAGGAACACAGATAGTCACACCAAAGAACACAAGATGTAAGGTGGAAACCCAATGTGGGTGAAAACCACCTGCTGCAATATGTCTCTATCTTCTTTCAAATTAGAAACTCCTTTTACAATGATTTTGTACTGGTGCAGTCCTTTACCAGTACGCAGGCTGCAACCTGCAGAGAGCTACAACTCTCTCTCGTTTTCCAGTCTCCTCCTGGAAGGGAGCTACAACCCCCTACTTCTTTTCATAAAGCATCAAATGATCAACAAGTATACAACAGTTGTAGTCCACTACAGATATCAGATCAGTAATCACAGAACTAACCCAGAGCACCTTATCAACAGAAAAATACAGTTAACAGTACATCTTAAGACAGGGACATAGTTTTCCCTTCTGTGGCCTGCGACGAGATGCAGTTCACCTTTCTGCTTTCCTGCGTCTACCCGCAGAGATCCTTCTACTGCGCTGCGTGCCCACGCACTTCTCGTTCAACTTCTCTGCGTCCTTTTGCTACAGGGACGCACCCAAAAACACTATCGCGCCGTGTCCAATTGCTGAAAGGACGCACCCAGAGATACTATCGCTCCGCGTCTTTTTACCTCAGGGACGCACTTGAACCTGATCTATCCTGCGTCCCCACACAGATCTCCCGTTACTGGACTGCGTCCCGGACGCACCTGATCCTGGTCTGCCCTGCGTCCCCACGCAGGTCTCTCTCTACTGCGCTCTGTCCCGGCGCACTTTCCCTTCACTGTTCCTGCGTGCCTTCGGGTATGAATGATTTCAAGACTTCAAGAGTAACCCAAACACTTAGATCTACAGATCTGATCATGCGCCAAAGAGATCTTAGTCCTTCAGTAGATTCGCCTTCTTTAGATCTAGACTAGATGTCACCCATAAGATGTTCAACCAAAGAAATTTCTTAGCCAAATGATCTCCTTGCTTTATATAGGCAAGCTCCTCCTCAAAACATGGAACAATACCACGAGCCGACACCATAGAAACACAAAACCGTCGGCTAGATACCTCACAAGAAACCCCCACGTGCTTTTCTCTGCCTTAAAATGTGTGCACTGGGTGGACGCACCCCCCGAACGGCTGGCCTGCGTCTCTGGACGCGGATCCTGCATGGTGTACTTGCGGGTACGCACCTCCTGAACTGGTTTCCTGCGTCCTTCTTAATTTTCAACAAACTGAGAGCCTTGCTACTGGAGTTACCATCAAGTACAACATCTGTAACATACAGTCATACCAGAAAACATAATGCCAACAATCTCCCCCTTTGGACTTGATGGCAACCTTACAAACTTCAGCTTCATTCTCCCCCTTTGACATCAAGGGCAAAGGGGTATGCTCCCCCTAAGATCATGCTCCCCCTGAAAAATGAACCAGATCTGCAGCGACGAACCATAATCCACCATGAAAGAGATAGAGACATATTGCAGCTATTTCCAAGATCTCCTTCTGACCATCCTCCATAATGCCAACAATGCATTATGTGCTCCTCCTGAGCCTGTACCACCAATAAGAAGAGGTTCAACAAGATGATGCATCAACAACCCCCATCTTTTGCCTGAGGTATTCAAACGTGTCCCTGGGCAATGGTTTGGTAAGAATATCAGCAACTTGTTCCTTGGAAGGAACATACTCCAACTTGACTTTCTGTTCAAGCACTTGTTCCCGGAGAAAATGGTATTTGATTGGTATGTGCTTGGTTTTTGAATGCATGACAGGATTCTTTGAGATGTTGATTGCACTTGTATTATCACATAAGATGGGGATTGGTGGAGTACAAGTGATTTGAAAATCCTGCAAAGTCTGCATCATCCAAAGGAGTTGGATGCAACAAGATGCAGTAGCAACATATTCTGCTTCAGCTGTAGACAAGGTAATTGAACTCTGTTTCTTGCTGAACCAAGATACCAGTCTGGAACCCATAAAGAATGCACCACCACCTGTGCTTTTCCTGTCATCCACGCTTCCGGCCCAATCTGCATCTGTATAAGCATGAAGAGTAAGATCTGTATCTCTAGGATACCATAAGCCATAATTTTGAGTCCCTTGAAGATATTTGAAAATTCTCTTAACTGCCTGAAGATGAGTCTCCTTTGGATTTGCCTGAAATCTTCCGAGAATTCCAACTGCATGCATGATGTCCGGTTGGGTACCTGTCAAATAAAGTAAGCTTCCAATCATAGATTTGTAGGTTGGTTGATGTACTGCTGCAGATTCATCATTTGCACTAAGGCTACATCCTGTGACCATGGGTGTACATACTGGTTTTGCATCTTCCATGCCATATTTCTTCAAAATCTATTTGAGATACTTGGTTTGAGATAAAAAGATTCCTCCTTCCTTTTGTTGGATTTGCAAACCAAGGAAATATGTCAGTTCTCCTAGTAAGGACATTTCAAATTCTTTCTGCATGACCGAGGCAAAGCTTTGACTCATAGCTTCTTCATTGCTGCCGAAAATAATGTCATCTACATACACAACAAGTATTAGCAATTTGTCATTTTCAACTTTTATATAAAGATTGCTATCTGCTGAACCTTTTGAGAAACCTTGTTGATGAAGATATTTGTCCAAGCGGTAGTACCAAGCCCTTGGAGCTCGTTTGAGACCATAGAGGGCCTTTTTCAATCTGCATACAAGGTTTGGATCATTTCCAAGAATGAACCCATCTGGCTATTCAATGTACACTTCTTCTTCCAAGTCTCCATTCAGAAAGGTTGATTTCACGTCCATTTGAAATACTTTGAAGTTCTGAAAACTTGAAAGAGCAAGGAACATTCGGATGGCCTCAAGTCTTGCAACAGGAGCAAAGGTTTCTTCAAAGTCTATTCCTTCTTGCTGTGCATACCCTTTACAAACAAGTCTGGCTTTGTTTCTAATAACTTCTCCATTTTCATTCATCTTGTTTTTGAAGACCCATTTTGTCCCGATAACGTTCTTAACTTTTGGTCTAGGAACCAGCTCCCAAGTGTTGTTCTTTTCGATCTGCTCAAGTTCTTCATCCATTGCTTTCACCCAAAATTCATCTTTGCATGCCTCTTTCACATTTTGTGGTTCAGTCAAGGAGAGTAATGCCAAATAGCTTGAAGCTTCTGCAACTGTTCTTCTAGTTTGTACACCTGCTTCTTTCTGTCCCATAATCTGAGATTCTGGATGGTTCTTCTGAACATATCTGGATGGATTCTTTTCTTCTATTCTTGTTTGCTCCTCTGGTTCTTCTTGAGGTTCTTCTTGAGGTTCTTCTTCTTCATCATTCTATCTCTGAGGGTAGCCTTCATCTTCTTCGATGTCTCCCCGATGTATTTGCCTAGGAATGTATCCCTTCTCATCAACCACCACATCAATGCTGTCAACAATTCTGCCAAGTCTTTTATTGTAGCACTTGTATGCTTTGCTATGTGGAGAGTAACCAAGAAGAATGCCTTCATCTGCTCTAGGTTCAAGTTTGCCAAGCTGCTCATCAGTATTCTTGATATAGCATTTGCTCCCAAAGATTTTGAAGTGCTTTACCGAAGGAGTTTTACCTCTCCAGAGCTCATGAGGAGTTTGAGTGCTGTTCACCCGGACATTTGTTTTATTGAGAATAATAACCGCAGCATGTGCAGCTTCACCCCAGAAAGTTGCGGGAGTTCCTGATTCATCAAGCATAGCACGGGCCATTTGTTGGATTGTTCTGTTCATTCTTTCCACAACTCCATTTTGCTGAGGAGTTCTTGTTGTAGAGAATTCTCTTCTTATCCCATGTTCTTCACAGAAATTGAAAAATTCATTTGAAGTAAATTCCCCACCTCTGTCGGATCTGAGGCACTTAATTTTGTGACCGGATTCATTTTCAACCAAGGCTTTGAAGGATTTGAATTTTTCGAATGCTTCATCTTTGTGCTTCATAAGTCCTAACCATACAAACCTGGAGAAATCGTCAATGAATAATATCAAGTATTCTTCTCCTCGAGGTGTCCTTTTTCTGAAGGGACCGCATGTATCTGTATGAACTAGCTCAAGAGGCATGCTAGCTGATCCTTCTTTCTCTGGAAAGTTAGTTCTGGTTTGTTTTCCAAACTGACATGATTTGCATATGGTGTTGTCAAGGATTTTGATATCTGGAAGATCGCGAACTGCTTGATATTTGCATGCTTTCCTTATTTGTGAGAAGCTTAGATGTCCCAACCTTCGATGCCAGAACCAGTGCTCTTCATCCTTGCTTAGATAGCATTGTTGTTGTCCTTCTTCAAATATGTACAGATTATTTGGAGTTCTTTTGCCTTTGAGCACTGTTTTACGTGTATCAAGATCACGAACAAGACATCCATTTGATTTGAATATAACCTCGGTTTTTTGATCACACATCTGGCTGACACTTAGAAGATTATGCTTTAATCCATCAACATACAAAACATTTCCAGCCTTGACCTTTTCTTTTAACGGAGCAATGCCTTTTCCTTTTATAGTTGCAGGAGTATCATTTCCAAAAGAGACTTTCTTTCCCTTTTCTAAAGTAGAATAAGACTCAAGTTTTTCTTTATCACCTGTCATATGCTTCAAACATCCACTGTCAATGTACCATAGATTTTCCTGTCCCTCTGCATAAAAAGCTATCCCACATCTTTCTGTTTGAGGTTCCTTTATTCTCCATGTTTTGGTGCTTGAGGCTTGTTCCTTTTTCTGCTCTTGTTCCTTTTTCTCCTGAAACCTGCTCCTGCATTCAGAGTCTTCATGACCAAAATTATTGCAAATAGAACATTCAACTTCAGTTTCAAGAACCGAAAAGTTGTTATAGGTCCTTTTTGTAATCCCTGTCATACTTCTTTGTTTTTGAACTTCCCTAGTCATGATTGTTTTATATGCAACACATTGAGCTGCTTTGTGACCAAAGTTATGGCAAGAAAAGCATTGTCCATTGAAGAAGCTTCTGCGGTTATTGAATCTACCAGCCAACTGATTGTAATTTCTATTTTCATCTATTCTTGAACCAAACTGAGAAGATTTTACCTGTGGCTGGTTGTAGCTTTTGTTCACCCTTAAATTGGATTGCCCCTGATAGTTTCTGTTTGTAGTTCATCCCTGCTTTACCTGATTATCTTCATTGTTCTTCTGCTCATTTCTTCTTGCCGCATCAAGATAACTTTTTGAGGTGGATGCTTGAGAGGTTTCTCCATTATAACCCAAACCTGTCTTGTTTAGAGGAGACCGCTGCACATTGATAATCTCATCCAAAGTTTCAGATCCTTTGACAAACTTAAGATTAATAGCTTTTGTTTTCTCAATTTCTTTTCTGAGACCAACAATTTCACCTTCTAGTTTTTCAAGATGTTTTTCCTTTTCATCAATTTGAAATTGTAGAGTATCAATGATCACATTCTTTTCTTCTATACATCTATTGAGTCTAGTAATTTCATCATAGAGGTTATCCACATCTACAACATCCTCATAATCATCATCTTCAAATGCCATTAACAACTTATATTTATTACCTTGTTCATCTTCATCACTGTTTGATAAACCATCACTATGTTCATGGGTGTAATAGCTTTTCTTATTTGCACTTTGTTTCTTGTTCCATCTAGCAGGTTCCTTTCCTTTATCCTTATAAGGACATTTTGCAGCATAATGACCTACTCTCCCACAAGCAAAGCATTTAAAAGGTAACTAACCTCTGAACCTTCCAGAACCCCTTTGAAGATTTCTGACAAAATTTGATTCTTCTTCCTCTTCTTCTGGAACATGGCTTGCTTCATAATAATCTTCTTTGCCTGATGCCTTGAAAGTAGCTTCCCTTCTGTCTGATGGACCTCCCTTTCGCATTTCATAAGCAGTTAGAATTCCATGTAGCTGAGACATAGTGAGAATTCGGAGATTTTCCTTTTCTTCTATTGCAGACACTTTAGATTCAAACTTGGGGACAATGATCTTAGAATCTTTTCAATTACTGTAGCCTCTTTTATTTCTTCACCCAAATTTTTCATACAATTAACAATCTCATCTACCCGAAGAAAATAATTAGCCACACTTTCATCATTATACATCTTGAGAGTCTCATACTGAATCCTGAGAGTTTGAAGTTTAGCACGCTTTACCTGTTCATCTCCTTCATAGCTCGTGACCATTTTGTCCCATATCTCTTTTGCGGATTTGAAGTGCATTACCTTCATGAATTCCGTTTGGGATATACTTCCTAATAGAGTACTGACTGCTTTCGCATTTGTTTCATACTTCTTCTTCTCCGCTGCATCTGTAGGAGTAGCTGAAGGAAAAGCGTAGCCTATTTCTACAATGTCCCAAACTTCTGTACCAAGAGATTGAAGATATGCAGTAACTCTTACCTTCCAATAATTGAAGTTTGTCCCATCAAAAACGGGTGGCCTGATTGATGCTTCTCTCTCGTAGTTGCTCATGATGGACGATCTACCTTCAAGCGATCAAGCTTCTCTGAAGGACCTGCTCTAATACCAATTGTTGGAAATAATACTGAGAGGGGGGGTGAATCAGTATTATCTGGCAATTTAACAAATCTTCCTTATTTGTTCTTTGAATTATTTTTGCATATCAGTACCATAAAATAATGAGCATGAACAAAGAAACACAGATAGTCACACCAAAGAACACAAGATGTAAGGTGGAAACCCAATGTGGGTGAAAACCACCTGCTGCAATAGGTCTCTATCTTCTTTCAAATTAGAAACTCCTTTTACAATGATTTTGTACTGGTGCAGTCCTTTACCAGTACGCAGGCTGCAACCTGTAGAGAGCTACAACTCTCTCTCGTTTTCCAGTCTCCTCCTGGAAGGGAGCTACAACCCCCTACTTCTTTTCATAAAGCATCAAATGATCAACAAGTATACAACAGTTGCAGTCCACTACAGATATCAGATCAGTAATCACAGAACTAACCCAGAGCACCTTATCAACAGAAAAATACAGTTAACAGTACATCTTAAGACAGGGACGCAGTTTTCCCTTCTGTGGCCTGCGATGAGACGCAGTTCACCTTTCTGCTTTCCTGCGTCTGCCCGCAGAGATCCTTCTGCTGTGCTGCGTGCCCACGCACTGATCGTTCAACTTCTCTGCGTCCTTTTGCTGCAGGGACACACCCAAAAACACTATCGCGCCGCGTCCAGTTGCTGAAAGGACGCACCCAGAGATACTATCGCGCCGCGTCTTTTTACCTCAGGGACGCACCTGAACCTGATCTGTCCTGCGTCCCCACGCAGATCTCCCGTTACTGGACTGCGTCCCGGACGCACCTGATCCTGGTCTGCCCTGCGTCCCCACGCAGGTCTCTCTCTACTGCGCTGCGTCCCGGCGCACTTTCCCTTCACTGTTCCTGCGTGCCTTCGGGTATGAATGATTTCAAGACTTCAAGAGTAACCCAAACACTCAGATCTACAAATCTGATCATGCGCCAAAGATATCTTAGTCCTTCAGTAGATTCGCCTTCTTTAGATCTAGACTAGATCTCACCCATAAGATGTTCAACCAAAGACATTTCTTAGCCAAATGATCTCCTTGCTTTATATAGGAAAGCTCCTCCTCAAAACATGGAACAATACCACGAGCCGACACCATAGAAACACAAAACCATCGGCTAGATACCTCACAAGAAACCCCCACGTGCTTTTCTCTGCCTTAAAATGTGTGCACTGGGTGGACGCACCCCCCGAACGGCTGGCCTGCGTCTCTTGACGCGGATCCTGCATGGTGTACCTGCGGGTACGCACCTCCTGAACTGGTTTCCTGCGTCCTTCTTAATTTTCAACAAACTGAGAGCCTTGCTACTGGAGTTGCCATCAAGTACAACATCTGTAACATACAGTCATACCAGAAAACATAATGCCAACAGGGACTACCACGTTCCACCCAACCATATATTGGCTAAGCCAAATCTCCCTTCATCCAATCACCCCCATGCCATATCTCAAGTATGAATATGGGACTCAAACTAAGAAAACCAACCAGGGATTCTCGAGTGTAAACCACCTCACCATCAATAGAATCAAGCTTTACTGCATATTCTGCCATTCACTGGTCAAGGATTCCTAGGCCCACCAAGGCATATGATATTTGGCTTTATCATAGCCTACAATTTGGTTGAGGGGTCACTAGGCCAGTGGCTTTACCATAATCCATAGTCTGGTTCAGGTATCACTAGGCCATGTGTTCCTTCATTCAGAGTTCCACCTCACTTAGCTTCGAATCCATCTGAAAATCCACCTCAATCAAAACATGAAAACCCCATCACACCATGGCTATCCAGAAATGAAAATGCAAGGCTAAAGAACACCGTCACACCTAGCAAAACCCATACCCACGATAGTAGGAGAACCAAGAACATGCATGCATAACCATGCATGCCAAATATATCAAGGAAATCAGCAAATTGATACCTACAAGTAAACCCATTCTAGTTTCTTGATCCTGATCTATTTTGCTTGGTCTTTTTCTTCCTCTTTGCCTTCTTTCCCTTTTCTTGATCCAATGCTAAAGTTCTCCAAGAAAACTCTAGGTGTCCAAGAAGGTGAGAGAGAGAGAGAATAGAGAGAGAACTCCAAAACGAAACTAAATAGAAGCCATGAACTGATCCTCGGAAATCATTTTATTAATGTGGCCTCTATTTTATTCATTTTCCATTATTTTTCCTTCATTTTCCTCCTCACGCGCAACCTATGACCTTTCACCTTTCTTTTCTCCTAATTTCCATTATTTTCATAAATAAATCTCCAAAAATTCCATTTTTCCTTTCCAAATCCTTTGTCATTGCCTTTGCCAATTTTCTTAGCCATAATAACTGAAATGAGCACCCACACTAGGATGTTTTTCCCAACATTTAGCTTTGAATAAGTGTCCCATAACGATGGTTATTATTTTTCCTTTATTATCTTTTATTACATGGAATTTTCACCAATGTTGTTACACCATTTGTGGACTTCAATATACCATTGGAAAGCTCTTTCTGAGCACTATCCAACTATTCCATATCCAATGTCATATGAGATAAATTCCTAATGTAGAAATTCCTTCAAATAAAGGGCCAAAAAACCATCATAGTTATAATATTTTAGCTTCTTACCACATCCTACTACTATGATGATTCTCTACCAAGGGTTGTAGTAAACATAAGACTCCCCCTAAGTTTGACATACCATGCTCATTAATGCTAGATTAATTGCCATCAATGCTAGCTTTGTTGACATCAATGCCAACATACGAGATGCCTCAAACCATTCAAACAAGCCAACTACCCAACAACCTATGGGTGATTCCTTTGTATTTCAAAATGTGTTGATATCTCTTCCTACCATATTCAATGCCAAAGTATCATCCATTAAGGAGATGAAATATCTCAACACATTAACATTGGATCAATTGCATTGAACATTAATGGCCTATGAAATGGGAACCTCAAAAGGAAAATCTACCTCAAAGGAGGAAACCTTCAAATCTGGTAAGAAGATCAAAGAAGATTAGGAAGACTTGAGCTAAGGCTCTAATGAAAAAGAAGAAAAATCTGTTAGAATATTGAAGAGAGGATATGGAAAGTACAAAAGTAAGTTACATTTCAAATGCTTTAACTGTGTAAAAGTAGGTCATTATGTATATAAATGTCCACATAAGGAAGAAAACTATGAATATGATCATCCAGAGAAGAATAAATATAAGAAAGTAAAGAAGGAAAATAATTTGAATAAGAATATTTTCTATACCCAAGAAGGGAATAATTCCTTAGAATATGAAGAGGAACAATCCTCTAATGAATAAAGAACCAAAGAAACAATAAAGGACTTCATGTTCATGGACTTCAAAACTCTAGATGAGAGACAAGTTGAGTTTGATGAAGAAGAGGTTGAAGTAGATTTCAGGGGTATATTGTTCAATGCCTTAGAAGAAATTCAAAGACTCTGGAAAAAGAATAAGAAGCATAAAAAGATGTTGGAAACTTTTAAAAAATAAAAGAATAAATTTGAAGATTTATCACTTATTATTTTAAATGTTAGGTTGGAAGAAGTAAATAATATTGAAGGAACTTTGTTACAGTAGGTAAAAGAGAAGGGAAAGGAGTGTGAAAATATAGAAGATTAGTTAGACTCTCTTAGAAAGGAATTAGAGGAAACCAAGATTTAGTTGAACCAAAACTTAAATGTTATTAAAGGAAATGGCAATTTAGATTAGATCTTGAGAATTCAAAGATATTCTCTCATCAAAATTTGTATAATCTATGAAGGAGAAGCAAGAACCAATAAAGCTAAATAAAAAGAACCAATCAACTATTTTGAACCAGCCAAAGGACCATACAACAATGCATCCAAAGGAAATGAAAAGAATCAGTAGAAGCAAAGGAAAGAAAAGGACAACAAAACAACTCAACAGTAGCGAAAGAAAGGTTATAACAAAAATTCGAAGAGCCACCAAGATCATGTAATAAATCAATGAAGACCTCATCCCCCTCAAGGAGAAATTAATCAAAAAATAAAAAATTCATATCCATGGAAAATTTTAATGATGGAAAATTACCTTGAAGTTTAAAAACATTGGTGAATCTCACTAGTCCCTAATATGTAAATTATAAAAATTTTATTGATATACTTGTAAAATTATTCAAATTTATAATGATTTTATATATATATTCTATATAATGTTGGTGATTTTTAAGGTAAAATAATTTTATATTGTAAAATATGGGCGAATCATTTTTATAAAAAAAGGAAATTGGAGAATATTTTTTTTGTTGGAAAAATCATGGAAAATTAGCCCATGTGTGAATATTAGCCCCTAAAATTTTCTACGATCATATCCTCAAATATAAATTTCTCCCAAGTACCAAAACATTTTCAATGGATACTATTATTCATGTATGAATTTTTTACATAAGGCTATAAACCGTAGAGCATACATTGGAAATAATTAGATAAGAAATAAGCCTTATCAATCAAACATAGATAGCAGATTTGTAAATCCACATAGGAATAATCCTAAGGATAGAAAAGCAATTTCTCTTCTATTATATTATACTGAATGTTACCTATCATAACTATTATCATAAAATAGTTTATTGCAGAATATTAAAATTCAAATCATCTCCTCATATTAAGTGCTCAAGGGGAAACCAATACATGGAAGAAGAAAAATCAAATAAAAGATTGAAGAATGTGGCATTGTCTTATATGCCTAATACCAAGGCATTTATTGGTATGTGGATGATAAATGTTCTAAACATGTGATTGGTGATTGTAACAAATTCTTGTCATTAAGATAAGACAAACAATGTTAAGTTTAGAAATGGTGCTCTAGGAAAGATCATGGGAAAGGAAACAATAACTTAATGGAAGAGGTAAGGCTCAAGACATTATTTTTATGGATGGACTCAAGAACAATTTATTGAGTGTGATTCAAATGTGTGATAAGGGATATGATGTCTCTTTTCATTTTAAAGGATTTGAAATAAAGAATTCAAATATAGGGAAAGTAGTGGCAAGAGCTATAAGAACATCAAGCCATGTATACATATTAAATGAAGACAATGAAAAATGTTCTATGGGAAAGTATGATGAGAGATAGTTATGGCATAGGAGGTTGAGACACTTTCATTTTTACCATATTATAAATCTCAACAAAAAGCAAGTTGTGAGGGTGATCTGAGTTGACTCAACTCCCGGATTTAACCAAGATCTTTTACTTCTGTGATGTTGTTAGAATTGCATTTAAAAGAGAATAAAGGAACATATATGCATGTTGTAAATAATATGGAACATGACAAGAATCAACAACACAAAACACAAGACGTTGATAACGAATTTCATCTAGGAGGGACTACGTTTCCAAGTCCCAGTGTCAAGATGGTGTAGGTTGCTACATTAAGTGCTGGAAAGAGTGATGATCTACATGAATGTGTTTTCACTATCATGCAAGGAATATGCCCTCATGTAAGAGCAGCTTCACGAGATGTTTCACTGTAGGAACTCTCATTCACAAAAGGATTCCTATCAGCATGACATAATTTCATGTATGATAATAATGAGCATCCTGCCAACATGGCATCAAATGGATCTCAATTAAAACATACATGGTGACACATGAGTATCCCGTCAACATGGAAGCAAATGGATCTCAATCAAAACATGACAATAAGTACATCCCACATCAAGAACAAAACAAGATCCCACATCAAACATCAAACAGGGATCTATACAACACAATGCATCTCAAGCAAAGAGAAAAAGAAGTACATGATCACACTACATATACCTCACATCAAGGAGTTATCTGAAGAAGAGGATGATAAACTGTTGGATTTGGATGTACCATCAATCTTGTGGCATCAAATATCATGGAAATGACTGCTCACACATTGAATGCTGACACCTGCACTCCACTTTGAAAAGTGACCAAAAAATGGAATGATCAAATGGAAAATCTAATTACACCATCAGATTTGTGGTGTCGAATAGTGTAAAATCGACTATCAAATTTCTGAATTCTAAGAAAGTGAAAATCTGGAGCTACAGGAATCTTTTAGATTCCCCCTAGATTCCTGAAAGATTCCCTCCTCTAGGTCATTTGAAGATCTGTTCCTCAAATCAAAATTCTATCCAGGCCATCAGGTTTGTGTCACTAAGAAGTGTAGGATTGACATAAAGTTTGTCAAATTTGGACACTGGAAAATTTCACCCTCCTGAAAGTTGGGCTCAATTATGGTTTTGCTTGCCTCTACTCCATGCTCATGGTTCCACCTGCAATTCATTAAAAAATTGTCTCGAAAATAATGTCAGGGTTCCGCTCCTAGTTCCATCACTCATGGATCTGAATTAAAATATTAATATATCAGTTTTCGCATTGGCTTCTCTGATCTCAAATCTGCTCCTCCTTTTGGCGTTGCACTGAGGGTACATTTATATGGTGGTAGGGTGGAAGAATTTACTAAGCCGCCACCCATGGCATGGTGGTTAGGTAGAAGAATGGAGGTGGAGAGGTCAGGGGATCAAATCTTGCCTCTCCTAAAATTGCCGCACTGTTTATTTTACTAAACTATTTTGTAACATTTTACATAACCATTATATATATATGAGCACAGTTTTTATGGGTTTTGTATTAATCTGGGGCTACTCACTTGGGGGACAGCCACATGGGTCGAGTAGGTTCGACCCTCGCTAGCTCCCTTACATGGTGATGGTTATGATATGTGAGGTTCACTCCATGCGGCCCCGTCCCAATCCTTAATGTGACATACACCATATTTTTATATGGTTTTCATATGTTAACCATGTTTCAATTTTTAACAATATTTATTATAATGAGTTATATATAGGGTGATTTATTTTATGAAAATAAGGGTCATTGGGGGTTTTAAAGACACAACAATTTCTACCACCCAGAGGCTAGATTTTGGTGACCGGTTTCAGTGCTATTTGTAAGACCATTAACCCTACCACTTGGCCAAGTCAACCTGAACTTTGACTCGCCCTATCTCCCTCATACGAGCTCAAATTTGAGTTTCATTTGCATTGTTGGAATCAGGGTGACAAGAACTTCAATCTGGTGTTGGTTTGAGAGAAATCTAACCACTTTGAATTTTGACCTTTTTTGAGTCCTCTGGGACTTCTATGTGTGTCTGGAGCCACCTAGATCAATCCTCCCCACTGAGGAGCTTTTGGTCCTCCAAAAGCATGAAAAATAATCTGCAACTTATTTGTACCCTATCTGCACTTATAAGTATCTAATATGTCACCCTTCCTTCTCCTTCACCTTTGTCCTTCGGAGCCATAAGTGATGAGCCAACACCTACAACATTTGCAAACTTGTAGTACATTATTTTGCAAATTACATGTTTTATTTACAAGACCAACTAATGATCCGAGCATCTCATACTTGCCACAAGTTTATAACACATACTCGATGGTCAAGTTTACATCAAAATGGAAACAATACCCCAGCTATGAAAACAAGGCCAAAATATCATTGTTTCTTCAACATGTGATGGAAAACACATCATCACTGCAACACATGATTTAAAAAGATAAGGCCACTCACTATTGGTGCTTTAACAAGTAATGGAAACACAACTTCACTTTCAAAGTTTAAAATACAATACAAAATAAGACCAGACATCATTGTTGCTTAATAGGTGATGGAAAAAACATCATCACTTTTACATTTTAAAATGCACCAAATGATTTACAAAAGCATGACCATGATAAGCTAACATATCTAGAAACCATTTTTCACTTATCAATGTGAATGGATCATCCCCCTACAGTGGTTTTGCTTGTCGAACGTCTTTTTCAACTAGTTCATGCACCAATGTTTTATCTTTAAGGCGCTACTCTAGATGGAGCTGTCAACATGTTTCCCTTTGGTGGCCACTTCTATTGCAATGACTTCAATACATCTTCTTCCTCCATATCTACTTAACATGTTTCTTTACCTATTGTTGAGAGGGTCTTTCATGCCTCATCCTTTTTCATGTTGCCATTCTCTTCCAAAACTCAACAAATGTATAGTTATGTAATCCACAAAATGTACATGTTTTTTGATTCCATGTTTTACGTTCATCATTAACAACATGATTATAATTGAAATGGACGTTCGAATATTGAGACTGTTTATACCTTTCCTTGCTATCTCTGGTGTCATTATGGCGATGAGAGCTTGCCTTAGCTCTTTCCCTACAATGGGCACTGCCATGGAATGATGGGTATGTGTTCCTATCATTCTCTTTCCTCGACGAATTCAATGACATCTCGAAGAATCTAAGACCTTCGATAATTCTCCTTCAGTGCATCCCAAGCTTTCATATTGAGGTCTCTGCACATCCTCCAAAGGTTGAGTTATGCCTTGGCTATTAACACCAAGTTTTTCCTCCTTGTTCCTCATCCTGCTAAGGAGCCTCATGTTTGTCCCTGTAATTGGTATCTCCACATTTCCAACAGAAATTATACTATGTGAAGATGAAACTGAAGGGAAATCAACATCTTTTACCTCCATTGTTGAGTTGGAAAGAATTGATGAGGGCTTCTCATCATTTGTTGTTGGTGGTTTTTTGTCTATCCTAGCACATTCCCCAACTTCCTTTCTGACATTTCCAAGTCGTGTTCGATAGGGTAATTCCTTTACTTTGATGGGGCTGACAATGCCTTGGCCATTAATGTCCAAGCCTTCTCCTTCATACCCCATTTTCTTCAACAGTTTGGAGCCAATTCCTGTCATATGATTTTCAAAATAGTGAAATCATCATCAAGAAACATACATGAAGACGAAGAATTACTTTTTACCACACATGGGTCATGCTGCAAATTTTCCAAGGCCTCATCCTTAGCTTGTAGCTGTCGTAGGAAAATATGTTTCTCCTTTTTCTCTTCTTATAGAAGCATCTTCAATTTAGCGTTATGTGCGTGAAGGCTCTGGCTATTGTGCTTCAATTCTTCGAGGGCCTTTTTGGTGGCTCGTAACTAAAGCTGCAATCACTGTTTTTCCTCTGTCTCTTCTTGTAGAGCCTCATACATTATTTCCACATTTTTGGACACTCTGAGCATGGTCTCATACATCGCTTTTTCATCCTCCATCATTGCATGTTCCATTGTTCATGCTCACAATTCACATTCATGCAAAGATCGCTCTGACCCCAAACTTGATCCAAGTTGAATCAACTCTCGGATTTAGCCAAGATATTTTACTTCCATGATGTTCTTAGAATTGAATTTAAAAGAGCATAAAAGAACATATATGCATGCTATAAAGAAGAGGGAACATGATAATAATCAGCAACATAAAACACAAGACATTGATAACGGAGTTTGTCTAGGAGGGACTATGTCTCCAAGCCCCGGTGTCAAGATGGTGTAGGTCACTGCCTTAAGTGCTAGAAAGAGTGATGATGTACATGAATGTGTTTTCTCTATCATGCAAGGAATATTCCCTCACGCAAGAGTGGCTCCACAAGATGTTTTACTGCAGGAAGTCACATTCACAAAGGACTCCTATCAGCATGACATAATTTCATGTATGATAATAATGAGCGTCTCACCAACATGGCATCAAAGGGATCTCAATTCAAATATACATGGTAACACATGAGTATCCCGTTAACATGGCGACAAAGGCATATCAATCAAAACATGACAATAAATACATCTCACATCAATAACAAAACAAGATCCCACATCAAACATCAAACAAGGATCCATACAACACAATGCATCTCAAGAAAAGAGACAAAGAAGTACACTACATATACCTCACATCAAGGAGTTATTTGAAGAAGAGGATGATAAATTACTGGATCTGGATGTACCATCATTCTCATGGCGTTAAATATCATGGAAATGATTACTCGTACACTGAATGTTGACACCTGCACTCCACTTTGAAAAGTGGCTAAAAAAGGAATGATCAAATGGAAAATATGATTACACCATCAAATTCATGGCGTCGAATAATGTAAAATCGACAGTCAAATTTTTGAATTCTGACAAAGTGAAAATCAGAGCTACAACAATCTTTTAGATTCCCCCTAGATTCCTCAAAGATTCCCTCCTTCGGGTCATCTGAAGATCTATTGCTCAGATCAGAATTTTTTCTGCACCATCAGGTTCGTGTCGCTAAGAAGTGTAGAATTGACATAAAGTTTGTCCAATTTGGACAGTGGAAAAATTCCGCCCTCTTGAAAGTTGGGCTCAATCATGGTTTCGCCTGCCTCTGTTCCATGCTCATGGTTCCACTTGTAATTCATTAAAAAATTGTCTTGAAAAGCATGTCAAGGTTCTGCTCCTGGTTCCATCACTTATGGCTCTACAATAAAATATTAATATATCGATTTCTATGCTAGCTTCTCTACTCTCAAATCTGCTCCTCCTTTCGGTGTTACATTGAGGGTGTGTTTATATGGTGGTAGGGTGATGGACTTTATAAAGCTGCCACCCATGGCATGGTGGTTAGGACAAAGAATGGCAGCAGAGAGGTTGAGGGATCAAATCCTGCCTCTCCCAAAATTGGTGCACCGAATATTTTACTGAACCGTTTTGTAACATTTTACATAACCGTCATATATATGAGTGCAGTTTTTTATGGGTTTTGTATTAATTTGGGGCCACCCACTTGTGGGACAACAACGTGGGCCAGGTGGGTTTGACCCCCGCTGGCTCCCTTACATGGTGATGGTTATGATATGCGGGATCCGCTCCATGTGGCCCCATCCCAATCCTTAATGTGAGGTACACCATATTTTTATATGGTTTTCATATGTTAACCATGTTTCAAATTTTAACAATATTCGTTATAATGAGTTGTATATAGGGTGACCATATTTTTATATGGTTTTCATATGTTAACCATGTTTCAAATTTTAACAATATTCTTTATAATGAGTTATATATAGGGTGATATTTTTTATGAAAATAAGGGTCACTGGGTGTTTTAAAGAGGTAACAATTTCACCTGCCAGTGGCCAAATTCTGGTCACTGCTGCCAATGCAATTTGTAGGACCATTAACCCTGCCACTTGGCCAAATCAACCCTAAACTTTGACTGGCCCTATCTCCCTCATACGAGTTTGAATTTGAGTGTCATTCACACTGTTGGAATCAGGGCGACCAGAACTTCGATTTGGTGCTGGTTTGATAACTATCTGACCACTTTGAATTTTGACCATTTTTGAGTCCTCTAAGACTTTTTCATGTGTCTAGAGCCACTTGAATTAGAGGGACTTGCCAAAAATATCAAATACAAGTAATACAATTTGCAAATTATGCCAAGTTTATAAGCAAGTTCGAGTGCCTTGCAAGTCAAAAGAAAACTTATCTACTAGTCCCTTATAGCTAGTTCACAGAGACTTATGTGGGCCCTCAAGAAATAAGACCCCAAGCGGTGAATGGCACTTTATGCTAATCATTGACGATTATAACAAGCTTACGTGGATCACATTTTCAAGCATTAGTTTGAAGAGTTTAAAAGGTTCAAAATTTTCAAATCAATGGTTGAAAACCAAATTGATTACAAATTGAAGTGTTTAAGGTCATATAGCAGTGAAGAGTGTAATCTGAATGATTTTGATCATTTTTGTGAAGAACATGGCATAAGAAGACAATTTAGAACTGCAAATACTCCGAAAGAAATTAGACCAATGCAACAAATGGCTAGAGCTACCTTGGATGAAATAAATCTGCCAAATACTTTTTGGGTTGGATTTGTTCATACAACAATCCATATTTTAAACAAATCCCATCTTAGGCCAAATAGTGACAAGACTCTCTATAAATTTTGGAATGGAAAACCAGCCTCAATAAAGCACTTGAAATTTTTTGGCTACAAGTGCTACATCAGGAACAATTACAATTTCAATGCAAGAGAACATGAAGGATGTTTTTAGGATATTCAACTCATAGTGAAGGCTATAGATGTTATAATAATATATTATGAAAATTTGTTAACAATATTGATGTGAGAGTGGATTATGAGTTACCTCTTAAAGAAAACAACCAATATTTATCAGTCTAGATCAACAATGAAGATGAAGCAGTGCAACTTGAAGAAAAAAGAGAAGAAGAAGAGGAAAAGTGATCTCACCCAAATACCCCCTCTGGGTACGTTCAAAAACATCATCTTGTAAATTTCATTGTTGGTAATAAGGAAACAGGAGTCAAAACTTGAAGAAGATTAATAAATAACTCCATCAATCTCATATTTCTATGTTGACCATGATTGAGCCAAAATAATTTTCTCAAGAGAGATAAGATAAGCTTTGGATAAAAGCCATGCATGAAAAGTTAGATCAGATTGAGAAAAATCAAACTCCGCAATTAGTTCCAAGACCATTAACCAAAATTGTTATTGGCGCAAAGTGGTTCGTAACAAATAAATTAAATGAGGATGGACAAGTTGTGAGAAAAAAATGCCAGATTAGTATGTAAAGGTTATGTTGAAGTTGAAGGAATGGATTTTGATGAATTTTTTTCTCCTATAGCAAGTTTAGAAGAAATTAGAATTTTTCTATCATTTTCCTCACAATATTTTCAAAGTTTATCATATGGATGTAAAATAATCATTCTTGAATGTTGAACTTGAATAAGAGGTTTATATAGAACATCCTAATTTTTTTTAGTTGTCAGAAAATACTGAGGTAGTGTGTAACATAAAAAGCATCATATGGACTATAATAAGCACCCAGAGCATGATTTCAAAATTAGGTGAACAACTATAGCATCTAGGGTTCAAAAGAGGGACATATGACAGTAATTTGTATATCAAATATGAAAACGAAAATATTTTAGTTATTGTTGTTTATGTTGATGTTATCATTTTTGGTAGTGATGGACATTTACTTGGCCAAAAGTTTGCAACTAATATGCATGATGAATTTGAGATTTTTATGCTTGCGGAACTCTCATGTTTCCTTGGATTATAGATTACTTAATCAACAAAAGGTATATTAATTTCTCAAGGAAAATAGCTCAAAGAAATGTTGAATAAGTTTTGTATGGAAGAATGTTCACTTGTCAGTACTCATATGGTCACTCGATGAAAAATAATCAAATATGATGAGTCACCATTGTTAAATGAAACAATGTACAAATAAAAAATTGGTAGCTTTTTGTACTTAATAACATTAAGGCCAAACATTATGAAAGTTATTTGTGTAGTTTCAACATATCAATCAATCCCCAAGAAAAAGAATCTCTTAATTGAAAGAGGAATTTTAATTATTTAAGAGCCACAATGGACTATTGGATATGGTATCCCAAGGGGAAAAAATTATTTTACTACATAGACAAATGTAGTAAAATAAGGGTGCTTGCAAAGATAAGGGGGTTGGAGCCTCTTATAGGTTAGTGCCTACATAATTTGATGTAATATGTAATTGGTACTTACATTTACATCATAATAAAAAAGAGTTTGTGGCTTTCACCCATATATCAACTATGTTCAAGCTTCATGTGATTGGTTTATTGTTATCTTCTTGAATGTGCTTAATTGATTATTTAATTGTTAACAATCTTCAAATATTGATTTATGCACCCTCATAGTATTTTCCTTCAAATTACCAACAAAAATATAGCTTAACTCCTTATTTATAATACACCAAGATAAATATAGCTTAAATATTAAATGTGAATATTCAAATATTCAAATAAAATATAGCTTAACTCCTCATTTATGTTACACACTAGAGATATAACCCACATAGAGATATTATTTTGTTAATATTATTTTGTTAATGTTAATATTCGTATTAAAAAATATGAAAAAACTATAGTTAGAATTTTTTAATTTCAATTATTTTATATTTTTTTTGAAATAGAAAATTGATATAAAATTATCAAATTAATTATTAAAATATTATTAAATTATTAATCTTTTTCAAATATTACTTTACAATTCTATATCAACCAGAAAGAAATTACATATTCTCTCATATTACAATATAAAAAAACTTATTTTAAAATAATAAAAAATAAATTGATATATAAAACAAAAAAAAATAAAAATTATCATACAACTGGGTAAAAAACACAAAAACGCCTTTTAACTTAATGTATTGTTTAAAGCGTATAATACAATGTCTGGATTTTGAAAATCTGTGATGACACTTCAAAACCTTTGTTTGTGCGTAAACTCATGCCAGCAATTTACATACTAATCCAAATCATTGAGCGCTCTTAGGGAAGGTTTTTGTTTCCCTTGTTTTTTTCCCGAACCAAAAGGAAGTAGAGTCTTCTTCCGATTAAATGAAGACTAAACGCCACACCAACGTTGTGGTCATGTAATCAATTAACCACAGACGTTATGGTCATGAAAGGAATTTCCATGTAATCAATCAACCACAGACATTATGGTCATGGAAGGAATTTCCTTACTTCTCCACGATTGAATATTCAATCGACCACAGACGTTGCGATCAATATGCAAGGAATATCCAACTTACGATATCAACAAATTTCGAGGGAACGGTCAATCAGCCACAAATGTCGTGCTCTTGCAAGCAATTGCCACAGTTATCCACGTGAATAGTCAATCAACCACAGACATTGTGAGCATGCAATGAATTTCCACACTTATAACATATTACCAATTTTCTCCAGACTCGTGGTTTTTAAGTAAATACTAGTATTAATATGAAATAATAATATAGTAAAATTTATTATAATTTAGTTGTTAAATCAGTAAGCAGGATAATTATATGTAGCTGTTATTAGTGAATCTAGGCTGGTTTATTATCTTTATTCAAGAAAAACTATGATAATTGAAATAACTGGTTGGTTGGTTGTCTAGATCTCAAGTCTTCAACCTGTTTTCTTGAATCCAAAAAAGAAACACTTACCATCTCAACAAATTTCACTACAAACCGTCAATCAGCCACAGACGACGTGATTTGGTAAGAAATTGCCACAGTTATCCATGAGAGTAGTCAATCAACCAGAGACACAGACGTTAGGTTGTGGTCATGGAAAGAATTTCCACACTTGCGAACGAGAATAGTCGATCAACCACAGACGTTGCGAATATCCAGACACATCGACGATTGAATATTCAATCAACCATTCACGTCAAGAAATTTCCGCACTTATCACATATTACCAATTTTCCTCGCACTCTTGGTCGTTACTAAATACTATAGTCTATAACAAACAATGAAGTCCAATCCCTCTATTTCATAAATGATATAATTATTCCCACCGTTTTTCTCTTCTCCAATTAATGGTTCGAACAGAAGGGAAGTAGAGCCATGGTTTTCAAGAGTCTTCTTCTGATTAAATGAAGACTAAACCGAACACTAGAAAAAAATAGATCACTCAAATAATCAATCAACCACAAACGTTGTGGTCATGTAATCAATCAACCACAGACGTTGTGGTCATGTAAGGAATTTCCACACTTCTCTACGATTGAATATTCAATCAACCATTGGCGTCCTGCTCATGCAAGCAATTGCCACAGTTGTCCACGAGAATAGTCAATTTGTGCTGATCGAAGGAATTTGCACACTTGCTAATGAGAATAGTCAATCAACCACAGACGTTGTGATCATGCAACGAATTTCCATACTTATCCACTATTGAAGGTTCAATCAACCATTCACGTAAAGAAATTTCACACTTATCACATATTACCAATTTTCCTCACACTCGTGGTCCTTGGTAAATATTAGAGTCTCGAATAATGATAATGATGATATTATGATAATGATGATATTTAATAATGATAATGATAATGATAATGATAGTAGTTTGACAATTATTTTTAGTCATTATTTTTTAATGCGTAGCGTGGAAAGTTATAGAAATTCCGGTCATAAAATCTGGTAAGGATTTTTGTAAATCCAACTTATAACTGTTAAACTTCAAAATTTTAGGTGTCTTAGATGTTTTTGGTGGTGCTGAATCCATTTTCACCATCAAAAATAAGATTCAAACACGGTCTCTACAAGAATTTTTGAAATTTTTTTGCCCGGATTCCTCCTCAGACAACTCCATTTTGTAATGTATGCAGGTTGATTTGTTATTGTTACTAAAAAAACAATACTATTTAAAATAACTGGTTAGTGAAGCCCCAAGGGTTAGCCCAACTAGTCAAGTCGTGCCTCGCCAAAACGGGAGGTCACATGGTCCATTCTACCTGAAGCCCTTGGGGTTAGGTTTGTGATGGCCCAGGGGTGTGATCCTAGAGATCAACCCTAATTATTTCGTGGACGTAGCCTGCATGACCACGGATGTACGTGAACCAGTGATACCTCTGACTTTTGAATAATTAACCTATTTCCTTAAATCTAAAAATACAAGCTCTTAACTAAAAAATATCAACCACCCGCAACGAATATCCAGACTCATCTACGATTGAATGCTCAATCAACCATTCACGTCAAGAAATTTCTGCACTTATCACACATTACCAATTTTCCAATCACTAGCGGTCGTTAGTAAATATTAGAGCCTTGAATAAACAATGAAATCCAATCCCTAGAGTCATGGTTTTCTAGAGTCTTCTTCTCATTAAATGAAGAATAAACCGAACACTGGGAAAAAAAATACCTCACTAAAATAATCATTCAACCACAAACGTTTTAGTTTTGAAGGTATTTTGCAAATGAAATGATAATTTTAGGTGCTTGGTTGGGTGATCAAATGCTTTGGCTATAAAGAATGGTGAGAAGACGATATTTCGACCTGGAGATATAAGATAGAAGAAGGGTCAACTAATATTGAAATTTGTGCTCAAGGATTTTTGGGGTTGTCGTCCTCAAGATAATTTGTAGAAATTCTGCAAATTCTCTACAAATCTCACTTTGAGGCCTATGTAGAAAATATGACTGTAGATTAACCTGATAATGCAATATAACGAAAGAAAAATACTATAATCTACTTCTACTATCAATTTGCAGAAGCTTAAAGATTGAGCAAGATCAAGCTGAACACATAAAACCAGAAGCAGAAGAATCAATGCACATGAAACATAGAAAATACTCAGGGGAAAACCTCAGCTAAAAACCCCACTATCTGTGTTATCATATAAGGTGGAAATACATAAGAATTGTACAAATCCTTAGCTCTCACAGCTATCCAGCTCTCAGTACAATCCTCTTGGATGCTCACAGGCAAACTTGGCTTTTCACAAGCCTTCTCCTCTATTCTCCAAGCTCCTATTTCCTTAAGCTGTTTCTCCTGGGTGATCCTCTTGTTACCAAGTGGAAAACTCTCAACCAAGTGGAACACTAATCTCTCACATTGATCTCACACCCTGTCAAAACTGCGCAATCCTCAAGGAACCTTCCCTTAACTGCATGCATGTGTTTCCTTTATAGGAGAAAACATGCAACTGATAGTACACCTTCCTTGATATTTAGTTCAACTGGGTCTTTCTCATAATAGACATGCATGAGTTTCTGATGAAGGAATCTTCAGTTATCTGGAGTAAATTGGATGAGTGCATGCATGCATCAACTGATTGATAACTCACAATTAGTTCCTCAAACAGTTTGGAACTAATCTAACTGGACTTAACTCAGTGAATTGAGCTAACTAATTACAACTCAAATATAAATCAATCTTATCTCCTTAATTAAGGGATAATCTCCTTAATTTAAGGGATAACTCTTGCATGACTTCAGAAAGACTTCTAACTTGAATTTCTCCAACTAATTAATCCATAATGAATTAATTAACTATTTCCAAGTAGCTCGTGAGACTAAATTCGATTTTAATTCACAATTTTAATTCAAGAACAAATTAAAATTGGAATATTATGGATTCTATTTTTATCATTTCTTGTTGCTATTTTCAACACTCCCTCTCAACAAGAAAGCAATTCAACTCGATCCCGATCGTGAAACTTTGGAATGTTATGCATGCAACACTTCTCTCTAGTGTTGCTGCTCCAACAACTCCAGAAACAAAAAAAAACATCCAACCTGAATCAATATGATGCATATGTTGTCAAAGTCTCTGACTGTTATTACCTATATCAACTGAAAAATTTGCGCTTCGGCTAACTCTACCATTCTGCACTATTTTCAATCCTTCTCTGCACTCTTCAGTATCTGACTGCTCTAGCCTCTGTCACTTTGATCTCTGACTGCATTAATCCCACTGATTCCTCCCGCTACTATGTACTTTGGGGTCCTGTAGTAAGGTACGATCCATGAGATAAAACCTCTCAATGGACCTTGCCCAATTTCAACCTTCATGGGGCTATCACTTCACATCACCCCACCTCACACCTGGAGGTATGGTTGCATGTGATCCCTCTGCCCACTTCAGCAATTGTGGCTTCTCCACAATTGTTGGAGACTTCTTCTGGGGTTGCATGTTGAGAGGTAATTTACTCTCCCTCTCAACCACCAAGTCCCTAACATTTTCCTTGCTCCTCAAGGCTTTGCATGCATCTTGAACCTCAAGAGCATACAGGTTCTTGACTCGTGAACCAATCTGTTTCACCTGTCTCATGGTGATGTGTCTAAGGAAAGCCTTTCCTTTACTGAAGACAACATTGTAGTCTTTGTCCTCCAACATCACAACCGATACCAAGTTCTTCTTTAGTCCAGGTACATACTTCACATCTGTCAAGGTGATAGAAGCTCCATGCTCCCTCTAAAAAGAAACCATGCCCACTCCTGAAACACTATACCTTTTGTCGTCACCCATCTCTATGCGCATCTTGAGGTCTTTCTCCTCCAAGGCACTGAATAAACTTTTATCACCAGTCATGTGGAATGAGGCTCCACTGTCAAGATACCAACCACAAGCCATCATCAATGACACCATGCATGCGATGAAGGTAAAGTCCATTTTTAACTGAGAGGCTAATGCCTCACCTTCCAATCCTTCCGAGGATCCCTTCTTGGACTTCTTCGATGAGAAATTAGTCGCATAATGTCCCATATCATGACAATTAAAGCATCTCACTTTAGACTTGTCACCCTACTTCCCACCATGAGAAGAATTTGATTTGGAATGGGAATCCTTCCCATTCCATTTCCTTGCCTTACTGGCTAATGCCAGATTTTCTTCATCATCATCCTTGGATGAAGAACCATCTCGAGTGCTCCTCCTGATCTCCTCCTGCATCCGATCCAACCACGGTCGTTCCCAATCCGGTAGTTTCTCCCTTCCATTCACAGAGTCCTGGTAGATATTCCAGCTCTTTGGAAGGCCAAGGAGAGTGAGGCTCACCATATCATCATCGGAAAGTAGTTATTCCTACACTTCCAAGCTCATCTCTGCAAGTGGTGAGCTTGTTCAGATATGTGGAAATAGTATCACCATTCTCCATCTTTATTCTTTGAAGCTTATCCTTGAGCACCAATTTCCTTTGGTCGCTACTGCTTTGGTAGAGGTCCTTCAATGTCTTCCACATTGAATATGGAGTATCATTTCCATGGAAAATTTTAGGGGTGAATTTTCGCCCTTTGGCGAAATTGAGGGGTTTTAAATTTTTAGTGGGAAAATATTTTATATCATAGTACATTTTTACAAATCGCCTCAAATTTATTTTATAAAAAAATTAGGCATGGAGGTTAGCCCACCTTGTTTTAAGGGAAAGGGTAAAAAAGGTAAATTTAGCCCTTCAAATTAGGAGTTGCAACCTTCCATTCGCCCTAATTTTCAAGACTAGGTTTTATTTAAGTGAATCTCATGGGCCAAATACCATATTTATAAAAGAGGTATGGTAAATTAATAAAAAACATAAATAAATGAGAGGTATGGTACATAAATAAAACATTTTTTTATATTTACTCCATAAGTCACCTTATATACATGCAAGGGTGTAAACAAATAAAAATATAAATAAAGTGGAGGTATGGTAAATAAATAAAACCTCTTTTTGTACTTACTCAAAAGGTATGGTAAATGAATAAATATATAAATAAACTAGAGGTATGGTAAATAAATAAAACCTCTTTTTATATTTAGTCCATAACCCTCTTTCTATTTATGAAGGCCAAAAACCATCCATCTATCCAAGATAGGCCAGGGGCCACGTAAGACAATATTGACCGACCTTCCAGCTTCTAAATGCATGGAATTTATACTTATTTCAAACGCTCCCTGAGGGAGGGATTACGAGGATATATCCCCGTTCTTTACCCACCCCCCCGCTGCACTGGATATCCTTATTTATCCAGGGCTGGCTGAAGACCCTGAAGGCCTTCGGCCTCCCTCCGCTCTGCGAAGTGCTGAAGCTTTCTCTTTATATTATAAGGTGCGAAGCCGCTTGTCCCTCCGGGGGCAAGGAATAATTGCTCACCTGACAACGGAGGGTGAGGAAGAATCCCATATCGGCCGGCCCGGGAAAGCGCTGGCAACAACGGAAGGGAGGGGTCCATGTAGCTGCTGCGCCCATACTGACTGAGCAGCAGGTTTGGCATCTACTACGGCCACTTCAAACGCGTAAAACCGCCTGCTCTGCTAGACAGCGTGTGGAATGGCTGAGAGCGGACCTTTTGGATATATAATCCGAGAGAGTAGAGTTACGGTAAAGAGGTTTTATTTAAGTGAATCCTATGGGCCAAATACCATATTTGTAAAAGAGGTATGGTAAATTAATAAAAATATAAATAAACGAGAGGTATGATAAATAAATAAAACATTTTTTTATATTTACTCCATAAGTCACCTTATATTTAAGGACACTCAAAAAATGTGTTATATTTAGGTAAAACCTATCGGAAAAATACTATGGGCCAAATACCATGGGTTAGATTATTATTAATACCATGCAAAAAAACATTATTAACCCTAATATTAATATTAATAACAATAAAAATGGCAAATGGTATTGACCCATGGTATTCACGTGGAATGTATCCTATTTAAAGGGGGGGATTAAACCAACATAGGTCCATCTTTACTCTGGATCTACTAACCTGCAAGAGCGATCAAATATCGTGATATGCAAACTAGCATAGAGTGAAAAAATATATGATCCCTCTCGGGGCTTGGTGTATCAAGAGTAAAAATGGATGTTGTAATTTATTGCATGTTAAGCATTTTAACTTGGTTAAAATAAAAAATAAAATAAAAATCAATTATTAATTTTATTAATTTTTATAAATTACTAATAGTAATTTTTAAGCTCCAGGTTTATGATAATCCATGATATTGACCCATGGTAATACCATGGTATTCATGTGAGCATAGACTATTTAAAGGGGAAATTCTATCATCATAGATCCATCTTAATTTTGGGTCTACCAAGTGCTCAGAGGGATAAATAGATTTCATCCCTCTAAGAGTGGTAGATGTGGAGTTAAAATGGATATAGGTTGGTTTTTGTGATAATGAATATATTAAATAGACTTAGGAAATTATATTGTAAAAAAATCTTAAGGTGAATGGTTAAAGATACATTTAGTCGCTTCACAAAATTTAGTAAAAAATACCAATATCTCCATTAATATTGGTTTTTCTAATTTAACAAAAAAAAATCAAAATAGTGAAACCTTATCACTCTTTCCGCATCACCCTCGCGGAAGATTTCCCACCATTTTTCAAACGTTCTCAACATGATATCTTCATGAAAAAGTTTAGGTATTGATGTTGGATTATTTGTTTGAAAAATAAGTTGGTTTGTACAACCTTTCATCTTCTATGCCATTCTTAGTTTGTCCTAATGATCTGTAGGGGTTGGAGCCACTGCACCATATTTTCCTAAAAGGTGAAGCTTGTTCACCAAAAAGGAAATTAATCTACATGTTACAACGCTGTTAAAAAATAGGAGACGTATGAGGGTAGCGAATTACGCTAATAAGTAATTTATATTGGGAGACACGTAATTAAATTGTATTATTTAATTGAAGATTTCCAATTAAAATAATAATAAGTCTACATTTATATATTCATATATTGATTGGAAGGCTTCTCACAATGGTCACTTCTTTCAGTTAAATCCCCTTCAAGCCTTTGGGATACCTAATACTTTCTTATATAATATTGTTGGGGCTTGCTACTTGTTGGCGGGTTGGGGTAAACAAACTTGATGTGTTTTTTTCTTTTTATCTTGCAGTTGGAATCTATGGAAAAGAAAGAAATTTGCTAACTTGAAAAAATTGGTAGCTTGACAAAATTTGTAGAGAAAAGATTAATCTCTCCTACCTTGACAAAACTTGTGATCAATATCAACACCTTCAAGAACTTTGTTGTGGAATATTTACAAAACTAATAGAAGGATATGAAAGAGTGTATTGTAAGAACCTTGACAAACACAACCACTGAAACTTGGAACATTGTTTGTAGGAAGAGAAAATTATGTTTCTTTTTCCCAAACATGTATGTTAGTATATTACAATTTAATGAATATGTTTTCTTATTATCATACATGGTTTCATACTTTAACAAAACATTTGCCAAGACTTCACAATGTTTTATTACTCAATAAAAGATTTGCCAAGATATTACAAGATTTTATAATTTAGTGAAATATTCTCCATCACTGTACAAGATAATATAATCTGGTGAGAGATTCACCAAAAAAATTATGAATACATATTATATTATTGATAAAATCGCCACCCATTTTTTTTATGTATCATGGGGATTAACCCATTTATTATACATATAAATTTAGGGTGGTTCTTAAAATTTTCCTTCATCCTTCCCATGGAGACTCAACACAATATGGCCTTGAACTCCCTTAAGGATGATCCGTCTTGCCCTTGCCACACACTTCTTGCACTCAACCAACCCTTGTGCATTAGTTGAACCTGGCTTTGGGATTTCTTGATCAATGAAATCCTTCTAGCCGTTGTCTTCTAATATAGCCTCCATGTGATCTTTCCATGCTATGTAATTCGAGTTGTCTTCCAAGGTATACTCGAGTCTCAAGCCATAGAATGCCATTGACTAACCTTGAAGTATGATATGAATTCGATTTGCACCTGCAACCCTGAACTTCAAACATTGAATTCTCTTCTCCGTATACTGTTCACAGCTCCGTTAAGCTTGGCTTTGATAAACTTGGATTTGATACCATGTAGAAATTATGCAAATTATCTACAAATCTCGCTCTGAGGCCTATGTAGAAAATCTGACTGGAGATTAACCTGATAATGCAATATAACCAAAGCAAAATACTATAATATACTTCTACTATCAATTTGCATAAGCTTAAATATTGAGCAAGATCAAGCTAGACACATATAACCAAAAGAAGAAGTATCAATGCACATGAAACACAGAAAATACTCAAGGGAAAGCCTCAGCTAAAAACCCCACTATCTGTATTATCATACAAGGTAGAAATACATCATAATTATAAAAATCCTTAGCTCTTACAACTATCTAGCTCTCAGTATAATCCTCTTGGATGCTCATAGGAAAACTTGGCTTCTCACAAGCCTTATCCTCTGCCCTCCAAGCTCCTATTTCCTTGCGTTGTTTCTCCTAGTTGATCCTCCTCTTACCAAGTGGAAAAATCTCAACTAAGTGGAATAATGATCTCTCACATTGATCTCACACCCTATCAGAACTGCACAATCCTCAAGGAACCTTCCCTTGATTGCATGCATGAGTTTCCTTTATAGGAGAAAACATGCAACTGATAGTACATTGTCCTTGACATTTAGTTCAACTGGGTCTTTCTCAGAATAGACACGCATGAGTTTCTGATGAGGGAATATTTAGTTATTTGGAGTACACTGGTTGAGTGCATGCATGAATCAACTGAATGATAATTCACAATTAGTTCCTCAAACAATTTGGAACTAATTTAACTGGACTTAACTCTGTAAACTGAGCTAACTAATTATAACTCAAATATAACTCAATCTTATCTCCTTAATTAAGGGATAACTCTTGCATGATTTCAAAAAGACTTCTAACTTGAATTTCTCGAACTAATTAATCCATAATGAATTAATTAATTATTTCCTGGTGAGACTAAATTCGATTTTAATTCAAAGACAAATTAAAATTGGAATATTCTGGATTCTATTTTTATCATTTCTTATTGCTATTTTCAACATAATTATCATGTTTTCCTATTAATAATTATAGTAATTCCATCAATTATTGAAAATTCCATAAGGTGTCATTGACAATCCCTACCTAGTTTGTTGTCTCAATATTGGTTCTAATTCTTGTGATAATTTTCATTTAGTTTCTCCTTTAACATTACTTCCATTATAATTATTTAATTTTTTTTAGTTTTAGCTAACTTGTGTGATACCTTATTCAAGCATAGGGTTTTCCATATTCCTACAAATAGTGGTGAAAAGTGCATTCTTTTGTCTCTCTAACAATCCATTCCACCCCCTTGTACTATCTTGGCCTATGGAAGGTGTTCATATTAATTTGACCTAATCTCAAAGGTTTGTTATGAAGAAGGGGTTACAAAAATCCTTTTTTATCCAACATCAACAAAACTCAAAACAAATGGTATCATTGTAATCAATTTGTCAAGAGATTTCTGGTGATAAATTTTTTATCTCAAACCATCTCCTTGATTGAAAGTTATTCCCTTTTAATTTTGACTAATTATATAAAGCCACATCAGCATTGAGTTTCCATATGGCATCCACATGGCTCTTACATAGCTCACGTGGAACCATCATATCAACATAATATAGGGTTCATGTCATAACAGTGTTGCCACATGGCATCCACGTGTAGTCCACATGAAATCACCACATCATCATAATGTGGGTCCACATAATCATGGTATTTCCACATGCCATCCATGTGGGCATCACCAGATACTCATGGAACTTGCCACATCAACTCAAGAACTGGGCCTTACTAGGGCTTTCGCCTTTGTGTTTTGCAACTTTTTCATGTTGTATCTAACTCACAACATATCCAGTGTTACAATGTTGTATTAACTCTTTTCATCCCTAAACCTTGGATCTACGAATCAATCCCTCGTGCAATGAATTTGGAATAGGAACCAATGAATGATATATGGATCACCAAAAATTGGCCCCTCACAAAGGTTTATGCACTCATCCACATCTAAATACCAGATACACAGATGTTTGACTTCTTCACAAAGGTGTTTGGCCCTAGATACAAATCACATGTGGAAAGGATATTCAAACTAGCGACATACCTGGACTCACCACATATCTGATCCCTCATAAATACAATGTAGGACCCACCGGGTGATATCCAACTCATGATAAATTTGGACCCTTACAAAATTTTATGCCCTCGTCCACTGTTAGGATCCAACCCTAACCCATTTATTTATGTAATAAATCCAATGGGGTCGAGTCATAGTCATATTTAGTTAAAGAGTCAATAAGCCCATATCAATAATTGTAAGTGGTTGACTCGCGTTTCAGAAAGGGACCACAGTTAATTGCAAATGGGCCATAATTAATAAATAAAGTGGCTAACCCATGTTATGTAAAAGACCACTAGTTGTTAAGTTGTTGAAGGTAATTTATCTATAAATAGTCGTAGTTAGAAGGGAAAGATCATCTAGTCTTATTTTGTAATCAAGCTCTGCTCTGTTGGAGGTTGCCCCCTTGAAGAGGCAAGTGAACATTGCATTCATCTCTGAATAATAAAATTCTTGTTGTTTTCTCATTTTATTCTATGTTCTTGGTTTTATTTCTTTGCATATTTGGTATTCTGGAATTTCTTGTAGGTCAATAGCATAGCAAGTGGTATCAGAGCACTTTCCAGGGCCGATGGTACCTCCATTTTTGCAGAATTTTTTTCTTAGGCTAGAGACATGTTCCGACGTCTTTAAACCACGAGATTTGTCATTGAGCACATAAACCAGTGGATTTGGGAAGGCATGCACCAAGGAAATACAAGAGGTGGCCATGCTTGTTGGCCTCCCTTGTAATCGATGTGGGTACCCCTTTGAGTAGTAGGGCATTAGACACAACCGCGCATGGACTACACTTCCACGTACCCTTTGGGTATATAAAAAGCCCCTTAGGATAACCTAAAACCTTGCTTTAGATAAGTCATTGGCCATCTTCCTGCTACAATACATTGAGAACAACACTCGAGGAGATTACTAGCACGTATGATAGGGTAGTCGGGTAGTACGGCTAAGGGTACGGTTGATCCTCCTTAGTTAGTGCCCTGAAGGATTGGGCCGAGTACTATTTTTGGACCCTTATGTATATTACAATCTATAACACCTGACACTCTTTTGTGATCGTAGTTCCCTCTACTCTCTGAAGATTGCCCATTATCTTATCTTCAAGATTAGATCTAACAGTTGCGGTTCTACCGCCGCAATACAATTCAGATCTAGTAGTTGGGGTTCTATCACATCCGCACCAATTAGATACAACAGTTGGTTTTTTTCTGCCATAGTGCACATCATATTCAGCAGTTGGGGTTTCGTAGCCAGATCTGACTCTCTTCATAGTAAGGCTTGCTACTACTATAGTTTGGGACCAATTTTCACAGGACACTTACAAGAGACTTAGCCCATAAGATTCATGATGACGACTTGATCACAGTGGTACCATTGGCTTTTCAGGTTCAATTTTCTGGCAATCCTAAATTTTTTCGAAGTGACGTCAAGTGACAGAGATCTATGTATGGTAGAAACCAGAGCTCAAATCATGGGCAATGAGAAGATCGAGCATCTTGAAACAAGCTTGGATACTTTCAAGGAACAACTAGATAAAATTTCAACATTTATTGAACACCTCACTAAGAGCACGTTGGGGTTGCATCAAGAGGCACATATTATTGATGAACACCTTGAAGGAGAATCTAGCCATCATATTCACTTCCATGGAAATCACCAACATTCTCACCCTCGACCACCCAAGCTGGACATGTATAAATTTGATGGCTCTAATCCGACAGTATGGGTAGCACAAACGGAACGATATTTCATTCTGAATGATATCTACAATGATCCAACTAAACTACGTGTGGGATCCCTTTACCTGGATCGAGAGAGATGGCAATGGTGGAAGTGGCATGTGAAATGTTATCCTGGGAACATAACTTGGCAGGTGCTCTCAAAAGCCCTTTGTGACTGCTTTGACAGAGAATCTAATATTTTGGGTCATCTTACTAAGCTCTTTACAAACAAACATAGTAAAAGACTACAGTGCAACCTTTGAGACATTGGTCATCTGAACAGAAGGTCTAGGAGATGAATTCTACTTGGAGTGTTTCATCAGTGGTCTCAAAGAAGCCATCCAAGCACATGTCCGGATGCACCACCCACCTACATGGATAGATGCTTTCACAAAGGTTGTCGAAGTGGAACTTGCTTTAGCTGCCCAGTCTACTCATCCAAATCTCATAGCCAAGTTGTGTCCCACCTAGGCTCAGGGCCCTACCCAAACCCTTAAGGTTCAAAAGGTGTCTCCTGCAGAAATGGTGGAACGATGAAAACAAGGATTGTGCTACTATTGTGATGACAAATACTCCCCAGGGCATAAATGCAAGGAACCCAAATTATTTCAAATTGATGTTACTGATCACAACTCATCTGAGGAAACCCCACCCCTTAGGGGGCTAGAGGAAGAAGCTAAGGAAACCCAACATGACAATGATCTCAAAACTACGCCAGATGAACTATTTATCTCGCTACATGCTTTGGCGGGTATTTATGCACCCCAAACTCTCAAAATCATAGGAATTTTTAAACATTGCCCCATAGTGGTATTAATTAATAGTGGAAGCACTCATAATTTTATCCATAAGCGAGTCACCGAAGTTGTTCATTATTTTGTAAGGGAAATCTCTAATTTCCAATTCCTTATTGTTGATGGGGGGACAATGAAATGTGAAGACCACTGCAAAAATATTAAACTTCAGATGGGAAACTACCACCTAAATACCCACATGTTTGTGATTAATATGGGTGGTTGTGACATTGTCTTGGGTGCCGAATGGCTTCGCACACTCGGCCCAATCACAATGGATTTCCAAGAGTTATATATGAGCTTTAAGCAGAATGACCACATTCATACACTATGTGGACTCCGGGCAGGTGCTCCTACTATCATCAACTCGCATCGAATGGAAAAATTGTTGAAAAAAGGCCATCATGGAGTCATCGCCCAATTTAATGCCATCCAAGCCATCGATTCCACTACTATTCATATTCATCTTGAGATGCAATAGGACTTAGACCGCCACCAGCAGGTATTTGACAAATCTAAAGAGCTTCCACCCTCTAGAGGTGAACATGATCATAACATCCCTTTGGTCTTGGGGGCCCAGCTGCCTAATGTGTACCCATATCAATATCCTTTCACCCAAAAGAATGAAATTGAAAAATCATCAAGGAACTCCTTAAAGTAGGAGTTATTCATCCTAGCATAATTCCTTAATCATCATGAGTGGTCATGGTGCTAAAGAAATATGGAGAATGGTGCATGTGTCCAGAATTTCGAGCCCTCAACAAGATCACTGTCAAAGAAAAATTCCCTATTCTATTTGTTGATGATCTGATTGATGAACTACATGATGCTCAATTCTTTACCAAGCTAGATCTTCACTTTGGCTATCACCAAATACGCATGAAAGAAGAAGACATTCCCCAGACTTCTTTTCGAAATCATGAAGGCCATTATGAATTCTTGGGCATGCCATTTGGTCTTTGTAATGCTCCATCTAATTTTCAAAGCCTCATGAATCACCTGTTGAAACAATATCTCCAAAAATTTGTCCTCATTTTCTTTGATGACAGTCTCATCTACAACCTCAACTGGGAAAACCATCTTCAGCATGTAGACTTAAAATTGCAACTTCTCTGGAATCACAAAATATTTGTCAAATTGTCCAAGTCCTCTTTTGGCATGGAATAAGTCGTGTATTTGGGACACATTGTGGGTCATGAAGATGTCAGGGTTGATCTAAAAAAGATACAGGCAATGCAAGATTAGCCACAACCAAAAACCTTGAAGAGTCTAAGGGGATTCTTGGGTCTCATTGGATACTATCAAAAATTTGTCCACAATTATTGTCGCATTGCTAGACCCCTCACTAACCTTCTTAAGAAAAATTCATTCCTCTGGATTAATGTAGCACAACAGGAATTTGTGGCTCTCAAACAGGCCATGTGTTCCACTCCCGTATTGGCACTACCAGACTTCACCAAATCTTTTGTGATTTAATGTGATGGTTTAGGTACTGGTATTGGTGTTGTCTTAATGCAGGAAGGTCGACCCTTGGATTTAAGCATCCCACAACAGAGTGGGAAACATCTGAGTCAATCTACCTATGAGAAAGAAATGATGGCCATCTTACATGCAATAGATATCTAGCAACCATACTTATTGGGGCGACGTTTCCAAATCCGCACAGACCATCAAAGCCTCAAATATTTTTTGGAGCAACGTCTCTCCTCGCCACAACAAAATAAATGGCTAGCCAAAATGTTGGGATATGATTATGAGATAATTTACAAGAAAGGGCGTGACAATGTAGTAGCAGATGCTTTATCGCACCAATTTGAGGATGAAAGCACCTTGCTATCAATCTCTCTTCCCATACCAGATTGGATTTAAGAAGCCCACAAGGAATGGTTTTCACACCCTTCTCTCTCTCAACTTGTTAATAACTTGAGAATAAATCCTAATTCCTCAACCGACTACTCTTGGAAGGATGAGATTCTTCGCTACAAGGATCGAGTAGTTATATCGTCAACATCCACCCTCAAAACTCACATTTTGGTAGATTTGCACTCATCTCCCATTGTAGGGAATGCAGGCTTTCAGAAGACTTATGCTCGCACTCGTCGTTCTTTCTTTTGGATGGGCATGAAAAATGACATTCTTACTTTTGTAGCTGAGTGTGATGTTTGTCAATGCCACAAAGGAGAAATCGTCAGGTTACCAGGGAGCTTACAGCCATTTCCACTCCCTACCTCCATCTAGACAGATGTTTCCATGGATTTCATTACTGGTCTCCCAAAGTCAGGAAACAAATTAGTCATCATGGTGATTGTGGATAGACTTTCTAAATATGCTCATTTTTGCGCTCTACCCCACCCATTTACCCCCACTTTGGTGGCTCAAGCTTTCATGGACCAGATCTTCAAACTACATGGCATGCCAACTTCCATTATTTCTGATCATGACCCAAATTTCACCATCAAATTTTGGCAAGAACTTTTCAAGCTACAAGGCACCCAACTCCAACTAAGTACTAAATATCATCCCCAAACTGATGGTCAAACTGAAGCAGTCAACAAATGTTTAGAGACATACCTAATATGCTTCACTTCATAAAAGAAACATCAATGGGTACAGTGGCTACCTTTAGCTAAATGGTGGTATAATACTAACTATCATGAAGTAACCAAGATGACTCCATATGAAGCAGTCCATGGCCAACTTCCACCTTCACCTATTTCTTATATCCCTGGGTGCTCCAAGGTGAAAGCAGTTGATCAACTCCTATAGAAGAATGTCACCATGCTAGCTCATCTAAAAAATAATCTCCATCAAGATCAGAATTGAATGAAGCAATAGGCAGACCATAATCGTTCAGAGCACATTTTAAGAAGGGGATCAAGTATTCCTGCGACTACAACCATATAAGCAAACATTTCTCAAAGAAAAGGACTACCAAAAATTAGCTCCAAAATTCTATGTACCTTATCAAATACTTTAGCGCATTGGAGCAATAGCATACAAGTTAGCCTTGCCACCAACTTCAAAAATCCATCTACTCTTTCATGTATCATGCCTCAAGAAAGTGGTGGGGAACAATTGCAGAATTCAAACTAGTCTACCCGAATTGGATGAGGAAGGTTCACTCTGGCTCCAACCAGAAGAGTTCCTCGACACTTGTGAAAGACATATGTGAATCTGCATGATCAAGGAAGTCCTCATCAAGTGGAAAGACGCCTCTCTAGAAGATGTGACCTTGTAACCAACCAATATTCTTCAGTATTTTTTGTAACTTCAGCCTTGAGGACAAGGTTTCTTTTGATGGGGGAGGGCACGTTAGTTTCCAACCCTAACCACTTTATTTATGTAATAAACCAAATGGGGTTGAGTCATAGTCATAGTTAGTTAAAAATTTAATAAGCATGTATTAATAATTGCAAGTGATTGACCTGCGTTTAAGAAAGGGACGACAGTTAGTTGCAAACGTGCCATAATTAATAAATAAAGTGGTTATCCCATGTTATGCAAAGGACCACTAGTCGTTAGGTTGTTGAAGGTCATTTAGCTATAAATAGTCATGGTTAGAAGGGAAATATCATCGAGTATTATATTTTAATTGAGCTGATCTGCTGGAGGTTGCCCCCTCAACGAGGCAAGTAAACATTGCATTCATCTTTGAATCATAAAATATTTGTTGTTTTTCTCATTTATTCTGTGTTATGGGTTGTATTTCTTCACATATTTGGTATTCTAAAATTTCTTGCAGGTCAAGAGAATAACATCCACATCGAAATTATAGAGGCATAGATGTTCAATCTCACCACAAGGGAGTTCAACCCTAGATACAGATGACATGTGGAAAGTATATTGGTCACTGCAGCATATATGAGCCATGCTCAAGGGAACTTTGCTCAATCGACCATGGACCTCAAATACCTGGATACAATTTTCTATAAACAAGTAATCTAGTCTTGTGGTGATCCGACCTTCACATGGTAGAGTTGACCCTTGTGACCCCCAAATGCCTATATCACTCTATCTCTACACCAATATAAATAAGAAGAGAAAAAAAGAAGAATTAGGGTAAATTTCCTAAGGTAGAGGGAATTTCCTGAACACCAAATTTCCTAAAGATAAATATGAAGGTATGCAAAATATTGTCATAAGTAGTAAGCCTAATACAAATTGAATAAAAATTGTACTAGTAAGACCCAAACTAAATTAGATCACGAATAAGAGGAATTCATGGTTGCAATGCCAAATCACCCAACTTAAACTCTACAAAAGATGAGATTTGCAAGGAAGTTATCTGAGGTTTTTTACATGTCAGTTAATTTCTTCAATGAATTGGGATTTCTTCATTCATTAGTAAGGATGTATGTAGGATTGCATTACCATTCAAGAGAGTTACATATCATGTTGACATAATGAATCTTAGGATGTTGCAATTGGTTACAATTCCTGGTTACAAAAATATATAGAGTGTTCATAAACCCATAGAATCATTAAATCATTCATAGGTTGAGTGACAATTAGCTATCACCATCTACCCATTTAACACATAAGATATAGATTAAACTTATAACATGTAAGATGACCTACTATCATGATTATGGCAGTGAGTTGCCCAATTTCATAAAAATATATGATAACTGAGAACTTATAAGATATTAGCTTAACTGAGGGAACTTTAGAAAATCAATCATAATCATGTAAGTGATCGTGCAATTCATGAATATGGAGACAATCACATCATTTAAACATTCCTTACCACCATGGATAATTAAGATAACTTATTAGCCATGGATATACAATGATTCAGACATTCTTTCATGAATCATACAGAACCATAAGTCAATAATATAACAAGCATAGTCATCATCCATAAATCAAATATGCATAAATCATTATACTTATCTAAGTATGTGATATTAGTTGGAAACTAAAGAAGGGATTTTTTCACTCCTCTCAAACAAAGGCCAACTATATTATAATCTTTCTTGCAGTTGGTCACCCCCGAACTAGATTTAGAGTTCAAGGAAATTGTTGTACAAGGGAAATCTACACCAATGGCTTGGTCAAAATTTCAAGTGATTGAGTCCATTGTCTAGGTGGTTCATGAACTAATATCTAGCATCCATGACCATAGTGACTCACTTACTCTTGGAGTTTCAAAACATAGGGCTTTGCCAAAAATCTAGAAATCTATGTTGCTTAATTTCAAGGGATTGACTGCACTATGAAGGTGGTTCATCAACTAGCTAGCAAGAACTTAATGATTCATCAAACAATAACAAGCACTGAGTGGTTCAACATCATAATTGCAAGCACCCAACGGTTTAATCAACCCCTTGGAAAGCACTTAGTGGCTCATCAACTGAGAAGAATGCACTAAGTGGTTCATCAGTTGAATAGTGAGAACTTAGTGGTTCATCAACAAAACAATGAGCACTAAGTGATTCATCAACCAAAGGAAAGCACTTAGTGTTCATTATGATCCACATCTCCAAATTGCTAAGAATATGCCTTGAATTTACCCTTTTCTCTAGTAATATAAGATTTCTTATGCCCCATAATCAGAGAGAGAGAGAGAGAGAAACAATTTCCCCTCATGAATATCAATCAATCCAATGGAAATATCATAAATAAGAGAGAGTAAAACTCAACCAAAGGAAAAATTTGATGGTCTAAGTGAACCAACTCTGTCTCAGGACCAACCACTACCAGTTAACGAGTGAACTCCAGATCCAATGGACTTTGTTCCAAAACAAATGTGAAACACTAAGAGAGGACCAACAAAAGCAAGAGAAAGCAATAGCTCAAATTTCCCACACACGATCAGTGAATCTTAAATTATTTGAAATCCAACTAACTTTGTTTCTTCTTTTGTTGCGCTTATATGTAGAAAACTCCTCTGCATCCTAATGTGTTCCGAGAGAGGGAGAGAGGCATATAATTTCCTTCTCTAGGTATTTCAAAGAGCATATCTTAGCTCTTTAGTGCATTTTCTCCTAAAAAGGTTATTTATTTGATTTATAGAAGGGAAAGGGGAATGGGAATTACCTACCCTTCTACCACCCCACTCCAATCTCTTAATGGTTGTCACTGACCTTTAGTTCACCCCAATCACATCACAATCAAATATTGTCATGTAATGGCCTCCCGAGTTTACAAGCAAATGCAGCATTTAATTTGGTTGGGTATGGATCATGGCTTTTCAAAATAAGTGAGCAAGCAAGATTCCCTCAGAATAAGGATCCATAAGGTTATCCCTTATTCCATTGTTTTTAATTAATTTTAAATATTAAGTTCTTAATCATGTATTACCTAGTCGTGATTCCCCCATGTTGATATTACAATCAAAATAATTATCATTACAAGGAGTATGGGGTAGAACATGGGATGTTACAATCTCAATCATTATTATGGTGTTCGATGGCAAAGAGAATTATCCAAGATGGTAAAGAAAGATTTAATGTGCTCTTATATGTAATTATTTTTGGGATGGAATTTTTTATAGAAATGCTTCACCTACTAAACCTATATATTATAAAGATCTCTCCATATGGAAAAAATAAGATAAGAAATAATATGCCTTGATTGTTGCTTCAAAAAGTGAAGAGGTGATTCATCATATTGGATCTATCAATGATTCTTTGGGTTCATTGAAGAATTCAAAATGTTTGTATGATTCTATTGTAGCGGCTGCAACACCCTCTAAAATTTTGGCTTACATTCAAATTTTGGAGCCTTTCTTGGGTTTTCCTTTAATGGTTGCAAACACTCGAGCTCACCCCATGAGCTCTTCTGAAGTCTTTTCACCCTTTTGCTTATTTGACCAATGGTAATTTTTTGGCATATTGATTGCTTTTTCATGCTTGTGATATTGTTCTGGTGAGTTTTGAAGGTTTTTCTTTGTGTGTTTGGTTTGTCTTCGCCATGTAAACATTCATCGTACTCACACACAAAGTTGTAAGCATTGTCACGCAAGTGTCGTCACGATCGTCTGAAGGTCTATCTCAAGTGTCGTACTTGTTGCTTTCAACTCTAAGATAGTCTCACCGAGTGCATCTTTTGTCTTGTTGTACTGGTGGTCTATGTTGTCTCACCATCAAAAAATGATAAGTGTATGATCACAATGTCAAGTCTGCACAAGTTCACTTGCTTTCAACACTTAACCATTTTCCTGAAAATCTGCTCGATCGGACAACCCTCTTCCACTAGATCCCGACTGAGTTGCAATGCATAGTCTCAATCCTTAGTGACCTTTCTCTACTTCCTAGAACTGCACAATGCTTGAGGTTGCCTCTAGGTTAGTTACCCTTCACAATCCCAGAGGTGAGTAGCCTGTTTGCCTCTTAGAACAACACAAAATTTGCCTCCATGTCTAAACTGAACTGCGCATTTCTCAAGCACATCCATAAAACCTCCCTCTGGTCTGTCAAAACCCTACACTACACCAAGACCTAGGTCTGAACTAATCTCCAAACATGTGTAGACATGTCCTGCTCACCCTCTACTGCCTTGCTCTACACTTCCTTCAGAAACTGTGCAGACATGTCTAGTAGGCCTCCTACTACCTATCTTGCATTGATCTCCAAAACTATGCAAACATGTCTAAATGATCCTCTACTACCTTTCTTTGCATTGCCTTCAGGAACCATGTTGACATGTCTAGCAGGCCCTTTGCTTCCTGTCCTGCACTGTTCTCTAAAAATGCACATTCATGTCTAGCAGACCCTATGTTGCCTTTCCTGCACTGTTCTCCAAAATTGTGTAGTCATGCTCAATAGGTCCCTTGTAGCCCTATCATGCCTTTCTCTTGAAAACTACATAGAACTTCCCAGCAGGTCCTGTTTTGGAGAATTTAGTATCTACGGATAAATACTAATTCACTAGACAAGTAGTTGTACCTAGAACAACAGTTTAAAGTGTTTTAGACTTTTCCTATAAGCAATAGATAAGAAGAGAGGATAGAAGGCCTACCTGTAGTTCCGCTTTCCTCTCGTCTCCCTTGTATCGATTCCGTCGCCCCTTCCCGTACATAAAAAGCTTGAAAAGTACCCTGTCAACATAGCAGAAGATGAAAACCAATCAAAGCATATGATCCATTGAATATAAATGAAAGGAATCAAAAGCAATTCATACATATAAGCATTATGAAAGAACACAAATATGGAAAAAGAATCAAATACTTTATTAGATAGAAGAAGGAATTACAACCATCAATGTCTGATTCAAAGTCATTCCTCTAGCTTAGATCCCATCCACATCATATCAAAAGCAAGACAAGCTTGTGGCATCACATCATTTTCTCCAAAGTCAAGCCTCATAGCAACATTATCTCCTTATAATTCAACATAATCCAGCCAGCCCTTGATCACTTAGATGAGTGGTCAATTTATAGGAGGATGAAGGAGGTTTTGTCATTAGTGGTGACATTGAATGGCCTTCCATACTTAGAATTAGTTCCATGGAGGAAGGGATGAGAGGATAGGATGATCCTTAACTCATTCCTCATCCATTTTCGAGCTCATAGGAGTAGATAAATGAGGGAAGCTTCTAGATGACTCCAAGAGATAAGAATATTCCCCAAACCCTAATTGAATTCACTCAAATTCGCCTGGCGTAGCCTAAAGAGGGCTTAGGTGCTCTACAGAGCACCCTCACAGTGTATCTACTTGTGCTGCAGAGCACCCTGGTAGTGTATCTACCTGCGCTGGTCCCTTTATAGACCATTTTTGGATGTCTTAGGTCATGAAACTTTCTGGAAAGGAGGCATTCAAAGGGGTAACTTGTTTAGGGCATGTAGCAACTGAAATTAGCATTTGATGAGCCCTAAAACATTGATCTAGATGTTGGGATTTGATGTGCCCAAATGGATCTGTAACAACTACTCCCTAAAGCATGAAGTCAGAAATATGCCAATGTCGAATGAAATGCTTTACGATGTGATGAGGAGGTATCAAAGTGGAAGGTGACCTGCATCAATTACAATACATATATCATGATATTTGATTTTACATGAATTGCTGAGGGAAGGCATATCCATGCTCAACTTATAAAATTTCATTACATATACATAAACAATCATCTACAGATATAGACCCATGACTATCAATATAAATCCATTGTACATATGATTTAGTACTCCTGATATTGCAACCCGGATGGATGAAACTAGATTCAAGGTCTTCAATCTCGTTCAACCATTCGCTCAAGTACGAGTCTAACCATGTGATCAAACATGGGAAGACACCATCTCATTACTACCTAATGATGTAAGTTGTTAACAGATTTGAGAGAAATCATCGATAATAATAATGATCCTCAAGGTACTGTAGTACATTCTACATGGTGTGAATGAATGATTTGATGTCGAACAAGAAGCAACTTGTCACAGGAGGGCCTTGATGTATCCCACATCAATGACACGAAATGAGTGTAGTGATTTTAGAGATGGAATTTGACTGACGACACAAGGTTCAGTTATGGCGGTCATGAAAATGAATGTTTATGGTATTGCAAAAGATGGATTTTTACTGGATGACTTCTCTTGAACATGTAGGCGACACTAAAGTGAATTGGTAGCATTGACCCAAAACAAAGTGATGGATAGTATGATAGACCAACAGTATGATAACCATCAAGCTAATAACCCAACCTAGATAGTCACAGTGATGGAGTGAAAGCGTTATGTTCAAGAGCAACCTGCGACCATAAAGTGGTTTTCCCCTTTTCCCATTTTCCCCAATCGTTGCTGACTAGTACCTCTTTATTTTTATCAAGCTTGAGGAAGAAAACATATGCTTGTCGTATAATTTCACCGTTCAGGCGAATCCATCGTTATTTGATGTTTTAACGAGTCTAGCGAAGGTGAAACTCAGTCTTGTCTAGATGGACAAGTTTGTCGCTAGTTGATGTTTTTAACGAGTTTAATGACAAAGATAACTCGGTCATTTTCATGTTTAGAGAGTTTGGAAAGGTACAAAAAAGAAAACTCCACAAATTCTTTTTCGTAAATTAATCTCTCAAGTCTGAAAAAGCATAAAATAATATAAGAGAAATATTTTATCCAATCCGTTAACGAGATGGAAAGGACAAGCGCTCGACAATCTTTTCATGTTTAGAGGGTCTAAAAAAAGCTTAAAGAGGGCTCCACTTCAAGGAATGAGTGGTGTCTAGGGTAGAAACTAGTTCCGCTGATGTTGGAACTTCTCAAAAAATGTTGATTTATGTGAAGAGATTGGCTAATAAGACCACTCATTACAACTGTTCCTCAAAAAAGGTAAAACAACCAAGTGAAAGCATATGATTACCCAAAGAGGTGGTGGTGATGGAATGAAACAACCAAGGCTCATCTGATAGAAAAGGTTGATAGAATTGCAATCACAAGGGTTGAAATGGAAATGGGTTCATTTTTAGACAAGCTTGAACCATAGGGAACTATGCTTGGATTCAGTTTCATGTTTACACAAGCTTGAAACGAAAAAACCATGTTTGGATTCAGTTTCATTTTTAGACAAGCTTAAAACGAAGAACTATGCTTGGATTCAGTTTCATTTTTAGACAATCTTGAAATGAAGAACTATGCTTGAATTTAGTTTCATTTTTACACAAGCTCAAAATGAAAAACTATGCTTGAGATTGGTTTACGTGCCCCCAGCATGATGAAAGGGAGAGTCTCCTGTAACCAGATCGAAGTCACTTTGTGAAGCAAGATGGTTATCCAACACCTTTTTGGCTTCTTCCAAATAGGGACAAAGGCGAATGGGGTGATTCCCTTCAAATAACCTACAGGGAAACTTAACTTTAACACTAGGTGCATGCCCCCCAAGCTTCATTAAATTCACCTAAGTAGACTACTCGTGGCTATCAGGTGGATGGAATGAGGGTCCATTTACGAGATCAAGTGAAAGACTTGATTGGGATTTTACGAGATCTACTCAAAGACTCGACTTGGAATTTCGCTCTAGGGGACCTTGTTTCATTTTTTAAAGAGATTGACACAAGACAAGGAATTCTGCTCTAATTCCTTGTTTCATTTTTAAATGAGGTTGACACAAGACTAGGAACTATCCTCATGGGAGCTGTTTCATTTTTTTAATGAGGTTGACACAAGACCGGGAACTGTCCTTGTATTCCTTGTTTCATTTTTTAATGAGGTTGACACAAGACCAGGAATTGTGCTCATATCCTTGGTTTCATTTTTTTAACGAGTTTGACACAAGACAAGGAACTATCCTCGTATCCTTGGTTTCATTTTTTAATGAGGTTGACACAAGACCAGGAACTATCCTCATACTCCTTGTTTCATTTTTTAACGAGGTTAACAGAAGACCAGGAAGTATCCTCATGGGCTTGTTTCATTTTTGAATGAGGTTGACACAAGAAAAGAACTATCCTCATGCTTTGTTTCATTTTTTTAACAAGGTTGACACAAGACCAGGAACTATCCTTGTATTCCTTGTTTCTTTTTTAATGAGGTTGACACAAGAGCAAGAACTATCCTCATATTCCTTGGATCATAACCCATAAGAGGTCGTGAAGGAGTGATCTAGTTCCAATGCCCCCAGTACATGATATACAACATCACTAAATTGATCGTCAGTTGATGTAGGTATGGAACGAGTTGCCACATAATTAACCCGTGGCGAGGATGATACCATTGGTACAAAAGGACCATTTAGGAAAGATGGTTGACTAGGAGCCATATTTGGACTGGGAAATGAAAGCTAGTCAACGGTGACAATTTTACCTTCATGCAGGAAACAAATCACTCAAAAGAGTGTTCAAACAATAGCTCCCATGTCATAAACATAGTAGCACCCAAGAAATAAATTGTAATCTAAAGGGCCTAGGACTACCATAATGTTCAGATAAACAATTTTTCCTCCCAAAGTAATAGTCAACTGAGGGAGGATCCCTAATTGTTGACTGGTTCCTCTATTAAAAGCCAATAGAATTTGGGTAACTGACACAAGCAGCGGCAAATTGAGCACTTGCCAAGCAGTTGAGAAAAGGATACTCAAAGATGCACGTTCATCTATAATAGTGCCAGATACAATCATATTACAAACTTGTACTATGATCTGGAAAGGCACATAAGAAGGAAGACAAAATCCTTCAAGTCAGTTCCAATCAAAGGAAGCAACTAGACTACTTGGAGGGGATACCATAAGAACGGGAGAATTTAACCCCTTGAGTTACGAGAATAGTAAGATTTTCCTCCTGTCTTGATGGAACAGGAGGACTACCCCCAAGCCCATTAGAATCTGAAGAACAAAAAGAACTTGAGTAGTATCATATTCACTCTCTTCAGGAAAAGTATGACTAACTGAAGGTGAAATTGGGTTAACTGTTACCTCGACCTGTTGATTTGGGTTGGGTATAGACTCATAGGATTCACTTTCAAAGAGAGTGGGTTTAACCGATGGTTGATTTTGGTCAGTCAATTCATCAACTAGTGAAGGATTTAGGGAGAGTTTCTTGTAACCAGATGGAAGTTGCTGCTGTGAAGCAGGACGATTATCCAACACTTTTTTTTCTTCATCCAAATAGGGACAAAGGTGAATGGTGTGATTCCCTTCACATAACCTACAAGGAAACTTAACTTTACCCTTCTTTCCATGAACTTTACTATCACTAGTTGATGGTGTGTCACCAGCATGATCTCCAAAAGTTGATGACACAGGATGATGTGAATGGGAAGACCATTCTTCTAAGATCTGAGGAATATCAGGACAATTTTGAAGAAGATGGTATCCCGCACAAATTCTGCATGGATATCGAACTTTGTGAGGCCTGATGGATTGTTTCTCATCAGATGCTACATTCAAAGTAATGGTTTCTTGGTTTCCCATCTGCTAAATTTTCTTCTTCTTCTTCTTCCCTTTCTTCTTCTTCTTAGCCACCTGGTTACTAGTACCAATACTTTCACTAGGCGAACAAGAAGAAGGGGAGGAAGAAACAACTGAGGAAGAAGGTAAAGAGACAACTTTAGGATCAACTGGAGGTTGATTTTTTCCAGTTGGAGAAGTACTCGATTACGAAGAAATCATGACATTTTGACCAAGGAGGTTGAAAAAAGCCATACTCACAATCCAATGGTAAATCTCGAAAGGGACAATGTAGCCATATATGGAGCACCAATATTTCCAAAAGGAGGTAAAGGGCTAGAATTCCCATCAAAAGGAATTCCTTGATCAGTGGACTCTGGATTTGTCACCATATATTTCAACCTAAGATCAACTAAGGAGTGAGGGTGGAGGATATTATTTACGATGAATTAATTTTATTTTAATCAAAGTAACATAACAAAACAAAAGAGGGATAATCTAGGAAAAAGGTTTAGCAAGCAACTGTGAACTGCAGAATACCTCCCGGTGAACCAAGAAGTACGGGCAAGCAATATCCCCAAATTCTATGTTCGGTGCATCACAGTGTACAAGGCAGATGAATTAGTTACCTAAGGATGGATAGAAACCTAGTTTTTTCCTCCCATATATACCTGAAAGTACGTGGAGGCCCAATTCATATAAGCACTATCTAATGCAAAACTACATAGTGAGAGAATTCCCATATACTTTACATACTATAACACTGCCCTATATACCCGAAGGTACGTGTACGAGCTACGATATACTCATGTACGTGGAAAGAGGTACCACACTCAGGATGTAGTGCAGACAAGTTAGCAATAGCAGCTTTGTTTTACTATGCCGAAACATGTCTCTAGCCTAGACCTCTAAATGTTTTTCGTTAGGTGACAATGCTCCATTAGGTAAATTCATATAAGTTTTAAGTTGATCTTCTTCAGAATTTTCCTTTCAAGGTTCACCTTGTGATGTGTGCTTTCAATTCCTAAAAAGCAACTAATATGATAAACATTCTTTCCATTCAATTTAACAATGAAAATCCTTAGCTAGTAGGGATAGAGCAATCACATTTTTGACAAAGAGCAAAGAGCACATCTAATGCAATTTCCCTAGCTATTCATTTCAGGCATTCACAAAATACAATATGAACGATGCAAGTTTTTATTTTTCAATCCCTTAATGTTATGATGAACAAAATGAAATATGCACATACAATCAATCAATCTTTAATAAGAACGAAGACTTTTAGGATAGTTCTAATTCAAAGGAAGAGAAGACTTTACGACACTTTCTTTCGAATAAATATGAATCAATTATATTCTAACTTTGACTATAGACTAACAATGATAAAGAAAACATTAAAGAAACATTAATCAATCAAATCAAAGTAGGGCTGGCAAAGGAGATAAAAAATTGTTCTCTGAGACATGACATTCATTGATTAATCAGCAAGCAAACAAACAAAGAAAAGTTGGCAAAAAAACTTTCTAAAGGTGGGAATTTAACCTAATGTTGATCAACGTAGGTCAAAGAGGGCCTAGCTATGTTGTAGAACACTTTCTCTCACTCAAGGGTGCTCTGCAGAGCACTGTCCCCTGACCAAGCCTGCGCTAATTTCTGAGAGGCCACTCAAGAGTCATCTAACCTCAGTTTTTGACCAAAATTCAATGCAAAAGGGCTGAAATACAATCAATGAACACAAATAAAGTCTTCAAGGATGTCTTAGGAGGTGGATAAGCTACTAGGAAAGATGATTCTTCCCCAGCGGAGTCACCAATTTGTTTTGGAGAATTTAGCATCTACGGATAAATACTAATTCACTAGACAAGTAGTTGTGCCTAGAACAATAGTTTAAAGTGTTTTAGACTTTCCCTATAAGCAATAGATAAGAAGAGAGGATAGAAGGCCTACCTGTAGTTCTGCTTTCCTCTCGTCTCCCTTGTATCGATTCCGTCACTCCTTCCCGTACTTAAACCACTTGAAAAGTACCCTGTCAACACAACAGAAGACGAAAACCGATCAAAGCATACGATCCATTGAATATAAATGAAAGGAATTAGAAGCAATTCATACATATAAGCATTATGAAAGAACACAAATATGGAAAAAGGTTCAAACACTTTATTAGATAGAAGAAGGAACAACAACCATCAATGTCTAATTCAAAGTCATTCCTCCAGCTTGGATCCCATCCACATCACATCAAAAGCAAGACAAGCTTGTGGCATCACATCATTTTCTCCAAAGTCAAGTCTCATAGTAGAATTATCTCCTTACAATTCAACATAATCCAGCCAACTCCTTATCACTTAGATTTGTGGTCAATTTATAGGAGGATGAAGGAGGTTTTGTCATTAATGGTGACATTGAATGGCCTTCCATACTTACAATTAGTTCCATGGAGGAAGGGATGAGAGGATATGATGATCCTTAACTCATTCCTCATCCATTTTTGAGCTCATATGATTAGATAACTAAGGGAAGCATGACTCCAAGAAATAAGAATATTCCCTAAACCCCAATTGAATTTTGCTCAAATTCACCCAACGCAGCCCAAAGAGGGCTTAGGTGCTCTGCAGAGCACCCTGATAGTGTATCTACTTGCGTTGCAGAGCACCCTGGTAGTGTATCTACCTACGATGGTCCCTTTAGAGACCATTTCTGGATGTCTTAGGTCATAAAAATTTCTAGGAAGGAGGCATTCAAAGGGGTGACTTGTTTAGGGCATGTAGCAACTGAAATTAGGGTTTGATGAGCCCTAAAACACTGATCTAGATGTTAGGATTTGATGTGCCCAAATGGATCTGTAACAGGTCCCCTACAATCCTGTCTTACCTTCCCTCCAGGAATTGCACAAAAGTGCCCCTTAGGGTCCCACCTTGCACCAGCCACCAGTGTCCTTCACTGCGCAATTCTGCCTTCGAGTGGTCACTGTGCAATTTTTCTTGAAAATGCAGGTTGTCCTCCCAGAGTTCCTCAACATAGCCTAAGCTGCACTCTCTGATATCTCAGTGAGTTGTCCTCCCTCCCTGTTGTTATCACCAAAAAATTGATCATCTAGCTTAATTTGTAGAAATTTTGAATAATTTAACACATATTCAACAGAGATTATCCCGATCATGTACTTTTGCGGAATACATACACAATACATAAGCTCCTCTACGTTGATCATCAATATAGCAGCATCAATAACAATAAAACATCAAGAGCATTCACACATTAACACAGTATGTAACCCGGGGAAAGCATCTTGCTAAAAACCCCAACTATCTGTATATTAATGATTGAGACCATGTAACATTTGTTGTTGGGAAAAGTATCCAATACGGAATGACCCTATCCCACTCTAAGGGTGATAGTTCCTTAGCAACAATCAAAGCAAAGCTATCTAAGATTACTTCTTTATGAGATGTAAAAGGGAGGAGAAAGAGATCCACTAACCGATGTCTTCCGCTAATGGTTGATCCAATCTTCTCTCCTTGCTGCTTGCTCCCAGCTCCTTGCTCTTTCACGGGCCCAGCTACACCAAGATCCTGCAAAATGACAAGAGAGGGAAACTACAAGAAGCATACATTCATAATTGATTCAAGGATTAGAATAAATCAAATACACAAGTACAACAATACATCATTGAAACACATGCATATAGAAGAACCTCAAATGATTTATTAATGGAAGAAAGTAAGGTTCAGGAAGTGATACAACCATAAGAGGCCCAATCCAGCATCACCTTCCCGGCAGAAAGAAATCTCCTCTTCACCTCCTTCAAAGCAATCACCCAATAGTTCTAAACTTAAACCAACAACAATTCTTTACACAAAATTCCAGCCTCCAGATCTCATGGGAGAGAGATCCTTATATAGAGTTTTTGAGAGAGAATGAGTCAGCTTGATGTGTGACTAGTGTCCTCTCCAACTCCAGTTCTTCTTCAGTTCTTGAGTCCACTTGGAGATCCTTGCTTCCACTTGGAGTTTTAGAACCTCTTACTCATCACTAGGTGAATTCCCTGATCCAAGTGTCACTTTGGAAGCTTCCTGTGCATTGACACATTAAGGAATGAGACCTCCACATGTCAAAACTCGCTCAGCGCAGGTAGCCTTTGTTGGAGTTGACATTCAACGCAGGTAGACCATGGAGCAGTTGACATTCAGCGCAGATGCTCAGTGGAGCAGTTGACATGATCCAGAATTGACTTGTTTTTGAGTATTTTTCAGTGGAGAACTGATTTGGATTGCTGTGGTTTGCTGACCTTGTTCCTCTAGGGGTAGGAACAACATGTTTAGGGACTTTGGATCCCTTAGATTATGGACATTTCATGCTTCATGCTGTAAGGCACAAAAATGTCTATAACAGTTGCCCCCTAAAGTATGAGGTTGTTTATCGGGTGAAATGCTTTATCACGAGGATCCGAAGTTCATTCAATCGCTGGGAGGTGACCCGTAATAAAATACAATACAATACATTATTTTTCATATAGCTTTCATGATCTAGCTGAGGCGGGCATTCCCATGCTCAGCTTTATAAATACATTTTTCTGTACATAGAACAGACAATCGTCTAAAGGTAGACTGATAATTTTCTGATGAAATTATCATCCTTTGAGTAGGATGATCATCTGCTGCACATGTCAATGTCTTTATTTCCTGAATATATATCGCAGCCCGGATGGATGAAACTAGATCCGGGGTCTTCAAACTCATCCGATCTTCACTCTAAGTACAAGTCGATCCATGTGAGAATTTCTTGCAGTCGAACATGGAAAGACATCGCTTGATTACCAGTCAATGATGTAAACTGTTAACAAGCGGGAGAGGAATCACCGATAATGATGATGACCCTCAAGGTACTGCAGTACAATTCACGTGGTGTGAATAGAGGACTTGGTGTCGAACACCACGCAAAATCTTTCGGTCGAAGGTCATTGATGTATACCTGTCGCCGGAAGTGAGAAACTTGCCATTGAGGCATGCAAGCTTCAAAGTACTGAGGGGGGTGTTCCTAGATCAACTTCTTGGATAATGAGCTGATGTCGACAAGAAGCGATCCGTCAAAGGAGGGCCTTAATGAATCCCACATCAGTGACACGGAACGGAGCTAATGATTTTGATGAAGGTGAAAACGATCTGTGAAATATGATTCAGGGTGGCGGTCATGAAAGGATGAAAGATGATGTATGGCAGTGGATGGGACACGGTTGACTCTTTCTGAACAACATCTCTTGAACATATAACGACACTGATGCGATGGATCGGTAGCATTACCCCAAATGTGGATGGTATGGCGAGACCATGGTGATGAGACCGGTGAATAAAACAACCCAACCCGATGTGGTACGGAGGAAAAGTGTCATGTTCAAGAGAGACTTGCTACCATTAAAGCTTTGATATTCTCCCAATTTTTCCCCAGTCATTTCTTACCAGTACCTCTTTATTTTTGTCAAGCTTGAGGAGGATAACATATGCTTGTTCTATAGCCTGCCCTTCGGGCAAGCCCATCGCTATGTTTTAATGAGCCTAGCGATAGGGAAACTCGTTCTCATCTAAAGACAAGTTTGTCGCTATTTAATGCATTTAACGAGTCTAGCGACAAAGACAACTCGGTCCTTTTCATTTTTAGAGAGTCTGAAAAGGTACGTAAAGTTAACTCCAAAGGTCCTTTTTCGTCATCTAATCCCTTAAGTCTGAAAAAGTATAAAACAATACAGAAGGGATGAATGTTCGATAGTTTTATTGAGCCGAACTAGACAAGCGCTCGATATTTTTGTGCAATAATCCCTCAGGTCCAAAAAGATTAAAATCTAGAGGAGGGATAGCTCTTCCGGTTTCTTTAACGAGCTGGAAGGCCAAAACTCGGCAAACTTTTCATATTTTACGAGTCAGATGAAAAGAGCTCAAAGAAGACTCGTATTTTGAGGAACGAGTGATAAACAGGGATAGCCGCAGATTCCAAGTATAGGTTGGAATTTTCCAATCACGGCAGTGTCACAAGGATGGCTAGGTGAAATCACTCTTCGCAGCTGTTCCTCAAAATAGGTAAACAATCAAGTGGAGGTGAATGATCGGCCAAATGAAAAGTGGAGGTGACGGTGCAAACACGACCAAGGCTTTTATGGCTGATGAATTTACGATCTCAAATGGTTATTTACCGGTTCATTTTTTCTGGATGAGCTTGAACTCTGGGGGAAGCTTGCTCACAGCTTATGTTTATTTTTTAACGAGCATGAATTCCGCGTTAAAACTGCTCGATTTTGCGTTTATTTTTTAACGAGCATGAACTTTGCCAAAACTGCTCGTTTATACCAGTCATAAGATAAGAATGTCTCCTGAAAGATCCCATTTTTTATAGAGCTTGCGCCTTACCAAAGCTATGCTCCCTTGGCAACTTTTAGATTTTTGCCCCACATCCTTTCTTTATGGAAGTTCGGCTGCGACTAATCCTACGAGTTTAAAGGGTTAGACCTACAGGTTTAAAGGGAGGACCTAAAAATTTAAAAAATCAATAGCCGCCCTTGCTTGCATTCCAAAAGGTTTGCATGACCCCAGGTATAAAATACAATTTCAAGGCTACCCCTACGGTTTCCACATCTGTTTTTTCTTTGGGTGTTCACAGCTACTTGTCTCCTTGCTAGTCTAGTTTTACTGGGACTATACGAGATCACAAGAGAGCAGCTACTTGTTTTTTCTCGCTAGTCTAACTTTGATGAATCTTTGCAAGATCGCAAGAGAACAACTGCTTGCGACAAGAGAAGAACACTCCTCAAAGACAAAACATTTGTTTTACCAAAAGCATACCTCTTTCAGGTTACCCGAAGATTGTCTCGTTAATCTTTCAAACAAAACATTTCTTCGGCAATGTCTACCGAAATAGACAAAGGTGGGTGAAAAACAGATTATCTCACTCACATAACTTTGACAAAAGAATCTTATTCCAGAACAACCCCTCTTCCTTCCTTCGGACGGGGTACGGACTAGTCATATTCTCCCGCGGAAATTCTACCTTATACCCAAGGTTTTTTCTGCCCGAAGCAGACCAGGATGCATGCCCCCTGGGTTCCAGTCCTATTTTCCCGAATCACTCGCACTCATCAGGAAGAAGAACCGGGGGTGGAGACATTTCTTGATTGAATAGACCATTCAGGGTTGGTATGTGACTATTTGCGATGCGTGATCCCGGAAATGAAAGTTGGTCTACGAGCTTGACCATTCTTCCTTCGTGTGGAAAACACATTACTCTAAAGAGTGAGGAGACTACTGCTCCCATGCAATATATATAGTCTCGTCCAAGGAGTAGGTTATAATCCAAGGGTCCTTGAACGACTATCACGTTCATTTGAACGGCCTTCCCTTTCAATGTAATGGGCACATTGGGGAGGATCCCTAATGGTCGACTGGTTCCTTTATCGAAACCCGAGAGATTTCTTATCTCAGGCAAAAGCGCCGGGGAACCCAGTGTTTTCCAAGCAATAGAGGAAAGGATACTCACAGATGCCCCTTCATCAATGATAGTTCCAGCCATTACCATTCTGTATATTTGGACTATAGTTCTGAATGGTATACTGGCTGGCAACCGGGGTCTGCCTAGTTGGTTCCAATCAAAGGACACAACCAGGTTGCTTGGTGGTGGGACCGAATATACGGCCGGATATGACCTTGACGATGTTCCTTCCTGCGATAAAGGAATGGGTGCATTGCCCTGATGCTCATCAGAGTCGGTGTTGATGAAAAGAATATGGATGGTGTCATCCTTATTCTCTTCAGTGAGGGTGTCATTTGAAGATGAATCTTCAGTGACTGTGTCATTTGAAGATGAAACTTCTGACGGGAGAACCGGGTCAACTGCCGTTTCGACCTTTGGACTTCCGTCCGGTCTGGATTCAGTAGGTTCATTTTCAATGACTGACGTTTCAGCTGACCACTTGAGCGGGCCAGCTGTATTCTCAACCAACAAAGGACTTGGCGCGATTTTTTTGTATCCAGGAGGAAGTCGTAACGGTGAAACCGGACGATCTTCCAAAACTCTCTTTGCTTCGTCTAAGAAGGGACAACGGTGGATGGCGTGATCGCCTTCACACACTCTGCAGGGGGATCTTGCTCCTCCTCTTTGTCTTGAACCTTCACTTTCGCTGGTTGATGGTAAGCATTCAACATGACTATCAGAGGTTGATGCTCCCGAACTGTGCAAACGAGGGGACCAGTCACTTAGTATCCGGGGAATACAGGGACAATCTCTATGGAAGTGGTATCCTCTACATATGACACATGGCAATTTAGGCCCGGTCTGTGCTATGTGTGGATTTTTGTCAGATGTCTTTTGCTTGCCCCCAGTCGCCTTTGGCTCCTTCTTCTTCTTTTCTCTCTTCTTCTTCTCCTTCTTCTCCATGGGAGCTTGGCTTTTGCCGGCTCTACCTTGCGAAGAGGAAGGATTAGAGGAAGAGTTATAAGGAGTAGAAGGCTGGTGGGCAGCTCTAGACTGATCTAACTATTGACTCGACTGTTCAGGAACCGTGGTGTTCTGAACTACACTGATTGAGAATAGCCAGACTGGCAGGCCAATTGTCAGTCCTGGAAGCGACAATGTGGCCACGTGGGGCGCACCAACTGCTCCCCAAGAGGAGAAGGGACTAGGATTTCCATCATGGGGAATTCCTTGGTTGGTGTGTTCCATGCTCTCAACCTAAAGATCAACGCAGGAATAGGAGGTGATTATGTTACGTTTAAAATAAATTTTATAACGACGCTTTAGACACAACTTGCTTTTTCACTTTTTAAGAGTCGAGAAAAAGCTAAAGATGACTCTAGTCTCCTTCGATGTTTTAACGAGCCCGAAGTGACAAATGCTCGGATGGACTTTTTTAGTTATAGAGTTTGAAAAAGGCCAAAAGAAACTACTCTGGAGTTCTAGGCAGAGGGTGTGCCAAACTTTTCACAAAACCACAGAATACATTTTACGGTATGGGTGGTCAATCTTCGTGAATGCTGTGTTCACTGCATTGCGATCAGTAGGGCGGCCGACACGGCTTCCTATGGATAAAGGCTTTATTCCTATAGGGGTCTCCCAATATATACGCAACGGTACGTGGGATCACAAGTCCGTATTGATACTTATCGCTTCACCGTGGAGGAATCACCCAACCACTCAACGCTAAGATATCACGTTTAACGACGTCGGAACACGTCTCTAGCTTAGACCTCTATGTGTTTTCGTTATTTTTCAAAGCGTTGTTATGTGAATTCAATTTATTTTAGGTTGATCTTGTTTAGCAGTTTGCCTTTATGGATCACCACGAGATGTATGGTACAAATCCTAAATGCAGTTTAAAGATGATAAGCAAGCTTTTCAATCTTTTCAACTTATGAAAATCTTAACTACTGAGGGAAAAGAAAGACATCATCTTTTCACACAGATCATAGAGCACACACTAATGCACTTTTTCCTAAATCAACATGCAAGCTGTCAAAATGCACATGCACAATGCAGGTATTTATTTTCTCTTTCTTAATGTTGATGTATTACAAAAAGAAAGCTGTTGTATAACTTTGAATTCAATTTCAAGTGAAAGCAAACAAGCTTTTGTCCAAAATCAAAAGACACCTTAAGGTTTACTTGTTTCAACACTAGGAATACATAAATTCAAACCATATGACGAAAGCGAAAGCTCAATCAGCTATGAATTAGCAAACAAACTAACTCTTAAGATCAAAACGACTCTTATCACAGGTCTAGATCTAAGAGGCCACGGCAAGACTAGTTCACTTTCGTTATGGGAAACTGCAAATGACGTAAGAAATACAAAAAGAACAAATATAGTTTCTTTATACAACCGAGGCGGAATAGTGGCAAAGAAAGATGGTTTCAGATAGGTACATTGACTGGTAACAGGCAGCAAAAACAAGACTGAAAACTGGGCAACAGAAAGCAGAGAACCCCAGTTGCACAAGGCCTAACTGGTTCAACGCAACCTCAACACTGTCAGTTTGACATTTAGCACAGGTAGCCTTCACGGGACCTGCGTTGAAATGCAGACTGCCTTCACTGCAGTTGCGCTGAAGGAGAAACTCTCGTTTCTCTTAGGTTCCGGGTCACAGATTGCTCAAAAATCAACAGTTTTTGGCCAAATCAAGGCTATCAATCAAGTACACACTAGAGGATGATTCAAAAGAGGGTGAAGACTATCACTAAGAGCTATTCAGAGTCCTTGTCGAACAGCTCTTCAAATCATAAACATGCCCAGAAACTGAGCTAGAGTAGCTGCCCTCTACTTTGCATTTGAAAGATTCAAATGCAGTTCGATTCGGTACTCCCTGTGTTTAGGAAATGAATAGCAAGAAACACAAATATCCAACAAGATACGGTCCCCAGCGGAGTCGCCAATTTTTTGATGGGAAAAGTATCCAATACGGAATGACCCTATCCCACTCTAAGGGTGATAGTTCCTTAGCAATAATCAAAGAAAAGCTATCTAAGATTACTTCTTTATGAGATGTAAAAGGGAGGAGAAAGAGATCCACTAACTAATGTCTTCCGCTAATGGTTGATCCAATCTTCTCTCCTTGCTGCTTGCTCCCAGCTCCTTGCTCTTTCACAGGCCCAGCTACACCAAGATCCTACAAAATGACAAGAGAGGGAAACTACAAGAAGCATACATTCATAATTGATTCAAGGATTAGAATAAATCAAATACACAAGTACAACAATACATCATTGAAACACATGCATATAGAAGAACCTCAAATGCTTTATTAATGGAAGAAAGTAAGGTTCAGGAAGTGATACAACCATAAGAGGCCCAATCCAGCATCACCTTCCCGGCAGAAAGAAATCTCCTCTTCACCTCCTTCAAAGCAATCACCCAATAGTTCTAAACTTAAACCAACAACAATTCTTTACACAAAATTCCAGCCTCCAGATCTCATGGGAGAGAGATCCTTATATAGAGTTTTGGAGAGAGCATGAGTCAGCTTGATGTGTGACTAGTGTCCTCTCCAACTCCAGTTCTTCTTCAGTTCTTGAGTCCACTTGGAGATCCTTGCTTCCACTTGGAGTTTTAGAACCTCTTACTCATCACTAGGCGAATTCCCTGATCCAAGTGTCACTTTGGAAGCTTCCTGGGCACTGACACATTGAGGAATGAGACCTCCACATGTCAAAACTCGCTCAGCGCAGGTAGCCTTTGTTGGAGTTGACATTCAACGCAGGTAGACCATGGAGCAGTTAACATTCAACGCAGATGCTCAGTGGAGCAGTTGACATGATCCAGAATTGACTTGTTTTTGAGTATTTTTCAGTGGAGAACTGATTTGGATTGCTGTGGTTTGCTGACCTTGTTCCTCTAGGGGTAGGAACAACATGTTTAGGGACTTTGGATCCCTTAGATTATGGACATTTCATGCTTCATGCTGTAAGGCACAAAAATGTCTATAACAACATTACAAAGTACAATGCTTATCACAAGCAATCCAGTACCAGATCCTTCTGTTACACACAATACAACTCAGATTTGATCTCCAAATCTATCCCACTGCTTGCCTGCCTCCGCTGCTCAATACCTGCTCAAGAACTGATGAGAATGGCTTACCAAACTCGTATTTCACCTGCAAATAGTCACTCACACTATGTTGGACGTGAGCATAAGCTACAATACTGGGAAAATACGTGAGCAAACTCATTGGCATACTCAATCCCTTGATTGTGCAAGATCTGATGCACAACTATAGTCACAACTGATAGCAATCTGATTCTCTAACACCTGTCCCTGCTGAACTGAACATGCACTGACATGCAACTGAGTTAAATGATGTATTCATTAGTTTTATTATGAGTTAATAACTTGTGAATTAATTAATAACTAATTCACCCAACTAATCTCTAGTTTATTTGCCAGTTAGACTAAATACAACCAATTTAACAAAGCTAAACTGAACACAACTGCACCTCCAGTCCACTAAACTCAACTCACTTGAGTGCTAATTGAAGTCATGCATGCAAAAACTCAACTGACTCATAAGAAAAGCGTACTTCCTTCTGACAGCTGCATGGGCCACATCTGTAGCTCAAACTGAAGTGCTCCAAGAGAATAAGATCAAGTTTATAGTCCAAATATTATTATGAGACAATAATATTTGACTTTTCTATTTTTGACAGCCAGTCTAAAAATAGACTTTGATCACTCACACTGTGATAAAAAATAGAAGTCCATCTATTTTTCCCAACTTGATCAATCATCCATAAACAACAACCTGCAATTCATAGACATGATCCATATGTCTAAAAATAGACATAGTCTAAAAATAGACTTGCGCCAAAAATAGCCTGCGGGCCCACTTAGTGAAGGCGACTCTTTTCACTAAGCTCCATCATCTTGTTGCAATCTCAACATAATTTACTAGATGGATCGAAGTATACCATGCAAAGCCAATTTTACCATAGTAAAATTGCTTTCACTGTGAGAAATTACCTAATAAACCACGTTTATTAAGTAATTTATAGTTAAACCTATGAAGAATAATTAAATAAATCACTATTTATTTTATTTTCTTCTACGAATAATTAATTAAACCATTGTTTTATTATTATTCCTTGTCAAATTTGATCCAATCATGAAAAATAACAAATAAATCATTATTATCTTATTTTTCTCTAACAATAACTAATTAATCATTAATTAATTATCATTATTTTTTAAGTTTGACTAAATCCCTTAGGAATATTAAATAAATCATTATTTGTTTATTATTCCTTAACTAATTCCTTGAGATAATAACTAAATCATTTATTTATTTATTATTTCTAAATAAAAGTTTAAATACCTTTTCCCTTCTAAACAAATATAATAAAATATTTCAAGTGGTAATTCCAAGAATGGGATCAATAATATCTTATTATTGCTCATTATTTGAGGATAACTCAATATTTTGTTATAAATAGGAGGGTTTTCCATTCATTATTAACTTTTGATTATTTTCATTGTTGCACTCACTATTGTAACTATGATTATTTTCATTGTCGCACACCATATTTTTTACTAGGTTTATGCATTATATAGGAGAGAGACTCTACAATGCTGAAGAAATTGGAGGATAGCCAAGAACCCATCCCATAGAGGGGGACTAGTAACATTTATCTGTTCTCTTCACAGGTGTTATTATAAAAGTATTCTTTACATATCTAGTTTCCATTGGATGTTTTGGGGTTATTACTCTTTCTTTCACCGTTTAACTATGATTGCAGCATAGATCATAATTTTGGCAGGTTTTGTTTCTATCAATAGCTGTAGATCTACAATGTTTAACAATCATTTCTATTGTTGAGATTGTTTGTCATCCACAATCTTAAGTGGGTTCGTTTCATACATCATTGAGAAGAAAACACTACAACACCTGTCACCCGGAGCATGATAACAATGCATCATGCTAGGCTACGAGGTTTTGAATTTGATGTCATCTCATCATGAGTGAATTGCAGGAACATGTACACTCATAGAACATGGTGAGATGATGAGTGGGATGAAGAAGGAGTGTACATGCTAGAAGACTTTCTTGCAGTTGGATGGACGTACCAAGCACATCAAGCAACAAGTGAAATGAACATATTCACTGAACTGTCATGCAAGACCAAGACCATCAAAGACCCCACAACAGTATGCCATGCAGAGGAGAAGACAAAGCATGCCAACAGTATCCATCACTCAGTAGCGCAGCAGCTTGACACAAACACCACATTCAGGCAGTACATGTCAGTAGTGTCATGTTGATTTGTGTCATGAGTTGTCTTGGCCACATCACCACTATGGGCCATATCCATTGTAGCTCAATGTAATGTAAAGTGATGTCCAATGGATGCACACAAGAAGTTGAAGAGTCATGTCAGTTGAAAATTCATTAGAAGTTGAATGTTCATGAAAGTAGTCCAAGAGTCACAAATGTCAAACATCACCCTTGGCTATATATACCCCTCCCATTGTATGAGAAATGACTTTTCACCTTGGCTCCTCCCACATAGCCTTGAGAGTATATAGTTAGTTCTTTGAGGAGCAAGGAGTGACTCTAGTGTCCCACTACTGGGACTAGTGATGTATGGTGTACATATGTGCCTTGGGAAATTTCCTTTATTCAGAAGCTTGTTAAGGCTAGCGCATTTTCATGCATGTTTTGTAGATGTTTGTAAGACTACTCTTTAAACATTTGCAATGCACGTTTGCTTAACCTGTACTAAGATAGTTGAACTAGTTTGGTTGTTTTACGCTTACATTGTTGAAGATGTGTTGTATTTCTTATCACTCTTGTCTCATCCTTGTGGACTACACCATAGGACATTAGACAGACCTGTCTTGTTTACTAGTTATAATGATCATCACATCCATGTGGACTACTCTACTAGATGGTGTACGTTTTTTCCCTTGTATTTTGGTTTTAACAACTACCACGTCCGTTGTGGACTATTCTGCTGGATGTTGGACAAACCCTTTTTGGTTCATGTGTGTCTCTTCTTGGGTGGTACTACTACCTCTCATTTAGAGGCTCACTTTACTCTCCCCCCTTTACAGTAAGAGAACCTTGACACAATTACATTGCGCACTCACTGGGCACATGTACCTTGTTGTTTGAAGATACAAGTGTAGCACTCTCATGTGCTAACAACTAGAGCCAAGGCATATCTCTAAGTATATGGCAATCGGGCCTTCGTACCGTATCGGACTCCTACACAAAACGGTGTGAGGTTTAGTTGGGACTTCATACCAGGGAGATTCCCTTGGTTGACAGATTTCTAGCACCGTCAACAGATTCATATTTAGAATTGGAGATAATTGAACTACAGTTGAAGCTCTTCGACCTAGATTTAAAGGATGGGAATCCCATTTCTTTAACATATGAAATTAAAACACTCATGCATGGAATTAATATTGTTGGTTTGAAGATAAAAAATTTTATTATGGCCTTAAAAATGCCTTCTAACCTACGTACTCTCACTATATTGAATCACTTCAAGCTAGTGACCAGTTAAAGTCCATTGGTTTTGACTCTTTGGTGGATAAAATTGAAAAATGTGAGAAATATTTCAAGAAGAAGAAAACTTAACCAAGTAGAAATAATATATGCCTTTCTAGAAAAGGATAGAATCAATTATGTCATATTTTAGAGGAGAAGGTAGCAAGAGAGGATGTGGAAAGAATAATTTCGAAGGAAGGGGGATAGACATAATCAAGGTGAGAGATATGACTTGTACTATGTTCAATGTGGAATGTATGGATATGAAGAAAAAATATGTAGGATCACATTGGAGAAGATCAAATAAAGCAGGATCAAAATGAAGATAAATGTTAGGCTCCTAAATCTACTCCTTTTCTTATTTCTTATTCTAATATTGGCATAAATGAACATTTATTCAAAACATCATTTTCTTCTTGGAGAGATGCATGGTTTTTCATACTAGTGCTACTTGTCATGTGACTTTTTTGTGGGACTTATTTGAATAATTGAATGAGACTATAGGGGTGTAGCATACTTTGTAGATGGATCTAGTCTTAAACTTACAACAATTGGCACCATTAGGTTGAAATTGCTTAGATTCCTAGATTTTATTTTGCATGATGTTCTCTATCTTCTTGATTTGTATGGGAACTTGCTATATATTGTGCACATTTGACAATATGGTCATTTTATTAACATATTTGATGGAAATTTTCAAATAAATATGTCTTCATAAAACATGTTCATTGTGATAGGATGGGAGGATTAGAAATTGTTGAAGCTGAAAGGGACCTATGTGCTTGCACAAAATTTCGCATACCTCTCTCACCATGATAAAGATACAATTTCATCCAATCTCTTGTGGTATGCTAGACTTAGGCACATCAATTATGATAATCTTCATATGTTGAAGAAAATGGTTTTTATGGTTTTCCTACCATTCTGAGGAATTTGAAGCAATCTCAGGCATGTATCCTTGGTAAACATTGGAAGAAAATAATTTCATTATTCTACTTCAAGATCGTGTAGAAATATAGAATTGGTACACTTTAATTTGTATGGACCCATTCCTATTCCATATTCCTTTGATAATAGATATATCATGAATTTTTTAAATTATTAACTAGGATTTGTTAGGCTTATTTGTTGAAATAGAAATATCAAGCATCTGAAACACTTAAAAAATTTTCATATATGGATGAAAATGAAGAACAACCTCAATTAAGGTCATTAGGAAAAATACAAATGAGTTCCGAGATAGAGCTCTGCGAGGAAAACCCTGCACCTAGGGTTTAGCACTGTTCTGATCAGGTTCATCAACAGTTCTGGCAGCGCACAGAGACCGATTAGTTGATCTTCTTCTCAGAGGCCGTGTACTGGCCCGACAAATGGCAGACGGGGGGTCCACTGGGACCCCAACTTACAGGCAAATAGTCATGCAGAAACACAAAGCACATGAATGTTTCAATATCTCTGGGTATGAAGCCCGAAAAGACACCTCTGGGACAAGCAGCGGAAGAGCAACCCAGTGGCAGAAAGATCCAAATCACGGACCAGAGATGCCAGTAAAAGTTAGTGACAGACAAGAGAAGCATGGGAACAAACCAAAAGTAGTCCAAAACAACCTAGATCCAATAATCGCTCCGTCAGACGAAGAAAAGGAACATAGGGAGGGAAAACGCCCTATAGAAAAAAAGGATAAAACGGAAGCTTCCAACCTCAGCCCCAAAAATACCCTGCAAGGAGTCTGCAAACCCAAAAAGAAGGAAGCCCTCCGTGTGGTCTTCTCAGATCTAGACATTCAGGCCTACAGAGACCACATGATGGAGCATGCAATCATATGTAAGTTTATGGGACTGTGGCCAACAGAAAGAGCTCTCTGCCAATGGATCAAGCAGCACTGGCGACCAAAAGGTGATGTCAAACTACATCTTGGAGCTAAAGGTTTTTTTACTGTTGTCTTTTCTAACCTAGAAGACAAAGATAGGGTCTTCGATGGAGGGCCTTACTTCCTTTCATCGGCAGGCCTCTACATGAGGCCATGGAAGGCAAACTTCGTGCCTGAAAAGGAAACCTTCACCCAAGTCCCTGTGTGGATCCGCCTCTTCTCATTACCTATCGGTTACTGGGGCCTAGAGACCCTAAAGATCATAGGAGACCGACTTGGCACTTTCATTAAAGCCTCGGAGGCAACGATGCAAAGGAAGTACACTTCCTGTGCCAGGATCTGCGTCGAAATGGATGTCTCAGGTGCCTTACATGAAGGACTGTGGCTAGAGTTCAGAGATGAAGATTACTTTCAAGACATAGACTATGAACAGATCCCCTTCCGGTGTAGGAAATGCCATGAACACGGTCACCTTGTCAGGGAATGCCCATTAAACAAACCAGTGGAAGATGCCAAGCTCGAGCAACCAGCCAAGAACCAGGAGGTTTTTAAAAAGCCAAAATCAAGACAAAGGGCCTACAGGAAAAGAATAAACAAAGCAGTGATAGATCCTAGAAAAACCCTCAACCCCTTCAGCATTCTGGACTCAGAAGCAGACTCGGAAGGTAACAACAAAGAGACAAAGCTACCAGAAGCTCCTCAAAAAAATATGACAGACCACAGATCAACGGATGCAGAGGAAACCACTAAAAATATAGAAGTACAAACGCATGAAGTAGCAGATGAACGAGATGAAGACACAGACATGCTAACTAGCGATGGGGGAAGCGAAGATCTGGAACTCAATGAAGTTCTAGAAAAAGAAGGGGTAAATCTGCCAGACATGGAAAAGCACTGGAAAATACAAGGGCTGGAAAATATCCCGGAGGAAGAAATAAAGAAGATAAGCGACCTCTTCATAGCAAGACAACAAGGGGAGCTAGATAAGCAAAAGAAAAGATTAGGAATCATGAAAGGCACAGGTAACCAATCTAAAAGCCTTTTTCTTCATTCATTAGGACGGAAGCAAAACAAGAGAAGAGGCTGAAGGACAAATGGAGAGGTTCTTCATGATTTGGGTATCCTAGTGATCAATTCAGGCAAAATGAAGGCTTTACACGCCTTCCCGTCCTACCAATAACCTCATCATTATTAATGAAAATCATCTCCTGGAATACAAGAGGGCTCAACAGCCAGGTCAAACAAAGACTTCTCAAGAGGAAGTTACAACAGGAAAAGCCAGACATTATGCTCATTCAGGAAACAAAGTGTGCCACTAATCAGCTGGAGAACATCACCAAAAAGCTAGGAAAAACTATCAAATATATAGACATAGCCATTCAAGGATGGGAAGGAGGCATTGCAACCCTCTGGGACTCCAGAGTAATCGAAATCACCTCCATGGAAGCTACCAGATCTTACATTGCCACAGAATTTCAATTAACAGGTAATTCTGAAACCTACCTCTGTATAAATGTCTATGGGCCTCAGCGTTTAGAAGATAAAATTTCTTTCCTGAACTCGCTAATGAAGTTAAAGCTAAGATACCAGCTTTCAAAGATCATAATGGGAGGGGATTTCAACATGATTACCTCCCTCCTGGAAAAAAAAGGAGGCCTTAGGCGATTGAATAAAGACTCAGAACTCTTTGTTGACTTCATGGAATCCGCCAAACTGGTCAACATCCCCCAAAAAAATGGGCTCTACACTTGGAACAACCGAAGAGGAGGAGAAAATAGGATAGCCTCTCGCCTTGACCATTTTTTGATCTCAGAAAACATCTTACTGGAAGGAACAACAGTTGACTCTGATATCCTCCCCAGTGGGGGATCAGACCACTGGCCCATCGCCCTGGAAGCGGCCTTTCTTGAGACCCCCAAAAACAGGCCTTTTAGATTTGAGAAATTCTGGCTAACTCACCCAAATTTTCTAGAACTGTTGAAAAAATGGTGGGAAGAGCCCAGGAATATAAGGGGGACCAAAATGTTTAAACTCCAGTCCAAACTAAAGCACATCAAACACAAAATCAAGGAATGGAATGCAACTGAGTTTGGTAATATTTTCCAGGAAAAGCACAATATAGAAGACCGACTAAGTCAAATTCATAAAGACTGGGCTTCGGGGATTAACAGGGAGGACTCAAATGAACAGGAAAAGATCCTAATGTAGAAATGGCAGCTCCACTGCCAACAGGAAGAAATCCTTTGGAAGAAAAAATCTTGCATCCAATGGTTGAAGGAGCGAGAGCAAAACACAAAGTTCTTCCATAGATCGACGATGGATTACAGGGGGGCTAATAAAATCCTTAAGCTTACCAATGCATCTAGAGAAGTTATTCAAAACCATAATGAGATCTCAACTTTGCTTACTAGTCACTTTAAGCAAATTTCCCAGGAATCTCAAGAAGATCGATCGGAAGCCAGAGAGGAAATAATACAGGCCATACCCCAAATCATTACTCCAGCTCAAAATGCCTCTTTGTTAAGAAAGATCTCAATGGAGGAGGTGGAGGAGGCTGTTAAAGACATGCCAAATGATAAAGCACCGGGACCAGATGGTTTTACTATAAACTTCTACAAAGCTTGTTGGAAAACAGTCAAAACAGAGGTCTGGGAAGTAGTTGAAGATTCAAGACGTTCTGGCTCAATTCTTAAAGCCCTAAACTCTACTTTCCTAGCCCTAATCCCCAAAGAAGAGGAAGCCCGAACTCCGGAAAAGTTTCGCCCCATAGCTCTGTGCAACGTGATTTATAAAATCATCTCTAAGGTCATCGCTAACAGACTTAAACCAATCCTCCCTGACATCATCTCGGAGGAGCAATCAGGGTTCGTGGAAGGCAAACAAATTCTGGACAACATCCTCTTAGCTCAGAAGATGATACATACTTTGCAGTCCAGAAAAATCCCTGGTATGATGATTGAGCTCGACCTTTCAAAAGCTTTCGACAAAGTGAATTGGAATTACCTGGAGGCCACCTTAAGTGCTTTTGGTTTCGACATTCTATGGATCAAATGGATTCTCGCTCTTATCAAGTCAACAAATTTCTCTATTTTGGTTAATGGATCCCCCTCGGCCCCCTTCTCTCCTTCCCGAGGCATAAGGCAAGGAGACCCGCTGTCCCCCTTCCTTTTTGTGATCCTCATGGAAGGGCTTAGTAGATATATTCACAAAGCCAAAGCGGAAGGGAAAATTAATGGATTGCGCCCTCTCCCCTCCACCCCTGCAACTACCCACCAGCAGTTTGTCGATGATACTATGCTGCATGGCTCTCCAACTGTTAAATATGCCAAGGCTTTCAAATCCATCTTATCTCTATTCAACATGGCATCAGGTATGGACATAAACCACTCCAAATCGACTATTTTTTTCTTTAATACTCATGTTTCAATTCAGAACCATCTTACCAGCATCCTAGGCTTTCGAAAAGGTTCTCTACCCTCGAAGTATCTGGGAGCCCCGCTCACCACCAAGCCATGGCAAAAGGTTCATTGGGAAAGGCTCATAGCAAGCATGGAAAAAAGATGCAAACATTGGACACACAGGGCCCTTAATTTTGCGGGACGCCTAGTTTTAACTAAAGCCATTCTACAGGCCATCCCTCAGTATATGCTTTCTATCCTCCCAGCGCCTAAAGCCATCCTGCAGAAAATTCGATCCATTCAAAGATCCTTTTTATGGAGTGGCAGCACAGAGAAGAGGAAATGGGCTCTCGTGGCCTGGGATAAGGTCTGTAAATCGAAACTAGCTGGAGGTTTAAACCTAATTGACCCCGACATTAGCAACAAAACTGGTGGAGCGAAGCTGTGGTGGCGCTGGCTGAAGGAGACCAACCTCCCCTGGGCCAGACATTGGAAGGAGAAATACACTCCTAACTGCAGAGACCAGGACCTCATAAGACTTCAGGAATTGCCAGAAGGTTCCCCAATTTGGAATTTGGCAAAAAAGAATAGAAATCTAATTCAAGAACACAGTTTTTGGGAGATCCGTAATGGGAAATCTGCCCTCTTTTGGGAAGACTCCTGGCAACAACACCCAAAGGTTGAAAACCCAAATCTTGAAGCGTACAAAATTAACTATCAGAACAGGGGAAAGCACTCCGTTCATCAATACTGGAACCCCGATAGCCAGGACTAGGAATGGAGAGAATGGTCCCTCCCAGACGCAAAAAGCCCTAATGAAGAAAATAATAACATTCAAAATCTGCTCCTAATCTTAAACAAACGAAAAATCAGAATAACCACATATGAGGACAAGCTGAGATGGGGGCTGAAGGGCAATGGCAACTTCACCCTTAAAGAAGCCAGAAGGTAGATGGAATTCTCAGAGCAGGGGGAGGACGCATCATGGTTCAACAAGGTTTGGGATCCCCTCTTTTGGCCAAAACTTCAAACTTTTCTATGGCTTCTCATGTGGCGAAAGACCCTCACTTGGGAAAACCTGCAGAAAAAGGGCTTTGAAGGTCCCTCTTTTTGCCCTATGTGCTACCAAGCCGCAGAAACTATGAATCACTTATTCAATACCTGCGAGTGGGCAAACCAGATTTGGCAAGAGATAGAAGCTATCATGCAGCAAAACAGCAGAGACTTGGACTCCATCCATAACACCATTAACAATTGGCCAAGCAATTATTCAGAAAATCCTCAAATCAACAATATATGGAAAGTTCTACCAGGTTTTATTACTTGGACATTGTGGAAAGAAAGGAACAGAAGGATTTTTCACAGCGAACACAGGAATATTGAGCATTTGAGAATTACCTTATTTCAAAACATCCGCCAATTAATCCTGGTAAAAAGTAAAGCCGACCCAGCCAGCCGAATCTCGCCGGAGGACCAGAGAATCCTAAACTCCTTCAACATTCGCACCGACCAAAGTCTTGTCCCCTAGGCCAAACAGCAGAACACCAACAATACACTAAAAGGATGGACTCGGCCCCCTGAAGGTTTTCTGAAGTTAAATTTCGACGGGTCCTCGAAAGGTAACCTGGGCCCAGCTGGTATAGGAGGCATCATCCAAAACCAGTCAGGCGAAATTCTCCATATATACAGCAAAGCACTGGGTGAGGGTACCAATAACGAAATGGAATTCACAGCAATGGAAAAGGGGTTAAAAATCCTCCATAGAAACCAAACAGAAAACGCGGTAATTGAGGGCGACTCTGAGATTGCCATAGCAGTGGCAAAGAAAATATACGGGGGCACTCCAATAAGCAAAGCAACTAAGCACTGGCGCCTGTCCATGGTCACAGACAGTATCAGGAAACTGCTTGGAGGAATGAAAGGCCTCATCTTCCAAGCAGTAAGGAGAAAGGCAAACTCGGTCACCGACCACTTGGCTAACCACGGGATCGAACACCCAGCTGAAATGGTGGACAACTGTTGGCAGATGGTGGAAAATCATCATTTAAAAGACCGATGCTCTCAACTCGCTCGATTAGATTTAGTGGCTGCGGAAAGGGCAGGTCGGCAATCTGATTAACAAATTTTCATAAGTATATGGATATGCCGACGGGACTGGCGCCATCAACTCCTAACAACTACCGCAGGACAAGCCGGTTGAGGGAAATAATGAGCATAGCAGGTTACAGGGATTTGTATAGGTTCACGATCCAGGATGACATAGGCCGCCGCAGAAGCGCTGGACGAAGGGACACGTGGCATGCTCAAGACCGAGCAGGAGGAGGCGAAGGCAAACATTCCAAATCAATGAAAAGCCCCTCCAATTTTTCGCACAACTACATTTATGGTGATCGGACAGGCAATGAACACGTCGTGTTCCACTCCCCTGCCCGAAACCTCCCCGCCAATTTCTATATAATTGCTCCTGCATTCTCTTGGAGCATCATGTTTTATGCGTTCAGGAAGCAGAGACTCCATCTCTGCATTAGTGTTCAGGAGAGTATCAGTCACGAAAGGTTTCTCATGGTGAGCGGGAGCTTCCGAAACCAGTCAGCAAACAGAGATTTGCAGACAGCCTGAGATTTGTTCGAGCGACGAACATCTCAGAGGAATAAGCAGAAAATCATAGATTTGGAGGCCTCTGCACAGGAAGAGGAAGCCAAGCTCTCTGATCATCAACTCAGCCAAGAGGTTGACTTGCTGCATGACCCTGGAACGCCTAGCTCTAGAGCAACTCAATTCATCCGCACTCAGGCAGAATCATGGCGCATGAAGACCATCTTGGCAAAGGCAATGGACGTTCAGGGGGAACAAGCGGACCAGCTTCGCACGCTCTAGCAGTTTGCAGCCACGATGACAAAGGACCACATGGCAGTGGTCGCGAGCAGCGAGTTTAAACTCTGCGCAATTCATCAGGAGATGGATTCAATTAGCAAAAAGCTCTCTGTTCTGATCAAACTCCTCCGGAAAGTTATTGAGCAGGACAGCAAGCCCGCTGATCCACAGAAGGGAGGTCCGTCGTGCGTTCACCAGGCTCAGGCTTCTAGGCACAGTGAGGCGCATGCAGCCCCTGACCCCCCCCAACAACTCTGATTAGTCTTCCATGTCCCTTTGTTGGACTTTGTTATATTTTTCTGTTACTGTTTTCTAGCTCTGTGATAGCTAGTTTTTTTTGGCCCAAGTCACCCTGCGTGGTGTACTCCTCGGCAGCACTAGGTTCTATATGTCTACTATAGTTCTCTCTTCCTGTTTCACTCTGTTGCTATCGAGTAAGGCCTGCTATGCAGCCAGTAACCTGCTTCGGCAAAAGTTTTGTACTATATGTTACACTTGTTAATACAAAAGCTTAGTTACACATAAAAGAAGAACAACCTCATATTCGCATTCTTTATTTTGATAATATAATATAATATACTAATAATGAGTTTGAAAGCTACCTTTTCTATCATGGGATCAAACATAAAACCATTGTTCCATAAAATCTAAGAGAAATGGTTTATTAAAAAGAAAGAACATGGCATTCTTGTATATGGTACATTCCATGTTTTTCAAGAATGTGAAGTTGATGTTTTTGGATGATATAGTTCTTGGTGTAGTGTATGTGATAAAAAAAAGTGCATCTCGTGCTCTTGGTGAAAAAACTTCTTATAAAAGTTGGTTTAACCACATTCCTTTAGCAATGCATCTCAAGGGTTTTGGTTCCATTCGTTATGCCTTAATTCCTAAGGAAAAAAGAAATAAAATAGATGCAAGGAGTTACAAGAGAATATTCTTAGTGTAGTCAAATACCACCAAGGCATATCGTATTTATGATGATGTTAAAAAAATATTATTTCCAAAGATGTGAATTTTCTTAGAATCCTCTAAAAATGAAGACTGTTGAGAAATATTTGATCATCTTGATAGATTTACCCATGTGAATATATATCATGAGTTTGATAATGAGATTCCACATATTTATGTGTTGATCACTATCTTGGATCAACCTATAGAATATACTTTTGAAGTGAAACAACTCCTCCATGTAGAAGATCTGGGCATTTCATTAGAAAAAGAGGTTCAATTGGATGATGCTATTGAGAGGATTGAAAGGGTGAATCTTTATGAAAATGTAGAACCATCTCATCTAGTTAAGCAATTTGGACCATCATAGAAATTTCCAAAGTGGATTATAAAAACAATTGAAAGTGTTCATCCTCATGAAGTTGGAAAGATGTTGGGCACGGGATCCCCCAAGGGTAGTTTTGGGGCTTAGAGCCTAGATTTTGGTCCAATTTTGTAATTCCAATGTAAAGACTCTGCATTTTGTGGGCGTGGAATACATAATTGTTAAAGAGTCATAAGGTTTACCACCCTTATTTTGATAATGTAATGTTGGTTGTAGAAGATCTACCCATGGTTCGTGGACCATGGGTTAGTATAAATAGAGCAAAGCTCTAAGTAGTTAAAAAAGAACACAATGTCTAAGGAATGAAGATGTATGAAAGATAGCTTTGAAGTGTAAGTCTAAGTTTTGTGTCATAGAATAGGTAGAGGCTCTGCAGCTAAGTGTGCAAAGGCCTAGAAGTTCGCAGTTGAGTGTGCGGACCCTTGCAGCTGAGTGTGATAAGTCGTAGTATTCCAGCAATGATGCTGCAACTCCTAGGCTACTAGATTTACTTATCAACCCATGGTTTGTACAAACTTGGAGGTGATAGTGCTATATGCACAAGTAGAAGTGAATGTCCTACCTGTTGTCACTTGTTCATCTGGCGAGAGACCCTAGGGGTTCCAAGCCATGCTTCTATAGAGTCAGAAGAAGCTTGATTCTTTTATGGAAGAAGATAAAATCTATTCTAAGAGAGCTACTCTACTATAGTAATGAATAAAACAACATGTAATGCTAAATCACACCATATCCTAATTAACCATTTAAACAACTATGCTAAGCAAAATTCCTAAATCAACACTAACCTAATGCTGCTATCTAAGTTACAGAAGCAAAGGGCATCAAACCAAACTAATGTGAGCAAGGAAACTAGACTACATCTGTTTTCACGTTTTTGGTTTTTTTGGTAAAATCAAGCATGCAAGGAGTTAAGCAGAAGATCAAGCGAATATTGAAATTAGTGAAAGAGAGATGTAATGAAGCAGTAGTGCATAGGAACAATTGGATCAACCAGCAAACAGTAAAAATGGAAGATAAGCAGCAGAGATCTTATCGCATGGGATTAAGTGAATAGATGGACAAACAAGACTAATGGGAGATGAATGGCGGAGATCTTATCGTGGAGTTTAAGTGAATTGATGGATGAATAGGATGAACGGGAGATGAATGACGTAGATCTTATCACATATTTTAAGTGAATCAATGGATGAATAGGATGAACAGGAGATGAGTGGCGAGATCTTATCGCAGAGTTGAAGTGAATCGATGGATGAATAGGATGAACGGGAGATGAGCGGCGGAGATCTTATCATAGATTTTAAGTGAATCAAGGGACGAACAGGATTATGTCACGTGTCGATAGAAGGAAAACAATGTGCAGAACGATGGAATGGTCTTCGTAGGTGGTAAGTAGTTTCTCGCATGCCCTCAATGTTGGAAGTGGAATTCCTAAATTTTACGCAATTAGCCTAAGGGAGTGACACGTAGCACGAGAAAACTACTTTTCTCGTGTGCTCTCGGGTGGATATCAGTTATGCAAGAATTCACGCGAGATTGCGTGATAGCTGTTGGATCAGGCGGGATTGATAAATGGTGGAGATCGACCAAGCTAGTTGGCGATTGGGTGACGCGATAGCTGTTGGATCAAGCAAGGTAGATCAATAGTGGAGATGTGGAGCGCCTAAAGTCAAACATTGAAATGAATAAAGGTGGTAAGAAGTTTCTTGTGTGCCCTAAGCATTGTAAGCTATATTTCTAAATTGTATGTGATTAGCCAAAGTGAATTACACATAGCATTGGAAAACCACTTTTGTCATGTGCTTTCGGGCCGATATCGGCCATGCAAGAATTGCAGAAGATTGCACAATAGTTGTTGGATCATGCAGGATCGATCAACGGTGGAGATCAACCAAGCTATTTGGTGATCGGGTGACGCGATAGCCATTGTATTGAGGGCGCGACAAATTGATGGTGGAGATTTGGAGCACATAACGTAGGTGGAAGAATTCATGATAACCATTGGATCAATCTAGACAGATCGATAGTGGAGATCTAGAGTGCATAAAGTCAAGCATTGAAATGAATCAGATGGTGATTAGTCAGGTTTGTTATGGATCAAACGATAAGGAAATCTACAAGTATAATCCTTGCTAACCTGCTAACTGAAGAAAAAGGCACAAATAGAAGCAAACTAAAACACAACCAATCTACACTATACTGCTGTAATGGAAATGCAGATACTTAAGCAATTGAATGTTTAAACCATGAATCTATATGCTACACTGCAGTAATGGGAATGTAGCTACTTAAGCAAATGAATGATTAAACCATGAATCTATGCGCTACCATGTTGTAATTGAAATGCAGCTACTTAATCAAATGAACGATTAAACCATGAATCTATGCTAACATACATGTACAATAAAGAGGATCCTTAGCTGCTAGGGTTGGGCCCTAACCCAAGATCTTCAACCCTCTGAGTCAACTCAGTGCCGGCTCAAAAAAAACTCATTCTTATTATCAAAACAATGGATTACATCAACAACTGTCACAAGTCTTGCAACTTGAAAATAGAGTAAAGTTTTACACTCAAAAGTTTGAATCCTACTGAGGTCCTAGGCCTCTCTACTTATATGATTGAAGTCTCTAATGACATCCTTAAAATTATGGAGGCTCGTCTCCCAAACTTGAGATAACCGGTGCTTTGACTTTCACTTGCTTGGTTGCCTTCTAGTCCTCATGATTTTGTTGGTTGCACTCCGAGCTGATGAAGGAATATGCAAATGGAGGGGTACTAAATGAGGAGGATTTACCTCCTATAATTCCTCTCCCTTGTCCCATTCAAGCTTTGAACAAGGTCTTTGCCAAAATTCCTTGCTTTTATCCTTTAATCCTACATTAAATGCACATTAGACTAGAAATCAAAACATCCAACTCTAACTCATCTCATAAACAAAATGTAATCAAAAGTATGCAATAAGTTGTGAGAACAGTTGGTTTGACTAAGCTAGGAGGTGAATTAAGGCCCATATAATTACCCAATGATGAGGCTCATCATCACCTCCCTACTAAAAGTGTTGCTCATCCTTTGAGAAACTTAGTCAATGTCCATGTCCTTCATGGCTCTGGTAGCCTCTCTGTCATCCCATGCTTCTACTGTGGTCTCTTCTTCTTGTTCATAGAAGACTGATTTCCTTTCTACTTCTTCCCACTGCCTATTTTTTTCTTCTTCTTTTATCCCTTCTAGCATCCCTATGAGTAGTGGTGGACTGAGTTTTAGGCCAATCCAATTGACCTTCAACCTTTGCATTGATTGCTGATACATATGTGTCCTATTGAGTGCCTCTCTCAACCTTTGAGGGGAGTGATATTCTCTGATCTTCAAGCTATGTGGCAGTGTGTTCCATCTCCTAAGGCAGGCATGTATACTATCATCTCCCAGCAGCTTAAACATATCCTCAAAATGTGAAATTGCTTGCTCTTGGGCAGCAAAATATCTAGGTGCTAGTTGAGGATCACTTGCAATTAGATTACGGGTGTTGATTAGGGCCTTGGGATTTGATTGTTCAGCTCTGATGAAAAGAGGTTCATTCTATTTTTTGGCTAATATACTTTTCATCTCTACAGCCCTTGACTCCTCATGGTTCATTCATGATGCCAAATCAATTAATTTCATATCTCCTAGCTCGGCATTAGGATCCCAAACATTCATGTTTGTGAGGGCCATGTTGTGCAACTAAAACTCAGCCATTTTGGCCCTATCCTCTAGTGTACTTTGATCATAAAGATCAATAAACTACCTGTAGTACTGAAATGCCATGGTGCCCCTTTGTGCTAGTGTTTTAATCTGAAGTTGCAACCATTATTCTCTGCGGTAAAAAGCATAGGATTTAGCTGTCATCCTACACTGGATGGCCTCTAAGGAGAGGCTGGCCATACATGCTAGTCGGTTTTCCATTTTCTGAATTTGTCCTCTCAGCCATGTATTTTCCCTCTCAAGTTGATCTCTTATTATTGCTTCTCTATCTCTTAAGCCACTTAGCTCTTTGCCAATTTCCTTGAGCTTCTCTTGTTTGATTCTTGTGCTCTTTCTTGTTCTGAAATATAGAGGGGTTTGCCTCCTTCTTTTGTCTTTTTGCTTGACTAGGGTGCTAAGAGTAGTGAGGGTAGCTGCTGCCTCCCTCATAAGGGCCTCTGGAGACACCCTAGGTGACTCTTCTTTGTGTTCTTCCCCTTTTGTTTCAATGCCTTCTTCCTCTCTGTTTTTCTTATTTTCTTCCTCTTGTTGTTATTTCTCATCTCCATCAGTTTCTTCCTTTGTTTCTTCCACTATTTTAGCATCATCATCCTTCACTTCTCCTCCTTCTTCTTCTGCTTCATCATGTTCCTATGTATTAGTTTCTTCTTCATTCATCTCATCCCCATCTAGCTCTTTATCTTCTTCTTCTTGTTTTGCTTCCTTTTCACTGATAGAAGGACTAACATCATAGGTGAGGGTTTTGATGTCATCCTCTGCTTGTAAGTCTCTGAATATTGACCATGTTATAGGGATCCTGAGGTTTTGGAGGGCATCCTCAATGATGATCTTGATCAACCCATGGTGAGCCAATTGTTGGGACTTCCATTCCTTTACTTTTTTGCTAGAGTCTATAAGTGATTGCATCAAGAAATAGGGTATGTTGAGTCTTTGGTGAATTGGTGTTTCTACCCCAAATCTGAATTCTTCAAGCATCCTAAAATGGTAGCCATAAAAAACACTGTATCTACCCTCACATGAGATATATTTGATGATTTGGTAAACTACCTCACTTATGGGTACGACAGACTGTCCCTCCTTACTCCATTTTTATCCTCTGTGGGTTCTTCACCTTCTAAAAGAATTTCCTTTTTGCCACCTATCTATCTGCTTTGTCTTCTTTTCTCCATGGAATTCCTAGGGGAAGTGTGGTGGCCCTATTGATGAGCTCTGGGGTGAGATCTATAGTGAGCCCTCTAACTATAATAGTGGCACGTATTCTGCTGTGAGGAGTGAGGGAATAAGCAAATTCTTGAGCCACCTCATCATCATACCCTGTGAATTTTTCGAAAAACCCCATCCATTGGTGTCTTATAAAGATTTCAAGCACTTGGGGGTGTTGTTGTATCCTCACAATGTTTGTGGGTTCTTTCCTATTAAACCCTCTTGTCATCTCGCTTGTGAGGCTTGAGGAGGAAATGAGAGGTTTGACACAAGAATTTTAAATTCAGGAGAAAATAGAGTTTCCTGTGTAAGTACTTCAACTCACACAATTGTTATATCCACTAGCTTTTAGAGAATTTCTATTTCATTTGCTTGTAAATGGGGATGGATTTTTATATCCTAACTCTTTAGAATGGTGGAAGTGGACATTTCTCGTCATATTCCCTCTTGAACCCCTCCCTGTCTATCTTGTAGACTTCCTTTGTGTATCCTGTAAACTACTCCTGTAGACTGTTCCTGTGCATGCTCTTGTAGAAATTCTCTTGCAGAATGATGGATCCTTGCTTCATGTGGGTGGCCAGAGTTATAAGAGCGACTTGAGTGAGGGAGTTTAGAGGAGGTGGAATGCATGAAAGCATGCAAACAATGTTTTGTTTCCCACTACTCGTAATCATCTCCCACCTCATAGATCTGTGGTTAACCACTTCTTGTCCTACTTCTCCTATGTCTTTGAGTTAACTGCAGCCACATGTGAGAGGAAACCCGATTTTGTATGTGATGACTGAACGAAGGTGGCCAAGTTAACTGGACACCTTTTCACTTATAAACCAACTACCTTGTAACATTTACAAATTTTGATCAAATTATGCATATGAGTGAGTGAGCGGGATACTTACCTGTGGTCTTGATGCCATGTTGCAGTTGTCGAAGATCAGATATGTTGCATTGTTTATTTGCTGCATGGTCATTCTTCTTCCTCCTTTACTAGCTGTTGTCTGCTATTTGCTGTCTGGATCATCTTAGTGAAGACCTATAGCTGATGATTGATATTCTGTGGGATAGGCTGCTACAGGACCTAACCAACCTACCATTCACCCTCGGATTGCTTCTTGTAGGTTTTCAGGGTATCCTGTAGGAATACAGGGGATCCTTTAGAAAACACAGTCTTCGCCTGAATTGAAGCAATGAAGTGAAAAAACAATGGAATTGATGAAGGGATGCATGGTAAGGAGTGAACGAGATGACTATATGTGAGGCAGGGTTCCCTTTGGATCTTCTCTTTGCCCCTCGATTGTCTTTCTCTCCTACCTGCAAATAACAATTGTCTTTTTTCTATTTTTCTTTTTTCTTTTTCTTTTTTTTTCTTTTTTTAAAAACACCTAGGCTGCCTCAGAGAGGTTCTCACCCTAGATGTTTTCCTTGGGCACCTCAAGGAAGGTTTTCACCCAGGGATCTTCTTGTTCTTTTTTTCATTTTTTTTCATCATTGGGCTGCCTCACGAGGTTTTCAACCCAAAGATGGGACTCAGGTACCGCATGGAGGTTTTCACCTGAATCCTTATTCTTTTTTCTTTTTTTTTCTTTCTTCAGTGACCTGATGAGGGAGGAGCTAGAAATTTCTCCACCGTCATCATTGTCTTATTAATATTGTCAATGAACTCTTGTTTTGATAAAGGCCTCTTGTACATTTTCAATTGGTGTCCATTGACAAACAATGGAATGGCTTCTTCATCTATAGTTCTGATTTGCACTAAACCATTATCATGGCATATCTCCACCACCTAAGGTCTGAGCCATCTTGACCTTAGCTTTCCCTTGAAGTCTTTATACCTAGAATCATCTAATAATGCCTAATCACCCTCTTGAAATTGCTTCTCCTTAATATGTTTATCATGCCATATCTTCCTCTGAAGCTGAACTATCTCTGTATGTAGGAGGGATTACATTCTGAATTGGAACAATCTTTCTTTCTATGCATGACTGAGATCCAACTCTAGTTGGATTGCAATCCTCAATGTGTTATATTCAAACTCAATGGAAAACAAAGCCTTTTTCCCATAGACTAGCTCATGGGGTGTAAATCCAGTGGCGATCTTCCATGTTGTATTATAGGCCCAGGTGGCCTCAACTAGTCTCTCTGCCCAATCCTTCTTGCTGCTGCTCACTATCTTGGTTAAGATGCTTTCCAGTGCTTTATTAGTCACCTCCACTTGCCCATTAGCTTGTGGATGATAAGGAGTGGAGGTCCTATGCTTGATTTTGTGATGGCTGGGCAGTTCTTCAATCATGTTGAAGGTAAACTCGCTACCTTAGTCTATGACTAGCTCTCTAGGGTACCCAAATTTGTAGAATACGTTCTACCTTAGGAACTCTTCCCCCTTCTCTTATGAATTTGCCTTAATTGCTTTTGTTTCAGCTCACTTAGTCAAATAATCAGTGCACATAATAATGTATTGTTTTTTATTTGAAGGAGGACTGATAGGCCTAATAAATTCCATGCACCACTTGTCAAATGGCTAGAAAGTCACTTGAGGCTATAGGGGAATTTCATCTCTTGGAGTAGGCTTTCCCATCTTCTAGCACCGATCACACTGCCTAATGTACTTCTTCACAACCTGATGAAGAGTGGGCCAATAATAGCCCTCATTTAACACTTTGAATGTTGTCCTCTTTGATGCAAAGTGACCTCAACAAGGCCCATCATGATAGGTCATAAGGATGTCAAAAACCTCCTCTTCCCTTACACACCTTCTCAAGATTTGATCTAGGCTAAGTTTGAAAAGACTGCCCCCAATCTAGGTGAAGGGAGTGCTTTTCCTAACTATCTTGCTCTTTTCATTGGAGGACAAGTTTGGTGGGAACTGTGCTGATACCAAATAGTTTCTATATCAACAAACCATGGGGAGAGAATTGAAATAGAAAATAAATGCTCGTTTGTTAACTACTCATCCACCATTCCTTCTTCACCTGCAGGCAGATTCATCCTACATAGAAAGTCTGCAACAACATTTTCCTTACCAGGCTTATCAACAATAGTTAGATCAAGCTGTTGTAATAAAAGCAACCATCTTATAATTCTAACATTCACATTTGGTTTGTTCATTAAATATTTGATTGCAGCATGGTCAATATGCACAAATGTTTGATAGCCTATAATGTAATGTCTAAAATTTTTAATGAAGGCATAACAACCATGAGTTCCTTCTCGGTCACAGTATAATTTAGCTTAGCCTTTGATAGGTTCTTACCGATAAAATAGATGGCATAGGGCAATTTCTCCTCTACCTGACCTAAGGCTACTCCTATGGCTTTGTGTGAGGCATCAACATGAATATGAAAAGGGAGGGCCCAGTTTGGGCCTCAAAGAATTGGTGCAGTGGTTAACTTACCCCTTAAAATGTTTAAGGCCTCTTGACAAATTTTTGACCATATAAACTCTGAATCTTTGGCTAACAACCCAAATAAAGGAGAGGCCAACTTGCTGAAGTCCTTTATAAACCTTCAGTAGTATCCAGCTAACCCCAAGAAACTCCTGAAATCCCTCTACTTTTTACGAGGTGGGACCCTTTGGATGATTGCTATTTTGTTTGGGTCAACCTGTAGTCCTTGCTGAGATATTGAATGACCTAGCACAGTCCCTTTAGTCATTAAGAATTCACATTTTTCTAGACTGATAGACAGGTTCATTTCAATTCATTTGTGCAATACTTTTCCTAGGTTAGTGAGGGCTTCTTGAAAATCACAGCCATAAGGTGTAAAATCATCCATATAGATTTCCACTACATCATGTGCTAATTCGGTAAAAATACTCAAGACTGCTCTCTGGAAAGTGGCAGGAGCGTTGAATAGGCCAAAAGGAAGGACCCTATAGGCAAAAGTACCCCAAGGATAGGTGAATATGGTCTTATCCTGGTCTTCTGGGCTTATTTGGATTTGGTTGTACCCACTGAATCCAAATAGGAAAGAAAATAACTTCTTCTTTGCCAGGCCATCTAGCACTTAGTCAATGAAGGGTAGGGTAAAATGATCCTTCTTTGTGACTTTGTTCAATTACATGTAATCGACACAAATCCTCCACTTACCATTTTTCTTGGGAACTAACACTAAAGGAGAGACCCACTCACTATCAGAGATAGGGTAAATGAATCTTGCATCTAGCAGTTTTTGCAGTTCTTCTTTGACTATATCTTTAAGAGTTGGATTCATCCTCCTTTGTGGTTTCTAGACTGGCTTGCAACCTTATTTGATGTATATGTGGTGAGTACACACTAAGGGGTGTACTCCCTTCATTTCCCTGTAACTCCAAGCGAAGGCTTCTAGGTTTTCTCTCAACATGTTGCATAGATTTTGCTCTTTAAGAGTAAAAAGAGATGGATTAATTTCCAAAGTTTTATATGGGCCAAATTCCACGATTTTGACATGGAGTGGATTGGAATTGGCCAAGCATAAGTTAATTGGATGTTTTTTCTGGGTTTCCCTTACTTCTTCTTCTAATGGTAATGGACTAGGAGTTGGACTTTGGAGCAAGTGTTCAATTAAGTCATCCTCATCTTGTTGTCCTCCACTTGTGATTGCTTCCAAAGCATAAATTTGGGCAAAATAAGCCTCATCTTCTTCCTCCTTCTCCAACCATAAAGGTAAATCATGCTCTAGATAAGGTTGAGCAGGAGGGTATAGGACTAAGTACTTGGACATATTCCCATTCTTGATGGCCATATTCCTAGCTCTGTAGTGAATGTAAGCATCAGTTGTGTCCAACCATGGCCTTGCAAGGATGAGAGAGTAACCAGTAAGCTTAGCCTTAGGCTGGAGAACTAGAAAATCTGCAGGGTACTCCCAAGAATCAATGGAGAACATCACATCCTCCACAATTCCCTCAGGGGTGACTGTGGAATGGTCTACAAGTTGCAGAACTGTTGTGGTCTTCCTTAATGACGCTTAGAGGTTGAGCTTGAGCATGGTGTCCTTGGTCATCACATTGGAACCCCTAGATCAATCAGAGTGTGTGGGACAATGGTGTCATTGATGTGCACATCTACTACAGGGCTTCTAGGGTCCAAATATTTCGGACATATTACCTGCCCCAGAATTAAGTCAAATAGTCACCCAATGACATTAATTGTAGGGGCATCCCTTTTTCTTCTTCTTGGATGCTTGAAGCACTTCTCCTTAATCAACTTATTGTAAATGGGAACATATTTTATTTCTTGGAGAAGGGGGATCTTTACACATAGATTTTTCAATTCTCCTAGAAGTTCAAGTTATTATAGGGTAGGCTAGAGTGGTTAGGTTAATCTCTCAAGAAAGGGTGGATTTACTTTAAGGTTTCTTTCCTATCTTTATTTATCAACCTCCTTATTTAGAGAGGGAGGTTCGTTATCTGGGAGAATTCTCCCAGACCTTAGGTTGATCTCCTGTATTTCTACAACATAATCTGGGTATGATGTCTCTCCATTATATACTTGTTGAGCCTGCCTATTGTTCCAGTTCAGATTTGGCTGGGCAGGCATCTAGGGTTTCTTGGGTGGAGTAGAATGTAGGAGTTGTGGTTGGGTAGGTGGTGGAGGCAATAGAGCTACAACATTGTTGTATTAGGGCCTCCACACCTAGTGTGGGATATTCTACTGAGGTTGTGGCGAAACATAAGGTTGAAATGAATAGTTGGCTGGCTAGGAATGATACTGAGATGCATAGGACCAAGGAGGGGATGTAGACGGGGAAGGATGAGCAGGGGGTCCCCAAGAAGGTATAGCTATGGTTTGGTTGGGGTTGTAATACACATGGTATGACCCTTGCATACCCTGCTGGTGTGGTCTAGGCCTAGGAGGTCTCCTTTGGTTGATGCAACAAAGCTGACCAGTGACCCCTTCAGCTCCTTGATATACATATTTGAGTCCAAGTAAAGAAGGGAACTTTTCTGTGGAGTGGTTTTCTTCACAGACAGAGCATATCTCAATGCAGCTCAATGGACATTCATTCTTAGGATGCCTACTAGTGCATATAGGACAAAAGGTGGCTAAGGCTCTCTCTGCTTCCTCTTACTTCTTTTTAATGTTCATGGAGTCCAATTGCAAGGCAAGGGTTTGCAACATCTCACTTTTGAAATCTTCCAACATATTTCCAATTTCACCCTTGATGGATGAGTTGGAAGATGATGTAATAGCCATAGGTTGACTACCCCTGCCCTTTTTCCTAGCTGTCCTATAATGGTTTCTAAAGATAGTCTTGATATCCTCATTGGGTAATTGGTAGATGTAACCTCTTGCTAACAAGTGTATGGTATCCAGAAGATCTTCCCTTACTCCTCTGAGCAGGACCAGCTTCAGTGACTCAGGGTCAAGTGTGCACCTGGCCCTTTTGTAACTGAGTTGGAATCTTTCTTCATAGTATTCTAAGGATTCATTCTGTCCCATGGTAATCCTAAAAATATCTTATTTAGTATCCTTTGACCTACAATAGTCCCTATATTTGTTGTTAAAAGCCTGTTGTATCTGAGCCCAAGTTGTGATGCTATCTCTAGGTAAACCCTTGAACTAGTGCAATGCTGTGTCCTTGAGGGTAGATGGAAATAGTTTTAACTTTTTTTCATGATCTGTATAGAAATAGGTTCGACATATAGCAACAAAATCAAATAGGAAAGTGTTAGGGTCCTCTGTGGTTAGGCCATGGATATAAGGTAGGGCAGAGGGGCTTATATTCTTCATCTTAATGTCCCCATTGGTTTCCTTGATGGGGAAGGCACCCTCAACTCTCTCTCTATTCCCTCTAACATTTCGGTTTTTAGCCATTGGTTTAGTAGGAATGTGTTCTTATCCTTCTTATTCCCCTATAGGTTTTTCAAATATGTCAGTTTTCTCACCTAAAGGTTCCTCTAGTTCATAGCCACTGAAGAAGAGAGAAGGTTGGATTTTGGATGCAGTGGGGGTATTTGGAAGAATTTCCCTAAACTGTCCCTACTCCTACGAGGAACGAAAGGAAATGTTTCTGGGTGGGATTTTATAATATTTTTTTGATTTAAGCTGGAAGTTACTTTGCATAGATGAATTTGTTGATTGAATGAAAACTACTAACAGAAAGAAACTACTTGCTGAATTGAAATTCTACTTGCAGAATGGAAAGGAAAGCAGATAATGACAAATGAAAGAAAGGAAGCTACTAGATTAATTTTTTAGAAATAAACTAATGGAAGAAATTTGAAGACTAGAAATAGAAGAAAAGAAAACAGTAATCACATTCTACTCTGACACCTCCCCGAAAATGGTGCCAAAAAGTGATGAGCACCAGTATTGCAGCAAGGATGTTGTGACTCCTGGGCTACCATCTTTACTTATCAACTCGGGGTTCATACAAACTTGGAGGTGGCAATGCTATATGCACAAGTAGAAGTGAAGGTCCTACCTGTTGTCACTTGTTCATCTCGTGAGAGACCCCAAGGGTTCCAAGCCATACTTCTATAGAGTCAGAAGGAGCTTGATTCTTTGGTGGAAGAAGAGAAAATCTATTCTAAGGGAGCTACTCTAATGCAGTAATGAAGAAAACAACATGTAATGCTAAATCACACCATATCCTAATTAACCATTTAAACATCTATGCTAAGCAAAATTTCTAAATCGGCACTAACCTAATGTTGCTATCTAAGTAACAGAAGCAAAGGGCATCAAACCAAACTAATGTGTAAGCAAGGAAACTATACTACATCTGTTTTCGTGTTTTTGGTTTTTTTGGTAAAATAAAGCATGCAAGGAGTTAAGTGGAAGAGAAGCGAAGATTCAAATCAGTGAAAGAAACATGTAATGAAGCAGTAGTGCATAAAAACTATTGGCTTGACCAGCAAACAATAAAAATGGAAGATAAGCGGTAGAGATCTTATCGCATGGGATTAAGTGAATAGATGGATGAAGAGGACTAACGGGAGATGAATGGCAGAGATCTTATCGCGTAGTTTAAGTGAATCGATGGACAAATAGGATGAATGGGAGATGAATGGCAGAGATCTTATCGTGGAGTTTAAGTGGATCGATGGATGAATAAGATGAACGAGAGATGAGTGGCAGAGATCTTATCATGGAGTTTAAGTGAATCGATGGATGAATCAGATGAACAGGACAAGAGCGACAGAGATATTATTGCAAATTTTAAGTGAATCAAGGGATGAACATGATTAAGTCACATGGCAACGGAAGGAAAGAAACATGCAGAGTGATGGAGTAGTCTTCATAGGTGGTAAGTTGTTTCTTCTATGCCTTCAATGTTGTAAGTGGGATTCCTAAATTTTGCGCGATTAGCCTAAGGGAGGGACACGTAGCATGAGAAAACCACTTTTCTTGTGCACTCTCAGGCGGATATCAGTCATGCAATAATTCACACGAGATTTTGCGATAGCAGCTAGATTAGGTGGGATTGATCAACGGTGGAGATCGACCAAGCTAGTTGGAGATCGGGTGACACGATAGCTGTTGGATCAAGCGAGGCAGATCGACAATGGAGATGAGGAGTGCCTAAAGTCAAACATTGAAATGGATAAAGGTGATAAATAGTTTCTCACACACCTTAAGGTTTGTAAGATGCATTTCTAAATTTTATGCGATTAGCCTAAGTGAATGACACATGGAACAAGAAAACCAATTTTCTCGCGTGCTCTTGGGTGGATATCAATCATGCAAGAATTCGCACGAGATTGCATGATAGCCATTGGTTCATGTGGGATTGATCAACGGTGGAAATCGGCCAAGCTAGTTGGTGATCGAGTGATGCGATAGTCGTTGGATAGAGGGAACGACAAATCGATGGTGGAGATGTCGAGTCTATAAAGTAGGTGGAAGAATTCACGATAAACATTGGATCAAGCTAGATAGATCGACGGTGGAGACCTGGAGAGCATAAAGTCAAGCATTGAAATGAATCAGACGGTGATTAGTTAGTTTGTTGTGGATCAGACAGTAAGGAAATATATGGGTATAATCCTTGTTAACCTGCTAACTAAAGAAAATGGCACAAATGGAAGCAAACTAAAACACAACCAAGTTAGAAATGAATATCCTAGGAAAATTTATTTTGCTTAACAATGATCATAATTCTTTGATGTTTCTAGGATAAGTGATGTTTAGGATTATCTCTATTCTAGCTAGGTCTATTCTGATTCCATCTTTTGATATTATGTGTCCCAAAAATTTACCTTCTTCTAGACCAAAGAGTGTCTTTTTGGGATTCAAGGAAATGCCAAATTTTCTACATTTAATAAAAACTCTCCTTAAGTGATCTAGATGTTCATTATTTGATTCGGAAAATACTGTGATGTCATCTTGGTAAACCACTAGAAATTCATGGATTTCTTTTACAAAGGCTATATCTGTTGCTCTTTCGAATGTTGCTCCAGCATTCATCAATCCAAAAGGCATATTTAAATCCATGAAAATACAACATGGAGTGGTAAATGCAATCTTTGCTTGATCCTCTGGTTGAACTAAGATTTGGTTGTATCCAGAGAATCCATCAAGCAATGAAATTTTGGATGAGCCTACTACCCTCTGGAGAATGTGGTCCATTTTAGGGAGAGGGTAGTTATCTTTTAATGACACTTTGTTCAAGTTCCTGAAATCAACACAGAGTCTGATTTCTCCTGTTTTCTTTCTAGTAGTGACTAAATTAGAGACCCAATCTGAATATCTAATTGGTGCTATGATTTGTGCATCATACATCCTTTTTACTTCTTTTTCAATTAATGGCATAAGAACTGGATTAATTCTCCTAAGCTTTTGTTTAAAGGGTTTTTGATCTTCTTTGAGGGGTATCTTATGTTGAATAATGTTGGTATCATAAGACTTAAGCTCTTCATAACTCCAGGAAAAGACATTTTGAAACTCTTTGAATAGACCTATGTATTTCAAATTTTCATCTTATTGGCTTGTATGGGCTTGACCCAGGTTCAGAGGTGATTTAGCCAAGCAAATCCCAGTATTACTGGCCCTTTCGGCAACAGTCCCCAAAGTGCGGGCTGAGGTCTCACCTGAAGTAGTATGGGAGGGCGTTAGAACCAGGTTTCCGCACCCTTGGGATGTCTAATGGGCTTCTAGAGGTCCACGGTCTGACTTGTCACTACGTGCACTTGTGATCCCTTCGTGACCTATGGTGCGGCTTCTGCACAGCCCTACTCAGGGCACGACCCGTATGATACCCAAGATCCTCACTAATTATCAAATTAATTAACTTGTGTGTGTAAGAATCATGGTTATTACAACATATTCAACAATCATATCAGTGTGCGCAGTACATAAATGAATACAAACATAAAGAAGATAATACACAGTGAATACACAAGAATAGGAATCAATTTCTCTTTTATTAACCTTCAATCTTTCTTACAAACTCGACATCGCCCTGCACACTCAGCTGCAGAGCCTCTTCCTACTACTACAACCCAAGACACTTAGAATTATACTCTAGGCTTGAACCATTCCTTCTCTATTCATTCTATCAATCACTATCTTTACAACTTAGAGCCTCGCTCTATTTATACAATCCCATGGTCTGCAGACCATGGGTAGGCTGACTTTACACTAGTTTATAATACAATGTTTAGGGCAGACAACCCTATGACTCAATTGCACACTTTGCGCTCCACGCCTACAATTCATGGAGTTTTACAACATCTTTGACCAAACTTGGGCTTTGAGCCCTAAAACCTATTATAGAGGGATTCCATGCCCAACAGACCCCCAACACAATCATCATGACTTGTCCCGAGTCACTCTGTTGGTGCAGTGATCTTGGCTTAGAACCCTTCCAATTGTTCCCGTACTACTCGGAGGTCCGCGGCGCACTGTTCTGCTATGTGCTGGACTCGGTGCATGCACTCTTTTGTTGCTTTTGAATCACCTGCATCTGACTCGTGTCCTTATTTGGTACCGGCTTCTGGTGGATGTGTTTATAGTGCCGTGCCCTTGTCTAACTCCTCAGGCGCAAAGACTGTGCTTCAGTTGGTTAGTTAGATAGCCAGCCCACCTATGTAGGGCTTCAGGCAACTGTCGTTTACTATTCCTAGGAAGGGTTCTCCATTAAGTTTGACTAGCTGAACTGCGTCTCCATCTATGACCTCTTTTACCACATATGGTCCCAACCAGTGCATTTTGAATTTTCTCAGAAATTTTTCAAACTTGCTATCATATAGTAGCACTAAATCGTTTACCTTGAAGGTGCGCAACTTGATATGGCGGTCGTGCCAGGATTTTTCACACTGCTTTTGTACTTGCTGGTGAAATCCGGATAGAAATCGTTCTTCATCAAGTTCTTCTAATTATGCGAGCCTTTCTTCTAGAGTTTTGTGGTCTATCATGCCTATAAGCACTGCTATTCACAGTCTAGGTATGATGTATTCCATCAGCATGACTACTTCCGTACCATAGACAAACAAGAATGGTGTCTATCCTGTTAATTTCTTGCACGTTGTCCTGTATGCCTATAACACAGTGGGTACGTGCAGGTCCCAGTCATTCTGCTACGCATTACATATTTTGGTCAGTGCAGTCTCCAGTATTTTATTTAATGCCTCTACTGTTCCATTGGCCTGTGGGTGGTACAGTGTACTTTTATGATGATACACTTGGAACTCTTCTATGAGCGCGTTGATGGTTTCATTCAAGAAATGTGTTCCGCAATCGCACATTAAGATTTTCAGACATCCAAATTGTGTCAACACATTTTCGAACAATAACTTTGCAGCTATAGTGGTTATGCAGTCCTTGACCGGTTGTGCTTCCACCCATCGTGCCAGGTACTCCGTCGCAGTGATGATGTAGCACGCCCCCGTCTTTCCCTGAGGTTTGATTGGGCCCACAAAGTTGATTGCCCATTTTTAAATTACTGCAGTGTCATTTGGGGATTTAGTGGCATCTCGTCCCTTCATGATGGTTTTCCCATCCTTTAACATATATCTCAGGCCTTACAGTGCGCTTTCGAATCATACTGTAGGGTCGGCCACCATAACCCTGCGCAAAGAATCTTTTGTGCGGTTGCGCATCCTGCATAGTGTCCTCCTGTAGCACCACCATGTGCTTTTGCGAGGATCTGACCTCGTTCAAATTCAGGTACATATCTTTGCAATATCTCATCATTTCCCATCTTGTAGAGGTGCCCCACGATGACAGAAAAGTCTGTCGCGCGCACCACCAATTCCTTCTTCTGTTGGATTGAGTACTCCTTCGGCACAGTCCCTGTTGTTAGAAAATGGATTATATCTTTGAAGTGTCCGTCCGCGACATGCACTACAAAAAAATGTGCATCAGGTAATCCTTCCTCCAAATTTGTTGGTTCCTCGCCCATCTCAATTCGTGACAAGTGGTTTGGTCCTATGTTTAAGCATCCTGACTTGACTATGACCTAAAAATCATATTCTTGAAATATTGAAAGCCAGCTGCATATGCGCCCCCCTAACACAGGATTTTTCACCAAGTATTTCAACGTGGAATGGTTAGTATACATCTTGAAATGTCCGCCAAGTAAATAGTGTCGGTATTTCTGGAGCGCGTACACCATTGCCAACCCCTCACGCTTAGTGGTAGAATAGTTCTTTTCTGCTTTGGACAATCTTTGTCTCATAAATGCGATCAGGTGATCTACACCCTCTGTGCTTTCCTGCGTGAGTACAACTCCCAATGCGATGCCAGTTTCCCCTTTAGGACATCCAAACTCTTCACGCAATCATCATTCCAGCAATATGTAACATCTTTTCTCAGTAGCTTTTCCATTGGTAGTTATTTGGGAGTAACTTTTGATGAAATTCCTATAGTATCTGGTGTGTCCCAAGGTGGTGCGCAGTTGTTTAACACTTCACAGTGCTTCCAAATTGAGGATAATGGCAATCTTCACAGGGTCCACCATCAGTCCTTGTTTGCAGACCACATGTACCAGCGGGTTTCCAAAGGGAACGAAGAATGTGCACTTCTTTAGGTTCAACGTAATCCGGTGTCGGTGATAAGTATCCAACATCAAACATAAGCTCGTTACATGGTGCTTAAGTAATCCAAAAAAGTCCAATCATCTAGATAGACCTCCAAAAACTTGTGGATGTATTCTTTGAATGAAGCTACCACGATGCACAAAAATATAACTAGCACATTCTTCAGTCCAAATGGCATCACGGTGTATTGAAAGCATCCCCATTCTGTTGTGAAGGTAACCTTGCTCCTATCTTTTGGCACAATCTTGATCTGATGGTACCCTAAGAACCCATCTGTGAACGAGTATGCTTCTTGACTGCCAACATTCTCAAGTACTTCATCTGTGAATGGTGTTGGGAATGGATTGTGTACACAGACATCGTTCAGTTTCCTTAGGTCTACGCATATTCTTATTTCACCCTTCTATTTTTTCTCTTGTACTACCATAGGACTCACCGAGTTGGATTCTTCCATTGGTTCAATAATTCTGGCTGCGGGAATTTTTTCTAATTCATCGTGGACCTTTTATTTATACTTTGGATTCAAGCGGTAAGGTCGTTGCTTAACTAGCTTCACGTGGGGTTTCAGGGTGATCTTCATCATCCCTAAATCGCCCACGATCCCTTTTAAGTCCATAATTTTAGTTGGGAACAAGTCTTGGTATTCGTAGAATAGCTCAACTACTTTATAGACCGTGGCATCGTCCCAATAGTCCTCCAACATTGTGTACTTCGGCTCTGCCTCTGTTCCAATGTTGACCTGCTTCGTCTTTAGCGGCACGATGATGTCGGGGTCTTCAAGTGATGGTCCGCGAATCTTGTGAGAGCCTTCTATTTCTGAAATGTTAATGTTCCATGGTTCCTCATCATCTTCTTCAACATTCATGTTATAACACTCCAGTGCATTGCTTAACGGTATCGCCCATTCTAGCTGAAGTACTCCCATTGGCTCCTGCGGTATTTTAAATATAGCGGCTTTCACTGCTTGTAGCGCATCGTCTACAGTATTTGACCAATGATCTTCAAATTTGGATGTTAACAGGAATCCCTCAAGCAATACATCCCATTCACCCATACCATGGTGTAGCTCCGTCTCCATATACCAATTCATGGGTATGACATCTAGGGTATGGGAGAATAGGTGCACCCATTTAGGCTGTGGCTCTTCCCCATAGACCTTGGTCCATTTCGTGAGGTGCGTTCATGGATCATCTCGTTCATCATATTTTTCTACTAGCCGCATTTATGGTTTTCCAAAATGGAGGTGCATCATCCTTTTGCATCCGTGCTAGCCTTCAAAAGTTCCTTGATGCGTACCCCACCATCCTGCAGGTGTTGCATGCAGTGCCCACTTTAGCGCATCAAACCGTTGCTGTTTTGATACTGTATTTTTGAATTTTCTCATAAATTCATCCACGACTAACAATCCATCATATGTCGGCAGTTCCGTTTCCTCTATTGTTACGCAACGCAATGACCTGATCATCATGTTGTAGTTCAGTGTTGTTACCTCATGTAGCTGACTCTGCCATCGCTTTATCTCTTTGTCTGAATCTGAATTGCAAGAGCTTTCACACTCCCATGAAATCCTTCCATCTGCAGTTGGATTCACCCAATATTCTCCTTGCCTAGTTATCTTGTAGATATAGTCGAGATCGTCATCACTCTCGTCGTCATGCACCAGCTTAGTGTATCACGCTCCTTTGGCTGGGTCTAGCGGTACTACTACGCGTAGTGACTTTTTCTCAAAGGTCATTTTGTGCTTCTTCGGATTTATGACTCTGCTCATATCGGTAGCCCAATCTATTCCTAGTAGCGCAGGATAGGGATTCCTTTCATCAACAATCTCTATCACTTCAAAATCCACCTACGCACTCGCGCCTTCAATATCAACTATCACCCCTTCCAATCTTCCCATGGGAAAAATCTTTTGTTGATTTGCCATTCGTAACTAAATAGGGGACCATTGTAACGCGGGTCTGCCCATGCTTTGCCATGTTTTCTTTGGTAGTACATTCATGTCTGAACTCAGATCCAGGATTACCTGATCCATTTCGTACTCACCTATTTACACAGTCAACCTCATTTCCTTTCCTATGCACAATTCATGCTTTCCAAGTGATAAGTTCTTGTAGCCCTTTAACTTCCTTATTGTCACATAGAAGTTTCATGCATGTCTTCAGAAAGGTAGTGAGCATTGAAGGATCCATCCCTGGTTGTATTTGATCCTTTCTACCTGAAGTGGAGGCCTCCGTGAAGCTCTTCTTAGCTTCCATGAATGTCTCCTTTGCGCATTCTAAGTCAAACTTGGGTTCCTTTGTAGGAGCCTTGCAAACCCACGCGTTGTCTTCTCGTTGCTTCCCTTTATCATCTCCTATGTCCATACCACTCCTGAGCATCATGTTTACATTTGGGTCTTCTTCGCGCGGTTCAGACCTCATCATTTGTAAATTTTGGGTCGGAGGGGGCTCGAGCACCCCCTTTTCACCCATCTTCGCTATCAACAATGGGCAATCTTCTGCCTCATGATCAAACTGATTATAATACCAACATGATATCCTAGTCGGATTCATACAATCATGGGCATAATGCCCTAGCCCTCTGCAATTGTAACAAATTATCTGTCTACGACCCCTTCGTGGCCTCATTCCACCTCGACCCTGACCGCGCCCCTGAAACCTAGCATGTGCCATCCCTGCATTTGGGTCGAAGGCTCACATTTTAGCATGCACCTTATAGGTATGAGTCTAACCTATCATTAAATCATAGCTTCGACAGGTGTGTCCATCATGACCTAAGGACCTGTAGAAATTACAAACAATTGTTGGGACGTCTTCGTATACTTCTGCAACAGATGACAGTTATCCGTGGTATGTTTTCCTCCTATCTGGCAGATCTCGCACCATAATGAAGAGGCTATGCTCAGCCCCGTCTGTGCCTTTGTTCTTAATGGCATTGGCCCTCTCCCTGCCAAGTAGTTTGCGAATACTGGATAATGGTCCTTGCCATGCCCTTGGCCTTTGAATTTTATGCACCATACTTCCTCGTGCACCTCTGGCCGAGTTGTTCTGTATTATTTGAAACTTTGCATCTCCAAACATAGATTTTGTAGTTGCACATGGATTTGTTGGACTCCCAACCCAGGGTCTTGGATAGCGGTCTGAAGCAATCTCATTGCCATCTCTAATGCTTTGGCCTGGGTGGAAATTTTTTGTTGTGACAGCACTGTCCTTAAGTGTGGCATAAGTGAGGCCACAAACCATGCGCGATGCTGTGCATCTGTCAATGTCACATTGGCTTCACGGATCGTACTCTTCAGCCTTTGGTCCAGATCTCATGGGGTCTTGTGCGAGAGCATCGCAATCTCCTTAAACTGGATGATCAATTGTGTCTCTGATTTTGGCCTACTAAATTCCTTGTTCAGCACGGTCTAGATCTTTGCAATTCTTGCATTCGAGTGGTCAATAGAATGCTTGATATGCCATGTTAATGCACGATCCTATAGCATGCTTACCAACGTATCCTTTTTAATATTATCATCCATGCCCTGTGCTTCCCATACTGCTCTCACCACAAACTAGAATTGGTCTGGATCTTCATTTCCCACTCCTCTGAACACCGACAATTTGATCGCACTCACCATATTGAACTGCGTAGTGGTAGAGGTGGAGTGGATGGAGATGGAGGTGAGGGGGGTGAAACAGGTGGCAGTGTGGGTGGAGGTGGTAAACGCAGAATTCTCTACCTTATCAAACTAACCATACTTCTCAGAGAAACTTTCATGAGCTCCTCCTCTCTTTCCTGTGAGGGTGAAATTAAGTGACTCTTTTCCAATTCCTCACTACTTCTGCTTCTGTAGATCTTTCCGCTTCGTGTCGTCCCAAACATTAATTTATTCGCATAACTCACCTTTCACACAACAGCATCTTAATCCAAGTGTTCAAAGATTTAATATACTTTCCTCACGGTCCCTTAAGAAAACATCACTCTGCCTCGCTGTATCTGATGGTCATGTCTACCATGAACTCAGTGATAAATCCTTCTGTTATTCGATCGAGCTAGTGGTCCACAGCTCACGCTACCTTTTCTTTTGAGGCTTCTAGTCTGCGCCTTAGTTCCGGAGTCCACACTATTGGTTTGTCGAGCCTACACCTTCCCTGGCTGTCTGCTAACTTCACGATCCACTCATACATCTCAGATGAAAAAGATGTAAAGAAAATTTCATGGATTTCAGTGTACAAGTAGTGATGTAGCAACTGTTCCTTAGATACTCACGGATTTCTGTTTTCCTGCGCCACGAACTCGTGAATTTTCTTCTCCAACCATTTTTCAATTTCTTTATTTGTAGGATTTCAGTGGCAGGACATCAGACATCCTTTATGCAGATCCTAGTCCTAGCAACGAAACCATTTGTTGGCTTGTATGGGCCTGACCCAGGTTCAAAGTTGATTTAGCCAAGAAAAACCCGGTACTACTAGCCCTTTTGGCAACAGTCTACGAAGTGCAAGCTGAGGTCACCGAAAGTAGTATGGTAGGGTGATAGAACCAGGTTTCCACACCCTTGGGATGTCTGATGGGCTTCTGGAGGTCCGCGGTCTAAACTGTTGCTACGCAAACTTATGATCCCTTCGTGACCTGTGGTGTGGATTCCACGCGGCCCTACTCGGGGCACGACCCGTATGATACCCAAGATCCTCACTAATTATCCAATTACTTAACTCTTGTGTGTAAGAATTATGGTTATTATAGCATATTCAACAATCATATCAGTGTGCGCAGTACATAAATTAATACAAACATAAAGAAGATAATACACAATGAATACACAGGAATAGGAATCAACTTCTCTTTTATTAACCTTCAATCTTGCTTACAAACTCAACACCACCCTGCGCACTCAACTGTAAGGGTCTGCACACTTAGCTGCGGACTCTACTAGGCCTCTACGCACTTAGCTACAAAGCCTCTTCCTACTACTACAACCCAAGACACTTAGAATTCTACTCTAGGCTTGAACCATTCCTTCGCTATGCATTCTATCCATCACTATATTTAAAACTTAGAGCCTCACTCTATTTATACAATCCCATGGTCCATGGACCATGGGTAGGTCGACTTTACACTAGTTTATAATACAATGTTTAGGGCAGACAACCCTATGACTCAATTGTACACTTCGCGCTCTGCGCCCACAATTAGCGGAGTTTTACAACATCTTTAACCAAACTTGGGCTTTGAGCCCCAAAACCTGTTGTGGGGGAATTCCATGCCCAACACATCTGGAGGTAATGCTTTGGATATTTTGATAAGCTTTGGTTTTTCTTCTGTTCCTATGTTACATTCTTCTATGTCTGCTCTTAAAGGTTCCATTTTTGGTTTTCTAGCTACATCATTTGAATAAAAAAAATTCTTCTAATGGGACTAATAGTTTAGGCAAAAAGTTATTTTTAAGGTTCAAAATCTCATAATCATCATTATTTCTTCTATTTCTACTTTTTCTAAGTTATCCATTTCTATTTTAGTGAATTTAGTGGGTTTATCCATATCTAAATCATTTATATCTATCTCATTATTTATGATGTTATCTACTGTACAATCAGTATCTATGTTACAATTTTGAAACTCTCCCTTAGCATTCATGAAATCATAGATTTGAGAATCTTGTGAAAAAATCTGCCAATATTTCAAATTGTCAGGTATAACAGGTCTGTGTCTTACTTCTGTTGTATACTGGTGGTTGGGCTGAAAAGGTAATTTTCAAGTGCTAGCAAAAGTAGCCAAACTATGAGCTTTCATGTTTTGTTTCCTATGAATAGTAGCAAAATTAGTTTCAAGAAGGTCCTTAATCAGATCTAGGATAGTCTCTCTGTATTGGCAAAGTCTGGGATTATTCACAAAATACTCTCCTTTAAAATTTTCTATAATCAATTCTATGTCTCCCATGATAGAAACTCACTTGGCTCCAAGTTTTCTTACAATTTGCAGTCCTAATATTAAAGCTTCATATCCTGTCATAATGTTTGTGCATTTAAAGTTTAATCTAAAGGCATGACCTTTAGAATGATTATTTCCCATGTTATGAATCCAAACTCTTGCACCTACTCCTAATCTATTTACAGAGCCATCAAAATCTAAATGCCGTAGAGACTCATTAAATATGTTTTCACTATCACGTGCTTTGTATTTTTCTTCTACATTTCTGATTTCATTATTGCCATTTTCTGAATTATACAAGATACATGAGTCCATATCATAATACATGGAGTATATAGGGTAATTCTGTGGTTTTTCTGAACTACTTACTATGTATTTCATCAATGTTTCTCTGTAAAGCTTTCTTTGCTGACAAAAAATAGAAATGGTAGCATATGACATGTCTAACTGTAGAGATCCCTATAATTTTTCTCCCCATGAGCGAGATAATAGCATTCCATACTTGGGTGGGATATCAGCAACTACTATGTCCATAACAATACTCTTTGCAGGACAGTGGACTAGAGTCACACACAAATCTTTAATCAGGACAAGGCATTTGACTTGGCTAGAATCAAAGGAAAAGAGGTCCTTGTAGGGTCTGGTGATATCTAAGTTTAATCTTTCCATGAGTGCTTTAGGCATTAGGTTATGGGATGCCCATGAATCTAGCATAGAATTATGTAAGATCTTATCATGAATATTTAAGCTAATGTAGAATGGAGGGATACCCCCTTGTTGATGTTTTCCATTAACTTCTGGACTAAATAATAACTTAGGTTGATCATCATTAAGGTTTACATCATCTTCTCCTTCACCTATGTTTAGTGTTTCACTGATTTGTGCTTTGTAAGATTCATTTTTCACCACCTCTGTCAAGGGAATTGATATTTTTAATTTGGTTATCTCAGTCTTAATGTTGAATGGCAATTGAGTTTTTCCTTATTGTATGAGATCTTCCTTAGCAATTGTGGTATGTGTAGTTTTATCTTCTTTATCATCACTTGGAAAATTAGTTTGTGTATCAATAGTTTTGTTTTGAATTTTCTTATTTTGGATAATTTGATTAACCGTTGAAGTTCGAGTTTCAGTTGAAGTTATATCTACAATTTTTGGGCTGGAAGTCTGCTGAGTTCCTCTAGGGAGAATTTGTAGAACTTTGGCCAGAGGAGCTTCTGTTATTTTTTTATTTTGGGTTTGGATTGATTTCTTAGTGGGAATTTCAGTATTCTTTTTGCTTCTAAGGCTATACTGCTTGTGAACTTCATAGATAGCAGATTCATAGCCTTGTTTGTAGTCAAAGGACTCTCCATATTCTAATTGTAATTGTTGTAAAATGTACAATTCATGTTCTTCATGAGTAAGAAAAAAACATCTTCATTTTTAATCCCTAATAGGTTTATGTGGTGTCCTCCTCTTCTTCATGGTTTTGTGAACCTTTAGCATAATTTTCCTAGAAAGGTGGTCTAATATGTTGATGTGGTATTCCATCTCTTATTTTTCTAGTGTTAAGATTTTTCCTAGAGTTGGGGTTTCTTATTGGGGGTGCTTGTTGATTTTCCCACTAATATTTTCTTTCCATATTTTCTAATCTATCCATTATCCTTTCTACACTTTTAGCTAAACTATTTATTTTTACCATCTGAAGTGGATGGTTCCTCTTTAATGGTGACTCTTTTCTCAATTCTCATCCTATCTTTCTTAGCTAATAAATTGGCTTCTACACTAACCTCATTACTCTGCATCTGTCCCAATGTTTCAGGGTTTCTTTCTCTTAAATGGTAAGACATATCAATGTCAAAACCACCAGGAAATTTGATTAATGCTAAGTCTAGTGGAGGTTTAATATTGGCCAGGATTGAATTATAGACACTGTTGAACCTAGTACAATAGTCCTTATAGGTTCATTAGGATCTCTTCTAATGTTGTCATATTCAGACAATATTTGTAAATGGTTTTTCTTTCTTTCCCATCTATCAATAAACAATCTATGGAAAGCAACTAATTCAACAATATGATTAGAAGGTAAACCTTTGAACCATTTTTTAACATCCCTTGTCAGTGTTTGGGAAAATAACCTCATTTTCACATCAGACTCATCAATCTCATGTAATTAAAAGTATTCAGTAATTTTATTCACATGATGTTGGGTAGTATACTGACCAGTAGCATCAAACAAAAAGATTTTACTTTGATAGTCTTGGGGCATGGCATGTAGTTGAGCTGGTAAGATCAAAGGTGCATATCTTTCTTCCATGACTGAGATTTTGGTTTGACTGGGGGAAAGTAGTGGTGCTTGAAGAAGGACTTGAGATGGTTGTAGATGAACTAGATGAGCTTGATACATTTGGTTGGAGAGGAAGGTGAGAAATGACTGGTTTAGGGGAATGAACTGTAGTGAATATTATAGGTGAGGTGGTAGTAAATGAAGCTATATTTACAGTTTTTGAAGACTCTATAGAAATTTCAAGGGTAGCAATAGTTAAGGCAACTAATTCAACTGATTGTTAAAGATCAGCCTCATCTATATGCCTTATCAAGGTTGAGGTTAAAGCTTCTATTTTATCAAAAGTATCCAAAATAAGTTGATCTAAATCAGGATGTATAGGCACCTTTTTTGACTCAATAAATTGAATAAAATTGGGGTCTATTACAGTATCATGAATTGAATTTTCAGATTTGGTTCTAAAGAAAGAAAGCTCAAATGATAAACTAAACAAAATATCCTCTAAACTTGATAACTCTTTAGGGAGTGAAATTGCTTTAATTAACTGACTACTACTTCCTTGAGTTTCTACCTTTTTTTGTTTTCTTAAAATTCTGCCAAGATCATCAACTATTGTAGCAGGGTTTGGATCTGGATTTTCCCTGGTATAGTCTGTTCTTTTGGGATCCAAAACTTTAATTTTTAATTTTTAATCATACTTTTTTAACAACCCTAAAATGACCTTAAGGTGCAAAAGATGAGATTTAAGATTTCCTTAAAGTTTTATTAAACTGAGGAATTGTCCCCAATATGGTCGCCAATATGTTATCACTCTAAAATTTCCCTAGAGTTGTTATGAAAGACATGATAGAAGTAACCACAAACTTTCTTATGAGATCGGGATCTAGCCTTCCTAATGCTCAGAGAGGGCTCTCCTTTGTGAATTAACTTTGTTTTAGTTAATTAATTTTAGGCTAGTTATTTAAGCTTAGATGGGGTTTTGATTTTTATTTGGTGGTGGAATCACTTACTTAGATGGGTAGACGGATGTCTTTTACCATTGGGCTATGGGGTCAAGTGTCAAGAAAATAGGACTAGATCAAGTTCTAAAGATAGTGTTTACACGACAAGGTATCTCAGTAAATTCAGATCTATTAGGCTGGATGGTGAAGTGGTTTTCAATCGGGGCCAAGGAGAAATTAAGGGTTCCTCAAACCAGATAATGAAAGAAATGGTAGGGGTCAATCAAAACTAGGGAGCAATGAAGGATTCCCTACTCTGGATATCAGAAAAAAAAATTAAAATGATTAATTGTTCAAGACAGAGTGTACTTAAACAAATTTTGTAATAATTTTCCAGTTATTTCATTCAATTTAGATAACATGCAAGTTTGTGAAACACTTAAGAAAATAACAATTTGACAAAAATAAAATACTTCACTGAAGTGGCCCAACACATGAATCCTATAATGCAATTTCTTTATTACTCAGTCCAGTCTGTTGACTTGAAAAATTGGTACAATGAACCCTTAGGTTTCAGATCAATAAAACTATAGAAATGTCTAGCAATCCATCCCCAACACTTCAAATTATGAAGTATTTATACAAAAAATTATTTCAAAATATCCCAGACTTTTTAGGAAATTATTCGAGGAAAAATAAATATCTTCATGCAAGAAGATAGAGACAGATATTCAAGTGCTACAATCTGTCCCTATTTATTAGGCCCTGCTATCAGATATTTTGTAGCCCTTTCTCATTTGTTGTTTCTCTTCGATGCCAACTGTTCTTTCACTTTGCCTTCTAACTGATACTTTTTCATTTGATACTCTTTGACTAGGTTGGCCTACTGTTTTTCTTACTCCTTTGTATTTACTTTTACTTTGCATTTTCACATTAAGTCATTTAACTTTTCCCAATTCTCCGTGTTTGGTAATTTAATATTTACCATTCTCCTGTAAAATTCATCTTCTTCTATTTATTTTGCAAAGGTGGGCTTATTTACAAAAAGGTGTTTTACCTCGTGTTGGAGGTAAAAGAGGTTCTCAAATGTCTGGTACAACACCTTTCCTGTAGGAATCCCTTTCATGGATGAACTATTGGCCTGCACCCTTGCCACTTCTCTGATTTTCCTGTTGTAGTCTTCATGTGGAATTAATCCATCATTTGTTACAAAGGGATTTGGCAAACCTTTCTTCCTTAAAGCATCAAACCTAATCATGAACCTGCCTATAGCCAGCTCCATGGTTTGGCATTTGTCCTCCAGCTGCATCATTAAGTTCCTCTTGGGGAGCACTTTTTTCACCTCTAGTATAGTGCCAGTTCTATTAGCTATGTCCAGCTCCTGCAATTCATATTTATTTTTAGAGTTAAGGAATTGGAGTATTCTAGTGGCTTCTTCTGGCATGTCTCCAAGTTCAGCCTTAACTCTCTTAATTGTTTCAGTAGCCTCTTTCAATAAATCATTTTGTTCAAAGATGACTTGTATAGATGGCCAAATATCATTGATAGAGTCAATGATATTGGCCCATAGCTGTTCTTTAGCTTGGGCAAGTGGCTCCTTCAATGTTAACTCTTTCTCCAAATTATTCATCATCTCAGTCAACCTATTTGACTTTTGTACTTCATTTTTGTGCATAATCTGAGCCAATTTCTTCTCATCCTCCAGACTTATTATTTGTTCTTTGAGTTTATTTATCTCAGTGGTCTAAATGGACACTTCCTCCATGGCTTTGACCAGTTTACTAGCTTCATCACTTGGTTGCGCTGTTGTTGTTGAACCTGTTGCTGATGTAGATGTTGTTGCAGCTGGAAGTGTTGTAGCTAGTGGAGCTATGGGGGCCAATGAAGCTGCCAAAGTTGATGGAATTTTTGTAGTGACTATAGGAATAGCAATGGCAGTGGTCGTCTCAAGGCTGGCATGTTACAACTATCTTAAGTTGTCCAATTCCTTCTCCATTTCTTTCAATTGATCATTTAATTGAAGAACAAGATCCAACATTTCCTCTTGCTGGGTTTTTCTTTCTAGGACCTCCTTGGTTTGTGGATGTTCTGAATGAGGCAGCTTCAGTTGCTTCTTCAAAGAAACAATATCCTCATTTTTCTTTTTTTATCAATTTTTCTGCAGCGTTGAAATCATTGGGATTATACCCAATTTCAATCACCAAGACTTCCAGTGACTTTATTCTATTGTCCTTGGCTTGTGAGGATGCCTTTTCTAGCTTAAGATGTGTTGTGATGTTATCCAGTGAGCTTTGAAGTTTGTGCACAGTCATTGCTTTATTTTTCATGGTGGAATAAATCATTTCACCAACCTATTTATGGAACTAAATTTGGTCAATAAGGTGAACATCCCTAGCCAAAACTTCAAAATCTATTTTCCTATAGTCTGTTGATGATTTGGGTTGTTGGACTGTAGGCTGCATGAATGTCATTTGCATTTTACCTATTTTAATGTCAAAGGCTGACATTAATCTGTTTTGATTTGCAGGTGTTATTTGAAGTATTGGGCATAAGTTTTAGCCTTTAATGGCTCATTCCTCAAATTGATTTCCTTGTACTTCTCTTTTATATATTTCTCTTTATCCACAGGCTTGCTGGATGAAGAGACTTCAATGCTAGGTTGTTTTTCAATAAGTTCAGTGTTTGAAGTAGAAGGCTAGTGAGTTTCCTTTGAAACTGTTGGGCCTTTACTCCTCCCAACCATTATGTCAGTGTCAGTGATTTCCACTATCTCAATGGTTTCTTCTTGCTGAGTTACAGGATTAAGCTTGGGCCTCTTCCTGTAACTGATCTCAATCATGTCATCTGTAGTGTCCATCCCATAGCTAGAACCTTCTTCCCTGGTTCTTTTCACATTTCTGTCCTCATTAGCTAGAGTGCTTAGAATGGGAGTAATAGTCATCTGTTCTTGTAGGGTTGGAACCTATAGAAAGGAACTAGTATCAATCTAGTTTTCCACATCTATTAAAGCATCCTCCACATCTATTAAAGTATTCTCCAACCATTCTGACTGGTTTCCATATCTTTCAATGTCTAGCCTGGGATCATGTATGAAATGGCTTAGCTTGAATTTGAGCCTTAGTTTATTTATGACTCCATTGCGGTCATACTACCACATAAAACTACTTTTGAAGTTGAAATGATGTAAGATTTTATCTGGCTCTTGTCCAGCTTCCCTATTATTACAAATAAAAAGGCCCCATTGGTTTTTGATTTTAAACTGGGTCTTCTTCCTAGCTGAAAGGAAATTAACCTCATCAAAGTTTATATTTTTCCTAAAATGCTCTAATGCAAATATCCTCATGGGGAGGTATTTGGGAAGCTTGTAGGGAGTTAGTTGGCATCCATATATCCTAATTTCTGTGTGGTCCTAGTATAGATACCAGTCTCCCACTCTACTGTTCTTGGCCAACTATAAAACTCTCTTAATCTCCTCATTTATCCTGGGCTGATAGCTACTGGTTTGCATGTCTATAACTGGATGAAAAAATGAATCAATGACCTATTTATGACAAAAAACAGTGGAATATCTTTGGATCAATGGTGTCTAATAGATGACAAATCTTGGAAGGCCCTTTGTTTCTAAATTTTGGATGCTGACTGGAAATTTATTTGACTGAAATTATAAGAACATGTGAAACAATACTAATGAGTATTTGAACACTCTCTCATTTGGTAATCTGATAAACTGCTCATGGATTCTATCTGCTATGAATTGAACAAAGTTGTAAATTATTGCAGGAGGCTTGCCTAGGAAAAATATAGAAAGGAAAGGAAGAACAACCTGATCCACATGCTCATCAGTGGTGTACCTTAGAATGCAAGAGAGCATGGTTATAATTTGTCTGCCTCTCTCAGATAAAATGGTGGTAGTATATGGAGGACTATCTGTTGGAGTATCAGACTCTTCAACGATGAAAGTTTGAAGGATATGAGCTTTCTTGGGAAGGTCTAGGTTGGTGTAGAGTTCAAGTAAGCCTTTAATGGAAAGTGGGGTCTCATTTGGGCCTGGCTGGATCTACAGCATTTGATTTATTGATTTTGTTGTAATGTGTTGTATGTGGAGCATGATTGTTCAAAGGTCTTTTTTTTAGTCGGATGTATACCCCAGGAAGTCTTGTACACCCCTCCACATGGGGGGGTGCAGGGGGGACTTGCAGTGCCCCTGAAGCTAAAAACAAATGTAAAATTGCCTTGTAAAAGTATAGTAATTTCGAGTCAATCTGGGCCATTCAGTAGGCGGATGATCTGACGATAGAACTTATGTTTAGTTTAGGGTTTTTTTCCCTAGAAGGCAACCCCTCTCTTTGTATGAGGGTATTGTATTTGAGGCTGTGAAATAGATGTGTATTCTGAGAGCGAGAAACAGAGAGGTGATACTGTGAGAGAAAACAGAGGATATTACAGCGGTTTTGCTGTAGGTTGTGTCTCTTCATTTTGCTGGATAATAGAAAAGGAAGGACTGGCTGTTCGGGGTGGATGTAGCCCAAACTGGGTGAACCACGTATATCTGTGTCTCTCTTGTTTTGTGTGTTTTCTATGTTTATATTTCTGCAATATTTTATGTGTTCCATTGCTCCGTAATATATTTAATATTCTAACAATTGGTATCAGAGCAGAAGGTCTATTTGGCTGATAAACTCGCAGGAAAGAAGGGTTCCTGGTTCGAGTGGGAGCAATGGCAGAAGATGGCAAGTTTAGGGTCGAGAAATTTAACAGCCAAAACTTCTCACTGTGGAAGATGCAAATGGAAGATTATCTGTATTAGAAATATCTATACCTACCATTGGGCGAAAAAACAAAGATGTCGACGGGTATGAAAGACGAAGAATGGAACCTTCTCGATAGAAAGGCACTCGGAACAATACGGTTGTGCCTTGCTGCGTCAGTCGCCTTCAACATTTCGAAGGAAACCACGACATCGGGTTTGATGGAGGCGTTGTCGAAACTATATGAAAAACCATCGGCCTCAAACAAGGTATTTCTTATGAAACGGTTATTTAATATGAAGATGTCAAAAGGTGGATCTGTTGCAGACCATTTAAATGATTTTAATACAATTACAAGTCAGTTAAGTTCTGTAGGGGTAAACTTTGATGATGAAAATAGAGCTCTGTTATTCTTGTGCTTGTTACCAGAAAGCTGGAATGGTTTGGTAATGGCCATTAGTAACTCCGTTTCTCGATCTAGTACTTTAAAGTTTAATGATGTTGTCGGTGCTATCCTTAGCAAGGAAATGCGACGGAAAAGCTCTGCTGAGACATCGAGAAATGCTTTGATTGCAGAGTCTAGAGGAAGAAAAATGGAAAGAGGAAAGAGCTCAGAATATTGCAGTAAATCAAGGAAAGGCAGATCCAAGTCCAGATTGGGGATTGTGTGCTGGAAATGTGGAAAGAAAGGACACCTAAAGAAAGACTGTAGATCTCGGAAGGGAAAAGAAGGAGATGCACAGCAAGAAAACAATCATGAAGCAAATGTGACAGGTGAGGTGTTACAAGATGCTTTGATTCTTTCTTTCGAAAATATTATTGATTCCTGGGTGGTAGATTCAGGGGCCTCATTCCATGCCACACTTGATAAGAAATACTTTCATGACTATGTTCAAGGAGATTTTGGACAAGTTCATCTGGGTGATGATAAACCTTGTAAAATTGTTGGAATGGGTAAGGTTCTTGTAAAACAGTAGAATGGAAACCAATGGCTACTATAGGAGGTAAGGCATGTTCCAGATCTAAAGAAAAATCTGATTTCAGCAAGGCAGTTAGGCAGTGAAGGTTGTGTGACAACTTTCACAGATAAAGCTTGGAAGGTCACCAAAGGAGCCCTGGTAATAGAAAAAGGCGAAAAGGTTGGTACATTGTATTTATGCAATGGTATTTCTAACTCTGTTAATGCTTTGACTTCCAAAGGAGCAGATGCAGCATTATGGCATCATAGCCTCGGACACATGAGTGAAAAAGGGATGAAGATTCTTCACTCAAGGAATTTGTTGCCAGGTTTGAAGAATGTTGATTTGGACTTCTGTGAGAACTGCATTTATGGAAAACAGAAGAGAGTCATATTTCTCAGAGTTGGGAAAGAAAAGAAGAGCGAAAAATTAGAGCTTGTGCATACAGATGTATGGGGACCTGCTCAGGTATCATCTCTTGGTGGCTCTCATTATTATGTTACCTTTATTGATGATGCAACTAGAAAAACTTGGATTTATTGTATTAAGAATAAATCTGATGTATTTGATACTTTCAAGAAATGGAAAGCTTTGGTTGAGATTGAGACAGGAAAGAAATTGAAGTGTCTTAGATCAGACAATGGAGGTGAATATTGCAGCAAAGAGTTTGATAGGTACTGTTCAGAGCATGGAATTCGCAGAGAGAAGACAGTTCCAAGAACACCACAAGAAAATGGTGTGTCAGAAAGGATTAACAGAACAATCATGGAGCGTGCAAGGTGCATGAGATTGCATGCAGGATTGCCTTTACAGTTTTGGGCAGATGTTGTAGATACTGTTGTTTATCTAATAAATAGAGGGCCTTCAAGTTCCTTGGATGGTGGTGTTCCAGAGGAAGCATGGACAGGTAAAAAGGTAAACTACTCTATTTTAAAGCCTTTTGGTTGTGAGGCCTTTGTTCATATTGATAAAGAAAATAGAACAAAGCTTGAGGCAAAGTCAAAGAAATGTACCTTTATTGGATATGGTGTTAATGATTTTGGTTATCGCTTATATGATTATGAAAATCACAAAATCATTAGGAGTAGAGATGTAATATTCAATGAAAAGGTCTTGTATAAGAATCAGTTGCAGGAAAAGAAGAAAGAAAATGAAAACAAGGAATATGCAGTTCTTGATGAAATCACTGAAAAGGTAAAGGTGCCTGAAAATAATAATAATCAACAACCACAACAACAGCAACCACCAGAGCAACAACAGGCACCCCAAACACCTGAAAGTGGTGTTAGAAGATCTACCAGGATAAGTAGACCCCCTGAACGATATTCTCCTTCATTATATTATTTATTGTTGACTGATTCCAGTGAACCCGAATGTTATGAAGAAGTAATGCAGGTTGAAAGAAGGAAGAAGTGGGAGGTAGCCATGAAAGAAGAGATGAACTCCTTAATGCATAACCAGACTTGGAATTTAGTCAGGTTGCCTGCAGGAAAAACTACATTGAAGAATAAATGGGTTTACAAGCTGAAGGAAGAAGATGGAGGAAAACAAAGGTACAAAGCTAGACTTGTGGTGAAGGGGTTTGCACAGAAGAAAGGTATTGATTTTGATGAAATATTTTCTCCTGTTGTTAAAATGACTTCAATCAGAACTATTTTAAGTCTTGTAGCAGCTGAAGATTTGCATCTTGAGAAGTTAGATGTAAAGACAACCTTTCTCCATGGGGATTTGGAGGAAGAGATATATATGCAGCAGCCACAAGGATATGAGGTGAAAGGGAAGGAGAAACTAGTGTGCAGGTTGAAGAAGAGCTTGTGTGGCTTAAGACAGGCTCCAAGGCAGTGGTATCTAAAATTTGACAAGTTTATGTCTGAACAAGGTTATACTAGATGTCACTCTGATCATTATGTTTATCTAAAAAAGCAAAATGATGGTAGCTATATTATATTGTTATTGTATGTAGATGATATGCTTGTTGCAGGATCTAACATGCAGGAAATAAATGTGCTCAAAAGAAAATTGACAAATTCATTTGCAATGAAGGATTTAGGAGCTGCAAAACAAATCCTTGGTATGAGAATAACTAGAGACAGGAAAAATCGTAAATTAACATTGTCTCAGAATGAGTACATACAAAAGGTGTTGAAAAGATTTAATATGCAAAATGCAAAACCAGTTAGTACACCTTTTGCTAGCCATTTCAAACTTAGCAAGGAAATGTGCCCAAAGACCCAAGAAGACATGGATTATATGTCTAAAGTTCCATATGCATCAGTATTTAGAAGCTTAATGTATGCAATGGTCTGCACAAGGCCTGATATTGCACATGCAGTGGGAGTTGTAAGCAGGTACATGAACAATCCAGGAAAGGAACATGGATGGCAGTGAAATGGATTCTCAGATATTTGAAAGGTACCACAAATCAAGCATTATGCTTTGGTGGTTCAAACATATCCCTACAAGGATATGTTGATGCAGATATGGCAGGTGATAGAGATAATAGGAGGAGCACTACAGGATATGTATTTACTGTTGGTGGAACAGTTGTCAGTTGGGTTTCAAAAATCCAAATTGTTGTTGCACTTTCAACAACAGAAGCAGAGTATGTTGCTGCTACAAAGGCTAGTAAAGAAATGATTTGGTTACAAAGGTTTATGGGTAAATTGGGTAAGGAGCATGATATGGGCACGTTATACAGTGATATTCAAAGTGCCATTCATCTTGCAAAGAACTCAGCATTTCATTCCAGGACTAAACACATACAGCTGAAGTACCATTTCATACGATCAGTGTTGGAAGATGGAGAGTTGAAGCTGGAAAAGATACACACTAGCCAGAACCCTGCAGATATGCTAACAAAAGTTGTAACCAGGGAGAAACTGAGAACATGCTCAGTCTCAATTGGTCTTCAAGGATGACGATGAAGATGAAAAACAGCCAGGTCCAAAGAGGAGTCATTGTCCAGCAAATGAAGCAGCAGTGGAGTTGCTACAATCATTCTCCAAGTGGTAGATTGTTGTGTGTGGAGCATGATTGTTCAAAGGTCTTTGTTTCAATCAGATGTATACCCCAGGAAGTCTTGTACACCCCTCCACGTGGGGGGGTGCGGGGGGGACTTGCAGAGCCCCCAAAGCTAAAAACGAATGTAAAATTGCCTTGTAAAAGTATAGTAATTTCGAGTCAATATGGGTCGTTCATTAGGCAGATGATCTGACGGTAGAACTTATGTTTAGTTTAGGGTTTTTTGCCCTAGAAGGCAACCCCTCTCTTTGCATGAGGGTATTGTATTTGAGGCTGTGAAATAGATGTGTATTCTGAGAGCGAGAAACAGAGAGGTGAGACTGTGAGAGAAAACAGAGGATATTACAGCGATTTTGTTGTAGGTTGTGTCTCTTCATTTTGCTGGATAATAGAAAAGGAAGGACTGGCTGTTCGGGGTGGACGTAGCCCAAACTGGGTGAACCACGTATATCTGTGTCTCTCTTGTTTTGTGTGTTTTTTGTGTTTATATTTCTGCAATATTTTATGTGTTCCATTGCTCCATAATATATTTAATATTCTAACAGTAATGGTGAATAGAACCTCTTGGTCAGGGGAAATCATGGCTATTTGACTGGGGACATAGAAAGCTTGGAAGAAATGGATGATCTCTGGGAATAGGTGTACCTGTGGGAACAAGTACTTAGGAAAATTTGACTCCCATAGGTGAATGTCATCATTCTAGTTTAAAAACTTGTTTTTACTCCAATAGTGGAGTTTCATTAGGTGGCTAGGGGAAGCAGTATCTTTAATTTGAAACTCTCTGTCAGCCAATGGGAAGTGGTCAATATCTAGGTGAGGAGTTTGTAGAGGTCTTACATCCAGAGAGCTTTGGGAAGCCATAATTTGGTTTTCTCAATGGAATTACTCTTTCTGTGGCTTTAGGAGTAAGGTCAGAAGGTCTAGAATAATGGGGAGGGTAATTACAGTGCATAGAATAGGGTTTTTGGACACACAGTAAGTTTTTCTTCAATTTAGCAAGGTTTTTTTAATCAATTTAATCAACTAATCCTTTAATAATTACTATGCATAGCTCAAATTTATAGGTTCGTTATGGTTCTTTCAAGAATACCTAGAAATTTGTGATCTCATGCGTAGACAGGGTTCTGTGCTGGCAGCAGAGGCTTCTAAGGCTTCAATTGTCAATTTGTTGCTTCAATTTGGTGTCTGCAGCGTCTTCGGGTGGTGAAAGGTGGTTAAATTGGTTGCACGAAGGTTCAAGGTATCAGAATTGGTTAACAAAGGTTTGCAGTGAAAATGAGCAAAAAGAGCAAAATAGGTATTTTTCGGCCTTTTAACCAATAACAGTTAGATTTCGGTGCCAGGTTTAGTAAATGAATAGTGGGTAGTTTTTCTTTTACATGGCGAAGTGGTTTTTATCCATATTGCATCGCTTTTGGGTGGAGGGTGGTATTTTTCGTGAGCATGTGATATAACCTGGTGCCACCATGTAGGAAAACACTGCCCGACCAAGACCACAAATCTTGCATGCCTTTGGACCGTTAACTATGGGATTGTGAATCTACGCAATCTTGATATGCACCGTTGGATCTGGAGGTGGGAGATCGGAGGGATATCGCGTAGTGAAGTTGCATGGACGGAGTTGGAAAGTGGTTGGCGAGGCCCGGGGTTTAATTACAATGAATTGTAATTAATTAACAAATAATGATGGGATTTTTAATATAAGCAATGGGTTAATAAAGGTGGGGACCATTGGTTTATATGGCAGAGGGTTTTAACTATGAACCAAAGTTTGGTGAGTTAAAGGGTGTCAGGGATTTAACGTGGGGCATTATAAAGCAGGACTTTAGGAAATAACTTAGGATAAAGGGGTTTAGTGGGGTTTTAAGGGGAAAAGTGGAAATTAAATAAGGGGGGAATGTATATTTGTGATGGGAATAGGTTTCACACTTAGGGAAAGGGGTTTTGGGAAGGGAGAATGATTTTTTAAGGATAATGTCGAGGGAAATGTGTGAAACCAAGGGATAAAAGGTCAAAATGAGGGGAAAGGGTTTTTACAAGTAATGAAGGGATAATGAGGGGAAATTAATAAACTAAGTATGTGGGGGGTCTAGTGAGATGAGGGGAAATTAGTAAATAAGCTTTAGTGAATGTCCTTTCTCTTTTACAATTCCTCCTGCACATGAAACATAGGATTAATCATGATGAATGTGCTTTTCAATTACTGCACTTGCAAAACTTCTTCTACCTACCCTTTATTTACCCTAACATTTTCTCTGTATTCATTGGGTGCATTTGAGCTTTTTGACTGTTCATATCTTTTTCTTTGATAAGAAAACTATATAATTCTAACCTTATAACTTCCAATGGCTCAGATTAAACTGATGAGGTCATTATTATTACCTACCTAACTACTGATCTGCCAAGATTAAAAAGTTTGGCTAGATCTTTATTCTCTATCTATTAACATGCAATTTAAAGCATGAATGAATCAAGATTAAACTATTTGACCACATGGATTGTGGCATTTTTGACAAGCTTCACACAATATTATTTTGCAAAGTAAAGTAAAAGGAGTGGCATTTGAATTTGCACACTTTCATGATCTATTTTTGTCTCTTTTTGTGGGGTTCATATTTTTTACTTTTTTGATCTTTTTCTTTCTTTTAGTCCTCTGATTATTCTTTTAGGACATACCCTCTTTACATTTTTTAATTTTAATATGGGAAAACATTTTGTAGAAAGAAAAAGTATGTACAATATTACAAGACTTAACATAGTCAATTCAAAATTATGAATCCTATTATTATAGGACTTTATCATATGCTTCCAATGTTTTCCTTTATTTCTTGTTGCAGAGTCTTCCACAGAATTAGCCATTTTTCAATTACCAACTCCTCTTTTCATTCATTCAATATCGCAGCTGCTAGCCCATACATTCTTTAAATATTTGTATGTCCTTATCAGAGAGATTCCATATCACAACAATTCCATATAGGAATCTTCACAGTGGTGTAGAGTTCTAATATTCTAATCCTCTCATTACCCAAATCCTTTTGTTTATCCCTCACAGTGCTTCTCATCATAGGACTGCTAGTTGTGACCTACCACTTAACATTAATGTGTTAATCCTTTAGACTCTGCTGGGGGCAATTCTCACTTTGTTAACAGCTCTCTGCCCTTGACATGTTGAGCTTTTATGACCATGTGCCAACCCATTATCGGAAGCCCTCTATATGGGAACTTTTCAATAGTCCAATTGTTATAGAGTTCTGACATCTTCAATCCTCCGATTGCCAAGCTCCGATATGATGTCATCACCTCCACGTGGTGACTCCTTAGGGGTGACATGTGTCACTTGATTCTAGCCCATTAGCCTACCTAATAAGGTTAAATATTCCTAACATGTTTGTTGTTGTACTGCCATGTCACACTGATGCAAACTCCCACTATAGATTATTAGAGCCATTCATACATTGCCATGTGTCCTGCTAGAGGAGAAAGAAGAGGGCCCATCATCCTTAGTTTTGCACCAAAATCCTTTGTTATTCCTCTTATCAAAAACCTTGGAACTTTTAAAGGCTTTTTAACACTTATCAATATCACAAGTTTATGTGGTTCAGTCACTTGAAGAAGTTACAATACTCCAATCTTCAGGGTTCCAATTTCATCCAACCTTCGATTATCGATATCATTGATTACACTGATACATAGACATCCTGATCTCTAATTTTCGATACGATGATGTGTTGATCTCTGATATCCCAACCTTCTTAGGACTTCAAGTCCCTAAACTTTAGCAGGCCATAACTTCTTATCCATGACTCAATTTGTTGACTTTAGCATATTGTTGGAAAGCTTTTTCATAGAACTTTACAATGTAGAGAGTATGATATAGACTTTGAGTCCTTCCTCTTCTTTGAATGTAACTGCAAACTTCTCTTCCTATTGACTCTTTGGCCATTTGAACACCAACTACCATGATGATCATTTTATGTCTTCTTCAGTACCCTAATACTATGGTTATTCTCTACAAAAAGCCTGTAACTACCATGGAGTTCCATCTAGCTCATCATGGTAATCATCATTTTATGGCTTCCTTAGTAAGCCTTCTATCGTGATGATTTTCTACAAAGCATCTCAACAACCATGAGATTCCTTCCAAAAACCTAATCATCACATTGACCCTTGTCTAACATCAATTCCAACACTTACACAACCACCTATACACCATAAAATGTCCAACAATCTCCCCCTTTGGCATTGATGGAAACACCATAACCTCCCACTCAGGCTAGGCATGGTCTACTCTGATGCCACTCCGATTCCAATATTCTCCCCATTTGACATCAGTGACAAAGAATAATTCACAAGCTCTCCCCCTAAACCATGGCATCCTACTCTCCCTTTGAGTTCCACATGCTGAGTAGCTACTATAGAAATTCCAATCTGATTCCAATATTCTCCCCGTTTGACATCAGTGACAAAGAATAATTCACAAGCTCTCCCCCTAAACCATGGCATCCTACTCTCCCTTTGAGTTCCACATGCTGAGTAGCTACTATAGAAATTCCACTCCGATTCCAATATTCTCCCTGTTTGACATCAGTGACAAAGAATAATTCACAAGATCTCCCCCTAAACCATGGCATCCTACTCTCCCTTTGAGTTCCACATGCTGAGTAGCTACTATAGAAATTCCCACTGTAGATCAACAGATTATGCAATATACTAAAGCAAAATACAAGATCTACTTCTACAACAAACTTGTGGAAGCTTATTCAAATATGAGCAAAGATCAAATAGAACACATATAATAGATGAAGAGAAATCAATCACACATGAGCACAAAAGAATAACCTAGGGAAAGCCTTAGCCTAAAACCCCAATCTCTGTATTATCATACAAGTGGAAATATGTTTAGATTACAAAAAGAATCAGCTCACAAGTTATCCTGCTCTCTCTGCAATCAAACAAATACAGTTTACAGACTCAATAGACACAAGATATGCCTTCCCTCAGCCCTCCAAGCCTCCTATTTCCTTGCGCAATTTTCCTTGGGGTCCAATGATGCCACCTGTGTGAATTACCCTCATCACACACTCACTAAACTGAAGAAGCAACTATGCAGTTTCTAAGGAATGAATTCCTTCTGCATGCAAGAGATATTCACAATGGAATATTCCTACAACTTATAGTACACTTTCCCATCATCTGATCTCAACTGGGTCTCTCTTTGAACTGACATTCATGAGTTATTTATGAGAGAATATCCAGTTATCTAAAGTGCAGAAGTTCAATGCATGCATGCATTAACTAACTTAACTCACAATTAGTTAAACAAACTATTTGAACTAATCTAATTGGACTTAACTCACTTAACTGAGCTAACTAATTACAACTCATTCTTATCTCTTTAACTGAGGGATAAATTCCTCAATCAATGGGATAATTATTGCATGTCCCCACATAGACTTCATGTTTGATTTTCTACAACTAATTAACTCAAGATGAATTAATTAATTATTTTACAAACAGCTATTAAGATTAATTTCAAATTTTACTTCTCTATTTTAGTTCAAGGACTAACTAAAATAGGAAGGTATCCCAAAATGCTATTTATGGCATTGCTATTTTTAGCACTTCTATATTTAGCATTTCTCGTTGCCATTTTCAACACTCCCTCTCAACAAGAAGGGATTATCAGTAACCCCAATCTTGTCTATGTGTAACTCAAACTTGCATTTTGATAATTCCTTAGTCAAAATATTTGCATCATGATCCTCTTGACCACACAGTCTTGAAGATGGTGATACCGGATATCAATGTGCTTGGACCTGCCATGAAAAACTGGATTCTTAGAGAGTTTGATACAACTCTGATTCTCGCAGTAGATCACAGTTGGATCCATCCTCTAACCAAACAATCCCACTAGAATCTTCCACATTCAAATGGCCTCACATGTAGCCTAACTAGCAGCTCTGCTAAGCTAAGTGCAACTGACCTCTGTTTCCTATTGCACTAGGAAACTGCAGCTAAACCAAGGCTGAAGATTCCTTTAGAAGTGCTATTCCAGTCAGATAGACTCCCTGCCCAATTGGCATATGTGAAGCCATGAAGCTTCACTCCCTCTGTTCATCTCTACCACAATGAAAGTTGAGATGTGCCTCTGAGGTATCTCAGCACATGCTTTGTTGCCTTCCAAAATAGCTTGGTAGGCTGAGCCATAGCTTGACTCAGCTAGTTCACTGTAAAGCATAAGTCTAGTCATGTGTTCACTATATACATAAGTGAACCCACAAGCTGTCGATAAATAGTAGCAGCTACTATCTCACCTGAAGTAGCATCCTCCTTCCTCTAGTTCCCAGCTAGAGGAGTCCGCATGGGCTTGCACTTGTCCATGTGAAAGCGCCTAAGTATCTCATTGGCATACTTGCCTTGTGTTGGGTAGGAGAAGCTCCGCGTAATGATTTTGGGGCTCAAAGCCAGAAATTTTGGGTAGAGATAGGGTAAAGAGTCCGTGGGATGCACATAGCGCGAAGTGTAATGAGTCAAGTCAAAGGGTTGTCTGCTCAAAAATGATGTAAAGTGAGTCGGCCTGCCCATGGTCCATAGACCATGGAAATGTATAAATAGAGCAAGGCCTTATAGTTAGGAAGTAGTTAGCTTTGTGCATTCCTAATCTGAATTGTAATGGGTTTGTGAGTCAAGAAGTTTTGGAGCATTTGTAAGTCCAAGTTAAGGGTGTTGATGGGTAGGTAGAGGCTCTGCAGCTGTGTGCACAGAGGCCTAGTAGAGTCCGCAGCTGTGTGCACAGGCCCCTGCAGCTGAGTGCGCGGGGTAGATCTAGTTGTAGTGGCAAAAGAGTTGAATGAAGATAAGTTGGTTCTAAACTATTGTATTTGTAATCTGAAATATTGTGGATCTGGTTAATTTATGGTTTATATTTCTGTTAAAACTATATGCTTATGATTATGTTATGGGTTTATGCAAATCTGTATCGCTTTTGAATGTGCGCACTAGTTATCTTTATTAAATGTTTGCTTAAAGACCGTAATAAGTAGATCTGATCTATAATAACTCATTAAGTAATAAGCATTAAGGAATAGCCCTGTTTCGGATCTGTGCGGAAGTAGAGTAGCGCGAAGCCACAAGACAACGCCCGAACCCTCCAGACCACATCAAGATATCCCAAGGGTGTGGAAACCTGGTTCCAGCACCCTCCCCTGCTACCTCAAGTGGGACCTCAGTCAGCACTCTGCGGGCCGTTGCCAAAAGGGCCAGTAGCGACGGGATTTGTTTGGCTAAATAACTCTTCCGAACTTGGGTCAGGCCCATATAAGCCAACAAATGGTTCCGTTGTTGGGACTAGGATCTGCCTAAGGGATGTCTGATGTCAGAACACTGGAACCCTACAAAGAAAGAACTTGAAGATTGGTTGGATCAGAAACTTCACCAGTTTGTGGTTTAGGAAAATAGAAACCCGCAGATATCGGAGGAAGATTGGTTGGACCACTACATACACACAGATATCCACAAGATCTTCTTCGCGACATTTCCGATAGAATTGTACAAGTGGATCGCGAGGTTATCTGACAATGTGGGAAGGTGCAAACTAGATCAACCTATTGTGTGGACTCCAGAACTAGTGCGTAGGCTAGAAGCTACTGAAGATAAAATTGCACGCGTAGTAGATCACTGGTTGGATCGGGTAATAGGAGGGTTTATCACTGAGTTCGTGATAGACACAACCATGAGTTATAGTGAAGAAGAAAGGCGATTCCTCCAAGGACAGTGGGGTAATTATATCAAATCGTTGAATACTTGGATTAAAATGTTGTTGTGTGAAAAACAGATTATGTGCATTTATTGATGTCTAGCGTAATGCGGAGTGGAAGAGGTTACCGAGGAACCGAAGGGTTAGAGAGCAGTCCTCTAATTTCTATTTCATGGGAGAATGAGGAGGAACTCGCGAGGTTCTCTCCAAGAAGTGAAATTTGGTTGATTAATGGGTTCTTTCCACTGATACCACCTCCGTCCACACCACCACCTGCTTCACCGACATCGAATCCATCTACACTGACCCGACCCCCACCTGCACCACCACCAAAAGTTGGGATGGCAAGTGCAGTCAAGCTGATAATATTTAAAGGTGTAGGAAATGAGGAACCAGGTTAGTTATGGTTTGTGGTAAGGGCTGTATGGGAAGCTTAAGGCATACCAGATGATAACATAAAAAAGGCTACTCTAGTTAGCGCACTGTAGGACAGCGTGTTGACGTGGTATATAAAGTACACTAGCGATCATCTGAATGCAGGAATAGTGGCAATCCAGGATGCATTAAACAAGTAATTTGGTTGACCAAAATCAGAAGCACAGTCGGTTATTGGGTTCAAGGAGATTGCAATGTTGCCTAGTGAAACCCCGTGGGATCTGGATCAGAGATTGAAAAGCACCATCCGCGAGGCTAACATGACATTGACGGATTCACAACACTGCACATGGTTTGTGGCGTCATTGACACCACATCTGAGGACAACTCTATCACAAAAAAAGATCTCAACCCAAGCTGAGGCATTAGAAACAACAATGACGTTGCACGAAACTCCAATACAGGATCCAACGTTGGGAGTTCAACAAATCCACACGCAACTACAAAACCTGAGTTTAGAAATGTAAAGCTTGAAGCAAGAAAGGGTGTCTTGACCGGAGGCACGTACAGAGGTAGGATGCATTAAATGTAAAAGTCAAGGACATGACAAGGACCACTGCCCCATCTTCGCAAACTATCTGGTGAGGGGGGGGTAGATGCCATTAAAGCTAGAAGTACAAGCAGGGCCAAGTGTGACAGCTGTGCTCTGGTGCATGATTTGTCAAGTAGGTGGGAAATATGCAACAGACAACTGCCACCTATTGCAAAAGTATACCCAGACCCCACAGCAGCTGTATTGCAACTTCTGTAGATCAGTGGGTCACAAAGAGTGAACGTTTCGAAGTTACGACTTAATGATGGAAAGGACCCCAACCTACCAAGTGTAGACTGAAGTGCGAGGCTTCAACCCAGCCGTAGGGCCACGTGGGGGATTTCAAGGATACAACCAAGGAAGAGGAATGGGGCTTGGGTGAGGGTGTGGACAGCTGATCTGTTATAACTGTGGAGGGCCAGGACACTACGCTTGCGATTGCACTAACCCGACCAGGATCTCTTATCCATACTGTGAGCAGTTTGACCATGAAATGGTAGATTGTCCTACATTAATTGCCTAGATGCATGAAAAGGGAATGTTACGGCCCACCCCAACTCAAAATGTCCAAATGATGAGGTCGGAACCATGCGAGGAGGACCCTAGTATAAACATGGTATTAAGGAGGGGCACAACCAGAGGAGGTGATGCGCAGAAAGAGTTTGCAGAAGAAGTAAAGGGGTGTGATGCCCCTACAAGGGAACCTAACTTTGAGGTGGAACAAGGGAGGATGATTCCTAAGGAAGCTCAGAAGAGCTTCACGGAAGTCTCTACCCTAGGTAGGAGGGACCCAATTGAACTAGGAATGGATCCCTCCATGATTACTACCTTTTTAGTGACATGCATGAAGCTGTTGCATGATAGTGAAGCCGTTAAAGGACTACAAGAGCTTATCACTAAGTGCACATGGTCAGGTGAGCCACACGTAGTCCAGAAACTGGGACGACATGCTCTGCACACTGGACGGGAGATGTGAATGACAGCGCAAACTGGTGAGTATGAGATGGACCAGGTCATTATGGATTTAGGGTTGGATGTGAATATATTACCTAAGAAAACATGGGAATGCATGGGTAGGCCCGCACTACAATGGTCTCCGATTCAACTAAGGATGGCCAACCAACAAAAGATCTTACCGATGGGCCGACTGTAAGGGGTGATATTGAACATTGAAGGCGTAAGGATGCAGACTGACTTTGAGGTAATAGAAACTATTGATGATAGTAATCCCTACCCTGCATTGCTTGGAATCGATTGGGCCACGTACATGGATGGTGTCATCAACTTAAAAAGATAGAAAATGAGGTTCGAAAATAAGTCACTACGGGTAAGAGTTCCACTGGACCCAGCTGAAGGAGAGCGCTACACCGAACTGGTGCACAACGAGGACAGTGACAATGAACTGGACTACATCTACCAGATAATAGTGCAAGATTAGGATCGGTTGAATCCCACAGAGGATGGAAGAATCTCATGGGATCGCGATATTTCCTGCACCTCGGATTCGGATGAGGAGACTGAACGATGGTAGAACTGATTGCATGAAGTCACAACACTCAACTGTAATATGATGGATAGATCATTGGGACACGTTACCACTGAAGTATGACAACAGCCAACAGATAATGACTCCACAGATGAAGGGTAGTTCGTCAACCATGGCAATCCAATCGTAGCCCAGAAGTAGCTTGGTGCGTCGGAAGGAGTGCCGTGCGCACCAAGGGGGTGTGCATAGACGAGGCTGAGAAGTAAAAGGCGGTTCCAGGTACAGATTGAAGGATGGGCATGGCAGCCACAATGGAGCAGGTTGGTCATCCATCTACAATGAAGGGTATAGTTGTATGTTGCGTGACCACCGACCCACCCAATTATGTGTAAAACAAGGGTTCGCTGGGCCAGTAAGACCGTACGTAGAGCAGGGTATGCCAAGGGAACTCTATCCACAGCTGGACGGGCTAGTGCCCCTACAGTCTGACCTAGACACAAAGACTTGCATGAAGAGATTCAGTAGTTATGAGAAGTCATTCGGTGTGGAAAAATGAAACTTCGCAAGTTAGAAGAAACAGGGGCCAGACTACGAGAGAAAAGCATGAGGCTGGATGAAGAAATTGATAAGATAAAATTAGAAGTCACCCACAAGGGCCATGCGAAAGAGCTATTGAAGGGATTAGACATGGCTGGCTCTCCTACACTACTAGGACAAACTATGACCCTGTTAGCATGGTTACGACCGCACCCTAGGGCATAAGGAAGCACATACCACAATACAATGTCAGACTCAATGGAATGTGAATGGTGCCCACAGCCTGGGCTAATAAGGCCATGGAAGGCTCGCACGATTGGTGCAACCACCTGACTATCCGTAGGAGCCCTAGTCTCAGCACCCCACACAGTTGGAAGAGGCCGCGAGACTATAAAACGGGGTACGTGAAAGCTGCACGATGTGGTTGCAGTCTGCAAGACCGGTCACATACAGAGGACACATCCACGTACCAGGGGCTGCACTGCCACAGGGGACAGATGAAAGGTGACCATTGCAGGTACTCTTCATGATGAGATGTCCCATTTAAGACGAGGAGGAGTGGGTGATGGGAAATTAAGGCATAAGGGTAACCACCAAAATCGCATTAATGAGTAATGAAGGGGCCGAATGACCGACTTTGAATTGGAAATCATATATAGCCAACAAGTAAAGGGGTACAGAATCCAGCTTTATCATTCAATGAATAGGATGCCTTGGGTTCAAGCCGAGAGCAAGATGAATGAAAAACCAATAGAAGACATCTCGTGGTTTTAGGCATTACCCAAGGAATTCCGAGAGTCATACCTCAGGTCGATAATCCCTACCAAGGAGAGTCCACAGAATCCCATGCCACAAAAAACCGAACTCCCTAAATCACCTAGGACGCTGCGGACCAAGAAGGACCCCAGATACTAGAACCAGTAAAGAGGTCACTACAAAATCTGCGTTTTAGCAAGCTCACGATGGAAGAAAAGGGAAAAACTGTTACAATTGAAAGCGACGAGGAGGAAGAGGGCTCTCCAACATATGTTGAAGAAATAAACCCTAACGAGGATACTATCTAGCTAGTGCGACGAACCAAGTATGTGCCTCCAAGAAAAGGGAATGCTAAGGTCCCTACCAATTTGGATGAAGTCAATAATATACTCATCACCCCGTCTCTTCCAAAAGGGGTTCCAGTTGAAAACACGATGACCGACCGTATTTCAACAATGAAATTTGAAGACTGGGACCTTGCAAAGAGAGCAAAATTTCCCCATTCGGTGACTAGCGAGCTGATGGAGAAAAGTGTGGAGGGGACGGTTACGAAACTTCAGCAAAAGGAGTGGCTGAGAAAGGTGGAGAAAGCTAGGTTGCTCTATCTCTTGTCCATTCCCCACTTTCTCCAGCCACCTATCACAATGTTGGTCATTCGACAGTTGCTCTATTTGGTACATGATGGATTCTTATGGATCGGCAAACCCATCTGCATCATGGCCAAACTCGTTCATAGGATCTTGCAGCTTCCCTCTAAAGGAAGAGACCCCAGCGAAATTGTCGATAAGAGTGGCGATGTAACGATGACAGAAACCCTAAAAAATACATATAAGCTCGAGAAGGGGCAGTGAGGGTACATTATTGATAATATTTCAGATAAGGATGTCGACATTGCTACCCAGTTGCTGGTAGGGAAAGTGATGCAGAAATGTTGTGGCACTGAGGTTCCAGCGATAGCCATTGCACCCACTGAGGAATGCACAACCAGAGAACGGTTCAATTGGACGCAATTCCTTTGTCAAGAATTCCTGACCAATTGTAGGGAGGTCCAAGAGGAGGGAATGACCTTCCATTATGCGTGGTCATTGTTGTCCATCGTGATGGTTACCACTGACTTACCTGAAGACAGCCAATTTCCCTCCTTGGACTAAGATTGGTCAGAACCCACCAAATATGCATCACTATGGGTAACAGGGGACGCTATAAGAATCTGGGGCATCAAGATCTTCTGTATACTGATGGATGCGAATTTTCAAAAATGGATTAACAAGAAACCACATCTGTCCATCGAAATCTATGATAGTGTGAAGCACATTTCCGAGTTTAAAGCGGACATACACTTTGTCTACATCCGGGTGCGCAAGGACCCCGACCAGACATGGACCACACTCCTTTCCTTACCATTGATGAAGCTATTGATGGGGTCTTGGATACCTGGCCACCGGAATGGCATGGACTAGATACATTGGGGCACAATGAGGCTGCTATCTAGAAGCAGAAGGATGAAGCTAAGTGTGCAACACAACAAAAGAGGAATGAACAACATGCTGCGGAGGTTCGGGCGACCCAAGAGGCAGCACAGACTTCGACAGAAAAGGCACCAGTAGGAAGTGCTGCAACAACAAAGAAAAAAAGCTGTCGGAAGGTGCCCACAGAGATGGCCACAGAGAAAGGGACAGAAGGAACACCGTCAACCACCATGGGTGCGCCCTTAAAACGGTCGCCACTGACAGAATGGACAAAGTTGCAGAAGAAGGCCAAGGCATCCAAATGGGATGGAGAGCTGACCACCTTGACTGAGGGCCACCTAGGTGATATAAGGGACACAGTTCCCGAAATCACTCAGGAAGCCATCGATGAGGCTATGTTGGAGCAACAGATTGTGTTGGGGGAGCTCCGCGTGCAGATCCGAGAACTTGGGACACAGGAAATGCAGACAACAACCATTGCTACTCAGGGGGTTACAAGTTTGTCAGCCACTGAGTAGTTGCTCAAGGCCCAAATGGCTCATACTATCGTGATCCCAGTAGGAGCATTGATAACAGAAAATGCATACGATTGAGCTATGGTGGGATGGATTATGGGCCTTGGGTTAAATTTGGCTGCCCTCTCGCGTGAAAGCTTGTACCAGCTCCAAGACAGTGCCACACTGGATCTCCGCGCTAGGGAAGGATGAGGGGAACAAGTACTCAATGAATAGAGACTTAATATAGAACAACTGAGCCTCCAACAGGATGAAGTAGTTGCACAAAGTCAGCAAATGGAGCAACTTATAGGGGAAGCCTACTCGAGTGCCCCTAAGCTGGATATTGCAGTTGAGCTGTCTATTGGCACATGAATCCACAAGCTGGCCAGTGGGTTCCATAAAGGAAAGGAGAGGCCACGAGGATTCAGCTGGAGCTAAGTTTGCAAATCGCGGAATTGAAACTGTAGATGTAGCCTTCGACGCCACTAGAGGTCACTGAGCAGTGCAAAAGTATCATTACCTCTGGGTGGGAGACGATCACACGTTCCATGAAGGAATGCACCGACTTGTTGGCTCAGTCAATTGTTACGCTTACCTCACTCCAAGAAGATCCAACAGTACAGTAACTAGAAGCATAGGCAAGGGAGGTCCAGCAAGCCTATGATAATATCAAAGGGACCACGCAGACGGTTTCTATTACACAGTGCTTGGCCAAGATAAGGTAGGCCCAGGACTTGAAAATCCAAGCTGATGCTACCTTATAGAAGGAAGTGGTGATTAAAGCACGTCTCTAGCCATGGCTTGATGAGGAATTTTCAGTTTCGACCACCATCGAGCGCAAGGTGGCACACATGCAGGCAGAATATGCAACCAGGGAAATAGATGAGACAGAGACTGATGTGTCGGCAACACGCGTTGAACAGGTATAGCGGATGGCGGAAGAATTTGCTGCAAGTACAAGGGAAGCACAGAAGATGCTAACTGACCTCCACGTGAAGATTATCACACTAGCTGAGTGACTCGAGACGAGTCACAATGATTGTGTTGGGGCACTATTAGGTAACAGAAGCCCCACGTAATGGTTTTAGGGCTCAAAGCCCAAAACTTTGGGTAGAGATGGGGTAAAGATTCTACAGGATGCGCAGAGCGCGAAGTGTAATAAGTCAAGTCAAAGGGTTGTCCACCCAAAAATGATGTAAAGTGAGTCGGCCTGCCCATGGTCCACGGACCATGGAAATGTATAAATAGAGCAAGGCCCTATGGTTAGGAAGTAGTTAGCTTTGTGCATTCTTGATCTAAATTGTAATGGGTTTATGAGGCAAGAAGTTTTGGAGCGACTGTAACAGGCAAGAAGTTTTGGAGTGACTGTAAGTCCGAGTTAAGGGTGTTGATGGGTATGTAGAGGCTCTGCAGCTGTGTGCAGAGGCCTAGTAGAGTCCACAACTGTGTGCGCGAACCCCTGTAGCTGAGTGCACAGGGTAGATCTGATTATGGTGGCAGAAGAGTTGAATGAAGATAAGTTGGTTCCAAGCTATTGTATTTGGAATCTGAAATATTATGGATCTGGTTAATTTATGGTTGATATTTCTGTTGGATCTATATGCTTATGCTTATGTTATGGGTTTATGAAAATCTGTATCTCTTTTGAATGTGCGCACTGGTTATATTTATTAAATGTTTTCTTAAAGACTGTAACAAGTAGATCTGATCTATAATAACTCATTAAGTAATAAGTATTAAGATACAGCCCTATTTTGGATCTGCACGGAAGCAGAGTAGCACGAAGCCATAGAACAGCACGCGAACCCTCCAGACCACATCAAGACATCCCAAGGGTACGGAAACTTGGTTCCACCACCCTCCCCTACTACCTCTGGTAATACCTCAATCTGTACTCTGTGGGCTATTGCCGAAAGGGCCGATAGCAGTGGGATTTTCTTGGCTAAATAACTCTTCTGAATCTGGGTTGGGCCCATATAAGCCAACACCTTGAGACACAAATACTTCACCATCTTTTTGCCACACCTCCATGCCTAGAAAGTAGTGCATAAGACCCATCTCTTTCATTTTGATCTCTCTTGCAAGGTCCTCCTTGCAAGACTAGATCAGCTGATCATCACCTATCAAAATAAGATCATTGACATAAAGAACAATGATCAATGGATTACCTTCTACCATGATGTGGTAAAGGTTCGCATCTGCTTCAATCTTGGTGAAGCCCAACCCAGTGAAATAGCTGTCGATCCCAGTGTACCAAGCACAGGGTGCTTGCTTCAGCCCATACAAAGCCCTCTTGAGTTGGCACACATGCAACTCACAATCAGAGGTCTCGAAACCCTCTGGCTACTCAATGTACACCTCCTCCTCAATCTTCCCATTGAGGAATGTTGTCTTCACGTCCATCTAATGGATCTTCCAACCCATCTGAGCTGATAGTGCCAACATCAATCTGATAGATGAGTACCTTGCTACAGGAGAAAAGGTCTCATCATAGTCGATCCCTCAACTTGTGAGAATCCTTGGGCAACAAAACTTGCCTTATGTTTCTTAACACTGCCATCATCTACCTGCGTTACCTTGTAAAGCCATCTAGAACTCACCACTAACTTGTTCTAAGGTCTTGGGACAACATCCCACACACTTTTTTGAATGATAGAGTCATACTCCTCTACCATTGCATCAACCCAGACTGGTCGTTGCACTGCCTCCTCGAGTGAAGAAAGTTCAGACTCTACACACTCCCCAACCAGGGCCATGTACCCAGTGTACTGCTTGGGAATCCTCCTATGTCCGCGCTAAGAAGATGGTTGTCCCACATTCTCCTGCACATCCATCATCAACATGTCAGCTTCCCTTGAGCATTTCTGCCCATCTCTGGAAGTCTCAGCATGAGTGGACGTCTCCACTCCAAGATCCTCTACATGCGGCTGCTCTGCATCAATTTGAGGCTCCTCCTCCTTAGTAACTGAAAGTTCCTCCTCTGCATGAGCCCCCTCTCAAGTGATACTTACATGGATTTCTGCTCGTTGAACTTTAGATCCCTGCATACCACTGTTCTCTGACTGGTAGCCAGGTAAACTCGATAGTTGTTGGGTGTATCAGTGTACCCCACAAGTATTCCCAATTTAGCTGTTGGATCTAGCTGCTTCCGGGCATCTTTGGTCACATGATAGTAAACTGATGATCTAAAGATTCATAAGTGACTCACATCTGGTTGCTTCTCGGGAAAGGCCTCCATAGGTGTCTTCATTCCCAGTATATGGTGCGAGCTTTTGTTCTGCAAGTATACTGCTCTATTGCATGCCTTAGCCCACAAATGCAGTGGTAGGCTTTAGTCATGCAACATCGCTCGAGCTGCTCCCACAATTGATATGTTCTTCCTTTAGGCCACCCCATTCTGCTACAGGTTATGGGGTGCCATTAACTCCCATTTAATTCCTTCTACAGTGCAGAAGTCCTTAAACTGTTGGGAGAAATACTCTCCATCTGATCCGACCAAAATCATTCCCAATCTAGCATTTTTTCTTTTCCATTAACCGAGTCTTGGTAGCTCTCCCAGCTCTTAGGAAGAATGAGGAGTGCAAGACTCACCATGTCATTATCGGCTGTTGTGATCCCTACACTTCCAAGCTCATCCCTACAGGTGGTGAGCTTGTTCAGATATGTAGAGATCGTGTCGCCATTTTCACACTTGATTTTCCAAAGCTTTTGTTTTAGCGCCAACTTCCTCTGATTGTTGTTGTTTTGATATAGATCTTTCAATGTTTTCCCCATCGAAAACAATGTCTCCTTCCCATGGAAGCTCAAGACAATGTGATCTCGAACTCCCTCCAGGACGATTCTCCTCGCTCTATCCACACATTTCTTCCATTCCGCCAATTCTGTAGCATTAGCTGCTGCTGACTTGGGGACTTCTTTATCAATGAAGTCCTTTAGATTGTTTTCCTCTAATACTACTTCCATGTGATCCTTTTAGGCTATATAATTCGAGCTACCATCATGGGCATACTCGAATCTTAAACCGTTGAACACCATTGGTGAAATTGAGATGTGATAAGAACTCGATTTCTATATTCAGGAACCTCAAACTTTGAAATTCTCCCTTATTGTATATTGTTCTTCGCTTTGATCACCTTTGCTCCGATACCATGTAGATATTCCTACTGTAGATCAATAGATTATGCAATATACTAAAGCAAAATACAAGATCTACTTCTACAACAAACTTGTGGAAGCTTAATCGAATATGAGCAAGATCAAATAGAACACATATAACAAATGAAGAGAATTCGATCACACATGAACATAGAAGGATAACCCGAGGAAAACCTTAGCCTAAAACCCCAATCTCTATATTATCATACAAGTGGAAATATGTTCAAATTACAAAAAGAATCAACTCACAAGCTATCATTCTCTCTCTGCAATCGAACAAATACAGCTCACTGAATAAATAGACACAAGATATACCTGCCCTCGGCTCTCTAAGCCTCCTATTTCCTTGTGTAGTTTTCCTTGGGGTACAGTGATGCCACCTATGTGCATTGACCTCATCACACACTCACTAAATTGAAGAAGTAACTACGCAATCTCTAAGGAATGAATTCCTTCTACATGCAAGAGATATTCACAATGGAATATTCCTGCAACTGATAGTACACTTTACCATCATTTGATCTCAGTTGGGTCTCTGTCTAAACTAACATGCATGAGTTATTTTTGAGAGAATATTCAGTTATTTGAAGTGCCGTAGTTACATGCATGCATGCATTAACTAACTGAACTCACAATTAGTTCAACAAACTATTTGAACTAATCTAACTGGACTTAACTCAGTTGACTGAGCTAACTAATTACAACTCAATGATACAACTCATCCTTATCTCTTTAACTGAGGGATAAATTCCTCAATCAATGGGATAATTGTTGCATGTCCCCACATAGACTTCATGTTTGATTTTCTACAACTAGTTAACTCAATATGAATTAATTAATTATTTCACGAACAGCTACTAAGATCAAATTCGAATTTTACTTCTCTATTTTAGTTCAAGGACTAACTAAAATAGGAAGGTATCTTGAAATGCTATTTATTGCAGTGCTATTTTTAACACTTCTATATTTATAATTTCAAGTTGCTATTTTCAACAGCTACCACCACCTACCAAAATCAAGTCATTTGGAGGGAGAATTCACAACTCCTATCTTCTTCTTAAGACACTCAAGTGTTTCCCTTGCCAATGGGTTGATAAAGATATCTACCAGTTTCTATTTCATGGGTACATATTCAAGTTTGAGAATGTTGGTTGTGACCTATTCCTTCAAGAAATGATACTTGATAGAAATATGCTTAGTCTTTTAATGCATTACTAGATTTTTAGAAATGTTGATGGCACTTGTGCTATCACACATTATTGGAATGGGATCAAACAACTCTACATGTATATATTTCAAGGTTTTCTTCATCCATAATATCTGTGTACAATAGGTAGCCGCGGAAATATGCTCTTCTTCAGTAGTCAACAGAGAGACAAAGCTTTGTTTCTTACTAACCCATGACACCAAGAATTCACCCAGGAAGAAAGCTGCACTAGAAGTACTCATCCTATCATCAAGGCTTCTAGCCCAATATGCATCCATTTAGGATTTCAACTTGAAATATTCACTCTTAGCATACCACAGTCCATACTCTGTTGTACCTTGAAGATATTTGAAGATCCTCTTGACAACAACAACATGACTTTCTCATGGAAAAGCCTAAAATATGGCCACAATCCCCACTTCTTGCATGATGTTTGGCCTTGAAGCTATCAAATACAGTAAGATTCTAATCATTTTCCTATATTCAGTTTGATTTATTAGTAGTGTTCCATCTTCCTTTCACAATTTGCAGCCTGTAGTCATGGGTGTGCTAATTGGTTTGCAATTTTCCATTCCAAATTTCTTCAGGGTTTCCTTGAGATATTTGGATTGGGATATAAACACTCCTTGTGGAGACTGAGTAATTTTCAGACCTAGAAAGAATGAATGTTATCCAATCATGGACATTTCAAACTCTGTTTGCATACAATTTGCAAATTGAATCCCCAACTATTCCACATCACTGCCAAATATTATATCATCCACATACACAACCACTATTAGTAGATGGTCGCCTTCAATTTTTACATATATATCGTTGTCAATTGCGCCTTTCTTAAACCCTTGTTGCTGAAGATACCTATCCAACCTTTCATAAGAAAGATCTGGGGGCCCGTTTTAAACCATACAGGGCCTTCTTTAGTTTCCATACAAGCCCTTCATTGGAGGAGAGCAGAATCCTTCTGGCTACTCAATGTCAACCTCCTCTTCTAAATCTCCATTGAGAAAGAAAAATTTCACATCCATCTGATATGCCCTGATATATTAATGGATGGAAAAAGAAATAAAGATTATTATAACTTTGAGTCAACCTACTGGTGCAAAGGTTTCTTTGAAATCTGCCCCTTATATTTGGGCATATGATCCAAGTGGATATTGGTGGCCACCTACCTATTCAACTTAGATCCCCACCATTGTTTCTTTCATTTTTTTAGTTTCCTTATTTGTAACTCAATTTACTATTTTTAGCAGTTTTTTGGGTCCTGAACTTCCGGAGTCATTTTGAGGCCCTAAAAGACCTTTTTTTTGCGAAAACTAGGAGCAACATGGGTCATATATCAATTTTGCTCACTCAAAAGTTGTATTTCTCGGATATATCTTTGTAACGATGTATTGTGTGCATCAAACAGAGATCATATGCCAAAGTTACGACCCCAAGAAGTTGATGTACCAATTTACCCAAACAGGACCCATAGTTTGGCGCTTCATCTCCTAGGGTTATGTTTTTGGATGTTTAGGGTTTTCCATTATTTCTAAAAAATAAATAGGCCTTTGAGCCTCATTGTAACATAGTTCAAAGGCATGTAGCCACCACATCTCTTCTCAGAGATAAGCTACCATCGCCCGAGCTAGTCTTATTTCTATTCTGTCTATAAGCATATTTCACCGTTTGATAGTAATGAAATGAAGTGTTATTTCTACTGCATCTTTGTATTTATGGTTATATCTATAATAATTTATGTTCCTGTTTAAATCTGGATTAGTGGTATTAAAGCGAACTGCTCTTTCTATGTTTTTCTTTGTGTTAGCCTCCTGCTGCAGCAGGTTAATCATCTTTCATGATCGACAGTTTTACATGCCAAATATGTCGTGTTATGCATGCTGCAATGCTCCATATTTGCTACAGATGGCCAAAAAGTATCCATAAGAGTAGGCTGGTCTAAAGGCCCCTGCTGTGTTCCAGTTTTGATAAAGCAATCCATTTTTGCTTTGAGGCAGTTTTTCAGTTGGAGGTACTCAGGCTGGACTTCACTAACATCTCTTTTTCTCATCACCCTTATTATATAGCTCCCTATTTGTTTTTCCCTTCCCCTATTAAAATCATGTATATAAATCCCCCTATGTAAATACCCCTCCCTGGCAATATAGCCATATTTTCTACTAAGTCCGGGAAATCTCAGTCCATCTGGGACTGTTTTTAGCCCATCCGAGTCATTGAGGAGCTAGTTCGACATCTGGTCAGCTAGTAACCTCTCCCTTAAACCCAAAAACCCCCAAAAACCCATGTTTTCACCTTCCCCCTTGTAAAAATTCACCCCACCGCTGTAAAAAACCCCTTAAACCCATTTCCCGAAGACCTTACCCATCCGCTGCGCATATTAAATCTGGAATATTCTCGCGAATATTCCCGCCCGTTAACCCCATGTCCCTTCACATCCGCCGCCAGCCGTCCGATCCACAGCGCCGCAGATCAACGGCTGGCGGGTATCCTTATCCCCGACGCGCCCGACCTTTAACGTCCAGGAGTTCGGCGGTTTTGCCGCCGTACTCCCACCACGTGTCAAGCGCCGGGCAGTGGCGGTGTTATCACTTGGAACTATAGTTCATGTATATAAGGTTGTCCATAAGTTTTATATAAAGTCTTGAAGTCTTGTGAATAGGTTTATTAGTATATGTCAATTTGAAATTTGAAATTCAAGAGCTATTGATGTGAATTCGTGTAAAGGAAAAATCATTAGACACCCTCCATCATTGTTAGTTAAAGCATGTCATGTCATTGGTACTTTGCGCAGTTTCGCAGCGCGGGTTTGATGTCTTTGGTACTTGCGCAGTTTCGCAGCGCAGGTTTGATTGGTCAGTTTAGCTGCGAAATGATGTTTTCGTGTTTTCGCAGCGCTCTGTTTGTCAGCGATTTCATAGCGCATCCTGTTAAATTTGAACTGCCCGCGCTACGAAATCGGGGTTTCAGAGTTTTTTTGCAGCGCTTTTTCTCTGAATGTCAAATCCGTGAGTAGTGAGTCATAAGTCCGTTCATGATTGTCACTTCACACCCTCTCCATGTCATGATAAGCCATTATTTCGCCATAAGGTCCGAAGTCATGTATTTGAGTGTTAGTTTAGGGGATGTTATAAGAGGTGGTCATTTCATAATGAGTTCTTCATATCATATGAACGTGTTTGCTATATGAAAAGCCCAAGCTCTTATTTAAACGGACTACTGCAAGCGAGCCTGCTCTCCAAAGCCGAAGTTTGTTTTCGTGCTACAAGCCACCATTAGTTTCTTGTGTAAAAATATTCAAAGCAGCATGGAAAGAAAGGAACACCGATCTGGTAAATGTGTGAGGACAGAGCCGGAGGGGTTAGATGTTACTCTCAGGGATGAAGAGGTAGCAAAGGCCTTTCGAAGTGCTGGCTGCTGGCGGTGTTGCGAAAAATTGAAGGGAGGACATGCAGAAGTGACCAAGGCTTTCGCATTAAACTTCACTGGACTGAATTCGAAGGTGGCCATGTTGGAGTTTCCGGTGTCCCCTGAAGTTATTTCCACTATCACAGAAATCTCGAGTGGTGGCCAAGAATGGTTCAAAAACTTCAAGTTCGAAATGGGTCCCTGCAAAGAGTTTTTGAAGGCACCTTATGCAGATGAAGATCTCACCAAAGCAGTCCCAAGGAGTTATCTAAAAGAGAATTATGCTCTGCTATTGACATGTATCCAGAAGTACCTGACATGTGAGGGTAGGTACAATAAAGTTTACTCCTACCACTTCAAACTTCTGTTACACTTCACAGGTAAGGTTTCAATAGACATACCTTTCTATTTGTTTAGGAGTATTAGCAAAATGTGTGATAAGATTCAGTTAAAGAAAGATGTTTGTGAAACATCCCTTTTTCATCATGGTCTAGTAAAATTGCTGGTGTTGGATAGTTTACAAAAAATTGGTAAAGATTGGGATTCATTTGTGTTTATGGCCGGTTTCCCAAGAAAAACAGGCCTCACTCCATTACCTGTGAGAGAAAGAGAAGAAAGGAGTGAGGAACCTACTTTGGCTGAACTTAGAAGAGAAGTGAAAGACCATAAGAAGCCTAAAATTAAAGCAAAGAAGTCAGAGAGGTCTGTGGCAGCTAAAGAGACACCTGAAGCATCAATGAAGAAAACTCCCAAGCCAGCAGTTAAAGAAACACCTGAAGCATCAGTAGATAAAACTCCTAAGTCATCTAGAGTATCTGAAAAGGAAACCCCTAAGTCATCACCTAAGGAAACACCTCAGTCATCAAAGCAGAAGACTCACAAAAGGAAAGATGAAACTAAATCCATTGAAGTTGAAAGGGTTTCAAGGGTGAGAACTAGAGGCCAACTAAGCAAGGAGAAAGGAAAGTTAGTCCCTGTGGAAGAAAGTCCTATTTCTAAGGGTAGTTTAAATGACTTACTTGAAGCCATTGAACTAGAGCAAGATCATCCAATTCAAATTGAACCACTAGAACTTGAGCAAGATCAATTGGTGCCACCAATGCATATTGATCTAACTCAGTCCTCACCTGAAAGTTCTAAAAAATCAAAGGCTTCTAAAAGGTTAAAGTTTGAAGAGCCAAGTGAAGAATATGCCTTTAAACCACGCAGACCAGTGACAAGAAGGCAAATTAAAGAAGTGGAGAAAGCTCAGAAAGAGAAAGCACCTTTAGAAATGCCTAGGACAGAGGCACTTGAAGTTTTCTCTGAAATAGTTCAAGCAGCCAAAAGCAAGAGCAAGGATAATAAGGTTATTATCAGTCAAAGTGGAAGTGTTATTGCTATTAAGAAACAAGCTGGAGCAACAAAGGAAAGAATACCTCAGATTGAAAATGTTTTTAAGGAAAAGGCAGTGAGATATACAAGTTATAAAAAGGCTGTAATGAAAGGCAGAACAAGTTTGATTAGCCAAGCTGACTCAGTATCTGATGCATATGTGTGGACAGTGCCAGCTCTGAAGCAGGCAAAAATCATGAAACAAATGAATACAAGTTTAAGAGCAGAAAATAAGATGTTAAAGGAAGAAGTCAGCAGCTTGAAAGGGAAGCTAGGCAAACTAGCTAAATGATCCAAGGAGAAATTTGCTTTCCAAATTTTGGTATATTTTGGCTGTCATCATTTAAAACTTTTTGATACTTTTTGATGTCCTTACACCTGTGTAGAATGGCTGAAGAAATCACAGAGTTAAGTTATTGTTGCTTTAAGGTTCATATGCTTAGTTTTGATGACCTACAGCAGTTTCGTAGCGCGCTACGAAACTGCTGTAGATGACTGTTTATGTTGAAAACTTGAGTTTGAATGCTGAGGTCAGCAAATATTTAAAGGGATGACTTAAGGCCAGCATGGAGACTATAGAAAGTCAGTCAGATGTTTAAAAAAGGTGCCAGATGTAAGTATTCGAAGAAAAGGTGAAATTTTGTCTTTTGTTGAAAGTTTTCACTTTATGTCCGAATTTTTAGGGTTCTGGTAGGGCTGCTGAGGTGTTGAGTGGTACACCTGTTCAGTTATGGGATGGCCAGATCATAAGTTTTCTTCAATCATACGGGATTATCAGAGGATTAAATGGCTTGAAACATGATCTTAAATGCATGAACACTAATGGGAGGCAGAAATCGTGAACATAGGGTGCATATTCTTATTGGTTGATGAATCACCTACACATCAGGCATCCGAAGCTGCTCATCCAGTGAATGTGTTTTCAGTTTGGTTTGGCTATTATTGAAGTGCTACAGGTGTCAAGTTTCAAGGATGCAACAAGGTACACGAGGAGATAGACTTGAAGTGACAATGTAATGGAGTCCTCTGTTTTCGTAGCACGATATCTCTTGTAATTAATTAGTTTGTTTATGATAGAGATAAGGTAATTAATGTTAGAATTCCGAGCTCCCTTCATGCTTGTTGAGGAGTCTCAGGTAGTAGTGTTTTGATTGGCTATATATAGAAATGACTCATATGTAAAAAAGGTTGGACATTTTATAGAAAAACAGAGTTGTTTTGGGCCATTGTAAGACTTTTTTGACAGTAATAGTAAAACAGTGTTGTTCTCTACTCAAGATTCTCGATGGATTGTTATGTTCAAATATAATGATGGTGTTTTATACTTTATGTTCTTTTATAGCCTTGTTGTAACACAATCACTCAGAATTCATAATCTTATGCTCTGACTTCCTGTGTGTTTGGCAAGCTATGTTTTGATGGAGTATGTTTGACATGTAATGCAAAGAGCCTTGACTTCCATGAGATGACTATGTTTTCCTTGTTTACTTAATATATGAGACTCCATAGCCCAATGAGAACCAGTTTGATATGTTTCCAACCAGCTTTGCTTTCATGAATGAATAAAGAGTTAGCCATCTATTGTAGTGAAGGATTTTATCAAGAGTTTGTGAGAGAGCCCTCTCTGATCAAAGAGGCTAATCTTTGGTCTAAAGTTAGGTTGAAAGAGTTACATGAAATCTTGCTTGGTTGCAGCCCTCAGTAGTGATTTTGTGATAACATTTTGGTGCGTCTGCCGGGAGCTTAAGATTGAATTTCTGAAGGTAGCAGGAGTTCAAATGATTTTCGAGGCTGCATTCTACCTTGGTGACTCCATTTGTTTTTAAAAGTTTAAAGGTGGCTTCGAAAGGAAGATACACAAGGAGTAACCCTGATCCAAATCCACTTAGTCCTGTGGAAAATCCTAATATCATCTCAAGGAGTAAACAAAGATTCTCTAATATACCAGGTACTTCAAGTATTTCAAAGTCATTATTTCCTGAGTTTTCTAGAAGTCCTGAGAATAAACTTGTTGATGATAAAGTTTAAGAGGTTATATTAAGGTCTGAAAATGAAGAAGAATTAATTGGTATTATTTTGGATCTACAAAAGAGAGGTATTGATACTTCTTCTTTAATTTCACAAAAAGATAAAGAGGAGTTTTGGGAAATTGTTTCTTCTGAGCTATTATTAGAGAAAGAAGATTTAAAACAGCTCAAGGAGCTTGACCCTTTTGAAATTCTGCTTAACTCAAAGATTGGTTTACCTCTCCCAAATTGGAGTTCTTTTGTTAGTGGTTTACAAAGCCCTAATAGCCCTTTTCGTACTCATATTTTGTCCTCTGCCTCTGCAAGTCCAAATAGCCCTCAGGCCACATTTCATACTAGTTCTGGTCATAGCATACCTATTGTCACTGTTCCTCCTTTCATTATGGCCGTACCTGCTAGGTATGCTCCTTTGGCCCTCCCTGCTGTTCTGCATGATTTACCAAATAAATATGCTGCTAAGATTCCAACATGGGGAGGAGATGAAGACATTACAGCTGAAGAGCATGTGGATAGATTCAATGACTTTATTGATAGGTATGAAGTGGATGATGAAGATGTCAAATTGAGATTGTTTGCTCAGTCTTTCATTGGGGAGGTCAGGAAATGGTTCAAAGCCTTGGGAGCTGGTAGCATTCACAGTTGGGTTGAGTTTGAAGATAGCTTTCTGAGGAAATGGGGAAATAGAACTAATCCAGTTCAGGCCCTCACTGAATACAATAATTTAAGAAGAGCTCCAGATGAGACTATTCAAAATTTTTCTAAGAGGTTTAATAAGATTTATAATTCTATTCCAGCTCACTTGAAACCTCCTGGAGCTTTGGCACAGTTAAGATATGCTGAGTCTTTTGATTCTGATTTTTCTCTCTTACTCAGAGAAAGAGAGTCTGCTACATTGGCTGACATGCAAAATGATGCTATCAAAGTGGAGGTGAATATACTTGCTGCTAAAAAGTCCAAGATGGCTAAGACTAAGATAAAAGAAGAGGAGAGGCCTTCTACCTCTGCTCAAGAAGATAAATTTGAAACCATAATAAAGACTATGGAGAAATTGATGGACCAATTAGCACTTGGGAATACTGCTGCTCCTCAAGCACAACAAGAACCTCGGTTTAGAAATCCTCAGTTTAGAAGGCCTCAAAATCAGCAAAGGCCAAGGGAGAATAGAAATCAACAAGCTGATCCTCCTGTAAGACCTCCGTTTCAGCAAAATATGGTAGATGGTGAGGAAGAGCCTGAGGAACCTGAAGAATCTATTCATTGTCTTGGTGAAGAAGATTCAGAGATCTTTCTAACAAAGGAGGAACATGATGAGTCTAGCCAACAAAAAGCCGAGGAAGAACCTTCAGATTTCTTAAAAGGTTATCAGCATGCCATATTTGAAATCCAAAAGCAATACAACCTCAGAAATAGAGATGTCCCCATTACAGCAAATAAGGGTCAGCCTAAGAAGAATGTTTCAAAAGCAGTGGAAGACAAAAAAGAAAAGCCAAAACAAGTTGATGAAAAAAGTGATTCTCCCATTGAGAAGAAGGATAATCAAACTCTTGCTCTTCCTAAGGAGATTGAAAGGTCTACTCCTGTGTTCAATATAGAAAATGAGATTGCTAAAATCAAAATATCAGTTCCATTTAATGAAATTTTGAAAGTAAATAAGTATAGAAGTAAGATTGTGGAAATGCTTAATTCTCCCCCTGGAGGAGCTGATATTTTAAATTTGCAAGAAGACAATCCTATCATTTGTTTAGGCCCAAGGCTTGAAGATGAGCAGAATGATGAATTCCCTCCTTTTTATATAAGCATCAATATACATGAGATGACTCTTCATAATGCCATGTTGGACTCAGGGGCATCTCATAATCTTATGCCCAAAGTCATTATGGAAAGGTTAGGATTGGAAGTGACCAGGCCTTATAAAGACTTATTTTCTTTTGATTCAAAGAGGGTTCATTGTATTGGGTTGATTAAGGATGTGGTTGTGGCACTCACACAAATCCTAGCTAAAACCACTGTCATGGATATTGTTGTGGCGGATGTTCCACCTAAATTTGGAATATTACTCTCAAGGTCATGGGCAGCTAAAATTAAAGGTACCATGCAGATGGATTTGACTTATGCTACTATTCCAGTATTTGGAGAGAAGAGAAGATTATACCGTGAAACAAGGATGGCATATATGGTGAGCAGCAAGGATAAACCACAAAATTTTCCCATTTATTCTTGTGACACATGCCTGGGATCAACTATTCTATTTAATGAATCAGTGGGAGAAGAATCACAGAAAGAAAAAGCAGAAAATCAATGTGAAGAGTTGCAGCAAAGTGATGAAGAAGATATTTCTGGTTGCTGGTCTTTGTATTTTGATGGAGCAGCAGGGAAAGAAGGTGCTGGCGCTGGAATTTGGATCATGAGTCCAGCTGATGAAAGTAAGTTTCTGTCTTATAAACTCAATTTTGATTGCACAAATAACATGGCCGAGTATGAGTCCTTGGTTTTAGGCCTAGAAAATTTGATTGAGTTTAAGGCAAAGAACATTGCTGTGTATGGAGATTCTGAGCTAGTTATAAAGCAAGTTCAAGGTGCTTATCAAACAAAAGATGCAAGAATGAGAGCTTATAGGAACTTGGTGTTAGAATTGTTGGAGAAATTTCAATCATATACTTTCAATATCAAAACCAGAGATCAGAATTCCATGGCAGATTCTCTTGCTGTAGCAGCTAGTCTTTTTGTCATTCCCAAACATGCTTCTGATAGTTATGAAGTGAAAGTCCGCCATAGGCCAGTGATCCCTGATAATATATTAAATTGGCAAGTCTTTGAAGATGACCAGCAGGTGAAAAGTTTCCTAGAATTGAAAGGAGAATTTGAGCATTGTCAAATTGATCAGCAAAACATGTTGGTAGAAACAAAAGAAAAGTCTGAGGTGTTACAGCTGCAAAATAATCTTATTCCTAAAGGTCTGATCCCACTTGAGAAACTTTTTGATCAGAATGATGTCTTTAAGGCGCCAAGGTTGCAAGCCAATGAAGAGGAAATAGAAAACTGCAATCTAGGTGATTTAGTAGCGCCTAAATTGGTCAAAATTTCAAAAATTTTATCAGCTGATCTAAAGGTTAAGTACATTGATTTAATGAAGAGGTTCATTGATGTGTTTGCATGGAGTTATACTGATCTCAAACAATATGATTCCTCAGTTATACAACATACAATCCCAATCAAGCCAAATGAGAAACCTTTTAAGCAAAAATTGAGAAGAATAAATCCTCTGCTAATGCCATTAATTGAGAAAGAAGTCAAGAAGCTGTTTGATGCAAAGATTATTGTTCCTATCAGATTTTCAAATTGGTTAGCCAACTTGGTACCAGTTAGGAAAAAGAACGGAGAAATAAGGATTTGCATAGACTTTAGGAATTTGAACAAGGCTTCACTGAAAGACAATTATCCTCTTCCTAAAATGGATCTTATGTTGCAGAATATTGTAGGCTCTCAAAGAATGTCAATGTTAGATGGCTTTTCAGGATACAATCAAATCCTTGTTCATCCAGAGGATCAGGAGAAGACAGCTTTTACTACACCATGGGGCACCTTTATGTATGCAAAGATGCCTTTTGGCCTCATGAATGCAGGGGCGACTTTCCAAAGGGCTATGGACATTGCTTTTGCAGAGGAAAAAGATAAATCAGTAGTGGTATATCTTGATGATATCACAGTCTTTTCAAAGAGAGAGGAAGATCATTTAAAGCATCTTGAAAAGATACTATTGAAGTGTAGAAGGTTTGGCATTTCTTTGAACCCAACTAAAAGTATCTTTGCTTTGACTTCTGGTAAGTTGCTTGGGCATATCATTTCTCAAGAAGGCATTAAGATAGATCCAAATAGAGTCAGTGCTATTTCAAAGTTGGATTTGCCAAGGAGCAAGAAAGAGGTTCAGTCTTTTCTTGGTAAAGTTAATTTTGTTAGGAGGTTCATTCCCAACTTTGCAGAGGTGGTTAAGCACATCACAAAAATGCTAAAGAAAGGAGCAGACTTCAAGTGGACAGTTGAGGCAAGAAAGTCGTTTGAAGAAATTAAAAAAGCACTCACTCAAGTGCCAGTTCTTATTAGCCCTGATTTCTCCAAGGAATTCCTAATATTCACCTATGCCTCTGAGGATACAATTGCTGCAGTTCTATTACAAAAAGGAAATCAAGGTACTGAGCAGCCTATTTCATTCTTTAGTAAAACATTGGCTAATGCTGAATTAAAGTATAACATTTTAGAAAAGCAGGCATATGCTTTGGTAAAGGCAATCAAAGATTTTAGAATCTATGTGTTACATTCTCATATTATTGCATTTGTGCCAAGTGCTGTTATTAAAGAAATTCTCACACAAGCAGACCCGGATGGTAAAAGAGGAAAATGGATAGCCAAATTGTTGGAATATGATATTGAAATTAGGCCAACTAAATTGGTGAAGGGTCAAGGGTTGGCAGAGCTGCTAACTCACTCAAATCTAGACTGCAGTGACATTAATTTCAATGCAGAAATATCAGAAATTTTTTAAGAAGAGGAAGAGTTGGTTCAAATTAATGAAAAATTTCTGATATCTGAATGGTATAAGGATGTCTCATTTGTTCTACAGCACAACAGAGCCCCTGACAATCTTTCCAAGTCTAAAGCTCGTTTCATCAAGCTGAAATCCCTTAGATATTTTGTTTATGAGCAGAATTTATTTTGGAAGAATGCTGGAGGAATTCTATTAAGTTGTTTGATTGAAGAAGAGGCTGATAGGGTGATTGAGGAATTTCATAAGGGAGATTGTGGAGGCCACCATTATTGGAAGGCTACTGCTAATAAAATATTGAGAGCTGGGTATTTTTGGCCCACCATGTTCAAAGATATTTACAAAAAGGTTGCAGCCTGTCATGAATGTCAGTTGTTTGAAGGTAAAAGGAAGCTCATGCCTATGCCTCTAGTTCCTATTTATGTAGAAGCGCCCTTTCAGCAGTGGGGGCTAGATTTTATAGGTGAGATACATCCCTCTTCATCAGGTCAACATCGGTGGATACTTACAACCACTGATTATTTCACAAAGTGGATAGAGGCAGTACCAACTAGACAAGCTAATGATGCAGTCATTATTTCCTTTTTAGAGAACAATATTTTATCAAGGTTTGGATGTCCACTCAAGCTTATCACAGATAATGCTCAGGCTTTTAAGTCTAAGAGAATGATAAACTTTTTCCACCAATATCATATTTCTCTTGGTCACTCAACAGCCTATTATCCACAAGGCAACGGTCTAGCTGAAAGTTCAAATAAAAGTCTTGTGAGGATTATCAAAAAACTGTTGCAAGAAAACAAGAAAACTTGGCACTTGAAACTGAAGTATGCATTGTGGGCTGATCGCATATGCACTAAAAGATCTATTGGAACCTCACCTTATGAACTTGTGTATGGAGCAGAAGCTATTTTTCCAACGTCTCTTGGTGTACCAGTTATGAAACTAATTCAAGGACTTGAAGAAGAGCCAAATGCCATACAGCGGAGGATTAATCAATTGATAGCATTACAAGAGAAAAGGAATGAAGTGGTTGAAGATTACCAACAAAACCAGAATAGAGTCAAGAGGGCTTTTGACAAGAAGATTAAAGATGTGACCTTTCAGATTGATGATAAGGTTTTGAAGTGGGAAGCTAAGATTGAAGAAAAGGGCAAACATGGCAAATTTGAGAATTTATGGAAGGGGCCATATTTGATCTCTGCTTTCCATGGAAACAATACTTATATTTTACAAGAAGTTGATGGATCACAGTATGCTGGTGGGCCTGTCAATGGCAGGTTCTTAAAGCATTATTATCAGTGAAAAATCTGCCAAGTAGTCCATGATCATTGTAAATAATCATTTTCTGAAGTGTTTCATGTTAGTAATAAGTGACAAGCTGAACAAGAAGACTTTAGCCCGAGGAGAAGGCCCACAAGGTTTGAAAGGAATGCTTGTCAGCCATATGTGAGTGTAATAAATGGATAAGGCACTGGTACTACGTGTTCTTAGTGTACCACAGGGGCACACTATCCCTAGTGGAGCCACTGTTATCACTTGGAACTATAGTTCATGTATATAAGGTTGTCCATAAGTTTTATATAAAGTCTTGAAGTCTTGTGAATAGGTTTATTAGTATATGTCAATTTGAAATTTGAAATTCAAGAGCTATTGATGTGAATTCGTGTAAAGGAAAAATCATTAGACACCCTCCATCATTGTTAGTTAAAGCATGTCATGTCATTGGTACTTTGCGCAGTTTCGCAGTGCGGGTTTGATGTCTTTGGTACTTGCGCAGTTTCGCAGCGCAGGTTTGATTGGTCAGTTTAGCTGCGAAATGATGTTTTAGTGTTTTCGCAGCGCTCTGTTTGTCAGCGATTTCGTAGCGCATCCTGTTAAATTTGAACTGCCCGCGCTACGAAATCGGGGTTTCAGGGTTTTTTTGCAGCGCTTTTTCTCTGAATGTCAAATCCGTGAGTAGTGAGTCATAAGTCCGTTCATGATTGTCACTTCACACCCTCTCCATGTCATGATAAGCCATTATTTCGCCATAAGGTCCGAAGTCATGTATTTGAGTGTTAGTTTAGGGGATGTTATAAGAGGTGGTCATTTCATAATGAGTTCTTCATATCATATGAACGTGTTTGCTAAATGAAAAGCCCAAGCTCTTATTTAAACGGACTACTGCAAGCGAGCCTGCTCTCCAAAGCCGAAGTTTGTTTTCGTGCTACAAGCCACCATTAGTTTCTTGTGTAAAAATATTCAAAGCAACATGGAAAGAAAGGAACACCGATCTGGTAAATGTGTGAGGACAGAGCCGGAGGGGTTAGATGTTACTCTCAGGGATGAAGAGGTAGCAAAGGCCTTTCGAAGTGCTGGCTGCTGGCGGTGTTGCGAAAAATTGAAGGGAGGACATGCAGAAGTGACCAAGGCTTTCGCATTAAACTTCACTGGACTGAATTCGAAGGTGGCCATGTTGGAGTTTCCGGTGTCCCCTGAAGTTATTTCCACTGTCACAGAAATCCCGAGGGGTGGCCAAGAATGGTTCAAAAACTTCAAGTTCGAAATGGGTCCCTGCAAAGAGTTTCTGAAGGCACCTTATGCAGATGAAGATCTCACCAAAGCAGTCCCAAGGAGTTATCTAAAAGAGAATTATGCTCTGCTATTGACATGTATCCAGAAGTACCTGACATGTGAGGGTAGGTACAATAAAGTTTACTCCTACCACTTCAAACTTCTGTTACACTTCATAGGTAAGGTTTCAATAGACATACCTTTCTATTTGTTTAGGAGTATTAGCAAAATGTGTGATAAGATTCAGTTAAAGAAAGATGCTTGTGAAACATCCCTTTTTCATCATGGTCTAGTAAAATTGCTGGTGTTGGATAGTTTACAAAAAATTGGTAAAGATTGGGATTCATTTGTGTTTATGGCCGGTTTCCCAAGCAAAACAGGCCTCACTCCATTACCTGTGAGAGAAAGAGAAGAAAGGAGTGAGGAACCTACTTTGGCTGAACTTAGAAGAGAAGTGAAAGACCATAAGAAGCCTAAAATTAAAGCAAAGAAGTCAGAGAGGTCTGTGGCAGCTAAAGAGACACCTGAAGCATCAATGAGGAAAACTCCCAAGCCAGCAGTTAAAGAAACACCTGAAGCATCAGTAGATAAAACTCCTAAGTCATCTAGAGTATCTGAAAGGAAACCCCTAAGTCATCACCTAAGGAAACACCTCAGTCATCAAAGCAGAAGACTCACAAAAGGAAAGATGAAACTAAATCCATTGAAGTTGAAAGGGTTTCAAGGGTGAGAACTAGAGGCCAACTAAGCAAGGAGAAAGGAAAGTTAGTCCCTGTGGAAGAAAGTCCTATTTCTAAGGGTAGTTTAAATGACTTACTTGAAGCCATTGAACTAGAGCAAGATCATCCAATTCAAATTGAACCACTAGAACTTGAGCAAGATCAATTGGTGCCACCAATGCATATTGATCTAACTCAGTCCTCACCTGAAAGTTCTAAAAAATCAAGGGCTTCTAAAAGGTTAAAGTTTGAAGAGCCAAGTGAAGAATATGCCTTTAAACCATGCAGACCAGTGACAAGAAGGCAAATTAAAGAAGTGGAGAAAGCTCAGAAAGAGAAAGCACCTTTAGAAATGCCTAGGACAGAGGCACTTGAAGTTTTCTCTGAAATAGTTCAAGCAGCCAAAAGCAAGAGCAAGGATAATAAGGTTATTATCAGTCAAAGTGGAAATGTTATTGCTATTAAGAAACAAGCTGGAGCAACAAAGGAAAGAATACCTCAGATTGAAAATGTTTTTAAGGAAAAGGCAGTGAGATATACAAGTTATAAAAAGGCTGTAATGAAAGGCAGAACAAGTTTGATTAGCCAAGCTGACTCAGTATCTGATGCATATGTGTGGACAGTGCCAGCTCTGAAGCAGGCAAAAATCATGAAACAAATGAATACAAGTTTAAGAGCAGAAAATAAGATGTTAAAGGAAGAAGTCAGCAGCTTGAAAGGGAAGCTAGGCAAACTAGCTAAATGATCCAAGGAGAAATTTGCTTTCCAAATTTTGGTATATTTTGGCTGTCATCATTTAAAACTTTTTGATACTTTTTGATGTCCTTACACCTGTGTAGAATGGCTGAAGGAATCACAGAGTTAAGTTATTGTTGCTTTAAGGTTCATATGCTTAGTTTTGATGACCTACAGCAGTTTCGTAGCGCGCTACGAAACTGCTGTAGATGACTGTTTATGTTGAAAACTTGAGTTTGAATGCTGAGGTCAGCAAATATTTAAAGGGATGACTTAAGGCCAGCATGGAGACTATAGAAAGTCAGTCAGATGTTTAAAAAAGGTGCCAGATGTAAGTATTCGAAGAAAAGGTGAAATTTTGTCTTTTGTTGAAAGTTTTCACTTTATGTCCGAATTTTTAGGGTTCTGGTAGGGCTACTGAGGTGTTGAGTGGTACACCTGTTCAGTTATGGGATGGCCAGATCATAAGTTTTCTTCAATCATACGGGATTATCAGAGGATTAAATGGCTTGAAACATGATCTTAAATGCATGAACACTAATGGGAGGCAGAAATCGTGAACATAGGGTGCATATTCTTATTGGTTGATGAATCACCTACACATCAGGCATCCGAAGCTGCTCATCCAGTGAATGTGTTTTCAGTTTGGTTTGGCTATTATTGAAGTGCTACAGGTGTCAAGTTTCAAGGATGCAGCAAGGTACACGAGGAGATAGACTTGAAGTGACAATGTAATGGAGTCCTCTGTTTTCGTAGCACGATATCTCTTGTAATTAATTAGTTTGTTTATGATAGAGATAAGGTAATTAATGTTAGAATTCCGAGCTCCCTTCATGCTTGTTGAGGAGTCTCAGGTAGTAGTGTTTTGATTGGCTATATATAGAAATGACTCATATGTAAAAAAGGTTGGACATTTTATAGAAAAACAGAGTTGTTTTGGGCCATTGTAAGACTTTTTTGACAGTAATAGTAAAACAGTGTTGTTCTCTACTCAAGATTCTCGATGGATTGTTATGTTCAAATATAATGATGGTGTTTTATACTTTATGTTCTTTTATAGCCTTGTTGTAACACAATCACTCAGAATTCATAATCTTATGCTCTGACTTCCTGTGTGTTTGGCAAGCTATGTTTTGATGGAGTATGTTTGACATGTAATGCAAAGAGCCTTGACTTCCATGAGATGACTATGTTTTCCTTGTTTACTTAATATATGAGACTCCATAGCCCAATGAGAACCAGTTTGATATGTTTCCAACCAGCTTTGCTTTCATGAATGAATAAAGAGTTAGCCATCTATTGTAGTGAAGGATTTTATCAAGAGTTTGTGAGAGAGCCCTCTCTGATCAAAGAGGCTAATCTTTGGTCTAAAGTTAGGTTGAAAGAGTTACATGAAATCTTGCTTGGTTGCAGCCCTCAGTAGTGATTTTGTGATAACAGGCGGAGCCCCTCCCTCCAAAACCACCATCCCCCATAAGCAGTGCGCCACATACCGCACGTCAACAGCCCACGTCACCCCCCTGTACAGTCACCCACCTGCGTGGCCTCTTGCCACGTCACTGCCTCGTGTCCCGCCACCGTACCTGCCATGTCATCGTCCGTACGAGATCCCGCCATGTCGCCATGCTGACGTCACCCACCGTACAATGCTGACGTCATCAACCCTTTTTTGGACGCAGAGGCATGAAAATCGCACTTCGGAGCCCCGGAATCGAATTCTGAGGCAGTTTTTGATGAGCGATCGCAGGATATTTTGGGCCAGAATGGAGAATCTTTAGGGAATCTTTAAGGAATCTTCACTCCATGCAGCCCCAGGAAGCCCGAAAAGGCGCAAAAATGATCCGTTTTCTTCACAGAGCATACCAAAATGATCAGAAGACAATTCAAAATGATACAGAGGCCGAACATCGGCCATTTACTGGTGATTAGACACCCAGCACAGTAGATTAGCAGCCCAGATTTTGTTCGAAAGTATCAGTGGAAGAAAGGACGCCATAAAGAATCAGTCATGATTTTTTAGGGGCTCGAGGCACCTGAACATTGACAAGTCTCTAGAAAATCAAATCGATAAGCATCAGCCCATCCTTGCCTTCAAATCACCGTGAAGACATCTAAAGCACTAGGAGAGTAAGGAAGCAGAGACCCATACCCATTTATTGCGGAAAGCACTGCAGCAAGCCACCGAGGACAGCATCATTCATTCAGTTTTGACACATCGGCCCTGAGCACGGCCCGAGACATTCTTTGCATTTATTTCTAGATAGGATTAGGTCAAGTAGTCATTTTTTATGACCTAATTAGGTCAAGATGTAATAAAGGAAACTCTGCAGAGAGTTTTGCCCTATATATACCACCCTCTGTATAGTTTTAAGGGTGGGTCAATTGATAATTTTCACTAGAGACTCGCTGTGTATACCTGAACTTTTCTGTAATCAAAGATTGCTTAAAGCTTGGAGAGCGAACTGTCTGTTGTTGATGAATGTGTTGAAGAGTTGGAGATGGAATTCCTGCACTGCGGCCTGAAGCAATAAGTGCCTCTTATCTCTGTTTATGTGTTTGCCATTATCTAAATAGCAGGAAGAAAGAATAGCCTAGAATTAGTTAAATACTCTCTATGCTCAATTCCTGCTGTTTCTTGATGTTTTCTTCTAAATGAATTGGTTATGAACATTAAATTCCTTCTGGCTCATGTTTACCCCAGTTCACCTGTGCTGGCAAATTATCTAGGGATTCTTAACTGCCCCTAGGTAGCGCCGTGTTGTTTCCCCTGCTAATCTGTTGGAGAGATTCTTAACTGCCTTTCTTTCTTTAGCATTCTTGCCATCCCTTGAACCTGAAAGTTGCTTCTGCCTCAGTTATCTTGCTCCATTTTCCCCTCTCCATTATTAAGGAAAAACACCAGCAGTTCCCCTCCTCGACTCCACGCCCAATGGTTTGAAACATTCAGACTATACTCAGCCGCTCTACCTGAAAGTGTCAGTTTTCCTGCCAAAACTCAATCAAACCCCTGTGCATCATATCTAGCCTAAAATCACCCCTTTCAACAAAGCTAAATCATAAAGAGAGAGCCCTCTTTGACTGCAGGCAGGCTAGGGCCTGCAGTCCAAAGTTGGTTTGTGGTTACCTCGATCGTATCCCTTTGGGAGTCAAAAGGGACAACCTGAGTGATAACACTTTGCATGTCCCCAACGAGGTTGGGATATAAGGAATTAGGGCTTGAACTAGTCGAACCTTCGCAAGACTAGCCTCGCAAATCTTGATGGCCTCCCATGGCGGATCAAAAGAAAGACGAGGGGGTAGGATATCCTATCAAAATATTGCTTGAACAAGCCCTCGAGCGATAAAGGAATGCGATGATGGACAACTTTGCCCAAATCCTTCAGCGACTACCCAAGGGCGACACATCTACTTCCGGTAGCTACTCTGGGAGTGTCACACACTTTAAGGTACAAGTTAACTTTGACATTACCATATTCAAGGGTTAGATAGATGCAGATCTTGTAGATAAGTGGTTAAATCTGCTAAAAGGATATTTTTCCATTCATGATTTTTCCAGCCGGGAAAATATCACTTTTTCACTTCTTAAAGTAGCCCCCCACATCAAGGACTAGTGGGAAACCTACCGTGAGCAAAAGAATGAAAGTACAAACTCAATTTTTTTAGCCGCACCCACTTGGAACTCGTTCTAGAATGCCATTAAGGAGCAGTACTACCCTGTAGGGAGTTATGAGGACAAATACATCAAGTGGACAATGCTGCGACAAGGAAGGGACCAAGATGTGCTAGAGTTTACCAATGTTTTCCATACCCTTCACACGAAGTTGGGTATCAAGGATTCTGATAAGCATTTGGTTCTCAAGTATCGTGACTGCCTACACAGGTACATCCAAGATGAAATGGAGTTCCTGGACATCTCCTCTCTCGATACAACATACCGATATGTCATCAAGATCGAGCAAAATCTTAAATAGAAGAAGTGAGACTTTGGATCTGAGAATCTAAAGCAAGGGAAAGGTGCCCCCAAACCATAGAAAAAAGGACAAAGCCAAGGAGGGGCAGACCAAGACAACCTTCCAAAGCCGCAAGCAAAGAATAACACCATGAAGCAGAAGAAGGACACAGGAAAGTGTTGTGAGTTCCATAAGAGATCCACTCACAGCACAAGTGACTGTCAGGCCAAGCAATCACTGGTGGCCGAGCTAAAGGCTTCGGAATCAGATGCATGTTCCGACTCTGAGTCAAAACCCAACAAGGGGAATGACAAACAGAAGCAGATTATCCATGTGGAGCCCAATGTCACCGTTGCCACCATAAAGATCCAGAGGATGAGGAGCTCCTCTTCCACTCCCAGATGTGGGCAAAAGGGTTCCCTGCTACAGTTCATTGTTGATAGCGAGAGACAAAAGAACTTAATTTCAGTAGAGGTTGTGAAGTAGCTGGGCTTACCGACCACAACACATCCACAATCGTACACCATCGAGTGGCTTCACCAAGGATGGGATCTTCACGTTAGCTAGCAATGTCATCTTCCATATTGCATCAAGCCCATTAGGGGAATTTTTAGGTATAAAATGGGCCTCCTAAGGAAAATGTACAACCAAAATAAACTTTATAAGGACCAATAGGATTCAAGATGATGATTTCAACTATGGGGGATGATTCACCATTTTTGGAGTAAAAAAGTAAAAATATCAAAAATAATAAAATAATAAAACTACTTTTTCAACTTATCTCCCTAAGGTTTTACTCAAATTTCGAGTGGGGGTACTTGTTGGATGAAAAATTTAATTCCTTATCCAAGGAGTACCCATTTTGTAAACTTTCGATGGACCCTGCTACAAGAAAAATGAGAAATACATGAAGAAACATGATTGTAATCATGTTTTTCATGTATTTCTCATTTTTTGCATAGTAGGGTCCATGAAAAGTATGAAACATCAGCACTCCTTGGATGAGGAATCAAATTATGCATCCAACAAGCATTTCCGCTCGAAATTTGAGTAAAACCCATAGGGAGATAAGTTAAAAATATGAGTTGAAAAAGTAGTTTTTTATTTTTTCCCTCTAAAATTTGATGATGCAATCAAATATTATTGTTTCATAATTTTCTTAGGAGACCCATTTTAGACCTCAAAACTCCCCTAATGCCTTCACGGATGAGGTATTATGTGACATTTCTCCCCTTGATGTTTGTGATGTATTATTATGCCAACCATACTTATGGAAGCGACATGTTGTGTATGAGTCAAAGCCTCATGTTGTTATTGTTACTTTGGGAAATAAGTTTTACAGTATACTGGAGGTAGCACCGCCTACCGCCATCTCTTTGGTTACTGCAAAACAATGCAGTAAGCTCATTTCCAAAACCAGGAAATTTGTTTCCCTGATGATACGCCCTCAGGGAAAGAAGAAGACGGTGGCCACGACCTCCAGACAAGGCCCCTCCGCACAACAACAACAGATGGGCAAGGTCATGGAGGAGTATGAGGACATCTTCACCTCCTTCGCAGGGGTGCCTCTGCACTATCAGGTGAAGCACTCCATCAATCTAACCCCAGGTGCATCATTACCCAATGGACCAATCTATTGGTGCTCCGTTCTGGAGAACAACGAAATCAAGAGGTAGATTCAAGAGCTACTGCAAAAAGGTCACATCTGGCCGAGTTCATTACCCTGTGGGAGCCCGATCGTGTTGGTACAGAAGAAGGATGGGACTTGGAGACTTTGTATTAACTATTGGGCGCTAAACAAGATCACTATCTGAAATAGGTACTCGATCCCACGGATTGATGACCTACTGGACCAAATAAAGGGGGAAAAATATTTTAGTAAGATCGACTTGAAATTGGGATATCATCGGGTACCAATCGAACCCTCTGATGTGTGGAAGACTGCTTTCAAAGCTAAGGAGGGCCTTTTCGAATGGTTGGTTATGCCTTTCGGGTTGACGAATGCTCCTACAACCTTCAAGAGGCTTATGGATGACATCTTGCGGCCATTCACCAACTCATTTGTAGTGGTATACTTGGGTGACATCTTGATCATCAGCTAGAGTTGGGAAGAGCACCTCCACGACATCCAACATGTTCTCCAAACACTGTAGCAACATAAGCTATGTGCCAATTTGGAGAAATGCACTTTTAGCATGATCAAGGTTCAGTATCTGGGATACATTATTAATGAACTGGGGGTGCATGTGGATCCAGCCAAGATCCAAGTCATTCAGGATTGGTCAGCTCCAACCTCTCTGAAAGAGCTCGACAACTTTCTGGGTCTTACCAATTTCTACCGCGGGTTCATGTTGGGATTATCTCATATCACATGGCCCTTGAGTCATGTCACCAAGGGAGGAGAGAAAGAAAAATTATATTGGTCTGAATCTCAACAAAAGGCATTCACATAGTTGAAACATTGCCTCTACCCTGCACCAATGCTCACATTACTAGACTTGAAACATCCATTTTAGATCGAGACATATGCCTCTGACTATGCTATTAGGGCAGTCATTACTCAATAGCGGCATCCAGTGGCATATCACAGTGAGACACTTTCAGACACAGTCCGGAAGTATCCCACTTATGACAAAGAGATGTATTCCATTGTGCAGGCCTACCGATAATGGAAGCATTACATTTTGGGGAAGGAAACGGTCATCCACATAGACCACTGACCCCTGCAGTTCATACCGATGCGAGGGAAGTTGCAGAATGATCACTATCAGAAGTGGTCCACACACCTGCAACAGTTCCATTTGAATATCAAGTATAAGAAGGGTAGCACCAATAATGTTGCAGATTTCCTCAGCCAACCACCGATCATGGCGTTAACCACTGTGCTCAACTCTTGTTGGTGCAAGACTTCTGATTGGCCACTTCTCTACAAAAGTGACCTAGAATTCGGCCACACACACCAGACGCTCTTGGAGGGTCATCAAGTTCTAGATTTTCACCTCCAGGATGCCCTATTATGCCACCTAGGACACCTTTACGTTCCTTCAAGCGAGTGTGCCATGATGATTTGGGAAGCATACTATAGTCAGGCCGCTGGGCATTTCGGGGTTGAGAAAATGATGGCAGTACTTCAGAAGTATTTCTATTGACCAAATATTTGACAGGATGTTGGGAAGTACATCAGATCCTACACTGCTTGCACCATTGCCAAATTGACCATCAAGAAGCAAGGCCTCTATACTCTTCTACCTACCCCTAGTCAACGTTGGGAATCCATCTCCATGGATTACATGTCAAGCCTTCCTTCTACTAGGCATGGCAACAACTGCGTTTTTGTGGTCGTCGACAGATTCTCGAAGATGGCCATTATGGTGGCCTATAAGAATAATATCACAGTGGAAGCCATTGTTAAACTCTTCTTTGAACGAGTGTAGGTACACTTTGGGATCCCACTGTCTATCATATTAGATCGGGACAATAGGTTCCTCAGTACATTTTGGTCCAGCCTTTGGTCGATGCTAGACACCAAGCTCACTAAGCCCACATATTTCCATCCCCAAACTGATGACCAGACAGAGGTCATCAACATGATGATCATACACATTTTGTACATGTACATCTCAAAGCATTGACACACATGGGATTAGATCCTTTCCTATGTCTAATACAACTATAATCGGGCTCTCCACAGCTCGACTAGCCACAACCCTTTTTAGGTGGGCTTTGAATTCCAGCCACTATGTCCCATTGATGTGGCCATGCCATTTGTAGCTACTCAGGTAGATTCTCTCTTGTCTAGTTTGAAACTGATAAGGAAAATAGCTTCATTGAGCACATCTAACATGTCCACCAACAGGTCCATGATATTCTGTAGAAATGAAATTCCAAGTACAAGCAACGACATGATCAACATCGTGTGCCACACAAGTTTTAGGTGGGAGACAAAGTCTAGTTGCATTTTCAAAAGGAATGCTTTACCAGAGCTTATAGGAAACTTAGACCACTCTGATATGGTACTTACACCATTACCAAGGCTATGGGAGACAATGCATTTGTGCTCAACATTCCCCCATTCCTTGGCTTGCACCCAGTGTTCAATGTGGACCGCCTTCGACCATACTTCCCACCATTGCTAAACACATCAAACATTGCATAACAACTCACACCTACGGAGTTAAACCTAGATTGCATGGAACAAGCCACAAATGATCGAATCATGGACACATAGATCAAGAACACTCAACAACAAAGGATTGAACTATATCGAGTTGTAAAAGTAGTCCAACTCCTTCACTAGGGCAAGTGGCTCACAAGGGACCAAGTTCAACAGAAGTTTCCTCATCTCATGGAGGAACTCAATCAATGGGGACGATTGCTTCCTAAGGGGGGAGGAATGATCTAGGTGGATATTGGCGGCCACATGCCTATTCCACATGGACCCTCACCATTATTTCTTTTAGTTTTTCAGTTTCCTTATTTGTAGCTCAATTTACTATTTTTGGCAATTTTTCAAGTCCTAAACTTCCAGAGCCGTTTTGAGGTCCTAAATGACGTATTTTTAGGAAAACTAGGAGAAACATGGATCATATATCAATGTTTCTCACTCAAAAGTTGTATTCCTTGGATATATCCTTCTAATGAGGTATTGTGCGCATTAAACATAGATCGTATGCCAAAGTTATGACCTCGGGAAGTTGATGTACCAATTTACCCAAACGGGGCCCATAGTTTGGCACTTTGTTGGGTCCCTATAATACTAGTGATTACCCCATTACTATTGTAGTTATACCCCTTGTTAATATTGTTGTGCCCCTATTACCCCCATATTGTTACTACTGTGCCCCATAGAATCCATCTATTATTATTTTTGTGGCTTTATATTATTATTGTTAGGTCGGCTGGATTATATTGTGACTCCTTAGACTCCTATATATAGAAAGGAGGTTTTGTCATTTGAATCATCCAAGAATTGTTCATTTATGTAATGTAAAGGAGGTTGCCCCCTCAAAGAGGCTGAATTCTAAGGCGTTGATCTATCTTTTCTATCTTTTCTTGAGCTAGTTTCATAACATTTGGTATCAGAGCTTTGGATTCTAGGGTTTTGCTGCTCCAAACAGGTCATCGTGGAATTTTCGCTATAACTTTTTTCTGTTATGTTTCAGAAGCCACAAAAGAAACCCATTTGAGAAGACATCGCGGTGAACTTTCAGTCCGAATTTCAGAGCTTTTCGCGCTAGTTTTACGGAGTTATGATCTGAGGAAGTTGGTCTTTTTGCAGACTCCTGAATTACATTCCAAACAGGTGACCTGGGGAAAATCGTCATAACTTTCTCTCTGGTGATCGGATTGAAATTTCGTAAGAAGGTATAGAAACAGGACAGACGGCAGTTTCTTGTATGCATTTTTTAGATCCAAAGGTCGAAACAGTGACTCGTGGAACGTCGTACAAGTTCGCTCTACTGAACTAGTCTATAATCAAGTCACTGTGGGAGATTTCGCATAACTCTTCCTTGGAGAATCCAATTTGGGTCAGACTTGTGGCATTGGAAAGAGGAAACAAAGGGCTACTACAAATCACAAATTCAGAACTAGATGATTGGAAGGTACAAATATACATCAAAGGCAATATCGAGCTCCTACAAAGTGAATAAAGGTGTGTAGATTTTCTTAAATTTTTGCTTAAGCTTGGTTTGAAAATTTATTTTGAAGGAATTCAAAGGGCATAGTAGAGCATTATTATCGGTAACTGATGCCTAGAAAGAAAATGAAAACACCTAGTAAGCAACCTGAAAGCTCTAGCATGACTCATGAAGAAGAGGAAGAAATGCAACATGATATATCAAAATTACAAGACCAAGTGCAACAACTGTCCCTTATACAAAAAGGAACAGAATCTAAGATGGATGGTTTAAAGAAAGGTGTAGAAGCTAAGATGGACAGTTTAAAGAAAGGTGTTGAAGCTAAGATGATTGACGTGGAAGCTAAGATGGATGATTTGAAGACAGACATGGACGAATTGAAGATAAATATGAATAAGTTGCTACAAGAAATGGGCACTAAGGGTGAAAGGGTACTAAAGGAAACTCATGATGAGAATAAAAAAAATGTTAATCATGATTCCATAGACGCTAATGTTGGATTGAAGGCTCACCATATTCCAAAAATCGATATGAGGAAGTTTGATGGCAAGGATCCTGCCACATGGATATTACAGATGGAGCAATTCTTCGATCTCAATAATGTGCAAAACACACAAAAGGTACGTATGGAAACTTTATATTTGGAACCAAATCAGTTTGTATGGTATCAATGGCTTTGCTCTCGTAACAATTTATCACTTGGGCAATTTTTACGGAAGAATTGATAGCACATTATGAGGATACAAAAAGCAACACTTTTTTTAGCCAATTGATAAGTCTCAAACAAAAGGGTTCAATAATGGAGCACATTGAGGAGTTCCAAAAATTGAACATAAGGGTAAAAGATATTCCAGAGGAGCATAGGATTGATGTGTTCATAGGGTCTTTAAAGGATAATATCCAACATGATGTTCGCCTTTGGGAACCTGATTCATTAGAGAAGGCATTCAGGTTAGCAAGAAAAATGGAAAGCAAAATTATGGCAACCAGGAAGCATACCACTCACAACTATAAAGACAGAAGTGTTGTTGCCCCTAGTCTTCCACAACCTATAAGGTTGACACCACAACAATTGGAAGAAAAAAGAGCAAAAGGGCTTTGTTACAGTTGTGATAGCAAATACACTAAAGGTCATAAGTGTGCTGAGAAGAAATTATTCTACATAGATTGTGAAGAGGAAGAAGAAAAGGAGCAAGAAAGGTCAAAAGAAGAGGATATACTCAAGGAACAAAGCCTAGATGAAGAACAAATAAATCCGACCATATCTTGTAATGCATTGGCGGGAATTACCACTCCTCAAACCATCAAGATAGAAGGACAAATCAAGAAGAAAAAGGTAATAGTTTTGATTGATTCAGGAAGCACCCACAATTTTATTCATTGTAAGGTAGCAAAAGAATTGAATTGCTTCCTATATCCAGCACCAGAGTGTCAAGTGATGATTGCAAATGGAGGAACAATAAATTGCTCTGGAAAGTGCCATAATATCAAGCTATCCATGGGAGAATATGTATTGACTAGCCCAATGCTTTCTATTCCAATGGGAGGTGTTGATGTTGTACTAGGAGTCCAATGGCTACAATCCCTGGGTACAATAGCCTTTAATTTTCAAGAACTTTTCATGAAATTTTCTGCGGAAGGAAAGGAAGTTGAATTAAGGGGTATTGCAGGGAAACCAGGAAAGATAATCAGCTCTAATGGTATGACAAAGCTTCTTAAAAAGGAGAAGAGAGTTGTAATTGCACAATTATGCTCGCTAGATGTTTCCACATTGGAATCATCTATTTCTCCAGATCTCCAAAAAGTCCTGGACAATCATTCCAAGGTATTTGAGACTCCCAAAGGTCTCCCACCTATGCGTGATCATGATCATGCTATTCATCTGATTCCAGGAAGTGTTCCTCCAAACATCAGGCCGTACAGATATCCCTATGTCCAAAAGAGTGAAATTGAACGTATGGTTGCAGAAATGCTAGAGGCTGGTATAATTCAACCGAGTCAAAGTTCTTTCTCTGCTCCAGTAGTATTGGTGCACAAGAAGGATGGATCATGGCGCATGTGTCCGGATTATAGGGAGCTCAACAAGCTCACTATTAAAGATAAGTTCCCCATTCCTGTCATTGATGAATTACTGGATGAATTGCATGGATCAATTTACTTCACCAAGTTGGATCTTCGTTCAGGATATCATCAAATCAGAATGAAGATTGAAGACATTTTGAAAACAACATTTAAAACTCATGAGGGTCATTATGAATTTTTGGTCATGCCTTTTGGCCTTACCAATGCACCTTCAACATTTCAAGGTTTGATGAATTCAATTTTCAAACCATTCCTTAGAAAATTTGTGTTAGTATTTTTTGATGATATACTAATCTACAGCAAGTCTTGGAAGGATCATGTTGAACATGTTGATAGGGTGCTACAACTATTGAAAGAGAAACAATTATATGCAAAAAGATCCAAATGTTTCTTTGGAGTCCAGGAAGTGGAATATTTGGGTCATATTGTATCTCATGAAGGAGTTAAGGTAGACCCTAGCAAAATTAAAGCCATTAAGGAATGGAAAATCCCCACATCCATAAAGCATCTGCGAGGATTTCTCGGGTTGACAGGGTATTATCGCAAGTTTGTTAAGAATTATGGGAGAATAGCAGCACCTCTAACAACATTATTGAAGAAAGATGCATTTTCATGGACTCCGGAAGCAACAAAGGCCTTTGAACATCTTAAAGAGGCAATGTGCCAAGCACTGGTCTTAGCTACACCGGACTTCACAAAAACCTTTATTGTGGAATGTGATGCTTCAGGAAATGGAATTGGTGCTGTTCTAATGCAAGATGAAAGACCCATTGCTTTTGAAAGTCGTCCAATCAAGGGAAAGTTTTTAAGCAAAGCTATTTATGAGAAGGAAATGTTGGCAATACTCCATGCACTTAAGAAATGGCGACCCTACCTAATGGGAAGACACTTCAAGGTAAAAACAGATCATGATAGCCTTAAATACTTTTTAGAACAAAGATTATCTTCTGAAGAGCAACAAAAGTGGGTCACAAAGATGTTGGGTTATGACTTTGAAATCATCTACAAAAAAGGGAAGCAAAATGTGGTGGCAGATGCACTCTCAAGAAAGGATGAGGATGTGGAAGCATTGTTGTGCGCCATTTCTATTATCCAACCAGATTGGATAAACGAAGCAAGGGAGGAATGGAAGAATGACGAAGAAGTGTGGGCACTTATTCAAAAGTTACAACAAGATTCCAGTATGTCTGATACATTTAGCTGGCAAAATGATTTGTTATGGTACAAAGATCGCTTATACCTTTGTAAGAATTCCCAGCTAAAACAAAAGATTCTTATGGAATTGCACACTTCTCCCTTAGGAGGGCACTCAGGATTTTTAAAAACTTACCACAGGGTTAAGAAGGAATTTTTTTGGGATGGCCTTAAATCAGATATTCAAAAGTTTGTGGCGGAATGTTTGGTTTGCCAACAAAATAAAGTTGAAACAATTAAGACACCGGGTCTATTACAACCTTTATCCATTCCAAGCCAACGTTGGGAGGAGGTTTCAATGGATTTTATCACAAGTTTACCCAAGTCTGAGGGAAAGAGTGTCATCATGGTGGTAGTTGATAGACTTACCAAGTATGCACACTTTTGTGCATTATCACATCCATTTAAAGCCAGTACAGTTTCTACTGCATTTATGGAAACAATTCAAAAGCTACATGGAAACCCAAAGATTATTGTAAGTGACAGAGATCCAATTTTCACTGGAAATTTTTGGACAGAATTATTTTCTTGTCTTGGTACTCAGTTAGCTCATAGCTCATCTTATCATCCTCAATCTGATGGGCAAATTGAGATAGTAAACAAATGTTTGGAAGGATATCTTCGTTGCTTTGTATCTGATAAACAGACACAATGGGTCAAATGGTTGCCTCTGGCTTAATGGTGGTATAACACTTCCTTCCATACAGCAACAAAAATGACCCCATTTATGGCACTTTATGGGTATCAACCACCATCCATCACATCATATTTAAGAGAAAATTCTAAGGTTTAGGCAGTGGAACATCACATCGAACATCAACAACAAGTCCTCCAACTCTTAAAGGATAACCTCGTGTTGGCACAGAATAGAATGAAACAACAGGCAGATCAACATCGCAGTGAAAGAAGTTTTGATGTAGGTGATTGGGTATTCCTACGGCTACAACCATATAAGCAAATGTCCCTCAAGCAAGCTAAGAAGGATAATAAATTATCACCAAAGTATTATGGTCCGTACAAGGTGTTGTAAAAGATTGGTACTATGGCATACAAATTGGAGCTTCCTGCAGCTTCTCGATTGCACCCAGTTTTCCATGTTTCATGTTTAAAGAAGGTTATAGGCGACAAGCTCCCAGTTCAAACAATATTGCCAGAACTTGACGAGGAAGGAAAAATTATATTGGAACCGGAAGTAGTCACAGAAACAAGAACTCGACAACTATGAAATCGATCAATTTCAGAGTATCTTATCAAGTGGAAGAACTTATCCACTGAAGATTCCACATGGGAGGATGAGAATTTTATGCAGAAGTATCCAGAACTACTCAAGCATTGAGGACAACACTTTTTTGAAGGAGAGGGGCATGTTGGGTCCCTATAATACTAGTGATTACCCCATTACTATTGTAGTTATACCCCTTATTAATATTGTTGTGCCCCTATTACCCCCATATTGTTACTACTGTGCCCCATAGAATCCGTCTATTATTATTTTTGTGGCTTTATATTATTATTGTTAGGTTGGCTGGATTATATTGTGACTCCTTAGACTCCTATATATAGAAATGAGGTTTTTTCATTTTAATCATCCAAGAATTGTTCATTTATGTAATGTAAAGGAGGTTGCCCCCTCGAAGAGGCTGAATTCTAAGGCGTTGATCTATCTTTTCTATCTTTTCTTAAGTTGGTTTCATAACACACTTCATCTCCTAGGATTAGGTTTTTGGATGTTTAGGGTTTTCCATTGTTTCTCAACAATAAATAGGACTTTGAACCTCAATGTAAGACAGTTCAGAGGCATGTAGCCACCACAACTCTTCTCAGAGATAAGCTACCATCGCCCAAGCTAGTCTTATTTCCATTTTGTCTATAAGCATATTTCAGTGTTTGATATTAATAAATGAAGTGTTATTTCTACTACATATTTTTATTTATGGTTATATCTATAATTTGTTATGTTCCTGTTTAAATCTGGATCAACATACCCTTTGTAGACTAAACAAGCTTTGTTCCTGATTTGCTTGACACTCTTCATTTAGTTTGTTCTTGAAAACCGACTTGGTTCCAATAACATTTTTCTCTTTCGATCTTGGAACAAGATCCCATGTATCATTCTTTTCATTCTGATCAACTTCTTCATTCATGTCTTTCACCTAGAACTTATGTTCACTTGCTTGATAGAGATTCTCAGGTTCTATCTGTGATAGTAGAGCCAAATTTTCACAGCTTGTACTGCCCACAAGTTTCCTTCCAGTCTGGAAACCTTGTCTTCAATCTCCAAGAATTTGACCCTTAGGATGTTCCTTTTGTACATACCTAGAGGGTGTCTTTGGCCTTGAAGACGTGCCTGCTACCTGACCTTCATTGTTTGAATATGTTTCATTCAGATTGGTAGACCTAAAATATGAGCTTTCTTTATCAGTTGAGTTCATATCACTTTTAGAGGATTCAATTTGTGAACCTACTTCATCTACTATTATGTTGATGCAAGCCTCAATATTCCTTGTCCTCTTTTCGTAACACTTATATCCTTTGCTTCCAATACAATACCTAGGAAATATTCCTTAACCAGAATGTGAGTCAAACTTCCCAAGGTTCTTTTCATTCCCTTTAACGAAGCACTTGCTCCCAAACACCATGAGGTGTTTAACTAATGCAAGTCTTCCCTTCCATAACTCATAGGGCGTTTTATCATTATTAGGCCTGATTTGAGTTCTTTTTCACATATATACTACCGCCTTAGTTTCTTCTCCCTAAAAGTTGTGAGACACTCCTGATTCATCTAACATTGCTCTAGCCATTTCCTGGATTGTTATGTTCTTCCTCTCTACTACTCCATTTTGCTGATGATCAGGTGATCATGTTCTAAGTGAAGAAAATGCTCAAAATTCGAACTACTCAGAATTGGTTGAAACAAAAACGGCCGAAGAGATCTCTTCATCCTAATTCTAGCGCAGTGAACAGTTCAAAAAACTGACACGATATGGAAGAGTTATCACATTTTAAAAATGCCTAGTAAACTGCAAATTTTTGAATTTTGGAAAAATAAAAAAAATAAAAAAATATTCTGAGGAATATTCCCTAGAATATTCTCCAAAATATTCAATGGAATATTCCTTTTTTTGGACCAATTAGAGACCAACACATGGCAAGCCCAAAGGCTGCCATGTGGCCCTGAATTGGCATATTAAAATGTTTATGGGTCAAGTAGGGTCGAACCTGTGACCTCCCGCGGGCAAGCCAGGCGCCATAACCGTCCGCACTACACATTGGTTCTTAACTGTATGAGGTCCCTGGTTATATTTATGTGGTTACAGTTGGAGGTTTGGGAATATACCGGCATCAGTTACCCGCAAGAAATCCCAGGAAGTATGGTCACATGCCAACAAAACTATTGATGGTAATGATAATCACCCGCCAACACAAACCATATCCTAACCGCCTAGAACACCTATCACATGCACAGTCTACTCCAACGGTCACAATCAGTCAGCCCAATGATTTTTCTTGGCAGGACTATTAAGTTTTAGGCGCTTTTTCCAAAGTTAACGGAGCTAACTGCAGTTAATCCACTTTTGGTGGAGTTTCCTTAGGCCAACTTGGGCAAAACTTTAGTTGGTCATAACTTTCAGTAGACAGAACCTTTTGGAGCAACTTTTTTTTTTATTTCAAGTATTCTGAGCATTCCAAAGCCAATGGTATAGGTTTCAAAGTCAATAGAGCATATCTTCAAGTACCTTTTCAGTGGAGAGCGTGGAGAGCCATTAGGGCCTAAGAGTGTTGGAGCTGTATAAGGCTATGGTTAACCATTAGAGGTGAAACAAAAGCCAATATTTACTATTTTCTGTGTTCTAAACTTATTTCCGCAGCTTATTTTTCCTGGTTAGGCTTTCTTAGCACTGTATAACCAATTTGAGCATCTAATAAGAGCAAGGATGTGCCCATTTGGGGGCCTTGGACCCGGCAGATGTAGCCCAAGAGGGGTGAACTACCTCATCAGCTGTTGTGTTATATTATGTGATTTTATCTTGTTGTGTTTTTTAGATTTAATATGCTAAACAGTAAAATGAACTAATACTCCTTCACACATAAGACTCGGAAATTTACCAAAAACACTTTGTTTCAATTGCAAGACATGAGCAGTTTGCACATATAATTTAATGGAAATGAATACCTTGAACAGCAAATACAAGTAGTTTCATTTTCAGATCAGATGGTACCAGAGCCAAGTTTTGAGTATTAGTTTTTTGCAAAGATACATTTGACGGTTTTGCAAGTTTTAATGCTTACTAGGCTTAAACTTCAAAGAGGGAAAGGACAATTTGTTAGAGCACAAGATAATCCTCAACCAAGGAGGGTCGGGGTGCCATTATCTCCACCTTCTAATTCACCCTAAATAGCCTTAGAAGAAGCTTCAAGTATGTCTGAAAGGGAAGGAGAAGTTCCTGAAGACATGGATCCAAAAAAAGAAGAATGGGTATTCAGAAAAGCTTTTTTGGACATGAATGAGATCGTAAGAATATTATACGAGGAAAGGAATGATAGGTTGGTTGGAGAAGGGTCTAAACATCAGAAAGAAGGAGAGGTCCCTTCAGGAGGAAAGAAAGGTGATGATAATTCAAAGAAAGGACATGGAGGAAATGGTGATCCACCATCCCCATCGTCATCCTCTTCCTCTACATCGTCATCCTCTACCTAGGTAAATCAATCTCATAAGCTTAAATCTTCTGAAAAAGGTCCATTTTTAAAGCTAGATGTTAAATTTGAATTACCCATGTTTAATGGTGAAGTAAATGTAGAGAAACTTGACAACCCGATAAGACAGTTGGAAGTTTATTTAAGGATACAGAACTTATAGGATGATGACACCAAGATTCAGTTAGCCTCTTTAATAATGCATGGGGTAGCATTGGTATGGTGGGAAGCTAAGACCAAGGATGAAATTAAGAAACATGGTAAGATTACTTTATCATGGGCTGAATTTATTTCCGCAATTAAGAAGCAATTTTATCCTCTTGCACATTTACAAAAGGCTATAATGAATTGGAAAAACTTTAGACAACTAAAGGGAAAAAATGTTCAAGACTACACCCAAGAGTTTAGGAGAAGAACACTCTTATTAGGGGTAGACTTACAAAGTTAAGACACTTTGCTGAAATATATAGGTGGTTTGCACAAGTGCCTTAAACATACTAATGTTCAATCCTACTAGTCTAGACAAAGTTTATGTACAAGCTACGCATTTAGAGACTAGAGGGAAAAACACTTTTGATGAGGGTAGAAACAAGCCTTTTAAGGGGAAAAACAAAGAGAAAACCTTTAAGGGAAAAGGAAAAAAGCATGCATCTGTCAAAAAGGAGGGTGAGAAAGTGATATGTAAACATTGTTTAGGAGAAGGCCATGAAGAGAAAAACTATTGGAAACTTTATCCTGAAAAAAGAAATCAGTTTAACAAAAACAAAGGAAAGAAGAAAACTACAACTACACCTCAAGATTTAGGTGATGATTCAGGGGATGAAACCAAAATTGTAGCCATGGGTTTGAAAAGTATGAAGGGAAAGGAAATTGAAACTAAAGAAAGCACTAGTACTTCAAACTATCATGTACAAGCTCCTACTGAGGAAGAAAGAATCGAATTGTTCCATGTGAGGGTAGTCTCAAAACATACAAAAATTGACACACTATTTGATAGTGGGTCACAAGAAAATATCATATCAGAAGACTTGGTCAAATAGCTTAAACTTGAGACCATTCAACATCCAAAGCCTTATCCACTTAGGTGGATATTCAAGGATGTAAACTTACAAGTCTCAAGAAAGTGCATATTGCGCTTTGCAATTACTGCACACTTTATCGACACACTTGAACTTGATGTAGTACCGCTTGATATATCAGGAATTGTTTTGGGAAGTCCTTACTTATTTGACAGAAAAGTGATCTTCCATCTCCATGAAATTAAATATCATCTTTTCAAAGATGGCAAGGAGTACATTGTCAAGGCACATCGCAAGGAGGCAAATATAGCGATGATGAAGGCGGGACAGGTAAAAAGGCTAGTTAATTCAAGAGTGAGTTTTGTACTTCTTATGATCAAGCCTAAGGTTGATGTGAATCATGAGTCATTTGAAAATTGTGATTCCAGGCTTAAATCAGATTTATATGATGTAGTTGATGCACATCATGAGATGTTTCAGGAACCAATAGGTTTTCCTCCTAAAAGGGAGATTCAGCATGAAATCCATTTACATCATGATTGTCCTCTTCCTAACATAGGCATGTACCGCATTTCTATCGTGGAGAATGCTGAAATAAAGAAGCAAATTAAATACGTGTTGGACAAAAGTTTCGTAAGACCAAGCACTTCGCCATGTGGGTCACCGATAGTGTTGATTCCAAAGAAAGATGGAACTACGGATTATACAAAGCAGAATGATTCTTTTAAGATTGGAAAATAAGAAACAGCGAAGCGATACAATTGCAGAAAGTAAGAATTCAATGAAACCATCACACTACTGAAATCAGAAATGCATGATACAGGAACAACAAGTGAATCCACCAGGGGTCAAGCCCTTAGCTGCCAATGAATATCGCCGGATTTAATTCAAATAAGGTAAATGGACAACAACCTCAAATTATATATTAATCATTGAAATTGAGTAACATTACAAAATGATCGTGTTCTCTTGACAACACTAGTCTGTAAATTAAATTTACAATTTGAAATAATAGAGATCCATCCCCTTTCTTCCTATCCTATCCTATCCTATCTCTAATAATCCCTATAATAATCTCCCTCCTCTCTGATCTCTGTTCTCATTTAAATACACAGGGAGCAGAGAGAAGTTACAACAGATATGATTACAAAATGATTCCCATTACAAAATTGGATTGTTCACAACAAATTGATTAGCAAGATCATATCTAAAATATCTTTCCATCAGCATTCAATAGGAACAGGTCGAATTTGGTATTGCAACTGGGATAATTTGGAAATCAGCCGCAACAGCGAATCTAAGAAAAATGTCTTTAGAGAACCTTTTGTTTCTCTTAATATAGACTGAATTTGGGAAAAGGCTCACTACAAAACTAATGTGGTCCTTTCTAAACAAAACCCATGTTTCAGTTTTTCCAGATTCTTCTCCATTTGCCCGAAACGTTCAATACAAAACTATCACTTCTTATTCCAACGAATTTCTGAGTTGGCACATTTAATGATGAGCTAGCGACCAAATCTACAAGATGGAAAATATCTTGGAGGCTAAAATGGTGAGTGATGTTGCAACAAATTTATTAATAAACCATCAGTTGTAAAAGCATGCATAATAATCATCAATTTATTAAAAATAAAGGAGAAGGAATAATATTTATCCATAAGAGCATAAATAATAATAAAATGGGATTATATGACAAATCATGATAAATGACATGATAAAGAAGAGTAGAAATGGATGAAATAGGCATTAAAAAGTGATAATAATAGTGACATATTAAAGACCCAATAATGGGGAGGCAAGCAACAGAAAGCTCTCGAGTCTTTGAAAGAAAAGATAAGTTTAGCTCTAGTTCTTGCATTACCGAACTTGAGACAGTCATTCGAGATTCAGACTGATGCTAGTGATTACACCATGGGTGCAGTTCTCTTACAGCATGGTAAGCCTATCACATTTCATTTTGAGACATTTAATGGTGCTGTTGTGAATTATCCTACATATGATAAGGATTTGTATGCATTGGTACAAAGCGTAAAAAAGTGGAAACATTATTTGATGTGCAAAGAAACAGTTGTTCATACCGACCATCAGCCTTTACAGTACTTGCAGTTGCAAAGTAAATTGCAGCAGTCATGACATTTCAGATGGATGGGATTCCTACAAAAATTTCACTTGGTAATAAGGTACAAGAAAGGTATTTTCAATAAAGTCTTTGATATGCTTTCAAGGCCTATTATTAGTGCTACTACTTTACTTAAGAATGATTCTATTGTACATGAGAGCTACATAGAACAATATGCATTAGATGTTGATTTTAAGGATGTGTATGCTAACCTGAGTGAAGGGAATCATGTTGAGGAGAATGATTATCATTTGCATAATAATTTGTTGTTTCATATAGGCAAGTTATGTATACCACAGGGAGAGAGACTAAGTATCATGAGAGAAGCTCATTCTTCTCTTATTGCTGGACATTTTGGGGTAAGCAAAATGGTGGCACATTTACAGAGTGACAGGGATTCCAAGTTTGTTGGGAATTTTTGGTCCAATCTATGGAAGATGATGGACACCAAGTTGAAGAAGAGTACTGATTTCCATCCGCAAACAGATGGCCAAACAGAGGTAGTGAACTGAACCATTGTACATATTTTGAGAGGTTATTGTAGCAAGCATCCCAAGCTTTGGGTTGAGCACTTGCATTATATTCAGCAAGCTTACAACCGGGCCAAGCACTCTTCTACAAATACTTCACCTTTTGAAGCTTGTTTTGGGTATTTGCCTAAGTCACCTTTAGATTTAATTCTTGAGAAGGATGTTGCCATTGATGGGCATAGTGACATTGACAAAGCTCGCATGTTCATTGAAAGAATTCATCGCATACATCAGCAAGTTCAAGAACATCTTGAAAAAAGTCAAGGCAAGTACAAGGAAAGATATGATAAACATAGAGTTGATCATAAGTTTCAAGAAGGAGATGAGGTATGGTTGCATATTAGTAAGGAAAGAATGCAAGGAGAAGGTAAAAAGCTAATGCCTATTCGTTATGGTCCATTCAATATCCTTAAACAAGTTGGAAATAATGCTTTTCAATTAGATTTGCCTTCATATATGCAAATGTATTCCGTTGTGAATGTGGAAAACTTACATTTGTATGAACCTCCTTTAATTGTTGATCATGAAAGTGACATTCAACTACCATCCATAGATGATTTCTCGCTAGAATGTTTGGATGAGCTGAAAGAGGATGCTATCCTTGACAGAAGGACACAGACTTCGAGGAGGGGAAATGTTGATTATGTTCAGGTTGGTCTTAAGCCAGCAAAGCAAGTAAGGCAAAGTGGATGGAGGTGGAAAAGGTGAGGGAGCCATACCCTCACCTTCTTAACAGGTAAATGAAGGCTTTTGGGGTCCAAAAGCTTCCCATTTGGGAGGTGTGATCAGGTGATCATGTTCTAAGTGAAGAAAATGCTCAAAATTGGAACTGCTCAGAATTGGTTGAAACTAGAACGACTAGATAGATCTCGTCGTCTTGATTCCGACACCACAAATGGTTCAAAAAAATGACATCATATGGAGGATTTATTGCATTTTAAAAATTTCCAGTAAACTATAAATTTATAAAGTTTGGAAAAATAAAAATAAAATAAAAAGAAAATTTCGAGGAATATTCCTAGGAATATTCCCTAAAATATTCTCTAGAATATTTACTGGAATATTCCTTTTTGTGGACCAATCGGAGACTAACATGTGGCAAGCCTGGAGGCCACCACGTGGCCCTGAATTGTCATATTAAAATTTTTATGGGTCAAGCGGGGTTGAACCCATGACCTCTCGCGGGCAAGCCAGGTGCCTTAACCATCCACACTACACGTTGGTTCTTAACCGTATGAGGTCCCTGGTTATATTTATTTCGTTATAGTTGGAGGTTTGGGAATAGACTGCTAGCAGTCCCAGGAATTATGGTCACATGCTAACAAAACCACCGATGGTGGAGTTTCCTTAGGCCAACTTGGACAAAACTTCAGTTGGTCATAAATTTCAGTAGATAGAACCTTTTGGAGTGAATTTGTTTTTGATTTTGAGTATTTTGAGCATTCTAGAGCGAATGGTATAGGTTGCATAATCAATAGAGCTGATCTTCGGGTACATTTTTGGCAGAGAAGCTTGGAGAGCCATCAAGGCCTAGGGAGTGTTGGAGCTGTATTAGGCTATGGTTAACTATTGGAGGAGAAACAAAAGCCAATCTTTACTGTTTTCTGTGTTCTAAACTCATTTCCACAACTTTTTTTGCTTGTTTAGGCTTTCTTATCAAAGTATAACCAATTTTAGCATCTAATAAGAGCAAGGACATGCCCATTTAGGGGCCTTGGACCTGGCAGATGTAGCCCAGGAGGGCTGGACTACCTCATCAACTGATGTGTTATATTATGTGATTTTATATTGCTGTGTTTTTCAGATTTAATATGCTAAACAGTAAAATGAAATAATACTCCTTCACACATAAGACTCAGAATTTTACCAAAACACTTTGTTTCAATTACGAGACATGAGTAACAGTTTGCACATATAATTTAATGGAAATGAATACCTTGAACAGCAAATACAAGTAGTTTCATTTTCAGATCAGTTGAGGAGTTATAGCCACTGAGTACTGCTTCCTAATGTCATGCTCTTCACATAATTCCTTAAACTCTTTTGAGGTATACTCTCCCCCTTTGCCTGATATTAAGACTTTTATATTTAAATATTCCTGATTTCTACTTGAGCTTTAAACTTATTGAAATTATTTAATGCTTCCGATTTTTCTTTTAAGAGAACAGTCTAGGTAGCTTGGTGAAATCATCAATGAGAAACATGAAATACCACTCTCCTTTTGAGGTTTTCTCTCTAGTTGGGCCACAAATATCTATGTGAATGAGCTCTGGAGGACTGGATGAGGAGAGCTCTTTCGATTTGAAATGAGTCCTAGTATTCTTTCCAAACTAACACAACCTGCAGATTGTGTTATCGGGCTTTGACATCCTTGCTAATCCTCTTATTGCCCCCATATTTCTTATCCTTATCCATATTTGAAAAATCATGTGTCTGAGCCTCTTGTGCCACAGTCATGCTTTATCGTTTTGCTCAAATAATAATTGACCCTAGAATCATCAAACACATATACATTATTGTGGGTTCTAAATGCTTTTCCCACTAGTTTTCCATATGTTATTTTGCGAATCTCACAGTATTTAGATCGAAAGGTCACTTCATAGCCATTGTCACACATTTTGCTAACACTAAGAAGATTTTTCTTCAGACCTTCTACATACATCAAAATTTGTTCTTCTATCTTTTGATCAAGATTGTTTACTCCTTTCCCTTGATTCTTGGTAGAGTGTTGTTTCCAAAAGTGACATTGCTTCCTCTATCCTTTTACTTAAGAGAAAAAAATATGCTTTTGTCCCTAGTCATGTGTTTGGAACAACCACTGTCCACATACCATTTGTTTTATTGATTATGAGATGATAAGGAAAGTGCACATTGCATGCTCCTTTTAGTCTTTGTTTTCCAACTCCCGTTACCCTCTTAAGTAGTTGTGTATCTAATACTTTGGGAATTAGATAGGTATTCAAACCTACTTCTACACTCACTGGATTTGTGCCCAAAAATATTACATTTGAAGCATTCTAATTCACTTAGTAAGGGAAAGAATACGTTCTGATTTATGAGAGAAATTTTTTAAGACTTAGAAATATGATGCTTATTATATTTGGGATTCTCATCTCTTTCTACTTTGATCCTTCTACAAGCAATGGCTTGATGTGTAAAGATATTACACTTATAATAGTGGCCATAAAATAATAGGCGTGCTTATTGTTAGAAGAATTATGAGATTGTGTAGGGAAATACCTTGGTCATCTGAGTGATTGATTTGTTCTCCATTGACGATTTTGTTGGAAATAATACTGAGAGGGTGGGGGGGTGAATCAGTATTATAAAATTAATAATTTTTCATTTCCATAATCATATTCATATACACTACTTCAGTTAAGGGAACTCGCGTGTACATGCAACTGTGTTTAGAGAAACTAGTGTATATCCATCAAACATATGATTCAGTTAATTCATCATATATTGATCTTTAATTAGTGCATCAAAACCATATAGATAGTAACTAGGTGCAGTAAAAACAGAACAGATCATCACACATAAGAAACACACATGAACACCAAGATATAAGGTGGAAACCCAATGTGAGTGAAAACCACCTACTGCAATCATCTCTGCCTTCTTTTAATAATAAGAGAATTCTATTTACAATTTTGTATTGGTGCAGCCTTATACCAGTACGTAGGCTTCTACCTACAGAAGCCTACAACCTTCTCTTGTTCTCCAGCTTCTACTGGAAGGGAGCTACAACCCCCTACCTCTTATACTAGCTGATATGTTTACTAGTATGTAGGTGCCGGCCTACAGAAGGCTACAACCTTCTCTTTTCTTCCAGGGACCATGTTTAATAAATTTTCAGACTGGATCCATCAACAACATCATTCAATCATCAAATACATATGCATCAACCAATCTCCTTTTGAACCAACCACAACTGAATCAATCAATCACTCCATCAATCTGATCATTCAGAATGTTGTCACCAGATACAATAACTAGAACCCAAGAAATAACCCAAAACACTGCAACAGTAAAAAGAAGCAACTAAAACATATTTTTATAAGGCATACGCTACTTCCATGTGTCGAACCTGCGTGCGTACGCGCTTTCCTCAAAGTGGACCAGCGTACAGATCTGCAAATCAAATTTATGATGTATACGCTGTTTTGATATGCAGAACCAGCGTGTATACGCTTCTTTCCTAAAGTGAACCTGCGTACAGATCTATAAAAGATGATTTAAACTTAACAACTATTCCAAACTTCAGTCATACCCAGATCATCATATTTACAGACTACAACATGCGCTAGTTATTCAGATACATGATCAAACCACATAAAGATAATTCACTTCAAGCCTTAAGATCCTAATATATCATTAGAACTTATCCTTCATCAAGCACTAAGGTTCATCCTTGGTTTAGATCAAGCACAACATCATAAGCCAATAACCTGCATATTAGATCTTCACACTATATCAGATATTCGATACTTGCACACTTGGCCTAATGATCTTCTCCTCCTTTTATAGTTTTAGGCCTTTCTCAATACCATGGACCAAAACCACCTTGGACCAAATGCCTGGGGTCAATACCTCTGACCTGATACCTTGGACCGATAGCATGGATCAAAATACCATGGACCAAATACTTCAGACCAAACATCTAGTTTTCCAAGGTATATGCGCTTTTCCTTTCGTGAAAGTGCATGTGTACGTATATGTGACTTGTATACAGTGAACCCGCGTGTATACGCGGCTTGGTCAATGGTGAACCTGAGTATACCTCTCTTTCTTCATTCTGTGTAGTTTGATTTGTATCTCTGTGCTGTTAACCTGTAGTACTGTGATCTGTTACCTGAGTGAGTTGCTTTCTAAACTAATTCCTTGAAGCTACCATTCATTTCATCACATTTGTAAATAATCTCGTCATGCATTCTGTCACATCTGATATCTCTTTTGTAGATTCATCTAGTTACAATATACAAGAGAGTTGTTCTGCTACAAGTGGTTTGCCATCAAGTACAATACATACATCATAATGCCAAAATCTCCCCCTTTAGACTTGATGGTAAAAACCACACCAAGTCACTCTCCCCCTTTGACATCAAGGGAAAAGGGTCATGCTCCCCCTAAGTGCATGCTGAATTCTCTGATATGATGAAGTGTTGATTGAGCTCCCATGATCGAGTCCATGCTCCCCCTGAGCATAAGCAAAGTCTGCAAAAATATGTTCTAAAAGAAGAACATGACTCTGTACATACATCACAAATGACCTTCCTATCACCAATAATTCCTCCATCTCCCAACCAAGTGGGGATATTCCAAATTTGACTCATCCACCCAACCAAGTGGGGATATATCAATTGTTTATACAAGTAAAAAATAAGAAACATTACGTCATTCATCCCATGCATAGTGGGGTTACAAATTAGGTCTTTTCATATCCGTTACATTAAAAGATATACATGACATATATAACAGAGACCAAATGTCTTAAACAAGACCATGATAGTCATCAGCAACTATCATCAACAACATTTGTCAACAGCATCCAGGCCAGCAACCTGTATATGTCCATCAATAGTACAAAATATCATCAACCATGTTCTATCCCTGAACCTGTGCCACATGTTCACTGTCAGATCTGATCATTGCATATGTCCGTAAGAGATATCAAAGCATCATCATCAATCAGATATACAAAAAGTGATCAACAACACTATGAGGACCAATATATCAGCAGATTGAAATCATCATCAAATAGAGCAGATAATTGACAAAACCATAGCAAACCCCCTTTTTCCTGAGTCTGGCCCATTGTTTTTCTTCAAACCAACATATACGTGACCGTGTCCATAGAAACTCGTGTATGTACACGACTACACTGCATGAAACTTGCGTATAACCACCTTTCTCTAAAAGATAGGATTTAACAGTAGGATGATGCAGAAACTACTCCTGGATTTTGTCTGAGATATTCAAATGTCTCTTTGGGCAGTGGTTTAGTGAATATATCAGCAACCTATTCTTTGGAGGGAACATACTCCAATTTGACTTTTTGTTCAAGTACTTGTTCACGTAGGAAATAATATTTGATGGGTATGTGCTTGGTCTTGAAGTGCATGACTGGATTCTTTGAAATACTGATGGCACTTGTATTATCACATAGAATGGAGATGGGTGGAGTACATGTGATCTAAATATCTTGCAAGGTTTGCATCATCCAAAGTAATTGTGTGCAGCAAGATGCAGCAGCCACGTATTCTACTTCAACTGTAGATAATGCAATTGAGCTTTGTTTCTTGCTAAACCAAGACACTAACCTGGAACCCATATAGAATGCACCACCACTAGTGCTTTTTCTGTCATCAACACTTCCTGCCCAATATGCATCTGTATATGCATGAAGTGTAAGATCTGTATCTCTAGGATACCATAAGCCAAAGTTCTGTGTTCCTTGAAGATATTTGAAAATTCTTTTGACTGCCTGAAGATGTGATTCCTTTGGATTTGCTTGGAATCTTCCAACTATTCCCACTGCATGCACGATGTCCGATCGGGTACCTGTTAGATAAAGCAGACTACCAATCATGGATCTGTAAGTTGGTTGATGTACCATTGTTGATTCATCATTTGAGCTAATACTACATCCTGTTACCGTTGGAGTACATACTGGTTTAGAATCTTCCATGCCATACTTTTTTAGGATTTGTTTGAGATGTTTGATTTGTGAGAGAAAAATACCATCTTTATTTTTCTACACTTGTAGACCAAGGAAGTAGGTAAGCTCACCAAGCAAGGAAATTTCAAATTCTTGCTGCATTATTGAAGAAAAATTATGACTCAGGGATTCTTCATTGCTCAACATACACAATAATTATTAGCAATTTATCAATGTCCATATTTGTATATAGATTACTATTTGCTGACCCCTTTGAGAAACCTTGTTGGTGGAGATATTTGTCAAGAAGGTAATACCATGCCCTTGGAGCCTGTTTTATACCATAGAGAGATTTTCTGAGTTTACATATAAGTTTTGCATCATTTCCAAGAATGAATCCTTCTGGTTGTTCAATATAGACTTCTTCTTCTAAGTCTCCATTAAGAAAGGCAGATTTTACATCCAGTTGTTATACTTCGAAAATCTGAAAGCTAGAAAGAGCAAGAAACATTCTGATGGCTTCAAGTCTAGCAACAAGTGCAAACGTTTCTTAAAAATCTATACCTTCTTGTTGAGCATATCCTTTACAAAAAAGTCTAGCCTTGTTTCTAATAACTTCTCCATTTTCTTTCAGCTTGTTTTTGAATATCCATTTAGTTCCTATGATATTCTTATCATGAGGTCTAGGAACTAATTCCCAACTATTATTCTTTTCAATTTGCTCAAGTTCTTCATTCATGGCCTTGACCCAACATTCATCTCTGCATGCTTCATTTACATTTTGAGGTTCAGTGGAAGATATTAATGCTAAATAGCTTGAAACTTCGACAATGGTTCTTCTAGTCTGCACATCTGCTCCTTTTTCTCCTAAAATTTGAGCTTCTGGATGATTTTTCTGAACATACATAGACAAAGTCTTTTCTTCTACCATTATCCCTTCTTCTGGTGCTTCATTGGTTTCTTCTTCGGAATCAGTGTGATTTGATGTGGGAAAATGATCCTCATCTTCTCCATTGTCATAATCTTCAGTTTTTATCTATTTGGGATTTTTGCATGCTTCATCAACCACAACATCAATACTTTCAATAATTTTCCCAAGTATTTTATTGTAACATTTATATCCTTTACTTCGGGAAGAGTAGCCAAGTAGAATACCTTCATCTGCTCTGGGTTCAAACTTACTAAGTTTTTCATTAGTCCTTTTGATGTAACATTTTCTTCCAAAAACATTGAAGTATTTTACAGTAGGAATCTTACCATACCAAAGTTCATGTGGAGTTCGAGTGTTGTTTATCCAAACATTTCCTTGGTTGAGAATAGTGACGGCGGCGAATGCAACTTCACCCCAGAAGGTTGCAGGAGTTCCAGATTCATCTAGCATAGCACGAGCCATTTGTTGAACAGTTATGTTCATCCTTTCTACCACTCCATTTTGTTGAGGAGTCCTTGCGGTGGAGAACTACCTTTTTATTCCATGTTGTTCACAAAAGTCAAAGAATTTGTCTGAGGTAAATTCCCCTCCTTGATCAGATCTGAGGCATTTGATTTTGTGATCTAATTCATGTTCAACCAAATATTTGAAGGCTTTGAACTTTTCAAATGCTTCATCTTATGCTTTAGAAGACCTATCCAATACATTCTAGAAAAATCATCAATGAACAATATAAAGTATTCTTCTCCATGAGGTGAATTTTTCCTTGATGGACCATATAAATCAGTGTGAACAAGTTCAAGAGGCTTACTAGCTAACCCTTCCTTTTTGATGAACTGAGATATGGTTTTCTTACCAAATTGACATGATTTGCATATAGTATTTTCAGGAATGTTGATATTTGGAAGGTCACGAACTACATGGAATCTGCATGCTTTTCTTATTTGAGAAAAGCATAGATGTCCCAATCTTCTGTGCCATAGCCGGTTTTCACCATTTTTTCTTAGATAGCATTTTTGTTGTCCTCCCTTGAGTATGTATAGGTTGTTTGGAGTTCTTGTACCTTTAATCACGATTTCTCCTACATCAAGCTCACGAACAACACATCCATTTGATCGAAACACTACTTCATTTCCTTGATCACACATTTGACTCACACTCAATAGATTATGCTTTAAGCCATCGAGAGTGTTGTTTCCAAATGAGACACTCTTTTCCTTTTCTATGGCATTATATGAGTGCAGTTTTTCTCTATCACCTGTCATGTGTTTTGAGCATCCACTGTCAATGTACCACTAGTTTTCTTGTCCTTCTGCATACAAGGCTATACCACATCTTTCTGTTTGCGGTTCTTTCTTTCTCCATATTTTGGGATTTAATGGAGTTTTCTCCTTTTGAGCTATTTGCCAAAATTTGCTCCTGCATTCAGTTTCTTCATGGCCAAAGTTATTACAGATTGAGCATTCTATTTCATTTTCAAGAAGAGAAAAGTTATTATAGGAACTTTCGTGCTTCGTGCTTCTCTAGTCATGATAGTTTTGTAAGCAACACATTGAGCAATTTTGTGTCCAAAATTATGACATGAGAAACATTGACCATTAAATAAGTTCCCGTGATTATCGAATCTACTAACATGTTGATTGTAGTTGAAGTTCTTCCTATTAACCTGTTGTTTGTAGTTGAAGTTCTTCCTACTGACCTGTTGATTGTAGTTTCTATTGATATTCTTTGAAGCAAATTGAGTACGATTTACCTGAGGTTGATAGTGGCTTCTATTCATCCTTGAATTAAATTGAGCCTGATTCACCTAGTGATCTGCTTTATGCCTTTTTTGACGATTGTCGAATTGTTCACTGCTCTTTGCTGCATCAAGATAGCTTTTAGTGGAGGTTGACGGCTTCTGTGATTGAGATGTTCCTTTAGTATATCCAAGACCTATCTTTATTAGAGAAGATTGCTGCACTTTGATAATTTCATTTAAGGTTTCTGATCCTTTAGCAAATCTAAGATTGAGAGCTTTTGTTTTCTCAAGATCCTTTCTTAGACCCACAATTTCACATTCTAGCTTTTCATTATGTTTTTCTCTTTTAGCAAGTTCATATGTCAAGGTATCTATAATCATATTTTCTTCTAAACATATTTTGAGTTTAGAAATTTCTTCATAAAGGTAATTTTCATCTAAAGCATCCAAAATATCATCATCTTCATAAGCCATCAGAAGTCTATAGTCATTACTATTTTCATCTTCATCACTATTTGGTAAACCATCACTATCTTCATGAGTATAGTAGCTCTTTTTACTTATACCTTGTTTTCTATTCCATTTTGTTGTTTCCTTCCCTTTATCATATTTATCTTTATGAGGATGTTTGGCAGCATAATGACTGACTCTATCACAGGAAAAACATTTGAAAGGTAGTTTACCTCTGAATCTATCGGAACCCGTTTGAAGATTCTTGACAAAGTTTGCTTCCTCTTCTTCTTCTGAAATATGTCATGATTCATTGAGTTCTTCTTTTCCTTTTGTTGAAGCTTTAAATGCGGCTTCTCTCATATTTGATGGACCTCCATTTCTCATCTCAAAGGTAGTTAAGATTCCGTGAAGCTCTATCATAGTAATAGTCTGTAGATCCTACTTTTCTTCTATGGTAGATACTTTTGATTCAAATTTAGTAGACAAGGATCTTAAAACATTTTTAACTAAGGTAATTTCCTTTATCTCTTCACCTAGATTCTTCATGCAATTAACAATCTCATCTATACGTAAGAAGTAACTAGCTCTACTTTCATCATTGTGTATCTTGAGAGTTTCATATTGAATTCTGAGAGCTTGTAGTTTAGCACGTTTTACCTGAGAGTCTCCTTCGTAGCTTAGAACGATTTTGTCCCATATTTCTTTGGCTGATTTGAGCTGCATAACTTTGACAAACTCTAATTCTGACAAACTTCCTAATAATGTATTGATAGCCTTGGCATTGGTTTCATATTGCTTTTTGCCTGTTGTATCTGTCGGAATTGCTGATGGAAATGTATATCCTCCTTCCACGATTTCCCAGACATCTGTTCCAAGAGATTGAAGATAGGTTGTGGTTCTTACATTCCAATAAACAAAGTTGCTCCCATCAAAGATTGGCAGTCTGATGGATCCCTCACTTTCTTGATTACTCATGATGATGGATCTTCCTTCAAGCGATCAAGCTTCTTCTGAAGGACCTGCTCTGATACCAATTGTTGGAAATAATACTTGGGGGGGGGGGTGAATCAGTATTATAAAATTAATAATTTTTCATTTCCATAATTAGATTCATATACACTACTTCAGTTAAGGGAACTCGCGTGTATATGCAACTGTGCTTAGAGCAACTAGTGTATATCCAACAAACTTATGATTCAGTTAATTCATCATATATTGATCTTTAATCAGTGCATCATAACCATATAAATAGTAACCAGGTGCAGTAAAAATAGAACAGATCATCACACATAAGAAACACACATGAACACCAAGATATAAGGTGGAAACCCAATGTGGGTGAAAACCACCTGCTGCAATTGTCTCTGTCTTCTTTTAATAATAAGAGAATTATGTTTACAATTTTGTATTGGTGCAGTCTTATACCAGTACGTAGGCTTCTACCTATAGAAGGCTACAACCTTCTCTCATTCTCCAACTTCTATTGGAAGGGAGCTACAACCCCCTAGCTCTTGTACTAGCTGATATGTTTATTAGTACGTAGGTGCCGGCCTACAAAAAGCTACAACCTTCTCTTTTCTTCTAGGGACCATGTTTCATAAATTTTTAGACTGGATCGATCAACAACGTCATTCAATCATTAAATAAATCTGCATCAACCAATCTCCTTTTGAACCAACCACAACTGAATCAATCAATCACTCCATCAATCTCATCATTCAAAATGTTATCACTAGAATACAGTAACCAAAACCCAAGCAATAACCCAGAACATTACAACAGTAAACAGAAGCAACTAAAACATATTTTATAAGGTATACACTACTTCCATGTGTTGAACCAGTGTTATAGACATTTTTTTGCCTTACAGCATAAAGCATGAAATGTCCATAATCTAAGGGATCCAAAGTCCCTAAACATGTTGTTCCTACCCCTAGAGGAACAAGGTCAGCAAACCACAGCAATTCAAATCAGTTCTCCACTGAAAAACACTCAAAAACAAGTCAATTTTGGATCATGTCAACTGCTCCACTGAGCATCTGCGCTGAATGTCAACTGCTCCATGGTCTACCTGCACTGAATGTCAACTTCAACAAAGGCTACCTGCGCTGAGCGAGTTTTGACATGTGGAGGTATCTTTCCTCAATGTGTCAGTGCCCAGGAAGCTTCCAAAATGACACTTGGATCAAAGGATTCGCCTAGTGATGAGTAAGAGGTTCTAAAACTCCAAGTGGAAGGTAGGATCTCCAAGTGGACTCAAGAACTGAAGAAGAACTGGAGTTGAAGAGGACACTAGTCACACATCAAGCTGACTCATCTTCTCTCCAAAACTCTATATAAGGATCTCATCCCATGAGATCTGGAGGCCGGAATTTTGTGCAAAGAATTGTTGTTGGTTTACAGCTGGAACTATTGGGTGATTGCTTGAAGGAGGTGAAGAGGAGATTTCTTTCCGTCGGGAAGGTGATGCTGGATTGGGCCTCTTATGGTTGTATCACCACCTGAACCTTACTTTCTTCCATTAATAAAGCATTTGAGGTTCTTCTATTCGCATGTGTTTCAATGATGTATTGTTTTACTTGCGTATTTGATTTATTCTAATCCTTGAATCAATTATGAATGCATGCTTCTTGTAGTTTCCCTTTCTCGTCTTGTTTGCAGGATCTTGGTGTAGCTGGGCCCATGAGAAGACAAGGAGTTGGGAGCAAGTGGCAAGGAGAGAAGATTGGATTAACCATTGGCGAAAGACATCAGTGAGTGGATCTCTTTCTTTCCCCTTTTGCATCTCATAAAGAAGTAATCTTAGATAGATTTGCTTTGATTGTTGCTAAGGATCTATCACCCTTAGAGTGGGATAAGGTCATTCCGTATTGGATACTTTTCCCAACAACAAACTGGCAACTCTGCTGGGGAGCGTATCTTGTTGGATGCTTTTGTTTCTTTCTATTCATTTCCTAAACAAAGGGAGTACCGAATCGAACTGCATTTGAGTCCTTCAAATGCAAAGTAGAGGGCAGCTACCCTAGCTCAGTTTCTGGGCATGTTTATGATTTGAAGAGCTGATCCACAAAGACTCTAAATAGCTCTTTGTGATAGTCTTCATCTTCCTTTAATCATCCTCTAGTGTGTACTTGATTGATAGCCTCTGATTTGGCCTAAAACAATTGATTTTTGAGCAATCTGTGACCCGGAACCTGAGAGAAACGAGAGTTTTCTCTTCAGCGCCACTGCAGTGAAGGCAGACTGCGTTTCAACGCAAGTCCCGAAGGGGCCACCTGCGCTGAATGTCAAACTGACAGTGCAGAGCCTGCGCTGAACCAGTTTTGCATTGTGCAACTGGGGTTCCCTGCCTTCTGTTGCCCAGTTTTCAGTATTGTTTTTGCAGCCTGTTATCAACCTGTGTACCTATCTGAAACTACCTTTCTTTGCCATCATTCCGCCTCGGTTGTATAAAGAAACTGTGATTGTTCTTTTTGTATTTCTTACTTCATTTACAGTTTCCCATAACGAAAGTGAACTAGTCTTGCTGTGGCCTCTTAGATCTAGACCTGTGATAAAGTGTCGTTTTGATCCTAAGAGTTAGTTCATTTGTTGTTCATAGCTGATTGAGCATTTGCTTTCGTCATATGGTTCGAATTTAAGTATTTCTAGTATTGAAACAAGTAAATCTTAAGGTGTTCTTTTGATTTTGGACAAAAGCTTGTTTGCTTTCACTTGAAATTGAATTCGAAATTATACAACAGCTTTCTTTTTGTAATACATCAACATTAAGAAAGAAGAAAAGAAATACCTGCATTGTGCATGTGCATTTTGACAGCTTGCATGTTGACTTAGGAAAAGTGCATCAGTGTGTGCTCTATGATCTGTGTGAAAAGTTGATGTCTTTCTTTTCCCTCAGTAGTTAAGATTTTCATAAGTTGAAAGAATTGAAAAAGCTTGCTTATCATTCTTAGACTGCATTTAGGAGTTGTACCATACATCACGTGGTGATCCATAAAGGAAAACTGCTAAGCAAGATCAACCTAAAATGAATTGAATTTACATAACAACGCTTTGAAACATAACGAAACACATAGAGGTCTAAGCTAGAGACGTGTTCTGGCGTTGTTAAATGTGATATCTTAGCGTCGAGTGGTTGGGTGATTCCTCCATGGTGAAGCGATAAGTATCAATACGGACTTGTGCTCCCACGTACCGTCGCGTATATATTGGGAGACCCCTATAGGAATAAATCCTTTATCCATAGGAAGCCATGTCGGCCAACCTACTGATCGCAATGCAGTGAAGACAGCATTCATGAAGATCGACCACTCGTACCGTAAAACGTATTCTGTGGTTTTGCGAAAGGTTTGGCACACCCTCTGCCTAGAACTCCAGAGTAGTTTCTTTTGGCCTTTTTCAAACTCTATAACTGAAAAAGTCCATCCGAGCATTTTTCACTTCGGGCTCGTTAAAACATCGAAGGAGACTAGAGTCATCTTTAGCTTTTTCTCGACTCTTAAAAAGTGAAAAAGCAAGTTGTGTCTTAAAAGCGTCTAAAATTAATTCAATTCGGAAACACATTTTACCCTATGTATTTTGGTTGATCGAGTAATCCGCAATCATGGAAGAAATTCAATCGAAACCCCGTCTTTCGCGAAGGCTTATGAGTCAACCGTCTTTGTCTCCGGAATCGAAAACAGTACGGGCAAAGTGAACTCGTTTAACCGGTTCGAAATCTCCTATCAAAGTTAGAACAAGTGTTCCAACAACATCTGAGGTTCTGGTTACTCCAAACATTTCTGGGAACCCTGCCTCTATTGAAGAAGTTCAACAGCCCCAGAGGGACAGTAACACTGATCCTAGTCTGAGAGCAAATACTTGTGTTACTGAATCAGTTCCATCTGTAACCGGTTCAGAGAGTCTTGCTCCTCAAACAACTGTCGCTGTCGAAACAACCCCTTCTTCGGCACCAGAAATATTTTACGGACCTGACGGTCTTCCTCTTCCACCTGGTCTGATTGCAATAGAGGAAATTGTAGAAGATCCGCAAGCAACTACTCCAACCCATTTTGGAGTAGGGGTCACTCTATTTCCTTCTACATCAGAAGCTAGCCTATCACCAGGGGAAGTTCCTGTAGAATCGCTAGGCAATCTATTGGATAGACTCAAAATGTCTGAACAACCGTCAACATCTAGGACTGTGTCAAATGACACAGCGACAGCAGAACCCCCTGTCGTCACTCCGACAATGTTTGTCGGCATACCATCTGTCCCAACTAGCTCTCAACAGCCGGAAGGAGCCCCTTCAGGGGCTATAACGACAATGTGGTCTGTTCCTGTTTGTTCTTCTAGGATAATACCCAGTAACTCTTATGTTGGAACTCAACAAATTGATCCTTTTGGAGGTCAGTTTGGGCAATCCGGTCCTCAAGGTTTAGTAATTCCTTTCAGTTCCGGATCACCACCGTATGGGGGCAAGTATGCCCTTTCATTACCCCCTCCAGGAGGTTACCCATACGGGATTTCACAACAGTATTCAGGTTATACTGGAATGACTACAAGTGGTTGGGTACCTATGCTACCCCAGCAACCAAGAGTTGTGTATTCTATGCAACAGTGTGTACCTATGACGAACATCCCGATAACACCAGCGATTGTAACCGTGTCGCAAGTTCAAACGATGCCTGTTGTATGTTAACCTCAGATTTCTCAGGTTGTAATGCAACAGCCCTTTGAACCTGCGACTCAACCACAATCGCCAACTGGCGGGGCGACACAAGTACAAACGGGTACCATTACCCCTCATCTTGGTCCAACGGTTAGTATAGCACAACAACACATGGCTTCACAACCATGGTTGGTACAGTACCAACAACCGCAATTCCAGCAAGTGTACCAAGGTTCCGAGCAGCAGATTTTTGCGAACAGTGGACAACCGTATATACAACACGGTCAAAACCAACCGCTTTATAGTGGGGTAGTCCACCAACCGTACCAATCATACCAACATCAATTACATTATGCTGGTATGCAAAGGCCAACTGCTCAGGCGATTCCATCGTATCCTGGATATGCTTCGCCTAATCTGAGTCAACAGTTACCATTCGTGGCAACTCTAGAGTTACCCGATTTACATCGGTTGACGAACGATCTGATTGCTTATGCCCCTTGGTGGCCAGCGATTCCTCACAAACTTCCTTCGGACATTCCTAAATTCAATGGAAATCCAGGTGAAGACCCGTCGAATCACGTGATGACTTTTCATTTGTGGTGTTCATCGAACACTCTAAACGATGATTTGATAAGACTTTGCCTCTTCCAGAGGACATTGACAGGTCCAGCGGCTAAATGGTATATTGAATTGCCAAGAGCCTCTTTCGACAATTTCAGCTCCTTAGCCACAACTTTTTTAACCCATTTTCAATTACCAATAATGTATGAAACGGGAACCGAAATATTAACCAACTTCAAACAGACGACAGCTACTCACATATCTGATCATATACATGAGTGGCGTCGTCGTCGTAGGATGGTGAAAACATACGTTCCCGATCAGCTATTAGCTGAGTGGTTTATAAAGTCGTTACTTCCGGCTATAACGGAAGATGTGGCCAAGGGGGGAGTCGTAACAGAGGAGCAAGTCATTGCTCGTGCTCAATATCTAGACTTAGTATATACTCAGTCTGGCACGCTCTACGACAAGATACCTGATGCCCCTAGACCTGAATTTTCAATTCCTCCCCCTCCTAAATCGAATATTGACTCTCATGCCAGAGATGGTGTGATTGGCACTGCAAGCGCGAAATCGAAAAAGGCTTCATCTCAGAAAGCCCGTAAGACTTCAGATCAAAATGCAAATGAAGAGATTCTTGCTTCGGAAGTAAATGCCATATCAGCAGATAAAGGCAAAGAAACTGATCAACCAGGAAGCAAGAAGAAGCAAAACAAAGGGAAGAAGAAGAAACAAGATGATCCGTCGCCTGAAAAAACTTCTTCAAACCCTCCTGGGAAAGGGAAACAGAAATGGCCGTGTCAAATATGTGATGATGAATATCATCGGACACCAGATTGTCTATTCAAAGCTGAGCTCAAGAGATTCTTTAAAAGTCCAAAGACCTCAGCAGTCCTGACAGACCCGTTTCCCAACCTAGGTCAAAATCTGGTTGATAGTGGAAATGCTTCCCCGTCGCAAGTGCTAATGTTGTCAATCTCTAAGCAACAGAATGATGCTTTGATTTCGACAAAGAACAAAGATTACGGGAATCCACAACTGCCAAACGAAAATGGTAAAGATCAACCAAGTAGTTCGACAACAACTTCAACAGAAGTTGTCCCACCCATAATTCTTGAATTAACAATAAAGCCGCCTAAGGGAGTAGTGCACAAGTCGACCTTTAATCCTCGCGCCAGAGCGGTGCAGCATTATAACATAGCAGAAGATTTGGCCCAATCGCCATCCGCTATGTCGACTCTTGAGGTACTACAAAATTGTCCATCCCAAAGGTAGGCGTTGTTATCAGTAATTGGTGGGGTTGATCCTAAGGATTCCAATCTTGTATCCTTTGATCACAAAGGATACAACCCTCAGTTACCAGCACAACTAGCTTTCCTTATTCAAGTGAAAGCCCTCAACAAAACTGTTCACCGAACAATTATTGATGAGGGGGCATCTACATGTATTATGTCGATGAGTTGCTGGAAAACGTTAGGGTCGCCAACCTTGTCAAGATCTTCGACAACACTAAAAGCATTCGACGGTAGGACATATACCCCTTACAGTATCCTAAGTAACTTGAAGGTTGAACTAGGTGGAAAAATAGTAGAAATTGATGTTGAAGTCATCGATGGGAATCTTGACTACAACATCCTACTAGGAAGACCATGGATATATGCCATGGCGGCTGTTGTGTCGACTTATTTTAGGAAGATCACATTCCCGTTTGAAGGAGGGATTACGGTCGTCGACCAACAGAACTTCCTCCCTAATGGTTCACAAGTTACAGGAAGCATTCCCATGATCCATGAGAGCGACCATTCAATTCAAGACATCGGAGTAGGCCTGTTGAAGGACCCCACAATGATGGGAACCTTCACGCTACCACATCCTATAAACATAGGAAACATACCGTTTGTAGCAACCTGCAACATGATATCTTCCACGAAGGTCACAAAAGACAAAGTCTTCATGGATCATACAATGGTTTTGCCCCCAAGCCCAATTGAAATATTGTAGCAATCAATGTTTCAGGCATGGGAGGCGAGCCCAAGTCAACGCTCGTCAAGCGTTTGGGTAGATAGGTCAAGAGAATATGGTACCCCTTTGGATCCCTGGTCACGAGTGCATGGAAGTGACGAAGGAATCCTGCAATCAATGTCGATTGAGGGGGCACCATGGAATGATAACCACCATCGTTCCCTTCCTCCGGAAGATACTCAGGATGACCCTTATCACCCTTCAGTGTTTGAATTCCTAACAAATACTGTAAATACGGTGGATTCCGAACGAAACCTATCCAATATTGAAGAGACTATAGCCATAAATATCTCGACCAAAAGAGATGTTGTAGAGAATATTTATGTCGGCAAAGGTTGTTCCCCTTCAGAACTGGAAATATATAAAGCTCTTTTCCACGAATTCAGAGATGTCTTTGCTTGGTCATATGATGAAATTCCAGGCATTGACTCGAGTATCGTTGAACATGAAATTAAGATGTATCCTAATGTCAAACCGGTAAGACAACGACTTCGGCAGGTGCACCCCGAGAAAGCCGCTGCCATTAAGGCAGAAGTTGAGAAGCTTCTCCATGCTGGTTTCATCTACCCAGTTCCTCTAACCGATTGGGTATCGAATATTGTCCCTGTTATGAAAAAACAACGAACAATAAGAGTGTGCGTTGATTATAGGGATGTAAATCAAGCTTGTCCAAAGGACAACTACCCTACACCCTCCATCGACCAGATAATTGATGAATGCGCCGGATGTGAAATCTTTTCGTTTATGGATGGATTTTCCGGGTATAATCAAATAAATATCCGCCCACAGGACCAGTCAAAGACTGCATTTATTTGTCCGTGGGGCACATTCACTTATCGAAAATTACCCTTTGGTTTAAAGAACGCAGGGGCGACGTTTCAGAGAGCAATGAATTATGCTTTCCATGACATCAAGAACATCGTTCAGCCTTATCTCGACGATCTTCCGGCTCATTCGCAAAAGCGGACTGATCATCCGCAGCATTTAAGAGCGATATTTCTACGTTGCCGACACTACAAGATAAGACTCAATCCGCACAAATGTGTGTTTTGCGTCGGTTCTGGTCGTTTACTTGGCTTTGTAGTCTCCAAGGATGGAATTCGTCTCGACCCTTGCAAGGTGCAGGCAATCATTAATTTGCCTCCACCTTCGAATTTGCTTCAGATTCAGAAACTCCAAGGGAAAGCAAACTTTCTGAGGAGGTTCATTCCAAATTACGTAGAACTTGCTAAAGGTTATACCCGTCTCTTCAGAAAGGATGTACCTTTCTTCTGGGACCAGGTTGCGCAAGCTTCCTTTGATGCTCTGAAAGATTCTCTAGTAAAAGCATCATTAATGTACTCCCCGAACTATCAAAGAGACTTTAACCTGTATCTGGCTGCAGCGGATACGACCATTGCAATGGTTTTAGTTCAAGAAGTCGACGGAATTGAACACCCTATATATTATTTAAGTAAAAACTTAAATGATACAGAGAGTAAATATTCTCACGTTGAAAAGCTAGCACTTGCTGCTGTTCAAGCGATACAAAGATTTCGACATTATGTCCTCTTCCGGAAGACTACCGTATTGTCAGATTGCAACCCAATGACTTATATACTGTCGCGACAGTTGCTTGGGGGAAAATATTGAAAATGGATAGCTATCCTTCAAGAGTTTGATCTGGAATTTGTGAAATCCAAATCAAAGAAAGCTTTAGTTTTCGCAGAAATATTATGCGATCTCCCATCATCGTCCAACGATGAAACATCCCAAGAATCAATCGTGGACGAAAGTTTGTTTCTGATATCAGCAAATGATGAGTGGTATGGAGATATAATAGTTTATCTCCAAACCCAAATATTTCCGCCAAACACCTCCCACTCGGAACAAAAACGCATTCGATACCAAGCAAAAGACTACATGATCGTCGGTGATACGCTTTACCGTCGTGGTGTCGATACGGTTCTGAGAAGGTGCCTCACCCATGAGGAGGCCGAAAAAGCCCTGAATGAATGTCATTCAAGCGCCTGTGGGGGGCATCAATCTGGATATGCTACAGCACAAAAACTCTTACGAGCAGGATACTTCTGGCCAACCATGTTCAAATATTGCATAACCGCAGTTAGAAGTTGCCATGCTTGTCAGATTTTTGATAGCAAAACCAGAAGACCCCCCGCTCCTTTACAGCCAATAATAGCTGTGGGGCCTTTCGCCAAATGGGGCATCGATTTCATGCAATGTAACCCCACCTCGACCGGGGGGCATGGGTATATTATAGTCGCAGTTGACTATTTTACCAAATGGGCCGAGGCGATGCCTACATTGGATAATACTGGTGAAACAGCTGCCCTATTCTTTTTCAATCATGTAGTCGCCAGGTTCGGCGTACCACAGGCCATAGTCACAGATCATGGATCGCATTTTCGCAATCACATGATGGTTGAATTAGCTGCCAAACTAGGGTTGTCTCACGACAGCTCTACCCCATACTATCCGCAAGCTAACGGACAAGTTGAAGCAATCAACAAGGTCCTGAAGCGCATGCTGCAAAGGATGGTTGGGGTTCACAAAAGAAGATGGCATTTAATCCTGTACTCGGCTTTGTGGGCCTACCGAACGTCGGTAAGAAATGCGACCAGGTTCACACCGTTCCAACTGGTGTATGGCCTAGAGGAAATCCTACCAATCCAGTGTGAAATTTCGTCTCTTAAACTCGCAATTGATCTCCTCCCCGGAACTTCGGAAGAAGAGGCTCGTTTCTTGGAATTAATCCAATTGGATGAAACTCGTCGTGATGTCGCATTGGCTAACGAAGCCCATAAGAAACGAGTCAAGGCGCAGTTCGACAAAAATGTCAAACCCCGTGTCTTCTCAGAAGGTGATTTGGTCTTGCTTTATGACCAAGAATCCGATAAACTGGGAGCTGGGAAATTTAAGTCTTTATGGATGGGCCCCTATATTGTTAAGAGAGTATTAGCAAAAGGAGCCTACGAGTTGATGGATTATGACGGAATTCCACTGGCGCAACCCCGCAACGGGTTGTATCTTAAGCGTTACTATGCCTAATAGTAACCTGTATGCTTTTGTTACATTTTTGTTTTCACTAAAGCGTTTGTTTCGGTTTAAGTAATCCACCTTTTACACTTATTGCAGATGTCAAATCCATTGGAACCGTGGGTTGGATATGCCGACGGAGCGAGTCGTAGTTCGAGGAACCTATCCTCCGCAGCATGGGCCATTTTTGATCCAAGCGGCGAGTTAGTGAGTTTCAGAGGGGTATGTATTGATCAATCAACGAATAACATCGCTGAGAATAGCGCGTTGATAGAACTGCTCTCTGATGCCATCACCCACGGCATACGCCGACTAATTGTCAGGCTAGACTCACAGCTCGTAGTACTACAGCTCAATGGTACCTACTCTGTCCGAAATCCAGCTATTTATCGCAAGTTCCTAAGAGTTAAAATCTTGGAAAGACAGTTTGATTTCATTCAATATCAACACATTTCCAGAAACTTAAACACATTAACCGACTCATTAGCAAACTATGTGTTAGATAGACATTTGCAAAATTGATAAAAAGAGAAGCATTATCAATGTTTCAATCATGGATCACATAAAAACTGAAATAAACCCCGAAAATCAAAAATATATAGCTGTTTACGGTTTACATATAATGTTCTGTAACCAAGACAAAATCGGTCATATGACCCCAAAACTCAAAAATGGCTAGGGGGCACCCTAGCCTAGTGATGCTCATGATAGCAAGTCACGGCCTGTGCAATCATGCGCAAGAGACAAGTCCATCGTCTGGGGACACCAGTGGTATGTCGCTGCAGCCGTAAAGGTAACTCGTCGATCCGTACATCCGGAATGCCAAGAGTAAGGCCTTCGACCTGTTCTTGCACAGCTGCAAGAGTCTCGGCCAAGTCAAGGTCGCGAAGAATAGCTCTCCCAGGAGCCTCCCCTGCTGGGGCAGCAACTGGAGCTCTCGGGCGAACTGCTGGACGGACAGGACCAACATCTGCATGCACACATGAGTTTGATTAGAATCTTGACAGAATAAAGCACAAGGACATTATAAATGAAAAAACAGTAAACAGTGATATGGTCAAAGATTTTACCAATAGCACCCCACTGCTCGTCATCCGGAAGCACCAAATCCGGATCACCTCGGAAATCCATACCAACATATGGATACTCGGAAAAAGCCATCTCCTGGCGCTCGAACCACCTGAAGAAGGTATCAGTGAAAGTAATCTGAGATTGACCAGCATGTCTAGACATGTGTTCAACCCACCTCTGCATGCGTGGCTCAGTGGGAGAAGGCAAGTCGAGGGCAACATACTGAGGCTACATCAGTGGTATCTTCTCCAAAGCGAAGGCAGTCAGAACTGAACCAAAACCAAAGTTCTTCAGTTTCCCGTCCTTTACTTTGGTCAACTGGCTTTTCATCTAAACAAGTACTGCATCACACCAGTTAAACACTTTCGGTTGAAGACACTCCAGGGCGTGCTGCATATAAGACCTGTTGGCAACATGAAGGGATGCACTACCGGCCATCCTACCAATCGTGTACAGTATGGACCTGAGAGACCTGTTAGTAACCTCACGGATAGTAATCTTGCCGTCTCTGCTCGGCTGGGACCCTTCCCTGCAATACTGACGGACATAATCTCTCACGGAATCACTCCCTCGGGCCGAACCAGACAAAGAAATGGGGCCACCCCGACTTGACAACCCAGTCAAGAAGTAAATGTCTACTATGGTCAGGGGGATGGACTTGCCCCTGATCTGGAATACTTGGTTGATAGGATCCCAAGCATCAAGCATGTACTGCAGTAAAGATATCTGTGCTCTCATGCTAGAGATACGGAAGAATTTCAGCAGGCCACAGTTCCGCAGCGCGTTCACCGTGACAGGATCATGGAGGGCAATCATGTCCTCCTCTTCATGCTCTCGTTCTCGCCATGTAAGGGACATTTTGCTCCAATAAACTCTGCAAAACAAACAAGAGGAGGAGTAAGATCCCGGATTTGATGAGAAACTGGCAAAAATTTTCATGAAAAACTGTGCAACAGAAGTCTTTCCTACGCCCAACGCAGGTAGCTAAGTGTCCCACCTGCGTTGAAGGTCAAACTGCCCTTAGGCAGCTTGACATTCAACGCAGGTTTTGAATGGGACACCTGCGCTGATGGCAGAGCGCCCTAATTAAACCCCAGGGGCTCATGGGAGCAGGAAAACAGGCACAAAATGGAAAAATGAAACCATGAAAAGAAAGAGCTAGGGTTTAGCTCCTACCTGGTCCAAACGGCGCTGAGAATCGTCCACAGAATCTCCCGAAATCAGCTGGTGAAAAATCAAAAGGAAGAGGCACCTCCAGAGCTCCAACAAGCCAAATGCAAATGAAATGGTAAAATGAGAGGTAAAAACACCTTTTAATTGCTTTTTACGTAGTTCGAAGTGAAATATTAGAGTTTTTACCTCATGTTGTTCATTTCTAACAAGTTTGTTGCAGCAATTGATGATACAGTACTATCTCTGAAAACGGCAAAGCTAGTCATGGTAAAATTGACCTTATCAAATGAGCAGTTTTGGCAAAGTTCATGCTCGTTAAAAAAATAAACGCAAAACCGAGCAGTTTTAGCAAGAGTTCATGCTCGTTAAAAAATAAATGCACATGTGAGCAAGCTTCCCCCAGAGTTCAAGCTCATCCAGAAAAAATGAACCGGTAAATAACCATTTGAGACCGTAAATTCATCAGCCATAAAAACCTTGGTCGTGTTTGCACTGTCACCTCCACTTTTCATTTGGCCGATCATTCACATCCACTTGATTGTTTACCTATTTTGAGGAGCAGCTGCGAAGAGTGATTTCACCTAGCCATCCTTGTGACATTGCCGTGATTGGAAAATTCCAACCTGTACCTGGAATCTGCTGCTATCCCTGTTTATCACTCGTTCCTCAAAATGCGAGTCTTCTTTGAGCTCTTTTCACCGACTCGTAAAATATGAAAAGTTTGCCGAGTTTTGGCCTTCCAGCTCGTTAAAAGGACCGGAAGAGCTATCCCTCCTCTAGATTTTAATCTTTTTGGACCTGAGGGATTATTGCACAAAAAGATCGAGCGCTTGTCTAGTTCGGCTCGATAAAACTATCGAACATTCATCCCTTCTGTATTGTTTTATACTTTTTCGGACTTAAGGGATTAGATGACGAAAAAGAACCCTTGGAGTTGACTTTATGTACCTTTTCAGACTCTCTAAAAATGAAAAGGACTGAGTTGTCTTTGTCGCTAGACTCGTTAAATACATTAAATAGCGACAAACTTGTCTTTAGACGAGAACGAGTTTCCCTATCGCTAGGCTCGTTAAAACATAGCGATGGGCTTGCCCGAAGGGCAGGTTATAGAACAAGCATATGTTATCCTCCTCAAGCTTGACAAAAATAAAGAGGTACTGGTCAAAAATGACTGGGGAAAAATTGGGATAATCTCAAAGCTTAATGGTAGCAAGTCACTCTTGAACATGACACTTTTGCCTCCGTACCACATCGGGTTGGGTTGTTTCATTCACCGGTCTCATCACCATGGTCTCGCCATACCATCCACATTTGGGGTAATGCTACCGATCCATCACATCAGTGTCGTTATATGTTCAAGAGATGTCGTTCAGGAAGAGTCAACCGTGTCCCATCCACTGCCATACATCATCTTTCATCCTTTCATGACCGCCACCCTCAATCATATTTCACAGATCGTTTTCACCTTCATCACAATCATTAGCTCCGTTCCGTGTCACTGATGTGGGATTCATTAAGGCCCTCCTTTGACGGATCGCTTCTTGTCGACATCAGCTCATTATCCAAGAAGTTGATCTAGGAACACCCCCCCCAGTACTTTGAAGCTTGCATGCCTCAATGGCAAGTTTCTCACTTCCGGCGACAGGTATACATCAATGACCTTCGACCAGGATATTTTGCGTCGTGTTTGACGCCAAGTCCTATATTCCAACCACGTGAATTGTACTGCAGTACCTTGAGGGTCATCATCATTATCGGTGATTCCTCTCGCGCTTGTTAACAGTTTACATTATTGACTGGTAATCAAGCGATGTCTTTCCATGTTCGACTCCAAGAAATTCTCACATGCATCGACTTGTACTTAGAGTGAAGATCGGACGAGTTTGAAGACCCCGGATCTAGTATCATCCATCCGGGCTGCGATATATATTCAGGAAATAAAAACATTGACATGTGCAGCAGATGATCATCCTACTCAAAGGATGATAATTTCAGCAGAGAATTATCAATCTACCATCAGACGATCGTCTGTTCTATGTACAGAAAATGTACTTATAAAGCTGAGCATGGGAAATGCCCGCCTCAGCTAGATCATGAAAGCAGTATGAAAAATAATGTATTGTATTGTATTGTATTACAGGTCACCTCCCGGCGATTGAATGAACTTCGGATCCTCCCAATAAAGCATTTCACCCGATAAACCACCTCATACTTTAGGGGGAAACTGTTATAGACATTTTTGTGCCTTACAGCATAAAGCATGAAATGTCCATAATCTAAGGGATCCAAAGTCCCTAAACATGTTGTTCCTACGCCTAGAGGAACAAGGTCAGCAAACCACAGCAATTCAAATCAGTTCTCCACTGAAAAACACTCAAAAACAAGTCAATTCTGGATCATGTCAACTGCTCCACTGAGCATCTGCGGTGAATGTCAACTGCTCCATGGTCTACCTGCGCTGAATGTCAACTTCAACAAAGGCTACCTGCGCTGAGCGAGTTTTGACATGTGGAGGTATCTTTCCTCAATGTGTCAGTGCCCAGGAAGCTTCCAAAATGACACTTGGATCAAAGGATTTGCCTAGTGATGAGTAAGAGGTTCTAAAACTCCAAGTGGAAGGTAGGATCTCCAAGTGGACTCAAGAACTGAAGAAGAAATGGAGTTGAAGAGGACACTAGTCACACATCAAGCTGACTCATCTTCTCTCCAAAACTCTATATAAGGATCTCATCCCATGAGATCTGGAGGCCGGAATTTTGTGCAAAGAATTGTTGTTGGTTTACAGTTGGAACTATTGGGTGATTGCTTGAAGGAGGTGAAGAGGAGATTTCTTTCCGTCGTGAAGGTGATGCTGGATTGGGCCTCTTATGGTTGTATCACCACCTGAACCTTACTTTCTTCCATTAATAAAGCATTTGAGGTTCTTCTATTCGCATGTGTTTCAATGATGTATTGTTTTACTTGCGTATTTGATTTATTCTAATCCTTGAATCAATTATGAATGCATGCTTCTTGTAGTTTCCCTCTCTCATCTTGTTTGCAGGATCTTGGTGTAGCTGGGCCCATGAGAAGACAAGGAGCTGGGAGCAAGCGGCAAGGAGAGAAGATTGGATCAACCATTGGCGAAAGACATCAGTGAGTGGATCTCTTTCTTTCCCCTTTTGCATCTCATAAAGAAGTAATCTTAGATAGCTTTGTTTTGATTGTTGCTAAGGATCTATCACCCTTAGAGTGGGATAGGGTCATTCCGTATTGGATACTTTTCCCAACAACAACCAGTATGCATACGTGCTTTCCTCAAAGTGAACCAGTGTACATATTTGCAAATCAAATTTATGATGTATACGTTGTTTTCATATCCAAAACTAGCGTGTATACGATTCTTTCCTAAAGTGAACCTACGTACAGATCTGTAAAAGATGATTTAAACTTAACAACTATTCCAAACTTCATTCATACCCAGATCATCATATTTACAGACTACAACATGCACCAGTTATTTAGATACATGATCAAACCACATAAAGATAATTCACTTCAAGCCTTAAGATCCTGATATATCATTAGAACTTATCCTTCATCAAGCACTAGGGTTCATCATTGGTTTAGATCAAGCACAACATCATAAGCCAATAACTTGCATATTATATCTTTACACTATATCAGATATTCGATACTTACACACTTGGCCTAATGATATTCTCCTCCTTTTATAGTTTTAGGCCTTTCTCAATACCATGGACCAAAACCACCTTGGACCAAATACTTGGGGTCAATACCTGGGACCCAATACTTTGGACCAATACCATGGATCAAAATACCATGGATCAAATGCTTCTGACAAAACATTTAGTTTTCCAAGGTATATGCGCTTTTCCTTTTGTGAGAGTGCGTGTGTACGTATACACAACTTTTATACAATGAACCCATGTGTATACACGGCTTGGTCAATGGTAAACCTGTGTATACCTCTCTTTCTCCATTCTATGTAGTTTGATCTATATCTTTGTGCTATTAACCTGGAGTATTGTGATCTATCATCCGAGTGAGTTTCTTTATGAACTAATTCCTTGAAGCTGCCTTGCATTTCATCACATTTGTAAATACTCCTGTCACATCTGATATCTCTTCTGTAGATTCATCTAATTACCATCTACAAGAGAGTTGTTCTACTACAAGTGGGTTTCCATCAAGTATAATACATACATCATAATGCCAACAGATTTCCTCTTTGCATAGTTGCTCTTTTGTCTTCATTATTTCTTTCATGATGCTTCTTCTCATGGCTCTGTGATTCTACGAATCTTGTGGACCTGAAGTTTATCTTCCCAACAGAAGATTCTTGTGTCTTAGAGTATCCCAAACCGGTTCTGATTCCTATGGGCCTTTTGCTATTCAGGATCTAATCTAGTCTCCTTGTCCCTTCAACAAATTTTTCATTTAAACCCTTCTCAGTCTTTGTCTTCTCAAGATCAGTTCTTAGAGAGACAACCTCTTCTTCAAGACTCTAATAGTTCACTTCCATTCTTTAATCAAGTCTTGAAGATATTCTTCTTTTCATTTGGCCTCCTCCAGGTCAAGCTTCAAAGACAGAATATCATCTTTGCATATCTGTGAGATCCTTTCCCTTTTTGACTTGAGCAAGTCTTGTTTTAACTGCTTGTTCTCCTCTCCCAATCTCTCACAATTTTCTTATTTCTCTTTCAGTAGAAGAGCTAGATTGTCCTTGCTCTTGATAACTTCTTCAAGATTTTCCTTTTGATAGGACAAATCCTCATTATCAGAGTTATACATACCTTCCTCTATAGGATGTAACTATTCCTTCAGCTACTTATTTTTTTTCCTTTCTTTCTTCAACTCATCGAGGGCACTGATGAGTTCCCCTTCAAGGTCTACTACTCCTCCTCCTTCTTCCTCTTCAGAGTCCATAATACCTTGTTTTTTGAAGTCTGCTTGAAGTGCCATAAGAAGATACTTATCTGACTCATTCTTAGATGAGTCTTCATAGTTTGACTCTAGTGTTGAGCTATCCTCTTTGGAGTATAATCCCTTCTGCTTATAGGTTCTTTGTTTTGATGTGTCTGAGATTTATTTCCAAATTTCATATCCTCTTCCCTTTTAGCCTTTTCTTTATAACAGAATTTGGAAGAGAAATTTCCAACTCTTCCACAGTCAAAACACTTAAAGGGAAACTTCCCTTTATACTTTCCTGAGCCACGCTTAGTTTTCTGGCTAGTTGAGCCAGCTCCTAATAATATTCACAACTAGAGTAGTCTTGATGATATTTGTGATTCTTGCCCTTTTTGGATCCGGTTCCTTTGGTTCATATTTTTCTATTCCTACTCTCATCTCATAAAATGTCAGCATACCATGCAATTGATTCATCTTGAGATCCTTCAAGTTAGCCATTTCCTCAATAGCTAAGATCTTGGCATTAAATCTCATGGGCAAAGATCTTAATTTTTTTCTAGACAATCATCCCTTCATTGACTTCTTGACCAATTCCTTTAATCATATAAGTCACTTTATCAAATCTAAGGAAGTATTCTTCTACTCTTTCATTCTCATTCATTCTTAGGCTTTCAAACCTCATTCTGAAAGTTTGAAGTTTCACTTGCTTGACTTTGTCGTCTCCTTCATGACTCTGGTTAAGATTTACCCACACTTCCTTAGAAAATTTACAATGTATAACTTTTACAAGTTATTATTAACTAAGACCAAAGAGAATGGAATTCTTGGCTTTAACATTGTTCCCATATAAGTTTTTACCATCTAAATTAGTGCGAGGAATATCAGGGACATTGTATTCTACTAGCACTAAAGTCCAAACATCTATGGCTAGGGACATAAGATATGCTTCCATTATCACTGTCCAAAAAATCGTATTTGGTCCTATCAAAGATGGGTATTCTACTCGAGTAAGCATCTTGCCTCTCTTGCCTAGACAGAATTCCTTATAGATCTAACTTCTAGTGTTTAAACTATTGTTGAAGAAACTTGGCTCTGGTATAAGGAATTGTTGGGGGGGGGGGGTGGTGAATAAGTAATTAAGAAACTCTTTTTTAAAATTTGTTTATTATTATGCTTATAGTCCCTTCTTATGTTGTTTAACATGTGAGAGCATTCATTCACAAAAAGTGAACCAACAATATTTCAAAAACACATATTCAAATAACAATCACATGAGCAACACACATTTGACATATTGTTTTTCATGTGGAAACCCAAAGGGAAAAAAACACCAATTTTTCATTTGTTTATGATGTAAATTAAGCACCCACTTAATTATATTTGTTTGTTTGTGAGCACCCACTCATAGGAGGCACCAACCCCCTTTGGTTAGCAAGAACCAACTTGCCCTTTCCATTGTTCTACTATTTCATACAATTTTCAAACTAAAAATAGAGGCATACAATTATACAAGTAAGATACCAAACAATGGTTGTTCAAAGATTTCACTTCTGTACTCTACCTTTTGTGCTCACTTGCTGTAGATCTCCTCTTGCTGCTCAAAGTAACACTTCCCCTGCACTCTTCCTTCACTGTCAAGGGCTCTTCACTGACTGCTCCTCAACACTGTCCTTGCAACTCTCCACATAGTCCTCTCACTTCTCTTCGCACTATATTACAATGTGTCCCCTCAAGTGATTCAACCTCTCTTCTTTGATGCACACTCTCACATCACTACTCTCTCACACATATGCTCACTTCCCATATTTTCCTTTGATGGAGATGGTTTTTTTCTACTAAGGCACACTACATGCGAGAGTCTCTCCACAATGTGTTGTAGCTACTAATTTTTACTTAGGCATGGCTTTAGTTTCTTCTCTTACATCTTCCAATAGTTTCTTGTCACAATGCCCAAAGAAGAGATGGTCCTTGCAATTCTTCGTAGTCTACCTGCATAGAGCTCTTATACTGAGAAAATAATTCTCAGATGACTTGCACACTCCTTCGAGAGAACCATGCTTATTTATCATTTCAAAAATCTTGACAGTCCATGAAGGTGACCATTATGTTCTTATTTACCATAACCATTCGTGCATGCGAAGTAGTCGAATGCTTCCTTCAAGCACTCAAATTCATTTATGTTGCCAATGTTTTCCTCTATTTCTTGTTGCAGAGACTTCCACATAATTAGCCCTTTTTCAATTACCAAATCCTCTGTGCCTTCATTCAATATTGCAGCTACCATCCCATGCATTCTTTAAAGCTCTGTACTTCCTTATCAAATCGATTCCATATTGCAACAATTCCATATCACAATGTTCATAGTGGTGTAGAGTTCTAATATTCTAAACCTTTGATTGTTGAGCTCCCTTTGATTACCCCTCACAGTGCTTCTCATCATACGACCACTACCTGTGACCTACTACTAGCTGTGACTTGCCACTTAGCATTAAGGTGCTAAGCCTTCATACTCTATCAGGGGCCATTCTCCCTTTGTTAACAACTCTTCACCCTTGGTTTCTTGAGCTCTTATGACCATGTTCCAGCCCAAATTATATTGAAAGCCTTCTATATCAAAACTTTTCAACACTCCAATTGTTATAGAGTTCTGACATATTCAATCCTCCGATCATCGAGCTCCCATATGATGTCATCAACTCCAGGTGGTGATACCTTATAGGTGACACGTGTCACTTTATTCTGGCCCATTAGCTACCCAATACAGTTAAATATGCCTACCACATGTCCAACCATATTATCTAGTCACTCTGACGTCATTTGCCACTATATCTTATCGGACCCATTCATACGCTACCATGTGTCCTGCTACAGGAGAGACAAGAGTTCCCATCATCCTTGTTTTTGCACTAAAATCCTTTGTTATTCCTCTTCTGGCAAAGCTCGGTGCTTTTAAAGGCTTATCGGCACTCATCAATATCGCAACTTTATGCGGTTCACTCACTTGAAAAAGTTCCGATACTCTGATCTTCGATGTTCCATTTTCCTCCAACCTTTGATTTTCAATATCGTCAATTACGCCGATACGCAGACCTCCCGATCTCTGACAGCTGATATGTTGATGTGTCGATCTCTAATATCCCAACTTTCTTAGGACTTCAAGTCCCTAAACTTTAGCAGGCCATAAATTCTGATCTAGTAGTCCATTTTTGGACTTCCACATATAGTTGAAAAGCTTGTTCAAATCACTTTCCAATGTAGAGAGTCTGATATAGGCTTTGAGTCCTTTTGCTGCTTGGAAGGTAACTGGAAAATTCTCTTTCCATTGACTCTTTGGCCATTTGAACACCAACTACCATGATGATCATTTTATGGCTTCTTTAGTAAGACTACTACTATGATGATTCTCTACAAGAAGCCTGCAACTACCATGGAATTCCATCTAACTCATCATTGTAATCATCATTTTATGGCTTCTTCAGGAAGCCTGCTACTGTGATTATTTTCTACAAAGAAACTCAACAACCATGGGATTCCTTCCAAATACCCACTCATCATGCTGACCCTTGTCTGACATCAATTCCAACACTTACACAACCACCTATACACCATCAAATGTCGAATATGCTTTGTCTCCTTCTCCTTTACAAATTCCTTTCTAAAGTTTAATAAAAATGACGGTGTATTTTATTTTCCTAGACCAACGTATTCAGCTAGAGATTAACTCTGAAATCTATTCAATCATCACATAGATAATTCAAGAATGCATTGAATGCAGAGAATGGTCTATCCAAATGCAAAGATTTGACAGAGAATGGAGGATAGGAAACTAAAAGGAGTTACAATGCAAAAAACTAATTTTGGGGGCTAGCTTTGATACCATTTCAGGCCAGGAGTAACTCCACAAATAACTTGTTTCATTTTCATGAAGATAGCATATGACTATATACAAGGAGAGAGAGACGATTAAGTTTCATCTCCCAATGTCTCTTCCTCTTCCAACCTCTGCTAATGAACCCCTCATAATGAACCCTTTCCTTCTGTGAAAAACCCTTTTCCACGAGCCTAGCTTTGTGCTTGTCAAGTGAGCCATCTACTTTATACTTGTTTTCAAAGACCCACTTGTAGCTGATTGGTTTGGTTCCCAACAAAGGATCAAACTGATTGGTTTGGTTCCCAATGGAGGATCAACCAGCTTCTAGGTGCCATTCTCTATCAAAGCATCATATTAATTTTGCATCAATTCTTTCGAATCATCATCAGAAGTGGCTTCTTTTAAGGAAGTTGGTTGGATTTTTTTCAAAAAATTCAATTCACAATCATAAGAAAAATCCATATCAAAAGGTGAATTAGAATCATCTACATCACCTCCATTCTATCTCATTGAGCTTTTTGTTACTCTCTTTCCAACCTCATCAAGAGAAACACATTCAAGTGTCTTTGTCAGCCATTTTGGAGGACCTTTTTGAGATGGCCCAGGATGCTCAATTGACTCAGATGGGACTAAACCAAGATTTAGTCTCCCAACTCTGTCAATCACATCAATAAAACTATCATTAGTGGTTGGAGATTCATGTGAGGGAGAGAGCGGTTCAGAAGGAGATTCCACATATTTATCTGGTATATGAATCCCCCCTTCAAGATGTGGAATCTCATTATCAAACCCTTAAAACGACTTGTATGACTGAATCTATCCAAATGATAAATTTTTCACTCAACAACATTTTAAGTCTTGGAAGATTCAATAAATATCACATCTCTAGATCTTATAAACTTCTTATTCACTTCATCATAGAAACAATATGCTTTGGAGGTATTTGGGTACCCTAAGAAGATACATTTGTGACTCCTTGCACTGATTTTGTTTCCCTGTTCCTTTGGTATCAAGGCAAAATAGGTTGACCAAAAACCCTGAGATGCCTCACTGAAGGAATGTTCCCATACCACATTTCATAGGGAGTCTTGTTTTTTATAGCATTAAATGGACACTTGTTGTTTATATACACAACACATAGAATTGCATCAGCCCAAACATCAGTTTAACATTCTTGAAAAACACCATGGAACGTACCATATTTAAGATTGTCATGTTCATTCTTTCAGTGATCCAGGTGGATGTTGGTGGCGACCCACCTATCCCACTTGGACCCCACAACTGTCTCTTTCAGTTTTTCAGTTTCCTTAATTGTAGTACAATTTACTATTTTTGGCAGTTTTTCAGGTCATGAACTTCTGGAGCGATTTTGAGGCCCTAAACAACGTTTTTTGGGAAAACAGGGGCCAACATGAAATATAGACCAATGTTGGCCATTTGAAAGTTGTACTCCTTGAATATATCTTTCTAATGAGGTATTGTGTGCATCAAATGGAGATCGTATGCCAAAGTTACGGCCTCGGGAAGTTGATATACCAATTTACCCAAACGGGGCCCATAGTTTGGCGCTTCATCTCCTAGGGTTAGTTTTTTGGATGTTTAGGTTTTTCCATTGTTTCTCAACAATAAATAAGCCTTCAAGCCTCATTGTAACACACTTCAGATGCATGTATCTGCCACATCTCTCCTCAGAGATAAGCTACCATCGGTCGAGCTAGTTTATTTCCATTTCTATTTGTAAGCATATTTTAGTATTTTGAATTAATGAAATGAAGTATTATTTATGTTGCATCTCTATATTTATGGTTATATCTGTAATTTGTTGTGTTCCTTCTTAAATCTGGATCATTCAGCTACTTCGTTCTGTTGGGGATTATAAGGCATGGTTGTTTCATGTTTGATCCCATGTTGGAGAAAATAGTTTTCAAATTCATTTGATGTATATTATTTTCCATTATTAGTATGAATATATCCAATATGAGATTTACATCATTTTCAATCCATGCATGAATTTTCTTGAATGTTTCAAAAGCTTCAAATTTTCTCTTCAATAAATAAACCCAACACATTTTAGTGTAGTCATCAATAAATGTCATCATATATGTATTACCATTTGCAGAAGGAACATGCATTGGGCCACATAAATCATAATGAATGAGTTCAAGTTTTCTATGTGCTTTGGAATGAGAATCATGAAAAGATTGTTTGTTGTGCTTTCCTAAGATACAAGCATCACATTGCTTAAGTTTCCTAGTAATATTTGGCAAGCCAGTAACACCATTTTTCTTCAACAAACGAAGGTTGTCATAGTTTAAGTGTCCAAATCTAGCATGCCATAAAAGACTTGATGGAAATGTACCTTCATCATAGTGAGAACTGTATGAAATTTTTTGCGCATGAACAAAGGTTCCTTGCAGCTTCAAAATTCTTTCTTATTCTATCCCAATCATGACAAGTGAGTGATTTGATGCTTTTCTAACCTCAATTTTGCATTCAAATATGTGAATGGAGTGTCCTTGCTAGGGGATGTGGACCAAAGACAATAAGTTTCTACTCAACTCCAGGAGGTATAGAACATCATGTAGAAGAAAGTCTAGAAGACTAGGTATTTTGAGTCTCATGGTGCCAAGCCCTGATGGCTTGAGTTTTGAGTTGTCTGCAAAGTATATTGCTTCATCAAAATTATCGGTGAATTCTTCAAATAAATCTCTTTTAAAAGTCATATGGCAAGTTGCTCTTGAATCAAGCAACCAAGAACGTTTCCATGGTGCAAGTGAAGCATTGAGTAACTCTTCAGTTACTCCAAGGTTGCAATGTGCCACAACATAATGAGGGGACTCAGGTGCTTTTCCCCTTTGTCAGGCGTTTTACCTTTTCCTTCATTTCTTTCCTACTCAATTATGTCCCAAGGCAGCTTACATGTGGAAGCATCATATCCATCTCTATTGCATCGTATGCAATGAATATCAGACCTTTCTCCGTGGAATGTCGCCCCCCCTTACCTCAAAAATTATTCCTTCCTCTTCCTCTTCCTCTTCGGCCACCTCTTCCTCTAGAAGAATCTTGTGCATGATTCTTCTCTTTTTATGCAAGGAACACTTCTTCAGTGTGAGGAATTGTATTCTTCTTAAAAGCCTTCTCTCTCTCAACAAACTTCTTCTGAAGGGAGTCAAAGGTGATCTCCTTAAGATTTCCACTTGCTTGCAATGACTCTATGTTGGAAATACTGAGAGTGGGGGTGAATCAGTATTTATTATTTTTTGTTCTAGTGATTGCCAAAAGCATATATAGATATCACAGAACACAAAAATCAACAATTGGAATAAATGCTTTTATTAAAAAAAAACTCAAGACAGTGCAATGAAATAAATACAATATAAGTATAAATCTGACTGTGAATAGTTGCCAAGCTCCAACTTGGACTTCAGTGAGGCTCCAACCTCCAGAGAACCAACTCTGTTTTCCAGTGGTTCTGCACTTAGGAGCACCTACCCCCAATGACTTCAGCCCTATTCTATTCTGAGGCTCCAACCTAACTTTGGTATACACTGGTATGCTGCTGCACTCTATTCAGCTTTTGCTGCTTTTGCTGTGCCTACAGCCTCTGCTGCTTCTACTACCTCACACTCTGGTTCTTCACCACACCAACCACCACAACAGTTCTCTGTTTTTACTGCTTTATACATTCTCACGCCTTTGTCCATTCGTTTCTGCTTACTCAATGGATCTTTGGCTTCGTCCTCGCTCACTTGAGCTTCGGCTTCCTCAACACTCGCTCAACCTTCTGGCTTCCCTTCTCCATTCGCTTTAGCTTCCTCTGCACTCGAATTCAACCAATGCTTCATGGGACACATTCAAGAGGAAGAGGGGCCGAATTACAATAGAAATGATGCTTATTGAAAAAAAATATCAGAGATGTTCACGAGTCGTGAACTGTTATTTGTTTGTAATATAGATGCCCGAGATCAATTCAAGAAATGAGGCGTTTCAACATACATATATCTATATATATGTATATATATATATCTATATCTATATATATATATATATATATATATATATATATATATATATATATATATATATATATATATATATATATATATATATATGACTTCTTTTATTCACAGATTTATTACTTCACGGAAACCATATAAACGAGGCTATAGCCATATAGAGGTCCCACAAGCCACGTCATCCTTTTATCGCAATCGTCACTTCTGGAGGTTCGCATACAACACAGTCAATTGCCAATGGTCGATTCCCCTGCTGGACATGATATTATATAAACTGTAGTTGATATTCTCGTCGGGTCTACAACCGTTCATCGCAATCGGGGTTTGCCCTCGGCCGAGGTCCGATGCAATATCGCTAGCGGTGATCGCAAGTCGCATATAGTCAGGGCCTTACCTCCGCTCCGACTTCCCGATGTGATAGTCGCTATTGGCAATCGCAAAGGGGCCACTTTGACACACTATAACGCCCGCTTATGAAGTGCCGATGCGATGTGCCGGACCCGATAGGATCCCAAATCTCCCGTGCATATATTTTCAAGTCCAGTTTCCGCTTGCGATAGTGTAACGGCATATATACGTGAGTTTTTCCGCCGATAGTGTAAACACATATACATACAAGTCTTTTTGCCTCTGTTTGAGTTAAATGCATATTTATATGGTTTTTTGCCTCCAATAGTATATTTGTATGCATATAACTCTTTTGTGGACTATACGGCTCCCGATGGCTCCCGATGGCTCTGTCTTGCCATTGTTTGCTGTTAAATGCATCCATTGCTCCTCCGATGACTCTGTGTGCTCCTCTCATCTCCATTGTGGCTCCTCTGGCTTGGTCTGCTCCTCTTGGCTCCATTTGCTCCTCTTGGCTCCGTCTGCTCCTTTGGTGGCTCTGTCTCCTCCTCTTGAATATTGCCATATTGACATCAATGACAATCTGTGTCCAACAATCTCCCCCTTTGTTATTGATGGCAATATTCTTCTGCTCTCTTCCCCTTTGACATCAATGGCAAAGGAATGCATACGAACTCCCCCTGTCAAACTGCTCCCCCTGTCCTGCTGCAACTTTATGAATGAACTTGAGTGATGATAAAGAAGTAACCCCCATCTTTTGATGCAGATGTTCGAATGCTTCTCAAGGAAGAGGTTTTGTGAAAATATCAGCTATCTGCTCCTCAGTACTAATATATTCCAGGACGATATTTTGTTCAGCTACTTGCTCACGGAGGAAATGATACTTGATCGGTATGTGTTTGGTTCTTGAGTGCATCACTAGATTTTTGTTGAGACTGATAGCACTTGTGTTGTCACAATAAACGGTAATTGGTTGATCTATACATTTGTCGACATCTTTTAGAGCTTCCTTCATCCATAGTATCTGAGTACAACAGTCTGCTGTAGCAATATACTCAGCTTCGACTGTGGATAATGATATGGATGACTGTTTTTTGCTGAGCTAGGATACCAAACAGTCTCCTAGGAAGAATGCATTTCCACTAGTACTTTTCTGATCATCTATACTTCCAGCCCAATCAGCATCGGTGGATGCAGTTACAGTCAATGTTGATTCCTTTGGTTACCAAAGACCAAAATCAGAAGTTCCCTTCAGATATCTGAGAATTCTTTTTATAGCTAATAAATGGGATTGTCTGGGAGTAGATTGAAATCTTCCCACCATTCCTACTGCTTGCATTATGTCTGGTCATGTAGCTGTTAAGTATAGAAGGGCTCCAATCATTGACCTGTAATGAGTTGCATCTACTAGAGGGGAGTCATCATCTTTGCTCAATTTGCAGTTTGTGGTCATAGGTGTGCTCACGGGTGCACAGTCCTCCATTCCATATTTTTTGAGCATGTCTTTTAGATAATTGGTTTGAGATATACACAATCCTGCTCTGGTTTGAGATACTTGATGTCCAAGGAAGTGGGAGAGCTCTCCTATCATTGACATCTCAAACTCGTTGGCCATGCTTTGAGAAAATTCATGGCTCATTTCATTATTATTACTAGCAAAAATCAGATCATTGACATAAACAAGAGCAACTAGTAACTTACCCTGATCTATCTTTATGTATAGATTGCTTCCAGCCACTCCCTTTGTGAAGCCTTGTTGTTGAAGATAGTTATCCAGTCTTGCATACCAAGCTCTAGGAGCTTGTTTCAATACATATAAATCTTTTTTCAACTTAAAGACTAAGTCCTTTCCTGTTGTTAGATCAAAACCTTCTGGCTACTCCATGTAGACTTCCTCCTTGAGTTCCCCATTTAGAAATGTTGATTTCACGTTCATTTGATAGATTTTGAATCCTTTTGAGCAAGCAAATGCCAAGAACATCCTGATAGCTTCCATACGGGCCACTGGTGCAAATGTCTCTTCAAAGTCAACTCCTTCAATTTGTGAATAGCCTTTGCATACAAGTCTTGCCTTGTTTCTGATAACCTGTCCTTCCTCATTCATTTTATTTTTGAACACCCATTTGGTTCCTATTATGTTTTTGTCCTTTGGACAAGGTACCAGCTCCCATGTCTTGTTCTTCTCAATTTGCGACATTTCTTCTTCCATTGCTTTTACCCAATGAGGATCCTTGCTTCTGCAAATGTTTCTGGTTCTATCATAGATAGGAGGGCAATGACTTTTCTCTTGGGTGAGGTTCTTATCCTTCTTCGGGTCTGCACACCTTCATCTCTATCACCAATGATTTGTTCTTCTGGATGGTATCTTTCAACATACTTCATCTTTGAAGGGGTATGAGGTGGTTCTCTTTTCTCTTCTTCTTCTTCATCATCTATCTCTTCTTCTTTAGGTTCTTCTTCTTCAAGGAGAAAGTCATCTTCATGTTCTTCAATTTCCTTTACTAGAAGTTCTTTGTCAACCTTTACATCAATGCTTTCCACTATTTTCTTTATTCGATAATTGTAGCACTTGTAAGCCTTGCTCCGTGTAGAGTATCCAAGAAATATCCCTTCATCAACCCGAGAATCAAACTTTCCGGGTGAGCCATCATTTATTTTTATGAAGCACTTGCTTCCAAATATCTTGAAGTACTTCACCAAAGCAGGTCTTCCTTTCCATAGCTCATAAGGAATTTTATCACATTTTGTCTTAATTGAGTTCGATTCAGTGTATAGACAATTGTCCCTACTACTTCTCTCCAGAATTTAGGTTGTAGGTCTGCTGCTAATAGCATGGTTCTTGCCATCTCTTGGACTATTCGATTTCATCTTTCAACTACCCCATTTTGCTGAGGTGTTCTAGCAGCCAAGAATTCCCTTTTAATTCCATGAATATTACAGAACTCACTAAACTTGTTTGATGTGAATTCTCCTCCTCTGTCTATTCTGAGGCACTTAATTTTTGAATCCTTTTCATTTTCTACAAGGGCTTTTAAATTCTTAAAACACTCAAAAGTTTCAGATTTATACTTTATGAAATATATCCACATCATTCTAGTATAATCATCAACAAATAACACAAAGTACCTTTCTCCTTGGAGTGTTTGATTTCTAGTTGGCCCACATACATCAGCATGGATGATCTCCAAGGGCTTCGATGTACAGTGTTCCTTTGTCTTGTGGCTAGTTCTGGTCTGCTTTCCATGTTGACATGGACCACACACTACTTGATTTGGTTTTGGACAGCCTTGGGATGTCTTGTACAGCTTTGATCTTGCTGATATTGATCAAATTTTCGAAGCTTGTATGTCCAAATCGCTTGTGCCACAACCAACTCTCATCTGTCTGACTCAAGTAGCATTTATTTTCTTGAATCTTGTTCAGAATGTAAATGTTTTCTGGTGTTCTCACCCCTTTTGCAACAAGTTTCCCTGAGGTAGAGTTCCTTATTTCACAGTCTTTGGTGCTAAAAACAACCTTATGTCCTTGATCACAGATTTAGCTGACACTCAGAAGGTTGTGTTTGAGTCCGTCAATCAGCAGAGCATCTTGAGCTTTTCCTTTTCCATTGATCAGAGTAACTGTTCCTTTTCCTGCAATTCTGCCAGTTCCGCTTCCAATGGACACATTCCCTTCCTTTTTGCTCAGTGAGACAAACTTCCCTCTGTCTCCTGTCATGTGTCTAGAGCACCCACTATCTACAAACCACTGGTTTCCATTATTTTTAGCATATAGAGCCAGGCTGCATTTGTCCATGCTGGAGTTCTTGCTACTCATCTTTCTTCCTTTGAGTGGGCAGTCTTGTTCATAGTGTCCATTATTGTAGCAGAAAGAGCAAATCAAATCAAATTTGATCAAGGGATCAAATGAATTGAAGGTTTTGATTTGTCCCTGCCTTTTGGGGGCATAAGAGTTGATTACTCAGTCCTTTAGCATCATTTTTTCACTTCTGCGAGCCATACAATGTCTGGCTTGATGACCAAAGTTTTTACAGTGAAAGCAGTGTCCAAGAAAGATGGTTTTGAAGCAACCACGGTTTGAGTCAATTTCCTTCCTGGGAATTACTCCTCCCTCATCCTTTGGATTTGCGATGGGCTCTTGGTGGAGTACATGTTTGTATTTGCTGTAGTGTCCATGATTCGACTCCACATTCTTCTTTGGAGTAATTCTCTCTTCATTCTTGGGATCTGGGATGCACTTTTGATAACATACTTTTTCATCTTTTGGATTGCAGGAGAGTGCATCGGCATAGCTTTTCGCACTATTCTTAGTGCTTGAGGATTCTCCTTTGAAACCTATTCCAGACTTGTCATGTTGAGGTTTTTGATTTTTCAGAATAGTCTCAAGTATTTGAGAGCTTTTACAACCCTTTTTAGTTTTCTCCAACTCCTTTCTCAGAGACACAATTTCGGCCTCACATTCTTCACAAGTCTCTTATTTTTCTTTAAGCTTTGCTTCCAAGAGATCTTCTCTCCTTATTTCCTCGTTTTCCAATTTGAGAGAAATGATTTTGTTCCGTAGTTTCTCATTTTCTTCAATGGCGCTTATTAACAGTTCATCTACATTTCCTTCCAGCCCTGAGTCATCATCATCTGCGAGTGCCATGAATAATGCTTCTTGGCTTTCATCATGATCACTTTCCTCATCTGATTTCTTTGATGACCATAAACTCATCCTCATCAGACTGATCTTGCTTGGATAAGAAGTTTTTCTTATTGAACCCTTTCCTTTTATGTGCCATTCTTTTAGAATTTCCTTCATCATCACTGTCATGTTTATGAGGACATTTTGCTGCATAATGACCTATTTTACCACATTTAAAACAAATAAGAGGATACTTGCCTTTAAGCTTAGATCCTCTCTTCAGATTTCGTACAAAAGCCAATTCGGATTCCACATCAGACTCATCACTACATTCATTCCTTTCTTTCCCCTTCTTTGACTTTGAGGCCTTGAACGCTGCATCTTTGGAGCTTGGGCCACCTTTTCTCATTTCATAGGCAGTGAGAATTCCATGGAGTTCATCCATTTTGAGAGTATCTAGATCCTTTGCTTCTTCTATAGCGCTTATTTTGGAGTCAAATCTGTCTGGAAGAGACCTTAATACCTTTTGAACAATGATACTTTCTTCCACTTTTTCATCCAATCCTTTTAGGGAATTTACCACTTCAGCTACTCGGAGGAGGTATGCTGCAATATCTTCTTCATCTTCCATCCTCAAACTTTCAAATTGTCTTCTGTGAGTTTGAAGCTTTGCCTTTTTGACTTTTGATTCTCCATCGTACAAGCCAACTAGCTTCTCCCACATTTCTTTGGCAGAGGTACAGTGCACGATTTTTGTAAACTCGGAATCAATGATTCCACTAGTGATGGAGTTCATGGCCTTTGCATTTGCGATGTAGGCTTTCCTGTCGTCTTGGTCTATTGGAAGAGTGGAAGTTGTTTCGTATTCATTTTGACAAAAATGCCAGACTTCAGGTCCAAGGGACATTAAGTAGTAGGTCATTCTTTTCTTCCAGAAACCAAAGTTAGTGCCATCGAACAGAGGAGGTCTTCCTGATGCTTCGTGATTTCTCATCATGGCTATGGATCCTTCTTCAAGCTGTTAGGCTAGTATGAAGAAGCCTGCTCTGATACCAATTGTTGGAAACACTGAGAGGGGGGTGAATCAGTATTTATTATTTTGTTCTAGTGATTGCCAAAAGCATATATAGATATCACAGAACACAGAAATCAACAATTGGAATAAATGTTTTTCTTAAAAATAACTCAAGATAGTGCAATGAAATAAATACAATATAAGTATAAATCTGATTGTGAATAGTTGCCAAGCTCCAACTTGGACTTCAGTGAGGCTCCAACCCAACTTTGGTATACACTGGTATGCTGCTGCACTCTATTTAGCTTCCGTTGCTTCTGTTGCGCCTACAGCCTCTGCTGCTTCTACTACCTCACACTCTGGTTCTTCACCACACCAACCACCACAACAATTCTCTATTTTTACTATTTTATACATTCTCATGCCTTTGTCCATTCATTTCTTCTTACTCAATGGCTCTTTGGCTTCCTCCTCGCTCGCTTGAGCTTCGGCTTCCTCAACACTTGCTCAACCTTATGGCTTCCCTTCTCCATTCACTTTAGCTTTCTCTGCGCTCGAATTCAACCGATGCTTCATGGGACACGTTCAAGAGGAAGAGGGGCCGAATTACAATAGAAATGATGCTTATTGAAAAAAATATCAGAGATGTTCACGAGTCGTGAACTGTTATTTGTTTGTAATATAGATGCCTGAGATCAATTCCAGAAATGAGGCGTTTCAACATATATATATATATATATATATATATTTATATATATATATATATATATATATATATATATATATATATATATATATATATATATATATATATAACTTCTTTTATTCACAGATTTATTACTTCACAGAAACCATATAAACGAGGCTATAGCCATATAGAGGTCTCACAAGCCACGTCATCCTTTTATTGCAATCGCCGCTTCCGGAGGTTCGCACACAACACAGTCGATTGCCGATGGCCGATTCCCCTGCTGGACACGATATTATATAAATTGCAGTTGATATTTTCATCGGGTCCGCAACCGTTCATCGTAATCAGGGTTTGCCCTTGGCCGAGGTCCGATGCGATATCGCTATCGATGATCGCAAGTCGCATATGGTCAAGGCCTTACCTCCGCTCCAATTTCCCGATGCGATAATCACTATTGGCAATCATAAAGGGGCCACTTTGACACACTGTAACGCCCGCTTCTGAAGTGCCGATGCGATGTGCCGGACCCAGTAGGATCCCAAATCTCCCGTGCATATATTTTCAAGTCCGGTTTCCGCCTGTGATAGTGTAACGGCATATATACGTGAGTTTTTCCGCCGATAGTGTAAACACATATAGATACAAGTCTTTTTGCCTCTGTTTGCGTTAAATGCATATTTATATGGTTTTTGGCCTCTGATAGTATATTTGTATGCATATAACTCTTTTGTGGACTATACAGCTCCCGATGGCTCCCGATGGCTCTATCTTGAAATTGTTTGTTGTTAAATGCATCCATTGCTCCTCCGATGACTCTGTGTGCTCCTCTCATCTCCATTGTGGCTCCTCTAGCTTGGTCTGCTCCTCTTGGCTCCGTCTACTCCTCTGGTGGCTCTGTCTCCTCCTCTTGAATATTGCCATATTGACATCAATTACAATCTGTGTCCAACACTCTAGATAATGTGAATAGGTAGGATATAATGCCTTGACATAAGCCATGAGAGGAGTATCTATTTCAATGCAAGTGGCTTTTATCTCATGAATAATGGATCTTACTTCTGATGCTAAGGCAAAAGGCTCATAATTTTTCAATTCAAGATTGAACAGCGAAAGGAGGAGAGTTGTGTTCATGTTTCTAACATCCTGTCTGTAAGGTCCACGAGCTGCAAGTAGAAATGTGGGCGAAGGCGACGAGTTGAAGAGCTGCGGCACGGTGGGAGAAATGCGACCAAGTGTGGAAATGTTTAGATATATAGGCCGTGGGCGGTCCCGGCAAGCCAACAGGCGGCAGGCCAAACAATGACACGCAATGGTTGGGTTGGCCAGTGGGCGAGCCGACCCGTTCAGAAAATGAAACAATGGGTCAGCCAACATAAGGACGTGTCGATTCAACATTGGGCAAGCTATATATATAGGATGGCTTGGCGTGGAGCTAAGGCATTCATTCGATCAAGCAATCAATGCATAAGGCACAGCTATAACGTGGAAAAGGAAGTGTGAAGTGTTGGTGGTCTGAACGAGGCATAGTGCAAGTGGTTAGGACAAAGCACTCACGCTGAAATGGAGGTGCGAGCTTAGGTGCATGTCAAGGGTGCCGCAGGGCAAGCCACGATGCATAGGCAAACACACACGAGGTTGTTGAACAGGTCATTCAAGAAGTCATTTGGAGGGTTGAACGAAAGGTCATGCAGGGTTGAACGGACAATCATGCAGGGTTGAATGAATGATCGTGCAGGGTTGAACAAACGTGGAGGAAGTCGTTCAGTGAATCATTTACAGGTCATTCATAGGACTGTTCGAAGGTCGTTTGGAGGTCATTTGGACGTCATTTAGAGCTCTGTTTGGAAGGTCATTCGAGGGCAAGGGTGCCCGCCCAAACGACACAAGTTGGTGAACGGAGGTTTGTGCAGAGTCTTGAACGAGTGCACGGTGAACGACTTGTCGGTGGAGACTTGGCGCGTTGGGCATTCGATGGAGAGTGCCCACTGGTGGGCGAGTTGGGTATTTGGTGGTAGCACCCGACGAGTTAGATGAGTTGAATGAAATGAGTTCGGGTGAATGTGCGGAGGCAAACGAGGAGTTGGGAAAGAGTCGTTCGGGCAACTGTGTGGGCGCACTGACGAGCTGGCTGACCGCGTTGTGCCGGTTAATGTAAAAATATTCTAAGTGTAAATCTGGGGTTTCCTCGGGATTGAATTTGTATATGGTATAATATATTGTGGGCAATCTCATTACAGGGAGTTGCCCCTCCCATCTATACTATTGTGCATTTCATGGTTAATGCTGATGAATGTTTAACCGCTGTGTTATAATAAATAAATGTACTTGGTGAAGTTGAAAAATTAACTAAGTATCGAAGTAGGCATAGTCCATGACTGTGAGTATTGGTGAAAAGAAAAGGGTTGGTGGTGCCGCACCTCCTATAGTGTGGTTGGAAGAGTACCGCCAGTGTAGGGGCGTGACACTGTCAAACTTCTGATCTCTCTACACATTTTTTTGGTTAACAGTTAGCAGAGAAAGGCCACCAGTTAGCATGGGTAGATGGGATTACTTTGTATGGGTAGATATTTTAAATCAAATATTTAAATAAATTAAAAGATTAATTAATTTAATATTATGTCTTCTGTAGATGGGATTATTTTGTATGGGTAGATGTTTTAAATTAAATATTTAAATAAATTAAAAGATTAATTAATTTAATGTTTAAATTTTCTCGAGGGGTCATTTATAAGTTTTATAAGTTTTTATTGTAGGAAGATACAAACAAATCTTAATTTTATCTCTCAAATTTTGGTGTTTAGAATCTATTTACAAATAGTCCTACCTCCTAGTGTCAAATTCTGTGTATTTAACATACTAGATATTTTCTTTGGCCAACAAAGACTGAGATTTATCTCTATTTAACATGCCTAAACAAAGACTTTGAGAGTTGAGTGGGCGAGAGGGACATTGTTTGTTTTCAGAGAAGCTAACATCCTCTCCTCTCAACCCGAGAGGATCATTGTCCGTGTTCACGAACTCCTCTCAACCGCAGGGTGCGATTAAGTTTGACTAAAGTTATTTAACAATTTCCCCGCGCCTTCTTGTCATCTTGGTGCCCAACCCGCTTAACCGTCCAATTCGCCCAATTTTAGATGTTGTGATTGAAGACGACCCTTAAAGATTCTTCGCTCAACCTGCTCAAACCGTCCAATTTTAGATGCCATTGAAGACTGTTCGCCTAACCCGCTCAACCGTTCAATTTTAAATGAAATCGAAGAGGACCCGTAAACATTCTTCCAAAGTTTTTCCCTGTGCTTCTTCTCATCTGGTTAGCTGAAACTTCCAAAGTTTCTACATCTGGTGGAAAACCAGCAGCCACCATATTGTTGTAATACACAGAAAAAAACACAGAAAATCCGCGTCGCTTAGATGAGAAAATGGAGTTTTTCCATATTGTCGTAATACATATCTTAGTTGACTCAAGATACATCAGAAAATTTTAAATGAGATTGAAGAGGACCCCTAAACAATTCTTCCCATCCGCCTTCTTCTCATCTGGGCGGCCCAAACTTCCAAAGTTTCTAGATCTCGTAGAAGACCAGCATATCTTAGATGATTCAAGATACCTCATAAAATGAAGTTTCTTTGTCCACCTATTCAATAAAAGAAGACTTTTAAGTTATAAAACAATTTCCTCGTGCCTTCTTCGCATCTCGGCGCCCTAAAGATGTGATTGAACACGTCCAATTTTGGATGTGATTGAAGACGACCCCTAAAGATTCTTCTCCCAACCCGCTCAACCGTCCAATTTTAGATGTTGTGATTGAAGATTCCTCCAAAGTTTTTCCATCTGGTGGAAGACCATCACATTCTTTTGAGATCTGGTGCCTTAATGGTCCATTAATTAATGATGATCTTTTAATAAGAATTTTGATAAAAAGTATTGGTTGCACAAGGCAATCTCTCCGCCTCTAACGTGAGTCTCTTTTAAACATTCAAGTCAATATCACCTAAACGTTAAATATCACATTTTGGCTCAAATAAATAAATCGAAAAGTCCATAAAATTAGTTAAAACACTCTCATTGCCTGTGACTAAAAACTAGAAAACTCTTCTTTAAAGTCAGTCAAGGAAGTTGAAATATAAAATACAGCATTTAAAATAAAATAATTTAAAAAATCTAAACATTTCATAAATTAAATTAAAAATTTCAAAAGCATCTCTTTGGTTATTTTAGTAATGTTGATATATATTATTTTAGTAATGTTTATATGTATATTATGTTTTGGGTATATTTTGGGTTTTAATAATTTTATTTAATTAGGATGGTAGAGGTTTAACTTTAATAGATTATTTTTAATAGTAGACATAATCCAATGTTGATATTTCTTTTTAAAGTAGTTATGTTCTTTTTCTCCTTTTTAATTAAATCGATTAATTAAAATAAGTTTCATGTGAAATGAGTTATAGCTTTTTTGGCGTATGTGGTATTGATAAGCTATGATATTGTGACAAAGCCCACATTTACATATTAAGAATATCCATAGTAAAATGAAGACAAATATTTTGGATAAGAACCTTGTTCCATGTTTTTTTAAATGTATAAATGTTTAACTTCTATATTATTTTTTTGTTTGTATTTCTTTTCTGTGATCGGTGGAATTGGTAACACACTGACACTCATACTGGCGTGATACAGGCTCAATCCTCGATGGCTACCACTATAACCTCTAGGTGCAACTACACCGCCCCCAAGCACAGCGCACGGGTAAGACGAGGTTTGAACTTGTGACCTGCACAATGACATAAATGCCTTAACAGTACACTCAATGGCCAACAAGCTGCACCCCTGGGGGAACATATATATTATTTTTTTAATAATAATAATCAAAGTTATAGTTTAATTAGTTTTTATGGTATTTTAATTTTTAACAAGGTGGGATGTATAATGAAGTAAGTGTTTTGATGCTCATTATGGAATATGGATTTATCAACGATTTAATTTATATGACTACCCTAGTTTTGTAAAATTTCATTTACCAACCTTTAAGGGTGTTAAATTTTCTGAGGGAAATATTGCTCTTTGCTTTAGATAATTGCATTACTTCATTTGCATATTAAATTCACCCCACAACATTATATCATTATTCAAAAAAATATGCAATTATATAGAAATAACAATATCATCATCAATGCAGCGAAACATAAAGGAAAATAGAAGAAAGACATTCACACATAAAGACACTAGCAATTGTGAGAGACTAGGGCAAAGCCCACTACAAGGAAAACCCTTTCAAATTCTTCTTCTTATTAGATTGTCGTTGAATGATTCAACAAAAGAGAGTCAATGATCCATATCTTCAACCATAATCCTATTGAAAAAAATCAACTAAACAACATCCATTAGATGAACCCAACAATGTTAATAATCAAAACCATGATTCATAAGCCTGCAATCAACTGTCAATGTCTACGGTCAATGGTTGAACTCTGCGATCAACTCACGAAATCTTCGGTCTACTATAAAATTTAAACCCTAGCTTCAAACCATGTGAAGAGAGTGATGTCCATGTAGCCGAAACCCTTCAACCACATGCATGAGCTTTCCTTCCTTTGGTTGCGACTGAAGTTTTCCTGAAGCATGTCTGTGTCTGGGAACCAAAACCCTAAACACACATCCAAGCTTTAGGCCCTGCAATCTCAGACATGTACGAACCAACCTCCATGACCAAGCCTCAGACCCATGTGAGCCAAACCCAAAGAAAGAAGAATCATCATAATGATGATGTCTAAATGAGGGTCACTTGGCTTGTATTTATAGCCATCCATGGGTGTCCAATTTCTCTTTTGGGTCGACCTATTCTTTTTTTCACATGTGGGCTTCAATTCAAAAATGCACTTTTCCTTGTCCAAACTGAGCAGTTCAATAGTCAAAATTGGCCCTCTCAAAAAGAGGAATCTACTCCCATGATTATAATTTTTCACTAAGGTTCCAAATTAAAACTCCCTCTTAGCTAGGGAGAAATTCCAATCATGTCATCATAACATGTCTTCTCTCAAGTATCTCTTCATAAAATATCATCTTGTTCATCTCAGTTCATCTCTGCTTATTCCTTCTTATCTCTTCATTGTCTCTACTCATATGTTGAACAATCTCGAATGTAAAAGAAGAACAATTTGAATTTGAGGGGAGCCCAAGCTACCACCCTCTATCCATCAGGGCACCACTACTACCATCCAAAATCACTGCCAGTGAGGAACCCAATGAAACATCAAAGAGCATATCATCAGGGATCCTTACTCAACTTGGAACCACATAAAGGAGCACATCTCAACCCGAAATCTAATGACAATGAGGAATTTCCTATTAGAAACTCTCACCTCATGTCCATAAAAATGGGGAAAGTCTTATTAGACACTCTCTCCCCATGTCATCTCATCGAGCAATAGGCAAGATAAAAATTACCAAGCAAGGATCAAAACCATCCCATGATGTAATCAATGGGCAAGATACCACTTTCTATATCAGGTAAGGATCACAACCATCATATTTCATGTTTATCTTCCCAACAATGACACTCAATAGTCATGTGGTAGAAAACCTGCATCATAATCAACTTGGGTAGCACACCTCTAAGAACTCTCTCAACTCGTTGGCTAGACATGGAGCGATAATCCCAGCAAGCCCAGCTTGTGGGTATGATGCCAACTGGGTTATACTCTCCATAAGCCAATATAGAGGAGAAACATATCTGACCCTATCGGTAATAGGTAGGGGTGATTACTTATTTTCCATAGATCTCTCGACTCCAGGAGCCCTCCATCTCAATTCCTTACCCTGGGAGCTCAAACAGGAGGGAAGATCTGGCCCAATATCCTCGATCAGTCCTGCTTTCTGTAGATCAGAAAAATATCATTGTGCTCATATCTAGTATCGACTTAAACAACTCACTAAAAACTTCAAGTTTAATGTCTCAATAGCAACAGTCTCCTATTCATGCAGGACATCAAATCAAATATTATATTAGAACTCACTAAAAAGTTCAAGTTTAATGTCTCAATAGCAACAGTCTCCTATTCATGCAGGACATCAAATCAAATATTATATTAGAACAAATATATACATCAGAAAAGGATACCTTATTCATCCTCCCTCTCACAAAGGCAACAACTACAAGCCTAAGCTTGTCTCATACTGTAACATTATCTCAGTACATGAAGATATCTCAGTCCCAAATATATGTGGGATTCTCTACAAATTAGATCCCAGTCTTTATCATCTAAACGTATCACTGTGTTGAAGCCTCGAGAATCTGGTCTACAACAAGGGGGATACCCACTTGGTCCGGAACTTGGTTAGCAGTTCCTTTTCCGTTTGGTATAGTGGATCCGACTGGGGATATGGGACCAGTTTCCCAATATGTGTGTGTGTGTTGAGAATTGATATTTCTTAACTAATGATTCCTAAGTAAAATTCTTTCTTTATTCTAAGTCTAATCTATCAACATGCAATTGTAATCTAATAAACAGAAATATCTAATTCTAAACTAACCCGGGATGTGATCTTTCCTTTATGCAAGCTAAAATGATTTCCAATGGCAGTTGGTAATAAAGATCATTCAACTGCTATGAGAAAATAATTCAATAAAGATAAACCATTTCATATAAAAAGTTAGATGAAACAGTTGTGAAGAACATATCGCATAGTAAGCTACTCATATACTAAGCATAAATAAATAGCTATCACCGTACAAAAGTGCCAAATGATAACTCAAGAATTTAAGCATTCATATATAAATAACTAAACATGAATATCACCATAGCACATAAGTTGAAAAAGTTAAGAGATAAAAGTACCATTTATAACTAGTTCTACACATGAGCTCTAGCAATAATGATCTATTTCTTCTTAATCCAACGTCTACTAAGAGTACAAAAGTGCAACATCAATGGTAGATATTAAACGCAGATATCAATAAATCCTGTTCCATTCATTCATCAAAACCTCCTCGGAGGGTGCAAAAGTGCATGTTCTGAGGACAAGTTTTTAATAAATTTCTGGACCCTTCTTTAAATGCATGAGAAGGGTTTAAATACTCTTAACTAATTCTAAAAATAATTTATTACAAAAATGTAGGATGCGGTTTAAATGATTGTCCTCATTTCAGGCAAAAATAAAGTAAAATTAAAACTAAAACTGAATCCAAAACTAAAACTACTAACTAACTATTGATGTATCTTCTCCTTAAAGTCGCAAGCGTTCAACATTTTCTTGAGGAGAGTTGGTTGGCCGACTTCCGAATTTAGCTGTCCTGCGAAAACAGAATCGATAAGAGCTAGCTCCATCTTCTCGGTAGAATTGATGACACATTTGAGAGTCATGCACTGGCTATGTGGTTTTACCGAGTACGCCTAGTAAGAATCTCAATTCAACTTGGTTAACCTTTGGATTGATTCTGCCTTTTCTTGAGCCTTCTATCTCCAACTTGTTTGTAGATGTTGCACATTTGGTAGATATCTACATATCGCTTGATGATATACTTGATAAATATTACTGGTTTTGAGTTCCAACTGAGCAATTTGAGGTTTTCCATCTCGAGGGGTTTTTCCTGGTGATGCGCGATTAGAGCTTTTTTTCCTTTTGAGCGTTTTTTTTAGAGGATATAAAACTTAAATTTTGTAGAAAGAATGGTTTTGTATGTCCTTAGTTCTGAGATTTGATACGTGATATCAGTAGTATTTAGCTTTGATACGTGATGTCAGTATTATTTAGTACTAATTTAACCATGTCCGTATATGGGAGAATTTTTTGGCCTCGCCGCTATCCTATGCAAGAATGAACAAGCTAGATCTATAATAGAAGCTTCAGAAGACCTGTTTGATCCTGCAGTGGCCATTACCTCCATTACCATGGGATGTTCTTCCTCAAGTAAATTATACATGCCTTCCCAAGTAGTGATACCGGCGTCTTTGCTGCAGGTGGTGTCTGTGTACAAGGGAGTCATCTCTTTATCTTCGGTACTGGGGACTTTACCCTTCTTTCCCATAATATCCCGTTCTTTGCTCTGTATACTTCTCAGTTCTTCGCTCCTACAGTTTACAAATGAGGTGAGAACATTGATAAGAAAAGGTGACAGGAAAGCTTTAAATGCAAAAAACATATAAAATATATCACCTTACATGAACTAGCTCCTTGATAAGATCAAAACCATATTCCATTAATGATTTCCAACTAACTCATTAATTAACATAAATGCGCATAACTGGGCTTCGGTTTATGGAAAAAGCTTTCTTGAACGACGGGCCGTGCAGATCTGCGATAAGGTGATTTTGCAATTTGCTTTGCAATATCGCGGATCGCTATATCACAGATCGCAATATTGCAATATCGCAAATCCTTTATGTGCGGCAAGCATCCGTTAATGTGTTTTCTGCAAAATGCGATTCGCGAGATGTGCCATCGCATATCGACGTTTTAAGGCACTTCAGCGTAGGTGAGGTTTAAGGCATGCGACGCGATGAGGGTTTTTCATGCGTGATTTCGCATCGCGATTTTGCATTTTTGGAATTCCGCTTATGAAATGGTATCCTTTACCCTTTTTGCAATGCGGCATGCTTTAAGGAGTGATTTCCTTCTAACTTATCATAAAACTTAAGTCTTTTTGGTTTTTTAAGTGTATTCTCCTAAGTTTATGATAGCAAGTTTTATTAAAAAAGGAAATACAAGCATTAATTGATTTTTTTTTAATTTTTGAATAAGGGTCCCCACTTATTTAGTATTAGTGATAAAACTAAATAAGAAGGGGGTTGTTGCTGGCCACAACACACTGTTACATCCATAACTTGTTCAAAATAACTCTCGAAAGAGTTTCTTCAACCGACCTCATATCTAGCCATGCTAGCAACATTGAACTCAACCTTGGTTGTGCTTGAATGTTAGAGTCCAAACCTAACCCCTTTATGTAGTTAATAAGCCCAAGGGTTCTGGTCAGATTCATAGTTAGTTAGTTGAATCAATAAATCTCGTAAGAGGTTATCCACATTAACAATAATTGTAAGTGGTTGACTTGCATTATAGAAAAGGGACCATAATTAGTTATAAATGAACCGTAGATAATAAATAAAGTGGTTTAAATGTATTATGCAAGAGACCACTAGTAGCTAGGGTTTTATATGTCATAAATCTATAAATAGTCTTTGTAACCGCCTTCTCTCGCATCTACCCAAGCAACTGCCCAACTAGGGTAAACATGCGACGAGAGGCCACTATGATATAATTCAACCTCCTAAGTCACATTAAGGAAGTGGAAGTGATGGAAACATACCATACAGACATTCAACATCAGCATTAGGACCCTTAGGAACCAATCCAATGTTTCTTCCAAATAACCCTGGGTCCCACTAAGCTTTTGGAACACTTGATCTCTAGACATTCTCATGCTATGGGCATACCAGTGTTCAGGGACCCCTGGACACTCTCATCATACTTGGTTTTGCACTAAAATCCTTTTTTATTCCCCTTCTGGAAAACCTCGACGCTTTTAAAGGCTTATCGGCGCTTATCGATATCGCAACTTTATGCGGTTCACTCACGTGAAGAAGTTCTGATACTCCGATCTGCAGGGTTCTGTTTTCCTCCAACCTTTGATTACCGATATCACCAATTATGTCGATACGCAGACATCCCAATCTCTGATTGTTGATACACTGATGTGCCTATCTCTGATATCCAAACTTTCTTAAGACTTCAAGTCCCTGAACTTCAACAAGCCATAAATTCTAACCCAAGAGTCTATTTTTGGACTTCCGCATATCGTTGGAAATCTTGTTCAAAGAACTTTCCAATGTAGAGAGTTGATATAGGCTTTGAATCCTTTTTCTAATTGGAAGGTAACTACAAATTTCTCTATCCATTGACTCTTTATCCAGTTGAACACCAACTACCACGAAGATCATTTTATGGCTTCTTCAGTAAGCCTGCTACTATGATGATTCTATACAAGAAGCTTGCAACTACCATGGAGTTCCATCTAGCTCATCACTGTAATCATCATTTTATGGCTTCTTCAGTAAGCCTGCTACTGTGATGATTTTCTACAAAGCACCTCAACGACCATGGGATTACTTCCAAATGCCCAATCATCATGCTGACCCTTGTCTGGCATCAATTCCAACACTTACACAACCACCTATACACCATCAAATATACAACATGCATTTTATCCTTCTCCTTCACAAATTCATTTTCAAAGTTCAATAAAAATGAGGGTGTGTTTTATTTTCCTAGACCAAGGTATTCAACCAGAGATTAACTCAAAAATCCATGCAGTCATTACAAAGATAATTCAACGATGCATTGAATGCAGAGAATGGTATGTCCAAATGGAGAGATTTGATAGAGAACAGAGGGTACGAAACTCAAAAGAGTTACAATGCAGAAAACTAATTTTGGGGGCTAGCTCTGATACCATGTCAGGCCAGGAGTAACTCCACGAATAACTTGTTTCATTTTCATTAAGAGAGAATATGACTATATATAAGGAGAGAGAGACTATTGGGTTTCATCTCCCAATATCTCTTCCTCTTCCAAATTCTCTTAATGAACCCCTTCCTTTTGCGAAAAGCTTTTTTCCACAAGTGGGTGCTTGTGCTTGTCAAGCTAGCCATTTACTTTATACTTGTTTTTGAAGACCCACTTGTAGTCAATTGGTTTGGTTCCCAACGGAGGATCAAGCCGATTGGTTTGGTTCCCAATGGAGGATCAACCAACTTCCAAGTTTCATTCTTTATCAAAGAATCATATTCGTTCTACATCAATTCTTTCCAATCATCATGAGAAGTGGCTTCTTTAATGGAAGTTGGTTGGAAATTTTTCAATGAATTCAATTCACAATGATAAGAAAAATCCATATCAATAGGTGAATCAAAATCATCTACATCACCTCCATTCTGTTTGGTTGAGCTTCTTGTTCATCACTTTCCAACCTCATCAGGACAAACACATTCAATTGTCTTTGTCAGCCATTTTGGAGGACCTTTTTGAGCTGGCCCAAGATGCTCAGTTGAATTAGATGTGGCTAAATCAAGATTTAGTCTCCCAACTCTTTCAATCACATCACTGAAAGTGTCATCAGTGGCTGGAGATTCATGCAGGGGAGAGAGTGCTTCAAAAGAAGATTCCACAGATTGATCCAGTATAGCCATCCCCCTTGAAGATGTGGAATCTCATTATAAAACCTTTGAAAAGACTTTGCATGACCAAATCTATCCAAATGATCAAGTTGTCGCTCAACAAAATTTTTCAGTCTTGGAATATTCAAGAAAGATCACATCTCTAGATATTATAAACTTCTTATTCACTTCATCATAGAAGCAATGTTCTTTGGAGGTATTTGAGTACCCCAATAAGATACATTTGTGACTCCTTGCACTGATTTTGTTTCTTTGTTCCTTCGGTATCAAGGCATAATAGGTTGAACCAAAAACCCTGAGATGCCTCACCAAAGGAATGTGGCCATACCACATTTCATAGGGAGTCTTGTCTTTTATAGCATTAAATGGACACTAATTCTTTATATACACATCACGTAGAACTGCATCAACCCAAAACGTCAGTTTAGAATTCTTGAAAAACACCATGGAATGTACCATATTTAAGATTGTGATGTTCATTCTTTCAGCTACTTCATTTTGTTGGGGATTATAACGAATGGTTGTTTGATGTTTGATCCCATGTTAGATAAGATAGTTTTCAAATTCATTTGATGTATATTATTTTCCATTATCAGTATGAATATATCCAATATGATATTGTGCATCATTTTCAATCCATGCATGAAAGTTCTTGAATGTTTTAAAAGCTTCAGATTTGTTCTTCAATAAAAAAACCCAACACATTTTAATGTAGTCATGAATAAATTTCATCATATATTTATTACTGTTTGTAGAAGGAACATGCATTGGCCACATAAATCATAAGGAATGAGTTCAAGTTTTCTATGTGCTCTGGAATGAGAATCATGAAAATATTGTTTGTTGTGCTTTCCTAAGATACACGCATCGCATTGCTTAAGTATCCTAGGAATAGTTAACAAACCAGTATCACCATTTTTCTTCAAAAAACAGAGGTTGTCATAGTTTAAGTGTCCAAATCTAGCATGTCATAAAAGACTTGATGGAAATGTACCTTCATCATAGTGATAATTGTATGAAACGTTTTGCGCATGAACAAAGGTTCCTTGTAGTTCTTGTCGTTCTGTATTTTTGAGGTTGAGGGAGTAAACACATTGGACAACATCAAAACCACTTTGGAAGCTGGGATCTAGCCCTATCAGCTTAAGAGAGGGATCTCTATGTTTAATTTAGCTTTGTGTTCATGTGAATTTCAGGCTAGTTATGAATGTATTTTTTTGTTTTTTTTGAAAGTTTTGATTGATTTGAGTGTTATAATTCCATTAGGCCATGGATTCTATAAACTAAACTAGAGTTTTGCATCAATTTTTAGAGGAGTTCTCACAAGGAAATCTAGGTTGCACTAAATGGATCTTTTCAGAAATTAAATGAATGGTGGAGCAACATAAGTGTAACGTTTAGTAGAAACCAAGGAGGAGTTAAGAATTCCTTGATATGACTTCATTGGAAAACATTAAAATTAACAACAGCCAAAATAGGGCACTTTGAATAATGAATCCTATTTATCATAGTTTTTGTTGATTAATTCATAAATTTAGAATAACAGAGAAAGGAAAAAAAGTGTTTAAACAAGTAGATAGAAGAGACACATCACCATTTAGTACATCACATGAATCCTGTGTAAGGTCCCTGTATTATTGATTCTCTAGTACTTTGAAAATTACAATATGTACAAGGAAATTACAAGTCAACCCTTGATACTTCAAACAATGAAGTATTTATAATTAGAATTACAAAAATGCTTTACAATATCGTTGTCAAACCGACAATGTATTACTAGCCTAATTACAAACTATATCATCTAATCTTGGCTCAAGAATAGGCCACATAGGTTGTTGAATAGAAAGGTGGCCCTGTTTTGATGATTTTGGTCACTGAGTCAACCCGAAACAGTGTTGCGATACTAAACTAGTTGCCGTATTGCCTGCTCCACTGGCAAGTTATTTTACTTCTCCTGAATTATCCGTCAATCCAATAAATCAATCAATTCCTCCCATCTCTTTTCATTTGGAACTATCAATTTTATTACCTTGCGGTAAATTTCATCTACCTCTGTGTATTTCGCAAAAGTTGGTTTTACAGTAAAAATGTGTTTTACCTCATTCTCTACATGGAAATCGTTTGACATAGTTTACAAAAACTCCTTCACTATCATACTGCCCTTAATTCCACTGAACTTAATGATGCTTTTAGCGACTTCTTTCATCTTCAAAATATAGTCTTCCTGAGTGATCAATTTGTCATTTATAACGTAGATACTAGGCAGTCCCTTTTGCATTAAGGCCACAATTATGTTTGTGAACATGTTTACCTATAGCTCTAAGATTTCACACCTTTCTTCCAACTGATCAATGATATTTATCTTTGTCAAGACTTTCTTGACTTCCAAGATGGTGGTAGTTCTATCACTGATTCCTACCTCTTCCAGCTCATACTTGAACTTTGAGTTTAAGAACTTGATTATATTAGAGGCTTATGTGGGCATCTCTCCTATCTTTTCTCTTCCTTGCACAATAGTTTCTCTAGCCTTCTCTATCAACTCTTTCTGCTCAATCATGATTTGGATAGAGGACCAACTCTCATTCATAGAGTCTAATATATTCATCGAAATAGTTTCCTTAGCTTGGGCCAAGGCCTGACCAATTGAAGTGTCCCTCTCTACCTTGTGCAACTTTTCAATCAATCTCTGGGATTTCTCCATTTCAATAATTTGAGCAGTGTCAGCTTTGGCCTTTTGCGCTTCCAAAGCTTTGATTTTGCCCTACAAAGTTTCAATCTCCTTTGATTGGAGTGACATGTTCTGTAATGTCTGTGTTACATGTTCAGCACTGGTAGTCTGAGTGGAGGAGGTAGTTATAGTGCTTGCCCTTGTTGATGGAAGTTGGGAAATAGGTATGAAATCCAAGGGGGCAATGGCCATATTCAGACTATCTTCCTTCTCCTTTATCATTTTCTCCAATTTTGCCTCCATTTTCCTAATCTGTATATTCTGTTCTATGATCAATTTCATCATATCTGCTTTTTGTGCCTCAGTTTCTTTAATATCCTTGGTCTTTGGATCGTCTGTGGCTGGTAGCTTGAGCTACTTTCATAAGGCTGCAATGTCCAGGTTCTTATTTTTAATAATCTCCTCAGCAACGTTGACATGTTTAGGGTCATACCTTATCTTAATCACCAAGTCTTCCAAAAAATTGATCCTCTTATCCTTTGCTAAATAAGAGACTTTTTCCATCTTCAACTGTGACTAGACATTTGCAAAAGAAACTTGCAATTTAGAAAGTGACATAGCAGTGTTAGTTAAAGTAGAGGATATCATTTCACCAGTTTTCTTGTGCATCTCCATTTGATCAATCGGATGTATGTCCTTTGTTCTAAATTCAAAATTTGTGCTCTTGTAGTCTACTGCTAATTTTGGTTATGGAATTTGGGCCTCAAGAAAAGCCATCTGCATTTTTCCATGCTTTGTATCAAAGACTGACAATAACCTACTTTGTGAGCTAGAAGTTTTCTTCCAAAATTGGTTATAAGTGCTATTCTTTAGAGTTTCATTTCTGAGATTTATCTCCCTGTACCTGTCAAAAATTGTCTTCTCTATTTCTGTTTGGACATTCTGTGATTCCAGCTCAGTTTCCTTGTGACCTTGTGAAGATGAAGGTTTAGAAGGAGGTGATGATCCTTTATCCCTCTGTCTTTTACTTGATTTTTCCAGAGGAATAGGATTCTGCATACTAGAAGTAGAAACAAGATGTTTTTCAACTTCCTGCAAGGTATTTTCTGCCCACTCCAGGTGATTGGCATATTGTTGTATGTTTGGCCTTGACGTATGAATGTAAGGAGTGTTTTTTTTCTCCACTCTGAGCTTTGAGATGATGCCACAAGGGTCATAAGACCATGTAAATTTGAGACTGAACTTCATTTATTTAAGCATTGTATCTCTGTATTCACCTGATGTCCTTGTGTCGCACACAAATGGGCACACCTGTGTCTTTACTATGAATTGTGCCTTCTTCTTGGCCACTACAAAGTGGATGTCATCAGAATTCAACATCTATCTGATATACTCCAGGGAAAAATTCCTAATTGGGAGGTATTTGGGAAGTTTACAGGGGACCAATTCACAACCATATACCTTGATTTCTATATAATTTTGGTATAAATAAGAATCCCATGTCTTTGCTTGGTCTGACAAATACAAAATTCTTTTGATTTCCTCACTGATTTTGGGTTGTACAACACTCTTCAGAATTTTCATGGCTGGGTGAACAAATTCTTCCATAAACTTCTTATAACTGAATTCCTATTGTTCTCTCATGACCAATGAGGTCCAATAGATTACTAGCTGCTAGTTCCCTGTATCATCCAACTTCTGCAATGCAAAATTGAATTTTTATGCCTGATAATAGAGGAACATATAAATCAAAATAGAAGTGTAATTGAACACATGTTCTGTAGGAAACTTTATCAATTTTTCATGGATATTATAAGCCAAAAATTCACTGAAGTTGAGCACCAAGGAGGGCTTTCTGTATGTGGAAAATATGGATAGGAATCTTAAAATGGGATCATCTACCCACTAATCAGAATGATAGCCTAAAATGTAAGAAATCATGGAAATAATCTGCTTGACTTGATTAGGGAAAATGGAAGAAGAATATGGAGGATTCTTTTTGGGTAATTGGGGATTCTCTCTAAAGAAAAAACTCAAAAATTCTAGCTCTAGTGGCAAAGTCCAGCTTTTGATAAACTTAGGTGAGGAATTCTAGGGAGAAAGGGGCAGCATTTTCCAGAGTGGGGGCCAGTGTCAATTGGTCAATGGATTGGTTTGTAATGGTGAAAATAATGTCACCATTAGGGGAATGATGGCTCTTTGGGTAGGAACATAGCATGCTTGACATCTTCTGGTGAATTCTGGGGCTTGGAATGTCAAGGGGGAAGATAATTGGGGAGGTTGGACTCCCAAAGCCCAATTTCATCAGTTTTGTCTATCTGCTTATCCTCTAACAAGAAATACAATTTTAGAAAATCGCAGTCACACTGAGTTTCATTTATCCTGTAATCCCTCTCAGCTAAAGGTATATGATCTAATTCTATAGAAGGGGGAATTAAAAGATTAATGGACTTATCTTGAGTCTTAGTCTTAGGAGGCATGACTATAAAATTATGTGAATAGGATGAATTTGCAGAGGAGACTTACCGAGGACAACAAAATAATGGACTGTCAGGTAAAAATCGAAGGAAATGTCAGTTTTTGTTGTAATCTGACCACGAAATTGCTATGATATAGATCATTGTGGGAAACTGTGAATAACAGAAAAACAACAAGAGTGAAAAGGGGTGAGAATGACAGGATAAGAAGCTTTTAAACTTGGAGAATAGTCATGTTAAGAATGGTGTGGGACTGTTAGTCTTAACGGTTACCTGGGAGAAATTGAATTAAATGGAGAACAGTGGTTTTAGCCAAGAACACATTTAATTGGTTCAACAGTCATGACATGTGGCGAGTAGAGAGTGGTGGAGGACAAGTGGTGGGGCGGGGCAGGATGGATGAGGGAAAGTGGTTTCCACAGGGGGTAGCAGGTGGTTAACGGTTTTAGTGGGCGGGTACGAAATGAAAATGTAACGGATGGGGCCCGACCGAGAAAATTGCTTTCTGGATCCCCCCGGAGGTAAAGACAGAATGAAGAGGGGGGTGAAAAAGGATAAAGGTCGTGGATGAAGTGCGGGAGTGGCTCTCGAGGGTGCTGAGTGGGATGTACTTTATCCTCAATATGACAAACAAAATCTTTGTCTACTTGCACTTTTGATATTTGCTTTCCATACTTAGGATAAGGGAAAATGAAACAAATGAAAAATGTCAACCATAGTGCACATATTTTCCCTTTTGGACTTAGGGTAAGGGATAAATAATGAAACATATAAAATACTTTATCCCATCATACATTTTATGGCCTTTTCATGATATTCTCAAAAATTAGGATAAATTTTACATAAGAAAATATTTACCAAATCACCTAATCTACCTCCCCTTGGCTAAACTAGCATTTTTATTTTTGTCTCTATGGTGCATTTAGACTATGTTGATGGGCCAAGAAAGTGCTACCAACATCTAAGGGGTCTCCCTGGTGAAATGTCCCAAGTAGAATTCACACCATTTGGAGTAGGAGCCCCATCCGATATGTGGGCCTGTTGTGGTCACCAACAACCCCCCTCTTTGTTTGGTATTAGCAATAACATCAAGCAAAGGGGGACCCTTAACAAAAAATCCAAAAAATATTTTTATCAAAATTTTTGTATTTAACTCCCTAAAAGCTATATCGCATCGCGAAGAGAGAGTGAAGTGTTTCCTAAGCGCATAAATAAGTTGCAAAGAAGCGACGCGAAATTCATCGCATCGCATATATTGAGAGCGCTCTTAAATGAAAAACCTAAGGAATCGCCGACGGCCGATATGCGACGTCGCATATCGCAACGTCGCATAAGCAGCACACAGTCATCAAATGAAAAATGCGATCTGCGGTCTTACAATCTACAATCCTACGATTTGCAATTTGCGATGAATGAGACTATCAATTCCTGCAATGACACTTCTTGACATCGCAATCCTCGATACTGCGATGCGAATCGCGGAAACAAACCCATCACAAAGTTTCCTCGACATATTTTGTAAACCCAAAATTGAATGCGCACCTTAAGGGAAATTAATGATTGTACGCCTGAGTATCCAAGGATGATTGTGTTGTGTTTTTCGAAGAGTCAAGTCATTATGAGTGTCATGATTATGCATTCATTAGAACTTAAAGCTTTCATGTCAATCTTTTCGTCATTTCTCTTTTCCTTTGCATAAACTGTAAGGCAGCAACTAATATAAATCAATATGCAGGAAACATCTAAGGAAAAGGGGAAAGCGCCAATACTAGGAGAACAAAGAGGAGATGCCTTCGCAAATGGATACCGCATGCAGCAGGACCGCGGATTCCAGAGTATCACTCAACAGATACTGATGGAAATAAACTATCCAAGACTCAGAGTCAAAGGCGCACAAAAGCAGCATGTTTACAAAAGATCCTGAAGCTCAGACTGGGTAAAGCAAAAAGAAAAACGCTAAAGAGGGAAGACGCTCCAGAAAAGCCTGGAACAAAGAACGTAAGCTAGTTTCAATACAAAAGATCGTTTAGGCAACGAAATCCCTAACTCATTAAGTCATTCGCACGGCCGGAAACCGAAATAGCAACAACACAATTAGTTTGAAAGAAATCTGGGTTATACTAAGTATACACACAGCGAAGACACTCAGCCAGAGGAAGATTTTCGAAAATATCTTCTAGTTTGTCAGAAAGAGGTGCCAGCTCTTGTTATTTCTACTTTTATCGCTCGAACAAAAGGAAAAGGCAACCAGTCGACTCTTTCCAGGCGAACGTTTCATTAGTTACAGCACTAAGGAGCAGATACAGAAACGGTTAGAAATTAGATTCAATTTTTAGAAATAAAATTGTTTTAGTAAAAGGGCATTCATTTGAAGTCATTTCCTAAATTTGTGTAATTAAGATTTATTAGTTAGTAGTATTTAACCCTTCTCATGGCATTTGGAGAAGGGTCCGAAAATTTGTCAAAAAACTTGTCCTCAGAACATGCACTTTTGCACCCTCGGAGGGGGTTTTTGATGAATGGATGGATCGAGATTTATTTATGTTTGCATTTTAATGTCTACTACTGATGTTGCACTTCTGTACTCTTAGTAGATGTTAGAGCAAGTAGAGATAAATCGTTATTGCTTGAAGTTTGTGAGTGAAATCAGTCATAAATGGTACTTTTATCTCTTGACCAATTTCTGCTTATATTCTTAGAGTGATATGCAGTTTTAGTTGTTTATATGTTAATGTATGAATGTCTGGGTTACCATTTGGCACTTCTGTACGGTGGAATCATTTATTTGTGCTTGACATATGAATAACTTATTATGCGATATGTTGTTCACAACTATTTTGCCTAACTTTTTATGCAGAATGGTTTATCTTAATTGATTTCTATTCTTATGATAGCTGAATGATCTTTTATTACCAGTTATTGTTCGAAATCTTTTTAGATCGCATAATAGAAGAAATCTACCGCGGGTTAGCGTAGTTTAGATGTGTTGTTTTTGTTAGATTACAATAGCATAGAGTAAGTTTAGAAGTTAGAATTAAATTAGCTTAAAATTACTTCTAGATCAGCATCATCAAACTCTACACACACACACACCCCTTAGATTGGGAAACTGGTCCCATTATCCCCAGTCGGACCTGCTATACCAAACAGACAAGGAGACGCCAACCAGGTTCCGGACCGGGTGGGTATCCCCCTTGTTGTTGACCCGATTTTAGGGCCCTCAACAGGGCCCAGCTGCCACCATGAATGTTTTTCTACTCTTGGGTATCAAATGAGAAGGTGCCAGAGTGGGGAGGGATTGAACTGCTCAAGCAGTGAAACAAAATCAGACCAAGATTGACAAATTGCAGAAAGAGGTTGAAATGAATCACAACAACGATAAGAAGAGATGAACGATGAGGACAATTAGTTAGCTAAAACCTCATCAGACATAATAAAAAAGAGCATGCCGGAGGTCAATTGCGAAGTAGTTCACAATAGGTCACCGACATGGCAAGGAGAAAGTAAACACAAATTCTAAAGCGGAACATGCATGCAACCACTATGTATTAGTACATAATATCTCACGTATATGAAAACACTCATACAGATATGATGAGGTAAGACAGTTAATACAACCACCACAAGTAAGCATGTGAATCAGTGCAAAGGGAAAAGAAAACATCTTATTAATATTGTTGTAACTTCACATACATATCACGCAACTGGTCAATACCCAGTACTGGAACATGGACTATTCATACCATTTCCCGATGTCAAAACCCTAGCCCTACTGTAAACCCACTCTCCTGACTACCAAGACTTGAGTGGCCTTAGTTCCGAAGCATTGATCAACTCTCTCTATTTGGCCTCCTCTCAAGTGCTAAAGTCCTCTAGCAAGAGAGGGATGAGGGCATATGTATAGAGGTCAGGTGACCATTCACCTACTCTGACCTTTGGCCTACCCTTGTGCCCTTTGAGCTATGTCCATGTCTCTTGAGCCTCCTCACTACTCTCTCATGCCTACTGCCTAGTACATGCTTAATTTTCCTCAACTTAACTACTGGCATCATGGGAGAACATTTACATTATGATAAAAAGAAAAAGCAGATGTAGAAGGTTCTTGTAGATCCTAGAATGTTTGTTGCCAAGGTGATTGCCAAAATGCGATACCAAATTGTGTGGTTCCTTGGCTACATGGAATTCCATTGCAGTTGCCATAGTTTCTCGATCAACCATGCTGAGCCAAGCTATTTACTGGTTGGACATCCTAGCTGCATGTCTTCCCATGAGTAACCATAGATCTCTTCTCATAGGTCTGGTTCCTCACCCTCATGTAACTTGTAAGACAGTAACCATAGTTATACATGATGATAATTGAAGAACCACACCATAAATGTAACAATAAATAAATAAATAACAGTAATCATGAAAACTAAAATCAACTTTGGACCCCTAGATAGTCCTATCCAATGCTATGGTATTGCTAGAGCTATTAGATTTGAGAGGTCTTCATATTATTCTTCGTGGATCACATCATAGTGAATCTAAACTTTGACCTCTTCCTTGCTTTCACTAATCAACTTCATACAATAGGATCTTTGGGCAAAGGTGTGAGGAGTGTGTGGTTAGCCATTGCATTTCAATGCTTCATGTCCCTTCAGTTGGTGTGCAGTGGAAAAGGTCCCTTATGCTTATTTCACGATATATATCTCGATTTGGTATAAAAACTGGCAAGACCTATGTTCATCAGGAATTGACCTCCTTCCTTCAAGCTCTCACGAATATTTTCCAAAACACAAATCATCAAACTCCTTAAGGTGCGTCTTTAGGTGAGAGCTATGCTTCATATGTGGGAAGCATGGCGAAGCTTCATTGGTACTTAGAGTGCATATATATGGACCAGTATTTCTGATTCTTGAGTTTGGGATATCACCAGGTAAAAAATACACGCTTTATATGAGAGGCATATGCTTCGATTTTCTCAACCAATCACCAACTCTAAGCACCCAACCTTTATGTTTAGCTTCATTTTTTGCTTGTAATCGGGCCTGCATCCTTTGACATAGTTTGACAAGCCATTTTGGGTCCAAACATTAAAAGGCAATTCACTTAGCTTATTTATAACAGCGTGGAGTCACACTTCTTGGAATGATTTGTGATTTTCCCAAAGTCACATAGTCGCATCTCTGGCTGCTTTTAGTAAGGCACAAAACTGTGACCTCGCAACCTATGTGGGATCATGACTTATTGAAGTTCGCATGGTCCAAGCTAATGGCTAATCGCATTTATGGTTGCATGCTGGAGCGCAACTCCACGACTAGAGGTCGCATGGTCACATTGCAATGAAGGTCGCACCCTTTGGCATCTTTTGTAGTGCGATGTCGCGACTCTAGTGGAGGTGCGAATTTTGAGAGGTTGCATTTCATAAAGTCAAAGTGGGTTGCATAGTCACATCGTAGTTTCGGATCACATTCTCGGGTCATGATCATGAGATTTTCAAGTGTGATCTTGCGATCTTGGAGAAGGGTCACGGAGTCGCGATACATACAGGTCGCAAATCCTCGCTGCCTGAAATGAGGCTTATAACTGCAATTTTGTGACTTGGAGATAGTCTAGTCACAGATGTGGAAGGTTCAACGCATGCACAGACTTAGCAACAACTCCAACTCTTCTTATTAAGGAACAAGATTCTTTTGTGTTCAATGTAACATAGACTACAACATTCCAGCCTTTTCTCTGCTTAAAGATCGACTTTAATCGTTGGGGATGCTGAAATGGTTTCCCAGGTAACATTGCCAAAAGTCTTCCCTCGTACACGCATGGTTTCTAAAGCAATAATAAGGTGCTAGTTTATCTTGCTTTGAAGCCACCGATGTGTAAATGGAGGTACGACTATGCAAGTATCCCGTGTGAAGATTCCATTTTTCTCCACCAGCGTATTAATAACATCAACAGATATAGAATGATCTCCCATCCTTCTCATGGCATCAATAACACTTTCAAGTCATTCCTTTGCCAAAATATCCTTATCACTTGCAACTTAGTCAAATGGGCTTGTAGAATGCTTGTAAACGTGTGGTTTCATTGCGTGAGCTTGTCTATAAAACTACTATCATTACACATTCAACGTTGTATCATTGAATCATTAGATCACTAAATCCATGTAATGTTTTGTTGGTACTATCCATTCATTTGCTTGACATCGACCTTTTGTAACATGAGATATATGCGACAACAATTTTTTGGATCAGTCGGCCCATTATGAATCTCCCTAACATTCCTTCAATATCTACCCCAACATGTATTAAACGAACAATTTACTTCATGTGAATGTCGGTTAGTTGTCCCCATGCGTTGTCTTATAATTGCAACTTTCAAAGTATGTGCTTCATTAACTATGGCATTGTTTACCTTTCTCGTTGCAAATATTTTCCATCATATACGAGCATAACATTCAACAAGCCATTGATCTTTACTCTTGAGGGCAATGTCATCAAAGTCACTTGAAGCGCACCCTATTTATGAGCTAGATGAATGTTATTATTTGATGCAGTCCTCAACTGCTGAGTTGCAAATTCGGCTGTTGGTTTTGCATCATTTGCTCCTTGATAGTCTAATGGAGGATTTCCAGGAGTAAATACCTTACTGGTTGGAAATCCCTGATTCTGTATTCCATGGTGCACAAAACATCAATAAGGCCGCTCTTGTTGGAGTTTTGAACCTGTGGTGCCCATATGATATATCTTATGCTCTATTTAAATCTCTATGAAGACAAGGGATAAATAATTAAAACCATGAAAATAATTTCATCTAGACGTAATAATAAAACATTACAACTAAATTATATGAGTAAAACAAGAGGTGTTCGAAACTGAAAATCAACACAATGATTTAGGCACCTTATCGAACTTATGAGTTGTCGATAATTTGTGTGATGCAAAAGCAATGGTGCGGCTATAGATTCAAGGTCACATAGTAAGATGGAATTTTGAGGAATCTTAATCCACTCAAGGGAAGGAGGGCCAAGACAAATCAGGGTTACTGTCATAATGCATAATCACAAACCCTTATGCATATGTGTGATCATGCTTCAGGGTGAGTGGTGGGGTACCCAAAATTTGGGTGGTGTTGTAGCGGCTATAACAATTGGTGAACCATTGGTAGAATCCAATATCTCTGTCAACACCCCTGTAGTAGTCCAAGTGCGAATAATGATGCAAGGGAATATTGACCAAATGCTATGGGTACCTCTTGCATGGCCACAACCAATTGCAGATATGCCTTCCCTCGTGCCTCAGCTAGGTATTTCCAGTCAGTAAACACCCCATTATTAGTTCATGCATGCCGGTAGTTGATGATGATGCAAAGAACAGGTTAAGGGGCTTATTATATTCATAATTTTTAAAAGTAAGTTTCTGGTGTGGCTCCACTGCCAACGGGCCTGGACAATACCCTGGTGGAGTCACTTCAAGAAATCACAAACATTTGTCCACTACCAGTGTTGGCTTATATGGGCCTAACCCAGGTTTGGAAGAATTACTTAGCCAAATAAATCCTGCAGCTACCGGCCCTTTCGGCAACAGCCTGTGGATGGCAGACTGAGGTCTCACCCGAGGTAGCAGGGGAGGGTGCTCGAACAAGGCTTCCGCACCATAGGGATGTCTAGATGTGGTCTGGAGGTTTTGAGCACCAGTCTACCACTTCGAGCTACTCTGCAGTCGCGCAGATCCAGACCCAGAGTGATTTCCACTTTCTATTACCATGCTGATTACTGATATAATATAATTAATGGAGCGTATCAGATCTTCCTAGCAGGGTCTTTAAGAAAACATTTAATAGATTTAACCATTTCACACACTTAACATGAACCCAGATTCGCATACATTCATCACATTCACATATATATATATATATATATATATATATATATATATATATATATATATATATCTATATATATATATATATATCTATATATATATATATATATATATATATATATATATATATAAAGTCAAATGCATGATAACATAGAATTACAGAAGCAACTTATCTTTATTATTATTTATTGCCAATACATCCAGATCTACTCTACACACTCAGCTGTAGGGGTCCATGCACACAGCTATGGACTCTTCTAGGCCTTTGCGCACATAGCTGTAGAGCCTCTATCCCTACCCAACCTCTCAACTCGGACTTACAGACGCTTTCAGCCTATTCTCCTCAACAACCCATTACAATTCAGATCCAAAATCATATTCCCAAAAAGAACGGCTTTTCCCTCATAGTTTTGCGCTCTATTTATACCTTCCTATGGCCCATGGACCGACTTACTTCCTATTACTTTACATTATTTCTTAGGTGGACAACCCTTTGACTTGACCTTTTATATTTTGCGCTCCACATACTTCAGAGTTTTTACAATAATTTAATCCTTATTTTTGGGCTTTCAGCCCCAAAACTGTTACGAAGGACCTCCGCTACCCAACAGTCCCCCAACACAATCATCGTGACTCATCTCGAGTCACTCTCCGGCACAGCTAGACACTCTGCCTTGGCTTTGCAGTTCACCTCCCTTTGAGTGATGCTCATTGTCCTATTGCTCCTTCATTGTCTCCTACAACACTTCGTCCTACTCCTGCTTCAGTGTTTCTACCACGGCTCGCAACTGATGATGCTCATTCTGCTCTGCTCGGTTAACATAGGACACCCCCTCATAGGATTTTAGCTCGAGTGGGGGAGCCGCATACGGGACCGCCTGGTACCACCACAACCACTTCCAACCTTCGTATCTTCTCTTTGCACCATATGTTGTGGCTTGTGTTGTAATTTTGCAAGACCTTAGCTACTGTCCACAAGATCCCAATCTTCAAGGGACATCAAAGATGAATTATTAACTGCATATTTACCCGTGGTCACCGTCTATCCATCGTTTTGTTGTTCTATTGTAGTGCGCCAGCCTGCCCCTGGGCGAGGTGACGACATCCAGACCAATTCTGCTTCATGTTCCCTCTTTTCCAGTACATCCCCTTCTGTTGATGATGCAGCCTACGAGATACCCACAGCTGTCAACACCATACTTCTTAGAGAGTCCTGCTTCTTCATCGGCCAGATTACTACCTTTGGGCTCATGCCTTGTGCAGAGATAATGAATAGCTCCATATGTGTTTTCGAAGTGTAGGCTGCCTAGTGGATTCCCCTTGGTGATTTATAAGCCATGCAAATTTCAAATGCACTGATTGTCGCCTGTTCCAGCTCATGTAAAATCCTCATGTAAAATCTGTGGTAGCTCGTTCGATATCTGGCTTGTCATGTTTCTCTTAATTGCCTATTGCCCACTCCCTTTTTCCATAATGCAGACATCTTGTCATGAATAGTGGTATCAATGGTCATCATTCCTCTTATCAACACATCCGCACGATTCTTCACATGCAACTGTGGCCCTTGTGTTTGGTTAAATGTATGCACACTGTGGTACTCGCACATCTATCCCCTGGGCTGCTTTATCATCCTGCGCTCTCTTTCAACTAGTTGGAGCAGTGAGACTATCCTTTGAATAGCTAGTTAGGTGGTCGGCCCACTTGTGTAGAGCTTTAGTGACTACCATTCACTCTTCTTGGGAAGGGGTCTCCATTGAGTTTAGCTAGCTCAACCGTGCCCCCCTCGGTAACTTCTTTGACGACATAGGGTCCCAACCAATGCATGCAGAGTTTACCTGGGAATTTCTAGAAATTATTATCATAAAGTAATACTAGATCATTCTCCTTGAAGGTGCACACCTTGATATGGCGATCATGCCATGCTTTCTCACGTTGTTTCTATCCCTGCTGATGGAATCTAGCCAAGAACCGTTCCTCCTCTAGTTCTTCTAGCTGTGTGAGCCTCTGTTCCAATGCCCCACGGTCTGTCATACCTGTGATTGTTGCAATCCGCAGGCTAGGCACAATATATTCCATAGGAATAACGGCCTCCTTTCCATAGACTAAGTGAAATGGTGTCTGGCCTGTCAATTTCTTGCACGTAGTTCAGTATGCCCATAGCACAGTAGGGATGCACAAGTCCCACTCATTTTTTCACGTATTATAGACCTTAGTCAACGCAGTCTCCAAAATTTTGTTGAATGCCTCAACGATCCCATTTGCTTGCGGATGGTAGGGCATACTCTATTGGTGATATATCTGGAATTCTTGAGTGAGTGCGCTGATTATTTCATTCAGAAAATGTGTTCCCCTATCACTCATGAGAATTTTGGGGCAGCCAAACTTGGTTAGTATGTTCTTGAACAAGAACTTTGCTGGTGTCACAACCGTGCAATCCTTAACAAGTTGTGCCTCTACCTGTCGGGTCAAATATTTAGTCGTAGTGATGATATAGTGTGCGCCCATCTTTCCTCATGGTGCAATAGGCCCGACGAAGTCGATCACCCATTTCTCAAATGGTTGTAGCGTCATCTGTGGCTGAAGTAGTATTTCATCCCTCCACGATGGTTTTCCCATCCATTGACATATATCGTAGGCCCGACAGTATACTTTCGAATCTTGATGTAGAGTGGGCCACCATAATCCAGCACAAAGAATCTTTTAGGCTGTGGTGCAACCCACATAATGTCCACCAGCAACCCCTCCATGTGCTTCGGCCAGTATCTATCCGCACTCAAATTCTGGTACATATCTGCAAAATATTTCGTCGTTACCCATCTTGTAGAGGTGGCTTGCAATAACGGTAAAATCTGCGACACGTATCACCAATTCCTTCTTTTGTTGAACCAAATACCCTTGTGGTGTAGTTCCCATAGTTAAAAAGTGGATTATATCTTCAAAGTGGCCATCTGCAATGCGTACGGCATATAACTGGGTGTCCATGAGTCCCTCCTCTAGATTTGTTGGTTCTTCACCGGTCTCAATTCGGGACAATTGATTTGGACCTATGTTCAGACATCCTAGCTTTACAACAACCTGAAATTCATATTCTTGAAACAACAACAACCATCGACAGATGCGCCCCCCTAACACAGGCTTATTCACTAGGTATTTGAGTAGATAATGACGAAACGTTTAGAGCGCATAGACCATCGCCAATCCCTCTCGCTCAGTAGTAGAGTAATTCTTCTCTGATTTGGACAACCTGCTACTTGCGAACGCAATCGAGTGATCAATTCCCTCCACTCCTTGAGTGAGTACCACACCCAACGTGATACATGATGTGTCAACATGCACATGAAATTCAACGCCCCACTTTGGAAAGACCAAGATAGGGGCAGATGCCATATTTTCCTTAAGCATTTCCAGGCTTTTTTTACATTCCTCATTCCAGCAATACATAGCATCCTTCTTCAGTAATTGTTCCATAAGAGCTGTGATCTGGGTGTAGCTTTTTATAATCTTTCGGTAGTAGCCCATGTGTCCCAATGTAGCGCGTAGTTGCTTCACACTTCACAGTGCTTGCAGATTTAGTATGACAATGATCTTTACCGGATCCACCATCAGTCCTTGCTTACAAACCACATGGCCCAGCAAGCTCCTAAAAGGGATGAGGAAAGTACAGTTCTTTAGGTTGAGCACAATCTGGTGCTAGCAGTAGGTATCCATCATCAATCGTAAGCTCATGACATGTTTCTTAACCAACTCAAATATGGTCTAGTCATCCAGGTAGACTTCTAAGAACTTGTGTATAAACTCCTTGAATGTGGCTACCACAATACGAGAAAATATTGTCGGCGCATTCTTAAGCCCAAATGGAATCACCGTATACTAAAAACAATCCCATTCGGTAGCAAATTTTGTCTTGCTCCGATCCACTGGAGCGATCTCGATCTGATGGTACCTGCAGAACCCATCTATGAAGGAGTATGCTTCCTGCCGACCCACATTTTCTAGTACCTCATCTGTAAAGGGTGTTGGAAACGGATCGTTAACACAAGCATCATTGAGCTTCCATAGATCTACGCAGATGCGGATCTCACCCTTATGTTTCTTCTCCTGCACGGCCTTAGGGCTTACCCAATCAAACTCCTCAACCGGTTTAATAATTCTTACTGCCAGCATCTTGTCCAATTCTTCACGGACCTTTGATTTGTATTTTAGATTCAATCAGTAGGGTCGCTGCTTCACTGGCTTCACATCTGGTTTCAAAGTTATCTTCATCACTCCTAGGTCTCCTAGAATCCCTTTTAGCTTCGTAATTTTTGTAGGGAATAAATCTTCGTATTTACGGAGTAGCTCGATGACCTTTTCCACCATGGCGTCGTCCCAGTAGTCCCCAAGCGTAGCATACTTCCGCTCTTCCTCTGTCTCGATATTCACTTGCTTTATTTTTAATGGCACCGTGATGTCTGGATCTTCTATCTCGGGGCCGCGCACCTCACGACTCCCTTCGGATTTTGGTATATTGATGTTACGCGGGTCATCCTCATCATCTTCTACTTGTACATTGTAACATTCTAAGGCCTAGCTCAACTGTTGCGACCAGTCTGACGACATGACTTCTTCTGGTTCCGACGATGTTCTGAAGATGGCGGCCTTTACTAACTGTAATGCGTCATCCACGGTATCCATCCATTGGTCTTCAAAGAGAAATGTCGACAGAAACCCTTCGCGCAAGATATCCCACTCGTCGGTGCCATGTCGAAGCTCTGTTTCCATATACCAGTTCCTTGGAATGACATCCAGGGTATGATAAAATAAGTGCACCCATTCTAGTTGAGGCTCCGCACCATAAGCTTTGGTCCATTTAGTCAAGTGCATGCGCGGATCATCTCGTCCATCATATTTCTCCATTATTCGTAGCTCCGGTTTCCCAAATCTTATCTGCATCATGTGCCTGCAGCTACGCCAATCTTCAAAGATTCCTTCATGTGTACCCCACCATCATACCGGTGTCACGCGCAATGTCCATTTTAGCACATCAAACCATTGGTACTCTGGTATCGCGCTTTTGAACTTAACTAGGAATTCATCCACTACTATTAGCCCATCATACATCGGCAACTTGCGGTTATGAGCTTTAACGCAATATGGGGATTTCATCATCATATTACAGTGTAATGTGGTTACCCCGTTCACCTTGTTTCGCCATTGCTCGTCCTCTTCATTTGTATCTGTTATCGCTCAGGTTGTCCCTTGGCTCCTTAAGGGATATGGCCGAGGTAACCACAAACCAATCTTTGGACTGCAGGTTCTAGCCCACCTGCAATCAGAGAGGGCTCTCTCTTTATAATATAGCTTTGTTTAAGGGTGATTTAGGCTAGTTATGATGCTCTTGGGTTTTGTTTTGATTTTGGTGGGATGGATGATGTCTTCAACTAGAGTTGGCATAAAAGAGTGAGAAGTTCAAACCATTGGGCATGGAGTCAAGGTTTAAGGGTTGTTGGATGTGTTTCTTTAGAAAAGAGAGACTACAGGGCATGATAGCTGAACATGGAACAAAATCAAGCTGGAATAAGGGTGAAATGGAGGTCAGGGAATGAGAGGCAGTCAAGTAGCTCTCATCATGCTAACAGAGGGAAGGTGACTGAACATCATATAAGAGCAATCAATAATTCTTAAATAACATTCATGTATGAGAGAAATAGCGTAAATATGATCATTGAAGTATGCATATTCATGACTAATTCAGAGGAAAACATAGAGAAATAACAGGAATTGAGCATAGAGTGTTGTTGAGCAAATTCTAAGCCATTCTTCTTTTTTGTTACTTAGATCATGACACAATGGTGATATAAACACATATAAACTGAAAACAGAGGCAAGAAAGACTTATTGAGCCATGTAGAAGCATTAGAATCCTATAATCAACCCTTTAGCCATCAAATTCACATCAAACAGTCCATAAACAAGCTTTCTAGCAATCTTTGTTCAAAAAATATCTCCAAATACACAGTGCAAGTCTGGAAAGAGGATATCAACCAACCAACCCTTTAAACAATGCTTAGGGTGGTTTAAATAGGAAAAATATCTACAAAACACAGATCTGAGATAGATCTGATGAAATAAGTGTCTTTAACCTAATTTGTAAAGAAATAAATGCAAGAAATATCTATCTATCTACTGCCCTGGGGCAGCTGCCTCAAAAATGGGTTAATATGGGTCCTTTGAGCCATGAGCTGGCCATTTCTGCAATAACTGCGCTTTGGGACTTGCAGCGCTGCCCATAAGTGGCTTAAATGCTGATTAATCTATTCTAGTGAGCCTTTAATGGCTCAGAACTGCTTCTTTGACTTTGCTGGGGGCCTTCAATGTTCATCTGCATTGGCTTTAAAGTCCTCCACTAATATTTCTGACTGATACACTTTTCCGCAACTCTGATACACTTTAAACTGAATCTTGGCTCTTTCCTTCTGCTGATACACTTTGCCACTACAAAATCGCCTTTTTCTGCTACTTTAAGGCAAAAATAGCTGCTGCAATGCTTTCCGCGGGCTTCTGGAGGCTTTGGAGAAGTATTGGCACCTGGCCGATCAAAACATAGCTAAATATGAAGAAAAATTGCCAAAAAAGAGGAGGAATGGACGCTGAATGCCTGTTGAGGCAAAAACCCTGCATTTTGGAGCTGAACTGGGCAGAAGTGATCAAAGAATGGCTGAGAAAGATTAAGCTTCCTTTGTTGATAAGGCGCGCACGGGCGTCAACTGAGAATATGGAGGAAACAACCCTTCTACCTTATAAAGGCAAAAAACACATAAGACGTGAAAATCTGATGAAATTATAGGCGGGAGCAATCACTATAGCTTAGAAGATATCTGGACCATTGGATATAGCGAAATCAGATCCAACGGCTGTAATTAATATCGCAATATCGCTATCAGTCAGGTCAGCGGGGCGAAGGCTTTATGTGCAGGTGATCAGTGATATACTGATCGCCGATATCGCTATCGGTGATCGCATATCGGGAGCGGAGGAGCGAAGCGATATATGATATATATGCAATGGAGTGATGCGATAAGGGGTGGAGCAATGCAATTTGTACCGTTGGATCTGGGGGCAGATCGGACAGTTGTCGTGCGATCGCAATATCACATCCGCGGGGAGCATGGGGTGGCGGCCTTATATATTATTGCAATGCGATAAGCGATAAACAGTGATGCGATGGATATGCGGGTTTTGCAATAAACCAAGGTTTTGTGTTAAAACCTTGATTAATGCTAAAAATGAAGAATTGCGGGGATATATGGATAAAAAAGGGGATGCGACAAGGCTTGCAATAGAAATTTTTTGCGATGGGATATCGCTTTCGGCTGCGATAGTGATATCGCATCGAAGACATGGAGAGGAGGCATGTAAAGGGACATATAACTACTGTGACTGTTGATTCTCGATTGCGCATCGGCGAAATGATATCGAAGTATATAATATACAAAGGGCCAACACTCGATTGCACCTTCAACAGCAATATCGCTTCGGAGGGGGGTCTATGCACATCGGAGGAATGTTTAATGATCGGCAAAGGTTTTCAATGATCAGCAAAGGGTCAATATAATCGGGGGAAGGCTTTATGGATCAGAGATGGATTTCTCCGATCGGAGGAGGATTTATATGCATCGGAGGGGGCTTTTGCAGATCAGAGGGTGATTTTTTATGGTTTTGAAGGGGTCCTTAAAGCATCGGAAGGGGTCCAAAGCATGGAAAGAGGGTTTTGTGCCTTGAAAAGGTAAAAACATGGTTAAAAGAGGGGTTTTTCACATCAGAGGAGGGAAATTATGCATAGGAAGGGGTCCAAATGCATTGGAAGATGTTTTAATGAGAAAAATGAGGGAAACTAAGGGTTCTTACTAAGTTTCAGGCAAACTTAGTAATTCCCAAGCATATTTATGGTTATATTTCAACCAGAGGGAGGGGATATGTATATAGGGGAGCTATTTAATGTATTTTTTAGTAGGGGGAAGGGAAATAGATAGGGATTTACATAATAAGTTAGAAGTTAATATGAATTTTGATCAGGAAAGCACTAAGGATAGAAATCTTAGGCTATAAAGGGGAAATAGGACTTATAGAAGAGATATGAGCACTCCTTAAGTAAAGCAGATCTCTACTAAGGTAAATCTTATGAAATGAGATGAATTTTAGAGATGTTAAGCAGATCTTAACACCTTTAGGGGAAATTAGTGAATGATTTGGGGAAAAGGAAGAAGGGGAAGTTAGACATGCCTCGCTTGAGCTGCTCCAAGTGAAAATTGCCTTGCAATTGTGATTTGAGTAGATATAACACTTGAAAACATAAAATGGATCACAATTCCTTATTCTGCAACCACAAGACTACTTACCCAGCCTACTTACCTAGCATTTTGTCTTCTTTTTGTTTGGGTGCACTTGAACTAGCAAACCCAGCTTTTCAACTTTTCTTTTGGCTATCCTCCTATCTAAATCTACCCTTATAGCTTCCAGGGGCTCAGATTAAGCTGATGAGCACCCTTGCTTCTCTACCTAGCTAAAATCTGCCAAGATTAAACAGTTTGGACAGATATTCATTCTCTATCTTCTAAAACAAGCAATTTAAACCTAGGGAGGCCAAGATTAAGCTATTTGGCCCTCCCTTAACTGTAAAATTCTTCAAAAATGGTATGATTCTTCAAAAATGCAACTTCTTGGAAATATGGAACCTTTGCAGCATGAGAAAGATGACATATTTGGCATTTTCAACTGTCAATCATGAAATATGAACACCTATTGCAATAGGAGGCTAACAGAATCGTTGGTGCATGAGCCGGTGGATCCCCACGAGAGTCTCCACTCCTCCTTTGGCCCATGTGCAGCAATTTTGTAGATACAATCTAATGCATAGTCCCTTTCTTCGTTGTGCAGAAGTTCTATGTAGCACAGTTTTTCTGTTGGATCTAGCGGAAGAACTACATGGAGTGACTTCTTCTCAAATATCATCTTCCTTTGTTTGAAGTTAATAACCCCATTCATGTCAGTGGCCCAGTCTATCCCTAGCAACTCAGGGTATGGGCTATTTTCGTCCACTATTTCAATAACTTCGAAGTCCGTCCAGGTACTTGTGCCATTAATATCTACTGTAATTCCTTGTAGCTTCCCATGGGCAAGATCTTCTGCTAATTGGCCAGCCGCAATTGGATAGGATACCATTGCAGTGTAGGCTTACCCATGCACTCCCAAGTCTATTTAGGTAATACGTTTGCATCTGAACCTAGGTCCAGAATGACCTGATCCATCTCGTAGTCACCAATCTGTGCCATTAACCGCAGCTCCCGACCCATTTGTGATGCATGTCTTCCTAATTTCCGGACTGCGCAAGGTTCACCCCACCCTGTACATCTATTAATCACTTCCTATAACCCTTTAACTACCATGTTGACATGAAGCAGTTTATGCGTGTCTCTAAGAAGGTAGTCAACATCGAGGGATCCCTATCCGGCTCAAGCCGATCCCTACTACCTTGGGTAGAGACGCCCATGAAGTTTTCCCTAGCTTCCATATTTTTCTCCCCATTGACCTCTCCTATGGCTGCACCGCTCCGCAATACCATGTTTACCTTGGGTTCGTCGTCGCGTGGTTCAGATCTCATCATCTGCACATTTTGCATTGTTGTAGGAGGGGCTGCCTTTTTTTTCGCGAATTTGTGCTATCAGCATGGGGCAATCTAGCAGCTCATCATCAAATTTCTCACAATAAAGGACATGATATTTAGGTTGGATTGGTACAATCCTACGTGTAATGTCCTAGTCCTCCATGGTTGTAACAAATTAGTTGCCTGCGACCCTTTCCTAGTCCCATTCTGCCTCGTCATTGACCATGTCCTGAGAACCCACCACGTGCAACCGTCATGGCTGGATCCTGACCTCAAACCTTAGTCTGAATTCTGTAGGTAGGTGCCTGGTCCATCAACATTCGATAGCTACGACAATCTCTTTCTTCATGACCCACTGATCTACAAAAGTTGCAAAATAGTTGCTGGGGGGTCTGGTTGTATTTTGGCAATAAATGACAGTTATTAGTGTTGTGCTTTCCTCCTACCTGACAGATTGTGCACAAGAGCGGGGTGATCATGCTTGGCCCTACTGATGCCTCTGGTCGCAATGGTGTCGGTCCCCCCATTACCACAAAATTCACCGAGACCAGACAGTGATCTTTATCGTGTCCCTGGCTCCTACACTTTATACACCATACTTCCTCCCGGACTTCTAAACGCGGTGTCTGTTCTTGTTTTAACTTTTGTATTTCCAAACACAAATTTTGGACTTGCGCTTGGATTTGTTGAATTCCCAACCTTGGGTCCTGAACCAGGGTTTCGTGCAGCCACATTTTTGCCTCCAGCACTTCCACTTGGGTTGAGCTCTTTTGTTGTGACAAAGCCAACTTCAGATATGGCATTAATGATGCAACGAACCAGGTGTGGTGCTATGCATCCGTTAGGGTCATGTTGGCCTCACGAATGGTGCTTTTCAACCTCTGATCCAAATCCCACAGGGTCTCACCAGGCATCATTGTGATCTCTTTGAATCCTACAACCGATTGCATTTCTGACTTCAGCCAACTAAAATCCTTTTTCAATTCAGCATGGATGTCCACTATCCCTACCATTGGATTAATGCTTGAATACTTCATGTACCGTGTTAGCACTTGATCCTGTAGTGCACAGACTAAGATGGTTTTCCTAATATTATCATCCTTGATTTGTTCCATGTTCCATACTAATTTTAGCACAAACCAAAACTATACTGGGTCCTCGCCTCCTGCTCCTTTGAATACCGGTAACTGAAGATCCTGGTCTCGGTAATGGAACCATTTGTTGGCTTATATGGGCCTAACCTAGGTTCAGAAGAATTACTTAGCCAAACAAATCCCATAGCTATGGGCCCTTTCGGCAACAGCGCGCAGATCACAGACTAAGGTCTCACCCGAGGTAGCAGGGGAGGGTGCTGGAACCAGGTTTCCGTACCCTAGGGATGTCTAGATGTGGTCTAGAGGTTTCGTGCACCAATCTACCACTCCGTGCTGCTCTGCAGTCACGCAGATCCAGACCCAGAATGACTTCCACTTTCTATTACCATGCTGATCACTGATCTAATGTAATTAATGGAGTCTATGAGTTCTTCCTAGTAGGGTCTTTAAGCAAACATTTAACAGATTTAACCATTTCACACACTTAACATGAACCCAGATTCGCATACATTCATCACATTTGCATTTAAATAGATATATATGTATATATGTAGATATAGATAGATAGATATATATAAATCATAAATTCATATGTGCGATAACATAGAATTACAGAAGCAACTTATCTTTATTATTATTTCTCACCAATACATCTAGATCTACCTTGCGCACTCAGCTACAGGGGTCCGCACACAGCTGCGGACTTTTCTAGGCCTCTGCGCACACAGCTATAGAGCCTATATCCCTACCCAACCTCTCGACTTAGACTTACAGACGCTTTCAGCCTATTCTCCTCAGCAGTCCCTTACAATTCAGATCAAAAATCATATTCCCAAAAAGAATTGATTTTCCCTCATAGAGCCACACTCTATTTATACCTTCCTATGGTCCATGGACCGACTTACTTCCTATTACTTTACATTATTTCTTGGGCAGAAAACCATTTGACTCGACCTTTTACATTTCGCGCTCCGCATACTTCGGAGTTTTTACAATAATTTAATCCTTCTTTTTGGGCTTTCTGCCCCAAAAATGTTATGCGGGACCTCTGCTACCCAACAGTCAATGAGCCTGGTCAGTACCCCACTGGAGTCGTTGCATTACCTATCTACATAGGAAGCCTTTCTCGATCCTTTACCCTTTATTTAGTTTCATCTTCTTTTACGTGTGCAATTGCACTTTTTTTGAGACGTTCATTGCGCCAAGGTGGATGAGGGATCCCAACTTATTTTATGAGAGAGAGAGGTTGTTTCTTGTTTGACAGAAACTAAGAGATATCCTGAGTTAGGTTTTCCCTCATGCCAAGCTTTGACATCTCATTTCCAGTCAGCAAGTGAAAAAGAACACAAGTCCTTGAAACAATCAAGACTACACTGGGCACTAGGTTCAGGTTATGTGCATAGGTCATTTAAACAGATTAAGATTCCCAATGCACAATCTATTCTTATTCTCCCTATTAATAAATTAGACCCGCAGGATAGATATTCAAGATGCATATTTGATGACTGGCTCTATGAGAGGTTACCCATTGGCATAACCATCACAACTTTACACAATCATAGGGCTAGGGTTTAAGTTTTAGGGCTAGGTGACCAAGAAACTCTCCTAGGGTTTACAAACCATTGTGAGGAGCTCGAAACAATGCACTTGGAGTAAGAGAAAAAAGGTGTGAGAAAGAAATCTATGGCACCACAAGTTTTGCAATCTTCAGGCTCACGAAGACCCATGCAACGGCATGCAACATAGGTGAAAATTCCAGGCTAGGGCAAAGGTGAGTGTGTGTTGAGCGAGAAGGCAAGTGTATGGTGCAATGCAGTAGACGTGGTAAACGATGCATTGTAATGCTACGTGTAGAAGAGATCAACCAATTTCCATTAAAGGACCAATGCATTGCGTATGCAGAAATTTCACGAGTGCAATTCAACAACATAAAAATGCAAGGACATGAGTGCAGAAGAAACAAGCAGGGAACTAACTACCTGCAGTAAAGAAAATGAAACATGGAAAATTTAAATCATAAGCAAATTCTAATTAGTGAACTGACAAGTAAAGCTAAAACATAACTAATCTAAACTCTAAATCCTAAATTAACCAAAGCACAGCCTGGGTATGTGAAATCAAACTTCCAATGGAGCCACTGCAGCAGTTCCCAGCCTGCAAAAACAGCATGAAAACAATTAGAATTTGTGGAAAGAGTTTTACAAAATATAACATGTTTACCTGTAAAGCATGCACAACAACAAGAACATCTTGTCCACCTATAGGGAAATGTGTCAGAGAAGACCTTTCAAGGCAAACTGCCATCCAATCCTGATAAACCGAACCATAAGCATGAAATTTATAGTTGTCCAGCCATAACATATATCCATTTATGCCTAACCCTAGATCCAATGCAAGTAAGGCAAGATGTTTCCGGCTAGTAAAGGCATCTGCTAGATTGATCCAATTAATGACCCTATCATGATGTAGAGGATGACCAACTTGATAACCTTGAAAAGAGGGACCCTTGTTGGGTGTAACTGAGATCCTTGAGGACTCAAACACAGAAACCCCAATTTCATAAACTTTAGCTCGAAATTATTCATGGACTCTGTCAAGGATGTGAGGACTTGACATAACCATCAACAGACACTGAAGTGCCTCATTGTCCTGGCCAACTTTTGAACCTTCAAACGACATGCCATATGATATTGGTAGCTTCACAAGATTAATATGTGAGTGCATATGGTTATCGTTGGTCATGACCAGACAACTATCAGTGAAAATATTTTGGATTGGATCCATTGACTGAACATTGATAAAATGGTATCTCGACAAATGAGATCCTTTAGATTCCAAAGAATGATCTGAAGTAGCCGCAAGAGTATCGAATGAAGGGGAGATCAGGTGATTGGCCCCCTCCCATCTAGGAGTTTGACAGACTGTATTGGTTGGGCGACAATAAAAAATATTCGAGACAATGGGCAAAGCACTCCCCTCAGCAAAAAAAATAGGATATAGAGGTTGATGTGCATCAGTTTAATGGTGATGGAAAGATTTGTTCATAGAGACATTGCTCAAATCAAAGGGTTTACAAGATGAGCTCATATCTGGTGAGAAAATGTTGTGAGGAGTGTGATGTTCAAAAACCCTAATTCGACTTGGTTCAGGTGTCTCATTAGGAACGTGGGAACCTGACATAACCATCAGAGGAAGCTAAAGTGCCTCAACTTCTAGATGAGTCCCTAAACTTTTGAAAGGTGGGTCAACAAACTTTGGGGCTCTGTAGGATCAATAGTCGGATAAGTAGGAAAATCACCAGACGCGTGAGTGAATATATTTCTGGAAAAAATTAGGATTGCTAAAAAAGGGATCAATAAGAGACCCAGATTGAGTTAGTCGAGATGCAGGGCCCTCTTCCTTACTTTTTAAAGGCTGCAAGTGGCAAAGATCTGACATAAGTGATTTAGACTCTACATCCTTTAACTGTGAAACCTCTCACCCATGCACATGATTACAATCAGTGTGAGTGAGATAAAGATATGAATGATCTGAAGGAACCATCGGTGCAGTAGACCCATAAACTAAATCAGGGTAGGATGGATGTACAAGGTCAGATGAAGGAACACCCATCGGACCCAGACTCAAATACTGCCCGTTTACATTCGCCAAGAATAAAGATGAATTTGAAGGCCTAATATGCTCCGTGGATTTCAGAAGACAGTCAACATTACTTGAGACAAGACCAATGCCATCATGCACAGTTGAATGAGATCCCGAGATATATTGTGATGTATGTTGAATGGATTCGATCGGAACAGATGTTATGTAATTACCAGATCTCAAACCAAAATAATGTATGAGGGATTTAGAGACGAAACCATCAGATCCACTTCCCAGAAAGAACTGTTCATCGTTTGAACCATTTACGGTCACAATATTATTATGTAACAAGTCAAGAGGAGGATGATAGATCCCACCAACAGTAATCTCTTCCATGGGGGTTTGAGGTTGTTCCATAGTCAAAGAGATAGGCCAAACAAAATTATGGGAAGAATCTGGACACTTTGTAATCTGCAAATTATGATGATACTTATGCAGAAAAGGACTTGTTTCTAATTGAAAATGTTGTAAGGAAATGAGAAACAATTGCTGAAAATTTATATTCAAATACACCCAGTCAATATCAAGTTCAGGAAATTTAAAACAAAGATGCACAAATCTGAAAGCAAAACTCTCTAAATATTCCTCAGGTTTCATCCTAAGCTCATTTATCCTCTTTAACACATCTTGAAAGCCGTACCTATCAAATGCTTGTTGGAGCTTACCGACAAGTTGCTAAAACGAATGAATGGACGCCGCTGGCAACCTGTGGCACCATTGCTTGGCATAACCTTCAAGGGTGAAGGAAAGAAATGCACAAGCAAACTCTTCATTGTTGATCTCAAAATATTCACAAAACTCGAGGAAATCAAATATGTGCTCGTTTAAGGTTGTTCCATCCTCACCATCAAACTTTAACTCAGACAAGTGATGGAGCTACTCCTGGGACATGGAAAACTGGAAAATAGAAAAACCAGATAAACACCCTGGGAGCAAGATTTTGGTCGCAGCCATTAACAGATATAAGTCTAAACTGCAGAATCCAAGGGCTCAGCTTGTCTTCGGGCCCTCCTTCTAACGCCAATTTGTTGACGGGCCAAGAAAGTGCCACCAACGTCTAAGGGGTATCCCTGGTGCAAAGTCCCAACTAGAATTCACACCATTTGGAGTAGGAGACCCATCCGGTATGTGGGCCTGGCTACGACCATGAATCTTTATATGCTCTTGGGTATCAAATGGGAAGGTTCCAAAGTGGGGTGGGACTGAAGTGCTCGGGAAGTGAAACAAAATCAGAGCAAGATTGACAAATTGCAGAAAGAGGTTGAAGCAAATCACAACAATGATAAGAAGAGATGAACGATCAGGACGATTAGTTAGCTAAAACCTCATCAGACATAATAAACATGAACATGCCGAAGGTCAATTGCGAACTAGTTCACAAAAGGTCACCAACATGGCAAGGAACAAGTAAACACATATTCTAAAGTGGAACATATATGCAACCACTATGTATTAGTACATAACATCTCACGTATATGAAAATACTCATACAGATATGGTGAGATACTAGACAGCTAATAAAACCACCATGAGTCAGCATGGGAATCAACGCAAAGGAAAAAAGAAAACATATTATTAATATTCTTGTAACTTCACATACATATAACGTAACTGGTCAATACCCAGTAGTGGAACATGGACTGTTAATACCATCGCCCGGTGTCAAAACCCTAGCCCTAGCGCAAACCCACTCTCCTAACTACCAAGAGCTGAGTGGCCTTAGCTCTCAAGCATTGGTCAACCCTCTCTATTTGGCCTCCTCTCAAGTGCTAAAGTCCTCTGGCAAGTGAGGGATGAGGGCATATGTATAGAGGTTCAGTGACCATTCACCTATCATGACCTTTGGCCTACCCTCGTGCCCTTTCAACTACCCCCATGTCTCTTGAGCCTCCTCACTACTCTCTCATGCCTACTACCTAGTACATGCTTAATTTGACTCAGATTAACTGCTGGCATCATGGGAGAACATTTACATTATGATAAAAAGAAAAAATAGATGTAGAAGGTTCTTGTAGATCCTAGAATGCTTGTTTCCAAGGCAATTGCCAAAATGCAAGACCAAATTGTGTGGTTCCTTGGTTGCATGGAATTCCATTGCAGTTGCCATAGTGTCTCGATCAACCATGCTGAGCCAAGTTATTTACTGGTTGGACATCCTAGCTGTAGGTCTTCCCATGAGTAACCCTAGATCTCTTCTCATAGGTCGGGGTCCTCGCCCTCATGTAACCTGTAAGACAGTAACCATAGTTATACATGATGATAATTGAAGAACCACACCATAAATGTAACAATAAATAAATAAATAACAGTAATCATGAAAACTAAAATCGACTTTGGACCCCTGGATAGTCCTATCCTGTGCTATGGCAGTGTCAAAGCTATTGGATTTGCAAGGTCTTCATATCATTCTTCGTGGGTCACATCATAGTGAATCTAAACTTTGACCTCTTCCTTGCTTTCACGAATCAACTTCATACAATAGGATCTTTGGGCAAAGGTGTGAGGAGTGCGTGGTTAGCCGTTGCATTTCAATGCTTCATGTCCCTTCAGTTGGTGCGCAGTGGAAAAGGTCCCTTATGCTTATTGCACGATATATATCTCGATTTGGTATAAAAATTGGCAAGACCTATGTTCATCAGGCATTGACCTCCTTCCTTCAAGCTCTCATGAATATTTTCTAAAACACAAATCATCAAACTCATTAAGGTTCATCCTTGGGTGAGAACTATGCTTCATATGTGGGAAGCATGGCCAAGCTTCATTGGTACTTAAAGTGCATATATATGGACCAGTATTTCTAATTCTTGAGTCTGGGATATTGTTGTTGGGAAAAGTATCCAATACGGAATGACCCTATCCCACTCTAAGGGTGATAGTTCCTTAGCAACAATGAAAGCAAAGCTATCTAAGATTACTTCTTTATGAGATGTAAAAGGGGGAAGAAAGAGATCCACTAACTGATGTCTTCCGCTAAAGGTTGATCCAGTCTTCTCTCCTTGCTGCTTACTCCTCGGCTCCTTGCTCTTTCACGGGCCCAGCTACACCAAGATCCTGCAAAATAACAAGAGAGGGAAACTACAAGAAGCATACATTCATAATTGATTCAAGGATTAGAATAAATCAAATACACAAGTACAACAATACATCATTGAAACACATGCATATAGAAGAACCTCAAATGCTTTATTAATGGAAGAAAGTAAGGTTCAGGAAGTGATACAACCATAAGAGGCCCAATCCAGCATCACCTTCCCGGCGGAAAGAAATCTCCTCTTCACCTCCTTCAAAGACAAATCACCTCAATAATTCTATACTAAAACCAACAGCAATTCTTTGCACAAAATTCCAGCCTCCAGATCTCATGGGAAGAGATCCTTATATAGAGTTTTGGAGAGAGCATGAGTCAGCTTGATGTGTGACTAGTGTCCTCTCCAACTCCAGTTCTTCTTCAGTTCTTGATTCCACTTGGAGATCCTTGCTTCCACCTGGAGTTTTAGAACCTCTTACTCATCACTAGGCGAATTCCCTGATCCAAGTGTAACTTTGGAAGCTTCCTGGGCACTGACACATTGAGGAATGAGACTTCCACTTGTCAAATCTCGCTCAGCACAGGTAGCCTTTGTTGGAGTTGACATTCAACGCAGGTAAACCATGGAGCAGTTGACATTCAGCGCAGATGCTCAATGGAGCAGTTGACATGATCTAGAATTGACTTGTTTTTGAGTAATTTTCAGTGGAGAACTGATTTGAATTGCCGTGGTTTGCTGACCTTGTTCCTCTAGGGGTAGGAACAACATGTTTAGGGACTTTGGATCCCTTAGATTATGGACATTTCATGCTTCATGCTGTAAGGCACAAAAATTTCTATAACAGTTGCCCCCTAAAGTATGAGGTCGTTTATCGGGTGAAATGCTTTATCAGGAGGATCCGAAGTTCATTCAATCGCTGGGAGGTGACCTGTAATAAGATACAATACAATACATTATTTTTCATACTGCTTCCATGATCTAGCTGAGGCGGGCATTCCCATGCTCAGCTTTATAAATACATTTTTCTGTACATAGAACAGACAATCGTCTGAAGGTAGACTGATAATTTTCTGATGAAATTATCATCCTTTGAGTAGGATGATCATCTGCTGCACATGCCAATGTCTTTATTTCCTAAATATATATCGCTGCCCGGATGGATGAAACTAGATCCGGGGTCTTCAAACTCGTCCGATCTTGACTCTAAGTATAAGTCGATCCATGTGATAATTTCTTGGAGTTGAACATGGAAAGACATCGCTTGATTACCAATCAATGATGTAAATTGTTAACAAGCGCGAGAGGAATCACCGATAATGATGATGACCCTCAAGGTACTGCAGTACAATTTACGTGGTGTGAATAGAGGACTTGGCGTCGAACACCACGCAAAATCTTTCGGTCGAAGGTCATTGATGTATACCTGTCGCCGGAAGTGAGAAACTTGCCATTGAGGCATGCAAGCTTCAAAGTACTGAGGGGGGTTTTCCTAGATCAACTTCTTGGATAATGAGATGATGTCGACAAGAAGCAATTTGTCAAAGGAGGGCCTTAATGAATCCCACATCAGTGACACGGAACGGAGGTAATGATTGTGATGAAGGTGAAAACGATCTGTGAAATATGATTCAGGGTGGCGGTCATGAAAGGATGAAAGATGATGTATGGCAGTGGATGGGACACGGTTGACTCTTTCTGAACAACATCTCTTGACCATGTAACAACACTGATGCGATGGATCAGTAGCATTACCCCAAATGTGGATGGTATGGCGAGACCATGGTGATGAGACCGGTGAATGAAACAACCCAACCCGATGTGGTACGGAGGAAAAGTGTCATGTTCAAGAGCGACTTGCTACCATTAAAGCTTTGAGATTCTCCCAATTTTTCCCCAGTCATTTCTTACCAGTACCTCTTTATTTTTGTCAAGTTTGAGGAGGATAACATATGCTTGTTCTATAACCTGCCCTTCAGGCAAGCCCATCGCTATGTTTTAACGAGCCTAGCGATAGGGAAACTCGTTCTCGTCTAAAGACAAGTTTGTCGCTATTTAATGCATTTAACGAGTCTAGCGACAAAGACAACTCGGTCCTTTTCATTTTTAGAGAGTCTAAAAAGGTACGTAAAGTTAACTCCAAAGGTCCTTTTTCGTCATCTAATCCCTTAAGTCCGAAAAAGTATAAAACAATACAGAAGGGATGAATGTTCGATAGTTTTATCGAGCCGAACTAGACAAGCGCTCGATCTTTTTGTGCAATAATCCCTCAGGTCCAAAAAGATTAAAATCTAGAGGAGGGATAGCTCTTCCGGTCACTTTATCGAGCTGGAAGGCCAATACTCGGCAAACTTTTCATATTTTACGAGTCAGATGAAAAGAGCTCAAAGAAGACTCGTATTTTGAGGAACGAGTGATAAACAGGGATAGCAGTGGATTCCAGGTACAGGTTGGAATTTTCCAATCACGACAGTGTCACAAGGATGGCTAGGTGAAATCACTCTTCGCAGCTGTTCCTCAAAATAGGTAAACAATCAAGTGGAGGTGAATGATCGGCCAAATGAAAAGTGGAGGTGACGGTGCAAACACGACCAAGGCTTTTATGCTGATGAATTTACGATCTCAAATGGTTATTTACCGGTTCATTTTTTCTGGATGAGCTTGAACTCTGGGGGAAGCCTGCTCACAGCTTATGTTTATTTTTTAACGAGCATGAATTCCGCGTTAAAACTGCTCGATTTTGCGTTTATTTTTTAACGAGCATGAACTTTGCTAAAACTGCTCGTTTATACCAGTCATAAGATAAGAATGTCTCCTGGAGATCGCTATTTTTTACGGAGCTTCATCTCTCTACGCTTTGCTCCACATCCTTTCTTTATGCAAGTTTGGTTACGACTAATCCAAAAAGCAGATAAATAATCGCTCCTTGCTTGCACTCCAAAAGGTTTGCATGCCCCCAGGTATAAAGTACAATTTCAAGGTTATCCCTCCAGTTTCCACATCTACTTTTCTTTGGGTGTTCACAACTACTTGTCTCCTTGCTAGTCTAGTTTTACTGGGACTATACGAGATCACAAGAGAGCAGCTACTTGTTTTTTCTCGACAGTCTAACTTTGATGAATCTTTGCAAGATCACAAGAGAACAGCTACTTGCGACAAGAGAATAGCTACTTGCGACAAGAGAAGAACACTACTCAAAGACAAAACATTTGTTTTACCAAAGGCATACCTCTTTCAGGTTATCCAAAGATTGTTCCATTAGCAAATTAAACAGAACATTCCTCGGCGGTGTCTACCGAAGTAGACAAAGGTGAGATAGGCGTTGCCCCAAACACATAACTTTGACAAAAGAATCTTGTTCCAGAACAACCCCTCTTCCTTCTTTCGGACGGGGTACGGACTAGTCATATTCTCCCGCGGAAATTCTACCTTATACCCAGGGTTTTCTCTGCCCAAAGCAGACCAGGATGCATGCCCCCTGGGTTCCAGTCCTATTTTCCCGAATCACTCGCACTCATTAGGAAGAAGAACCGGGGGTGGAGACCTTTCTTGAGTGAATAGACCATTCAGGGTTGGTATGTGACTATTTGCGATGCGTGATCCCGGAAATGAAAGTTGGTCTACGAGCTTTACCATTCTTCCTTCGTGTGGAAAACACATTACTCTAAAGAGTGAGGAGACTACTGCTCCCATGCAATATATATAGTCTCTTCCAAGGAGTAGGTTATAATCCAAGGTCCTTGAACGACCATCACGTTCATTTGAACGGCCTTCCCTTTCAGTGTAATGGGCACATTGGGGAGGATCCCTAATGGTCGACTGGTTCCTTTATCAAAACCAGAGAGATTTCTTATCTCAGGCAAAAGCGCCGGGGAACCCAGTGCTTTCCAAGAAATAGAGGAAAGGATACTCACAGATGCCCCTTCATCAATGATAGTTCCAGCCATTACCATTCTGTATATTTGGACTATAATTCTGAATGGTATACTGGCTGGCAACCGGGGTCTGCCTAGTTGGTTCCAATCAAAGGATATAACCAGGTTGCTTGGTGGTGGGACCGAATACACGGCCGGATATGACCCTGACGATGTTCCTTCCTGTGATAAAGGAATGGGCGCATTTCCCTGATGCTCATCAGAGTCGGTGTTGATGAAAAGAATCTGGATGGTGTCATCCTTATTCTCTTCAGTGAGGGTGTCAGCTGAAGATGAATCTTTAGTGACGGTGTCATTTGAAGATGAAACTTCTGAAGGGAGAACCGGGTCACCTGCCATTTCGACCTTTGGACTTTCATCCGGTCTGGATTCAGTAGGTTCATTTTCAATGACTGACGCTTCAGCTGACCACTTGAGCGGGCCAGCTGTATTCTCAACCAACGAAGGACTTGGCACGAGTTTTTTGTATCCAGGAGGAAGTCGTAACGGTGAAATCGGACGATCTTCCAAAAATCTCTTCGCTTCGTCTAAGAAGGGACAATGGTGGATGGCGTGATCGCCTTCACACAGTCTGCAGGGGGATCTTGCTCCTCCTCTTTGTCTTGAACCTTCACTTTCGCTGGTTGACGGTAAGCATTCAACATGGCTATCAGAGGTTGATGCTCCCGAACTGTGCAACCGAGGGGACCAGTCCCTTAGTATCCGGGGAATACAGGGACAATCTCGATGGAAGTGGTCTCCTCTACATATGACACATGGTGATTTAGGCCCGGTCTGTGTTGTGTGTGGATTTTTGTCAGATGTCTTTTGCTTGCCCCCAGTCGCCTTAGGCTCCTCCTTCTTCTTTTCTCTCTTCTTCTTCTCCTTCTTCTCCATGGGAGCTTGGCTTTTGCCGGCTCTACCTTGCGAATAGGAAGGATTGGAGGAATATTTATAAGAAGTAGAAGGTTGGAGGGCAGCTCTAGACTGATCTAACTGTTGACTCGACTGTTCAGGAACCGTGGTGCTCTGAACTACACTGGTTGAGAATAGCCATACTGGCAGGCCAATTGTCAGTCCTGGAAGCGACAATGTGGCCATGTGGGGTTCACCAACTTCTCCCCAAGAGGAGAAAGGAATAGGATTTCCATCATGGGGAATTCCTTGGTTGGTGTGTTCCATGTTCTCAACCTAAAGATCAACGCAGGAATGGGAGGTGATTATGTTCTGTTTAAAACAAATTTTATAACGACGCTTTAGACACAACTTGCTTTTTCACTTTTTAAGAGTCGAGAGAAAGCTAAAGATGACTCTAGTCTCCTTCGATGTTTTAACGAGCCCGAAGTGACAAATGCTCGGATGGACATTTTCAGTTATAGAGTTTGAAAAAGGCCAAAAGAAACTGCTCTGGAGTTCTAGGCAGAGGGTGTGCCAAACTTTTCGCAAAACCACAGAATACGTTTTACGGTACGAGTGGTCGATCTTCGTGAATGCTGTGTTCACTGCATTGCGATCAGTAGGGCGGCCGACACGGCTTCCTATGGATAAAGGCTTTATTCCTATAGGGGTCTCCCAATATATACGTGATGGTACGTGGGAGCACAAGTCCGTATTGATACTTATCGCTTCACCATGGAGGAATCACCCAACCACTCGACGCTAAGATATCACGTTTAACAATGCCGGAACACGTCTCTAGCTTAGACCTCTATGTGTTTTCATTATTTTTCAAAGCATTGTTATGTAAATTCAATTTATTTTAGGTTGATCTTGTTTAGCAGTTTTCCTTTATGGATCACCATGAGATGTATGGTACAACTCCTAAATGCAGTCTAAAGATGAGAAGCAAGCTTTTTCAATCTTTTCAACTTATGAAAATCTTAACTACTGAGGGAAAAGAAAGACATCATCTTTTCACACAGATCATAGAGCACACACTAATGCACTTTTTCCTAAATCAACATGCAAGCTGTCAAAATGCTAATCCATAATGTATGTATTTCTTTTCTCTTTCTTAATGTTGATGTATTACAAAAAGAAAGCTGTTGTATAATTTTGAATTCAATTTCAAGTGAAAGCAAACAAGCTTTTGTCCAAAATCAAAAGACACCTTAAGATTTACTTGTTTCAAAACTAGAAATACATAAATTCAAACCATATGACGAAAGCAAAAGCTCAATCAGCTATGAACAGCAAATAAACTAACTCTTAAGACCTAAACGACACTTACCACGGGTCTAGATCTAAGAGGCCACAGCAAGACTAGTTCACTCTCGTTATGGGAAACTGCAAATGATGTAAGAAATACACAAAGAACAAATACAGTTTCTTTATACAACCGAGGCAGAATAGTGGCAAAGAAAGGTGGTTTCAGATAGGTACATTGGCTGATGACAGGTTGCAAAAACAAGACTGAAAACTGGGCAACAGAAAGCAGAGAACCCCAGTTGCACAAGGCCTAACTGGTTCAGCGCAACCTCAACACTGTTAGTTTGACATTCAGCGCAGGTAGCCTTCACGGGACCTGCGTTGAAATGCAGACTACCTTCACAGCAGTTGCGCTGAAGAAGAAACTCTCGTTTCTCTCAGGTTCTGGGTCACAGATTGCTCAAAAATCAACAGTTTTTGGCCAAATCAAGGCTATCAATCAAGTACACACTAGAGGATGATTCAAAGAAGGATGAAAACTATCACTAAGAGCTATTCAGAGTCCTTTTGGATCAGCTCTTCAAATCATAAACATGCCCAGAAACTGAGCTAGAGTAGCTGCCCTCTACTTTGCATTGGAGAGATCCAAATGCAGTTCGATTCGGTACTCCCTGTGTTTATAAAATGAATAGCAAGAGACACAAACATCCAACAAGATACGCTCCCCAGCGGCGTTGCCAATTTGTTGTTGGGAAAAGTATCCAATACGGAATGACCCTATCCCACTCTAAGGGTGATAGTTCCTTAGCAATAATCAAAGCAAAGCTATCTAAGATTACTTCTTTATGAGATGTAAAAGGGGGAAGAAAGAGATCCACTAACCGATGTCTTCCGCTAATGGTTGATCCAGTCTTCTCTCCTTGTTGCTTACTCCCCGGCTCCTTGCTCTTTCACAGGCCCAGCTACACCAAGATCCTGCAAAATAACAAGAGAGGGAAACTACAAGAAGCATACATTCATAATTGATTCAAGGATTAGAATAAATCAAATACACAAGTACAACAATACATCATTGAAACACATGCATATAGAAGAACCTCAAATGCTTTATTAATGGAAGAAAGTAAGGTTCAGGAAGTGATACAACCATAAGAGGCCCAATCCAGCATCACCTTCCCGGCGGAAAGAAATGTCCTCTTCACCTCCTTCAAAGACAAATCACCTCAATAATTCTATACTAAAACCAACAGCAATTCTTTGCACAAAATTCCAGCCTCCAGATCTCATGGGAAGAGATCCTTATATAGAGTTTTGGAGAGAGCATGAGTCAGCTTGATGTGTGACTAGTGTCCTCTCCAACTCCAGTTCTTCTTCAGTTCTTGAGTCCACTTGGAGATCCTTGCTTCCACTTGGAGTTTTAGAACCTCTTACTCATCACTAGGTGAATTCCCTGATCCAAGTGTCACTTTGGAAGCTTCCTGGGCACTGACACATTGAGGAATGAGACTTCCACTTGTCAAATCTCGCTCAGCGCAGGTAGCCTTTGTTGGAGTTGACATTCAACGCAGGTAGACCATGGAGCAGTTGACATTCAGCGCAAATGCTCAGTGGAGCAGTTGACATGATCCAGAATTGACTTGTTTTTTAGTAATTTTCAGTGGAGAACTGATTTGAATTGCCGTGGTTTGCTGACCTTGTTCCTCTAGGGGTAGGAACAACATGTTTAGGGACTTTGGATCCCTTAGATTATGGACATTTCATGCTTCATGCTGTAAGGCACAAAAATGTCTATAACAGATATCACTGGGTAAAAAAGACATGCTTTATATGAGAGGCATATGCTTCTCTTTTCTCAACCAATCACCAACTCTAAGCACCCCGCCTTTATGTTTAGTTTCATTTCTGCTTGTAATCGGGCCTGCATCCTTTGACATGGTTTGACAAGCCATTTTGGGTCCAAACATTAAAAGGAAATTCACTTAGCTTATTTATAAAAGCGTGGAGTTGCACTTCTGGGAATGATTTGCGATTTTCCCAAAATTGCATAGTCGTACCGCTAGTGAGTCGCATCTCTGGCTTCTTTTACTGAGGTGCAAAACCATGACCTTGCGACCTACATGGGATCACAACTTATTGAAGGTCGCATGGTTGGGGCTAATGGCTAGTCACATTTCTGGTTTCATGCTGGAGTGAAACTCCGCTACCAGAGGTTGCATGGTCACATTGCAATGAAGGTCATGCCCTTTGGCCTCTTCTGGAGTGTGATGTCAGGAATCTGGTGGAGGTGTGACTTCCGAGAGGTCGCATTTCATAAAGGCAAGGTGGGTTGCATAGTCACATCGTAGTTTCGGGTCACATTCTCAGGTCATGATCATGAGATTTTCAAGTGTGGTCTTGCAACCTTGGAGAGGGGTCACGAAGTTGTGATACATACAGGTCGCAAATCCTCACTGCCTGAAATGAGGCTTATATCTGCAATTTTGTGACTTGGAGATAGTCTAGTCACAGATGTGGAAGGTTCAACTTATGCACAGACTTAGCAACAACTCCAACTCTTCTAGTTAAGGAACAAGGATCTACTTGATGCTTCTGCGTTTAATGTAGCATAGACTACAAAGTTCCAGCCTTTTCTCTACTTAAAGATCAACTTTAATCATAGGGGATGCTAATATGGTTTCCCAAGTAACATTGCCAAAAATCTTCCCTCGTACACGGATGGTTTCTAAAGCAACAATAAGGTGCTAGTTTATCTCGCTTTGAAGCCACCGAGGAGTAAATTGAGGTACGACTATGCAAGTATCCCATGTGAAGATTCCATTTTTCTCCACCAGTGTATTAATAAATTCACCAGATATAGAATGATCTCCCATCCTTCTCATGGCATCAATAACACTTTCAAGTCATTCCTTCGCCAAAATCTCATTATCAGCTGCAACTTAGTCAAACGGGCTTGCAGAATGCTTGTAAATGCGTGGTGTCATTGTGTGAGCTTGTTTATAACACCACCGTCATTACACATTCAACGTTGTATCATTGAATCATTAGCTCACTCATTCCATGTAATGTTTTGTTGGCACTATCCATGCATTCTCTTGACATCGACCTTTTTTAACATGAGATATATGCAGCAAATTTTTTTTAGATTAGTCAGCCCATTATGAATCTCCCTAATATTCCTTCGATATCTACCCCAACATGTATTAAATGAAAAATTTACTTGACGTGAATGTCAGTTAGTTGTCCCCATGCGTTGTCTTATAATTGTAGCTTTCAAAGTATGTGCTTCATTAACTATGGCATTGTTTACCTTTCTCGTTGCAAATATTTTCCATCATATACGAGCATAATGTAGAACTATTGTAGAATTTTTCCTACAAGTTAGTTAACTCTGATACCATGTAGAAATTTCCCACCTATAGATCAACCTGGTAATGCAATGTACTAAAGCAAAACACTTGATCTACTTCTACAAACAATTTAGTCAATAAGAACACATATCTCTGATAAGAAGAAATCAAACACACATAACACAAGATATATCCAGGGGAAAGCACCAGAATAAAACCCCAACCATGTATTATCAGTCAAGTGGAAATCCTCTTCAACATACAAAAAGAATCAGCTCAATAGCTATCCTGCTCTCTCTGTAATCAGAAGATGAAGATCATAGACTACCTAGGCCTCAATATATAGGCCACAAGTCCTCCAATCTCCTATAATAGATCCTTCTCCATGTAAGGAATACTTACTAGAAATATCTAAGCATCTGATAGTACATTGTCCCACATTTGATCTCAACTGGGTCTCTGACAGAACTGAGATGCAACAGTGATCCATGAGTGAATCCTCAGTGATCTAAAATAATAGTTGTCACATGCATGCAAGCATTAACAAACTATATTTTATTATTTTAACAACTTGTTAAAATAATCTAACTGAACTTGACTAGTTAGAACTAAGTCAACTAATTCCCTCATTATAGAACTCATACTTATTCCCTCAATCAGTGGGACAACTCATGTGCATGCACACAAAGACTTCAAATTCGAATTTCCTTAACTAATTAACTCAACTGAATTAATTAATTAATATTTCCAACTGTTGTTAAGACCAAAATTATTTTTACTTCCTATAGATAGACTAGGGACTGCTATAAATAGGAAGGGACCCATAAATGCTATTTTTAGAGCTTTCTATTTTTAGCAGTTTCACCTCTCACCCAATGTGGCCAATGACCTCACTAGCCAAACTGCTATTTTTAGACGTGCTATTTTTAGCAGGTCTATTTTTAGCTCATTCTAAATTTAACATTTCTTGTTGCACATTTTTCAACACATAACATTCAACAAGCCATTGATCTTTACTCTTGAGGGAAATGTCATCAAAGTCGCTTGAAGCGCACCCTATTTATGAGCTGGATGAATTTTCTTATTTGATGCAGTCCTCAACTACTGAGTTGCAAATTCCGCTGTTGGTTTTGCATCATTTGCTCCTTGATAGTCTAATGGAGGCTTTCCAGGAGTAAATACCTTACTGGTTGGAAATCCCTTGATTCTGTATTCCATGGTGCACAAAACATCAACAAGGCCGCTCTTGTCAGAGTTTCGAACCTGTGGTGCCCATATGATATATCTTATGCTCTATTTAAATCTCTGCAAAGACAAGGGATAAATAATTAAAACCATGAAAATAATTTCATCTGGAGGTGATAGTAAAACATTGCAACTAAATTATACGAGTAAAACAAGAGGTGTTCGAAACTGAAAATCAACACAATGATTTAGGCACCTTACCGAACTTATGAGTTGTCGATAATTTGTGTGATGGAAAAGCAATGGTGCAGCTATAGATTCAAGGGCGCAGAGTAAGCTGGAATTTTGAGGAATCTTAATCCACTCGAGGGAAGGAGGGCCAAGACAAATCAGGGTTATTGTCATGATTCATAATCGCAAACCCTTATGCATATGTGTGATCATGCTTCAGGGTGAGTGCTGGGGTACCCAAAATTTGGGTGGTGTTGTAGCGGCTACAATAGACTAGCAAACCCATTTTTATTTTCTTTTATACATAATGAAAAAACTACCTAACCTATCCCTTATTTCTGAACCTATTAATCTAGATTAAACAGTTGGATCAATATCATTTTCTACCTAACTAATGATTTACCTAGATTAAACTGTTAGGTAAATCTTTATTCTCTATCTTAATTTACAGAAATTTAAAGGAGTTTAATCATGATTACATTGTATGATTAAACTAAAAACTAGTAATTGTGGCATTTTGAACAAGCTGCACACAACTTTTTATTTTCAGTAATGAAGCAAAACTATCTATGAGTAGTGGCATTTAGACTTGTAACACTTTCAATATTATTTATTTTTTGTTTTTCTTTCTTTTGGTGGGTTTCAATATTTTCTTCTTTTTCAATATTCTTGTTTTTTCTCTTTATTTCTCGTTTTTAGACCCTCTTTTTATTTTTATTTTTATTTTTATTTGGAAATCATTAGCAGATTGACAAGTATTTACAAAATAAGATTCTTGAGATACAATACTCAATTACCTTGAGATCCTATAAATTATAGGACCCTAATAGTGGCTCTAGCTGGGGATGGCACTCTCCCTGTGAGGTGCCAAGAACATGTGATCAGTAGCCTTGAGTGTCTTATTTCAGCAATATCTACCTTTGATTTCTTTGTTACAGTGCTTATGTTAACTCATCAATAGAAGATCGGGGCCTTCTCTGTGGGCTTCAACTTTTGTTAATAGGTCACCCAATCCAAACAATAAGGATAATAATATTTACAATGATAAATGCTAGGAAAGCTTTTATTGCTCAGAGAAATAGTGTTTGAGCATCCTGCCATTGATAGGTCCACCAGGTAATTATGCCCCATCTAAATTTCTGATAAAAAATGCATTATTCCCTTTGAAATCATAAATGACATTAGGTCCCATCCATAAATTGTCAAATTTTCCATGCTTCCCTTTGTCTTCTCTTCTAGAATCCCACTTTAAGACTTTATCACCCAAGGTGAAATCATCTGCTTTTGTCCTTCTGTCAAAAACATTCTTGATATTCTCATGGATGACCTGAGCCTTATTATAAAATTCTTCCCTGGATTGCTGCAACTGGATTATCTGATCAATTCTCCTTTGAATGTCATTTGGCTCAGCCTGCAATTCTTGAATTAACTTCATGACTGGAACTCCCAAAGAGGATGGAAAAACAACATCCATTCCATAAACCAATTGGTATGGTGACATGCCAATTGATTTCTTTGTGGTGAGCCTATCAACCCAAAGTGCATTTATGAGCTTGTTGTGCCATGACTTTTTGTTGTCTGCTAACATCTTGTTGATGGTGCTAGACCCACCAACATATCAAGGGGATATCCCTAGTAAGAATCCCCAATTAGACCTCAAACCATTTGGTGTAGGAGTCTCGGTAGTGGTTTGTAAGGTAATTCCTTGACAGTGATGTCGCATAGAGGCAAGTAAGATAACTTTATCAGTAGCAAGGGTGTGACCACTGCAGTGAGTCAAGGAAGGTGAATGAGAGGTTCTAACACATGGGGGGTGAGTGCGCCCCTTAGAAACCTGTAGCAGTACTCAGTTGAGAAGGGAACACACGAGCGAAGATGCATCACATGCTGGAAAATAGATCATTCGACAATCCAAAGTGATGATTAAACCAATAGCACATCTGCAACAAGATTCATATACTTTCATACGAAGTAGTTCATACACAAATACATAATATATGTAGAAAATCTGTTGTAGGTTAACCCTATAATGCAATATAAATCATAGTAAAATACTATAACCTACTTCTACTATCAATTTGTGGAAGCTTAAACATCACGCTGAACAATATAACCAGAAGAAGAAGAATCAATGCACAATACACATGAAAATACTTCGGGGAAAGCCTCAGCTAAAAAACCCACTATCTGTATTATCATACAAGGTGGAAATACATAGGAATTATATAAAACCTTAGCTCTCACAGCTAGCCAACTCTCAATACAATCCTCATAGATGCTCACAGGAAATCCTAGCTTCTCACAGGCCTTCGTCTCTGCCCTCCAAGCTTCTATTTCCTTGCGTTGTTCCTAGTGGATGATTCTCACCTCACCAAGTGGAACACTGCTCTCACACACTGTCAAAACTGTGCAATCCTCAAGGAATTATTCCTTCTGCATGCATGAGTTTTCTTTATAAGAAAACACATGCAACTAATAGTACACTGTCCTTGTCTTTAATCTCAACTGGGTCTTTCTCAGAATAGACATGCATGAGTTTCTGATGAGCGAATCTTCAGTTAACTGGAGTACACTAGTTGAGTGCATGCATGCATCAACTGACTGTTAACTCTCTGTTAGTTCCTGAAATAGTTTGGAACTAATTTAACTAGACTTAACTCAATAAACTAAGTTAACTAATTACAACTCAAATATAACTCAATCTTATCTCCTTAATTTAAGGGATAACTCTTGCATGACTTCCGAAAGACTTCTAACTTGAATTTCTCCAACTAATTAAGTCAAAATAACTTAATTAATTATTTCCAAGTGGCTGTTAAGACTCAATTCGATTTTAATTCACAATTTAATTCAAGGACAAATTAAATTGGAATTTATGGATTCTATTTTTATCATTTCTTGTTGATTTTCAACACTCCCTCTCAACAAGAAAGGAATTCAACTCGATCCTGATCGTGAACCTTTGGAATGTCATGCATGCAACACTTCTCTCTAGTTTTGTTGCTCCAGCAACTCTAGAAACAAAGAAAACATCCAACTTGAATCAATATGATGCACCTGTCATGAAAGTCTCTGACTGCTATTGCCTCTGTCAACTGAAAACTTTGCGCTCCTGCTGACTCTGCCTTTTTGAACTGTTGTCAATCCTTCCCTGCGCTCTTTAGTATTTGACTGCTCTAGCCTCTGTCACTTTGATCTCTGATTGCATCAATCCCACTGATTCCACCTGCGACTATGTACTTTGTGCTCCCGTAAAAAGGTACGATCCATGAGATAAAACCTCTCAATGGACCCTGCCCAATTTTAGCCTTCATGGGACTATCACTGCACATCGCCCCACCTCACACTTGGAGGTTGGCTGCATGTGATCCCTCTGCCCACTTGGATCGAAATCCCCCCCTAATGGAGGTATCTGCATGAGTGGATCTCTTCACTCGGTCTCCTCTCTGCTTCTCCAATTGTGGCTCCTCCACAATTGTCTGAGACTTCTTCTGGGGCTGCATATTGAGAGGTAATATACTCTCCCTCTCAATCACCAAGTCTCTAACATTTGCCTTTCTCCTCAAGGCTTTGCATGCACCTTGAAACTTAAGAGCATACATGTTATTAACTCGTGAACCGATATGTTTCACCTATCTCGTGGTGATGTGTCTAAGGAAAACCTTTCCCTTACTAAAAAACACATCATAGCCACAGTCTTCCAATACCATGACTGAAAAAAGATTCTTCTTCAGTCTAGGCACATACTTCAGATCTGTCAAGGTGATAGGAGCTCCATGCTCCCTCTGAAAAGCAACTCTGCCCACTCCTGGAACACTATACCTTCCATCATCACCAATCTCTATATGAATCTTGAGGTCTTTCTCCTCCAAGGTATTGAATAAACTTTTATCACCAGTCATGTGGAATGAGGGTCCACTATCAAGATACCAAACACAACCCATCATCAATGACACCATGCATGCAATGAGGGTAAAGTCCATTTCAAACTGAGAGGCTAATGTCTCACCTTCTGATCCTTCTAAGGATCCCTTCTTGGACCTCTTTGATGGGAAATTAGTCGCATAATGTCCCATCTCGTGACAATTAGAGCATCTCACTTTAGATTTGTCACCCTTCTTCCCTCCATGAGAAGAATTCGATTTAGAATGGGAAGCCTTCCCCTTCCCTTTCCTTTCCTTACTTGCTAAGGCCAAATTTTCTTCATCATCATCCTTGGATGAAGAACCATCTCATGTGCGCCTTCTGATCTCCTCTTGCATGAGATCTGACCACAGTCGTTCCCAATCTGGTATTTCCTCCCTTCCATTCACAGAGTCCTGGTAGCTATTCCAACTCTTTGGAAGGCCAAGGAGAGTGAGGCTCACCATATCATCATCGACAGTAGTTATTCCTGCACTTTTAAGCTCATCTTTGCAGGTGGTGAGCTTGTTCAGATATGTGGAAATAGTATCGCCCTTCTCCATGTTGATTCTTTGAAGCTTATCCTTGAGCGCCAATTTCCTCTGGTCGCTACTATTCTGGTAGAGGTCCTTCAATGTATTCCACATTGAAAATGGAGTATCCTTCCCATGGAGACTCAAGACAATATGGTCTCGAACTCCCTCAAGGATGATCCATCTCTCCTTTGCCACACACTTCTTCCACTCAACCAACTCTTGTGCATTAGTTGAAGCTAGCTTTTGGATTTCTTTATCAATGAAATCCTTCAAGCCATTGTCTTCTAATACTAACTCCATTCTATCTTTCCATGCTATGTAATTCGAGCTGCCTTCCAAGGCATACTCGAGTCTCAAGCCATAAAATGCCATTGGCCAACCTTGAAGTATGATAAGAATTTGATTTGCACCTGCAACCCTGAACTTCAAACTTCGAATTCTCTTCTCAATATATGTTCACAGCTCTAATAAAATTGGCTTTCATACCATGTAGAAATTCTGCAAATTCTCTACAAACCTACCTCTCATACCATGTAGAAAATTTGTTTAGGTTAACCCGATAATGCAATATAAATCAAAGTAGAATACTATAACCTACTTCTACTATCAATTTGCGGAAGCTTAAAGATCGAGCTGAACAATATAACCAAAAGAAGAAGAATCAATGCACAATACACATGAAAATACTTCGGGGAAAGCCTCAGCTAAAAACCCCACTATTTGTATTATCATACAAGGTGGAAATACATAGGAATTATACAAAGCCTTAGCTCTCACAGCTAGTCAGCTCTCAGTACAATCCCCATAAATGCTCACAGGAAATCATGGCTTCTCACAAGCCTTCCTCTTTTCCCTCCAAGCTCCTATTTCCTTGCATTGTTCCTAGTGGATGATTCTCACCTCACGAAGTGGAACGCTACTCTCACACACTGTCAGAACTAGGCAATCCTCAAGGAAATATTCCTTCTGCATGCATGAGTTTTCTTTATAAGAAAAAACATGCAACTGATAGTACATTGTCCTTGTCTTTAATATCAACTCATTCTTTCTCAAAATAGACATGCATGGGTTTCTACTGAGGGAATCTTCAATTAACTAGAGTACACTAGTTGAGTGCATGCATGCATCAACTGAATGTTAACTCTCTATTAGTTCCTCAAACAGTTTGGAACTAATTTAACTGGAATTAACTCAGTAAACTGAGTTAACTAATTACAACTCAAATATAACTCAATCTTATCTCCTAAACAGAGTTATTATTTTTGGTAGAAAAAAGTGGGGTCGAGTCCGCATTGGGTGGCCCGCCCCCAAATCTCCATGATGTTTTGGTTGCATACGGTTTAAAGTTGGCATATAATGGTTTTGGGGCCGCTCGCTTGGGGGCCGGCCACGTGGGTCGAGGGTGTTCGATCCCTACCAGTCCCGTATCTCCGTTTACGGTGCGCATTAATATATGGTGGATGGGTGTTGGGCTGGGTCCACCAGAGGTGGCTCATGCCCACCCCTTTAATATAAAGGTTGTTACCATTTTATGCTAGTTTGGAGGGTGAGGGTGAGGGCTCGGCAGGGTGATCGCCGTTGAGCCACCATATTTAATACCTTTTTTTAAATGAGGGTTGCAATTCCGGGGGCAGCGGGATCATGGCCGCCTGCCCCCTTTTTAAACATAGTTTCGTTGTGTGGTTGGGAAGGCCAATGGGGGTGGTGGCCCGTCGGCCTATTATATATATATATATATATATATATATATATATATATATATATATAGAGGCATTTTTTAAATCTTTAGAAAATAAGGGTCATTGGGAAAACTAACAAGGTTGCAATTTCGACTGATTTTGGGAGCTAGGTTTATGCCTCGGGGTTGGTCAAATTGTAGGACACTTAAACTTGGCCCACAACCCAACTTTGACCAAAACTTTGACTAGCTCGTTCTCCCTCATACGAGCTCGGTTTGACGAACCGTTCGCACTTCCGTGATCAGGACAATGAGATCTATGCTCTGGTCCTGGGTCAAAGTTATTCCAATGACTTTGATTTTTGAGCATCCCCGAGTCCTCCTTGTCCTGTGTGCATTGCTGAAGACCAATGTATTCAGTCAGAGATTAACTCACTAATCCATGTAGTCATTGCAGCAATAATTCAACAATGCATTGAATGCAGAGAATGGTTTGTCCAAATGCAAATATTTGACAGAGAGCGTGGGGTAGGAAACTAAAAGGAGTTAGGATGAGGAAAACTAATTTTGGGGGCTTTCTCTGATACCATGCCAGGCCAGGAATAACTCCACGAATAACTTGTTCCATTTTCATTAAGATAGCATATGACTATATACAAGGAGAAGGGGAAGGGGACTATTGGGTTTCATATCCGAATGTCTCTTCATCTTCCAAATTCTCTTACTTTGCTATTTACAATATTTACACAGGATTCTTAATGTGAAAGATTAGGTGTTCAAGAAATTTTTTATAAATTTTTGTTTTTATTTTGGGTTTCACAATTTTATTTAATTATGAGGTGGAAAGGTTATAAATTCAATGCTTTTATGATATTTTTAATTTTTAAGTGGGTGAGATGAATAATGAAGTAAGTGTTTGGATGCTTATTATGGATGGATGACTATCTATGTTTATCAACTATTTAATTTAAATAGGTAAGTTTTTTAGTATGGTATTGAAAGACCATGGTATTGACCCATGGTATTGTAACAAAGCCTATTTACATATTTAGAATCTCCATAATAAAGCTAGGATGAGTATTCTATATAGAAATCAAGTTTCAAGTTCCCTATTTATTTAAATGTATAAATGTTTAACATATATCTATATATATATATATATATATATATATATATATATATATATATATATATATATATATATATATATATATATATATATATATATATATATAATTAATAATAATAATAATAACAAGTTATAATTTAGTTAGTTTTTATGATATTTTTAATTTTTACCTCGGTAAGATGCATAATGAAATAAGTGTTTGAGTGTTTATTATTGATTGATGACTATTTATGTTTATGAACTATTTAAATTATATAGCTATGCTAGTTTGTAAAATTTCATTTATTGATCTTTAAGAGGATGTACGTATAAAATAATTTTCTATCAAACTACAACTCTAACTCTAATGGTTTCAAATGATGTGAAATACTTATAGCCCTTTACAATTAAGCCTTTATATAAAAACATGTCATATATTTTAATAAATGGTTTTAATAAATGGTGTGGAATGTAACAATGTTTTAAAAAAAACATTTAACGGATACAATATCTCTTCTATCATATTCTTTCATCAAATATTTTTTTTATACAACTACCTTATATACTTGAATGTGATATTCAAATAACCCTGAAAATATTTAATAAAAGTTGTGTACAAATAAATCTATTATATAAAGAATAATATTTTTTAAAGAAATGTATATATTTATGATAAAGATAAAGATAAAATTTTATTTTTATTTATTTTTCACCCCACCCGCTTAACCCGCTTAACCGTTGAATTTTAATTTTAGATGTGATTGAAGAGGACCCGTAAACATTCTTCCACAGTTTTTCCCTGCGCAGCCCAAACTTCCAATTATACCACCCACGCATTCTGTTTTAGATTCTTCCATCTCGTTGAAGACCAACAGCCACCATATTGTCGTAATGCACAAGAAGATGAAGACCAACAGCCACCATATTGTCGTAATACACAAGAAAAAAACACAGAAAATCTGCATCGCTTGTCGTATCACAGAAAATCTGTGTCGCTTAGATGAGAAAATGGAGTCTTTCCCTATTGTGATAACATACACGACAAGACAAGTAATATGAATGTAAGTCTTATCATTAATTTTAGTCTTATCCACTAATATCAACTCCAGTAAATTGCAATATGAATACAAGTCTAGTATTAGTGTTTGAAATAGTATTACCCACTCGTATCACTCCGGGTGAGTTGTCTATTGTCTGTATTTAATGTGCCAAATATTTTCTTTACCCAACAAAGACTGCCAAATATTTTCTTTAGCAAACAAAGACTTTGAGAATTGTCTGTATTTAACCTGCGAAATATTTTCTTGGGCAAACAAAGACTTTGAGAGTTGAGTGAGCGAGAGGGACGTTGTTTGTTTTCAGAGAGGCTAACATCCTCTCCTCTCACCCCCAGAGGATCGTTGTCCGTGTTCACGAACTCCTCTCAACCCCAGAGGATGCGATTAAGTAATTTCAATAAAGTTATTTAACAATTTCCCCGGGCCTTCTTGTCATCATGGCGCCCAACCCGCTCAATCCTCCAATTCATCCAATTTTAGATGTGATTGAAGACGAAACCTAAATATTCTTCGCCCAACCCGCTCAAACCGTCCAATTCGTCCAATTTTAGATGTGTGATTGAAGACGACCCGTAAAGATTCTTCGCCCAAACCGCTCAAACCATCCCATTCGTCCAGTTTTAGATGTGTGATTGAAGTCGACCCGTAAAGATTCTTCGCCCAAACCGCTCAAACCATCCAATTCGTCCAATTTTAGATGCCATTGAAGACTGTTCACCCAACCCGCTCAACCGTTCAATTTTAAATGAGATTGAAGAGGACCCCTAAACATTTCTCCAAAGTTTTTCCCTGCGCCTTCTTCCCATCTGGGCGGCCCAAACTTCCAAAGTTTCTACATCTCGTGGAAGACCAGTAGCCACCATATTGTCGTAATACGCAGAGAAAAACAGAAAATCCGCATCGCTTACATGAGAAAATGGAGTTTTTCCATATTGTCGTAATACATATCTTAGTTGATTCAAGATACGTCAGAAAATATGCATTTCTTAGTTGATTCAAGATACCTCAGAAAATGAAGTTTTTTTGTCCACCTATTCAATGAAAGAAGACTATTAAGTTATTTAACAATTTCCTCGCGCCTTCTTCGCATCTCGGCACCCTACCCACTCAATCCTCCAATTCGTCCAATTTTAGATGTGATTGAAGATGACCCCTAAGGATTCTTCTCCCAACCTGCTCAACCGTCCAATTTTAGATGTTGTGATGGAAGATTCCTACAAAGTTTTTCCATCTGGTGGAAGATTCCTACAGAGTTTTTCACATTCTTTCGAGATGTAGTGCCTTAATGGTCCATTAATTAATGATGATCTTTTAATACGAATTTTGATACAAAGTATTGGTTGGACAAGGCAATCTCTCCACCTTTAACGTGAGTCTCTTTTAAAAATTCAAGTCAATATCACCTAAACTTTAAATATCACATTCTGGCTAAAATAAATTTAAACAAATTTCTAAATAAATTGAAAAGTCCATAAAATTAATTAAAACACTCTCATTGCCCGTGACTAAAACCCAGAAAACTCGTCTTTAAAGTCGGTCAAGGAAGTTTAAATATAAAATACGGCATTTAAGATAAAATAATTTAAAAAATCCGAACATTCCATAAATTAAATTAAAAATTTCAAAATCATCTCCTCCGTGTATAAAATAATTAAAATATCCGAACATTTTATAATTTAAATCAAAATTTGCAAAATCATCTCCTTGGGTATTTTAGTAATGTTTACATATTTCAAAATCACCAAATGGTATAATATATATGGATAGGTATATTTTTGGCTTTAATAAATCACCTACTGATATATATAGATAGGTATATTTTGGGCTTTAATAATTTTATTTGATTAGGAGGGTAGGGGTTTAACTTTAATAAAATATTTTAGAATATTTTCAATAGTAGACATAATTCAAATGTTGATATTTCTTTCTAAGATAATGTTCTTTTTCTCCCTTTTAATTAAATTGATTAATAAAAAAATGACATGAAAACAAGTTTCATGTGAAATGAGTTATAGTTTTTTTGGGCATGTGGTATTCGTAAGCCATGATATTGTGACAAAGCCTACATTTACATATTAAGAATCTCCATAGTAAAGTGAAGGCAAATATTTTGTATAGTAACCTTGCTTCGTGTTTTTTTTTAAATGTATAAATATTTAACTTATATATTATTCGAATTCAAGCTTCTGTGATCCATATCATATTGTATAAAGAATTTTTCGGAAGAAGTCCCATTGAAGATTTTGGTCGACGTGTTTCGAACCACACTTGTTGGTTCAAAGCGCGTCGACCAAAATCTTCAATGTGACTTCTTGCGAAAAAATCTTTATACATTATATATTATTATTTTTGTGACTTGTGGAATTGGTAACGCGGTGACACTTATACTCACATGATACTATAACCTCCAAGTTGCACCACCCTCAAGTTATCATTTAGTTAGTTTTTAATAATAATAACAATTATAGTTTAGTTAGTTTCTATGGTATTTTTAATTTTTAACAAGGTGAGATGTATAATAAAGTAAGTTTTTTGATGCTCATTATGGAATATGGATTGATGCCTATCTACATTTATCAACTATTTAATTTATATGACTACCCCAGTTTTGTAAGATTTCATTTACCAACCTTTAAGGGTGTTAAATTTTCTTAGGGCAATATTATTCTTTGCTTTAGATAATTGCATTATTTCAATTGCATATTAAATTCACCCCGCAACATCATATCATTATTGAAATTTACATCATTATTCAACAACATATGCACTTATTAGAAATAACAATATCATCATCAATGTAGCGAAACATAAAGGAAAATAGAAGAAAGACATTCACACATAAAGACACTAGCAATTGCGAGAGACTAGGGCAAAGCCCACTACAAGGAAAACCCTTTCAAATTCTTCTTCTTATTAGATTTTCATTGAATGATTGAACAAAAGAGAGCCAATGCTCCATATCTTCAACCATAATCCTATTGAGAAAAATCAACTAAATAACATCCATGAGATGAACCCAACAATGTTAATAATCAAAACCATGATTCATAAGCCTGCGATCAATTGTCAATGTCTACGGTCAACGACCGAACTCTGTGGTCAACTCACAAAATCTTCGTTCTACTATAAAATTTAAACCCTAGCTTCAAACCATGTGCAGAGAGTGATGTCCATGTGGCTGAAACCCTTCAACCACACGCATGAGCTTTCCTTCCTTTGGTTGCGACCGAAATTTTCTTGAAGCATGTCTGCGTCTGGAAATCAAAACCCTAAACACACATCCAAGCTTTAGACCCTGCAATCTTAGACATTTACAAACCAACCTCCATGACCAAGCCTCAAACCCCTGTGACCCAAGCCCAAAGAAAGAAGAATCATCATAATGATGATGTCTAAATGAGGGTCACTTGGCTTGTATTTATAGCCATCCATGGGTGTCCAATTTCTCTTTTGGGTCGACCTGTCCTTTTGTTCACATGTGGGCTTCAATCCAAAAATGCACTTTCCCTTGTCCAAATTGAGCAGTTCAATAGTCAAAATTGGCAAGAGGAATCTACTCCGATGATTATAATTTTTCACTGAGGTTCCAAATTAACACTCCCTTTTAGCTAGGGAGAAATTCCAATCATGTCATCATATCATGTCTTCTCTCAAGTATCTCTTCATCAAATATCGTCATTGTTCATCTCAATTCATCTCTTCTTATTCCTTCTTATCTCTTCATTGTCTCTGCTCATACGTTGAACAATCTTGAATCTAAAAGAAGAATAATTTGAATTTGAGGGGAGCCCAAGCTACCACTCTCTTCCATCAGGGCGCCACTACTACCACCCAAAATCACTGCCAGCGAGGAACCCAATGAAACATCAAAGAGCATATCATCAGGGAGCCTTACTCAACTTGGAACCACATCAAGGAGCACATCTCGACCCAAAATCTAATGACAATGAGGAATTTCCTATTGGAAACTCTCACCTGATGTCCTTAACAATGGGGAAAGTCTTATTAGATGCTCTCTCCCCATGTCATCTCATCTAGCAATAGGTGAGATACAAATTACCAAGCAAGGATCAAAACCATCCCATGATGTAATCAATGGGCGAGATACCACTTTATATACCAGGTAAGGATCATAACCATCATATTTCATGTTGATCTTCCCAACAATGACACTTAATAGTCATGTGGTAGAACACCTGCATCATAATCAACTTGGGTAACACACCTCTAAGAACTCTTGATGAGCCCCAAATTTTGGTAACATTTTGGGCTCATTTGGCCTACTTACCTTGCTCAACCCTTCATTTTTCATCACTTATGCATCATTTCTTAGTATATTCATGTTATTTGTAGGAAGGAGGGCAGTCACTATTGCTAGGTGGCTAATACATGTTTATTTCAGGTTTTTTTGACATTAAATGGAGCAAAACCACGCAGATGGAGGCAAGGAGATAGCCAAGGTGGCATTGCGGTTTTGTAGGAAGGTTGTCCACAGCCTTGAATGATCTTCCTCGTGATCTCCACCCCAACTCCGAGCTCCAACAGCTATCACCACCGAGCTAGAAGGCAGCCAAACGAAGTATTGAAGGAACAGCAGTTTTCTTTTAGTTTGGCCAGCCAAGCTCCACTAATTTAGGAGGCCAGCTTGGCCCTCATAATGTATAAATATTGAGTTTGTAGCCTTCGATGGGAGATTTTGAATTTTTGAACCTTTGTTGCAAATTCTGAAGTACGAGCTACAGCTCTGTTTAGCTCTTTGTAAGCCATTTTTGGCATGTTGTTAGACTTTTGACTATGATCTTTTAATAAAAGGCAGGCAGATTTGAGTTCAATTATGAGTTCTTAGAGGAGCTATAGCTCTCAAGTTTGGGCCCAACCTGAGAGCAATAGGCCTCCTTTCTTTTGTATTGTTACTTGTCTTTCTTTTAGCATTGCATTTTTTTCCTTTACATGCACTTGGAAAACACAGTTGCTGAGTTGACTGTTTCGGTTTGGTTATGTAGGTTAGTTTCATGAATGCAGTTGTTTCAGTAGTTCAGAATTAGCGTAGGGAGATTGAAGTTAAGTTGAGTTCCAAAAAAGGTTGAATGCATGCTCACTTTCACCTCTGTTTGGGGATCGGAAGTGTAGGCCGTGCCAACTGCCAAAAACACTGTTTTACATATTCATGCAAGTATTGATGTAATGTTTTCAGTTGAAGAAGTGCCCATACGATTATATCTTGAGCAATGACTCTTTGTTTCAACACCATGTATGATTTTTCCTTTAACTTACATTGCTGTTCTTTGGCTCCTAATAAAACAGTTAGAATAGGTTGATGAACTTTCGTTTACATGCAAGATAAGGGTGATTTGTTTCATTTACACTGCGCAACACCACTTCATCGTGTTCTTATCCTTCTAAGCCGTGCCTAAGCCACCTACTCATCCTCTGTTCATCTCATTTGCCTTCCAACCCTTCTACTGTCCACGTTGCTCAATCTTTTTGACCTTCCATTACTACTACCCTCCTCTAGACCAACCAGCTTTGCACACATCTTCTCCATCCCATCACTCTGTCCATAAGCCATCACATGCTCCTCTCCTACCTCCCTATCCTCCCACACAGCTCATTCGCTCATCCATCACCCAAGATTCCGACTGCAGAACATCCTGTAGAAATTACGGGACTTCCTGTAGAAATCCTGAACTTCCTGTAGAATCCCCTGCAGACATCCTGTAGAAGCTTGCAAACACGGTTTCCATGCATCTGAACGTTGTGAACTTCTCTGGGGTGATGTGAGGGATCCCTTAGACCCTCTTAGAGTCCTCCTGACCCTTTCCAAGCCTTCCTTCCCTTGATTTACCCCTGCACAGTCAAAGACCCAGTAAGAAGCACAGTCATAATAACTCCAACCACTTGAGCAAAAATACAAAAACATGTTCTCTTCAGTTGAAAGTAGTTTAGACACATGCATATCATCTCAATAGAAGTAATAACATCACTTTTAGAAGTTGCATTCCCACCATTGCACTAGAAGGATTAAGCTAGGTAGAATTAGGGTTTATTAGGGTTTCCATGTCCTGTTGGCTTTCAGTTTATTTTTGCAAAGTAGGTTACTTTCCTTTGAGATAGCTTTCGTTCATCACTTAAAAAGCTTCTTCTGAGCACATATAGAAGTTGGCTTGAGCCCTAGCGGACTTGTGCCAGCTGACCAAGTGACAGCTGCGACAAGAGCTAGTACTTGTGCATACAACACCGTCGCTTCCAAGTTTGTTACGAACTACCGGGTTGATAAAACTAGAGAAGGAAGCTCCAGGAGTTGTAGCATTATTGCTACAATACTGGAGCCCACCAACTCTCTCAACTCGTTGGCCAGACATGGAGCGGTAATCCTAGTAAGCCCAGCTTGTGGGTATGATGCCAACTCGGTTATACTCTCCATAGACCAATATAGAGGAGTAACATATCTGATCCTATCCTTAACAGATAGGGGTGATTACTTATTTTCCATAGATCTCTCAACTCCAGGAGCCCTACATCTCAATTCCTTACCTTGGGAGCTCAAACAGGAGGGAAGATCTGGCCCAGTATCCTCGATCAGTCCTGCTTTCTGTAGATCAGAAAAATATCATTGTGCTCATATCTAGTATCGACTTAAACAACTCACTAAAGAGTTCAAGTATAATGTCTCAATAGCAATAGTCTCCTGTTCATGCAGGACATCAAATCAAATACTATATTCGAACAAATATATACATCAGAAAAGGATACCTTATTCATCCTCCCTCTCACAGAGGCAACAACTACAAGCCTAAGCTTGTGTCGTACCGTAACATTATCTCAATATATGAAGATATCTCAGTCCCAAATATATATGGGATTCTCTACGAATTGGATCCCACTCTTCATTATCTAAATGCATCACTGTCACATCCATAACTTGTTCAAAATAAATCTCGAAAGAGTTTCTTCAACCTACCTCATAGCTAGCCATGCTAGCAACATTGAACTCAACCTTGGTTGTGCTTGAATGTTAGAGTCCAAACCTATCCCCTTTATTTAGTTAATAAGCCCAAAGATCCTTGTCAGAGTCATAGTTAGTTAGTTGAATCAATAAATCTCGTAAGAGGTTATCCGCAGCAACAATAATTGTAAGTGGTTGACTTGCATTATATAAAAGGGACTAGAATTAGTTATAAATGAACCATAGTTAATAAATAAAGTGGTTAAAATGTATTATGCAAGAGACCACTAGTAGTTAGGGTTTTGGATGTCATAAATCTATAAATATTCTTTATAGACCCCTCCTCCCACATCTACCCAAGCAACTGTCCAACTAGGGTAAACATGCGACGAGAGGCCACTATGATATAATTCGACCTCCTAAGTCACATTAAGGAAGTGGAACCGATGGAAACATACCATACAGACATTCAACATCAGCATTAAGACTCTCAAGAACCAATCCAATATTTCTTCCAAACAACCCTGGGTCCCACTAAGCTTTTGGAACACTTGATCTCTAGACGTTCTCATGCTATGGGCATGCTAGCATTCAGGGACCCCTGGACACTCTCATCATATTTGGTTTTGCACTAAAATCCTTTTTTATTCCTCTTCTAGCAAACCTTGACACTTTTAAAGCTTTATTGGCACTTACCGATATCACAACTTTATGTGGTTCACCCACGTGAAGAAGTTCTGATACTCTGATCTGCGGGGTTCCGTTTTCCTCCAAACTTTGATTGCCGATGTTGCCAATTATGTCGATACACAAACATCCCAATCTCTGATTATTGATACGCTGATGTGCCTATCTCTGATATCCCAACTTTCTTAGGACTTCAAGTCCCTGAACTTCAACAAGCCATAAATTCTAATCCAAGAGTCCATTTTTGGACTTCCACATATCGTTGGAAATCTTGTTCAAAGAACTTTCCAATGTAGAGAGTTGATATAGGCTTTGAGTCCTTTTTCTAATTGGAAGGTAACTGCAAACGTCTCTGTCCATTGACTCTTCATCCAGTTGAACACCAGCTACCACGAAGATCATTTTATGGATTCTTCAGTAAGCCTGCTACTATGATGATTTTGTACAAGAAGCTTGCAACATGGAGTTCCATCTAGCTCATCACTGTAATCATCATTTTATGGCTTCTTTAGTAAGCCTACTATTGTGATGATTTTATACAAAGCACCTCAACGACCATGGGATTCCTTCCAAACACCTAATCATCATGCTGACCGTTGTCTGACATCAATTCCAACACTTACACAACCACCTATACACCATCAAATGTACAACATGCATTGTATCCTTCTCCTTCACAAATTCCTTTCCAAAGTTCAATAAAAATGAGGGTGTGTTTTATTTTCCTGGACCAAGGTATTGAACCAGAGATTAACTCAAAAATCCATGCAGTCGTCACAGAGATAATTCAAAAACTCATTGAATGCAGAGAATGGTATGTCCAAATGGAGAGATTTGATAGAGAAAAAAGGGTAGGAAACTAAAAAGAGTTACAATGCAACAAACTAATTTTGGGGGCTAGCTTTGATACCATGTCAGGCCAGGAGTAACTCCATGAATAACTTGTTTCATTTTCATTAAGAGATAATATGACTATATACAAAGAGAGAGAGAGACTATTGGGTTTCATCTCCCAATATATCTTCCTCTTCCAAATTCTCTTAATGAACCCATTCCTTTTGTGAAAAACCTTTTTCCACAAGTGGGTGCTTGTGCTTGTCAAGCCAACCATTTACTTTATACTTGTTTTTGAAGACCCACTTGCAATCGAATGGTTTGGTTCCCAACGAAGGATCAAGCCAATTGGTTTGGTTCCCAATGGAGGATAAACCAACTTCTAGGTGTCATTCTTTATTAAAGCATCATATTCGTTCTGCATCAATTCTTTCCAACCATCATGAGAAGTGGCTTCTTTGATGGAAGTTGGTTGGAAATTTTTCGACGAATTCAATTCACAATGATAGGAAAAATCCATATCAATAGGTGAATCAGAATCATCTACATCACCTCCATTCTATCTGGTTGAGCTTCTTGTTCATCTCTTTCCAACCTCATCAGGACAAACACACTCAAGTGTCTTTGTCAGCCATTTTGGAGGACCTTTTTGAGATGGCCCAAGATGCTCAGTTGAATGAGATGTGGCTAAATCAATATTTAGTCTCCCAACTCTTTCAATCACATCACTCAAAGTGTCATTAGTGGCTGGAGATTCATGCAGGGGAGAGAGTGCTTCAAAAGAAGATTCCACAGTCAAGGCATAAAAGGTTAAACCAAAAACTCTGAGATGCCTCACCGAAGGAATGTGGCCATACAACATTTCATAGGCAGTCTTGTTTTTTATAGCATTCAATGGACACTAATTCTTTATATACATAGCACGTAGAATTGCATCAATACAAAACGTTAGTTTAGCACTCTTGAAAAACACCATGGAATGTACCATATTTAAGATTGTAATGTTCATTCTTTCAACTACTTCATTCTGTTAGGGATTATAAGGAATAGTTGTTTGATGTTTGATCCCATGTTAAATAAGATAGTTTTCAAATTAATTTGATGTATATTATTTTCCATTATCAGTATGAATATATCCAATATGAGATTGTGCATCATTTTCAATCCATGCATGAAAGTTCTTGAATGTTTTAAAAGCTTCAGATTTGTTCTTCAACAAATAAACCCAACACATTTTAGTGTAGTCATCAATAAATTTCATCATATATTTATTACCATTTGTAGAAGGAACATGCATTGGCCACATAAATCATAATGAATGAGTTCAAGTTTTCTATATGCTCTGGAATGAGAGTCATGAAAATATTGTTTGTTGTGCTTTCCTACGATACACGCATCACATTGCTTAAGTATCCTAGGAATAGTTAACAAACCAGTATCACCATTTTTCTTCAACAAACGGAGGTCGTCATAGTTTAAGTGTCCAAATCTAGCATGTCATAAAAGACTTGATGAAAATGTACCTTCATCATAGTGATAATTGTATGAAACGTTTTGGGCATGAACAAAGGTTCACTACGGCTGTTGTCGTTCTGTATTTTTGAGGTTGAGGGAGTAAACACATTGGACAACATCAAAACCACTTTGGAAGCTGGGATCTAGCCCTATCAGCTTAAGAGAGGGATCTCTCTGTTTAATTTAGGTTTGTGTTCATGTGAATTTTAGGCTAGTTATGAATGTACTTATTTGTTTTGTTTGAAAGGTTTGGTTGATTTGAGTCTTATAATTCCATTGGGCCATGGATTCTATAAACTAAACTAGAGTTTCGCACCAATTTTTAGAGGAGTTCTCACAGGGAAAGCTAGGTTTCACTAACTGGATCTTTTCATAAATTAAATGAATGGTGGAGAAATAGAAGTGTAAGGTTCAGTAGAAACCAAGGAGGAATTAAGAATTCCTTGATATGATTTCATTGGAAACATTAAAATTAACAATAGCTAAAATAGAGCACTCTAAATAATGAATCCTATTTATCATAGTTTTTGTTGATTAATTCAGAAATTTAGAATAACAGAGAAAGGAAAAAAAGTGTTTAAACAAATAGATAGAAGAGACACATCACCATTTAGTACACCACATGAATCCTGTGAAAGGTCCCTGTATTATTAATGCTATAGTACTTCGAAAATTACAATATGTAGAAGGAAATTACATTCGGAAATCAACCCCTAATACTTCAAACAATGAAGTATTTATAATTAGAATTACATAAATGCTTTACAAAATCGTTTTCAAACGGACAATGTATTACTAGCCTAATTACAAACTATATCATCTAATCCTGGCTCAAGAATAGGCCACGTAGGTTGTTGAATGGAAAGGTGGCCCTGTTTTGATGGTTTCGATCGCTGAGTCAACCCGAAACAGTGTTGCGATACTAAATTGGCCACCGTATTGGCTGCTACGCTGGCAAGTTATTTTACTGCTCCTGAATTATGCTTCAATCCAGTAAATCAACCAATTCCTCCCATCTCTTTTCATTTGGCACTATAAATTTTATTACCCTGTGGTAAATTTCATCTTCCTCTGTGTATTTGGAAAAAGTTGGTTTCACGGTAAAAATGTGTTTTACCTCATTCTCTACATGGAAATCGTTTGACATAGTTTACAAAAATGCCTTCATTATCATAATGCCCTTAATGCCCTTAATTCCACTGAACTTAATGCTGCTTTTAGACACTTATTTCATCTTCAGGATATAGTCTTCCTTAGTGATCGATTTTTCATTTATAACGTAGATATTGGGCAGTCCCTTTTGCATTAAGGCCTCAATTATGTTTGTGAACTTGTTTACCTATAGCTCTAAGGTTTCACACCTTTCTTCCAACTGATCAATGATATTTCTCTTTGTCAAGACTTTATTGACTTCCAAGATGGTGGTAGTTCTATCACTGATGCCTACCTCTTCCAGCTCATACTTGGACTTTGAGTTTAAGAACTTGATTATATTAGAGGCTTATGTGGGCATCTCTCCCATCTTTTCTCTTCCTTGCACAATAGTTTCTGTAGCCTTCTCTATCAACTATTTCTACTCAACCATGATTTGGATAGAGGGCCAAATCTCATTCATAGAGTCTAATATATTCATCGAAATAGTTTCCTTGGCTTGGGCCAAGGCCTGACCAATTGAAGTGTCCCTCTCTACCTTGTGAAACTTTTCAATCAGTCTTTGGGATTTCTCCATTTCAATAATTTGAGCAGCTTCAGCTTTGGCCTTTTGCACTTCCAAAGCTTTGATTTTTCCTTGCAAAGTCTCAATATCCTTTGACTGGAGTGACATGTTCTGTAATGTCTGTGTTACATGTTCAACACTGGTAGTCTGAGTGGAGGAGGTAGCTGTAGCGCTTGCCCTTGTTGATGGAAGTTGGGAAATAGGTACGACATCCGAGGGGACAATGGCCATATTCAGACTATCTTCCTTCTCCTTTATTATTTTCTCCAATTCTACCTCCATCTACCTAATCTGTATATTTTGTTCTATGATCGATTTCATCATATCTACTTTTTGTGCTTCAATTTCTTCAATATCCTTGGTCTTTGGATCCTCTGTGGCTGGAAGCTTGAGCTACGTTCATAAGTCTGCAATGTCCGAGTTCTTCTTTTAACAATCTCCTCAACAACATTGACATCTTTAGGGTCATACCCTATCTTAATCACCAAGTCTTCCAAATAATTGATCCTGTTATCCTAAGCCAAATAGGAGACTTTTTCCATCTTCAACTCTAACTAGACATTTTCAAAAGAAACCTGCAATTTAGAAAGTGACATAGCAACATTAGTTAAAGTAGAGAATACCATTTCACTAGTTTTCTTGTGCATCTTGATTTGATCAATGGGATGTATGTCCTTTGTTCTAAATTCAAAAGTTGTGCTCTTGTAGTCTGCTGCTGATTTTGGCTATGGAATTTGGGCCTCAAGAAAATCCATCTATATTTTTCCATGCTCTATATCAAAGGCTGATAACAACCTACTTTGTGAGCTAGAAGTTTTCTTCCAAAATTGGTTATAAGTGCTATTCTTTAGAGTTTCATTTCTGAGCTTTATCTCCCTGTACCTGTCAAAAACTGTCTTCTCTTTTTCTATTTGGACATTCTGTGATTCCAGCTTAGTTTCCTTGTGACCTTGTGAAGATGAAGGTTTAGATGGAGATGTTGTGAATTTGGTAGTTGCAGGTGGTGAATCTATGATGATGATGGTTGCCTACTCTTCACTTTCTTTCTCCATTTATACTCTAGGAGTTACCTTTGCTCTCTTCCTATAGCTCATTCTGAATTATTTAGCTTCACTCCCAGTAGTAGATGATGATCCTTCCTCCCTCTGTCTTTTTCTTGATTTTTCCTGGGGAATAGGAATCTGCATACTAGAAGTAGAAACAAGTTGTTCTTTAACTTCCTGCAAGGTATTTTCTACCCACTCCAGCTGATTAGCATATTGTTCTATGTTTGGCCATGACGTATGAATGTAAGGAGTTTTTTTTTTCTCCACTCTGAGCTTTGAGATGATGCCACAAGGGTCATAAGACCATGTAAAGTTGAGACTGAACTTCATTTCTTTAAGCATTCTATCTCTTTATTCACTTGATGTCCTTGTGTTGCACACAAATGGGCACACCTGTCTTTATTATGAATTGTGCCTTCTCCTTGGCCACTACAAAGTGGATGTCATCCAAATTCAACATCTGTTTGATATACTCCAGGGAAAAAATCGTGATTGTGAGGTATTTGGGAAGTCTACAGGGGACCAATTCACAACCATATACCCTGATTTCTATATAATTTTGGTACAAATAACAATCCCATGTCTTTGCTTGGTCTGAAAAATACAAAATTCTCTTGATTTCCTCATTGATTTTGGGTTGTACAACACTCTTGAGAATGTTCATGGCTAGATGAACAAAGTCTTCGATAAAATTCTTATAACTGAATTCCTATTGTTCTCTCATGACCAATGAGGTCCAAAAGATTACTAGCTGCTAGTTCCCTGCATCATCCAACTTCTGCAATGCAAAATTGAATTTGTATGCCTGATAATAGAGGAACATATAAATCAAAATAGAAGTGTAATTGAACACCTGTTCTATAGGAAACTTTATCAAATTTTCATGGATATTATAAGCCAAAAATTGATTGAAGTTGAACACCAAGGAGGGCTTGCTATGTGTGGAAAATATGGAGAGGAATCCTAAAATGGGCTCATCTACCCACTGATTAGAATGATAGCCTAAAATGTAAGAAATCATGGAAATAATCTTCTTGGCTTGATTAGGGAAAATGGAAGAAGAATATGGAGGATTATTTTTGGGTAATTGGGGATTCTATGGAAAGAAAAAATCAAAAATTATAGCTTTGGTGGCAAAGTCCAGCTTTTGATAAAGCTAGGTGAGGGATTCTAGGGAGAAAGGGGTAGCATTTTCCACAGTGGGGACCAGCATCATTTGATCAATGGATTTGGCTGTAATGGTGAAAATAATGTCACCATTAGGGGAAATGATGGCTCTTTGGGTAGGGACATAGCATGCTTGACATCTTCTGGTAAATTCTAGGGATAGAATGTTAAGGGGGAATATAATGGGGGAGGTTGGACTCCTAGAGCCAAATTTCATCGGTTTTGTCTGTGTGGTTATCCTCTAACGAGTAATACAATTCCAGAAAATTGCAGTCACACTGAGTTTCATTTATCCTGTAATTCCTATCAGCTAAACATATATGATCTAAATCTATAGAAGGGGGAATTAAAAGATTAATGGACTTATCTTGAGTCTTAGTCTTAGGAGGCATGATTGTAAAATTATGTGAATAGGATGAATTTGCAGAGGAGGCTTACTGAGGATAGCAAAATAATGGACTATCAAGTGAAAATGGAAGGAAATGTCAGTTTTTGTCATAATCTGACCAGGAAATTGCTCTGATAGAGATCATTGTGGGAAGATGTGAATAACAGAAAAACAATAGGAGTGAAAAGGGGTGAGAATGATAAGATAAGAAGATTTTAAATGTTGTGAATAGTCCTGTTAAGAATGGTGTGGAACTGTTAGTCTTAACGATTACCCGGGAGAAAATCGAATTAAATGGAGAACAGTCGTTTTGGCTGAGAGCACATTTAATTGGTTCAACAATCATGCCATGTGGTGGGCAGAGAGTGGTTGAGGACAAGTGGTGGGGTGTGGCAGGATGGATGAGGGAAAGTGGTTTCCGGAGGGAGTAGCAGGCGGTTAATAGTTTTAGTGGGGGGGTACGAAATCAAAAAGTAAGGGATGGGGCCCAATGGGGAAAACTGCTTTCCGGACCCCCTCGGAGCTAAAGACAGAATGAAGAGTGGGGGCAAAAAAGCATAAAGGTCGTAGATGAAGTGTGGGAGCAGATCTCGAGGGTTCTGAGTGGGGTGTACTTTATCCTCAATATGACAAACAAAATCTTTGTCTACTTGCACTTTGATATTTTCTTTCTCGACTTAGGATGAGGGAAAATGAAAAAATGAAAAATGTCAACCATAGCACACATATTTTCCCTTTTGGACTTAGGATAAGGGATAAATAATGAAACATATAAAATACTTTATCCCATCATACATATTATGGCCTTTTCATGATATTCTCAAAAATTAGGATAAAATTTACACAAGCAAATATTTACCAAATCACCTAATCTACCTACCCTTAGCTAAACTAGCATTTTTATTTTTGTCTCTAGGGTGCATTTAGACTATGTTGACGGGCCAAGAAATTGCCGCCAACGTCTAAGGGGTCTCCCTGTTGAAAAGTCCGAACTAGACTTCACACCATTTAGAGTAGGAGCCCCATCCAGTATGTGGGCCTAGCTGCCACCATGAATGTTTTTTTGCTCTTAGGTATCAAATTAGAAGGTGCTAGAGAGGGGTGGGACTAAAGTGCTCGGGAAGTGAAACAAAATCAGACCAAGATTGACCAATTGTAGAAAGAGGTTGAAACGAATCACAATAACGATAAGAAGAGATGAACGATGAGGACGATTAGTTAGCTAAAACCTTATCAGACATAATAAACAAGAACATGCTAGAGGTCAATTGTGAAGTAGTTCACAATAGGTCACCGACATGGCAAGGAGCAAGTAAACACAGATTCTAAAGTGAAACATACATGCTACCACTATGTATTAGTACATAACATCTCACATATATGAAAACACTCATACAAATATGGTGAGGTACCAGATAGCTAATACAACCACCGCGAGTTAGCATGGGAATTAGTGCAAAGAGAAAAGAAAACATCTTATTAATATTTTTGTAACTTCACATACATATCACGCAACTGGTCAATACCTAGTAGTGGAACATGGACTATTGATATCATCGCCTGGTGTCAAAACCCTAGCCCTACTACACTCTCCTGACTACCAAGAGTTGAGTGGCCTTATCTCTCAAGAATTGATCAACTATCTCTATTTGGCCTCCTCTCAAGTGCTAAAGTCCTCTGGCAAGTGAGGGATGAGGGCATATGTATAGAGGTTGGGTGACCATTCACCTACCGTGACCTTTCGCCTACCCTCATGTCCTTTCAAATACCTCGATGTCTCGTGAGCATCCTCACTACTCTCTCATGCCTAATACCTAGTACATGCTTAATTTCCCTCAGCTTAACTATTGGCATCATGGGAGAACATTTACTTTATGATAAAAAGTGTTAACACCCAGGTTGTTCCCTTTAACTCCCAAGGGAATACGGCCGGGGTAACCACTAACCAAGCTTTGGATTATAGGTTCTAGACCACCTATAATCAGAGAGGGCTCTCTCTTTAAGATTTATCTCTGTTTTATGAAGATTTTAGGCTAGTTATGAGTTCAGGGTTTGGTTTTATATTTTGGTTGAGTGATGTCTTTCAGTACCTAAGGTGGAAATATTTAGACAGTATTAGTCCATTGGGCAATGGAGTCTGAGGTTATAGGTTGTTTGAAGTATTGAGTGAACTTGTTGAAACTGCAGGGCCATTTAAATATTTCATGAAACAAAACTTGCAATTGTGATGATGAAGTGTGTTTAACCAGTGAAAAGCAATTAAGAAATTTCCACTAAGCTGGAGGTGTGAGAAAGAGATATATTGCACAGGAGCAGATTTGAATTCCTGAAACAATATCCAGTGTGAAAGATATAGTTTGGAGATGCAGCAATTAAGAATTACACCTTTATAACTATAACTGAAGAAAACATTTATAACAGCGTAGATTGAGTTCAGGGTATTCTATGAATAAATCCTGGAACTATTCTTTTTCTCTGCCATTAACTGTGAAATATAGAACATGGATGGGTTATGAAGAAATAATAAAAACAACATAACGAAGAGTTTAAAGGAAACTTATTGAGACATGAAATACGCAGGAATCCTGTAGCATTCAGCAAACACATTACAACGCTTCAGACAACGCAGAACTTTGGAAATTCCATCAGCCTTTGTATTAATACTCTGAAAATTTACAGTATAAGATCTCTAGAAGAGAAAATCAACAACCCCTGCAAGCTTATGCGAGGGGGAATATATACAATTGGTTACACAAAATATCTAAAACGCTGAGTCACTTCATGAATTAAATACGCTCACCAACTTTTACAGAATAACAGATAAGGAAGTTGTTACTGCTTTAAATACAAAATGAATGCTCTTTTAATTCTGTCAGAAGACCTTTTGACCTTTGGAGGCCACTGAGTCGGTTGAGCTTTCTGTTTTAATGCCGAATGATGTGTCTTTATAACTTTGTCATGCTGTAGCTTTCTCGGCCCTGTCATCTGTAACTGTCAGAGCTGCCTTGGTGGCCGAGTAGGTGTGCTGAGTTGGCTCAGTCCATTCTTCTCCTTGCATAGTGAATGCATCAAATTTTTCCTGTACATGATAACTTATGTTTTTTGATGAAAAAACTTGATGAGAGGCTCTTGTTTACAGTATTAACTATATCATTTTGGTCTATAATTCCTGTGTGGGCAATTGATGTCTCAGAATTGCCTCTAAGGTCTCATCTGCCTCTGTATATTTGTAGAAGTTTGGAGGCACTTCAAACAAATGTTTGATCTCATCCATAATGAAAAATAAGTTCTCTACTCTGTTATAGAGACTTTGCCTTGATGCTAGCCCTGTTTCTTCTGAAGTACTTGGTCTTTCAGTGATCTGATTAGTAGCAAATGTATTGACCCTTTTAGCATAATTCTCATGTGAAAGTAGTCTCCCTGCGCTGTTCAGTAAGCTAGGAAGACCTCTACTTTGTAATGCTGCAAACTTGTCCATGAATTTGTTTACCTCTGTTTGCATGTCCTGGCTTCTTCTTTCCATTGTCTGTACCAGGCTTCTCAATGTAAGGACCCTCTTTATCAGCAGGATAGTTTCAGTTCTATTGGAGATTCCTATTGCTGCTAGCTGAGCACCTGTACGGTTATTGAGCATGTTAATCATTCTATTGGCTACCTCAGGCATATTGCCTAGAGATGCCCTTGCTCTCTGGACTTCCCTGTGTGCTTTTCCTATGAGCTCCATTTGCTCATGAATGGTCTGTATATACTGCCACTGATCTGTGATTGATTGGCCAATGTTGGCCCATAAAACTGTCTTAAGCTCAGCCACCACCTTGTCAAGGGTGGGCTCTTTCTCCAGCTCCTTTATCTTCTCTTTGAGAGCCTTCACTTCTCTTCCCTTTTCAGCTATGCTTTACTTTGATTTGTCATATTTTTCATTCAGCTTAGCTAAATTCTCCCTGGCTTCTTTTAACTCTGCCATTTGGGCTTCCAAGGCCTGGATTTCATTCTTCAGCTTCTGCATATCAAGGCTTTGAGCCTGCTCTGTTGTTGGTGCTGGTGTTGATGTAGATGGCATTGTTTGAGCTGTCTGCTCTGTAGGAGGAACAGTAGTTTGAGGAGATTCCTCAAGGTTGATTATATGTGGAGGGGGCTGAGATGTTTGGCCTCCTTCCTTCTGCTGTAGGGCTGCCTGCAGTGCAGCCTCTGACTGTCCCAATTTCTCTTCTGTCTGGATCAGCTGCTTGTATAATGATACCAGCATAGCTGTTGCATCTTGGTCATGCCTTAGCTGGGCAACCTCTTCTGTCTGGGGATGAAGAGTTGCTGGGATCTTGATCATTTTTCTCAATGCTGCCATATCTGCATCCCTTAATTTCAACAGCGCTTGTATAGCCTTGATGTCCTTGGGATCATGCCCAAGCTCTATAATGATATCCTCCAACGCTTTGATTCGATTGTCTTTTGCCTCGGAGGATGCTTTTTCCAACTCAAGTTGGGCAGCTGTGTTGTTTAGGCTATTTTCCAGCCTATAATTCACCAGTGTTTTGTCTGCAAGGGTGGCATATACCATCTCACCCGTTTTCTTGTGCAATTAAATCTGATCCATAGGGTGGATGTCTTTTGCCAGGACCTCAAGGGTGGTCCTTATATAATCAGCTGCAGACTGTGGTTGCAGCATGGTTGGCGTGAAGTGGCTCATTATCATTTTGCCCTCTTGCACATCATATGCAGACATCAATCTCTGTTGGTTTGTAGGAGCCATATTTAATAAGTGGTTATAGAGCTGCATCTTGAGTGGCTCATTCCTCTTTTTGATATCAATAAACTGTTGTTTGATGCCTGTCTCAGCTCCCCTTTGCTGGCTTGAGGAGCTGACTTCTCCTCCAACTGTCCTTTCTTGTTCCTGTTGAAAGGAACTTGCAGATGCTTCCATGCTTGGTGGGCCCATGCCCAAAGATTGCCCTATAGGCATTTCTTCTTCAGAAAGGGGATTTAGCCTCTGTCTTTTCTCCCCTTGAGTTGTGGATGTGGTGAAGGGAGTTTCCTGCTCTCTATCCCTCTTCCGATTTCTGTCTTCATTTTGTGGGGTCTCGAGGATCGAGGCCTCCACTATTGTTTCCTGCCTAGGAGGCACAGCTTCTTGTGGCTGCTGCCCAGTGGATATTGGGGCTTCAGATGTTTGTCCTTGCTGCACTGGCTGCTCCTGTTTTTGTTGTTCTTCTTGCTGATGTACTTTTTGTTGTTGTACTTCTTGCTGAGGTGGCTATTCTGCCTCCATGTGTTTTTCTTTGCCTTTGCTGGAAGCCTGATAAGTAGCTTTGGCTGCTTGCTGATGTGCTGTAGAAGATGAGGAAGCTGCTCCAAGTTGCCTTTGATATGAAGAGGAAACCTGTCCACAAGTTTCCAAGTCAGCCTCTTTTTCAATATTCTTTGCATTTCTTTGTATCATTTTCTCTCTAGAAACTGCCTCTTCTAGGGTGCCCTCTTTCCAACTCAATAAGTTGGCATACTTCTCAATGTGAGGCAATCTGACATGAGCATAGCCACCCAATTTATGTTTTACCCTCCTGAGAGAGATGAAATGATTAGGGTCATAAGGTACCCAGCGAAAACTGGTTTCCAATCGGAGGGCCTCTAGCATGCGATCTGCTTCCTTCCATCCCTCCTCTCTTATGTTGTACAGAAAAGGGCCTAGCTAGTTTCTGACCTTCAGTTGCACTTTCTTGTTTTTACTTTTACTATGGAAATGGATCTGGTCTGCATTTCCAAACTGCCTGAAATACTCCAAGGCAAATAGTCTCATAGGGACATATCTTGGTAGTCTATAAGGGTCCAACTCACAGCCATATATTCTTATCACTGTATGGTGTTGGTAGAAGTACCAATCACCAATGCTGTAGGTCTTAGAGAGATGGAGAATTCTTTGCATTTCATCAGTCAATCTTGGAGGAGGAACACCATATAACAAGGTCATGGCTGGATGAATGAAAAGGTCTATGAATTCACAGTATGTGTATGGTGAATAAGAGGTATGATGAAAAACTGAAGTCCAAAACACAACCGAACTTGGATTTCCCTGGGCATCAAGTTTCTTGAGAGGAATAGGGAAACTGTCAGGTTGATAGAATAAGAACAGATGATATATGTATGAGGTGTATCTAAACACCTTTTCCCTTTCTAGATTCATCAGTTGCTCATGAATCTTGTTGGCAATGTATGTAGCATAATCATAGTGCACAGCAGGAGGCTTTCCAGGAGAAAATGGGGACAGCATGGCCATAATGGTATTATCAACATCCTCAAGTCCCTTGTAGCCCAGGACATAGCTGATCAAATCTACAAGTAATTTGCCCAAATCATTGAGATATGGATATCCAATAGGAGGCGTTCTCATAGTTTCAGAGCTTGGTTGTATGAATAACTGATTGATTTTGATGATCTGGGCACTGGACAGGTTGCCCCCCTTCTTTAATAAGTCCAACATGGAGAGAGGAGTCAAAGGTCTTGCAGTGTGAAAGTGCAGCATCTCATTTATGGCCTCAGGGGTGATGTGGAACAAGACTGAGCCTGTGGGACTGACAACAGCTCTCTGACATGGATCATAGCATTCACAACATCTATGGATCAAGTCTGGAAGGGGCTTGACTTGAGGGAGGTTGAATATGGGCAGATTGGAGTTCCAAATCCCTAATATATCAGCTCCACTAAGGTGTTGGGCCTTTAACTCATTCAGCATATGGATGTTAAATTTGGAATGCAGTGGAAATAAGTCTATCATCTGATAATCTCTATCACCTAGAGCCTTCCATTCTAACTCTCTCTGTGGGGCATTTAGAGGTTGAATATTCAGGGCTACTGGTGTTTCCATGGCTAATAAGGCCTCTGATTTGTATGTGAACTGGTGTTACTGGAGAGAGAGACACAGAGGGGTATCTATGAAACAGAGAGGTGAATTGCAAGGAACAGAGGGTAACTGGTAGTGGCAGCAACTGAAAAACTGCACAGAGGACTGACAGAGCGAATGCTGGGACTGGTAGACTCTCTCCAAGGTGAATTAATGGAGCTCGGGTCTTTAAGTTCACGAATGCGCGAACTAACTGTGAATTTAGGTAAATTTGTCTAAATGCAGGTTCTGCAGAGGAATTTTAACCCAACCACTGAAAATAGGCACTGGTTACTGGGATTTGCTGGTAAATACAGTGTTTTTCACTCTTTTAAGCTAGCTTTGGACAATTATGGACACAAAACCAGGCGCGGAGGGAATGCTTTGGATAAATACCTGGTAAATTGCCGGCAATGGTTACAAATGCAGGTGGATTGGATGCGCCAACGGTCTTCAGGTCAATTTCTACAGGTTGGCGACGGATTGGTCGTAAAATGCATGCAGAGCAGAGTAATAGTCTTTTTGGCAAAAGTGACAAAAAACAGAAATTTCGGCCAAAATATGGATTTTTTGGGATTTTGGCGCTTTTTTCGGATGACGTCATCAGGTGGGGTCAAGATCGGATGACGTCAGCATGACATCATCGAGTGACATGGTGGCCTGTGAGCGGTCCACGGGGATTGCATAGGTGGCAGACATGTCGGAGCGCTGGTGGGCGGGGGTGCTGACAGGGCGGCTATGTGGCATGACGTGAGCACGACGTGGCAGTGACGGGGACGTGACGTGAGCGCGACCGGTCAGCGGAAACTGGAAGTGGTAAGCAGATTTTCTCGAACGCTCTGGATACGGTCGTGGTTTTGTCAGAGGGCGACCCGAGAGAATATGGGGGTGACGCATGGCAGAGGCCTGACGTCACCCTCTGACAATTTCTCGGGCGATAAGTTACGGTCATCGGGGCCGACCCGATATGGATCTGGGCCGTCGGATGGGAAAGCCCAGATCCGATGGTCGACGGGTCATCAAGTTGTCCGGACAATACGACAGCGGGCGGGGGAATAAAATAATGTTTTTTGTGAAATTCGTGCCCGGCGAAAACATTAGAAAAGTGGGTTTCAAGCTGTGTTATGGCAAAATGTATTATGTGCGGGTTTATTAACAAAATTGGGTTTAAGGTTATTAATCCAAGCGGATCTTGGATTAATCCCTGGATTAATATATCAGCACTTTTTGGGTCGCGCTCTAATTTTTTAGCGCTTAAAACATTTCAAACCAATAATAGAGCTATAATGCTCGGGGAAGGGGATATGTAGGTATTTTTGGGCTTTTTGCATGATTTACATAGTAATAAGGGGAAAAGGGGGTTTAGGGAGTTAAATAGTAGAAGTTAGGGGTTAATATGAGTGGAAAAGGTGGATGAGGGGGGAAAACACTAAGTTTTATATGGAATTAACTTAGTTTAGGAAGTAGATCAAAATGAAAAGAATTTTAGACAAGAAATGTGGCTTTAAAGAAACAAGAACCACCACAAGACCTTGAATTCTTTCATGAACACAACTGGTGTAGGGATGTTAGCAATGAATGTGAAAGGGGGGAAATAGGAAGTTAGACATGCTCCTTTGTTTTGCTGCAAAATGATGGAGAAGAGGACCTTCTCTATCCATTGATGTTCCTTTATAATAGGTTACCAAACACTCAATTGAAAGGAATGACATTTCTGCAACCCCATCTGCCTACCCATCTACTTGCCTAGCATTTTTTGTTTCTTCATGGAGGGTGCACTTAGACTTGCAGACCCTCATGTGCCTTTTCTTTTCTTTTGGCTTTTTCTTTTGATTTTCTATCTAGAACTACCCTTATTGCTTCCAAGGTCCCAGATTAAGCAGTTGGGAACCTTAATTCTCTACCTAACTACTGGTCTGCCAAGATTAAACAGTTTGGACAGACTTCTTTCTCTATTCTACAATAGAAAATTGAAACATGGCATGATCCAGATTAGGCTGTTGGACCATCCATTCAAAATTGAGTCAACATCAAGCTATGTACACATATTGCCTTCCCTTGAAAATATGGGATCTTTGCATCACCAAAGCAGAGCATATTTGGAACTTTCTTTGCCAATCATGAAATATGAAACCTATTGGTATAGGTAGCTAACAGTGGCTCCACATGGGGATGGTTTTTCCATTTGAAAGACCAAGAACAGCAGGTCAGAATGCCTTGGCCCTTGACTTCTTTTACCAAAACTTGGAGTATTCCTCTTTGAAATCCCAAAATTGTGCTCTTCCCATCTTGGTAGATCTCTGAACTTATTTGCCTTTTGCTGATAACTCACAAAACTTGGAAAACTGCATTTTTTACATGTTAACAGAAAGTAATATATACACCTGAGTATGTACAAGGGAGAATTAGGCTACACTCATGGATAGTAGTCAAAATAGTGCTTCAACATCCTGCCATTCACAGGACCTTCATCCAAATCAGCTTCATCAAGACTTTTAAGGAAATATGTATTGTTTCCTTGTACTGCTTGAATTGCAAATGGTCCTCTCCAAAGGGAATCAAATTTTCCATGTTTTCCTTTATCTTCCCTTCTTGAATCCCACTTGAGGACTTTGTCACCAATGTTGAAATCTTCAACCTTAGTCCTTCTATCAAAAGCTTTCTTTAACTTTTCTTGTAAAACTTGAACTCTGCTATAAACTTGGTCTCTAGTCTGCTGCGAACATATTATTTGATTGATCCTTCTTTGCATGTCATTGGGCTCAGCTTGACTTTCTTGAAGTAGTTTCATAACAGGAACCCCTAGTGATGAAGGAAATCTGGCTTCTAATCCATAGACTAACTCGTAGGGGCTAACCCCAATTGATCTCTTGGTTGTTAGTCTATCTGCCCATAAGACATTGACCAGCTTCTTATGCCAATTCTTCTTATTTTCTTCCAACACCTTCTTTATGATGTTTACAAGGCTTTTGTTTGATGATTCTGCTAGGCCATTTCCTTGGGGATAGTATGCAGTAGAATGGCCCAAGGTAATGTGAAATTTGTGGCAGAAATTCACCATCTTCTTAGATCTGAAAGTAGCAACATTGTTTGTTATTACCTTATCAGGACAGCCAAATCTGGAAAGGATATTGGTCTCAAGGAACTGAATGATGGTGGAATCATTGGCTTGTCTACATGGAACAGCTTCAATCCATTTAGTAAAGTAGTCTGTAGCTATTAGAATCCATCTATGTTGGCCTGAAGATGAGGGATGAATTTCCCCAATGAAATCCAAGCCCCATTGTTGAAAAGGTCTCTATGTTGCAATAGGCCTCAAAGGAAGTGGTAGTAACTTTCTTTTTCCCTCAAACACTTGGCATTTATGACATGAAGTGGTAAATTTCTTGATATCAGAGAAAACAGTGGGCCAATAGTAACCAGCCCTCAATATTTTATCCACAGTGGACTTCCAATACAAGTGTCCACCACAATCACCTGCATGAAATTATTTCATGACATTGTTAGTCTCATTCTCAATTAAGCAGTTTAACAGTATACCCTCATGGTTTTTCCAAAGCAAATTTCCATCCATGACACAAAATCTTGAAGCTTTCATTTTTAGGAACCTACTCTTAGTTCTGGACAATCCTGGGGGAGCACACAGGTTTTGCAACACACAACATATATCAGAATACCAAGGAGATTGTTCAAAGGCTACATTGATCTTTGGAGTCGCCAGCTCCGGTTCATTGTCCAGCTGGTTTATGTCTAAGGCTTGGAAGTTTTCCTCTGTCAATAATTTGGCCAAACCTTGCCCTTTTATCAGTTTTGTAGGTTTTATTTCAATATCAAATTCCAAGATGTTGGCAATCCATTTTCCTCTTCTGCCCTCTAAGTTTTCTTGAGTGAGTATGTCTTTCACAATGGGACTTGGCACATAGGCTATGACATGGGAGTAAAGGATGTAAATCCTAAAGTCTTTAATAGCCTTGACCAAAGCATAAGCTTGCTTCTCCATGATCTGATATTTCAGAGGTGCATCTCTAAGAGCTCTACTAAAGAAAGCAATGGGTTTTTCACTTCCTTGGTCATCTTTCTATAACAAAACAGCAGCAATGGTATGCTGGGAGGCAAAAGAGAAAATGCTAAATTCTCTGTCAAATTGAGGATTTGTTAAGACTGGGGTTTGGGTAAGGGCCAATTTTATACCTTCAAAAGCTTGATTTGCTTCTACCGTCCATTTCACTTTTGAATCCTTCTTTAGCATGTTATTTAGTAATCTGATCAATTCTGCTAAGTTTGGGATAAATCTCCTTAAAAAGTTAATCTTTCCCAAGAAGGCTTGTAATTCTTTGATGTTTCTAGGGTGGGGCATTTGTAAGATAGCCTGTATCCTATCTGGGTCAATTCTAATGCCATCCTTTGAAATGATATGCCCTAACAGCTTACCTTCTTCCAAACCAAATAGAGACTTCTTGGGATTCAAGGAAATGCCATATTTCCTACATGTTAAGAATATTTGTCTCAAATGTTTCAAGTGCTCTTGGTCAGATTTTGAGAAGGGTGTGAGGTCATCTAAATAAATGACAAGGAAGTCATGAATCTCCTTGGCAAAAGCAATATCCATTGCTCTTTGAAATGTAGCCCCTGCATTTTTCAATCCAAAAGGCATTTTTACATATTTGAAAGTTCCCCACGGGGTTGTGAATGCAGTTTTGTCTTGATCATCAGGGTGCACTAGGATTTGATTAAAGCTTGAGAATCCATCAAGTAACGAGATCCTTGAAGCCCCTACCACTCTTTGGAGAATGTGATCCATCTTAGGTAAGGGATAATTATCCTTGAGGGATACTTGGTTTAAATTCCTTAGATCAACACAAAGTTTGATTTCACCAGTTTTCTTTCTTGTGGGCACCAAGTTTGAAATCCAGTCTGAGAACCTGATTGGGGCTATGATACCAGCTTTAAACATTTTTTGTAGCTCTTTCTCAATTGAAGGGAGAAGCATAGGATTTATCCTTCTCAGTTTCTTCTTGAATGGCTTTTGATTGGGCTTGAGAGGGATGGTGTGTTGGATAACAGAGGTGTCATAGGATTTTAAATCCTCATAACTCCATGCAAAGACATCTTGAAACTCTTTGAAGAGGTCAATGTATTTAGGTTTTTGATCAGGAGGTAAGGATGCAGACAATTTTATTATCTTGGGCTTCTCTATAGTTCCAATGTTACATTCCTCAATGGCAGCATTAAGGGGCTGCATTTTTGGTTTTCTAGGGACATCATTTGAGTCAAAAATGTCCTCCAATGGAGTTAGGCTTGTTGGTAAAAAGTTATCCTTCAGCTCTATGATTTCAGCCTCTGTACCAGCTACTTCTTCACAACTGATTTGTTGAATTTCTTGTATATTATCTTTGTTAAAAATTGTTGGATGTAGCATTTGGTTAGCTGTTTTGGGTGATATTGCCTCGTGGTTCTATTCATTCAATGATTGTAACTCACTTGCAGCCTCAGTATCAATGTTTAGTCCTGAAAATTCTTGCTGCAAAGTTAAGAAATTATTTATTTGTGTATCATCCTCGAACACTTGCCAATCTTTAACATTGTTTGGGATAGAAGGTCTGTGTTTTATCTCAGCTGTAAAACAATGCTTGGGTTCAAAAGGTAGTTTACAGGTACTTGCAAATGTGGCCAAACTATGAGCATGAAGATTGTGGGTTCTAGAAATTTTGGCAATTTGAAATTCAGTGAAGGAGTTTAGTATTTCAGCAGCAGCAGACCTATAAGATCTCAATCTTTTGTCATTAGTGACAAAATTCCCCTTTACTTGTTGGATAATTAGGTTTGAATCTCCCAGGATTGAAACTTTTGTGGCTTGCAAGGATTTTACCAGTTTGAGGCCTAGTAAAAGAGCTTCGTATTCTGCCATATTGTTAGTGCACCTGAAGTTTAGCCTATAGGCTCGGCCCTCTGCATGATTGCTTAGTTCATTATGTATCCAAACCCTAGCTCCTGCCCCTAATTTGTTGACTGACCCATCAAATTCAAGAAGCCATAGGATCTCTTGTTTTAGGGGAGACTTAATAGCTTCTCTGTAAGCTGGAATTGTGAGTTGAAGTTCTAGTTTTTCATCTAGTTTATCTTCTAGGATAGTTTTGTTTATTGATTGCTCAACCATTATTTCTGGAGCAGCAGTTTGTTCATTGATGTCCTGATCTTGTTTGAGTGTCTTGATTTCATCATCATTTGCGAGACCTGTATTATCATTGAAGAGAATATATGAGTCTATGTTAGAATGGACAGCATATATGGGAAAATTTTGAGGTTTTTCTTCACTGCTGACCATGTATTTCATGAGTGTTTCTCTGTATAGTCTCTTTGGTTGCCCAAAGACAGAGATGGTGGCATATGACATGTCTAACTGCAAGGAACCTTGAAGTTTAGCCCCCCATGATCTTGATAACAACATTCCATACTTGGGTGGGATATCAGCAACTACAACATCCATCAAGATTGTCTTATTGGGGTATTGGACAAGTGAGACACAGAGATCTTTTATCAGGCCTAAACACTTAACTTGGCTGGAGTCAAATGAGAATAAGTCCTTATATGGTCTTGTAATGTCTAGATTTAATCTTTCCATGACTGATTTGGGCATCAGGTTGTGAGAGGCACCCGAGTCAAACATTGCAGTGTGTAATATCTTATCATGAACATGCAGGCTGACATAAAAAGGTAAGATTCATGTAACTGCTGTCTTCCATCAACTTCTGGGCCGAAGAGTAGTTCAGGAGTATCATCCAACACATTAACATCATCTTTTTTATTAGTAAGTTGAAGGGATCTCTTGATTTGTTGTTTGTAGATGTTATGTTTGGCCAATTCTGAGAGAGGAATGGCTATCTTCAATTTTCCAATTTCAGCTTCTAGGTCAAATGGTCTTTCAGATTGGGTCTTAGTATTTTGGTTAACAGCCTTTTCCTTTTCAATGGAATCCTTGATGCCTTCCTCCTGATTCTCTTTTTGATCTTGAGGCTTGTCCTTTTTAATTGTCTTTTGAGAAATGTTGCTTGGCTTATGTTGGAAGGGTGTTGTATCCACTGGCTGCTGATTTGAGGGAGATGCTTCGGTTATTTCCTCAACTGTTACCTCATTAGTAATTGGACCAGTTTTGTCACCTGGCTCTGTGACAATAACTTTCTTAGGCTATGGGGTATCCTTTGTTTTGTCAGGCTGTGTCACATTTATTGTTCTACTCCTCAATCTGTATTGCTTATGAACTTCAAAAACTGTTGTATCATATCCTTGTTTGAAATCAAATGACTCACCTCATTTGGTTTGGAATTCCTTGATGTCATCATCCTTATGATCTTCTTGTGTTAAAAAGACTTGATTTTCCCCATCCAAACCCATTATATTGATGTGAGGGTCTTCATTAGGTTCACTAGATGTGGAAGCCTCAACATAATTCTTTTGGAAAGGGGGTCTGACATGTTGGTCGGGATCAGTTCTTCCAACATTGGGATTTTGAGTCTTTCTAAAATTTTGGTTTCTTACATTGCTTGTTTGCTCTTCCCATGATGACTTTCTTTCTATGGTTTCCACTCTGTCCCCAAGTCTATCCATACCTTTGATGATTGCATCTAACTTCTGCTCAAATGCTGAGGGTTCTTCTTTGAAGGTAGTTCTTCTTTCAGTTCTTGCCCTATTTCTCTTGGCAATCAAATTTGCCTCTACACTTACTGCTATGTCTTGCATGTCTGCCAAAGTTGCAGGGGCTCTTTCTCTTAATTGATATGCCATATCAGCATCAAATCCATCAGGGAACTTAATTAATGCTAAATCAGGTGGGGGTCTAAGGTTTTGAGGAATGGTACTATAGACAGAATTGAATCTAATGCAATAGTCCGAGACAGTTTCTTGCGGACCTCTCTTTATGGTGTCATATTCAGACAAAATGTGTAGAGGGTCCTTTTTCTTTTCCCATCTGTTTAGGAAGGACTGATAAAGGGCACCCGAATTAGCTATAGAATTTGCAGCCAGCGCTCTGAACCAAGTTATTACTTCACCTGTCAGACTTTGCACAAAGATTTTCATCCTTACATCATCATCATCTATTTCATAGTTTTTGAAGTAGTCTTGCATTTTCTTAGTATGCTGTAAGGCAGTGTATGTACTGGTTCCATCAAAATAAGTTATTTTACCCTGGTAATCCTGAGGCATGGCCCCAGGATTGTTAGGCAGCTGGAGGGGTGCATAAAGATTCGCCATATTTGGTGGGATAAGTGGGACAACTGGAATAACAGGAACAACGATAGCAGTTTGTGTGTTAGGTGTTGCCAATATATTTTGTGAAGTGGATGAAGAAGAGGGGGAGGAATGAGTTGTATGGATGTGAATAGTAGGTTTAGAAGGGGTGGGGATAAAACTATGCTGAACTGCCTCAGGGCTAGATTCAGGAGATTGCTCCCATTCTTCTTGGCTTTTATGAGTTTTATGGATCAAATTGGGGTTATCAAAAACAGGGGGAGGATTTGGGTCAGGATTTGACCTAGTGTGCCTAGTTTTCCTTTTAGGAGCCAGCTTCTGAACTTCTTTTTGGTATTTTTAGGATATTTTTAGAACTTTTTCAAGGGACTGCTCAGGCTTTTGGAACCACTGTCTAAAGACAGACAACAGTTGAAAAATATGCTGTCCCCAGCGGAGTCGCCAATTATGTTAACACCCAGGTTGTTCCCTTTGACTCCCAAGGGAATACGGCCGGGGTAACCACTAACCAAGCTTTGGATTATAGGTTCTAGCCCACCTATAATCATAGAGGGCTCTCTCTTTAAGATTTATCTCTGTTTTATGAAGATTTTAGGCTAGTTATGAGTTCAGGGTTTGGTTTTATATTTTGGTTGAGTGATGTCTTTCAGTACCTAAGGTGGAAATCTTTAGACAGTATTAGTCCATTGGGCAATGGAGTCTGAGGTTACAGGTTGTTTGAAGTATTGAGTGAACTTGTTGAAACTGCAGGGCCATTTAAATATTTCATGAAACAAAACTTGCAATTGTGATGATGAAGTATGTTTAACCAGTGAAAAGCAATTAAGAAATTTCCACTAAGCTGGAGGTGTGAGAAAGAGATATATTGCACAGGAGCAGATTTGAATTCCTGAAACAATATCCAGTGTGAAAGGTATAGTTTGGAGATGCAGCAATTAAGAATTACACCTTTATAACTATAACTGAAGAAAACATTTATAACAACGTAGATTGAGTTCAGGGTATTCTATGAATAAATCCTGGAACTATTCTTTTTCTCTGCCATTAACTGTGAAATATAGAACACGGATGGGTTATGAAGAAATAATAAAAACAACATAACGAAGAGTTTAAATGAAACTTATTGAGACATGAAATACGCAGGAATCCTGTAGCATTCAGCAAACACATTACAACTCTTCAGACAACGCAGAACTTTGGAAATTCCATCAGCCTTTGTATTAATACTCTGAAAATTTACAGTATAAGATCTCTAGAAGAGAAAATCAACAACCCCTGCAAGCTTATGTGAGGGGGAGTATATACAATTGGTTACACAAAATATCTAAACCGCTGAGTCACTTCATGAATTAAATATGCTCACCAACTTTTACAGAATAGCAGATAAGGAAGTTATTACTGCTTTAAATACAAAATGAATGCTCTTTTAATTCTGTCAGAAGACTTTTTGACCTTTGGAGGCCACTGAGTCGGTTGAGCTTTCTGTTTTAATGCTGAATGATGTGTCTTTATGGCTTTGTCATGCTGTAGCTTTCTCGGCCCTGTCATCTGTAACTGTCAGTGCTGCCTTGGTGGCCGAGTAGGTTTGCTGAGTTGGCTCAGTCCATTCTTCTCCATGCATAGTGAATGCATCAAATTTTCCTGTACATGATAACTTATGTTTTTTGATGAAAAAACTTGATGAGAGGCTCTTGTTTACAGTATTAACTGTATCATTTTGGTCCAGAATTCCTGTGTGGGCAATTGATGTCTCAGAATTGCCTCTAAGGTCTCATCTGCCTTTGTATATTTGTAGAAGTTTGGAGGCACTTCAAACAAATGTTTGATGTCATTCATAATGAAAAATAAGTTCTCTACTCTGTTATAGAGACTTTGCCCTGATGCTGGCCCTGTTTCTTCTGAAGTACTTGGTCTTTCAGTGATCTGATTAGTAGCAAATGTATTGACCCTTTTAGCATAATTCTCATGTGAAAGTAGTCTCCCTGCGCTGTTCAGTAAGCTAGGAAGACCTCTGCTTTGTAATGCTGCAAACTTGTCCATGAATTTGTTTACCTCTATTTTCATGTCCTGGCTTCTTCTTTCCAGTGTCTGTACCAGGCTTCTCAATGTAAGGACCCTCTTTATCAGTAGGATAGTATCATTTCTATTGGAGATTCCTATTGCTGCTAGTTGAGCACCTGTACGGTTATTGAGCATGTTAATCATTCTATTGGCTACCTCAGGCATATTGCCTAGAGATGCCCTTGCTCTCTGGACTTCCCTGTGTGCTTTGCCTATGAGCTCCATTTGCTCATGAATGGTCTGTATATACTGCCACTGATCTGTGATTGATTGGCCAATGTTGGCCCATAAAATTGTCTTAAGCTCAGCCACCACCTTGTCAAGGGTGAGCGCTTTCTCCAGCTCCTTTATCTTCTCTTTGAGAGCCTTCACTTCTCTTCCCTTTTCAGCTATGCTTTGCTTTGATTTGTCATATTTTTCATTCAGCTTAGCTAAATTCTCCCTGGATTTTTTTAACTCTGCCATTTGGGCTTCCAAGGCCTGAATTTCATTCTTCAGCTTCTGCATATCAAGGCTTTGAGCCTGCTCTGTTGTTGGTGCTGGTGTTGATGTAGATGATACTGTTTGAGCTGTCTGCTCTGTAGGAGGAACAGTAGTTTGAGGAGATTCCTCAAGGTTGATTATTTGTGGAGGGGGCTGAGATGTTTGGCCTCCTTCCTTCTGCTGTACGGCTGCCTGCAGTGCAGCCTCTGACTGTCCCAATTTCTCTTCTGTCTGGATCAGCTGCTTGTATAATGATACCAGCATAGCTGCTGCATCTTGGTCATGACTTAGCTAGGCAACCTCTTCTATCTGGGGATGAAGAGTTGCTGGGATCTTGATCATTTTTCTCAATGCTGCCATATCTGCATCCCTTAATTTCAACAACGCTTGTACAGCCTTGATGTCCTTGGGATCATTCCCAAGCTCTATAATGATATCCTCCAATGCTTTGATTCGATTGTCTTTTGCCTTGGAGGATGCTTTTTCCAACTCAAGTTGGGCAGCTGTGTTGTTTAGGCTATTTTCCAGCCTATAATTCACCAGTGTTTTGTCTGCAAGGGTGGCATATACCATCTCACCCGTTTTCTTGTGCAATTCAATCTGATCCATAGGGTGGATGTCTTTTACCAGGACCTCAAGGTTGGTCCTTATATAATCAGCTGCAAACTGTGGTTGCAGCATGGTTGGCGTGAAGTGGCTCATTATCATTTTTCCCTCTTGCACATCATATGCAGACATCAATCTCTGCTGGTTTGTAGGAGCCATCTTTAATAAGTGGTTGTAGAGCTGCATCTTGAGTGGCTCATTCCTCTTTTTGATATCAATAAACTGTTGTTTGATGCCTGTCTCAGCTCCCCTTTGCTGGCTTGAGGAGCTGACTTCTCCTCCAACTGTCCTTTCTTGTTCCTGTTGAAAGGAACTTGCAGATGGTTCCATGCTTGGTGGGCCCATGCCCAAAGATTTCCCTATAGGAATTTCTTCTTCAGAAAGGGGATTTAGCCTCTGTCTTTTCTCCCCTTGAGTTGTGGATGTGGTGAAGGGAGTTTCCTGCTCTCTATCCCTCTTCCGATTTCTGTCTTCATTTTGTGGGGTCTGGAGGACCGAAGCCTCCACTGTTGTTTCCTGACTAGGAGGCACAGTTTCTTGTTGCTGCTGCCCAGTGGATATTGGGGCTTCAGCTGTTTGTCCTTGCTGCACTGGCTGCTCCTGTTTTTGTTGTTCTTCTTGCTGCTGTACTTTTTGTTGCTGTACTTCTTGCTGAGGTGGCTGTTCTAGCTCCATGTGTTTTTCTTTGCCTTTGCTGGAAGCCTGATAAGTAGCTTTGGCTGCTTGCTGATGTGCTGTAGAAGATGAGGAAGCTGCTCCAAGTTGCCTTTGATATGAAGAGGAAACCTGTCCACAAGTTTCCAAGTCAGCCTCTTTTTCAATATTCTTTGCATTTCTTTGTATCATTTTCTCTCTAGAAACTGCCTCTTCTAGGGTGCCCTCTTTCCAACTCAATAAGTTGGCATACTTCTCAATGTGAGGCAATCTGACATGAGCATAGCCACCCAATTTATGTTTTACCCTCCTGAGAGAGATGAAATGATTAGGGTCATAAGGTACCCAGCGAAAACTGGTTTCCAATCGGAGGACCTCTAGCATGCCATCTGCTTCCTTCCATCCCTCCTCTCTTATGTTGTAGAGAAAAGGGCCTAGCTGGTTTCTGACCTTCAGTTGCACTTTCTTGTTTTTACTATGGAAATGGATCTGGTCTGCATTTCCAAACTGCCTGAAATACTCCAAGGCAAATAGTCTCATAGGGACATATCTTGGCAGCCTATAAGGGTCCAACTCACAGCCATATATTCTTATCACTGTATGGTGTTGGTAAAAGTACCAATCACCAATGCTGTAGGTCTTAGAGAGATGGAGAATTCTTTGCATTTCATCGGTCAATCTTGGAGGAGGAACACCATATAACAAGGTCATGGCTGGATGAATGAAAAGGTCTATGAATTCACAGTATGTGTATGGTGAATAAGAGGTATGATGAAAAACTGAAGTCCAAAACACAACTGACCTTGGATTTCCCTGGGCATCAAGTTTCTTGAGAGGAATAGGGAAACTGTCAGGTTGATAGAATAAGAACAGATGATATATGTATGAGGTGTATCTAAACACCTTTTCCCTTTCTAGATTCATCAGTTGCTCATGAATCTTGTTGGCAATGTATGTAGCATAATCATAGTGCACAGCAGGAGGCTTTCCAGGAGAAAATAGGGACAGCATGGCCATAATGGTATTATCAACATCCTCAAGTCCCTTGTAGCCCAGGACATAGCTGATCAAATCTACAAGTAATTTGCCCAAATCATTGAGATATGGATATCCATTAGGAGGCGTTCTCACAGTTTCAGAGCTTGGCTGTATGAATAACTGATTGATTTTGATGATCTGGGCACTGGACAGGTTTCCCCCCTTCTTTAATAAGTCCAACATGGAGAGAGGAGTCAAAGGTCTTGCAGTGTGAAAGTGCAGCATCTCATTTATGGCCTCAGGGGTGATGTGGAACAAGACTGAGCCTGTGGGATTGACAACAACTCTCTGACATGGATCATAGCATTCACAACATCTATGGATCAAGTCTGGAAGGGGCTTGACTTGAGGGAGGTTGAATATGGGCAGATTGGAGTCCCAAATCCCTAATATATCAGCTCCACTAAGGTGTTGGGCCTTTAACTCATTCAACATATGGATGTTAAATTTGGAATGCAGTGGAAATAAGTCTATCATCTGATAATATCTATCACCTAGATCCTTCCATTCTAACTCTCTCTGTGGGGTATTCAGAGGTTGAATATTCAGGGCTACTGGTGTTTCCATGGCTAATAAGGCCTCTGATTTGTATGTGAACTGGTGTTATTAAACAGAGCGACACAGAGGGGTATCTATGAAACAGAGAGGTGAATTGCAAGGAACAGAGGGTAACTAGTAGTGGCAGCAACTAAAAAACTGCGCAGAGGACTGATAGAGTGAATGCTGGGACTGGTAGACTCTCTCCAAGGTGAATTAATGGAGCTCGGGTCTTTAAGTTCACGAATGCGCAAACTAACTGTGAATTTGGGTAAATTTTACTAAATGCAGGTTCTGCAGTTGAATTTTAACCCAACCACTGAAAATAGGCACTGGTTACTGGGATTTTCTGGTAAATACAACGTTTTTCACTCTTTTAAGCTAGCTTTGGACAATTATGGACACAAAACTAGGCGCGGAGGGAATTCTTTGGATAAATACCTGGTAAATTGCCGGCAATGGTTACAAATGCAGGTGGATTGGACGCGCCAACGGTCTTCAGGTCAATTTCTGCAGGTTGGCAACGGATTGGTCGTAAAATGCATGCAGAGCAGAGTAATAGTCTTTTTGGCAAAGGTGACAAAAAACAGAAATTTCGGCCAAAATATGGATTTTTTGGGATTTTGGCGCTTTTTTCGGATGACGTCAGCATGACGTCATCAGGTGCGGTTAAGATCGGATGATGTCAGCATGACATCATCGAGTGACGTGGCGGCCTATCAGTGATCCACAGGGATGGCATAGGTGGCGGACATGTCGGAGCGCTGGCGGGCGGGGGTGCTGACAGGGCGGCGATGTGGCATGACGTGAGCACGACGTGGCTGTGACGGGGACGTGACGTGAGCGCGACCGGTCAGCGGAAACCGGAAGTGGTAAGCAGATTTTCTCGGACCGCTCTGGATACGGTCGTGGTTTTGTCAGAGGGTGACCCGAGAGAATATGGGGGTGACGCGTGGCAGAGGCCTGACGTCACCCTCTGACAGTTTCTCGGGCGATAAGTTACGGTCATCGGGGCCGACCCGATATGGATCTGGGCCGTCGGATGGGAAAGCCTAGATTCGATGGTCGACGGGTCATCAAGTTGTCCGGACAATACGGCAGCGAGCGGGGGAATAAAATAATGTTTTTTGTGAAATTTGTGCCCGACGAAAACATTAGAAAAGTGGGTTTCAAGCTGTGTTACGGGCAAAATGTATTATGCGCTGGTTTATTAACAAAATCGGGTTTAAGGTTATTAATCCAAGCGGATCTTGGATTAATCCCTGGATTAATATATCAGCGCTTTTTGGGTCGCGCTCTAATGTTTTAGCGCTCAAAACATTTCAAACCAATAATAGAGCTATAATGCTCGGGGAAGGGGATATGTAGGTATTTTTGGGTTTTTTGCATGATTTACATAGTAATAGGGGGAAAAGGGGTTTAGGGAGTTAAATAGTAGAAGTTAGGGGTTAATATGAGTGGAAAAGGTGGATGAGGGGGGAAAACACTAAGTTTTATATGGAATTAACTTAGTTTAGGAAGTAGATCAAAATGAAAAGAATTTTAGACAAGAAATGTGGCTTTAAAGAAACAAGAACCACCAAAAGACCTTGAATTCTTTCATGAACACAACTGGTGTAGGGATGTTAGCAATGAATGTGAAAGGGGGAAACAGGAAGTTAGACATGCTCCTTTGTTTTGCTGCAAAATGATGGAGAAGAGGACCTTCTCTATCCATTGATGTTCCTTTGTAATAGGTTACCAAACACTCATTTGAAAGGAATGACATTTCTGCAACCCCATCTGCCTACCCATCTACTTGCCTAGCATTTTTTGTTTCTTCATGGGGGGTGCACTTAGACTTGCAGACCCAAATGTGCCTTTTCTTTTCTTTTGGCTTTTTCTTTTGATTTTCTATCTAGAACTACCCTTATTGCTTCCAAGGTCCCAGATTAAGCAGTTGGGAACCTTAATTCTCTACCTAACTACTGGTCTGCCAAGATTAAATAGTTTGGACAGACTTCTTTCTCTATTCTACAATAGAAAATTGAAACATGGCATGATCCAGATTAGGCTGTTGGACCATCCATTCAAAATTGAGTCAACATCAAGCTATGTACACATATTGCCTTCCCTTGAAAATATGGGATCTTTGCATCACCAAAGCAGAGCATATTTGGAACTTTCTTTGCCAATCATGAAATATGAAACCTATTGGTATAGGTAGCTAACAAAAAGAAAAACCAGATGTAGAAGGTTCTTATAGATCCTAGAATGCTTGTTGCCAAGGCGATTGCCAAAATGCAAGACCAAATTGTGTGGTTCCTTGGCTACATGGAATTCCATTGTGGTTTCCATAGTGTCTCAATCAACCATGTTGAGTCGAGTTATTAACTGGTTGGATATCCTAGCTCATGTCTTCCCATGAGTAACCCTAGATTTCTTCTCATAGGTCGGGGTCCTCGCCCTCATCTAACCTGTAAGACAGTAACCATAGTTATACATGATGATAATTGAAGAACCACACCATAAATGTAATAATAAATAAATAAATAACAGTAATCATGAAAACTAAAATCAACTTTGGACCCCTAGATAGTCATATCCTATGCTATGGCAGTGCCAGAGCTATTGGATTTGTAAGGTATTCATATCATTCTTCGTGGGGCACATCATAGTGAATCTAAACTTTGACCTCTTCCTTTCTTTCACGAATCAACTTCATACAATAGGATCTTTGGGAAAAGGTGTGAGGAGTGTGTGGTTAGTCGTTGTATTTCAATGCTTCATGTCCCTTCAGTTGGTACATAGTGGAAAAGTTCCCTTATGCTTATTGCACGACATATATCTCGATTTGGTATAAAAACTGGCAAGACCTATGTTCATCAGGCATTGACCTCCTTCCTTCAAGCTCTCACGAATATTTTCTAAAACAAAAATCATCAAACTCCTTAAGGTTCGTCCTTGGGTGAGAACTATGCTTCATATGTGGGAAGCATGGCCAAGCTTCATTGGTACTTAAAGTGCATATATATGGACCAGTATTTATGATTCTTGAGTCTAGGATATCACTGGGTAAAAAAGACATGCTTTATATGAGAGGCATATGCTTCTCTTTTCTCAACCAATCACCAAATCTAAGCACCCGACCTTTATGTTTAGCTTCATTTTCGGCTTCTAATCGGGCCTGCATCCTTTGACATAGTTTGAAAAGCCATTTTGGGTCCAAACATTAAAAGGAAATTCACTTAGTTATTTATAACAACGTGGAGTCGCACTTCTGGGAATGATCTGCGATTTTCCCAAAATCGCATAGTCGCACTGCTAGTGAGTCGCATCTCTAGCTTCTTTTACTTAGGCACAAAATCGTGACCTCGCGACCTATGTGGGATCATGACTTATTGAAGTTCGCATGGTCGTGGCTAATGGCTAGTCGCATTTCTGGTTGTATGCTAGAGCGCGACTCCATGACCAGAGGTCGCATGGTCGCATTGCAATGAAGGTCATGCCCTTTGGCCTCTTCTGTAGTGTGATGTCGTGACTCTATTGGAGGTGTGACTTTCGAGAGCTTGCATTTCATAAAGGCAAGGTGGGTTTCATAGTCACATCGTAGTTTCGGGTCACATTCTCAGGTCATGATCATGAGATTTTCAAGTGTGGCCTTGCAACCTTGGAGAAGGGTCACAGAGTCGCGATACATACATGTCGCAAATCCTCGCTGCCTGAAATGAGGCTTATAACTGTAATTTTGTGACTTGGAGATAGTCTAGTCATAGATGTGGAAGGTTCAAAGCATGTACAGACTTAGCAACAACTCCAACTCTTTTGATTAAGGAACAAGGATCTACTTGATGCTTCTGCATTCAATGTAGCACAGACTACAATGTTCCAGCGTTTTCTCTACTTAAAGATCAACTTTAATCGTTGGGGATGCTGATATGGTTTCCTAGGTAACATTGCCAAAAGTCTTCCCTCGTACACACATGGTTTCTAAAGCAACAATAAGGTGCTAGTTTATCTCGCTTTGAAGCCACCAAGGGGTAAATGGAGGTACGACTATTCAAGTATCCAGAGTGAATATTCCATTTTTCTCCACCAATGTATTAATAACATCAACAGATATAGAATGATCTCCCATCCTTCTCGTGGCATCAATAACACTTTCAAGTCATTCCTTTGCCAAAATCTCCTTATCATCTGCAACTTAGTCAAACAGGCTTACAAAATGCTTATAAACACGTGGTGTCATTGCGTGAGCTTGTCTATAACACTACTGTCATTACACATTCAACATTGTATCATTGAATCATTAGCTCACTCATTCCATGTAATGTTTTGTTGGCACTATCCATGCATTCTCTTGACATCGACCTTTTTTAACATGAGATATATGCGGCAACAATTTTTTAGATCAGTCGGCCCATTATGAATCTCCCTAACATTCCTTCGATATCTACCCCAACATGTATTAAACGAAAAATTTACTTCATGTGAATGTCGGTTAGTTGTCCCTATGCATTGTCTTATAATTGCAGCTTTCAAAGTATGCGCTTCATTAACTATGGCATTGTTTACCTTCCTCATTGCAAATATTTTCCATCATATACGAGCATAACATTCAACAAGCCATTGATCTTTACTCTTGAGGGCAATGTCATCAAAGTCACTTGAATCACACCCTATTTATGAGCTAGATGAATTTTCTTATTTGATGCAGTCCTCAACTGCTGAGTTACAAATTTGGCTATTGGTTTTGCATTGTTTGCTCCTTGATAGTATAATGGAGGCTTTCCAGGAGTAAATACCTTACTGGTTGGAAATCCCTTGATTCTGTATTCCATGGTGCAAAAAACATCAACAAGGCTGCTCTTGTCGGAGTTTTGAACCTGTGGTGCCCAAATGATATATCGTATGCTCTATTTAAGTCTCTGCAAAGATAAGGGATAAATAATTAAAACCATGAAAATAATTTCAACTGGAGGTGATAGTAAAACATTGCAACTAGATTACATGAGTAAAACAAGAGGTGTTCAAAGCCAAAAATCAACACAACGATTTAGGCACCTTACCTAACTTATGATTTGTCGATAATTTGTTTGATGCAAAAGCAATGGTGCAGCTATAGATTCAAGGGTGCAAAGTAAGATGGAATTTTCAGGAATCTTAATCCACTCGAGGGAAGGAGGGCTAAGACAAATCAGGGTCACTTTCATGATGCATAATCGCAAACCCTTATGCATATGTGTGATCATGCTTCAGGGTGAGCGGTGGGGTACCCAAAATTTGAATATGCCCAAAATTTGGCTGGCGTTGTAGCGGCTACAAGAATTGGCGAACCATTGGTAGAATCCAGTATCTCTGTCAACACCCCTGTAGTAGTCCAAGTGCGAATAATGATGCAAGGGAATATTGACCAAATGCTATGGGTACCTCTTGCATGGCCATGACCAATTGTAGATATGCCTTCCCTCGTGCCTCAGCTATGTCTTACCAGACAGTAAACACCCCATTTATAGTTCACGCATGTCGGTAGTTGATGAAGATGCAAAGAACATGTCAAGGGGCTTATTGTATTCAGAATTTTTAAAAGTAAGTTTCTAGTGTTTCTCCACTGCCAGCGGGCCTGGACAGTACCCCATTGGAGTCACTTCAAGAAATCAGAAACGTTGCTCCACTGCCAGCGAGCCTGGTCAGTACCTTGGCGAAGACGTTGCATTACCTCTCTGCGCAGGAAGCCTTTCTCAATCCTTTACCCTTTATTTGGTTTCATCTTAGTTTACATGTGCATTTGCACTTATTTTGGGGCATTCATTGCAGCAAGGTGGATGAGGGACCCCAACTTATTTTACAAGAAAGAGAGGTTGTTTCTTGTTTGACAAAAACTAAGAGATATCCTAATTTAGGTTTTCCCTCATGCCAAGCTTTCACATCTCATTTCCAGTCAGCAAGTGAAAAGAAACACAAGTCCTTGAAACAATCAAGACCACACTGGGCACTAGGTTCAGGTTATGTGCATAGGTCATTTAAACAGATTAAGGTTCCCCATGCACAATCTATTCTTTTCTCCATGTTAATAAATTAGACTTGTTGGGTGTGGAGCCTGATTATCTTCTATAGTACCGCCACATTGGACCCTAGTTCAAAATGGGGCGGCAACGCCGCCCGTAAAATATTCACTGCAAGGGGGGTCCAGGGGAGGGCGGCAGCGACTTTTGGGAGCCCCCCCTTGGTGGGGGGTTTCGGGGGCGCTAAAAACAGCTGTAAAATTGCCTTGTAAAAGTATAGTAATTTCTAGTCAATCTAGGCCGTTCATTAGGCGGATGATCTGACGGTAGAACTTATGTTTAGTTTAGGGTTTTTTTCCCTAGAAGGCAACCCCTCTCTTTGTATGAGGGTATTGTATTTGAGGCTATGATATAGATGTGTATTCTGTGAGCGAGAAATAGAGAGGTGAGACTGTGAGAGAAAACAGAGGATATTACAGTGGTTTTGTTGTAGGTTGTGTCTCTTCATTTTGCTGGATAATAGAAAAGGAAGGACTGGCTGTTCGGGGTGGATGTAGCCCAAACTGGGTGAACCACGTATATCTGTGTCTCTCTTGTTTTGTGTGTTTTCTGTGTTTATATTTCTGCAATATTTTATGTGTTCCATTGCTCCGTAATATATAAATTTCTAACAAGACTCGCAAGATAGATATTCAGGATGCAAATTTGATGATTGGCTCTAAGAGAGGTTACCCATTGGTGTAACCATCACAACTTTATACAATCACATGGCTAGGGTTTAAGTTCTAGGGCTAGGTGACCAAGAAACTCTCCTAGGGTTTAAAAACTGCTGTGAGGAGCTCAAAACAATGCACTTGGAGTAAGAGAAAAAAGGTGTGAGAAAGAAATCTATGGCACCACAGGTTTTGCAATCTTCGGGCTCATGAAGACCCATGTAATTGCATGCAACATAGGCGAAAATTCTAGGCTAGGGCAAAGGTGAGTGTGTGCCAAGTGAGAAGGAAAGTGTATGATGCAATGCAGTAGACGTGGTGAACGATGCATTGTAATGCTACGTGTAGAAGAGATCAACCAATTTCCATTAAAGGACCAATGCATTGTGTATGCAGAAATTTCACGAGTGCAATTCAACAACATAAAAATGCAAGGACATGAGTGCAAAAGAGACAAGCAGGGAACTAACTACTTACAGTAAAGAAAATGAAACATGGAAAATTTAAATCATAAGAAAATTCTAATCAGTGAACTGACAAGCAAAGCTAAAACCTAACTAATCTAAACCCTAAATCCTAAATTAACCAAAGCACAGGTTGGGCTATGTGAAATCAAACTTCCAATGGAGCCACTACAGTAGTTCCGAGCCTACAAAAACAGATATGACAACAATTAGAATTTGTGGAAAGAGTTGTGCAAAATATAACATGTTTACCTATAAATCATGCACAACAAGAAGAACATCTTGTCCACCTATAGGGAAATGTGTTAGAGAATAACTTTCAAGGTGAACTACCACCCAATCCTGATAAACCGAACCATAAGCATGAAATTTATATTCGTCCAGCCATAACATATATCTGTTTATGCCTAAGCCTAGATCCAATGCAAGTAAGGCAAGATGTTGCCAGCTAGTAAAGGCATATGCCAAATTGATCCGATCAATGACCCTATCATGATGTAGAGGATGACCAACTTGATAACCTTGAAAAGAGGGGCCCTTGTTGGGTGTAACCAAGATCCCTAACGACTCGAACATAGAAACCCCAATTTCATAAACCTTAGCTTGAAATTGTTCATGGACTCTGTCAAGGACGTGAGGACTTGACATAACCATTAGCAGATGCTGAAGTGCCTCATTGTCCTGGCCAACTTATGAACCTTCAAACAACACGCCATATAATATTTTTAGCTTCACAAGGTTAATATGTGAGTGCATATGGTTATCGTTGGTTGTGACCAAACAACTCTTAGTGAAAATATTTTGGATTGGATCCATTGACTGAACATTGATAAAAATGGTAGCTTGACAAATGAGATCCTTTAGATTCCAGAGAATGATCTGAAGTAGCAGCAAGAGTATCAAATGAAGGGGAGATTAGGTGATTATGCCCCTCTTATCTAGGAGTTTGTAAGGTATCATTTGATTGCGTATGTTGACAGAATGTATTGGCTGGGCAACAATAAAAAATATTCGAGTCAATGGGCAGAGCACTCCTCTCAGCGAAAAAAATAGGATATAGAGGTTGATGTGCATCATTTGAATGGTGATGGAAAGATTTGTTCATAGATACATTGCTTAAATCAAAGGGTTTCCAAGATGAGCTCATATTCGGCAAGAAAATGTTGTGAGGAGCTTGATGTTTAGAAACCCTAATTCGACTTGGTTCAGGTGTCTCATCAGGAATGTGAGGACCTGACATAACCATCAGTGGACGCTAAAGTGCCCCAACTTCCATATGAGTCCCTAAACTTTCGAAAGGTGGGTCAAAAAACTTTGGGGGCTCTGTAGGATCAACAACCAGATAAGTAGGAAAGTCACCAGAGGCGTGAGTGAATATATTTCTGGAAAAAATAGGATTTTTTGAAAAGGGATCAATAAGAGACCTAGATTAAGTTGGGCAAGATGTAGGGCCCTCTTCCTTGTTAAAGGCTACAAGTGGCAAAGATCAGACATAAGTGATTTAGACTTTGCATCCTTTGACTTTGAAACCTCTCCCCCATGCACATGATTGCAATCAGTGCGAGCGAGATAAAGATATGAATGATCTAAAGGAACCACCGGTGCAGTAGACCCATAAACTAAGTCAGGGTAGGATGGATGTACAAGGTCAGATGAAGGAACACCGATCGGACCCAGACTCACATCCTGCCCGTTTACGTTCACCAAAAAGAAATACAAATTTGAAGGACTGATCTGCTCCATGGATTTGAGAAGACAGTCAACATTACTTGAGACAAGACCAACACCATCATGCAAAATTGAATGAGATCCTGCGATATAGTGCGACATATGTTGAATGGATTCGATCGGAACAGACGTTATGTGATTACCAGATTTCAAACCAAAAGAATGTATGAGGGATTTAGAGATAATACCATCAGATCCGATTCCTAGAAAGTATTGTTCATTGTTTGAACCATTTACGGTCACAATATTATTATGTAACAAGTCAAGAGGAGGATGAGAGATCCCACCAACAGCAATCTCTTCCACGGGGGTTTGAGGTTGTTCCATAGTCAAAGAGATAGGCCAAACAAAATTATGGGAAGAATATGGACACTTTGTAATCTGCAAATTATGATGATACTCATGCAAAACAGGACTTGTTTCTAATTAAAAATGTTGTAATGAAATGAGAATCAATTGCTAAAAATTTATATTCAAATAGACCCAGTCAATATCACATTCAGGAAATTCAAAACAAAGATGCACAAATCAGAAAGCAAAACTCTCAAAAGATTCCTCAGGTTTCATCCTAAGCTCATTTATCCTCTTTAACACATCTTGAAAGACGTACCTATCAAATGCTTGTTGGAGCTTACTGACGAGTTGCTCGAACGAATGAATGGATGCCGTTGGCAATGTGTGGCACCATTGCTTGGCACAACCTTCAAGGGTGAGGGAAAGAAACACACAAGCGAACTCTTCATCATCGATCTCAAAATATTCAAAAAACTTGAGGAGATAAAAAATGTGCTCGTTTAAGGTTGTTCCATCCTCACCATCAAACTTTAACTCAGACAAGTGATGGAGCTGCTCCTGGGGCATGGAAAATCGGAAAATAGACAAACCAGATAAATACCCTGGGAGCAATATTTTGGTTGGATCCATTAACAGATATAAGTCTAAACTGTAGGATCCAAGGGCTCAGCTTGTCTTCAGGCCCTCCTTCTAGTGCCAATTTGTTGATGGGCCAAGAAAATGCCGCCAACATCTAAGGGGTCTCCCTCGTGCAAAGTCCCAACTAGACTTCACACCATTTAGAGTAGGAGCCCCATCTGGTATGTGAGCCCGGCTGCCACCATGAATGTTTTTATGCTCTTGGGTATCAAATGAGAAGGTGCCAGAGTGGGGTGGGACTGAAGTGCTCGAGCAGTGAAATAAAATCAGACCAAGATTAACAAACTGTAGAAAGAGGTTGAAACAATTCACAACAATGATAAGAAGAGATGAATTATGAGGACGATTAGTTAGCTAAAACCTCATCAGACATAATAAACAACATGTCGGAGGTCAATTGAAAAGTATTTCACAGTAGGTCACCGACATGGCAAGGAGCAAGTAAACACAGATTCTAAAGTGGAACATACATGAAACCACTATGTATTAGTACATAACATCTCACGTATATGAAAACACTCATACAGATATGGTGAGGTACCAGACAGCTAATACAACCACCATGAGTCAGCATGGGAATCAGTGCAAAGGGAAAAGAAAACATCTTATTAATATTGTTGTAACTTCACATACATATCATGCAACTGGTCAATACCCAGTAGTGGAACATGGACTGTTCATACCATCGCTCGGTGTCAAAACCCTAGCCCTACTGCAAACCCACTCTCCTGACTACCAAGAGCTGAGTGGCCTTAGCTCTCAAGCATTGATCAACTCTCTCTATTTGGCCTCCTCTCAAGTGCTAAAGTCCTCTGGCAAGTGAGGGATGAGGGCATATGTATAGAGGTCGGGTGACCATTCACCTACCGTGACTTTTGGCCTACCCTCGTGCCCTTTCAACTACTTCCATGTCTCTTGAGCCTCCTCACTACTCTCTCATGCCTACTGCCTAGTACATGCTTAATTTCCCTCACCTTAACTACTGGCATCATGGGAGAACATTTACATTATGATAGAAAGAAAAAGCAGATGTAGATGGTTCTTATAGATCCTAGAATGCTTGTTGCCAAGGCGATTTCCAGAATTCAAGACCAAATTGTGTGGTTCCTTCACTGCATGGAATTCCATTATGGTTGCCATAGTGTCTCGATCAACCATGCTGAGCTAAGTTATTTACTGGTCGGACATCCTAGCTGTAGGTCTTCCCATGAGTAACCCTAGATCTCTTCTCATAGGTCAGGGTCCTCACCCTCATGTAACCTATAAGAAAGTTACCATAGTTATACATGATGATAATTGAAGAACCACACCATAAATGTAATAATAAATAAATAAATACCAATAATCATGAAAACTAAAATCGACTTTGGACCCCTGGATAGTCCTATCCTATGTTATGGTAGTGTCAAAGCTATTGGATTTGCAAGGTCTTCATATCATTCTTCGTGGGTCACATCATAGTGAATCTAAACTTTGACCTCTTCCTTGCTTTCACAAATCAACTTCATATAATAGGATCTTTGGGCAAAGGTGTTAGGAGTGTGTGGTTAGCCATTGCATTTCAATGCTTCATGTCCCTTCAATTGGTGCGCAGTGGAAATGCTTATTACACGATATATATCTCGATTTGGTATAAAAACTGGCAAGATCTATGCTCATCAAGCATTGTGTTAGGGTCCCACCTGATGAGCCCCAATTTTTGGTACAATTTGGGCTCATTTTGGCCTACCAACCTTGTTCAACCATTCATCTTTTATCACTTATGCATTCATTTCTTAGTATATTCGTGTTGTTTGTAGGAAGAAGGGCAGGCATTATATCTATGTGGCTAATACATGGTGATTTCAGGTTTTTGGCATTAAAGAGAGCAAAAGACCACGTAAATGGAGACAAGGAGACAACAAAGGTGACATTGTAGGTTTATAGGGAGGTTGTCTACATCCTTAAATGACTTCCCTCGTAATTTTCACCTTAACTCCGAGCTCCAACAGCTCTCCCCACCGAGCTCAAAGGCAGCCAACATGTTCTACAGGATCAGCAGTTTTACAGCAGTTTGACTTCAGTTGGACAGCCAAGCCCCACGAATGGAGGAAGCCAGCCTGATCTTCATTGTGTATAAATATGTAGGCCATAGCCTATGTTAGGAGCTTTTTGAACTTTTGGATTACTCTTGTAATTTCTGAGCACGAGTTACAGCTCGGTGTTTTGTTTTTGTGTAAGCCAGTTTTGGCATGACATTAGACTTTTGATTATGAATAAAGGCAAGCAGATTTGGATCTAGTTCTGAGCTTTTAAGGGAGCTATAGCTCTCAGGTTAGGGCCCAACCTGAGAGCAATAGACCTCCTCTTCTTGTAGTGTTATTTGCCTTTCTTTCCAGCACTTTGTTTTCTTGTTTTAACATGCATTTGAAGAGCACAGTTTGCTCATTTGATTTCTTTAATGAGATTGAGTAGGTTTAGCTTATGGTTAAATCAATATTTGCTGTTTAGATTAGAATAGGAGAGTGGTAATTCATTGGAGCTCCCAAAAAAGGTTGACAGAGACCCCACTGCCATCTCTGTTTGGAGATTGGGGTGCAGTCTACACCAACCACCAAAAAAACGCAGTCTTTTACCTTTATGCAAGCTGCAACACAGTCACTTTCATGATAGATCTTTCCATGCACTTCAATCTTGAACCATACTCTTTCATCACACCTCCATGCACAACTTCTTTCCAAGGTTTACATTACTGTTCATAGATTTAATAGCATAGGTAGCACAAGTTAATGAATTCTCGTTTTGGTGCAAGACAAAAGCAATTTGTTTTATTTACACTGCTCCATATCATTCCGTTTCCTTCTTCTTCGTCTTGACCACGCCTAAAGCCACATCCTTGACCTCTGCTCAGCTCGGTTATCTTCCAACTCTTCCATTTCCCACGTAGCTTCATTTTCTTGACCTTTCGTTGTTCTAGCCTTCCATCCACCAACCAACTTCATGCACTCGTTCTCCATCCTATTTCTCTACTCCTGAGCCAACACCAGCTCCATCTCCATCTTACCTGTGTCCCCATATGACTCCATCACTTCACCATCACCCAAAACTCCCACGGTAGGACATCCTGTAGAAGTTAATAGACTTCCTGTAGGATTCCTGAGTTTCCTGTAGGATCCCCTGCAGACATCCTGTAGGAGCCCACACACTTGGTTGCTGAGCATCTGAACGTGAGGAACTTCTGTGGGATGATGTTAGAGATCCCCTGGGACCTCTCCTAGCCTCCCTGACCTTTCCCGAGCTTTCCTTCCCTTTGCGCCACCTCTGCACAACCAAACCCTAATAAGAACAAAATCACAATCACTCCAACCATTTAAGCAAAAACATAAAAACAATGTTCTTTTTAATGAAAGTAGTTTGAGTTCATGCATTTCACATCACTAGAAGTAATGGCATCATTTTTAGACATTTGCACTCTCACTATTGCATCATAGAGGTTAAACTAGTCAAATTAGGGTTTACTAGGGTTTCCATGCTTGGGTTGGCTTTCAGTTCATTTTTTCCAAGTAGATTAGTTTTCTTTGAGATAGCTTTCGTCCATCATTTAGCAAGCTTCTTCTGAGAGCATATAGAAGTTGGCTTGAGCCTTAGCGGACTTGTGCCAGCTGACCAAGTGACAACTGAGACAAGAGCTAATAATTGTGCATACAGCACCGTCACTTCCAAGTTTGTACAAACTACCGGGTTGATAAAATTAGAGACAGGAAGCCCCAAGAGTTGTAGCATTATTGCTACAATACTGGAGCTCACCATATTTTTGGCGCCGTTGCCGGGGAAGCGTCAGAGTATTAGTAATTGTTGCTTTTCTTCTACTTTCTTACTCTTGCCTTCTGCTAAGTAGTTTACTTCCTTTCCATTCTGCAAAAGTAGCATAGACATTTCCTGCTTTCATAGATTAGCATTTCCTGCTTTCATAGATTAGCATTTCCCGCTTTCATAGATTAGTATTTCTTGCTTTCCTAGATTAGTATTTCCTGCTTTCCTAGATTAGTATTTCTTGCTTTCATAGATTAGCATTTCCTGCTTTCATAGATTAGTATTTCTTGCTGTCATAGATTAGCATTTCCTGCTTTCCTAGAATAGCCTTTCAATTCCGCAATTTCAATTCTGCAAGCGTAGATTAGCATTTCCATTCCTCCAATTTCATTTGAGCAAAGTAGATTAGTTCTTTCCTATTTTCAATTTAATTCTGCATCTTTATAGTTAGTTGTAGATCAATCTGTTTCAGTTTTGCAGGTACCAAGAAAAAGCAAAAGCAATCAAAAAAATAAGTCTTTCTCATTTCATGCCTCGTAGGAACCGAGATAAATCAGGCAAATTCCTACCCAACACCCGCACCACATCACTGAGTCACCCTTCTCTCTTCTTTGGTGACAGTGACCCAGAAGAACCTATAGGTGAGCATCCTGAGATATACAAAGATCCTATAGAAGAAGAAGAGTTAGAGACCACTCCATCTGAAGCTATGGCTGACAATAGAGGAGAAGATGAAAGAATAGAAGGTGCCTTCCCCATCCGAGAGACCAATGGAGAGATGAAAATGAAGAAAATTAGCCCCTCTGCTTTACCTCACTTCCATGGACTGACTACTGAGGATCCTGATACCTTCCTATTTGAGTTTGCTGTCCTTTGTAGAACCTATGACTATACTGAAGATGAGCAAAAGCTGAAACTCTTCCCTTCAACTCTTAAGGATGCAGCACTACGCTGGTTCATGGGTTTACCTGGGAGAAGTATCACTACTTGGGCTCAAATGCAGCAAGCTTTCAATACCAAATACCGGGATTACTGTAGGTCCAAGGAAACCAAGGGAGAAATCTTTCGGATGACTATGGGAAATGATGAGTCCTTAGAAGATTACGAGGAGAGGTTCCAACTCAGCTATAAGCGGGCCAAGTGCACACTTGACCCTGAATCCCTCAAGTTGGTCCTGCTCCGAGGAGTCCCTGAAGACCTCTTAGATACCCTTCACATGTTAGCTGGGGGGGACATTTACCAACTGCCTTATGTGGACATCAAGACTGTGTTTAGAAATCACTCTAGGGTAGCTAGGAAACGAGGTAGAGGAAATATCCTCTCCACTGGTGTCCCTTTCTCCAAACATGAGTTTGCAAACCAATTAGAAGATCTTAAGAGTGAGGTGAGACAGACCATTGCCATGCAGCTGGACACCTTCAGGATCCAACAGAAGAAGGAAGAAGCTGAGAGAGCCTTGGCTGTCTTCTGCCCTAGGTGCACAAGGAGACACCCTAAGAACGAATGCCCATTGCATTCGATTGAAGTATGTTTCGTCTGTGAGGAGGACCATCCCACAAATCAGTGTCCAACCTTACCTAGGTTTAAAGCCATGTACCAAGGGACAGAAGCCCCCACCGAAACTCTCTATTTCATCAACCAAAGGAGGCCACAAGGATCTAGACCTTATCAGCAGGGAATGCAAGGGGCACCTCAAGCTTATTACAGCCCCAACCAATCGACTCCTATGCCTTCCTGGGGTCCCCCTGCTCATCCTTCCTGGTCCACGCCTCCTCCATGGTCTTATCCACCTCAGTACCCTACTCAACCTACTTCTCACTCATACCATTCGCATACCCAGTCACAGCCTCAGTGGAGTGCACCTCAGTCGGGGTGGAGGCCCCAGTACAACACTCCTCCTGCCATTTTGCCTCCACCACCAGTTCATCCTCAGCCTTTACCTCCTACTCCTCCAAGACAACCTCAAATGCCTGCTCAACCGAACCCGAACCCCAACAATGGACATGCCCAACAGGTATACACTGGGGAAACATCATGTCCTACCTATGCTGTGGAGATCCAGGAGATCAATCTTCGATCTGGAAAGACCCTTCCGGATCGCCAACCTCCTCCCCCAGAGGATGAGGAAGATAAACAGGAAAGTGAACCAAAGGCTATTCCACCCTTTCCTGAGAGACTAACAGCCACACAACCCAACCCAGAAGAGGATGAGCTTCTGGGAGAGCTCAAGCAGTTGTGTGTGAAAATACCACTTCTCCAAGCCATCAAGGATGTGCCGATATACAACAAACTGGTTAAGGAAAAGTGCTTCAAACACCCAGGTAGGCGGAAGAAAGATGCCTCAACCATCAATGTCATAGGACAACTGTCTGACCTTATGTTAGGACAAGTCATCTGCCCAAAGTACCTAGATCCTGGAAGTCCTGTAGTAGATGTCCACATCAATGGCACCATCATACCTCACACCTTGATTGATCTGGGGGCTGCCATTAATGTGATGACCAGGGATACCATGCTCAAACTCAATCTTCAGGGTTCCTTGAGGAAGACCTCGACCGTATTGCAACTAGCAGATCGCTCCACCGTGACTCTCGAAGGGATTGTGGAGGATGTCTTGGTCTCTATTGACTCCTGGGAATACCCTGCAGACTTCCTGGTTCTGCAACCAAAGGCAAAGCTTACTGGATATCCTCTCATTTTGGGAAGGCCTTGGTTAGCCACTGCAGATGCTTACATAAGTTGCCATGCAGGAAATATGACCATCAAAAATGGTCCTATGTCCAAGCAACTTGTCCTATACCCTCCTGCCCAACCCTCCTTAGAACATGACTTACCACTCTGGTTGGAAGAAGGAGAGGAAGACGAGGTGTACTCAGCACCTCTGTGCACCCTAGATACCACTAGAAGAGACCCCCCAACCGAGGATGACTTGATCGAGACCCTGATCTAGAATCCACCTTCCAGTGCACTATCCTTAGAGAAATTGGTGGAGGATGCCCAAGCTAGCACCTTAGTGGATCTTTGTACAACCAACCCTGTCACTCCCAGAGTCAAGAATGTGGAGTTCGGCCCTGAGAAAGCGTTAAAGATCAGCTCCTCCCTGTCTCCTTCTCAGGAAAAGGAGCTGTGTAGCCTGTTGGCCAGCCACCTAGATGCTTTTGCTTGGAGCTATAAGGAGATGAAAGGAGTCCATCCTTCGGTCTGTACCCATCACATATACATCAAAGAGGATTGTAAACCGGTTAGGCAACCCCAGAGGAGAATGAATCCAGCCCTTAAGGACATTGTCAAGGAAGAATTGCAAAAACTGTTGGATGCCGGATTCATCTACCCCATCTCAGATAGTGAATGGGTGTCCCCTCTGGTGTTGGTTCCCAAGAAAAATGGGAAATGGAGAATCTATGTGGACTACCGAGAACTGAACAAAGCTACCAAGAAAGACCATTTCCCTCTACCTTTCATAGATCAAGTGTTGGATGGACTGGCAGGAAAGAAGTTCTTCTCTTTCCTGGATGGGTTTAGCGGGTACAACCAAATCCAAATCAGCCCGGAAGACGAAGATAAGACCACCTTCACTTGTCCTTGGGGTACCTTTGCCTACCGAGTCCTTCCCTTTGGGCTATGCAATGCTCCTGCTACCTTCCAGAGAGTTGTCTTAAGCATCTTCTCGGAGCTGGTCCATGATGCAGTGGAAATCTACATGGATGACTTCACTCCTTATGGGGCCAACTTCTAGGAAGCATTGTCCAATCTGGGAAAGGTCCTAACCAAATGCATTGAGATGAACTTGTCCCTTAGTCCTGAAAAATGTGAATTCCTAATGACTGAAGGGACCGTGCTAGGCCATACCATCTCTTGCCAAGGGTTACAGGTGGATCCTAACAAAATTGCTCTCATCAAGAAGGTTCCACCTCCTCAAAAAGTAAGGGATGTTAGGAGTTGCTTGGGATTAGCAGGATATTACCGGAGATTCATTAAAGACTTCAGCAAGCTAGCCTCGCCATTGTTTGGCCTGTTGGCAAAAGATGTGGAGTTTAATTGGACTGACGATTGTCAGAGGGCTTTGAATGAATTGAAGGACAAGTTGGTGTCAGCCCTAATCCTGAGAGGTCCAAACTGGGCCCTACCTTTCCACATCCACACTGATGCCTCGAACAAAGCCATAGGTGCAGCTTTAGGACAAGTTGAGCAGAAACTTCCATATGCCATCTACTTTGTTAGCAAAAACTGGTCCAAAGCTGAGCTGAATTACACTGTAACCGAGAAAGAATTCTTAGCTATGGTCCATGCACTGAACAAGTTCTGACACTATATCACTGGCTATCAAACCTTTGTACATACATACCATGCTGCAATCATATATTTAATGAATAAACCAGATGTGAATGCTCGTATTATTAGATGGTTACTTTTATTGCAGCAGTTTGATTTGACCATTGTTGACAAACTAGGTAGAGAAAATGTTGTTGCTGACTTTTTATCTAGATTGGATTTGTCTGCAGATGAGGATGGAACAGTGGATGACCAGATGCCCGATGAACATCTGTTTGCTATTTCAGTACTCTCTCCATGGTTTGCTGATATAGCAAACTACCTTGTTTCAGCACAGTTCCCTCCGCACCTATCTTCGAGAGAGAAGAACAGAATCATCAGAAAAAGTGCCTCATTTACTTGGATCGGGGGCAATCTGTTCAAGCTTGGCCCCGATCAGATCTTAAGGCGTTGTGTAAGAGAGGAGGAAGTCTTTGATATCCTCCTCACTTGTCATGATGGGCCTTGTGGAGGACATTTTGCAGCAAAGAGAACTGCCTTCAAAATCCTGCAGGCAGGCTACTATTGGCCCACACTTCATCAAGATGTCAGAAGATATGTCAGCCAGTGTGACCAATGCCAAAGAATGGGGAAACCGACCTAAAGGGATGAGATGCCTCTCCAACCTCAGGTGACTCTTGAGACATTTGAGAAGTGGGGTATGGACTTTGTGGGCCCAATCAACCCTCCTTCGAGGCAAAGGTCTTACATCATTGTGTGCACTGACTACCTGACAAAGTGGGCAGAGACCAAAGCAATCAAAGCAGCAACAGAAGAAAAGGTGGCCGAGTTCTTAAGAGAAAACATCTTCTATAAGTTTGGCTATCCAAGAGAGCTGGTCACCGATCAAGGGAGCCAGTTCACCTCCAACCTGGTTGAAGATCTACTAGCTCATCACAAGATCAAGCACAAGACTTCCACCCCCTATCACCCTCAAGAAAATGGGCAAGTGGAAGTCACCAATAGAGCATTAGAAGGGATCTTGACTAAGGTGGTGAGTAGCAGCAGAAAGGACTAGGCAGATCGCCTGGTTGAAGCCACATGGGCTTACAACACCACTTGGAAGACCACCATCGGCTTCACACCTTATGAGATGGTCTATGGGAAGAAAGCTTTGCTGTCCATTGAGTTTGAATACAACACTTTAAGGATGGCAGCTCAGCTGGATCTAGATCTCAGCCATGCACAACAAGAAAGGCCCTTGCAGCTGAATGGACTGGATGAGCACCGAATGTAGGCCCTCCTTCACTCAGAAGTGGTTCAACTTCAGAGAAAGGTGTGGCATGACCAACATCTCCATGACAAGTAGTTTCAGCCGGGAGATTGGGCTTTGTTGTATGACTCCACATACAAAGATTTCAAGGGGAAGCTGAGAACCAGATGGCTAGGGCCATATTTTGTGGAAGAATGTCATGACAATGGATCTGTTCTTATTCGGACCATTGATGAGGAAGCCATCCCCATGCTTGTCAATGGGCATCGATTGAAGATCTACAGGAAGCCTCTCTCAAGGCAAGAGTTCATCAAGACGGTGGAGAAGACAGTGTTGGTCATAGAGAAGGGTTCTGCCCCTATTTTGGGCATACCCTAAAAAATCTAAAAAAATAATAATAATAATAATAAATAAATAATAAAGATCCTTGGGTGAAAACATTTCTGAGGCACCCAAGGCAGGTGATAGGGGTGAAAACCTCATTGAGGCGCCCCTATTGTCTTTCAAAAAAAAAAAAAGAGAGATTGGAAAAGATCCTTGAGTGAAAACCTCTTTGAGGCACTTAAGGCAGATGGCAAGGGTGAAAACCTCACTGAGGCGCCCTTGCTATCTTTCGAAAAAAAGAAAAAAAAAGAACAAAAAGCAAAAGAAAAAACAAAGTCAGCAAGTTTATCATGTGAAAATTGCATGCAGGTTGCAGGAGTTCTATGGAGGAGAGGAAGCCTCTCAACTCAAAGCCAAGGGTCCTTATCATGTAGTCAGGACACCTCACCAAGCATCTCCTCCAAGAATGCTCGTTTTCTCCAAGGTATGTGCCATTTTATTACAGCTTGAGTCTTCTACAGGAAGACGCAGATTTTCTACAGGAAGATGCATATTTTCTACAGGAAGGTGCAGACTTTCTACAGGAAGCGCAGCCTTTCTACAGGAAGCTCTGTATTTCTACAGGAAACTTCCTGTAGAAGCTCAGAACGGCCCAGAATTCATTTCATGAGGAGATCTAACGGCTAAGGATCGGTTTGGATGCATGCAAACCACTGTTGACACCCTTGCACATTGCTGTTATCTTGTTCCACCATCCTTGTCGACATGCAACAAGATTACCTGCACCAGGAAAGCAGATCGATGAGTTCTCAAGAAAAAGCAAATGGTAAATAAAAAAAGCTAGAGATCTCACACCATATTCATCACAGTCATCCAGAAGCTCCGGGAGCGTGATCATGAGGCCATCCATCGTCGTGCAGCATGCACCCAAGGAGGAAGAACTATTCCAAGACGCCCGCGGGAGTCCTGTAACAGTTAAGCCTGCTAGAGTGGATACCATTCACAGCGCTGGCCATATGCAATGAAGCGTGGGCACATGCAACCAAAGCGTCCAATCCATCGGGCAACCTACAAACATGAACCTCCGGGACTATGTAAGTGCACCAGCAGCAGGTAAAGTGACTCATCAGCATCCCAAGAACCGAAACATCATGTGCAGCTGCGTAGGTAAGTGTCTCGACCCTTCCTTCCATTAGATTGCATGAATATTACTTTGATTGATTGCTAAGTGTAAAGGTGAATGGGTTGAGCGTCCGTATCGCCATTTGGCCGGCCACGTCGGCCAGTTAATGGTCTAGTTGGATGTTTGGGTGGCGGCCATGACAAAGAGAATGGGCAGCATGCACGTGAGAGAAATCCCGTCGGGGAAAGAACGATTAACAAAAGAGGCGGCGGCAGATCCGCGGGAATTGATGCGGCAGCAAGTGAACGCGCAGTTGAATGATGGGGACGACGTCACCCAACGGTCCGGCGGGGACAGCTCATCCCCGCGCCACGGATTCCGCTGATTCAAAATCTAATCGGCTAGATTGCCCGCATGCATTTATCAACCACCGTTTTGAACTCCAGCGGCTATCCAGATCTTTCTGCAGTTCGATACGCCGAGCCTTTGGCTATCAGAACGCTTGTGAAGCACGCTCAGAGTGCAGGCCAACTGCAGTCATCCTGAAAATCGCGCGCTGCATTCTACAAGAACGTTGTCATTCTACAAGAATGCTGTTCTACAGGAACGTAGTTTCTACAGGAAAGCGGGTGCCTCACGTAAAAAGGTGGCAAATTACAAAGGTAACCCTCAACTCTTCATGCAACTGGTTATTAAAGGTGGCAAAATTGTCGTCCACGGTCTGGTCATAGAAAAGTGGTGAAATTGTTGTCTGCTGTGCCTATACTGTCATTCTACAGGATGTCAGGGTAATTAGACTATGTTAAGTTCCTCAGGAATAAATTTTGTGGGTTATGTGCATAATTCTACGCTCTGTAGACCAAATTTCTTCCACAATCACCACCTCGGGTTAAGGGAGCTGTGTTATCATGCCGGGTGGGTTTATTAGACGAGAACCCACTGATTCAACCAAGTTAAGGAGAAATCAGGAGGTGGTGGAGCTCTTCACACGAGCACAATGGATATCCCTTTATGATAAGCTGCAGGGTTACGACGATGAAGTGGTCGAGGAATTCTTGCAGGCCCTGAGGTCGAAATCCAAGACACTGGCCATAGTGAATTTCAGGGGCCTAAGCCTCAAGCTCACCTCGCAATATATCAGTAGAATCACTGAACTTCCAATGGGTCTGCCGTGGGATAAGGAAGAACGGAAGTTGAGCCAGCAGGCCAAGAAAGAATTCTTTCCACCTGAGGAGGAATTCTCGGAGGACAAAAATGGGGTGCGAAGAACAAGTTTGTTGCCACCATGGAACGAAGTCAGCCTGCAAATCATGAAGTATATAACCTGTGAAGGTTGTTATAGCATCATGTATGCGTATCACTTTTGGTTGCTCACTGAATTAAGGCATCGGAGTGATCTTCCTGTAGAACAAAAACTGAGCATCCCTTATTTCCTGCTACAGTCTCTAATTGAGTGTGCCACAAAGCTCAAAGAAGGCATACCAGATCAGGTAGCCCACCATGGGTTGATCAAGCTTCTTGTGGAGGATGCACTCCATTCATATAAGGTTCCCCTCTCATGGGAATCATTCAGAAATTTAACAAGAGATGGAGACATAAGGATGCTGGCTGAAGAAGGTGGTTCCTCTAGCAGTGAGGAAGAAGAATCAGAGGACGAGGGAAAGAAGGAAACTAGCCCGAGGACCCCAACCACAGTGCAAAAGCAAAAGCGGGAGAAGAAGCAAAAGGAAAAAGATGCTGAGGAGAAAGCTGACTCACCCATCTTGTCAACAAGGGAAAAAAGGTTGCAGAGCAGAACGGACAAAGCTAGAGAGGTCCACGTCAGCCCAAGTACCTCATCAGCACCCGCAACCAAACCAAAAGGTAAAACCCCTGCTGCAAAGCAAGCCAAGGTGGCGACACCTGTCCCTACAGGAAAGCAGAAACAGGCTTCTACAGGAAGCCCGAAATCAGCTTCTACAGGAAGCCCACAAATAGAGAAACAGGCTTCTACAAGAAGCCCGAAAACAGAGAAACAGGCTTCTACAGGAAGCCCTGCAAAATTAAAACCCAAGGAAGAGAAGGTGGACATTCTGGCAAGGGAGGCAGTAGCTGTATTAGCTGGCCTCAGCACGCCACCTAAGCCAAAAGGAAAGAGGAAGAGGGACACCCCTCTATACTTTAAAGCTCGAAGAAGTGTTAGGATAAAGACGGGCAAGCCACAGCCTCCGTCCAGCAGCCCGATTGTCATCGAAGATACCCCTGCTTCTCCCAAGGAAAAGTCCTCCTCAAGGATAACAGTCACCTACGAGAAGGGAAGTCCAAAGAAAAATACGTGGCAAGAAAGGTTAGACCTGTTGGATGAAAAAACTCGACTACAGGAAGCTGAAAATGTTCTACAGGACACTCTGGCCCGGCTACAGGAAACGGAAAAGAGGGAAGGAGAAGGACCCTCATCACCGCCAAGGGAGGGTGAGGTAGCACCACTTGAAGAGGTAGAAAGAGAACATATACCAGAACCTAGCCCTTCACCTAGTCTGAGTTCATACTACACCTTTTTAGAGGCGGGAAAAATCATACCGCAAAAATTTACTGTGCCTCTATTTTTTGCATTAGAGGAGGAAAGGGTCCGTTCCCACACGTGGATGCAGATCGCCAAGTCAAAGGGTGTGGCGGACATAGTTCCCTTACAAGAGCAACTCAAGGAGGTCAGGAGTGAATTTGCCATGGCTAAGCATGTGGCTAATTGCCAACGTGTGCTTCTACAGGAAGAAAACGAGAAGCTGAAATTGCAGCTACAGGAGCTAAGGGCAGGGGTAGGTACATCCTCCAGAGACACCACAGAAGAACAACAGGGAAAAAAGGAGCTGACCACTAGTCTTGGGGAGCCAATGACACTTCTACAGGAAGCAGAATAGCAAGGCCAAATTGAAGTGCAAGCTCTAAAAGAACAGCTGCAACAAAAGGAAGCACAATTGGCCTGCATGGCCAGTTGGGCCATGGAAGCAATACAGTGCAGACAACCTGCAAAATCCTATGGGTTGTACTTAAAAGATCAATGGCTGCAGTTCCAAATAAATACCTTGGCACAAAGAGGTATTTCTCAGATCCATAACCCACAGCAATTTTCTGAATTGTGCAGTACTAGTTCGTCAGAAGACAAAGCCAAATTAGCAGAGTTCTACCTCCACAATTTGGCTTTGCCTAATGAAGTCTCCTGGGATCCCAATATTGCCTTGGGTGATATGCAATTGATGGCATTCGCTTCATGGTTAAACCATGAGGATCAAAGAGCAGCTGAAGGAAAATCGGTTATGAACCGAGAAGTGAGCAAGCCACTGTTCATTCGAGCAGAACCAAAGGATCCGGTTGCACTCATCTCAGCACACCAACAGTTGTCTACTGATCCCATAGCTTCCTTGAGATTTATGGACCAACAGGCCCAAGCCATAGCCCATTTTGAAGACATGGAAAGACTGTTAGGAGAAACTGCTGCCCAAGCATGCACACGCAGATGGAATACCTTGGCACACAGTTTGAAGATCCGAGAATACCATACCCCAACTCGGATGAGGGAAGCGTTGGCAAGGGTAAACCTTTACAAGAAATCCATGCAAAGCCTCCAGGCCAGCTGGATTGGCCTTAAACTCAGCCCACCACTGCTGCTAGGATTGGCTGAAGGTAGCACAGAGAAGGATGACAGTGAACAATGGGAAAAGGTGGACAGAACAACTGGGTTTCATATCAGCAAGGAGGACATTACCACAGAGGCTTGGGATGTAAGGGAAGTAGTGAAAGCAATGAAGGATGAAGATTTGGACTAAGTTGCTCAAGGATGAGCAAATGTTTTAGCCGGGGGGTGATGATGAGCCCCAATTTTTGGTACAATTTGGGCTCATTTTTGCCTACCAACCTTGTTCAACCATTCATCTTTTATCACTTATGCATTCATTTCTTAGTATATTCGTGTTGTTTGTAGGAAGAAGGGCAGGAATTATATCTATGTGGCTAATACATGGTGATTTCAGGTTTTTAGCATTAAAGAGAGCAAAAGACCACGTAAATGGAGACAAGGAGACAACAAAGGTGACGTTGCAGGTTTATAGGGAGGTTGTCTACAGCCTTAAATGACTTCCCTCGTAATTTTCACCTTAACTCCGAGCTCCAACAACTCTCCCCACCGAGCTCAAAGGCAGCCAACATGTTCTACAGGATCAGCAGTTTTACAGCAGTTTGACTTCAGTTGGACAGCCAAGCCCCACGAATGGAGGAAGCCAGCCTGATCTTCATTGTGTATAAATATGTAGGCCGTAGCCTATGTTAGGAGCTTTTTGAACTTTTGGATTACTCTTGTAATTTCTGAGCACGAGTTACAGCTCGGTGTTTTGTTTTTGTGTAAGCCAGTTTTGGCATGACATTAGACTTTTGATTATGAATAAAGGCAAGCAGATTTGGATCTAGTTCTGAGCTTTTAAGGGAGCTATAGCTCTCAGGTTAGGGCCCAACCTGAGAGCAATAGACCTCCTCTTCTTGTAGTGTTATTTGCCTTTCTTTCCACCACTTTGTTTTCTTGTTTTAACATGCATTTGAAGAGCACAGTTTGCTCATTTGATTTCTTTAATGAGATTGAGTAGGTTTAGCTTATGGTTAAATCAATCTTCGCAGTTTAGATTAGAATAGGAGAGTGGTAATTCATTGGAGCTCCCAAAAAAGGTTGAGAGAGACCCCACTGCCATCTCTGTTTGGAGATTGGGGTGCAGTCTACACCAACCACCAAAAAAACGCAGTCTTTTACCTTTATGCACGCTGCAACACAGTCACTTTCATGATAGATCTTTCCATGCACTTCAATCTTGAACCATACTCTTTCATCACACCTCCATGCACAACTTCTTTCCAAGGTTTACATTACTGTTCATAGATTTAATAGCACAGGTAGCACAGGTTAATGAATTCTCGTTTTTGGTGCAAGACATAAGCAATTTGTTTTATTTACACTGCTCCATATCATTCCATTTCCTTCTTCTTCGTCTTGACCACGCCTAAAGCCACATCCTTGACCTCTACTCAGCTTGGTTATCTTCCAAACTCTTCCATTTCCCACGTAGCTTCATTTTCTTGACCTTTTGTTGTTCTATCCTTCCATCCACCAACCAACTTCATGCACTTGTTCTCCATCCTATTTCTCTACTCCTGAGCCATCACCAGCTCCATCTCCATCTTACCTGTGTCCCCATACCACTCCATCACTTCACCATCACCCAAAACGCCCACGGTAGGACATCCTGTAGAAGTTAATAGACTTCCTGTAGGATTCCTGAGTTTCCTGTAGGATCCCCTGTAGACATCCTGTAGGAGCCCACACACTCGGTTGCTGAGCATCTGAACGTGAGGAACTTCTGTGGGATGATGTTAGAGATCCCCTGGGACCTCTCCTAGCCTCCTTGACCTTTCCCAAGCTTTCCTTCCCTTTGCGCCACCTCTGCACAACCATACCCTAATAAGAACAAAATCACAATCACTCCAACCATTTAAGCAAAAACATAAAAACAATGTTCTTTTTAATGAAAGTAGTTTGAGTTCATGCATTTCACATCACTAGAAGTAATGGCATCATTTTTAGACATTTGCACTCTCACTATTGCATCATAGAGGTTAAACTAGTCAGATTAGGGTTTACTAGGGTTTCCATGCTTGGGTTGGCTTTCAGTTCATTTTTGCCAAGTAGATTAGTTTTCTTTGAGATAGCTTTCGTCCATCATTTAGCAAGCTTCTTCTGAGAGCATATAGAAGTTGGCTTGAGCCTTAGCAGACTTGTGCCAGCTGACCAAGTGACAGTTGCGACAAGAGCTAGTACTTGTGCATACAGCATCGTCGCTTCCAAGTTTGTACGAACTACCGGGTTGATAAAATTAGAGACAGGAAACCCGAGGAGTTGTAGCATTATTGCTACAATACTGGAGCTCACCACCACCCTAACCCCCTTATTTATGTCATGGGATCACGTCATAGTCAAGAGTCAATAAAGCCCATATTAATATTTGTAAGTGGTTAAACCGCAATTAATGACGGGACCACAGTTAGTTGCAAATGGGCGGTAGTATTAGATAGATGGTATTAATAAAACCCACGATATTGGCCCGTGGTATTGCATGTATGAGTCATATATAAAGGATAGAGACTCCCTGCGAGGAGTATCGTGTCTTGTTTTGTAATCGAGCTCTGCTCTATTGGAGGTTGCCCCCTCGAAGAGGCCTATGAACATTTCTCTCTGAATAATAAAATCATTGCTATTCTGTGCTCTGGGTATATTTTCTTCACATATTCTGTGTTCTCGGTATCTTTTCTTCGCAAATTCTATGTTTGGGTATTACTTTGCAGGTTAAGAGCATAACAAGTGGTATCAGAGCACTTTCCAGGGCTCGGTGGGATCTCCAAATTTTAGCAATTTTTTTTTTTTGGCTAGAGACGTGTTCCGGCGTCTTTAAACCACGGGATCTGTCGTTAAGCGCATAAACCTGCGGATTTGGGGAGGCATGCACGTAGGAAATACAAGAGGTGGTCATGTCTGTTGGACTCCCTTGGGTACCCCTTCGAGTAGTAGCGCATTAGATAGAACCGCACACGGACTGTCTTCCACGTACCCTCTGGGTATATAGGAAGCCCCCTAGCTCCCATGAAACCTCGCCATAGATAAACCTTCGGTCGTCTTGTGGCTACAGTACACCGAGAACAGCACTCGGAGAGATTACTCGCCCGTACGATAGGGTAGTCGGGTTGTACGGCTAAGGGTACGGTCGATCCTCCTTAGTTAGAGCCCTGAAACATTGGGCCGAGTACTACTGTCAGACCCTTATGTATATTGCGATTTGTAGCACCTGGCACTCCTCAAGACCATAGTTCCCTTTCTATTGGGGAATCACACATCACCTATTCTAGATCAGCACGTGCAGCAGCAGCCGACATCAGTCCCGCAGCTCCATCAGATCAGCAGCAGCAGTTGTTCCACCATTCAGATCTCTCAGATCCACCAGGTCAGAGTAGTTGTGAAGGGTTCCTATCCCTGGATATAATTTTCGCAGGACTTTTGGTGGCATTGACATTCTAAGGATTTGGCGACTGCAGTATTGATCAGGAAGGAGTAAAACTCCATTAGGAGTTTTCCAAAAAAAAAAGTCTGAGATCTTCCGGGGCACTTATTGGTGACCTAGCCCATCAGAATCAGGACGACGAGCTGAGCAAGGTGGTACCATTCAATTCTTAGTAAAAAATTTTTGAGGCGGTCCCAATTTTTCATCAGGTTGGTGTATGGTAGAAACTCGCGCTCAAGCGATGGCCAATGAAAGGATAGACAGAATTGAAGACCATGTGAACTCCCTCCAAACTGCGGTGAACAATATTGAACTTGAGCTTAAAGGAATAAGTAATCAGATAAATGAGGCGATACATGCTGCACTCCCAAAGGGCAAGGAGCCAGCCCACGAGGCAGCGTATATTGGCCATGAATACCATGAGGGCGAGTCTAGCCACTCTCATCACGTCTGGCACACCCATCCCCCACCTAGTCAGCGACCTCCCAAGTTGGATGTGCATAAATTTGACGGTTCTCACACGTCCGCATGGCTAGCACAAATGGAGCAGTATTTCCAATTGAATCATATCATCGATGAGGGGACTAAGCTTATGGTGGGCACCATGTACTTGGACAATGAACGATGGCAATGGAAGGAATGGCATCAGCGTTGCAATGGACATTTTCAGGATTGGGCCCAATTTGCCAAAACTCTTCGCAGTCACTTTGAACAGGAAGACTCTTTTTTGGGGCGTTTCACTAAGCTCCGACAGACGGGTACAGTGGAGGAATATATGACTGCTTTTGAAGCCTTAGCCTTCCACACTAGGGGTCTCACAGATGAGTTCTACATGGAATGCTTTATCAGCGATCTTAAAGAAGCCAGCAAAGCTCAGGTTCTACTCCACCACCCTCCCACATGGACAGAGGCTTGCCAGGTAGCCCGTAAGGTGGAACGTGCATTAACAGCCCAATCCAGCCGCCCCAACTTCCTCGTTAAAGGTCGTCCCTCACAGGCTCCCAATACAACTCAGACACTTAAGATTCAAAAGGTGTCACCTGCGGAAATGGCCGAAAGAAGGAAACAAGGACTATGTTACTACTGTGATGAAAAATATTCCCCTGGTCATAAATGCAAAGAGCACAAGTTTTTTCAAATAGATGCCACTGACTACAGCTCCACCGAGGAAGATCCACCACTTGAGAAACCGGAGGAGATCGAAGAAGATAACCAAAAGGAAATTGTATCTGATGAACCAATTATTTCGCTACATGCATTGGCAGGAATTTCTTCCCCTCAAACTCTCAAAATCAGGGGTTTTCTTAAACATCGCCCAATAGTAGTCTTGATTGATAGTGGAAGTACCCATAATTTCATCCATCAAAAGATCGCTGAAGCAGCACATTGTTTTGTCCGGGCAGTTTCTAACTTCCAAGTCCAGATTGCAGATGGGGGCACAATGAAATGTGAAGGTCGCTGTGAAAATGTCAAAATTCAAATGGGGGATTATCAATTGAAAACCCACATTTTTGCAATACACATGGGGGGTTGCGACATTGTCCTAGGCGCGGAATGGCTCCGCACTCTTGGGCCAATCACAATGGATTTCCAGGAGTTATATATGAGTTTTAAGCAGAACAACTCCACACATACCCTCTGTGGACTACAGGCGGGAGCCCCCTCTATCATCAGCTCGCATAGGATGGAAAAATTGTTAAAAAAGGGCCATCATGGAGTGGTAGCTCAATTTAATGCCATCCAGGTAGTCGACACCATGTCTCCGCCAATTCATCCTGAGATGCAACAGATTTTAAATAAACATCGGACGGTCTTTGACAAGCCTCATGAGCTTCCACCCTCGCGAGGGGAACATGATCATAGCATCACATTTGTTCCAAGGGCCCAACCCCCAAATGTGCGGCCATACAGATATCCGTTCACCCAAAAGAATGAAATAGAAAAAATCATCAAGGAATTGTTGGAAGCAGGTGTCATTCGTCCCAGCATTAGTCCTTATTCATCCCCAGTGGTCATGGTCCTCAAGAAAGATGGGGAGTGGCGGATGTGTCCCGACTTCAGGGCCCTCAATAAGTTAACAGTCAAAGATAAATTTCCCATCCCAGTGGTTGACGATTTGCTGGACGAACTCAATGGGGCTCAATTCTTCACTAAGTTGGATCTTCGCTCAGGCTACCACCAAATTCGCATGAAGGAAGTCGACATTCCTAAGACAGCTTTCAGAACTCATGAAGGCCATTATGAGTTCCTGGTCATGCCATTTGGTCTCTGTAATGCCCCCTCTACTTTTCAGAGCCTTATGAATCACCTCCTCAAACCATATCTCAGAAAATTTGTCCTTGTCTTCTTCGATGACATCCTCATCCATAGTGGCACTTGGGCGGCACATCTTCAGCATGTAGATCTACTCTTGCAACTGCTCCGCATGCATAAATTATTTTTCAAGATGTCTAAGTGTTCGTTTGGCATGGAAGAAGTTGAGTATTTAGGCCACATTTTGGGGCATGAAGGTGTCAAGGCAGACCCCAAAAAGATTCAGGCAATGCAAGAATGGCCTCAACCTAAGACCTTGAAAAGCTTGAGAGGATTTTTGGGTCTCACAGGCTATTATCGTAAATTTTTCCGCAACTATGGCCGCATAGAGAAGCCCCTAACGCAACTCCTAAAGAAAAATTCCTTCTTCTGGAACGAGGAAGCACAACAGGCATTTACCGCTCTCAAAACCGCCATGTGTTCCACTCCTGTCTTAGCACTGCCGAACTGCACCAAATCATTGTCATTGAATGTGATGCTTCGGGAACAGGTATTGGAGCGGTCTTAATGCAGGAAGGGCGACCATTGGCCTTCACCAGCCAACAACTAAGTGGGAAGAATCTGGGCCAATCCACCTACGAGAAGGAAATGATGGCCATCTTACATGCAGTCGAGACTTGACAACCTTACTTGTTGGGGCGACGTTTCCAAATCCGCACATATCATCACAGTCTTAAATATTTTTTGGAGCAATGCCTATCTTCCCCACAACAAAATAAATGGTTAGCCAAAATGTTGGGATATGATTATGAGATCATTTACAAGAAAGGGAAAGACAACAGGGTAGCATATGCATTGTCGCACCAATTTGAGGAGGAAAGTACTCTGCTCGCAATTTCCCTCCCCATTCCCGACTGGATTGAAGAGGCTCGCAGGGAATTGTTTTCACATCCCAGGCTCTCCCAACTCATTTCTCAATTGCAGGTAGATCCTAATTCCAGCAAGGGCTACTCGTGGCAGAATGATATTCTTTGCTACAAGGACAGAGTCGTAATATCGCCAACATCCACCCTCAAAAGTCGCATTTTGGCAGAATTGCACTCATCTCCCATTGCAGGACATTCGGGCTTTCAGAAGACGTATGCTCGCACCAGAAGATCATTTTTTTGGGCAGGCATGAAACAGGACATCCTTACTTTCGTAGCAAAATGTGACGTCTGTCAATGCCATAAAGGGGAAACCGTCAACACACCAGGCACATTACAACCATTGCCCATTCCGGCGTCAATTTGGACAGAGGTCTCCATGGATTTCATTACAGGTCTTCCAAAGTCTGGGAACAAGTCAGTCATCATGGTGGTTGTGGACCGACTGTCGAAGTATGCTCATTTCTGCGCCCTACCCCAACCATTTACACCAACTTTGGTTGCTCAAACTTTCATGGATCAGATCTTCAAATTGCATGGCATGCCCACTTCTATTGTGTCCGACTGCGACCCAATCTTCACCAGTAATTTTTGGCAGGAGCTCTTCAGAATACAAGGCACTCAACTCAAACTCAGTACTTCATATCACCGTAAACAGATGGTCAAACCGAAGCCGTCAACAAATGTCTAGAAACCTACCTTAGGTGTTTCACTTCAGAAAAGCAACACCTTTGGGTACAGTGGTTACCTCTGGCGGAGTGGTGGTATAACACCAACTATCATGCCACCACCAAAATGACTCCCTATGAAGCAGTCTATGGACAACTTCCGCCTTCCCCTACTTCTTATCTCACGGGGTGCTCCAAAGTACAAGCCGTGGATCAACTCCTAAAACACCGCGCAACCATGCTTGCCCATCTGCGCGAGAATCTTCATCAAGCTCAAAACCGTATGAAGCAACAGGCTGACCAACATCGCTAAGAGCGGCAATTTCAAGAAGGGGATCAGGTCTTTTTGAGGCTGCAACCATATAAGTAAACATCACTCAAAGACAAGGGTTGTCAAAAGCTCTCTCCAAAATTCTACGGACCATACCAAGTACTTCAGCGCATTGGAGAAGTGTCTTACAAGTTGGCTTTGCCACCTACAGCAAAAATCCACCCAGTTTTCCATGTATCGTGCCTCAAGAAAGTGATTGGGAACAATTGCCGAGTTCAACCAGCCTACCTGAATTGGACGAAGAAGGGTCAATCTGGCTTCAACCTGAACATGTTCTCGACACACGAGACAAGCACCTGCGTGGCCGCATGATTAAGGAGGTCCTCGTCAAATGGAAAGACACCTCTCCAGAAGATGCAACTTGGGAACCAGCCACTATTCTTCAGCAGTTTCCGCAGCTTCAGCCTTGAGGACAAGGCTAGTCTTAAGGGGGAGGGCATGTTAGGGTCCCACCCTAACCCCCTTATTTATGTCATGGGATCATGTCATAGTCAAGAGTCAATAAAGCCCATATTAATATTTGTAAGTGGTTAAACCGCAATTAATGACGGGACTACAGTTAGTTGCAAATGGGCGGTAGTATTAGATAGATGGTAAATGGGAGGTAGTATTAGATAGATGGTATTAATAAAACCCACGATATTGGCCCGTGGTATTGCATGTATGAGTCATATATAAAGGATAGAGACTCCCTGCGAGGAGTATCGTGTCTTGTTTTGTAATCGAGCTCTGCTCTATTGGAGGTTGCCCCCTCGAAGAGGCCTATGAACATTTCTCTCTGAATAATAAAATCATTGCTATTCTGTGCTCTGGGTATATTTTCTTCGCATATTCTGTGTTCTCGGTATCTTTTCTTCGCAAATTCTATGTTTGGGTATTACTTTGCAGGTTAAGAGCATAACAAGTGGTATCAGAGCACTTTCCAGGGCTCGGTGGGATCTCCAAATTTTAGCAAATTTTTTTTTTTGGCTAGAGACGTGTTCCGGCGTCTTTAAACCGCGGGATCTGTCATTAAGCGCATAAACCTGCGGATTTGGGGAGGCATGCACGTAGGAAATACAAGAGGTGGTCATGTCTGTTGGACTCCCTTGGGTACCCCTTCGAGTAGTAGCGCATTAGATAGAACCGCGCACGGACTGTCTTCCAAGTACCCTCTGGGTATATAGGAAGCCCCCTAGCTCCCATGAAACCTCGCCATAGATAAACCTTCGGCCGTCTTGTGGCTACAGTACACCGAACATTTCTCTCTGAATAATAAAATCATTGCTATTCTGTGCTCTAGGTATATTTTCTTCGCATATTCTGTGTTCTCGGTATCTTTTCTTCGCAAATTCTATGTTTGGGTATTACTTTGCAGGTTAAGAGCATAACACATTGACCTCCTTCCTTCAATCTCTCACGAATATTTTCTAAAACACAAATCATCAAACTCCTTAAGGTTCGTCCTTGGGTGAGAACTATGTTTCATATGTGGGAAGCATGGCTAAGCTTCATTGGTACTTAAAGTGCATATATATGGACCAGTATTTCTGATTCTTGAGTCTGGGATATCACCGGGTAAAAAAGACATGCTTATATGAGAGGCATATGCTTCTCTTTTCTCAACCAATCACCAACTCTGAGCACCCCACCTTTATGTTTAGTTTCATTTTCTGCTTGTAATCGGGCCTACATCCTTTGACATAGTTTGACAAGACATTTTGGGTCCAAACATTAAAAGGCAATTCACTTAGCTTATTTATAAAAGCGTGGAGTCGTACTTCTGGGAATGATTTGCAATTTTCCCAAAATCGCATAGTCGTACCGCTAGTGAGTCTCATCTCTGGTTGCTTTTGCTGAGGCACAAAACCGTGACCTCGCAACCTACGTGGGATCACGACTTATTGAAGGTTGCATGGTTGGGGCTAATGGCTAGTCGCATTTCTAGTTGCATGCTGGAGTGCGACTCTGCGACCAGAGGTCTCATGGTCTCATTAAAATGAAGGTCGTGCCCTTTGGCCTCTTCTGCAGTGTGATGTCGCAACTCTAGTGGAGGTGCGACTCCCGAGAGGTCGTGTTTCATAAAGGCAAGGTGGGTTGCATAGTCACATCATAGTTTCGGGTCACATTCTCAGGTCATGATCGTGAGATTTTCAAGTGTGGTCTTGCGACCTTGGAGAGGGGTCACAGAGTTGTAATACATACAGGTCGCAAATCCTCGCTGCCTGAAATGAGGCTTATAACTGCAATTTTGTGACTTGGAGATAGTCTAGTCGTAGATGTGGAAGGTTCAACATATGCACAGACTTAGCAACAACTCCAACTCTTTTGATTAAGGAACAAGGATCTACTTGATGCTTCTGCGTTCAATGTAGCACAGACTACAATGTTCCAGCCTTTTCTCTACTTAAAGATCAACTTTAATCATTAGGGATGCTAATATGGTTTCCCAGGTAACATTGCCAAAAGTATTCCCTCATACATGTATGGTTTCTAAAGCAACAATAAGGTGCTAGTTTATCTCGTTTGAAGCCACCGAGGAGTAAATGGAGGTACGACTATGCAAGTATCCCATGTGAAGATTCCATTTTTCTCCACCAGCGTATTAATAACTTCAACAGATATAGAATGATCTCCCATCCTTCTCATGGCATCAATAACACTTTCAAGTCATTCCTTTCCAAAATCTCCTTATCACCTGCAACTTAGTCAAACAAGCTTGCAGAATGCTTGCAAATGCATGGTGTCATTGCATGAGCTTGTTTATAACACTATTTTCATTACACATTCAATGTTGTATCATTGAATCATTAGCTCACTTATTCCATGTAATGTTTTGTTGGCACTATCCATGCATTCTCTTGACATCAACCTTTTTTAACATGAGATATATGCGGCAACAATTTTTTAGATTAGGCGGCCCATTATGAATCTCCCTAACATTCCTTTGATATCTACCCCAACATGTATTAAACGAACAATTTACTTCACTTGAATGTCGGTTAGTTGTCCCCATGCATTGTCTTATAATTGCAACTTTCAAAGTATGTGCTTCATTAACTATGGCATTGTTTACCTTTCTCGTTGCAAATATTTTCCATCATATACAAGCATAACATTCAACAAGCCATTGATCTTTACTCTTGAGGGAAATGTCATCAAAGTCACTTGAAGCACCCTATTTATGAGCTAGATGAATTTTCTTATTTGATGCAGTTCTCAACTGCTGAGTTGGAAATTCGGCTGTTGGTTTTGCATCGTTTGCTCCTTGATAGTCTAATGGAGGCTTTCCAAGAGTAAATACCTTACTGGCTGGAAATCCCTTGATTTTGTATTCCATGGTGCACAAAACATCAACAAGGCCACTCTTGTTAGAGTTTCAAACCTGTGGTGCCCATATGATATATCTTATGCTCTATTTAAATCTCTATGAAGACAAGGGATAAATAATTAAAACCATGAAAATAATTTCATCTATAGGTGATAGTAAAACATTGCAACTAAATTATACGAGTAAAACAAGAGGTGTTCGAAACCAAAAATCAACACAACGATTTAGGCACCTTACCAGACTTATGAGTTGTTGATAATTTGTGTGATGCAAAAGCAATGGTGCAGCCATAGATTCAAGGGCACAGAGTAAGATGGAATTTTGAGGAATCTTAATCCACTTGAGGGAAGGAGGGCCAAGACAAATCAGGGTTACTGTCATGGAGCATAATCGCAAACTCCTATGCATATGTTTGATCATGCTTCAGGGTGAGTGGTGGGGTACCCAAAATTTGAATATGCCCAAAATTTGGGTGGTGTTCTAGTGACTACAATAGACTAGAAAACCCATTTTTATTTTCTTTTATACATAATGAAAAAACTACCTAACCTATCCCTTATTTCTAGACCTATTGATCCAGATTAAACAGTTGGATCAATATCATTTTCTACCTAACTAATGATTTACCCAGATTAAACTATTAGGTAAATCTTTATTCTCTATCTTAATTTACAGAAAATTAGAGTTTAATCATGATTACACTATATGATTAAACTAAAAACTAGTAATTGTGGCATTTTTAACAAGCTGCACACAACTTTTTATTTTCAGTAATGAAGCAAAGCTATCTATGAGTAGTGGCATTTAGACTTGCAACACTTTCAATATTATTTATATTTTGTTTTTCTTTCTTTTGGTGGGTTTCAATCTTTTCTTCTTTTTCAATATTCTTGTTTTTTCTCTTTATTTCTCTTTTTTATACCCTCTTTTCATTTTTTAATTTTTTTCCTTTTATTTGGAAATAATTGGCAGATTGACAAGTATTTACAAAATAAGATTCTTGTGATACAATACTCAATTACCTTGAGATCCTATAATTTATAGGACCCTAATAGTGGCTCCAGCTAGGGATGACACTCTCCCTGTGAGGTGCCAAGAACATGTGATCAGTAGCCTTGAGTGTCTTATTTCATCAATATCTACCTCTGATTTCTTTGTTACAGTGCTTATGTTAACTCATCAATAGAAGCTTAGGGCCTTCTCTGTGGGCTTCAAATTTTGTTAATAGGTCACCCAATCCAAACAATAAGGATAATAATATTTACAATGATAAGTGATAAGAAAACTTTTATTACTCAGAGAAATAGTGTTTGAGCATCCTGCCATTGACAAGTCCACCAGGTAATTATGTCCCATATAAATTTCTAATAAAAAATGGATTATTCCCTCTAAAAGCATAAATGACATAAGGTCCCATCCATAAATTGTCAAATTTTCCATGCTTCCCTTTGTCTTCTCTTCTAGAATCCCACATTAATACTTTATCACCTAAGGTGAAATCATTTGCTTTTGTCCTTCTGTCGAAAACATTTTTTATATTCTCATGGATGACCTAAGCCTTATTATAAACTTCTTCCCTGGATTACTGCAACTGGATTATCTGATCAATTCTCCTTTGAATGTCATTTGGCTCAGCCTGCAATTCCTGAATTAACTTCATGACTGGAACTCTCAAAGAGGATGGAAAAAAAACATCCATTCCATAAACCAATTGGTATGGTGACATGCCAATTGATTTCTTTGTGGTGAGCCTATCAGCCCAAAGTGCATTTATGAGATTATTGTGCCATGACTTTTTGTTGTCTACTAACATCTTGTTGATGGTGCTAGGCCCACCAACATATCAAGGGGATTTCCCCTGTAAGAATCCCTAATTAGACCTTAGACCATTTGGTGTAGGAGTCCCAATAGTGGTTTGTAAGGTAATTCGTTGATCGCGATGTCGCATAGAGGCAAGTAAGATAACTTTATCAGTAACAAGGGTGTGACCACTGCAGTGAGTCAAGGAAGGTGAATGAGAGGTTCTAACACATGGGAGGTGAGATGAGTGTGCCCCTTAGCAACCTGTAGCAGTACTCAGCTGAGAAGGGAACACACGAGTGAAGATGCATCACAAGCTGGAAAGCAGATCATTCGACAATCCAAAGTGATGGTTAAACCAATAGCACATCTGCAACAAGATTCATATACTTTCATATGAAGTAGTTCATACACAAATACGTAAGATATGTAGAAAATCTGTTGTAGGTTAACCCGATAATGCAATATAAATCATAGCAGAATACTATAACCTCCTTCTATTATCAATTTGTGGAAGCTTAATGATCGAGCTAAACAATATAACTAGAAGAAGAAGAATCAATGCACAATACACATGAAAATACTTCGGGGAAAGCCTCAACTAAAAAACCCACTATCTGTATTATCATACAAGGTGGAAATACATAGGAATTATATAAAGCCTTAGCTCTCACAGCTAGCCAACTCTCAGTACAATCCTCACAGATGCTCACAGGAAATCCTGGCTTCTCACAAGCCTTCCTCTCCGCCCTCCAAGCTTCTATTTCCTTGCATTTTTCCTAGTGGATGATTCTCACCTCACCAAGTGGAACACTACTCTCACACACTATCAGAACTGTGCAATCCTCAAGGAATTATTCCTTCTACATGCATGAGTTTTCTTTATAAGAAAACACATGCAACTGATAGTACATTGTCCTTGTCTTTAATCTCAATTGGGTCTTTCTCAGAATATACATGCATGAGTTTTTAATGAGGGAATCTTCAGTTAACTGGAGTACACTAGTTGAGTGCATGCATCCATCAACTGACTGTTAACTCTCTGTTAGTTCCTCAAATGGTTTGGAACTAATTTAACTAGACTTAACTCAGTAAACTGAGTTAACTAATTACAACTCAAATATAACTCAATCTTATCTCCTTAATTTAAGGGATAACTCTTGCATGACTTCAGAAAGACTTCTAACTTGAATTTCTCCAACTAATTAAGTCAAAATAACTTAATTAATTATTTCCAAGTAGCTGTTAAGACTAAATTCAATTTTAATTCACAATTTAATTCAAGGACAAATTAAATTGGAATTTATGGATTCTATTTTTATCATTTCTTGTTGCTATTTTCAACACTCCCTCTCAACAAGAAAGGAATTCAACTCGATCCCAATCGTGAACCTTTGGAATGTTATGCATGCAACACTTCTCTCTAGTGTTGTTGCTCCAACAACTCTAGAAACAAAGAAAACATCCAACCTGAATCACTATGATGCATCTGTCATGAAAGTCTCTGACTGTTATTGCCTCTATCAACTGAAAACTTTGCGCTTCTGCTGACTCTGCCTTTTTGAACTATTGTCAATCCTTCTCTGCACTCTTCAGTATCTGACTGATCTAGCCTCTATTACTTTGATCTCTAACTGCATCAATCCCACTAATTCCACCTGCTACTATGTACTCTGGGCTCCCATAGAAAGGTATGATCCGTGAGATAAAATCTCTCAATGGACCCTGCCCAATTTCAAACTTCGTGGGACTATCACTTCACATTTCCCCACCTCACATTTGGAGGTTGGCTACATGTGATCCCTCTACCCACTTGGATCGAAATTCTCCCCTAAGGGAGGTATCTGCATGAGTGGATCTCTTCACTCGGTCTCCTCTCTGCTTCTCCAATTGTGGCTCCTCCACAATTGTCTGAGACTTCTTCTGGGGCTGCATATTGAGAGGTAATATACTCTCCCTCTCAATCACCAAGTCTCTAACATTTTCCTTTCTCCTCAAGGGTTTGCATGCATCTTGAAACTTAAGAGCATACATGTTATTAACTTGTGAATCGATCTGTGTCACCTGTCTCATGGTGATGTGTCTAAGGAAAACCTTTCCCTTACTAAAAACACATCATAGCCACGGTCTTCCAATACCGTGACTGAAAAAAATTCTTCTTCAATTGAGGCACATACTTCAGATCTGTTAAGGTGATAGGAGCTCCATGCTTCCTCTGAAAAGAAATTGTGCCCCCTCCTAGAACACTATACCTTCCGTCATCACCCATCTCTATGCTCATCTTGAGGTCTTTCTCCTACAAGGTACCGAATAAACTTTTATCACCAGTCATGTGGAATGAGGCTCCACTGTCAAGATACCAAAAACAACCCATCATCGATGACACCATGCATGCGATGAGGGTAAAGTCCATTTTGAACTGAGAGACTAATGCCTCACCTTATGATCCTTCCAAGGATCCCTTCTTGGACTTCTTCAATGGGAAATTAGTCACATAGTGTCCCATCTCGTGACAATTAGAGCATCTCACTTTAGATTTGTCACCCTTCTTCCCTCGATGAGAAGAATTCGATTTGGAATGGGAAGCCTTCCCCTTCCCTTTCCTTGCCTTACTTGCTAAGGCCAAATTTTCTTCATCATCATCCTTGGATGAAGAGCCATCTCGTATTCTCCTCCTGATCTCCTCCTGCATGAGATCCGACCACAGTCGTTCCCAATCAGGCATTTTCTCCCTTCCACTCACAGAGTCTTGGTAGCTATTCCAACTCTTTGGAAGGCCAAGGAGAGTGAGGCTCACCATATCATCATCGACAGTAGTTATTCCCACATTGTTAAGCTCATCTCTGCAGGTGGTGAGCTTGTTCAGATATGTGGAAATAGTATTTCCCTTCTCCATCTTGATTCTTTGATGCTTATCCTTGAGTGCCAATTTCCTTTGGTCACTATTGTTCTAGTAGAGGTCCTTCAATGTCTTCCACATTGAAAATGGAGTATCCTTCATGTGGAGACTTGAGACAATATGGTCTCAAACTCCCTCAAGGATGATCCGTCTTGCCTTCGCCACACACTTCTTCCACTCAACCAACTCTTGTGCATTAGTTGAAGCTAGCTTTTGGATTTCTTAATCAATGAAATCCTTCAAGCCATTGTCTTCTAATACAACCTCCATTCTATCCTTCCATTCTATGTAATTTGAGTTGCCTTCTAAGGCATACTCGAGTCTCAAGCCATAGAACGCCATTGGCCAACCTTGAAGTATGATAAGAATTTGATTTGCATCTGCAACCCTGAACTTCAAACTTCAAATTCTCTTCTCAGTATGTGTTCATAGCTCTGATAAACTTGGCTTTAATACCATGTAGAAATTTTGCAAATTCTCTACAAACCTGCCTCTGATACCATGTAGAAAATCTGTTGTAGGTTAACCCAATAATGCAATACAAATCAAAGTAGAATACTATAACCTACTTCTACTATCAATTTGTGGAAGCTTAGAGATCGAGCTAAACAATATAACCAGAAGAAGAAGAATCAATGCACAATACACATGAAAATACTTCGGGGAAAGCCTCAGCTAAAAACCCGACTATTTGTATTATCATACAAGGTGGAAATACATAGGAATTATACAATTCCTTAGCTCTCACAGCTAGCCAGCTCTCAGTACAATCCTCACAGATGCTCACAGGCAATTCTTGCTTCTCACAAGACTTCATGTTTTCCCTCCAAGCTCCTATTTCCTTGTGTTGTTCCTAGTGGATGATTCTCACCCCACCAAGTGGAACGCTACTCTCACACACTATTAGAACTACACAATCCTCAAGGAAATATTCCTTCTACATGCATGAGTTTTCTTTATAAGAAAAAACATGCAACTGATAGTACATTGTCCTTGTCTTTAATATCAACTCAGTCTTTCCCAGAATAGACATGCATGAGTTTCTGATGAGGGAATCTTCAATTAACTAGAGTACACTAGTTGAGTGCATGCATGCATCAACTGAATGTTAACTCTCTATTAGTTCCTCAAACAATTTGGAACTAATTTAACTGGACTTAACTTAGTAAACTGAGTTAACTAATTACAACTCAAATATAACTCAATCTTATCTCCTTAATTTAAGGGATAACTCTTGCATGACTTCAGAAAGACTTCTAACTTGAATTTCTCCAACTAATTAAGTCAAAATAACTTAATTAATTATTTCCAAGTAGTTGTTAAGACTAAATTTGATTTTAATTCACAATTTAATTCAAGGACAAATTAAATTGGAATTTTTGGTTTCTATTTTTATCATTTCTTCTTGTTATTTTCAACAAGATAAACAATATATATTGCTAAGCAACCAGAGCAGTCCAACTACAATAAAAACATATGCATTAAAATGTGCTAGCTCTTATTATATAAAGAAGTGTAAGTCCCAATCATACAATACATCCATGTAAACCTGCTAGCCTCAACAGTGAATCGTTATAGCGACATCCGCCTACTCCTCCAAAGAGATGCACTAGCTTTGTGCAGTGGAGAAGCCAAGGTGTGTTACAATGCTATCCAAACTTTCTTCAAGATAGTCTTATCAGAAGCTTGGCTGACCAAAAGCCCTTACAATAAGTTATGAGGGACTATATATATCAAAGATTGGGGTGATCCTTGACATTTCCCTTTGTGACAGTTCAAATACCCTCATGACTCTTCACTTACTCTATGACTATTACATCCAACTATTGACACTTGACTTACACTTGACATGGCTCAATATTACAATGCAGATGTACTCATGTGAGACAAAATGGCTTGAGCAAGCCATGAAAGACATCATTAACACTTGGTCCATTGTGATGAGACCAACACTTTGACATGATTGTGATGGTGAAGGTGATGATATGATGCCAAGCTTGGTCATCCGTGATGGTGTATGCACCCCATGGTGACATCTTGCTGAAGTGAACTCTTGCCTCTATTGTATCTGATGCATTGGTTTGGTTCCTTCATTCAACTCGTCTGCTAACATGCACATGGTCTTCTTGGGTGCGGTTGAACCAGTAACACACTGATGCATAGTGTCTGTGCTGATCTTCAAGTGTGTGTTGGTGGTCATGCACATCAACTTACCGAAGTACATGTTAAACTCCAGTTGGACCTGCCTCTTCTCTTTGCCTTGGTGAGCGTGTTGAATGGGTTTGATTGCATGCGTGTGCACAATGGCATGCATGTTGTTGAATCCCTTGCATGCGAACAACAACACTGCTCACCATGTCTGCTCCGTGTCAGCTACTGGGATGGATCTTTAACTTGTACGAGTGTAATTTCATCTGTGAGTGCATGTTGCACCTACTGTTGTCCATATTCTTGTTGCAACTCATTTTTCTACCTGTGAAACTTCATGTTCTTCCTGATTTGTTGTTTCAGCACATGCAACTCCTTCTTTGTTCCATTCTTTGTCTTCACGCGATCTTCATGTCGCACCGTCACCTCATAACCTGAGTCTCCAAAGTTTCTTTCATTATCGATGGATCTTCTTGAGCTTGCAACTTTGTTTCGCCTTTGTGTTGTCAAGAAACTTCCTCTTCTATTCATTTCATTCGATATGCTGTCATCATCTGTTGTTCAAGATGATGCTCATTGTGATGCTGCTTCTGTCATATCTTAATGTCCTTGTCTATGAAAAACTTGATATCTTCATGAGTCGGAAAGCTCATAGACACTTGATCGACTGCATCCCCTAGTGTGCTCTGAATGACGTCTTCATCTCTGCTCTCCTAGAAACCATTGTACCTATACTGTTGAGAGGTAGATGAACACCTGCGATACCTGGGGACATGGAAACACTCACGAAAAGTAATCTATTATTTGAAAACCAAAATGAAGTTGAGAACTGACTTGCGACATACCTGTGTGACTGGTCATGAAGGTTGCGCAATTTCAGCTAGTAGGTCAGAAGAATGATTGCCAAGACTGTGCAAGGCATAGTTTGGGCTGCTGGGAGACTGACTGACTACTGGAACTGTGCAATGCATAGTCCAACCTGACTGCTGACAATTGGAATTGCGCAATCCACAATTTTCTAAGCTAGCAGTCACTGTCCCTCAGGATTGGGCAAAGCAGGCCTAGGGAATAGCTGTTAGGAAGAAATGCACATTTCCTGAGAGGAAGACAGAACCTTCCCTCTCAAGATTATGCAATTCTGTCTTAGTGAGGCTGCAGAGTTTGGGCCAAGGCTGCCTAGACTTGCCGAAGGGCAACTGAAAGTGAATGTGAGTGTGAATGCATGGTGATACTGAGTGTAAGCATAAGTGAATGATCATGCATGCAAATGACGAATGACTAATTCAGAAAACGAAACAGCATGCATGTGGGTGAGGCGATTCACCGAATTAGCAACCGTTCGTGAAAAACAGTTTCATGCATGCGATAGCAGTGAGATAGCAATGAAAACTGAAATAATGCTAAGACAAGCTAATATACATGTAAATGATAGCAAGTACTCACTAAAATAAAGAAAAAAATAGTCATACAAGCGTAAACACAAAAGGTGACAGAGATGCAACACAAGGCATGGGAACCGAGCTTGCCCCAAAACAACTTAGCTGAATGTGCCGACAGCTCCTAGATGTGATGTCTGATGTCAGAGCTGCAAGGTTGATGTGAGGAATGAGCTATGCAATGTCCGATTGATGAGTTTTGATAACATTGAGGTTGTGACGCACATGCCACAAATCTAGGGAAAGCGACAATTGGTGGGAGGTTTCTGAAATGATAATTTCATGTAACCTCCAACTGCTAGAAAAAGATCCCTAAAACAAGGGATTCCCTTGCATGCTGTCATGGAAAAGTAGCCCATGCATGCAAGTTAGTTTTTCTCGATCTCGAAGGGAATCGGTCAACTCAGCTGCACATACAAGAGACTACTTGGCTGCTAGGAGAAAATGTGCATTTCTGGCTAGGAACTGGGTTGACAACCTAGGAGATTTGAGCACTTTTTGGGAAAAGTAGTTGACTGCTGCCCAGATTTGCACAAATTTTGGGCTAAGCAGCCCTGCTGGGGAAAATTGTGTAATTCCTGCTGGGAGTTTTGACTGGCAGAATTGCGCAATCTTGGAACCCAGCATGCTGCCAGACAAGATTGCACAATTTCTAGGGGGAAGGTTAGTTTCCCTCCATAAATGCACAATTTTCTTGTGGAAGATGCTCAGCCTGTAGCTGGACCAAGTCCGAGTGAACATCCTATGAGGGGAATGCATCAAGTTGTGATTGATAGACTGCCTTTGTGCAAGAAAAACAATGAAGCTTGTGAACCCAATGAAGCAAGACAAGCTATTGTGAAGGTTGGAAGGGAGGCTCCAAAACGAGGCTAAGGAAAAATTTTGGAGGGTGGTTGTAGCCGCTACAACACTTGGCAACACAATGGTAGAACTCCAGCTCTATGAATGGACCTTGTTCATGAAAATAAAGTCTAACACCTCCAGAAGTATTGCTCAGTTCTCAGATCCTCTTGGTTTCACACTAGCTTGATTGTAATATATAGCTTTTGCCAAACTCTTGGTCAATTGACACACATTCCAAGCCAAGTCAACATAGTTGTTTCGATTGGGGCTAAGGGGTATATTGATACACAAACAGTATAGTGGTCAGAGTCTTGGTTTCATCTCTGGTGTTTCTCCGCTGCCAGCAAGCCTAGAGAATACCCCGATGGAGTGACATAGGAACACAAGCATGGCTTTGATGCCAGTGATCCTGGTCAGTACCCCAACGGAGTTACTTGCATCACCTCTCTACGCAAGAAGCCTTTCTCTTCTTTCACCTTATTCATTTTCATTTTTTTTTTTTTAATTTAATTTTTTTTCATTTTCATCTTTGTAATTGTGCATAGCACTTATTCATTTTAGAGGCGGAAGAGGTATCCCAACTTATTGAGAGAAGAAGAGGTTGTTCCTACAGAGAAGTATTTTATTATACCTCTTATGTGTCTGTTAAGTTTTTCCCCCTCACCTTACTCTAATTGACTGATATGACAAGGGTTAACCCAAAAACAATCGACTAGAGTAGGTGACACTAGTTAGCGTGCAAGCATTGTGTTTTCACCAAGGTTCACTTCGAACAATGTGTATTTTCCATTGACGTATCATGGATTTAAAGTAAAAAGTTCTCCATATAGAGGGAGGATGACATATAACCAAGTAGTGATAGCAGAACATGACCTCTTGTACTTTACCCAACTTGCTTCAAGAGTCATACACGGTTTCATGTGAAACTATCCTACAAAACAAAACAAGCAAACTAACAAAAAACAAATCAAAGTAAGAGCAGAAGAAAAAGTGAAAGCAAAGTAAGTAAGAAAATAAGAAAGAAGACAAACAAACAAACAAACAAAGTAAGTAGACAAGCATGCAAGCAAACAACTCAAAAGCAGATACTACTCCTACTCCTAAGCTAACAGTGCATGGGTAATCTCACGTGAAGTGATACTTCCAATGCAGCCACTAGCACATTGGTTGATCCATGTTGGTGAAGGCAAGGTTCGTGAACAAGACAACTATGTGAACCAACAAACAAGAAAGATATAACAGTGAAGAAAAACACACTCTGAGCTTATAAGTAACCATAGAACAAAGATGAGTGATAGTGCATGACATGCATTCTGTGGTGCTGCCATGATGTTGTGCTACACTATCTGTAGAAGTTGAGTGTATGCATTCTCTTGACTGTGACATGCAAGTAAACGTGAGAAAGGTAGACCACTTGTGGTGTGCATGTATGCTCGCTGTGTAAGATTCCTCCAATGCATGAGCGATGGGATCATGTAGTTTGAGTGGAGAAAGAGAAATCTGGGTACTTGGTTGATCTTCAATGCAAAGCAGAGAGTGATGAGGAGCCTTGAGTGTTTCAACAATTTCCTGACAAAATGTGAAACCAACCTCACGACAGTGAGGGCCTGATAAAACCATTAGCTCGGGCTGAAGTGCCTCGATAGTCTGGGGGGTTTCAAACTCATTAACAGATAGATCATCGTTGACCAGTGCCTTGGATAGATTAACAACAGTTGAATCAACATTGTGATCAGATGAGGAAGCGAATAGATTACGACAACCAATGAACAGAAAATTCAGGATGTTTGTTGACATCCTCATGATTTGATGAATCGAGTAGAGGGGTAGATGAGAAGAAAATATGTTCACCCTTTGTGTTTTCAAGAAAAATAAATGACAGTTTGAATGGATTTTCCGAGGAAGATGTGTCCTCTCTGCACTATAATGACAGACTGACATCTGAAGTGTCCTATGAATGATTGGAATTAGAAGCATACTGAAATGACTTTTCACAGGGAAAATCATTAGTGGCAGAATCACAAGGGATGTCAGGATGAAGTGGATGAGCTGCAGTTAATAGGGTGTCACCCTTCACCGTAGACTCTTCTTTAGATTCCCATGCACACTCATCATGAATGATGGCGTCGGTTGGCTACATAACACCAACTCTATCGATAGCTTGATCCTCATTCACAGCAGGTTAGGAGTCTGGAATGGAAGAACACAAGACAATACAATTCATAGGATCAACAAAACGTGAGGATGAAGGTCGAGCGAAAGAGTCCAAGTGAAAACCAATAGGCTTGCAAGCCAAATCTATGCAAATCTCAAGAGCAGGTGGGGTGGGAGGATGTGACAATTCAGCAGAGGTGTGTGCATGATCTCCCACATCACTCTGTGGTGGTGGAGATGTTTGATGAGGTGAAAGCGAACAGTCACTTGTGATAGCAACTGCACCTGCCTGTGATTGCGTAGCTCCATCACCGAAGTGTGTTAAGTAGGGTTCAGATATGTGAATAAGATACTAATATATTCCATCAATAAATTCCCAATCAATATCATCTTCCCAGAATCAGTATGAAAGATTAAAAAAGTGCATGTAAAATTGTTCAATGGATTCATCGGGTGCTTTTCGTAATTTTAGAATTTCTTTGTTGAGTGCTTGAGAGTTGAAGTGATTGAAAGCACGGTCTATCTCTACGACTAGATGAGCAAGCTAATGAATGGATTTTTTGGGCAGTGTAGCACACCAGTACATTGGGTGCCCTCGAAGCATGTAGATGAACAACGCGCAACTCATGTATTCTTCAAAGAACCCATGTCTTTCACATGATCCTACAACGCAAATCACGTGCCTTACCAAGGCTACACAGCCTCGACCATCAAATGTTTTATGTGAGAAGTTATCTGAGAGATCTTTTGAGATGATGAAATTGTTTCCATAAGACATACATTCTGGAAGAGCAACTTGGTAGTTAGTCACAATAAATGTGTAGGGATTTAAAACAGATGTGAGGACTCAGCTTGTCATCTGGCCCTCCTAGCACCAAATTGTTGATGGTGTTGGACCCGCCAACATGTCAAGGGGATCTACCCGATAAGAAGCCCCCATTAGAACTCAGACCGTTTGGTGTAGGAGTCCTAGCATTGGGTCGTAAGGTAATTCCTTGACCTGTTCAATCTTTTGCGACTAGATCTAAATCTAATTTTCTGCCTTATTTCTCTGCCATTGGGTTCTACAGGCAAGTAAAATATGGCTCCTAGCTTCGTGAAAATAGCTGCTAGCTAAGTTTCGTCTGCTTCTGGAGGGCAAGCTCCTGCCCATATCGTCAGTGAAGCCCCAGCTCCCACTGTCCAGGTAGTCCAGGCCTCACTCGATGAGGCTTTGAAGTTTTCTAAAGGTGCCCTAATCTGTCGGTTCAATGGTTTTTAGCCACGGCTAAAAAATTTTCACAATTAGATCTTGGAGGTATGGAAGCCTGTCATTTCTGATGAAATTAATATCTACCCCTGTGCTAGGGGTTTATTTATAGTAGATTTTGAAAATCCTGAAAGTAGACAATGTATATTAGATTCCAACCCTTGGTTTTTGGAAAACTCAGGCCTATTCATGAAGCCATGGAACACATCATTCGATCCCTCAACAACAGTCATAACCTCAGCACTAGTTTGGGTGAGATTTCCAATCCTACCCTTGCATCTCTGGAATCTCTCCTCGCTAAAAGCCATTGGAAATGCAATTGGGAGATTTTATTGCAGGTGCCCAGAAACAGAATAATATGCTAGAACCACCTATGCACGCATCTGTGTGGAAATGGACTTCAACGTGAGATTCATAGCTGAAATAAACCTAACAAGTAAAGACTATGTGTGGAACCAGAAAATCGATTATGAAAGTTTCCACTTCCGATGTCGATCCTGCTTTGAGACAGGCCATCTAGCCAAAAATTGCCCAAAAGCCTCCCAGAAAAATTTGGCTAGAAAAAAACACCACAACTCTACATGGTGGGAAGAAGCACAAAAAGAACACTACACTGTCACCAAAGAAGAATAATCTAGAGAAAACTTTGAATCACAAGAAATCGAGCAAGAAAGAAACAACTCTCAAGACAAGCAGGGAGAAAGCCCCGCCCATCCTAGACCAAACTTCTTCTCTGTCTATCTTCCAAAGGACGAACACAATAGATCATGAAGCTAAAACACCAATGTCCCAAGAACCAAAAGAGATGAAGGAGATGAAAGATAAAGGAAGTTGGAAGACCGTAGAGAAAAAAAAGAAAGCTACAGCACCAATCTTGCCAAGAAAGATGAGGAGCAAGACAATTAAAAACTCAGAAAATTATAGGTCCGATAGACCAATTTGGTGTTAATGGACTTAGCCACTATCATCACCATCAAGATAACTCTGTCAGTAGCAAGGGTGTGACCACTGCAGTGAGTCAAGGAAGGTGAATGAGAGGTTCTAACACATGGGGGGTGAGATGAGTGCGCCCCTTAGCAACCTGTAGTAATACTCAGCTAAGAAGGGAACACATGAGAGAAGATGCATCACAAGATGGAAAACAGATTAGTCGACAATCCAAAGTGATGGTTAAACCAACAACATATCTGCAACAAGATTCATATACTTGCATACGAAGCAGTTCATACACAAATAAGGAAGTTAAACAACATATATTGCTAAGAAAATGGAGCATTCCAACTACAATAACAACATATGCATGAAAATGTGTTGGCTATTATTATATAAAGAAGTGTAAGTCCCAACCATACAATACATCCATGTAAACCTGCTAGCCCCAACAGTGAAGCATTACAACCACATCCACCTACTCCTCCAAAGAGATGCAATAGCTGAAAAAGCTAGATTGTTTGGAATGATGTTTTTTTCTAGGAATTGCAGAAAAGTCATATTCAAGAAAAATCTCTAGGAAGTCAATCACAACATTTTTGTATGCTCTCATCCTATGATATTTGGCTGAATATTCTCCTTTAATTTGTTTGATAATTAATTCAGCATCCCCCTGAATGGAGATTCTTTTAGAAACTAACTTTTTTAACAACTGCAATACTAAAATAAGGGCTTCATACTCTGCTATGTTATTAGTACATTGAAAATTAAGCCTATCTGAGTGACCCTCAGCATGATTATTTCCTGTATTAACCACCCAAATTCCTTCTCCAGCACCACCTTTGCTGAAACAGCCATCAAAACTCATGTTCCAAAGAGGTACAAGAGGAGTATTTAGTTCTGTTATTTGTGATTGGGTTGGGTCTGTTTTAAAAATTTTAGTTTCAGCATTGATTACTTAAGTGTTGATATCCCCATCATTATAAAGAATAAATGAATCCAAATCTGAATGAACAAAATAAAGTGGATAATTGTGAGGCTTGTCTTGACAACTCACCACGAATTTCATCAAGGTTTCCCTATATAGTCTTCTTTGTTGCCCAAAGAATGGTATGGTAGCAAAGATCATATCCATCTGTAGGGTACCTTGTAATTTTGCTCCCCATGAGCGTGACAACAACATGCCATACTTCCACTATGTCCATTACTCGACTTTTAGCAGGGATTTGAGCTAAAGTAACACATAGGTCTTTGATAATACCTAGGCTTCTAAATTTGCTGGAGTCAAAGGAATACAAGTCTTTATAAGGCCTAGTAATGTCAAGTCCTAATTTCTCCATAACATCTTTAGGCATTAAATTGTGGGAGGCACCTGAATCTAGCATAACATTATGGAGAATTTTGTCATGAATATTCATGCTAACATAGAATGGAGGAACACCCCCTTCTTACGGTTTAACTTCAACTTCCAGTCCAAATAAGAGTTTAGGCTGGTCATCATTCAGATTTACAGAGTCAGTATTTCCCCTATGTTTAAATCTTTCTTTGCTTGGGGTATGTACATTTTTTTACTTATTAACTCTGTGAGAGGAATAGGGATTTTTAATTTCACTAATTCATTCTCAATGTTGAACAACGTTTGAATCTTAATTAAGTTGGGAAGTTCAGATTGATCTATGATTTGTTTGTCATGGGATCTTTTTGTTGACTGGTGGTTAGGATATCTATTTGAGTAGTTTTGGAAACACTGTCAAAAACATTTCTGATAGGAAGTTCTACCTTTTTCTTGCCAGAATTATCCATAGTTTTCTTAGGAAGACTATTTGTGGTTTTCCTAGGTTCAATTTCAGATGAATTTTTAGCAGGTTATCTGAGTTTTTGATGTTGAGCGTGTCTAGATTCGTTTTGATCATAAGGTTATACTGCCTATGGACTTCCATTATGGCATTTTCAAACCCTTGTTTATATTCATCTGACTCTTCATAATCTAGTTCAGTTTGGGCTAGGAGAAAAAGTTCCTGCTCTTCTTGAGTGAGGAAAACTATTTCATCATTGTTTATCCCCATCAAATTAATTTGATTATCATCCAAATCTTCAACAATATTCCCCTCATGATCTGTGTAATTTTCCTAAAAAGGAGGCTGAACCTGCTGGTATGGACCCTTTTGTTCTCTTTGTTTAATTTGGGGAACATTCCTTCTAAAGTTTTGGTTTCTAGTTTGAGGGAATTTTAGTTCTCTCTTACTTGAGTTTTGTCAATGATGTTCACTCTTTGCATCATCTAATTCACTACTCTCACTAGGTTATCAATTTTATGATCAACAATAGAAGTAGAATGTTCTTCCTTTATAGTAACTCTACGTTAAAATTTCAATTTGGTCTTCTTGGCTAGGATGTTAGCTTCAACTTTAATAGCATTTGCTTGCATTTCTTCTAGAGTTGTCGGGTCTCTCTCTCTCTAAGTTGATATTCCATGTCTACATCGAAACCATCTGGAAAATCAATTAGAGATAAGCTAGGGGAGGGCTTGATATCTTGTGGAATGGAATTGTAAACAATATTAAACGGTTGACAGTATTCTTCCACACTCTCATTTGGTTTTCTTTTCAGTCTTTTATATTCATTTAGGAGTTGAAGTGAATTTTCTTGATCTCCCATCTACCTAAGTAAGTTTGATGGAAAGCATCAAGGTTGGCTATACTTCCTACAGGTAAACCCCTAAACCATTTTTTGACATCACCTCCTAAACTTTGAGCAAAAAATCTCATTTTAACATCGGCTTCATCTACTTCTTGAAGGTCAAACACATCATTTGTCCTATCCACATGCTGTTGAGTAGTATAAGCACAAGTGTTATCAAAGGTCACAATTTTAGATTGGTAATATCTAGGAATAACTTTTAGCTATCCTGGTAATACCAAAGGTGCATACCTACCACCATAACTATTCTAGGAGATTGACATGAAAATGGACCTAATGTAGGTGTAGTTTTGATAACTATAGGGATAGTAGGAATAACAGTATGACAGATCACAAGTGGGGAAGTTGAAACTATGGAATGAGTAGGCCTGGGAGGCTTTAGATGAACTAACTGGGAAAATTGACTAGACAAAGAGGCAACTACAACTTTTAAAGTAGAAAATTCAACAGATTGTTGAATAAAAGCTTCTTCAATAGCTTGGTCCAACACTGAAACTAGAACTTGTAATTTGTCAAATTGTTGTAAGCATTCAAGATCAGGATATATTTCAAAATACTGGGTTTGGAGTATGTATGGTTGTAGTAGGGCTTTATCAACGATAGTTTGATCTACAAAAGCCTCAAATTTGATCTAAAAAAACTATGTTGGAAAGTCAAATCAAACTCTATATATTGTATGGTTTCAAATTTCTCTAAGAGAGAATTAGACATTGACAAATTAATATTCTTAGGAAGAGAATTGAATCTAGACAATGGACTATTACTACCTTGACTCTCTATAAAACTTTTCTTTCTCACCAATTTCTTAGGGTTATCTACAAATTCAGTAGGGTTGGGGTCAGGGTGAGATCTAGTGAAAATTCTTTTGGGAGCTAGGTCTATTAAAAATCATCACACAAATAAAAATCAAATCAATGACACACTAGAATATTTACAAAATAACAACCTCAGATCATGTATTTCATAATGATATATAAGTCTTGATTTATAGAAATACTGATTAGATACCAAGGATTAATAATGTTTTAGATTAAAAAGTATTCTTCCCCAGTATGGTCGCCACTATGTTGTCGTTCTGTATTTTTGAGGTTGAGGGAGTAAACACATTGGACAACATCAAAACCACTTTGGAAGCTCGGATCTAGCCCTGACATCTTCAAAGAGGGATCTCTCTATTTAATTTAGCTTTGTTTTTATGTGAATTTTAGGCTAGTTATGAATGTACTTGTTTGTTTTGTTTGAAAGGTTTGGTTGATTTGAGTGTTATAATTCCATTGGGCCATGGAGTCTATAAACTAAACTGGAGTTTTGCATCAATTTTTAGAGGAGTTCTCACAGGGAAAGCTAGGTTGCATTAACTGGATCTTTTCAAAAATTAAATGAATAGTGGAACAACAAAAGTGTAAGGTTCAGTAGAAACCAAGGAGCAATTAAGAATTCCTTGATCAGACTTCAGTGGAAAACATTAAAATTAACAACAACCAAAATAGGGCACTTTGAATAACGAATACTATTTATCACAGTTTCTATTGATTAATTCAGAAATTTAGAATAACAAAGAAAGGAAAAACATTGTTTAAACAAACAGATAGAAGAGACACATCACCATTTAGTACACCACATGAATCCTGTGAAAGGTCCTTGTATTATTGATGCTCCAGTACTTTGAAAATTACAATATGCAAAAGGAAATTAGATTTGGAAATCAACCCCTGATACTTCAAACAACAAAGTATTTATAATGAAAATTACAAAAATTCTTTACAAAATCGTTGTTAAATCTACGGTGTATTATTAGCCTAATTATAAACTATATCATCTAATCCTAGCAAAATTATAGGCCATGTAGGCTATTGAGCAGAAAGGTGGCCCTGTTTTGATGGTTTTGATTGCTGAGTCAACCTGAAACAGTGTTGTGATGCTGAACTGACTGTCGTGTTGGCTGCTGCACTGGAAAGTTATTTTACTGCTCCTGAATTATCCTTCAATCCAATAAATCAACCAATTCCTCCCATCTCTTTTCATCTGCAACTATCAATTTTATTACCCTGTAATAAATTTCATCCACCTCTGTGTATTTAGCAAAAGTTGGTTTTATGTTAAAAATGTGTTTTACCACATTCTCTACATGGAAATCGCTTGACATAGTTTCCAAAAATGCCTTCGCTTTCATACTGCCCTTAATTCCACTGAACTTAATGTTTCTTTTAGCCACTTCTTTCATCTTGAGAATATAGTCTTCCTGAGTGATTAATTTGTCATTTATAACATAGATACTTGGTAGTCCATTTTATATTAAGGCCTCAATTCTGTTTGTGAACTTGTTTACATGTAGCTCTAATGTTTCACACCTTTCTTCCAACTGATCAATGAGAGTTTTCTTTGTCAAAACTTTCTTGACTTCCAGAATAGTGGCAGTTCTATCACTGATTCCTACCTCCTACAGCTCATACTTGGACTTTGAGTTTAAGAACTTGATTATATTAGAGGCTTTTGTGTGCATCTCCCCCAGATTTTCTCTTCCTTGCACAATAGTTTCTTTAGCCTTCTCTATCAACTCTTTCTGCTAAAATATGAATTGGATAGAGGGAAAAATCTCATTCATAGAGTCCAATATATTCATCAAAATAATTTCCTTGGCTTGGGCCAAGGTCCAACCAATTGAAGTGTCCCTCTCTACCTTGTGAAACTTTTCAATCAGTCTTAGGGATTTCTCCATTTCAGTAATCTGAGCAGCTTCATCTTTGGCCTTTTGTGCTTCCAAAGCTTTGATTTGGCCCTACAAAGTCTCAATCCGCTTTGACTATAGTGACATGTTCTGTAAGGTCTATGTTACCTATTCAGCACTGGTAGTCTGAGTGGAGGAGGAAACTGTAGTGCTTGCCCTTGTTGATGGAATCTGGAAAATAGGTACAACATCCAAGGGGGCAATGTCCATCTTCAAACTATCTTCCTTCTCCTTTATCATTTTCTCCAGTTGTACCTCCATATTCTTAATCTTTATATTCTATTGTATGATCAATTTCATCATATCTTATTTCCGTGCTTCAGTTTCTTCAATATTTTTAGTCATTGGATCCTCTATGGCTGGTAGTTTGAGCTACTTTCTTAAGGCTACAATGTTTAGGTTCTCCTTTTTAAAAATATCCTTAGCAGCATTGACATCTTTAGGGTCCTACCCTATCTTAATCACCAAGTCTTCTAAAGACTTGATCATGTTATCCTTTGCCAGAGAAGATACTTTTTCCATATTCCACTGTGACTGGACATTTGTGAAAGAAACCTGCAATTTAGAAAGTGACATAGTAGTGTTAGTTAAAGTAGAGGATATCATTTCACCAGTTTTCTTGTGAATCTCCATTTGATCAATGGGATGTATGTCCTTTGTGCTGAATTCAAAAGTTGTGCTCATATAGTCTACTGCTGATTTTGGTTGTTGAATCTGGGCCTCAAGAAAATCCATCTGCATGTTTCCATGCTCTATATCAAAGACTGACAAAAACCTACTTTGTGAGTTGGAAGTCTGATTCCAAAATTGGTTATAAGTGTTATTCTTTATAATTTCATTTCTAAGATTTATCTCCCTGTACCTGTCAAAAACTGTCTTCTCTTTTTCTGTTTGGACATTCTGTGATTCCAGCTTAGTTTCCTTGTGACCTTGTGAAGATGAAGGTTCAGAAGGAGATGTTGTGAATTTGGTAGTTGCAAGTGGTGAATGATGATGATGACTGTATGCTCTTCAGTTTCTTTGTCCAATTCTACTCTGGTAGTTACCTTTGCTCTCTTCCTATAATTGATTCTGAATTCTTTAGCTTCACTCCTAGTTGTAGATGATGATCCTTCCTCCCTGTATCTTTTGCTTGATTTTTCATGAGGAATAGGATTCTACAAAATAGAAGTAGAAACAAGTTATTCTTTTGCTTCCTGCAAGGTATTTTCTGCCCACTCTAGCTGATTGGCATATTGTTCTATGTCTGGCCTTGAAGTATGAAGGTAAGGAGTGTTTTTATTCTCCACTCCGAGCTTTGAGATGATGCCACAGGGGTCATAAGACCATGTAAAACTCAAAATGAACTTTATTTCTATTCACCTGTTGTCCTTGTGTTGCATGCAAATGGGCCCACCTGTGTCTTTATTCTGAATTATGCCTTCTTCGTGGCCACTATAAAGTGGATTTCGTTTGAATTCAACATCTGCCTAATATGCTCTAGGGCAAAAATCCTAATTGGGAGGTATTTGGGAAGTTTATAGGGGGCCAATTCACAACCATATACCCTAATTTCTGTGTAATTTTGGTACAAATACCAATCCCCTGTCTTTGCTTGGTCATGCAAATGAAAAATTCTCTTGATTTCCTCACTGATTCTGGGGTGTACTACACTGTTTATAATGTTCATCGCTGTATGAACAAAGTCTTCGATAAATTGATTATAACCAAATTCCTATTATTCTATCACAACCAATGAGGTCCAAAAGATTACTGGCTACTAGTAACCTGCATCATCCAGCTTCTGCAATGAAAAAATGAATTTATATGCCTGATAATAGAGGAACATATAAATCAAAATAGAGGTGTAATTGAACACCTGTTTTCTAGGAAATTTTATGAATTGTTCATGGATATTATCAGCCAAAAATTAACTTGCTGGCCGGATAAATCGATCTTGCAAACAAGGCCGATCTCCCTAGTATCAAAAGATATCTAGCAACAAGCAGACAAACAAATCTATCTTTCTGTAAACATATGCGATTCATAAATAAAAAATATAGAGGTGTTTAGACCCTACCTTAATTCCAATGCTAGTTTGTAGCAGTCATCCTTCAACCGTCCGAAAGAGTTTCCTATTGAGAACCTGTAATCACAAACAAGAAAACATCAAATAGCACCTGCATAGCTAATATCATAAATCATGTTCATTATGGTGATCAACAAATCCATAAAATAAACCATATAACAATAGCTTATTGAGAAAAACAAACTTATTTGTATTAACTTTGAAGTAGAAGAACCTTACAACCTTTTCAGCCTTGATGTTGAACAAGCTCTTCCCAGGGTCCGAAACAGGAATCTCCTTTACTTTGGCAAGCCTTACACTCTTCCAAATGAGATTAAAGAGGTATGTAATCTCTCCTCATAAAAGCTCAATTAAGAAGACTAAGTTCTAGCAGCATTTCACATTAAAAATATTCAGCTTTCAACCTCCCAAGTAACCAGCCCTGATCCAGGTGGATATTGGTGGCCACCTGCCAAGTCCACCTGGACCCCCACCATTGTATTTCTCAGCATTTTCAGTTTCCTTAATTGTAGCACAACTTACTATTTTTAGCAGTTTTTCGGGTCCTGAACTTCCGGAGCCGTTTTGAGGCCCTAAACGACGTTTTTTGGGGAATCCAAGGGCAACATGGGTCCATGGAATGGACCAATGTTGCTTGTTCCAACAATGATAGTGCTCGGATAGATCTTTCTAATGAGCTATTGTACGCGTCAAACGGAGATCATATGCCAAAGTTACGACCCTGGGAAGCTGATGTACCAACTTACCCCCAAACGGGGCCCACAGTTTGGCGTTTCATCTCCTAGGGTTAGGTTTTGGAATGTTAAGGGTTTTCCATTGTTTCTCAACAATAAATAGGCCTTCGAGCCTCATTGTAACACAGTTCAGAGGCATGTAGCCATCACATCTCTTCTCAGAGATAAGCTACCATCGCCTTAGCTAGTTTATTTCCATTTCTGGTTGTAAGCATATTTCTGTATTTTCCATTAATGAAATGAAGTATTATTTCCGCTGTATCTTTGTGTATATGGTTATCTCTGTAAATTGTTGCGTTCCTGTTTAAATCCGGATCAGTGGTATCAGAGCGGTCTGCTTTTTCTCTGTTTTTCTTTGCATGTCCCCAACAAGGTCGGGATATAAGGAGTTAGGGCTTGAACTGGTTGAACCTTTGCAAGACCAGCCTCGCAAATCCCGACGGCCTCCCATGGCGGACGAGAAGAAAGACGAGGGGGCAGGAGATCCCATCAAAATCTTGCTCGAAGAAGCCCTCGAGCGACAACGGAACGCGATGATGGACAGCTTTGCCCAGATCCTTCAACGGCTACCTAGAAGCAACGCATCGGCTTCCAGCAGCTACTCTGGAAACGCCACACCCTTTAAGGTACAAGTTAATTTTGAAATCCCCATATTCGAGGGTCAGATAGACGCAGATGCCGTAGATAAATGGTTAAATATGCTAGAGGGTTATTTTTCTGTTCATGAATTTTCGAGTCGGGAAAAGATTGTTTTTGCTCTCCTCAAAGCAGCCCCCCACGTCAAGGACAGGTGGGAAACCTACTGCGAGCAGAAGGATGAAATTACTGGCTCACTATTTTCAGCTGCACCCACCTGGGATTCGTTCCGGGATGCCATCAAGGAGCAGTACTACCCTGTCGGGAGCTATGAGGATGAATACATAAGTGGACCACGCTGCGGCAGGGAAGGGACCAAGACGTGCCGGAGTTCACCAATCTTTTCCATACCCTTCGCACAAAGTTGGGTATCAAGGATTCGGAGCAACATTTGATACTCAAATACCATGGCTGCCTGCACAAGTACATCCAGGAAGAAATACAATTCCTAAACATCCCCTCGCTCGGTGCAGCATACCGGTATGCCGTCAAGGTCGAGCAGAAGTTTAAAGAAAAGAAGCAAGACTTTGGATCTGCGAATCCAAAGCAGGGGAAATGTGCCCCTAAACCACAGAACAAAGGAAAAAGCCAAGGCGGGACAGCCCAAGACAACCAGCCGAAGCTGCAAGCAAAGAACAGTGCCGCGAAGCCGAGAAAGGACACTGGAAAATGGTGCTAGTTCCATAAGAGCTCCACTCACAACACAAGTGAGTGTCGGGCCAAGCAGTCACTGGACGCTGAGCTAAAGCTTTTAGAATCAGATGCATGTTCCGACTCTGAGTCAGGACCCGATAAGGGGAATGAAAAAGGGAAGCAGATCATTGATGCGGACCCCAGTGCCACTGTTGCTACCGCAAAGATCCAGAAAAATGAACCCGAAGATCCAGAGGAGGAGGAGCGTCTCTTCCACTCCCAGATGTGGGTAAAGGGCTCCCCGATATAGTTCATTGTTGATAACGGGAGTCAAAAGAACCTCATTTCGGCAGAGGTCGTGAAGCGGTTGAGCTTACTGACCACAGCACATCCACAACCATACACCATTGGCTGGCTTCACCAAGGATGAGATCTTCGCGTGAGCCAGCAGTGTCGCCTTTCATACAACGTCAAGCCCTTCACGGATGAGGTATTGTATGACATTGCTCCCCTTGAAGTTTGTGATGTATTACTAGGACAACCATACTTGTGGAAGCGACATGATGTGTATGAATCAAGGCCCCGTGCTGTTATTATTACATTGTGAAATAAGTTGTTCAGGATACCAGAGGTAGCACCACCTGCCGCCCTCTCTTTGATTACTGCAAAACAATGCAGTAAGATCATTTCCAAAACCAGGAAATTTGTTTTCCTGATGATACGCCCTCAAGGAAAGAAGAAGACAGTGGCGCGGCCTCCAAACGGGGCCCCTCTGCACGACAACTACAAATGGACAAGATTGTGGAGGAGTACAAGGACATCTTCACCTCCCCGGCAGGGGTTCCTCTGCACTGTCAAGTCAAGCACTCCATCGATCTGACCCCAGGTGCGCCGCTACCCAATGGACCAATTTATCGGCGCTCCGTTCTGGAGAACGATGAAATCAAGAGGCAGATTCAGGAGCTCCTGCAGAAAGGTCACATCCGTCCGAGTTCATCGCCCTGTGGGAGCCCGATCGTGTTGGTACAGAAGAAGGATGGGACGTGGAGACTCTGTATTGACTATCGGGCGCTAAACAAGATCACTGTCCGTAATAGGTACCCGATCCCACGAATTGATGACCTCCTAGACCAACTAAAGGGGGCGAAATATTTCAGCAAGATCGACTTGAAGTCGGGATATCACCAGGTACCAATCGAACCCTCCGATGTGTGGAAGACTGCCTTCAAATCCAAGGAGGGCCTCTTCGAATGGTTGGTCATGCCTTTCGGATTGACGAATGCTCCTGCAACCTTGATGACGCTAATGGATGACATCTTGGGGCCATTCACCAACTCCTTTGTAGTAGTATACTTGGATGACATTCTGATCTTCAGCCAGAGTTGGGAAGAGCACATCCACCACATCCGACAGGTTCTCCAAACACTGCGGCAACACAAGTTGTGTGCCAATTTGGAGAAATGCACTTTTGGCATGACCCGGGTTCAATATCTGGGATACATCATTGATGAACAGGGGGTGCATGTCAATCCAGCCAAGATCCAAGTCATTCGGGATTGGCCCTCTCCAACCACTCTAACAGAGCTCCGCAGCTTTCTAGGTCTTTCCAACTTCTACCGCAGGTTTGTGTTGGGGTTTTCTCATATTTCTTGGCCCTTGAGTCAAGTCACCAAGGGTGGGGCGAAAGCAAAATTCTTTTGGTCTGAATCTCAACAGAAGGCATTCAGGGAGTTGAAGGATCGCCTCTGCACGGCACCAGTGCTCGCGTTACCAGATTTACAACAACCATTTGAGGTCGAGACAGATGCCTCTGACTATGCTATTGGGGCAGTCCTTACTCAACATGGACATCCAGTGGCATATCACAGTGAAACACTTTCAAACACAGTCCGGAAGTACCCCACTTATGATAAAGAGATGTATTCCATTGTACAGGCCTACCGACAATGGAAGCATTACATTTTGGGGAAGGAAACGGTCATCCACACAGACCACCGACCTCTGCAGTTCATACAGACCCAAGGGAAATTGCAGAATGATCGCCATCAGAAGTGGTCTACATACCTGCAACAGTTTCACTTGAATATCAAGTATAAAAAGGGCAGCACCAATAATGTTGCAGATTGCCTCAGTCGACCACCAATCATGGCGCTAACTATCGTGCTCAACTCTTGTGGGCACGAGACTTCTGATTGGCCACTTCTCTACAAAAGCGACCCAGAATTCGGCCACACATACCAGACACTCTTGGAGGGTCGGCAGGTTGCAGATTTCCAACTCCAGGATGCCCTATTATGCCACCTCGGTCACCTTTGTGTTCCTTCAAGTGAGCGTGCCAAGATGATTTGGGAAGCACACTACAGTCGGGCTGTTGGGCATTTCGGGGTCGAGAAAACAGTGGCAGTACTGCAAAATTATTTCTATTGGCTGAATCTTCGACAGGATGTTGGGAAGTACATCCAATCATGTACTTCCTGTGCCATTGCCAAACCGGCCATTAAGAAGCACGGCCTCTATACCCCGTTGCCTACCCCTAGTCGACCTTGGGAATCCATCTCCATGGATTACATGTCAGGCCTTCCTTCCACTAAGCATGGAAATGACTGTGTTTTTGTGGTCGTCGACAGGTTCTCGAAGATGGCCATTATGGTGGCCTGCAAGAAGAATATCATAGTAGAAGCCACTGCTAAACTCTTCTTTGAACGAGTGTGGGTGCACTTTGGGATCCCACAGTCTATCATCTCAGATCGGGACAGTCGGTTCCTCAGCACATTTTGGTCCAGTCTCTGGTCAATGCTGGACACCAAACTCATGAAGTCCACAGCCTTTCATCCTCAAACTGATGGCCAGACAGAGGTTGTCAATAGGATGATTGTGCACATTCTACACATGTATAACTCAAAGCATCCACGCACATGGGACGAGAGCCTCCCCTATGTTCAGCACAGCTACAACCGAGCTCTTCACAGCTCCACTGGCCATAGCCCTTTTCAGGTGGGTTTGGGATTCCAGCCACTATGCCCCACTGATGTGGCCATGCCACTTGCAGCTACTCACATGAATTCAGCTCATGTCCAGTCCGAAACAGATAAGGCCACCAGCTTCATTGAACGCATCCAACATATTTGCCAGCAGGTCCATGACATTCTTGAGAAATCAAATGCCAAGTACAAGCAGCGACATGATCAACATCGGGTGCCACACAAGTTTCAGGTGGGCGACAAAGTCTGGTTGCATTTGCAAAAGGAGCGCCTTACTGGAGCCTATCGGAAATTGAGACCACTCCGATATGGTCCTTACACAATTACCAAGGCTATGGGAGACAATGCATTTGAGCTCAGCATTCCCCCATTCCTTGGCCTGCACCCAGTGTTCAATGTGGACCGCCTTCGGCCATACTTTCCACCATTGCTAGACACATCCGACATTGCAGAACAGCTCAAACCCACAGAATTAAATCCAGATTGCATGGAACAAGCTGCAACTGATCGGATCATGGACACCCAGTTCAAGAACACTCGCCAACAGAATATCCAACTGTATCGAGCTGTCGAAGCAGGCCAACCCCTTCAGCAGGGCAAGTGGCTGACCAGGGAACAAGTTCAGCAGAAGTTTCCTCATCTCATGGAGGAGCTCAACGCAATGGGGACCATTGCTTCCTAAGGGGGGAGGAATGATCCAGGTGGATATTGGTGGCCACCTGCCAAGTCCACCTAGACCCCCACCATTGTCTTTCTCAACATTTTCAGTTTCCTTAATTGTAGCACAACTTACTATTTTTAGCAGTTTTTCGGGTCCTGAACTTCTGGAGCCGTTTTGAGGCCCTAAACGACGTTTTTGGGGGAATCCGAGGGCAACATGGGTCCATGGAATGGACTAATGTTGCCCGTTCCAACAATGATAGTGCTCGGATAGATCTTTCTAATGAGCTATTGTACGCGTCAAACGGAGATCATATGCCAAAGTTATGACCCCAAGAAGTTGATGTACCAACTTACCCCCAAACGGGGCCCACAGTTTGGCGTTTCATCTCCTAGGGTTAGGTTTTGGAATGTTAAGGGTTTTCCATTGTTTCTCAACAATAAATAGGCCTTCGAGCCTCAGTGTAACACAGTTCAGAGGCATGTAGCGATCACATCTCTTCTCAGAGATAAGCTACCATCGCCCTAGCTAGTTTATTTCCATTTCTGGTTGTAAGCATATTTCAGTATTTTCCATTAATGAAATGAAGTATTATTTCCGCTGCATCTTTGTCTATATGGTTATCTCTGTAAATTGTTGTGTTCCTGTTTAAATCCGGATCAAGCCCAATGCTTCATTTTATAGTGCAGAGGAAGGAGGTCACAGGTCCACCTATGAAGGGATAGAGTCCCCCTTCAAAGGGATAAGCTCCTCACATCAAGGGGTTAGATCCTTAAGGTATGGGATGCATGAACCTTAAGGGAGTGTCGGCCGGATAAGTCGTTCTTGCGGACAAGACTGACCTCCCTAGTATCTAATGATATCTAGCGGCAAGAAAACCAAAAAAATTCTATCTTTCTCTAAATATGCAATTTATAAATAAAGGCAAACAAGTGATTTAGGCCTACCTTGGGTCTAGTGCAAGTTTATAGAAGCCACACTCCGTTGATCCAAATGAGCTCCCTTGTAAAGAATCTGCAAACAAAAACAAGCACACACATTAAATAGCAACTGAAAAGCCAATATAATAAAGCATACTTATCATGATGATCAAGGAATTCATGAAATAGACCATATAAGACAATTTATTGAGAAAAATGAATTTGATTGTATTAACTTTAAACAAAGAAGAACTTTACAACCTGTGCCTTGATGTTGTACAAGCTCCTCCCAGGGTCCAGCAAGAAGTCTCCTCTACTTTGACAAGTTTCACTCTCTTCCCAATGAAGCCAAAAGGTATGTAATCTCTCCTCTCAAGCTTAACTTGGAAGTCTCAATTCCACTAGCATTTACCCTAAAAAATGTTCAGCTTCTAACCTCCCTAGCAACCAGGCCAATGCCTTAATTTATAGTGCAATGGAGGGAAGTTAATAGGTCCACCTTCAAAGGGATAAAGCCCTTCTTCAAAGGGATAAGCTCCTCTCATCAAGGGATTAGCTTCTTTAGTTTTGGGATTCATGAACCACCTAGGAGCGAACCATCCACGTCAAAATTCCTTCTAGAAGCATCCAGAATTAACCCAAAGTGAGTTTTTAAGAATAAACTTGTGCCTTTTTTACTTTCACAGGGGTCTGCACCCACTCCTTTAGAGACAGAGTGGGCAGGTCCGTAGGTAACATGAACCAGGGGTGCGGGACCGCAAGTAACAATAAGAGAAAGTGCAAAACCAGAGCTTTATTTATTTTCAAAGTCTTTCTCTCATTTTTAAAACTTGACATGAAGAGCTGAGGTTTGAGACTTTCTAAGGAGGACAGTATGAATGATGATAGACCCATACTGACTGCAAATAGTCATGGTGACAATATTTTGTGTAACAAATTGCCCCCTAAAGTGCGAAGTCTGTAGTAGATGAGGATTTCATTTATCATCTAGGAAGAGTGAAGTACTTTATCATTTCTAGGATCATCTTGTGGAAAGCCCAGTTGGAACCTGTAAAAACATTCAATGCAAAATATATATGTGAGATCATATCATCGCTGAGGTAGGCATTCCCATACTCAGATCAAAACTAACTAGAAAACTAACTACTGCTCTGATATAGGAATGATCTTGTAATACATCACAAGTATAGACACAGTATGGGTGCAGCCATCTGTTTATGATTAGTCCACTATATAATCAATACAAAATTCCTCGCAGCCTGGATGGTGAAAACTAGATCCAGGGTCTTGATTTCTACTTCCCGAAATAGTACGATTCTAACCATGTGAATGAATGTGTTGAAGTCGAACATGGTAGAAACCACTTGATTACCAGTCAATGATGTAAACTGTTAACAAGTGTGAAAGAAACCACCATTAATGTCAATGGCTTTCAAAGTACTCAGTACAATCCATGAAATGTGAATAGATGTGTTGATGTCAAACATGTCAAGGAATCCTTTGATTGAAGGTCAATGATGCAACCTATCGTCGAAGGCGAGAAACCTGCCATTAAGGCATGCAAATCCCAAGGTACAAACGATTTCTAGATCATCTTTCTAGATAATGAGCTGAAGTCGATAGAAAGCGATCCGTTGTAGGCAAGCCCACAACATGAAATCATAGATCAAGTTTGAAGAAATATAGTTGCAAGGACTGACTCAGGGATGGTCAAGATGGATGACAAATATTTTGCAGATGAATGGTTTATTTATACTGACCTCTTGAACACATAACGACACAGTAGATGGTTTGGTGACAATTGACCCAAAATTAATACCCAGAAACCGGTTGAAGACTTTCAATATGGTTTGATCAACTGTTAGGAAAAGGATTTCCCAACCCAGGTGAATAAAAAGTGTCGTGTTCAAGAGTGGTTAAATGTTTTTCTGAGAAACAAAGTATGACAAACAGGCTCATTTTTCTCTCTTTTCCCCCACCATTTCTGGCAAGTACCTCTTTATTTTTAACAAGCTTAAGGAGGATAACATTTGCTTGATTATAAGCTCATCCTTCAGATTAGTCCAACTCAGTTTAAATTCAGACCCTAAGAAGGAGTGGTCCGTTCCTGTTTGTAATTGAACAGGTCCTTTACTGTTAAATTTAACGAGTCTAGTATAGGAGAAACTCGACGTTTTTCAATTTTAGAGAGTCTAAAAAAACTTAAGAAAACTCCATGGTTGTCCTTTTTCGTAAATTTGTGTCTCCCAAACCCGAAAAAGTATAAAATAATACTTGAGAGAACCGCTTGATCATTACGACCAAGGAGTACTTTTCATAATTAGTGTCTCTGATCTGAAAAAGTAAAAAAGTGACCAATGACACGTCGTTTTATAACCAATATTGAATTTGAAATGACAAAAATCTGGCAATATTTTCATGTTTTTACAGTCAGAAAAGGGCGGTAAGTGGACCATCTTTTTAGTTCCATTTTAACAAGCTTAAAAATAAACACTCGGCAATATTTTCATATTTTAGGAGTTAGAAAAGAGCTTAAAGGTGACTCTAATGTTTTTCGTCAAAAATGATCAATTTTGCCTGAAAAATCCGTTATCCTGCACAAAAACTCAAACATTACTCATACCTGTTTAAAATAGATAAAAATGCTTCAAAAATTACCTCTTTAAAGTGAAAAATAAACAAATAAACAATTCATTTATTCAAAAAATATTATAAAAAGGGCTTTTGTAAATTCATTTTTACCGTTTGACTTCAGAGTGAGAAAAGAGAGCTTTTGGTTAGAAACTTCCCGTGAAGATTGTGGAAAATTCATCCGTTGGAATCGAACGCCGTCTCCTCCAGGTAGTCCACATCATCTTACTCTTTCATGTCATCCGTTTCAAATTTGTTTTTAGGCTTTGATTTTGTTTTTTAAAGGAATTTTTAGGTTAAAAACTCGCGCGCGGGGGTCCGCAGGCATAGCACAGGTAACCTGCGGACCCCGAATTTTTCGTAAAAGGAAAAAAGTCAGGGGTATGCACCTGCCGTGAAAGCAGAGTGCGGACCCATGCATTGTCTCTAATAGAGAGGGTGCGATCCCTGCAGCAAAGGTTTTTAAATCTAAATTTTTCAAATTTCACCCAAAAATTTTGATTTTAGATATTCTAATCCGCCTTTTTATTGAATGTAGGGTATACATCATGCTTGATTGGTGGGAATGGGAGCACGAGGATGTGGATCTCACCATTATTAATCATCAACCTTTGATTGATGCATTGAAGGCATGCGGTTTATACAAATTCTGGACCATACCTGGCATGAGGGCCTAGGTGGACTTTTTGCAGTGGCTGGCAGACAGGTGGAGCATACAGGACCAGTGCTTCTTTATTGGTGGCCACCAGCTTGAAATGGAGCTGAAAGACATTTAATTTCTGACTGGTTTACCAAAGAGAGGTGAACATTTGACTCTATTTGGGACTAGGCCAGGTGGCCAATCTGTCGATAGCCTCCGACTAGAGTTCTGCAATGACCAAACTAGAGACAAAGGGATAGATATCAAAACCATATCATGTCCTGAACTCAAGGTGATTGTGTTTACTATTACCAGGCTCTACGGGAGCGTAGCACTACATGTGGCCACTGGATCCCAGATGCGAATGGCAGTAGACTGCTTTCGAGGCACCATCTTCAACTGGTGCGAGGCTGTGTTGGCTAATATAAAAGGCCAACTGACTAGAGCAAAGAATGGACAACTGAAGACCTTTGGATATGGTGCTTTAGTTGTGAGCTTTGGTTTGGAGAGGGTCCCAATGTTGGTCCCACAGCATCTTACCATTGGATTTGGGCTTCCTCGAGAGCCCAAACTGATGCGATGGGTTGCAGTTATGGCCCATCATCATCAGGAGGGGACATAAGTCGTTCGATTTACTCCTGATCAGGAGGGGACATAAGTCGTTCGATTTACTCCTGAGTATTTTCATTAGTTGGAGAACCAAGTATTTTCTATTCAGGATTTTCCTTATGCTGGGGTAGATTATCGTGGTGACCCCAACATGGCTCTTCCACCAGGAGAGCAATGGGATGACTCAAATAAAATCATTTTCAACATTTTTTAATTTTTTTTTTTTTTATTTGATCCCAAAATTGATAGTAAAAAGTTTCAAATGCAGATGTAAGTCCACGGCGACCAGCCACTCTCCGGCTCTATGAGAGGAAACAACCAACTGCAGCAGCACGAGCCCCATAGGACAAATCCATAGAGACTTTGGCCGAATTGGAGAGCCATCTAGATCGATTGACAGCAAACATTCCGGAGACCAGCATAGATGACATTCCTCTTAGGCTATAGCGCTATGTGATTGGGGTCCTAGGACCTTTCAGGAGGTTCCTTTGTAGGGTGGCCCGTACAATGGTTTCTTATCGTGATCATCACCAGTGATAGGATGATTGCCTGTTGTAGACTCATATGACATTTTTTGCTTTCTATATTATCATTTTTGCTGGTCATAAGGTGTTTTTCAACCTATGATCGAAGACGATGTATATATTACACACTTTTATGCTATGTTATATCACTATTACCAGCTTATCTTGTAAAACATGTTATGGAATGTTTTTAAATTTACTTGTATGATTATTGCAAATGTCTATTTAACATTCGAGAAGCAATTGCATCTGCTAAGGTATTTAAATATTTTGGAATATGTTGATATTCAATATAGTCAAATTCACGTTCCAAGAGACGCACTCTCAAAAATAATCTCAATAACGCTGGATTTCTAATGGCATATACTCTATTAAGCTGTAATACAACGAGTTCAGAATCTAACCTCACTATCAAACTCTGAATCCCAAATGAGATGGATTCAAATAATAACTCAATCACTGCACTATACTCTGCAATGTTGTTCGTTGTTTGACCAAGGCTTACCCCATGCATAGATACCAACTCATCAGAGGGCGAATAGATAACCCAAGCTACAGAAGAAATGTTCTGTGTATTATGACAAGCACCATCAGCAAAACCAATGTATGTTTGGAGAGACATCGACATCTGCAATATCAAGAGTAAAATCAAGATAAGCAGGAATAATGACAAAAAAAACACTTTCTAAGCTAAGCACACATTTTAATCTAAAACACACTAGCTAGAAAGAAAACTAACCTAACTAAAAATCTCCACACCTAGATTTAAGCATAATATCTCTTCAAGTAAAGACCATTTTTGGGCTTACCTAAAGAGACCTCGTCAAAGTCTACCAATTCATAGGCCCCTTTTGCCAGCTTTCGCCTAACAACATAAGGACCATGCCACATGGGTACGAATTTTCCAACGCCTAATTTATCATTTGCTTGATCGTACAATAAGACTAGGTCTCCTTCCGAAAAATTACGAGGGGTAACATTTCGATCACACTGAGCTTTAATACGTTTGGCATGAGTTTCGTTTGCCAATGCAGCTTTCCGTCGATTCTCATCCAGCTGAGCCAAGTATAACAAACGTTTTTCCTCTTCGGAAGTGGCTGGAAGTAATTCTATGGCCATTTGCAATGATGGGATTTCGCATTCAATGGGTAACACAGCTTCCAAACCATAAACTAGTTGGAAAGGAGTGAAACCGATTGACGTTTTTACTGAGGTTCGATACGCCCAAAGCACTGAAAATTTCATGTTATGCCAATTTGACCTATGAATCCCAATTATTTTTCAGATCATGATGACTAGAACTTTGTTGATGGCTTCAACCAGACCATTAGCCTATGGATAATATGGAGTTGAACTATCATGACGCAAGCAAAGTTGGTCTGTTAGTTTAGTCATCATAATATTTCGAAAATGACTCCCATGATCAGTGATAATCGCTTGTGGAACACCAAACCTAGCAATTATATGATTGAACACAAAAATCGCAACAGTTTTTCCATCTGCCTCAAACGTAGGCATTGCCTCGGCCCACTTGGTAAAATAATCTACCGCAAGGATGATATACACATTCCCCCCAGCCGAGTGAGGGTTACATGTAATAAAGTCGATACCCCATTTTTCAAAAGGACCGACAACAATTATAGGGTGGAGAGGAGCAGGTGGAGCGTGCATCTTTCAACGAAAAATTTGGCAGTTGTGGCATTTTCGGACCGCGTTAATACAATCTTTAAACAAAGATGTCCAGAAATAGCCAGCGTGCAATATCTTTTGGGCTGTGGAAAACCCAGACATATGACCGCCACATGCTCCATGGTGACAACCATTTATAACCCTTTCAGCTTCCTCATGAGTTAAACAACGTTGAAAAACAGAGTCCGCCCTACGACGATAAAGTGTATCTCCAATAATTTTGAATTGTTGGGACTAGAATCGTATTTTTCAACGCTCTGATCTTGAAATTTTTGGCCAAAAGGATTGGGTTTGGAGATAAATGATGATATCTCCATACCATGGATCTAAAGTGTTGATTAGAACCTTGGAATTGTCCGCAATGGGCTCCTCTGCCACCGTTTCAGAGTCAGCACGCGGGAAGTCACACATTAACTCCGCAAAAGCTAAAGATTTCTTTGACTTAGAATTTTCAAACTCCAAGTCAAACTCCTGCAGGATCACAATCCATTTAGAGTACTTGCCCCCTAGCAATTGTTTGGTCAAAATGTAGATCATAGGGTTGCAATCAGAAATTACTGTAGTTTTGCGTAGTAAAATGTAATGACGAAAATGCTGGACAGCTTGAACAGCTACCAGAGCCAATTTCTCCACATGTGAATATTTTAGCTCAGTGGGATTTAAAGTTCGACTAATGTAATATATCACATGTTCACTACCGAATTCATCTTCATGAACTAATACCATTCTGATGGTGGAATGCGAGGTGGTGAGATATAATAAGTAGTCCTGGTTGTAGTTGGGAGGATGCAATAACGGTGCATGGGTCAATGCGTGTTTTAGTGCATCAAAAGATTTGTCAGCTATCTCATCCCAAAAGAATGGAGTATTCTGTTTCAAAAACCTGGTAAAACCCTTTGTGATCTTGGCGTAGTTAGGAATGAATCGACGTAAAAAGTTTGCTTTCCCTTGCAAACTTTGGAGTTGGCGAAGACTCGAAGGAGGAGGCAATTTGACAATAGCTTCAACCTTCGAGGGATCGACGCAAATGCTGGCTTTCGAAACAACAAACCCTAGTAACGACCCATTTCTATACAGAAAACACACTTGTGTGGATTCAACCTAATTCGATAATGCCTACACCTCATAAAGCTTGCTCGTAAATGGATGAGATGATCAGCTCGATGTAACGAATGAGCAGGTAAATCATCGAGATAGGGTTTGCACAATGTGCTTGATGTCATGAAACGCGTAAGACATGGCTCTTTGAAAAGTTTCCCCGCCGTTCTTGAGCCCAATAGGTAATTTGCAATAAGAAAATGTCCCCGATGTACAAATGAAAGCCGTTTTTGGTTGATCAGCAGGTAGAATATTTATTTGATTGTATCCGGAAAAGCCATCCATGAAGGAGAATATTTCACCACCGGCACAATCATCAATGATTTGATCGATATAGGGAGTTGGGTAATTGTCTTTTAGACAAGCTCAATTAATATCCCTATAATCGTTACATATTCTTATTGTTCCTTGCTTTTTGTTAACGGGAACAATATTCGATACCCAATCTGTTAACGAAATTGGATAAATGAAACCTGCTTTAAGTAATTTTTCAACTTTTGCTTTAATTGCAGCAGCTTTTCGCGGGTGGATCTGATGCAAACGTTGCCGGACGGGTTTAGCATCCGGGTAAGTTTTTATTTCATAAACAACAATTGCTAGGTCAATTCCTGGCATTTCCTCATATGACCAGGCAAACACGTCACAGAATTCTTGAAATAGGGCCTTATATGTTTGAATTTCATCTTCCGTACAAAAGGCACCTATATGAATGTTTTCAACAATTCCAGGCTTAACCGAAATGTCAATAAGAATAGTTCGAGAAATGTTTCCCAAATTTAACTCAGAATCAGGATTTTTCATTGGATTCTAAGGTTCCTTGACATAATCAGTCTTAAAAATAGATGAAAAATCATTTTTAAAGCGATCAATCTCAGGTAAAACTGAAGATCTATGATGAAGATCTTCCCATGGTAAGTCATCAACACACATGATTTCACGAATTTGCTCATCAGTGTGAACAAGTTCGGAAAACGTTGTTGAATCTGAGTTTGATGTTGAAAGTGATTCTTCATGGACCACATTCATTAAGTCAATTTTGGTTGAAGAAGAGTCGGAGAATGATTGTACGGCCTGATACACAATTTCATATGGACTCAAAGGCATAGCATCACCAAATGAATCTATCTTAGATTCGGAAGGTACGATCCAAGGATCATCATAAACAATAGTGTCTAACGAAATCATATGAATGGTTGCAGTAGAAGATGATACGTTGAGAGGAGGAAAAGGAAAAGTTCCTAGTAAACCAGAATCTTTAACTAGTCCTACTCCAACATCCTTATAAGGGATAGTTGTTTTCCGACATGCTGAATACTTTCAGAAGAGGCTGGGTCAGATGAAAAGTAAGTTAGCTGGTCTATAGCTACGATCTTTCCATTATGAGGGAACTTTATAAGCCGAAAGACCGATGAAACAACAATTGTCATTACGTAAGACCAACTACGACCCAAGAGAAGGTTGTAATCTAGAGGGTCATCAACCACCTCCACATCTAGATTAATAGTTTTGCCTTCAACCCCTATAGGTAAATCCTGTAGAATGCCAAAAGGATGGAACCCACCACCATCAAAGGCCTTTAGAATCATCGGGGATTGATTAAGTGTAGGAGAACCAAGCGATCTCCAACACTGGATAGACATAATACATGTTGAGGCTCCCTCATCAATCACAGTCCTATAGCAAGGCCTGTTTTTGACTAACACTAGAATCTGGAAAGCCATTTGATGAGGTAAGCGAGGTGTACTATTTTCTAGATTGAAAATTATAAGGTTCGAGTCTTGAACATTAACAGCTCCTATAGCCAACAATAGCAATTTACGCTGTGCTAGACATGATTGCAGCACCTCCAAAGTCGACATTGTTGAAGGTAAATAGCCAAATCTTCAACAATGTTATAGTTCTGAGTCGCTCTCGCATGTGGATTGAAAGCTGACTTTCGAAGTATACCCTTGGCGGGTGGTTTGATTACTAAGTTTGGGTTAGGTTTCTCGATCTGTAGTGGGTCGGAACCGAGAGTTGAAGTTGATGGGTTCGAATTAGAAGATTCTGCTTCCTTACCACCAACAAGACTTTTACTTCCATAATATTGCGATCGAGTCGCAATCCTAACATGGGACATCATCATTATGGGTTCTTCTGAGGTATTTGAGGAAGAACCTATCATATTACTGTCTTGACTAGGAAAAATATCCTTCAAAACAGCAGGCGTTTGGGAACCTTTGATGATTTTCGCAACCTCAGTGCGATGAGGGCAGTCTCTTGTAAAATGCTCTTCGTCACAAATGAGACAAGGATAACGAGGTTTGAGTTTCTCATCAGTAGATTCTGTTTTTTCTGGTTTCTCTTTCGAATTTTTATCTGTTTTATTTTTCTTCTTCCCTTTCCTTTTACCACCGGATTTTGATTTGGCTGTAGATGACTCCACAACATGAATATCGGCAGAACTTTCCGTGGAAGAATCTCCTGTCGGGGAATCTGGTAAAGTTATGATAGGAGAAGAATTCTTCGATGATTTCTTCTTACTTTTAGTATTAACCGTACCAATCATACCATCAGCGGCATGAGACCCTGAAGGAGTTGCAGTTATTTGATTTTGTTTAGGAAGGTCAGGGATTTTCTCATGTAACATACCTGACTGTGTATAAACTAAGTCAAGGTACTGAGCTTTAGCAATTACTTTCTCTTCAGTAACGACTCCTACCTTAGTTACATCCTCAGTGATTTTCGGTAATAAAGATTTGACAAACCATTCAGCTAAGATCTGATCTGGAATAAAAACTTTCACTAAATGCTATCGACGTCTCCATTCATGAATGTGATCTAAGATGTAAGTGGGCGTTGATTGTTTTAATGAAGTTAATAATTTTGTGCCATTGTCATATCTGACTGGCAACTGAAAATGAGTTAAAAACGAAGTAGCTAACTGACTAAAGTTATAAAAAGTGGCTCGTGGTAACTCAATGTACCACTTGGCCACAAGACCAATTAGAGTGCGTTGAAAAAGCCTTAAACGGATTGAATCATCTGAAATGGAGTTAGACGCACACCAGAGGTGATAAGTCAGCACATGATTCAATGGATCCTCTCCTGATTTGCCTTCAAACTTGGGAATATCACTAGGAAACTTATTCGGCATTGGCGGCCAAAACGGAAGATAATTAATTGGATTGTTCATAAGGCATGACAAGTCAGGCAAGTCCAAAGTTGCAATGAATGGTAATTGACGAATAGGGTCCCTGAAACCTTGGGTCATGAGACCAGCCCTAGGAGGAAGATATCTAGGATAACTAGGAATTGGAATTGCATTTGGGATATTATATCCTCCCGGAAAACCAGGATTAACTAAACCATACTGGGGTTGTTGAGGTTGCTGATATTTATATCCAGGGTATGGTTGATACTGATAGACTGGCTACTGCACAGCAGGACCGAATTGGTATTGTTCCTTGTACGGTTGATAAGTAAATTGAGGTTGACTTGTGACAATCGTACTTGGACCAAGTTTTCCTACAGGCATTTGAATCGAAGTCTGAATTGTGGATCCAGGCTGAGGTAAAGATGCTTGAGGAGTTGATACAAGAACAGTAGAAACCGGAGCTATCGATACTCCAGAAGTAGGTGGGGTAGATTGAACAGATGTTGCAGCAATTGTAGCAGTCATTTGAGGCAGAGCATGAGGCGTACTAGGCCCACGCTGAGAAACTACAGAAGGTGCAGGAGTTTGAATAGTAGACTAGACAGGTTGCTGGGTTGAACCAGAAACTAAGGTTGTCCAGTTTGAGATGACAACTGCACATTCGATTGCAAGATTTGTTGTGATTGAGATGGATCCCACACTAAGTTCATTGCGGGGTATGGACCCATAGAAGGTTGAGCATATTGAGGACCATAACTAGGTTGAGGGTAGGGTTGATAATTCAATGGTACATTTCCAGTTCCTTGAACAAATGACTAACCGGAAGGTGGTTGGAAACCTTGGGTTGGGTACTGACCTTGAGGTACATATTGTTACTAGGGTTGACATTGAGGTACATATTGAGTCTGGGGTTGACCTTGAGGAATTTACTGTCCCGTAGGTATGTACTATCCTTGAGGTTGCCCCCCAGGCGATAATTGGGTACCTTGAGGTTGCCCCCCAGGCGATAATTGAGGACCTTGAGGCTACCCCCTAGGCAGTAACTGGCCACCTTGAGGTTGCGAATTAGGAATAGTACCTTACATCATAAGAATATCTTCTACACTCAACAGCTTAGTTCCGTTATTACCAGTTAATAACCCTTGTTCAATAGGTTGAGGAGATGCTCCCTAAAAAGTACCAGTAAGTGACTGATACCCAGAGGGAACAGAAGGACCACCATATAAAAAGGTTTCTGGAGATTGAGAAAACATGGATGACTGTCTCGACATATTTAACGGAGGATAATAACCCCTAGGTGTTGGGTGAAAAGGAATGCGAGGTGGTGAAAAACTTAGTCCCGGGTTTTCCAAAAAATTGGTCAATGAAAGATACCAAGCGTCCCTCCTAGGTGGACTGTAAAAGATCGATTCACACTCCCTAAGTTCTATAGCTAGTTGATTTTCAGGGATAGGGATACCTTCTTCCGGAGTAACAAGTTCTTCAATAGCAATAAGTCCAAAAGGAAGATTTTGGGTAATGACTCTTTCTACCCTAGGTGAACCAAGACCACTCGAAGTTGGAGAGGCAAATCCTGATGTTGGAGTAGCAGTAAATTCAGTTTTAGGTTCAGATATTTCAAGTTCCTCAGCTAAATCACTAGTAGATGAAAAACTACCAGTAACTTCGGAAAATGAAATAGATTGTGGATTATAATCTACTACTAGAGCTTGATAATCAAGATGTACCACTAAAGAAGACTCTCCTTCTTCAGGTGACCCAACTCTATTGTCACTAGGAGTTACAAGGGCTCTAATCCCTTCAAGCCGGCTCAGTGAAAACTCAGGAGTTTGGCCCCAAAGTTTATGAGACTTCCTCGATAATTCAGCCATGATTAAATATTTTAACTATTTCACACGCAAACAAAGAAAAAATCTCAATGAAAACCACCTAAACCCTCTAAAGAACCAAACAATTTTGAATCACAAGCCTAAAGAATCTAGGAGGTCAAACCACACACAAACAATAACTTTCCATACTGAAAACACTAGTCGTGATGAAATCCAACGTCGCAGAATTCAATACAGAAATGGCGGTTGGAACAGTTACCCCGACAATCTGCTTAATGAATAGACTGGCACAAGTTTCTCCACTAAACCGTCTCGAGTGAAGAGAACCCCCCAGAAAATCCAAGTGAGTCTAGCCAACGTCTGCTCCAGGTACAGTGGGATCTTCCCTCCACCGTCACCTTAGGAAAGAATCCTATAGAATATGGTCACTATGGTTACCAATGGAAACAAATATACCTGGGGGAACAGTCTACGATCCGATACGCACGCAAGGGTAGAGTAACAAGTTCAATCCCCTTGAAGGCTTCTTGACATCATCCAAGGTTTACCAACAAGTGACCCCAGGCTCCTCGATAATATTCAATCCGAGGTTTACCGTTTTTAATACGTGAATATATTCTATCCTTCCCAATGAGGAAGGATTGATTCCCACACCGGTTCAGATATGATCTCGTGCTTCTCCTTTAAGAGGAGCTTTCCCAGAGCATAGATGTAACAATTGGAATTTATCTCCTACCGCAAGATATAGCTACTTGTTTGTTTTACTATCTTGGAGAGTTAATTACTCCCTACTCCAGGATACTAGCCTAAGCTATGTTGGTGATAAAGAGCCCTAGAAATAAAAAGATTACTAAATAGATTTTACTTTAAGCGTTATTTTTATTGGTTTTTCTTTAAGTCAAGAGGTGCGGAGATGAAACTTATGGTGTGAAGACTCGACTCGAAATCACTAAAAATGCACTTAAGATGAAAAGCAATCCTTTCCCTTCAATGAATTTCTAGCTAAGAAAGAGTTGAGAATGAAAATGCTTGTAAAAAACAAATCTTTCCTTAACAAACAAATCAAAAGAAGAGCTTTTTGTCTTTTTCAATACACTCAAAAACGAGACAACTAGTTATGCTCACGAAAATTTCCCTTTTCCTTTTCCAAAAACTCAAATACTACAAAAACAAACTTTTTTCAAAAGGGATTTTTTTATTTTTATAAAATACTCAAAACTATTGAAAAATCTAACCATGAGATCTATAAATTCTAAAAAACTATTGAAGTAAAAGCTTACAAGATTTCTTTTCAAGGATGTTTTACTTAGCTATAATCAAACTAAGGACTACTTTGTCCAGAGTCACAAATCAGTCAAAAAACAACCAGCTTTTGTTTTCTTTTCTAAAAATGAAATCCAAACTTTCAACACAAGTTCTTTTGAAGTTTCGCAAAGAGAAAAACAAGATGGATTCCTCAACAAGGGAAGATTTTACCAAACGGTCAGACTCATAAGAAGGCCAACAAAAACCAAGGTGATATGAGGTTTCTAAGGCTTTCAAGCTCTGAGCTACTACAAGACCAAAAGAAAATCAAGCCCGGTGTACAAAACTTCTAGGAATTTCACCTAAAACCCTAATGCCAATGGAATTAACCTAAGAAAAGTTCCTGACAAGTCACGTGCAGATCTGGGCAGAGGCTAAAAACATATAAACAAAACCTAAGCTGACTGAAAGAGAAAATTTCAAGTTTTTCAAAATTTTGACAGGGTCCGCAGGCCCCCAGTTTACCCAGGTGCGGTACCGCTCTGTGTGTAAAGCAAAAGTGCGGATAAGTCTGCACTGTGTTACAAGCAGAGGGTGCGGTCCTCTCCCAAAAGTATGAAAAACAAAAAATAATTCAAGATCTACTAAACCTACCCAATTCCACACACATCAAGCCAAAAACAGAAGCAAAGACACAATTTCTCAAGTCAAAGTAAAAGCAAAGGAAAAATAAAAAATTCAAGTCCCTAGTGGAGTCGCCATTTTGTCGGCCGGATAAGTCGTTCTTGCGGACAAGACCGATCTCCCTAGTATCTAATGATATCTAGCGACAAGCAAACCAAACAAATTCTATCTTTCTTTAAATATGCAATTTATAAATAAAGGCAAACAATTGATTTAGGCCTAACTTGGGTCCAGTGCAAGTTTGTAGAAGCCACGCTCTGTTGATCCAAATGAGCTCCCTTGTAAAGAATCTGCAAACACAAACAAGCACACACATTAAATAGCACCTGAAAAGCCAATATAATAAAGCATACTTATCATGATGATCAAGGAATTCATGAAACAAACCATATAAGACAATTTGTTGAGAAAAATGAATTTGATTGTATTAACTTTAAACAAAGAAGAACTTTACAACCTGTGCCTTGATGTTGTACAAGCTCCTCCCAGGGTTCAACAAGAAGTCTCCTCTACTTTGACAAGTTTCACTCTCTTCCCAATGAAGCCAAAAGGTATGTAATCTCTCCTCTCAAGCTTAACTTGGAAGTCTCAATTCCACCAGCATTTACCCTCAAAAATGTTCAACTTCTAACCTCCCAAGCAACTAGCCCAATGCCTTAATTTATAGTGCAATGGAGGGAAGTTACTAGATCCACCTTCAAAGGGATAAATCCCTTCTTCAAAGGGATAAGCTCCTCTCATCAAGGGATTAGCTCCTTTAGTTTTGGGATGCATGAACCACCCAGGAGCGAACCATCCACGTCAAAATTCCTTCTAGAAGCATCCAGAATTAACCCAAAGTGAGTTTTTAAGAATAAACTTGCGCCCTTTTGACTTTCACAGGGGTCCGCACCCACTCCTTTAGAGACAGAGCAGGCAGGTCCACAGGTAACATGAACCAGGGGTACGGGACCACAGGTAACAGTAAGAGAAAGTGCGGAACTAAAGCTTTATTGATTTTCAAAGTCTTTATCTCATTTTTAAAACTTGACATGAAGAGCTAAGGTTTGAGACTTGCTAAGGAGGACAGTATGAATGATGATAGACCCATACTGACTGCAAATAGTCACGGTGACAATATTTTGTGTAACAGGGATTGAACTCACCACATCAAGATCCCTTCCAGAAGCTTCTAGAAATGACTCAAAGTGAGTTTTTAAGAATATAATTACGCCTTTTTAACTTTTACAGGGGTGCGCACCCATAACAAAGAGACAGAGCAGTCAGGTGTGCAAGAGACATGACCATTAGGTGTAGGACCGCGGGTATTGCTAAGAGAAAGTGCGAAACCAGAATTTTAGAGACTTTTGAGGGATTTCTCTTATTTTCAATGCTTGATATGAAGAGCTGAGGCTTAAGACTTGCAAAGGAAGAAAGTATGAGTGGTAATGGACTCACACAAATTGCAGAATGTCAAGGTGACAATTGTTTGTGCAACAGATTGCCCCATAAAGTGCGAAGTATGTAATAGATGAAGATAGAGTTTGTCATCTATGAAGAGTGAAGTACTTTATCATTTCAAGGGTCATCCCGTGGACACCCCAGTCGGAACCTGTAAAAATATTCAATGCAAAATATATATATGTGAACATATCATCGCTGAGGTAGGCATTCCCATACTCAGATCAAACCTGACTAACTAACTAAACTGATATGGGAATGATTTTGTAATACGTCAAGAGTATAGACATATGTAGACACAGTATGGGCACAACCATCTGCTTATGAATAGTACATTGTATAATGAATAACAACATTCCTCGCAGCCTGGATGGTAGAAACTAGATCCAGGGTCTTGATTTCTGCTTCCCGAACTAGTACGATTCTATCCATGTGAATGAATGTGTCGAAGTTGAACATGGTAGAAACCACTTGATTACCATTCAATGATGTGAACTATTAACAAGTGTGAGAGAAGCCACCAGTAATTTCAATGGCTCTCAAAGTACTCAGTACAATCCATGAAATGTGAATAAATAAGCTGATGTCGAACATGTCACAAAATCCTTTGATCGAAGGTCAACGATGCAACCTATTATCGAAGGTGAGAAACCTGCCATTAGGGCATTCAGATTTCAAGGTACTGACGGTTTCTAGATCATCTTTCTAGATAATGAGCTGAAGTCAATAGAAAGCGATCTGTCATAGGAAAGCACACAACATGAAATCATAGATCAAGTTTTGAAGAAACATATTTAGCAAGGACCGATTCAAGGATGGTCAAAATGGAAGACAAATATTTTGCAGATGAATGGTTTATTTGAACTGACCTCTTGAACACATAACGACACTACAGATGGTTTGGTGACAATCGACCCAAAGCTAATACCTAGAAACCGGCTGAAGACTTTCAATATGGTTTGATTAACTATTAGGCAAAGGATTTCCCAACCTAGGTGAACAAAAAGTGTCATGTTCAAGAGTGGTTAACTACTTTTCTAAAACACAAAGTGTAACAAATAAGTTCATTTTTCTCCCTTTTCCCCCACCATTTCTGGCAAGTACCTCTTTATTTTTGACAAGCTTGAGGAGGATAACATTTGCTTGTTTATAAGCTCATCATTCGGATGAGTCCAACTTAGTTTAGAATTCGAAGCCTAAGAAGGAGTGGTTCATTCCTATTTTAAAATTGAACAGGTCCTCTACTGTTAAATTTTAACGAGTACAGTATAGGAAAAACTTGGTGGTTTTCAATTTTAGGGATTCAGAAAAAAAAAAACTTAAGAAAACTCCATGGGTGTCCTTTTTCGCAAATTTGTGTCCCCCAAGCCTGAAAAATTATAAAATAATACTTGAGAGAACCACTTGACCATTACGATCAAGGAGTACTTTTCATAATTAGTGGCCCCAATCCGAAAAAGTAAAAAAAGTGATCGAAGACACGTCGTTTTATAACCAATGTTGAACTTGAAACGACAAAAGTCCAGCGATCTTTTCATGTTTATACAATCAGAAAAGAGCTATAAGTGGACTGCCTTTTTATTATGTTTAACGAGTTAAAAGAGAAAAACTCGGCAATCTTTTCATATTTTACGAGTCAGAAAAGAGCTTGAAGAAGAATCATCCTAGAGGAACGAGTGGTATAAAAGGTAGCAACTGGTTCTGGCAATGGTGGAACTTCTCAAAACATGTAATGGGTAAGAGGTTGGCTAATAAAACCACTCATAGCTGCAGTCCCTCACAAAAGGAAAAACAACCAAGTGAAAGCATATGATTAGCCAAAGAGATGGTGGCGATGGAATGAAAACAACCAAGGCTCATCTAACAGAATTTAGTGGATAAAAAGGGAAATAACAAGATGTAAAATAAGTATGGGTTCATTTTTACACAAGCTTGAACCATAGAGAACTTTGCTTGGATTCAGTTTCATGTTTACACAAGCTTGAAATGAAAAACTATGCTTGTTATAAGTTCGCATGCCCCCAGCGTAATGACTGCAAATCGAGGTACATGCCCCCCAAGCTTCATTGCATTCAACCAGGTGGATGGAATGAAGGTTCACTTTCAAGATCTTGGAAAGACTCAACTTGGAAAGGGAGTTGTTTCATTTTTTAATGAGGTTGACATAGGAAAAGAACTATCCTCAAAACCCTTGTTTCATTTTTTAAAACGAGATCAACACAAGACAAGGAACTATGTTCCAAAACCCTTGATTCATTTTTTAACGATCTTGACACAAGATAAGGAACTATGCTCATGACTCCTTGTTTCATTTTTTAACGAGCTTGACACAAGACAAGGAACTATTCTCCACACACCCGGTTTCATTTTTTAATGAGGTTGAGAGAGGAACAAACTATCCTCATGACATCCAGTTTCATTTTTTAACGAGGTTGAGACAGGAACAACAAACTATCCTTGCAACTCCTTGTTTCATTTTTTAATGAGCTTGACACAAGACAAGGAACTATGCTCCAAACATCCGATTTCATTTTTTAACGAGGTTGATATAGGAAAAAAATATCCTTGCAACTCCTTGTTTCATTTTTTAATGACCTTGACACAAGACAATGAACTATGCTCCAAACATCCGGTTTCATTTTTTAACGAGGTTGATACAGGAAAAAACTATCCTCGCAACTCCTTGTTTCATTTTTAAATGAGCTTGACACAAGACAAGGAACTATGCTCCAAACATCTGGTTTCATTTTTTAATGAGGTTGATACAGGAAAAAAACTATCCTCGCGATAGGTTAGGAATCAGAAAACAACTGTACCGCCTAATATGCAATTTCAAAGGGACTCAAAGGCATCGCGCCATCAAATGAAACCACCTCAGAATCGGAAGGTATGATCCGAGGATCATCAAAAGTAACAGTTTTTTATGAAATCTAATGAATAGTTGCAATAGAAGGCGATACGTTAGGAGGAGGGAAGGAAAAGGTTCCCACTAAACTAGAATCTTTAATCAAACCTTCTCCAACATCTTTGTAAGGGATAGTCATTTTACCGATGTGCTGAACACTATCAGTAGAGGGCGGGTCGGATGAGAAATAACTCAGTTGGTCTATCGTAATGATCTTTCCATTATGAGGAAACTTAATAAGTCGAAAGACCGATGAAACAATAGTATTCATAGCATAAGACCAACTGTGACCCAAGAGAAGGTTGTAATCTAGAGGGGCATCAACCACTTCCACATCTAGATTTACAGTTTTTCCTTCGACCCATATAGGTAAATCATCCAAAATACCAAAAGGATGGAACCCACGACCATCAAAAGCCTTTAGAATTGTCAGAGACTGATTGAGTGTGGGAGAACCAAGCAATATCCAACACTGGATAAACATAATACACATAGAAGCTCCCTCATCAATCACAATCTGAAAGCAAGGTCTATTTTTTACTAACACTGGAATCTAGAAAGCCATTTGATGAGGGAGGCGGGGTGTACTATTCTCTAAATCGAAGAAAATTAAGTTCGAATCCTGAATATCGACAGCTCCTATAGCAGACAATAGTAATTTACACTGTGCTAGGCATGATTGCAGCACTTCCAAAGCCGACATTGCTGAAGGGGCAATGGCTAAATCTTCAACAATGTTATAATTCTGAGTAGCTCTCGCATGTGGATTGAAAGCTCATTTCCGAAATATACCTTTAGCGGGCAGTTTGATTACTAAGTTTGGGTTGGGTTTCTTGATCTGTAGTGGAGCAGACCCAGGAGGAGATGAAGTTGATGTGTTTGAATTAGAAGATTCTGCTTCTTTAGCATCAACAGGATTTTTACTACCATAATTTTGCGATCGTGTCACAATCCTAACTTGAGACATCATCATAATGGGTTCTTCTGAGGTATTCGAGGAAGAAGCAACCATCTTACTATCTTGAGTAGGAGAAGGATCCTTCAAGACAGCAGGCGTTTGAGAACCTTTAACAAATTTTGAAAACTCTGCTTGATATGGGCATTCTTTGGTAAAATGATCCTCGTCACAAATGAAACAAGGATAGCGAAGTTTTCATTTTTCGTCAATAGATTCATTTTTATTTGTTTTATCTTTTGAATTATGATTGTTTTTGTTCTTCCCCTTCTCTTTACTACTGGATTTGGTCATAGATGAATCTATGACATGGACGTCGGTAGAAACTTCAGCGGAAGAATCTCCTTTTGGGGAATCAGGTAAAGTTATTGTAGGAGAAGAATTCTTTGAAGATTTCTTCTTGCTTTTAGTACTAACTGAACCAATCATACCATCAGTAGCATGAGACCCTGAAGGAGCTAGAGTTTTTGGAAGATCAGGGATTTTGTCATGTAAAGTACTTGACTGCGTATAAACAAAGTCAAGGTACTGAGCCTAAGCAATGACTTGCTCTTCAGTGACAACTCCTGCCTTAGCTACATCTTCAGTGATTTTAGGTAATAATGATTTTACGAACCATTCCGCTAAAATTTGATCTGGAATGAAAACTTTCACCAAACGCCTTCTACGTTGCCATTCATGAATATGATCAGAAATATATGTGGACGTGGATTGTTTTAGTGAAGTTAACAATTCCGTGCCATTGTCGTATCTGATAGGAAATTGAAAATGAGTTAAGAAAGAAGTGGCTAACTGACTGAAATTATAAAAAGAGCCTCGTGGTAACTCAATGTACCATTTGGCACATGACCAATAAGAGTTCTTTGAAAAAGACGCAATCGAATTGAATCATCAATGATGGAATTAGATGCACACCAGAGGTGATAAGTCATAACATGATTTGACAGATCCTCACCTGACTTACCCTCAAATTTTGAGATATCATTGGGAAACTTATTAGGCATTGGCAGCCAATACGGAAGATAGTAAATCAGATCGTTCATAAGGCACGACAAATCAGGTAAATCCAAAGTTGCAATAAATGGTAGCTTACTGTTAGGTTCGTGAAAACCTTGAGTAATGAGACCAGCTCCAGGAGGAGGATATCCAGGATAACCTGGAATCGGATTTGCATTAGGAATGTTATAACCTCCTGGAAAACCAGGATTAACGGACCAAACTGGGGTTGTTGAGGCTATTGATAAGTATAGCCAGGGTACGATTAATACTGATTAACTGGGTTTTGTACAGTAGGACCAGATGGATATTATCCCTGGTACAGTTGACTCATGGCAATTGTAGTTGGACCAACTTGTCTTGCAGGCATCTAGACTAAAGTCTGAACTGTAGGTCCTGACTGGGGCACAGAGACTTGAGGAGTTTGTACTGATACACGGATAGTAGAAACCAGAGCTACAGATTCTCTAGAAACAGGTGTGGTAGGTTGAACAGAAAATGCAGCGGTTGTAGCAGCAGTTCGAGGCGGAGTCTGAGGTGAGCTAGGCCTAGGCTGCTGAACTAGACCAGGTGGAGAGGTTTGAACCGTAGGTTGGATAGGTTGCTGGGTTGGACCAAAAACCAAAGGCTATCCAGCTTGATTAGATAACTGCACATTAGGTTGCAAAGTCTTTTGAGTTTGAGACGGATCCCACACCATATTCATTCTGAGACCCATAAAAGGTTGTACCTATGGAGGACCATAACCTGGTTGAACGTAGGGCTAATAATTAGGAGGTACATTTCCAGCTCTTTGTAAAAATGACTGACCAAAAGGCGGTTGGAAACCTTGAGTTGAGTACTGACCTTGAGGTTGATAACCTTGAGGCAGGTATTGAATCTGGGATTGATAAGCATCTTGAGGAATATATTGAGTTTGGGGTTGACCTTGGGGTATGTACTGGCCTGAAGTTTGAAAACCTTGAGGTAGCCCTCCTGGCGGAAACTGACTACCTTGGGGTTGCCCCCCAGGTGATAACTAACTACCTTGAGGTTGCCCGCGAGGCGATAACTAACTACCTTGCCCCCCAGGCGGTAACTGACTACCTTGCCCCCCAGGCAGTAACTGACTACCTTGCCCCCCAGGTGGTAACTGACTACCTTGAGGTTGAGGATTTGGAATACTACCAGACATCATAAAAATCTACTCTACATTCAACGTTTTAGTTCCATTATTACCAGGTGATAACGAATGTTCAGTCGGTCGAGGAGTTGCTCCTGAAAAAGTACCAGAAAGTGACTAGTACCCCAAAGGAACAGTAGGACCGCCATATAAAAATGTTTCCAGTGATTGGGAAAACATAGATGACTGTCTTGACATGATTGATCAAGGATAATAATCTCTGGGTGTAGGATGAAAATAATCACACGCAAACAAAGAAAATTTCAATAAAAGCACCTAAAGTCTCTAAAGAAACAAATAACTGAATCACACACCTAAAAAATCTAAGAGTTCAAACCAAACACAAACAATAACTTCCCATACTAAAAATACTAGTTGGTGATGAAATCCAACATCGTAGAATTTTAATACAGAAAGGGCGATTGGAACAGTTACCCCGACAACCTGCTTAATGAAATAGACTGGCACAAGTTTCTTCACATAACCATCTCGAGTGAAGAGAACCCCCCAGAGAGTCCAAGTGAGACTGGTCGATGTCTGCACTAGGTACAACGAGACCTGTCCTTCACCGTCACCTTAGGAAATAATCTTAAGTTTATGGACATTAATGTTACCAACAACAACAAATACAATTGGGGGAATAGTCTACGATTTGATCTACGCGCAAGGGCAGAGTAACAAAGCTCAATCCCCTTGAAGGCTCCTCGACATGATCAATCCGGGGTTTACCAACAAGTAACCCCAGGCTCCTCGACAATGGCTAATCTGAGGTTTACTGCTTATAATACGTGCAAATCTTCTATCTTTCCCAATGAAACAGACTTGATTGTCTCAAAGGTTCGAACATGATCTTGTGATTGACTCCTTTAAGAGAAGCTTCCCAGAATGTATCAATTACAATTGGATTTATTTCCTACCGCAAGATATAGCTACTTGTTTGTTTTAACTATCTTGGAGAGTTAAATACTCCCTACTCCAAGATACTAGCCTGAGCTATATTGGTGATAAGAGCCCTAGAAATAAAAAAGATTACTAGATCAATTTTAATTAAGCGTTACTTTTATGAGTTGTTCTTTAAGTCAATAGGTATGGAAATGAAACTTTGATGCCATGAAGACTCGACTCCAAGACACTAAAAATGCACCTAAAATGATAAACAATTCGTTTTTCTTTCAATGAATTTCTAGCTAAAAGAAAGAGTTTGAAAATGCAATTCTTTAAGAACAATTCTTTCTTTCAACATGTAAATGAAAAGAAAATCTTTTTGTCTTTTTCAATAAGAACTCAAAATGAGACTACTAATTAAAGCTCACAAAAAATCCCTTTCTCTTTTTCAAAACTCGAAACTACAAAAAACAATTTCTTCAAAAGAGATCTACAAGTTCTAGAAAACAATCAAAACTGCAAAACTAATCTTGAGATCCAAAAACTTCTAAAACCTAATTGTATAAAAGCTTCAATTATTTTTGAGGACATTTTACTTAGTTTTTCAGCAAACTAAGGATTAATTTGTTCAGAATAACAAATCAATCAAAAAACATCCAAATATGTTTTCTTTTATAAAAATGAAATTCAAAACTTATAACCAAGTTCGTTCAAAGATTTGCAAGGAGAAAAGTAAATCTATTTCTCGCAAAAGACTGATTTCACAATTCAGTCAGACTCATCAAGAAGATAAAAAGAGACCAGGGTAATCTAAGGATTCTCAAGCTTATGATCTTTGAGTCACTACAGAGACCAAGTGAAAACCAATCCAGGCATGCAAAACTTCTAGAAAATCATCTAAAACAAAAATACCAATGGAACTCACTCACAAGATATTTTTGACAGAACACATGCAGATATGGGTAGACACTAAAAGCCGTAAATCAAACCTAAACTTAACTAGAAGAAAACATTTTAGGTTTTTAAAAAAAAAATTATAGGGTCCACAGGCTTCCAGAAGAACCAAATGTGGTACCGCTTTATGTACTAAAGGAAAAGTGCGGAGATGCCCACGCTGTCTGTAAAGAGAAAGTGCGGTCCCTTGAAAACTTTGAAAAAACAAAAAAATTATCCAGATCCTAAAAACTACCCAATCCAACACACACATCAAGAAAAAACCAAAAACGAGAACAAGTTTCTCAAGTCAAAGACAAAAGAAAACCAAAAACCAAATTCAGTTCCCTAGTGGAGTCGCCAATTTGTCGGCCAGATAAATCAATCTTGCGGACAAGGCCGATCTCCCTAGTATCAAAAGATATCTAGCAACAAGCAAACAAATAAATCTGTCTTTCTCTAAACATATGCGATTCATAAATAAAAACTATAGAGGTGTTTAGACCCTACCTTAAGTCCAACGCTAGTTTGTAGCAGCCATCCTTCAACCATCTGAAAGAGTTTCCTTTTGAGAACCTGCAATCACAAACAAGAAAACATCAAATAGCACCTGCATAGCTAATATCATAAATCATGTTCATTATGGTGATCAAGGAATCCATAAAATAAACCATATAACAACATCTTATGGAGAAAAACAAACTTATTTGTATTAACTTTGAAGTAGAAGAACTTTACAACCTTTTCAGCCTTGATGTTGTACAAGCTCTTCCCAGGGTCCGAAACAGAAATCTCTTTTACTTTGTCAAGCCTTACACTCTTCCAAATGAGATCAAAGAGGTATGTAATCTCTCCTAATAAAAGCTCAATTAAGAAGACAAAGTTACAGTAGCATTTCACCTCAAAAATATTCAGCTTTCAACCTCCCAAGTAACCAGCCCAATGCTTCATTTGATAGTGTAGAGGAAGGAGGTTATAGGTCCACCTATGAAGGTATAGAGAACTCCTTCAAAGGGATAAACTCCTCACATCAAGGAGTTAGCTCCTTAAGGTATGGGATGCATGAACCGTAAGGGAGCGAACTTGCCACCTCAAGATCCCTTCCAGAAGCTTCTAGAAATGACTCAAAGTTAGTTTTTAATAATATACTTGTGCCTTTTTAACTTTTACAAGGGTCTGCACCCATAACAAAGAGACAGAGCAGTCAGGTGTGCAGGAGACATGACCATTAAGTGCGGGATCGTAGGTAATGCTAAGAGAAAGTGCGAAACGAGAGTTTTAGATACTTTTGAGGGCTTTCTCTTATTTTGAAGGCTTGATATGAAGAGTTGAGGCTTAAGACTTGCAAAGGAGGATAGTATGAGTGGTAATGGACTCACACAGTGTTGGGTCCCTATAATACTAGTGATTACCCCATTACTATTGTAGTTATACCCCTTATTTATATTGTTGTGCCCCTATTACCCCCATATTGTTATTTTTGTGCCCCATAGAATCCCTCTATTGTTATTTTTGTGGCTTTATATTATTATTGTTAGGTTGGCTGGATTATATTGTGACTCCTTAGACTCCTATATATAGAAAGGAGGTTTTGTCATTTGAATCATCCAAGAATTGTTCATTTATGTAATGTAAAGGAGGTTGCCCCCTTGAAGAGGCTGAATTCTAAGGCATTGATCTATCTTTCCTATCTTTTCTTGAGCTAGTTTCATAACATTTGGTATCAGAGCTTTGGATTCTAGGGTTTCGCTGCTCCAAACAGGTCATCGTGGAATTTTCGCTATAACTTTTTTTCTGTGACGTTTCAAAAGTTGCAAAAAAACCCATTTGAGAATAAATCGCGCTGAACCTTGGGTCCGAATTTCAGAGCTTTTCGCCTGATATTTTCGGAGATATGATCTGAGGAAGTTGGTCTTTTTGCAGACTCCTGAATTACATTCAAAACAGGTGACCTGGGGAAAATTGTCATAACTTTCTCTCTGGGAATCAGATTGAAATTTCATAAGAAGGTACAGAAAGAGGACGGACTATAGTTTCTTGTATATCTTTTTCAGAACCAAATATCAAAAATTGTACATGTGGCACTTCATACAACTTCGCTCTTCTGGAAAGGTCTATAATCAGGTCATCTTGGGAGATTGTGCATAACTCTTTCTTGGAGAATCCAATTTGGATCAGACTGGTGGCATTGGAAAGAGGACACAGAGAGCTACTACAGATCACAAATTTAGAACTAGATGATTGGAAAGTACAGAGATACATCAGAGGCAATATCGAGCTCCTACAAAGTGAAAAAAGTTGTGTAGATTTTTTTAAATTTTTGCTTAAGCTTGGTTTGAAAATTTATTTTGAAGGAATTCAAAGGGCATAGTAGAGCATTATTATCGGTAACTGATGCCCCGAGGAAAGAAAATGCAAACACCTAGTAAGGAACCTGAAAGCTCTAGCACGACTCATGAAGAAGAGCAAGAAATGCTACATGATATATCAAAATTACAAGAACAAGTGCAACAAATGTCACGCTCACAAAAGTTAACAGATGCTAAGATAAATGGCGTGGAAGCTAAGATAAATGGCGTGGAAGCTAAGATGAATGGCATGGAAGCTAAGATGGACAATTTGAAGATGGATTTGAACACAAATTTGAAGACAGGCATGGCATATTTGAAGACAGATTTGACAAATTTTCTACAAGAAATACTTACTAATGGTGAAAAGGTAGTAAAGGAAACTCATGATGAGAACAAAAGAAATGTTAATCATGATTCCATAGACGCTAATGTTGGATCAAAGAATCACCATATTCCAAAAATCGATATGAGGAAGTTTGATGGCAAGGATCCCACCACATGGATATTACAGATGGAGCAATTCTTCGATCTCAATAATGTGCAAAACACACAAAAGGTACGTATGGCAACTATATATTTGGAACCAAATCAGTTTGTATGGTATCAATGGCTTTGTTCTCGTAAACAATTTATCACTTGGGCAATTTTTACGGAAGAATTGATAGCACATTATGAGGATACAAAAAGCAACACTTTTTTTAGCTAATGGATAAGTCTCAAACAAAAGCGTTCAATAATGGAGCACATTGAGGAGTTCCAAAAATTGAACATAAGGGTAAAAGATATTCCAGAGGAGCATAGTATTGATGTGTTTATAGGGTCTTTAAAGGATAATATCCAACATGATGTTCGCCTTTGGGAACCTGATTCATTAGAGAAGGCATTCAAGTTAGCAAGAAAAATGGAAAGCAAAATTATGGCAACTAGGAAGCATACCACTCACAACTATAAAGACGGAAGTGTTGTTGCTCCTAGTCTTCCACAACCTACAAGGTTGACACCACAACAATTGGAAGAAAAAAGAGAAAAAGGGCTTTGTTACAATTGTGATAACAAATACACAAAAGGTCATAAGTGTGCTGAGAAGAAATTATTCTACGTAGATTGTGAAGAGGAAGAAGAAAAGGAGCAAGAAAGGTCAAAAGAAGAGGATATATTCCAGGAAGAAAGCCTAGATGAAGAACAAATAAATCCAACCATATCTTGTAATGAATTGGCGGGAATTACCACTCCTCAAACCATCAAGATAGAAGGACAAATCAAGAAGAAAAAGGTAATAGTGTTGATTGATTCAGGAAGCACCCACAATTTTATTCATTGTAGGGTAGCAAAAGAATTGAATTGCTTCCTATATCCAGCACCAGAGTGTCAAGTGATGATTGAAAATGGAGGAACAATAAATTGCTCTGGAAAGTGCCATAATATCAAGCTATCCATGGGAGAATATGTATTGACTAGCCCAATGCTTTCCATTCCAATGGGAGGTGCCGATGTTGTACTAGGAGTCCAATGGCTACAATCCTTGGGTACAATAGCTTTTAATTTTCAAGAACTTTTCATCAAATTTTCTATGGAAGGAAAGGAAGTTGAATTAAGGGGTATTGCAAGGAAACCGGGAAAGATAATCAGCTCTAATGGCATGACTAAGCTTCTAAAAAAGGAGAAAAGAGGTGTAATTGCACAATTATGTTCGCTAGATGTTTCCACATTGGAATCATCTATTTCTCCAGATCTCCAAAAAGTCCTGGACAATCATTCCAAGGTATTTGAGACTCCCAAAGGTCTCCCACCTATGCGTGATCATGATCATGCTATTCATCTGATTCCAAGAAGTGTTCCTCCAAACATCAGGCCGTACAGATATCCCTATGTCCAAAAAAGTGAAATTGAACGTATGGTTGCAGAAATGTTAGAGGTTGGTATAATTCAACCGAGTCAAAGTTCTTTCTCAACTCCAGTAGTATTGGTGCACAAGAAGGATGGATCATGGCGCATGTGTCCAGATTATAGGGAGCTCAACAAGCTCACTATTAAAGATAAGTTCCCCATTCCTGTCATTGATGAATTACTGGATGAATTGCATGGATCAATTTACTTCACCAAGTTGGATCTCCGTTCGGGATATCATCAAATCATAATGAAGATTGAAGACATTCCGAAAACGGCATTTAGAACTCATGAGGGTCATTATGAATTTTTGGTCATGCCTTTTGGCCTTACCAATGCACCTTCAACATTTCAAGGTTTGATGAATTCAATTTTCAAACCATTCCTTAGAAATTTTGTGTTAGTATTTTTTGATGATATACTAATCTACAGCAAGTCTTGGAAGGATCATGTTGAACATGTTGACAGGGTGCTACAACTATTGGAGGAGAAACAAGTATATGCAAAAAGATCCAAATGTTTCTTTGGAGTCCAGGAGGTGGAATATTTGGGTCATATTGTATCTCATGAAGGAGTTAAGGTAGACCCTAGCAAAATTAAAGCCATTAAGGAATGGAAAATCCCCACATCCATAAAGCATTTGCGAGGATTTCTTGGGTTGACAGGGTATTATCACAAGTTTGTTAAGAATTATGGGAGAATAGCAGCACCTCTAACAACATTATTGAAGAAAGATTCATTTTCATGGACTCCAGAAGCAACAAAGGCAGGGAAAATTTTAAGAACCCCCCCTAAATTTACATGTATAATAAATGGGCGAATCTCCATGGTATATAGGAAAAATGGAAGGCGATTTTATCAATAATATGATTTGTATATATAGTTTTTTGGCGAATCTCTCACCAGGCATGGTGAATATTTTACTCAATTATAAAATCTTGTGTTTATTGAATACACAAATGAAATCATTGCATTTCTTTAAAATATCTTTTGAAATCAAAATTACCGACATATCGATAACCTAGTGGGTGTAGGATAAAGTTCACCCGTGCCATTCACAGAAAGCATGAGAAAAAACCTAATACTATATATAAAACCAAGAAAAATTCAAATTCATCACTTCTAGGGACCTCGTAACCACCCTGCCAATACACAAGTATGTTCCTGTTTGCAATTAGAAAAATTACCCAAATTGCAATCTGTTTACTCCACTTCTAGGGACCTCGTAACCACCTTGCTAATACACAAGTATGTTCCTGTTTGCAATTAGAAAAATTACCCAAATTACAATCTGTTTACTCCAGCATATGTTGGAAAGTTATAGAAGGATGACTAGTGCAATCAATCCATTCCTTTTAGCCCTGGATTTGTTTCAGTTTAAAACAGAAGTATACAAATATACTTGTCCAATGTCTATGCTTTAACCATTCACCTTAAGATGTTTTTACAATATAATTTCCTAAGTCTATTTAATATCTTCATTATCATAAAAACCAACCTATATCCATCTTAACTCCATATCTACCACTCTTAGGGGGATGAAATCTATTTATCCCTCTGAGCACTTGGTAGACCCAGAATTAAGATGGATCTAAGATAGAATTTCCCCTTTAAATAGTCTATGCTCACATGAATACCATGGGTCAATACCATGGGTTATCATAAACCTGGCGCTTAAAAATTACTATTAGTAATTTATAAAAATTAATAAAATTAACAGTTGTTTTTTATTTTATTTTTTATTTTAACCAAGCTAAAATGTTTAATATACATTAAATTACAACATCCATTTTTACTCTTGATGAGATCAAATATTTTTTCACTCTATGCTAGTTTGCATATCACGATATTTGATACCTCTCGGGGGTTAGTAGATCCAGAGTAAAGATGGATCTATGTTGGTTTAATTCCCCCATTTAAATAGGCTACATTCCAAGTGAATACCATGGGTCAATACCATGTGCCATTTTGGTGAATACCATGGGTCAATACCATGTGCCATTTTTATTTTTATTAATACTAATATTAGGGTTAGTAATGTTTTTTTGCATGGTATTAATAAAAATCTAGTCCATGGTATTTGTCCCATAGTATAAATATAAGGTGACTTATGGAGTAAATATAAAAAAATGTTTGATTTGTTTTTAATATTTTTATTAATTTATCATACCATTCATAAATACAAGGTGACTTATGGAGTAAATATAAAAAAATGTTTTATTTGTTTACCATACCTCTCGCTTATTTATATTTTTATTAATTTACCATACCTCTTTTACAAATATGGTATTTGGCCCATAGGATTCACTTAAATAAAACCTCTTTCTTGAGCCTTCATAAATAGAATGAGGGTTATGGACTAAATATAAAAAGAGGTTTTATTTATTTACCATGCCTCTAGTTTATTTATATTTTTATTTATTTACCATACCTTTTGAGTAAGTATAAAAAGGCGTTTTATTTATTTACCATACCTCCAATTTACTTATATTTTTATTTGTTTACACCCTTGCATGTATATAAGGTGACTTATGGAGCAAATATAAAAAATGCTTTATTTATTTACCATACCTCTCATTTATTTATATTTTTATTAATTTACCATACCTCTTTTATAAATATGGTATTTGGGCCTTTGGCCCATAGGATTCACTTAAATAAAACCTATTCTTGAAAATGGGCGAATGGATTCACTTAAATAAAACCTATTCTTGAAAATGGGCGAATGGAAGGTTGTAACTCCTAATTTCAAAGGCTAAATTTACCTTTTTTACCCTCTCCCTTAAAATAAGGTGGGCTATTTGAGGTGATTTGTAAAAATGTACTATGATACAAAATATTCGCCCACAAAAAAATTTAAAACCCCTTAATTTCGCCAAAGGGCGAACATTCGCCCCTAAAATCACCCCTAAACAAAGGCCTTTGAACATCTTAAAGAGGCAATGTGCCAAGCACCGGTCTTAGCTACACCGGATTTCACAAAAACCTTTATTATGGAATGTGATGCTTCAGGAAATGGAATTGGTGCTATTCTAATGCAAGATGAAAGACCCATTGCTTTTGAAAGTCGTCCAATCAAGGGAAAGTTTTTAAGCAAAGCTATTTGTGAGAAGGAAATGTTGGCAATACTCCATGCACTTAAGAAATGGCGACCCTACCTAATGGGAAGACACTTCAAGGTAAAAACGGATCATGATAGCCTTAAATACTTTTTAGAACAAAGATTATCCTCTGAAGAGCAACAAAAGTGGGTCACAAAGATGTTGGGTTATGACTTTGAAATCATCTACAAAAAAGGGAAGCAAAATGTGGTGGCAGATGCACTCTCAAGAAAGGATGAGGATGTGGAAGCATTGTTGTGTGCCATTTCTATTATCCAACCAGATTGGATAAACGAAGCAAGGGAGGAATGGAAGAATGATGAAGAAGTGTGGGCACTTATTCGAAAGCTACAACAAGATTCCAGTACTCCTGATACATTTAGCTGGCAAAATGATTCGTTATGGTACAAAGATCGCTTATACCTTTGTAAGAATTCCCAGCTAAAACAAAATATTCTTATGGAATTGCACACTTCTCCCTTAGGAGGGCACTCGGGATTTTTAAAAACTTACCACAGGGTTAAGAAGGAATTTTTTGGGATGGCCTTAAATCAGATATTCAAAAGTTTGTGGCAGAATGTTTGGTTTGCCAACAAAATAAAGTTGAAACAATTGAGACACCGGGTCTATTACAACCTTTATCCATTCCAAGCCAATGTTGGGAGGAGGTTTGAATGGATTTTATCACAGGTTTACCCAAGTCTGAGGGAAAGAGTGTCATCATGGTGGTAGTTGACAGACTTACCAAGTATGCACACTTTTGTGCATTATCACACCCATTTAAAGCCAGTACAGTTTCTACTGCATTTATGGAAACAGTTCAAAAGCTACATGGAAACCCAAAGATTATTGTAAGTGACAGAGATCCCATTTTCACTGGAAATTTTTGGACAAAATTATTTTCATGTCTTGGTACTCAGTTAGCTCATAGCTCATCTTATCATCCTCAATTTGATGGGCAAACTGAGATAGTAAACAAATGTTTGGAAGGATATCTTCATTGCTTTGTATCTGATAAACAGACACAATGGGTCAAATGGTTGCCTCTGGCTGAATGGTGGTATAACACGTCCTTCCATACAGCAACAAAAATGACCCCATTTATGGCACTTTATGGGTATCAACCACCATCCATCACATCATATTTAAGATAAAATTCTAAGGTTCAGGTAGTGGAACATCACATCGAACATCAACAACAAGTCCTCCAACTCTTAAAGGATAACCTTGTGTTGGCACAAAATAGAATGAAACAACAGGCAGATCAACATCGCAGTGAAAGAAGTTTTAATGTAGGTGATTGGGTATTCCTACGGCTACAACCATATAAGCAAATGTCCCTAAAGAAAGCTAAGAAGGATAATAAATTATCACCAAAGTATTATGGTCCGTACAAGGTGTTGCAAAAGATTGGTACTATGGCATACAAATTGGAGCTTCCTGCAACTTCTCGATTGCACCCATTTTTCCATGTTTCATGTTTAAAGAAGATTATAGGCGACAAGCTCCCAATTCAAACAATATTTCCAGAACTTGACGAGGAAGGAAAAATTATATTGGAACCGGAAGCAGTCACAGAAACAAGAACTCGATAGCTACGAAATCGATCAATTTCAGAGTATCTTATCAAGTGGAAGAACTTATCCGCTGAAGATTCCACATGGGAGGATGAGAATTTTATGCAGAAGTATCCTGAATTACTCAAGTGTTGAGGACAACACTTTTTTGAAGGAGAGGGGCATGTTGGGTCCCTATAATACTAGTGATTACCCCATTACTATTGTAGTTATACCCCTTATTTATATTGTTGTGCCCCTATTACCCCCATATTGTTATTTCTGTGCCCCATAGAATCCCTCTATTGTCATTTTTGTGGCTTTATATTATTATTGTTAGGTTGGCTGGATTATATTGTGACTCCTTAGACTCCTATATATAGAAAGGAGGTTTTGTCATTTGAATCATCCAAGAATTGTTCATTTATGTAATGTAAAGGAGGTTGCCCCCTCGAAGAGGCTGAATTCTAAGGCGTTGATCTATCTTTTCTTGAGCTGGTTTCATAACACAAAGATTGCAGAATGTCAAGGTGACAATTTTTTGTGAAACAACCCACTCTAGCTGATTGGCACATTGTTCTATGTCTGGCCTTAAAGTATGAAGGTAAGGAGTGTTTCTATTCTCCACTCTGAGCTTTGAGATGATGCCACAGGGGTCATAAGACCATGTAAAACTCAAACTGAACTTCATTTCTTTTCACCTGTTGTCATTGTGTTGCACACAAATGGGCCCACCTGTGTCTTTATTCTGAATTTTGCCTTCTTCGTGGCCACTACAAAGTGGATGTCATCTAAATTCAACATCTGCTTGATATACTTTAGGGAAAAAATCCTGATTGGGAGGTATTTGGGAAGTTTATAGGGGCCAATTCACAACCATATACCCTGATTTCTGTGTAATTTTGGTACAAATACCAATCCCCTGTCTTTGCTTGGTCATACAAATGAAAAATTCTCTTGATTTCCTCACTGATTCTGGGTTGTACTACACTGTTTATAATGTTCATCATTGTATGAACAAAGTCTTCGATAAACTAATTATGACTGAATTCCTATTTTTCTCTCACAACCAATGAGGTCCAAAAGATTACTGGCTGCTAGTAACCTACATCATCCAGCTTCTGCAATGCAAAAATGAATTTATCTGTCTGATAATAGAGGAACATATAAATCAAAATAGAGGTGTAATTGAACACTTGTTTTGTAGGAAACTTTATGAATTGTTCATGGATATTATCAGCCAAAAATTAACTAAATTTGAACACCGAGGAGGGCTTGTTGTCCATGGAAAATATGGAGAGTAATTCTAAAATGGGCTCATCTACCCACTGATCGGAATGATAGCCTAAAATGTAAGAAATCATGGAAATAATCTCCTTGGCCTGATCAGGGAAAATGGAAGAAGGATATGGAGGATTCTTTTTGGGTAATTGGGCATTCTCTGGCACGAAAATTTCAAAAAAACTGGCTCTAGTGGAAAATTCCAGCTTTTGATAAAGTTGGGTGAGGGCTTCTAGGGAGAAAGGGGCAGCGTTTTCCATGGTGGGGGCCAGCATCATTTGGTCAAAGGATTGGGTTGTAATGGTGAAAAGAATGTCATCAATAGGGGCAATGATGACTCTTTGGGTAGGGACATAGCATTCTTGACATCTTCTGGTAAATTACGGGGCTTGGAATGTCAAGGGGAAAATATAATGGGGAAGTTTGGATTCCCAAAGCCCAATTTCATCGGTTTTATCTGTGTTCTTATCCTCTAACCAACAATACAATTCTAGAAAATCGCAGTCACAATGAGTTTCATTTATCTAGTAATCCTTATCAGCTAAAGGTATATGATCTAAATCTATAGAAGGGGGCATTTAAAGTTTAATGGAATTATCTTGAGTCTTAGTTTTAGGAGGCATGACTATAAAAATCTATGAACAAGATGAATTTGCAAAGGAGGCTTACCAAGGACAACATAATAACGGACTGTCAGGTGAAAATGGAAGGAAATGTTAGTTTCTGTCGTAATCTGGCCACAGAATTTCTCTGATAGAGATCGTTGTGGGAAACTGTGAATAACAGAAAAACAACAGGAGTGAAAAGGGGTGATAATGACAGGTTCAGAAGCTTTTAAAAGCTGAGAATAGTCTCGTTAAGAATGGCATGGGACCGTTAGTCTGAACGGTTACCTAAGAGAAAATCAAATTAAATGGAGAACAATCGTTTTTTTCGGGAACACATTTAATTGTTTCAATGGTCATGCCATGTGGCGGGTGAGAGTGGTGGAAGACAAGTGGTGGGGCACGGCAGGATGGATGAGGGAAAGCGGTTTCTGGAGGGGGTAGTGGGTGGTTAATGGTTTTAGTTGTGGGGGGTGCGAAATCACTAGAGGGAAACACGTAAGGGATGGGGCCTGATAGGGAAAATAGCTTTCTGGATCCCCCCCCCCCCCAACCCCATGGAGGTAAAGATAAAATGGAGAGGGGGGGAAAAACGGAAAAAGGTCATGGATGAAGTGCGGAAGTGGATCTCGAGGGTCATAAAACAGACAAAATCTTTGTCCACTTACGCTTTTGATATTTGCTTTCCCGACTTAGGATAAGGGAAAATGAAACAAATGAAAATTGTCAACCATAGCGCATATATTTTCCCTTTTGGACTTAGGATAAGGGATAAATAATGAAACATATAAAAGACTTTATCCCATCATACATATTATGGCCTTTTCATGATATCCTCAAAACTTAGGATAAAATTTACATAAGCAAATATTTACCAAATCACCTAATCTACCGACTCTTAGTTAAACTAACATTTTTATTTTTGTCTCTAGGGTGCATTTAGACTAGCAAACCCATTTTTATTTTCTTTTATACAGAATGAAAAAACTACCTAACCTATCCCTTATTTCTCCTATTGATCCAGATTAAACAGTTGGATCAATGTCATTTTCTACCTAACTAATGATTTACCTAGATTAAATTGTTGGGTAAATCTTTATTCGCTATCTTAATTTATGGAAATTTAAAGGAGTTTAATCATGATTACACTGTATCATTAAACTAAAAACTAGTAATTGTGGCATTTTGAACAAGCTGCACACAACATTTTATTTTCAGTACTGAAGCAAAGCTATCTATGAGTAGTGGCATTTAGACTTGCAACATTTTCGATATTATTTCTTTTTTGTTTTTCTTTCTTTTGGTGGGGTTCAATCTTTTCTTCTTTTTCAATATTCTTGTTTTTTCTCTTTATTTCTCTTTTTTATACCCTCTTTTCATTTTTTAATTCTTTTTTATTTTTATTTGGAAATCATTGGCTGATCCAGGTCTGGGCATGAAGAAGAACCCTTCCAAGACCTTTTACTTTTGTGATGTGTTAAAATTTCTTTTTAAAAGAACATTAGCAAATATAGCTATAGACTGTAAAGAAGAGGAACATAACAATCATCAGCACATGAGAACAAAAGCCATTGATAACAGAGTTCATCCAGGAGGGACTACGTCTCTAAGCCTCGGTGTCAAGATGGTGTAGGTCGCTACATTAAGTGCTGTCAATAAAGGTGATGTACACAAGAGATGATGTCGCGATCATACAAGGAAGAATGGCCTCATGCAAGACTGGCTCGAAGAGATGTTCCACAACTGGGACTCTCAATCAAAAGACTCCTATCAATATGACACAAAAAAAAGCATGGTGTGCATCCTGCCAACATGGCATAAAAGGGATGTCAAAGCAAAACACATGCATGAAGACAACAAGAGTATCCCAACAACATACAACAAGGGATCTCAAAGCATAACATAAAGAGTTATGATAGAAAGTAAATCACATAGAAAGATTCCACATCAAAACAAGCACGGAATCATGACAACATGTAATAAACAAGATCCTGCATCAACATCTATCATAGATCTATACAACATAATGCAGAAAGAAGAAGTACATGAACACATCATATACCTCACCACCAAGGGCCATCTGAAGAAAAGGCTATCAAAGTGCTGAAGCTTGTTGAAACATGGATCTCATAGCATCGATCGCAAGAAGAAGACTGCTCGCATTTGAAGATGAACATATGCACTAGCACTTAGAAAAGTGACTAAAAGAAGAAATGAGAGAAAGACAAATCTGAATACACCATCATATTTTTGGCGTCGAGTAGTGCTGAATTGACTATCCAAAATCCAAATTCTAAGAAGTTGAAAATTTGGAGCTCAAGGAATCTTTTAGATTCCCTCAGGATTCCTCAAAAATTCTGCTCCAGGAATGGACTAAAAATCTGAAACTCATATGTTGAATCTGATCGCTCCATTACAATCCCTACAGAAAACCATGAAAAACAAGTATAAACTTGACTATATTCTGAAATGTCAAAATTTTACCTCAAGAAAATTTCATGGCTCATGGTTCCACTCCCTGTTTTTACTGAAATCATGGTTCCAAGTGCATTCTGGAGACTACCAAAAAATGCAAACCTCTGATGAAGAAACGAACAACAACATTGTGTTCATGGCGAAAAGAGGTGTAAAAACCATATAAAACTTGTCAAATTCTGACATAGTGAAAATTTTGTCCTCCTGTAAAATTCATGGTTCCTGCATTAAAAAATTATTAAACTACCTCGATTTTCATGCCCACTCTTGTCTCGAAATCTGTGCAATCCTTCTCCCCTGTGTATTGGTGAAAATGACTGTTTATATAAAATTACCGGCAAATTTTTCAATAAGCCCGTTTGGGCGGATTGGTATGACCTCCATTTATTATGGGGGAGGTCGGGTGGTCAAATCCTACCTCCACCCTTCTCTTACACCACCGTCTTATTATTTTTGGTAAAAAAAAAGTAAGGTCAGGTCCTCATTGGGCAGCCCACCCCCAAATCTCCATGTTGTTTTGGTTGCATACAGTTTAAGGTTGGCGTATAATGGTTTTGGGGCTGCCCACTTGGGGGCTGGGCGGGTTCAACCCCCAATAGTCCCGTATCTCCGTTTACGGCATGCATTAATATATGATGGATGGGCATTGGGCCGGGTCCACCGGAGGTGGCCCGTTCCCGCCCCTTCAATACAAAGGTTGTTACCATTTTATGCGAGGAGTTTGGAGGGTGAGGGTGAGGGCTCGACGGGGTGATGGCCGCCGAGCCACCATATTTAATACTTTTTTTTTAATGATGGTTGCGATTCCGGGGGCGGTGGGGTCATGGTTGCCAGCCCCCTTTTTTAACATAGTTTTGTTGTGTGGTTGGGAAGGCCGATGGGGATGGTGGCCTATCGACCTATTTTATATTGTATTTTTTTTTATAAAATAGAGGCTTTTTTACAATCTTTAGAAAATAAGGGTCATTGGGAAAATTAACAAGGCCACAATTTTGACTGATTTTGGGAGCTAGGTTTATGCCTTGGGGTCGGTCAAATTGTAGGACGCTTAAACCTGGCCCATAACCCAACTTTGACCAAAACTCTGACTGGCTCGTTCTCCCTCATATGAGCTCGATTTGATGAACCATTTTCACCTCCATGGTCAAGACGATGAGATCTACGCTTTGGTCCCGGGTTGAAGTTATTCTGATGACTTTGATTTTTGAGCATCCCTAAGTCCTCCTTGTCTTGTGTGCATTCTTGAAGATCCACTTGGATCAATCCTCCCCACTGAGGAGCTTTTCGTCCTCCAAAAGCATGTAGAAGAATCTGCAACTTTCTTTGTACCATGTCTACAATGCAAGTGTCCTAAAAAGGTCTCGTTTCCATCTCCTTCACCTTTGTTCTTCGGAGCCTTGAATGATGATCTGACACTTTCTCTCTGCAACCTGTAGTACATTGTTTCACAAATTACATGCTGGAATGACATGACCAACAAATGACCCAAACATCCCACACTTTCCAAGAGTTCACAACACATCTCGGTGGTCAAGTTTACAATAAGATGGATGCAATACTCCAGTTATGACAACAAGGCCAACATATCACGGTTTCTTCAATAAGTGATGTGGGCACATCATCACTGCAACACATGATTTACAAAAAAATAAGGCCAACACTATTGTTTTGACAAGTGATTGGAAACATAGCATCACTTTCAGAGTTTTAACATGCAACTCAAAATACGACTCAAAACACTACCAAACATCATTGTTGCTGACCAAGTGATGGAAAAGACATCATCACTTTTACACTTTAAAATGCAACAAATGATTTACAAAAGAATGACCATGAAATGACAACATGTCTAAAAACAATTTTTCACTTATCAATGTGAATGAGTCGCCTCCTTGTGGCAATTTAGCTTGTCGAACAACTGCTTCACTAGCTTCACACACCTACGCTTTGTCTTTAAGATGCTGCTTTGGATGGAGGTTCCAACAAGTGGCTCTCTGATGGCCATTTATGTCGCAATGACTGCAGTAGGCTTTATTCCTCCATATCTGCTTAACCTGTTCCTTTTCATGCTGTGGAGAGGGTTTTTCACGCCTCATGAGTGCTATTAATCCAGGTGGATATTGGTGGCCACCTGCCAAGTCCAGTTGGACCCCCACCATTGTTCCTCTCAGCACTTTCAGTTTCCTTAATTATAGCGCAGTTTACTATTTTTAGCAGTTTTTCGGGTCCTAAACTTCCGGAGCCGTTTTGAGGCCCTAAACGACGTTTTTTGGGAAATCTACTGCCAACGATTTTTTCGATAAAAATCGTCTTTTCCATCGTAGTCCTCAGAGAGATCTTTCCAATGGGCTATTATGCGCGTCAAACGGAGATAATACGACCAATTCGCGACCCCGGGAAGTTGGTTGTCCAACTCACCCCAAAACGGGGCCCACAATTTGGCGTTTCATCTTCTAGGGCTAGATTTTGGGATGTGAAGGGTTTTCCATTGTTTCTCAATAATAAATAGGCCTTTGAGCCTCATTGTAACACAGTTCAGAACAGTTCAGAGGCATGTAGCCACTACATCTCTTCTCAGAGATAAGCTACCATCGCCCTAGCTGGTTTATTTCCATTATTGTCTGTAAGCATATTTCAGTATTTTATATCAATGAAATGAAGTATTATTTCCACTACATATCTGTGTTTATGGTTATCTATGTAATTTGTTGCGTTCCTATTTAAATCCGGATCAGCTACCATTCTTTTCCAACACTTGGAAAAGGTATGGTTAGGTAAACCACAAAAAGTGCATGTTTTTCGAAGCCTTAGTCTTCATTCATTATTAACAACATGATCATAATCAAAATGAACATTTGAAGATCGAAAATGGTTATGCTTCCCTTGTTGTCTCTAATGTCAGTATGGCAATGAGAGCTTGCCTCAGCTCTCTCCCTACAATGGAAATTGCCATGGGATGATGGGGATGCCTTCCCATCAGTCTCTTTCCTCGATGAAGTCTCGGACAACTCTGACACCTGTTAACACCCAGGTTGTTCCCTATGACTCCCAAGGGAATACGGCCGGGGTAACCACTAACCAGTCTTTGGATCACTGCTTCTAGCCTAACAGTGATCAGAGAGGGCTCTCTCTTTATGATTTGTAACTGTTTGTTGTAGGGTTTTAGGCTAGCTATTATGCACTGTGTTTTGTTTATGTTTGGTTGGTGAAATTCCTTTTAGGTTCTAGTGAAGTAGTTTTCTGAGAAATTGAGTACCATTGGGCAATGGAGTCTGTAGCTGTATGTGTTTGAAAATTCGAGATGAAAGATGGGACTTACAGGGCCATTTGGGTGCTTAATAGAACAGATTTTTTGATTTAAAGACTGGAAACAGTTAGCACGAACAGTGAAAGCATTTAAGAATTTTCACTATTTATCTATATGTTCCCAACAGATAGCTTTAAGAAGAGAAAACAGAGGTCTTAGGGGCAAAGTTGAATCCCTGAGAATGGCTGTTACAATAAAAACACAGTTTTGAATTGCAGCAATTAAGAATTACAATTCTATTACTGTATTTGAGGAAAACATACAAAATAGCTCAGTTTGAGTCCAGGGTAAACATGGTTAAATCCTGGTACTATCCTTTTACCTTGCTATCAAGTGTAAAACATAAGAACAACAAAGAGAACAAAAGACTCAAACAGACACAACAAAGAGATTTGAGAATACTTATAGTTTTATGCAACACCCATGGAATCCTGTAACATGCATCCTTCACCACAAGACATCAAATAACACCGAGCCTTGGAAATTCCATTCTTCCTTTGTATTAATTTTCTGAAAATGTTACAACGAGCTAGAGCTCCTCTAAGAGAATAACAATCATCAACCAACCCCTTTCACTGCTGTGAAGGGTGAATATATACTTGCGGTTCTTTACAAAATATCTGAGTCCTCAGTTATCTCAGATTTACTTCCTTACCAACTATCTAAGATATTATGGGCAGAATTTAATGCAGCATTTAATACATAGTACAGGCATTTTAATGCTCTGTCAGAAGATATTTTAGCTTTGTAGGAATAGCTAAGTCGGTCTGAATATTTGGAGTTAATGCATAGAAAACCCGGCTGTAGGCTGGTACACTGTGTCTCGAGCCTGTCAGTTGTACCTTTGACTGCCGCTGGTGGTGAGTCATTGGTCTGGCTGAGTTGGCTCAGCCTCTGCCTTTTCCTGTGGGTATTAATTCCCAAAATTGTCACTGTATGTACCCGCTTATTTCCTTTTGCACTATTGGTTCTGTCCCATCAAAATTGCTGTCACTGTTAGTGATGCATCACATTTTAAATATTTTCCAGTCACTGACCACTTTATACTTGTCTTGTGGTGACCTGAGCTGGCTTTTGACCTGGAGCTTTGCAACTACCGTGGCAGAATCTGGAGCATGGCTTGCCACCAGTCCTCCTTGGGCATTTGATGCCTTCGCATTTTAATCAATGTCTCATCAAGCTCTGTGTATTTGAAAAAACTGGGAGGAGTTTCAAATAGATGATTAACTTCAGTTTCAATAAAAAATGGCCCTTCAAGCTGAGTGTACAAACTCTGTCCTGTAGGAGGAACAGTTTCTTCAGAAGCACTGCTGGATGCAGTGATTTGATTTTCTATGTATGCGGCCATCCTATTTGTAAATTGATCTCTGCTGATCAATTTCCCTGTACCACTCAATAAGCTAGGCATTCCTCTTGCCTGTAGCATTCCCATTCTGAGCTTGAAGTCTTCAACTTCAGTCTGTATCTCATAGCTCCTCCTTTCTGCTGTCTGCTTGTAGCTCCATTTGCTTAACAGCCTCAGTTAGTTCTTCTATGCTGGGCTGGTCAACTGTATTTGCTGTTGTAGGGGCCACTGTTGCCCCAGAGCCTGTTGCTGCTGTAGAATCTGTTGGGGGAGTTGATAGCGTGGATGCTCCCTGTTTGTCCTGATATGACTTCTCCAGCTCCTTCTCTAGCTCTTGGATCCTTTGATCCTGCTGCAATAGTAGATCAAGTTGTTGATCAACTTGTTTTTCTTTTTGGAGTTCAGATGTCTGAGGATGTTCTGTAGGTGACAGCTTCAATCTCCTCTTCATGGCATTGAGATCATCCTCCTTTTTCTTTAGGAGGGCTTTTACCCCGGTTGGGTCACTAGGGTTATGCCCTAGATCAACAATAATCTCTTCAAGAGATTTTATCCTGTTATCCTTGGCCTTGGAAGACAATCTCTCAAAATCCAGTTGAGTATTTTTGTGCTTCAAGGATTCTTTCAGCTCATGAGCTAATGTGGCCTTATCTACCAAGGTGGCATAGACCATTTCTCCAGTCTGCTTATGGAGCTCAATTTGGTCCATAGGATGTATGTCTCTGGCCAAGACCTCCACCCTTGTTTTGATGAAATCAGCAGTGGACATTGGGTTGGGCCCCTTAGGTTTGAAATGGCTGAATATCATCTTCTCCTCTTTGAAGTCGTAGACCGACATCAATCTTTCTTGTTGGGCTGGAGTGGCATCTATGAATTGTTTGTAAACCTCAGCCCTCAATAGTTCATTTGCTGCCTTGATTTCTTTGAAAGTGGCCTTAGGACCTTTGAGCTTCTGGCTTTGTTGGGAGGATGATGTAACCTCCAAGCCAAGTTGTAAATTCTGCTCCTGCTGAAAGGAGCTAGTCCCTGTGTGTTGGCTGTCCTCCCTATCCTTGGCTGTATCATTTAAGACATCTTCAGTAATGTCTTCTACTTCTGGGGAGTCTGCCCTCTGCCTTTTAGCTTCTGGTTGTTGGGAGGATCCACTGAGGGGAGTGGACTCTTCTCTTTGTCTTTTGGTTCCCCTTTCTTCATGTGCCGGGGTCTGTAAAATTGAAGTGGTTATGGGCTCCACTTGAGGGGGTGGTGTCTGCAATAAGGTGGTTTCTGGCAGCCCAGTTTGTGGCAGACCGGTTTGTTCTTCTTGCTGCCCTGTTTCTTGCTCTTGTTGTTGCTTTTCCTGCTCTGACTGCTGCTTCTTTGCTTCATCTTCAGCGTCCATCTTTCCCTTTCCCTTATCCAAGCCTGGTGCTGTTGTTGGCGGCGCTGTCCTGGTAACTGAGGTTCCTCCTCCTGATGTTCGAGGCAGCTTGAAAGGTACCCGGCAAATCGACCTGGAAGCTTGCTGGCTGGGTTGCAAAGGCTTAATGCAGTCAAGCCTCGAACTTTGACCGGTTTACTTGTCGAATTTGATGGCTGAATGCAAGATTTCGCGGCAGCAGGCTTGACAACGGCTAGTTCAGCTTCGCATGTAAAATAATCGAAAAATATGCGTTTAGCCGTTTAAATCGGTAAATTCGGCAAAAGTATGAATTTGGCGCTTTTCCGCCGATGACGTCAGCATGACGTCATGGTGGGGCCCAGGTGAGGGGTGACGTGGATGCTGAGGTGTTAGCCAGGTCGGCAGGACACAGTGGCGGGCGGGCGCAAAGGCGGGCCAGCGTGGAGGACCAAGGGACGATTGGGGCGGGCACCGGCGGGGTGACGTCAGAGCGGCGTGGACATGACGTGTAGGCATGACGTGGGGTAGCGGTATACGGGGTGGCGGTAAGTGGGTTCCCCGCACCACCTTTGGGCAAAGGCGGTAAGTGGGAGGAGGGCTCCGAACAACCTTAGCGCCCGCCACGCGTCCATTGTACGGGACAGGTAAAACCACTTTCCCCGGACGCTAAAGGTCGGCATATTGAGATCTGAAATTGACCGCCCACCCTTAGATCTGGGCGCTGGAGATCTGACGGCTGGCGGGCCTCCCGACTGGTCGAGCATGTTGGGGAAGGGTCCCGCCAGCGGAATAAAATATTCATTTTAATATTTGGGCTCAAAACTATAGGTTAGTGGGTTTTGAATGATTTTTTGATCTTTTCTTGCTTAACCCGTAATGTAGTGGGATTGGGAAACGTGCCAGAGGCGGGTTTTTAACCTTAGGGACCTTTTGCAAAAGATTTTTGTAGGCTAAAGGGTCTTGGAGAAGGGTTTTTGCCCACGCAGAGGTGAATTTGAGGGTAAAAATAACCAGCAGCAGAGGGGAAAGGGGTGAAAAAGGTTCACCAAAGTGGCCAGGTGCCATTTGGTCCCTTTTGAAAATACACGGCTATTATGCCTAGGGGAGGGAATATACATAAAATTTGGGGCTTTATACACCTTAGTGTTAGTATTATTAGGGGTAGGGGTAAAATAGGGGAGCTAGATAGTAGAATTAGGAGTTAGTACAAGTGAAGGTGGGGGATTTAGAAAGGGGGTGTTAGCAATGGAGTAGGGGGGAAGAGAAAAGTTAGTGATGCTCTGCTGTGAGACCATGAATTTCACCACCTTTTTTGCTGATATGTTCATTGCCTTGGCAAAACATCTTTGACAACTATGTGATGGTGAATATGTCTTTTCTGCAACCATAACTGCCTACCCACTATTTCACCTAGCATTTTTTGTTTCTTCATGGAGGGGCACTTGGACTTGCAACCCTCAATTGCCTTTTCTTTTCTTTGGCTTTTTCCTTTTTACTCTATCTGCTTCTACCCTTATCTCTTCCAAGGTCCCAGATTAGACTTTTGGGAACCTTTGCTTCTCTACCTGAACTACTTGTCTGCCAAGATTAAGCTGTTTGGACAGACTTCTTTCTCTATTCTACAACTCAAAATTGAAACATGGCATGATCCAGATTAGACTGTTGAATCATCCACAAAAATGTAATAAGGTCCTCAATATCTGAAGTAATTTCACACACCTCTGATTACCTGGAAATATGGGATCTTTGTGCTAACAAAGCAGAGCATATTTGGATTTTCAATAATCAATCATGAAATATGAAACCTATTACTATAGGTATCCAACAACACCTTTGAGCACTCTCCTTTAGTGTATCTGGAGCTTGAAAATCGAGGTTCATGCACAACCTCCAAAGGTTGAATGATGCCTTGGTTATTAACACCAAGTTCTTTCTCCTCGTGCCTTATCTTTGTAAGGAGCCTCATATTTTTCCCTGTAACTAGGATCTCCACATCCCCAACATAAATCATACTATGAGAAGATGAAATCGAAAGGAAATCAACATCTTTTACCTTCTCTTTTGATTTGGAAAGAACTGATGAGGGCTGCTCATCATCCGTCGTTAGTGGTTCGCTAACTGTCTCAGTACATTCCCCAACTTCTTTCCTGACATACCCAAGTCCTGCCTGACAAGGTAATTCCTCTACTTTGATGGGGTTGACAATGCCTTGGCCATTAATGCCCAATCCTTTCCCTTCATACCCCATTCTCTTCAAAAGTTTGGAGCCAATTCCTATGGTGTGATTTTCAAACACAACGAAATCATCATTAGGAAACATACATGAAGATGGAGAACTACTTTTTACCTCACATGGGTCTCGCTACAGCTTTTCCAGGGCCTCGTCCTTTGCTTGCAACTGTACTATCAAACTCTTCTTCTCCTCTTTCTCTTCATGTAGGTGCATCTTCAATTCATCATTCTCTGTTTGAAGATTATGCTTGTTTTGCTTCAGTTCTTCCATGGCCTTCTCTGTGGCTTGCAACTGAAGCTGCAATCACTATTTTTCCTCTGTCTCTTTCTGTAGAGTTTCATACACGATTTCCACTCTCTTGGAAATGTTGGCCATGGTCTCGTACATTTCTTTCATTCTCTATCACTGCAGGTTCTATTGTTCACACTGCAATTCACATACATGTAAAGACCTCTTTGATACCACTTGATCCAGGTCCAAGTATGAAGGACCCTTCCAAGACCTTTTACTTTCGTGATGTGTTAAAATTTCTTTTTAAAAGAACATTAGCAAATACAGCTGCAGACTGTAAAGAAGAGGAACATAACAATGATCAGCACATGAGAACAAAAGCCGTTGATAACGGAATTCATCCAAGAGGGACTACGTCTCTGAGCTCCAGTGTCAAGATGGTGTAGGCTGCTGCATTAAGTGTTGTCAATAAAGGTGATGTACACAAGAGATGATGTCACGATCATACAAGGAAGAATGCCCTCATGTAGGAGTGGTTCTAAGAGATGTTCCACAACTGGGACTCTTAATCAAAAGACTCCTATCAGTGTGAGACAAAAACAAGCATGGTGTGCATCCCGCCAACATGGCACAAAAGGGACGTCAAAGCAAAACACATGCATGATGACAATAAGAGTATCCCAACAACATACAACAAGGGATCTCAAAGCATAACATAAAGAGTTATGACAGCAAGTACATCACATAGAAAGATTCCGCATCAAATCAAGCAAGGAATCATGACAACATGTAATAAACAAGATCCTGCATCAACATCAATCATGGATATATACAACATAATGCAGAAAGAAGAAGTACATGAACACATCATATACCTCACCACCAAGGGCCATCTGAAGTAAAGGTTGTCAAAGTGTTGAAGCTTGCTGAAACATCAATCTCACGGCATCAATTGCAAGAAGAAGACTATTCGCACATGAAGATGAACATCTCCACTGGCACTTAGAAAAGTGACTAAAAGAAGAAATGAGAGAAAGAAAAATCTGAATACACCATCAGATTTGTGGCATCGAGTAGTGCTGAATCGACTGTCCAAAATCTGAATTCTGAGAAGTTGATTCAGAGCTCAAGGAATCTTTTAGATTCCCTTAGGATTCCTCAAAGATTCTGTTCCAGGGATGGACTAAAAATCTGCAACTCAGATGTCGAATCTAATCGCTCCATTGCGATCCCTGTGGAAAACCATCAAAAACAAGTATAAACTTGACTATATTTTGAAATGTCAAAACTTTATCTCCTTGGGAAAATTTCATGGCTCATGGTTTCGCTCCCTGTTTTTACCGAAATCATGGTTCCACATGCATTCTGGAGATGACCGAAAAATGCAGACCTCTAATGAAGAAATGAATAGCACCATTGTGTTCGTGGTGACGAGAGGTGTAAAAACCATATAAAACTTGTCAAATTCTGACACAGTGAAAATTTTGCCCTCCTGCCAAATTCATGGTTCCTGCATTAAAAAATTATAAAACTCCCTCGATTTGCGTGCCCACTCCTCTCTCAAAATCCTTGTAGTCCTTCTCCCCCGTGCACTAGTGAAAATGATTGTTTATATAAAATTACGGGCGGATTTTTCAATAAGTCCGTTTGGGCGGATTGGTATGACCTTTGTTTATTATGGGGGAGGTCGAGTGGTCAAATCCTGCCTCCACCCTTCCCTTACACCATCGTCTTATTATTTTTGGTAAAAAAAAGCTAGGTCTTGTCTGCATTGGGTGGCCCACCCCCAAATCTCCATTTTTTTTTGGTTGCATACAGTTTAAGGTTGGCGTACAATGGTTTTGGGGCCACCCACTTGGGGGTTGGCCACATGGGCTGGGCGGGTTCGACCCCCGCTAGTCCCATATCTCCGTTTACAGAATGCATTAATATATGGTGGATGGGCGTTGGGCCGAGTCCACCGGAGGTGGCCTGTGCCTGCCCCTTTAATACATAGGTTGTTACCAGTTTATGGAGGAGTTTGGAGGGTGAGGGTGAGGGCTCGGCCGAGTGATGGCCATCGAGCCACCATATTTAACACTTTTTTTTTTAATGAGGGTTGTGATTCCAGGGGCGGCGGGGTCATGGCCGCTTGCCCCTTTTTTTAACATAGTTTTGTTGTGTGGTTGGGAAGGCCGACGGGGGTGGTAGCCTGTCGGCCTATTTGATATATATATATATATATATATATATATATATATATATATATAGATATATTATTTTTATAAAATAGAGGCATTTTTAAAATCTTTAGAAAATAAGGGTCATTGGGCAAATTAACGAGGCCGCAATTTTGACCAATTTTGGGAGCTAGGTTTATGCCTTAGGGTCGGTCAAATTGTAGGACACTTAAGCCTGGCCCACAGCCCAAATTTGACCAAAACTTTGACTGGCTTGTTCTCCCTCATACGAGCTCAGTTTGACGAACCTTACACCTTTGTGATCAGGACGATGAGATCTATACTCTAGTCCTAGGTCGAAGTTATTGTGATGACTTTGATTTTTTAGCATCCCTGAGTCGTCCTTGCCCTGTGTGCGTTCCTGAAGATCCACCTGGATCATTGGCAGATTGACAAGTATTTCGAAAATAATATTCCTAAGATACAATACTCAATTACCTTGAGATCCTATAAATTATAGGACCCTAACAACAACTTCAAAAGTATTCCTTTTTCTATCCCAATCATGACAAGTGAGTGATCTAATGCTTTTCTAACCTCATCTCTGCATTCAAATATGTGAATGGAGTGTCCTTGTTGGTGGATGTGAACCAAACACAACAAGTTTCTCCTCATCTCCGGGAGGTATAGAACATCATGTAGAAGAAAGTCTGGAAGACTAGGTAGTTTGAGTATGATGGTGGCAAGCCCTGATGGCTTGAGTTTTGACTTGTCTGCAAAGTATACTGCTTAATCAACATTATTAGTGAATTATTCAAAGAAATCTCTTCTGAAAGTCATGTGGCAAGTTGCTCCTGAATCAAGTAACCAAGCATCTTTCCATAAAGAAAGTAAAACATTGAATAAGTCTTCAGTTACTCCAATGTTGCAATGTGCCAAAACATAATGAGGGGACTCACATGCTTTTCCTTTTCCTTTGTCAGGCGTTTTACCTTTTCCTTCATTTCCTTCCTACTCAATTATATCCAAAGGCAGCTTACATGTGGAAGCATCATATCAATCTCTATTGCATTGTATGGAATGAATATCAGACCTTTCTCCTTGGAAATGTCTTCCCCCTTACCTCTAAAATTATTCCTTCCTCTTCCTCTTCAGCCACCTCTTCCTCTAGAAGAATCTTGTGCATGATTCTTCTCTTTTTATTCAAGGAACACAACTTCTTCAGTAGCCCGAGGAATTATCTTCTTCGTAAAAGCCTTCTCTCTCTCTCAACAAATTTCTTCTTAAGGGAGACAAAGGTAATCTCCTTAAGATTTACACTTTCTTGCAATGACTCAAGATAATGTGAGTAGGAAGCAAACTTCTTCTTAAGGGAGACAAAGGTAATGTCCTTAAGATTTACACTTTCTTGCAATGACTCAAGATAATGTGAGTAGGTAGGATATAATGCCTTGACATAAGCTATGATAGGAGTATCTATTTTAACACAAGTGGCTTTTATGTCATGAATAATGGATCTTACTTTTGATGCTCAGGAAAAAGGGTCATAATTTTTCAATTCAAGATTGAACAACTTAATCATCAATTGAACAACTTCAAGTTCAGAGTGTGAGTCATACGATTCATTCAACTTCTTTAAGGCTTCAAAGGAATTTGAAAATGGAAAAATATGGCGACTCACCTCTTCATTATAGACGCTGCAATCAAGGCATAAGTCGTGTTGTTCTTGTTTTCCCAAATGGCAAGCTCATTATTTGAGGTAGCTTTTTCAGGTGCAATGTCTCTTTCTCCTTCACACATTCCTTTCCAAAGTTCATTAAAAATGAGGGTGTGTTTTATTTTCCTGGACCAATGTATTCAGTCAGAGATTAACTCACAAATCCATGCAATCATTGTAGCAATAATTCAACAACGCATTGAATGCAGAGAATGGTTTGTCCAAATGCAAATATTTGACAGAGAGCACGGGGTAGGAAACTAAAAGGAGTTATGATGAGGAAAACTAATTTTGGGGGCTTTCTCTGATACCATGTCAGGCCAGGAATAACTCCACAAATAACTTGTTCCATTTTCATTAAGATAGCATATGACTATATACAAGGAGAGGGGGACTATTGGGTTTCATATCCGAATGTCCCTTCATCTTCCAAATTCTCTTACTTTGCTATTTACAATAATCCCAATGTCTCTTCATCTTCCAACTTCTCTTACTTTGCTATTTACAATATTTACACAGGATTCCTAATGCGAAAGATTAGGTATTCAACACATTTTTTATAAATTTTTGTTTTTATTTTCGGTTTCACAATTTTATTTAATTATGAGGTGGAAAGGTTATAAATTTAATGCTTTTATGATATTTTTAATTTTTACGTGGGTGAGATGCATAATGAAGTAAGTGTTTGGATGCTTATTATGGATGGATGACTATCTATGTTTATCAACTATTTAATTTAAATAAGTAAGTTTTTTTAGTATGGTATTGAAAGGCCATGGTATTGACCCATGGTATTGTAACAAAGCCTATTTACATATTTAGAATCTCCATAGTAAAGTGAGGATAAGTATTCTATATAGAAATCAAGTTCCATGTTTATTTAAATGTATAAATGTTTAACTTATATATATATATATATATATATATATATATATATATATATATATATATATATATATATATATATATATATATATATATATATATATATATATATATATATATATATATATATATGATAATTAATAATAATAATAATAATAATAATAAGTTATAATTTAGTTAGTATTTATGATATTTTTAATTTTTACCTTGGTAAGATGCATAATGAAATAAGTGTTTGGGTGTTTATTATTGATTGATGACTATTTAGGTTTATGAACTATTTAAATTATATAGCTATGCTAGTTTGTAAAATTTCATTTACTGATCTTTAAGAGGGTGTACGTATAAAATAATTTTCTATCAAACTACAACTCTAACTCTAGTGGTTTCAAATGATGTGAAATACTTATAACCCTTTACAATTAAGCCTCTATATAAAAACATGTCATATATTTTAATAAATGGTGTGGAATGTAACAATGTTTTTAAAAAAACATTTAACCGATACAATATCTGTTCTATCACATTCTTTCATCAAATATTTTTTATGCAACTACCCTATATACTTTAATGTTATATTCAAATAACCCTGGAAATATTTAATAAAAGTTGTGTACAAATAAATCTATTATATAAAGAATAATAATTTTTTTAAGAAATGTATATATTTTTTCCACCGGAAAAATCGTAATCTTTCATTTATATTTGAAAAATTACATATAGTAGATGCTGATAACATATGCAGTATTGGCTTTGTTGCCATGTCTGTGCAATAATTACATCCTTTTGTCACCCTGACTATACAAAAATGATGCTGAACACTGGTCTCATACCACGCAGGGTATATAGCATAATATAGTCTATAATAAACATAGCTGAAATAATTACAATGTCATTCACCACGCAGGGTGAGAGAAAAAATAAAAGCCTGTAGATGGTAGCTACAATGATCTTTACAATGGAAAATAAAAAACTGTATAATCAAAGAACTAAAGACTAGGGTCTGATTGCCCTATGATATGCCTGGTCTATGTACAGCTAGTGATAATACTCATACTGTTGAGCCCCGTTCTACTCCTGTATCAACCACCGTCCTCTAGGTAATAGCGAGGCCTCCTTGGAAAGCCTATCAACGCTTTGGCTATATTCCCTATAGATGTGTTGACATGAGATACTGTTAAATTGAGATTTGAAAAAATTACTTCATCCAGTATATGTCTAAGAGTATGTGCATGGCAAGCAGAGACATTATTGAACCAGTTTATAATGATTTTCGAGTCACCAAATATCTACAGATTTATGCAATCATGACCCAGAGAGAAATTCAATAGATGACGGAGGGTAGTAGGTTCTGCAAAGTTGTTTGTTCCACCTCCAAGTCCCAGCTTAACGTTGAATTGGTGATGATCATTTAGATGTAGAATGAAACCCCCACCACAACCTTGTTCCTGTGCAGCCCCATCAAAATAGGCCCATGGGGTGGATTTATCAATGGAAGCGGGGGTGATAGGTCAGCGAGGAGCGGGTGGTTTGATATTAGGCAATTCATGATAGGCTGATAATATCTTAGCAGCCATGACAAGCCCATTTGCAATCCCTTCGCCAAATATGATTTTGTTTCTACACAGCCAAATGGACCAGCAAAAGAGCAAGGGGAGGTTGATCAGTTTGGAACCATGATTTGCAGTGTACCAATTTTTCCAGGCATTATTAACATTATCTACATCCCATCTACCAGATTGTAGAGAATTTGAGATGGATTCCCATAGGTTTTTCGAGAAATCACAATTTAAAAATAGATTATCAGTGGATTCAGTGGACTGTTTGCAAAGGACGCACCAGCTCGGGCCGCAGAAGGCACAATGAGATAATTGGTCATCAGTTGGAACTTTGTGACTGGATACACACCAGAAAAAAAGTCTAGTCCTCGGGGGGGCTTGTAATTTCCATATCATTCACCACCAAACATGGGAAATTTCTGGCTGCCTGTGATTGCTGATGGCAAGGTAACTGATTTTAAGCAAATAAATACCATTGTCAGCAATGCTCCAAATCAGTTCATCAAGACCCTCCATGATTCTGATATGGGATTGGGTTAGAGCATCTATATATTCTTGCCAAATATGGTGTCATTGAGGGGGAATGTTAAGGGATTTTGTAGTCTTCCATCCCTGTGAGAGGATGGATGTGTTAGGTCGATCAACAATGTGTGCAATGACAGATATGTACCTCTGATTTAAATGATGTATAAGATCTCTCGGTAGATTATATCGGGCTCCTTCACTTGACTAGGGATCCATTCCAATGCGAGCTTTTGTTCCATCGTTTATCCTCCATGCCAGATGATTTCGAATGATAGGCAGGACACGTAGTAAGGCTTTCCAAACAAAGGAGATGCCAAGATTGTTCCATTGAGGAAGTCACACCCAATCCATGATCTGCATGGGCCATATGTATTTGTGGTAAGAGACAATGGTCCAGAGGTTCTGTCTCGTGAGGAGAGTCCACCCCATTTTGGTGGCAAAAACCTGAGCGAAATAGATAAGGTCTTTTAACCCCCAACCATCCCAATGTTTTGGCAGAGCAATCTTTTTCCAGCTTACCCATGCAAATCTCTTCTTTTCTTGATGCCCATTCCAGAGCTATCTGCTGCAAATTTGTTGGAGGCAGGCAATAATGTTTCTGGGGATCCAATTTAGAGACATCCAGAATACTAGCATTGCCTCCAGCAAAGTTTTGATGAGGATCAATCTACCCGCTTGAGATAATAAATGATGTCTCCAATGCAACAACCTTTTCTCCAGTTTGATGACCAACCAAATCCAATCAGATATTTTTTAACTTAGTGTTTGATCCAGAATCCCAAATATTTGAAGCCTTGGTCGAGTGGAAGGATGTTATAAGGAAAGTGGTGTTGGGCAAACCAAGGCTCTTGGATGGTTGTAAAGGCTAGGGTGATAGTGGATTTCCCCTGATTTTCCAGCATACCTGTAGCCTTAGAGAAAAGTGAGAGAGAATTTGAAAAAGATGCTGAGTCTTGGATACTACCATCAAGGAAGATGAGGATATCATCCACGAATAGAAAATGAGTGAGGAAGCAATGATCGCTTACCTTTAGCCCGAAAAGTCTTCCATTTCTTTTCTCCTGGTTAAGAAGTCTACTGAGACCTTTCATGACAATAAGGAAGAGGAGAGGTGAAAGAGGGCACCCTTTTCTAAGGCCCCTCTCTGCATGGAAGAAATGTGATGCAGATCCATTAATAAGAACACTAAAAGAAGCAGATGTGATGCAGGACATGATCCAGGTGATAAAACCATGAGGGAAGCCCAGATGTATAAGCAACATTTTGATGTATAGCCAGCTGAGATGATAAAATGCTTTGGCCAAATCAATCTTTAATATGATGCCTTATAGCTCCCTTGACCGAATTGTATGAATGGCTTCATGAGCAGCACCCTTATAGCTCCCTTAGGAAAGCAAATTGCTTGAGGGAGATATGCTGAGAGAGGATAGGATAGATTTTGTTAGCGATAATTTTAGTAATGATTTTGTATAAACAGTTGCACAGAGATATGGGCCTGAAATCATAGAAAGATGAGGGTGAATCCGATTTAGGTATAAGGGCAATGAATGTGCAGTTTATGGCATCATATAATTTGCCAAATGTTCTGCATTCCTCAATCACATTGAGTAGGTCATGTCCTAATAGTTCATAAAAAGCCAGATAAAACTTGACTGTCCATCCATTTGGTCTTGGACTTTTGTCTTTCTTGAACCACTTTAGGGTCCCCCCCAGCTCAGCAGGCGAGACAGGTGAGCTGAGTTCTGCCTTCATATCCTCATCCACAAATTGTGGGAATAGGCCTGCGACTTGGATAATCTTAGCTAAGTTGGTCCCAAGAGGGGATTTATAGAGGTTTTGAAAGTGAAAGGTGCCCAGCTGAGCTAATTTGCTGTATGTGTCAGCCAGACCCCCATCAAGTAATGGGAGGTTCCAAATAGTATTAGAGACTTTTCCGCCCTTGGCATAGTTCTGAAAAAATTTTGTGTTGTCATCCCCAGCACGTAACCATAGTGCTTTGCTTTTTAGTCTCCATGTTTCCTCTCGCTCTTTGAGTATCCTTTCCTTCGACCTCTGAAGATCGATTAGGTGGAGTTTGTCTTGCATAGATGTGAACCCCTTATTACTGTCATCCAATAGATCTTTCAATTCGGATTCAATCTAAGAGAGAATATGGTCCTCCCTCTGAGATTTTTCTTTTTCCCAATTAATAGTTAATCTCTTCAGCTGGGTGAGATTGTGGCAAAAACCCTCAGCCAGGGATCGGTGACCCAAAATGGGATTAGCTTTCCAAAACTCAGTAACCAGCTTGATGAAACTAGGGTCTTGAAGCCAAATGTGATTGAATTTAAAGGGAGGTTTTGGCTTTGCATGAGGGCCAAGTATCTCCATAAAAATAGGAGAGTGATATGAGATGCCCCCAACACCCACCCACTGTCTGTATCTATGCAGAGTTTGCAGCAAGGGAATCTTGATCATGAACCAGTCAAGCCTTCTGGTTAGGGTTGCCTCCCCAACCCTTCAGTTCCTCCAAGTGGGTAGGGGCTTGTTCATCGAGATGTCAGCTAGATTGTGGAGATCCAATAAGTTTCTCATGAAGTCTGATATAGGATCCACTTGTGCTTGTGAACCCCATGATTCTCCAAACCCGAGAGAGAAATTGAGATCCCCCCCAATAATAATATGATTTGAAGATGTAATGGAAAGGTTTAAAAACCTAAGCCAATAATCCTCTTGTCTGTGACAATGCCCATAAATGTTTATGATGTGAAGCTCCATACCCAATTCTGTAGAAAAAATGTCTAGTCCAATAAACCCTAGCCCACCCCAGCCAGAGAGGGTTTTTATGGTTTTAGGATTATACCCAATGGCGAGACCACTAGATCACCGCGAGGCATCAAGAGAATGAAAGAGCCATCCAGGTTTAAGGGATACTAGGGAGTTGGTTATGGTATCAGCCTCCCCCATGGTTTCTTGTAGCATGATGATGTCAACTTGCTTAGACTCAAAGAGTCCCTTGAGGGCTAGTTTTTTGGGTGCACTAGCCAAACCTTTGCAGTTAAAAGATAGGCATTTCATGATGGAAACAATCCCTAGGTGTTCATAGCTATAAGTACCTGATCAATGGAGGATTGTCTTCCTGATACAACTTCGGCCTCGGCTTTCTGGATGGCCTTGGAGAGGAAGGATTTACGACCGCGAGAGGATTTGGAGAAGGGACCTGGTAAGGATAGTCCTAGTCCAGATATGGATAGTGACGAGTCGTCTTGGAGAGAGCGAGAGCGGAGATTATATGAGTGCGAGGGTTTAGAGCCATCCTTGGAGGATGAGGGAGGGGAGATAGGGGCCGATGGAATTGATGGAGCGGTAGTGGAGAAATAAGGCGGAGAGAGAGAGATAGAACATGGAATGGAGGGGATGAAATGCAGAGGAGATGATGTAATATGAGAATCATTACATGAAACAGAAACAGAGGAGAAGGGTTGAGAAGAGGTACCCGCTTTCCTTGCGGTCTTAGCAGCTGCCCTGGATCGCGTCATGGGAGGTGATGGTGATCTGCGCCAGCCTTCTACAGCTTGGGGTGAGATTGCATGAACATAGGCCCTGGGAGTCGAAACAGGATGGCAGTCTTGGTGAGAGGCAGGTTGTCTCTTAGCTCCTGCAACTGGGATTGGTGATTCTCGAGCCTTCTTGACCAGTGGGCATTCCTTGAAAATGTGTCCAACCCTGTGACACCTCCTGCAGCAGAACGGGACTTCGTCATAATCCAGGATCTGCACCCAAGTGACATTTTTCCACTGAAGTGTAATTTTCGCCTCCAAACCCTCACGAGTGTCCAAGTGTACCTAGATGTAGGCTAGGGTTTGATTTTTTGATTGGATGTAGGATTTATCGTAGTCGAGATCAGTACCTAGTGTGTTCCTGATCTGCACGAATACATCCTCCGACTAGTACCAAAGAGGGAGCCCCAACAAGTGACCTCAGAGAGGTCCTACTCTAATTTCTTCCCGTTCTAGATCGAACATCGGGCTCTAGTGCTTGAGGCGTACCAGGGCCATCTCAATAAGCCAGTAGCGAGCAAGGACCAGATGAGTGTATCCTTCCTTTGTGAAATGTAATGCAAACCATCCCCAAGGTAGGAGCTGCACTTTCGACAATACTTTCAGAGTATTTCCCTAGATTTCTTGGACCCATAGAGTTAAACATGCTGCTGAATAAGCTCTTCCCCAAACATGGTCGACCAGGACCATGCTTGACTTGTCCGCGATCTCTCCCATTGATAAACCCTCACAAAGTTTATTGTGAAGTCCTTTGATGTGGCCTTAATGCATTTAACCTTTCTTTTACAGGTTCACGATGCAGTGGGATGATCCTGTAGGGGGTCCAAGGTTGGGATCCCTTCCTGTTGAGTCTGAGTGGCCGAATTAACCTTGATCACTGGAGTTTCAAAGTAGCCTGACAGAGAATTAGTAGTCGTAGAGGATGGAAAAAAACCTTGAAGAGAAGGCCTCGGGTTAGGGTTTCCAGCTGCACCAGACGAGACTCGATCCTGGAGCGAAGGGGAGGTAGGTCTGAGATAAGTGACCTCCGGGGGGGGGGGGGTAGTTCGAAAGATGGAGAGGGCGAAGATGCCATAGAGAGAAGATGGAGGGTACTCGGAGAAAGCAGCAGGTAGTCTAATACGGGGGAGTCGATGGAGAGAGTTCTGAAGTGTAGGGAGGAAGCAGAAAGGCTTGGAAGGGAGACCACTGAAGCAGAGCAGGTCGGAGCAGATACGGAGGGCACAGGAGCGACAGAAAAGGACCGGTTAGGGTTAGGTCTGCTGAAGATAGACTGGTTGGGAAATGGATCCGGCGAGTAGCTTATCGCCTTGATATCCATGTCAACATCCATCCCGAGCAGTAGAGAAAAAACGACACCTAGAGACAAACTAGCTACAGGGGCAGTTGCAACGAAGACGGAAGCGGACGGGGATGCTATTGGTAAGTTTATAGGATAAAAACTCAAACTATAGTAAAAATATAGATTACCCTAACCCTAGACTGTGCGACGCAAACAGGAGCTCCATCCTTCCAGCCCCCACTTGAAATGTATATATTTATGATAAAGATAAATATAAATTTATTTATTTATTTATTTTTAATACTTGAATGTTATATTCAAATAACCTTGAAAATATTTAATAAAAGTTGTGTACAAAGAATAATATTCTTTTTTAAGAAATGTATATATTTATGATAAAGATAAATATAGATTTTTATTTTTATTTATTTATAATTTTAGATTAATAAAAATAATTTTAATGATAAGTGCTATATAGTCGCTGTTACCTCTCTTTAATTTATATATAGCTAAATTCAAGTTAGAGTTAACGCGTAGAACTAATCAATTTAGGTTGTACTAATTAGTAAATTAAAGTATTTTGTTAATTATAATTCTGCATTGTGAACTAAGTGACAATAACAACCATGTCTTAAATGTAGTGATAATGCTTTTGTTAGGAAATTTGTCTAGAAAATTTCACATTTTATATGTAAAGTTTATGTGTAAAATATAGATAAATATTTTAATTTTTTATTATTAATTTTTTATTTAAAATATTTAGTAAAATTATGTAATATTTTTAATATAATTTAATGGGGTTTTTTTTTAATGTTTTAAGGTTCTAATTCTCTTAATACCAATAATGCGTTTCTAGAACAGTCATATATAAATTTGATAAAATTTCCAAATAATGTGATTGTGGTATAGCCGATCTTCATTCTTTTTCTTTTGCTCGAAAAGTTTTCTGTGGTTCAAATCCTTTGTCCATGAAACGCTGTGAGTTGGAATAAAAAATAGATTCCCTATAAAGTATATGCTGAGAAAACCAAAGGAGGAGCGATTAAGTTGGTAAACAAAGACTTTGAGAGTTGAGTGGGGCAGAGGGGCACATAGGTGTTTCTAACATCCTGTAAATTTTGTGAGCTTTCTACGTATAGCCACCACTTTAGATGGGTAGATGTTTTAATCCAATATTTAAATAAATTAAAGTATTAATTAATTAAGATTAATTAATTTAAAAAAAATTGAAGGCTTATAAACTTTAATTAATTTAATATTTTCTCTGTCTTGTGTTTAAATTTGTTTGGAGGTATTATTTATAAGTTTTATAAATCTTTATTGTAGAAAAATACAAAATATGAATACAAATCTCATCACTAATTTTAAATCTCATCTCTAAGATTTTAGGATTTTAGTGTTTAGAATAGATTTCCAAATAGTCTTACCCACTCGTGTCAACCCGGGTGAGTTGTCTGTATTTAACATGCCAAATATTTTCTTTGGCGAACAAAGACCATGAGAGTTAAGTGGGCCAGAGGGACGTTGTTTGTTTTCAGAGGGGCTAACATCTCTCAACGGCAGGGGATGCGATTAAGTAATTTCAAAAAAGTTATTTAACAATTTCCCCGCGCCTTCTTGTCATCTTGGCGCACAACCCACTCAACCGTCCAATTTTAGATGTCGTGATTGAAGACGACCCCTAATGATTCTTCGCCCAACTCGCTCAAACGTCCAATTTTAGATGTCATTGAAGACGGCCCCTAAAGATTCTTGGCCTAACCTTGCTCAAACCGATTTTAGATGCCATTGAAGACTGTTCGCCCAACCCGCTCAACCGTCCAATTTTAATTTTAATTTTAAATGAGATTGAAGAGGACCCGTAAACATTCTTCCAAAGTTTTTCCCTGCGCCTTCTTCTCATCTGGCCGGCCCAAGCTTCCAAAGTTTTTCCATCTCGTGGAAGACCAACAGCCACCATATTGTCGTAATACACAGAAAAAACACAGAAAATCTGCGTCGCTTAGATGAGAAAATGGAGTCTTTCCCTATTGTGATAATACACACGACAAAACGTCAGAAAATATGCATATCTGTGTTGATTCAAGATACGTCAGAAAATGAAGTTTCTTTGTCCACCTATTCAATAAAAGAAGACTTTTAAACAATGGTGCGATTAAGTTATGTAACAATTTCCTCGCGCCTTCTTCGCATCTCGGCGCCCTAAAGATGTGATTGAACACGAACCCTAAAGATTTCTCGCGCCATTTTCGCATCTCATGGAAGACCATCATGTTGTCGTATTACACACCAGAGAACACAAAATCTGCATCTCCGAGTCAAATTATATCGCGCCATTCACATAAGAAAATCACACTAAACATCTTTTCGAGATTAATTAATGATGATCTTTTAACACGAATTTTGATAAAAAGTATTGGTTGGACAAGAGCGCACTACCATAATATTAATCAAAACGCAATCTCTCCGCCTCTCACTGACTAACGAGAGTCTCTTTTAAACATTCCACTCAATATCACCTAAACGTCAAATATCACACTTTGGCTAAAAATAAATTTAAAAAAATTGATAAATAAATCGAAAAGTCCATAAAATTAGTTAAAACACTCTCATTACCCGTGACTAAAAACTAGAAAACTCTTTCTTTAAAGCCCGTCAAGGACGTTTAAATATAAAATACGCCATTTAAAATAAAATAATTTAAAAAATCCAAACATTTCATAAATTAAATTAAAAATTTCAAAATCATCTCTTAGGGGTATTTTAGTAATGTTTATATATATTATTATTTTATTTTTTTTTGATATATTTTGGGTTTTAATAATTTTATTTAATTAGGATGGTAGGCGTTTAATTTTAATGGAATATTTTATAATATTTTTAATAATCGACGGAATTTAAATGTTGATATTTTTTCTAAAGTAGTTATGTTCCTTTCCTCTTTTCTAATTAAATTGATTAATTAAAAAAATGACATTAAAACAAGTTTCATGTGAAATGAGTTATAGTTTTTTTTGGGTATGTGGTATTAATAAGCCATGATATTGTGACAAAGCCTACATTTACATATTAAGAATCTCCATAGTAAAATGAGGGCAAATATTTTGGATAAGAACCTTGTTCCGTGTTTTATTAAATGTATAAATGTCTAATTTATATATTATTGTTTTGTGACTAGTGGAATTCATAACGCGCCAACACTCGTACTCACATGATAGAGGCTTAATTGTCAACAACTACCACTATAACCTCTAGGTGCAACTGCACCGCCCTTAAGCACAACACACGAGTAAGACAAGGTTTGAACTTGTGACCTACACAATGACACAAATGCCTTAACAGTGCACTCGATGGCCAACAAGCTGCACCCCTCAAGAACTTATATATTATTTTTTAATAATAATAATATAAGTATGGGGGTTTACGCAGTGCATTATATTAGATATCATTTTGGGATTCAACTGCGTTAAGTAAGTCATTCACGTATGACCATTTCCATGAGAGGTAGTTGTAACTGACTAATTTCTCATGAGAAATTAGTCAGTTACGACTACCTCTCATGGAAATGGTCATACGTGAATGACTTACTTAACGCAGTTGAATCCCAAAATGATATCTAATATAATGCACTGCGTAAACCCCCATACTTAAATTCAAAAAGAGTCAAGGGATCTCTACTTGAATGGTTCATGAGGCACAATACTTGCTAAGGTTTTGCAAATGGGGTAGCAAGCTAAGTGGGCTTGATTGTGGGGAAAACTCCACAGTTAAGCGCGCTTGAGCCAGAGGAGTTCTGGGATGGGTGACCTCTTGGGAAGTCCTGGTTACCGGGTGCAAGCCCCGGAAGTGATGATTGATGCTATGTGATTCATTTCACTAGTTTCAATCCCACTTCTTCACCCCTATGAGCATCACCCGATGCAATGAGTGCTAAGTGAACTATTCAAAAATCATGAGAAATTAGTCAGTTACGACTACCTCTCATGGAAATGGTCATACGTGATTCATTTCACTAGTTTCAATCCCACTTCTTCACCCCTATGAGCATCACCCGATGCAATGAGTGCTAAGTGAACTATTCAAAAATCATGAGAAATTAGTCAGTTACGACTACCTCTCATGGAAATGGTCATACGTGAATGACTTACTTAACGCAGTTGAATCCCAAAATGATATCTAATAATAATATAATAATAAAAGTTATAGTTTAGTTAGTTTTTATGGTATTTTTAATTTTTAACAAGGTGAGATGTATAATGAAATAAGTGTTTTGATGCTCATTATGGAATATGGATTGATACCTATCTGCATTTACCATTTATCAATGACCTAATTTATATGAATACACTAGTTTTCTAAAATTTCATTTACCAACCTTTAAGGGTGCTAAATTTTATTAGGGCTATATTGTTCTTTTCTTTAGATAATTGCATTACTTCATTTGGATATTAAATTCACCCCACAAAATCATATCATTATTCAAATTTTCATCATTATTGAACAACATATGCAATTATATAGAAAGAACAATATCATCGTCAATGCAACGAAACATAAAGGAACAATAGCAGAAAAACATTCATACATAAAGACACTAGGATTTGTTAGAGACTAGGGAAAAACCCACTACAAGGAAAACCCTTTCAAATTCTTCTTCTTATTAGATTGTCGTTAAATGATTCAACAAAAGAGAGTACAATGATCCATATCTTCATCCATAATCCTATCCACCAAAATCAAATAAACAACATCCATGAGATGAACCCAACAATGTTAATAATCAAAACCCTGATTCATAAGCCTACAGTCAACTATTAATGTCTACGGTCAACTGCCGAACTCTGCGATCAACGGACGAAATATTCGATCTACTGTAAAATTCAAACCCTAGCTCCCAACCACACACAAAGAGTGATGTGCGTGTAGCTGGAACCCTTCAACCACACAAATGAGCTTCTGTGCCTACGTTTATGACCAAAATTTACCTGAAGCATGTCTATGTCTGGAAATCAAAACCCTAAACACATGTGCAAGCTTTAGACCTTGCAATCTTGGACATGTATCAAACAACCTCTGTGACCCAGCCTAAGACCTGTGTGCGCCAAACCCAAAGAAAGAAGAATGATCATAATGATGATGTCCAAATGAGGGTCAGTTGACTTGTATTTATATCCATCTATGGGTGTCCAATTTCTCTTTTGGGTTGACCTGTCCTTTTGTTCACATGTGGCCTTCAATTCAAAGATAGACTTTCCCTTGTCCAAATTGAGCAATCCAATAGTCAAAATTGGGCCTCTCGAAAAGTGCAATTTAGTCCCATTATTAGAATTTGTCACTGAGGTACCAAATTAACACTACCTCTTAGCTAGGGAGAAATTTGAATCCTGTCATGATATCGTGTCCTATCTCAAGTATCTCGTCATGAAATATCGCCATTGTTCATCTCAATTCATCTCTTCTTATTCCTGCTTATCTCTTCATTCTCTATGCTCATATGTTGAACACTCTCGAATCTAAAAGAAAAATAATTTGACTTTGGAGGGGAGCCCAAGCTACCACCCTCTATCCATCAGGGTGCCATTGCTGCCACCCAGAATCACTCCCAGTGGGGAACCAAATGCTATCACCGAGGAAACATCAAAGAACATATCATCAGGGAGCCTTACTCAACTTGGAACCACATCAGGGGAGCACATCTCAACCCGAAATCTAATGACAAGGAGGAACGTCTTATTGGACACTCTCACCTCATGTCCATGAGAGTGGGGAAATTCATATTAGACAATCTCTCCCCATGTCATCTCATCGAGCAATAGGTGAGATAAAAATTACCAAGCAAGTATCAAAAGCATCCCATGATGTAATAAATGGGCAAGATACCACTTGCTATACGAATTAAGGATCACAACCATCATATTTCCTGTTGATCTTCCCAACAATGACACTTAATAGTCATGTGGTAGAACACTTGCATCATAACCAACTTAGGTAACACACCTCTAAGCACTCTCTCAACTCATTGGCGAGACATGGAGCGGTAATCCCAGCAAGCCCAGCTTGTGGGTATGATGCTAATTGGGGTATACTCTGCATAGACCAATATACAGGAGCAACATCTTCGACCCCATCAGTAACATATAGGGGTGATTACCTATTTTCCATAGATCCCTCGACTCCAGAGCCATCCACCTCAATTCCTTACCTTGGGAGCTCAGACAGGGGGGAAGAGCTGGCCCAGTGTCCTCGACCAATCTTGCTTTCTATAGATCACAAAAATATCATTGTGCTCATATCAAGTATCGACTTAATCAACTCACTGAAGAGTTCAATCATAATGTCTTAATAGCAACAGTCTCCTGTTCATGTAGGACATCAAATCAAATATTATATTAGAACAAATATATATATCAGAAAAAGGTACCTTATTCATCCTCCCTCTCATAGAGGCAACAACCACAAGCCTAAGCTTGTCTCGTACTACAACATTATCTCAATATATGAAGATATCTCAGTCCAAAACATATATGTGATTCTCTACCAATTGGATCCCACTCTTTATCATTGCAATGTATCACTTTCACATCAATAACTTGTTCAAAATAAGTCTCCAAAGAGTTTCTTCAACCTACCTCATAGCTAGCCATGCTAGCAACACTAAACTCGACCTCGGTTGTTCTTGAATGTTAGGGTCCAAACCTAACCCCTTTATTTATGTAATAAGCCCAAGGGGCTTGGTTAGAGTCATAGTTAGTTAGTTGAGTCAATAAATATCGTAAGCATTTATCCGCGTTAACAATAATTGTAAGTGGTTGACTTGCATTATAGAAAAGGGACCACAATTATTTATAAATGAGCCATAATGTTTTTTTCTCAATATTACTACTGCTATTATTGATACAAAAAGTTACAGCAAGGCCTTGGCCTTGAAAGTTCAGCCTGTTGATGGGATTTTACAAAAAAACACATAAGATCACTGCAGTTGGAATCTTCAGCTGTGTGTAAACTTCTTCTACGACACATTACAGTTTTGAATAGTAACAAAACCATTACATTTTCCAGACAGTGCCCTGAGACGGACAGAAACATGGACAGACCGTGCCCTGAGACAGACATAAACAACTGGTGTATGTAGTAACGACACATTAACAAGCAGGAACCTGAGCCAAAATCATAGCAACGAAGACACACAGAATTATGCTAGGTTAGTCATCATTTGTAGTATAGGCCTCCTCGACAACCAAACACCCATACCGTAGAGAGTCCTCCAAGTCCGAATGAGGAGCCACCGAGCCGGTGGGATCGCCACGCACGGACGCACCTGGGCCAGCGGGGTTGGCCGGATTCAGCGTCGAAGCATTCTCCATGATTGGGCTCAAGTGATCCTCCAGATTTACAGTCCGTTGTTCTGCAGTTGCTTCAGCTTGGGCCGCTCCCAAATTTCTGTTGTCTTCACGCTTTTCGATAGTGACTGAAATAATGAAAGTAGCATTATCGAGCGAGCAAGGGAAACGATACCGTGCAGTATGGTGAGTAGCATGTTCACATACTGCATCTCCAGATCTGCCACGACCCCTTCCTCTTCCGCTCCTCGTAGCCGGTGGACTGCACTGCTCAGGTTCCAGAGTGTCGGAAGATTGCTGCGAGACTGCTCGACCACAGGAGCCCCCTCTTCTGCTCAGTAACCTGACTCTTTCGCCCAGCATTTTTGCTTGCTCTGAGCTGGGTAATAACGGAACTTCCCAATAACCATACAAACTCTGCACATTAACAGGTCTATGAACCCCTGCAGAGTGATTCAGAGAAACGCCCAGAACTGGAAGCAAAAACTCGACAGTGGAATGCATTGAAGCTGTTATGCAAAGAGCGTTTAAGGAGCGGCAGGACGCAGCGTGCGAGACAACGGATGAGCACAGTAATGGCCGCATTAAAGAATTTGTGCAGGCCCATCTCCCTTTCCTTGCGACCTGACTCGTGGCGTATGTGGGCTGACACTTGCCCATGTGATACGCCGCCTGTATGTCCTTTGGACAATTAATCACCCGCATCCGGGGATAAATGAGCCATAATTAATAAATAAAGTGGTTAAACAATATTATTCAAGGGACCACTAGTAGTTAGGGTTTTGGACGTCATAAAGCTATAAATAGTCTTTGTAACCCCCTCCTCTCACATCTACCCAAGCAACTGACCAACTAGGGTAAACATGTGACGAGAAGCCACTATGATATAATTCGACCTCCTAAGTCACGTTAATGAAGTGGAAATGATGGAAACACACCATATAGACATTGAACATCAGCATTAGGACCCTCAAGAACTAATCCAACCTTTCTAGCAAATGGCCCCTGGGTCCCACTAAGATTTTGGACCACTTGATCTCTGGACGTTCTCATGCTATGGGCACGCCAGCGTCCAGGGACCTTTAGACACTCTCACAGGCCTGCAAGCCAACATCCAGGGACTCTTTTGCATAGTGATGTGCCAACGTCCCTGGGATTTGAGCCACCTTTTTAGGCCCAGAGCCCAGGTCATTGCCCAAAATTGAATCACATCTTCAGAACAATAAAATAACAAGGAAATGGCAGTATAAATGCAATCACTTGAATGACACCTTGAATGGACCCCTACTAGCCATGATAGGTATTTCGTCAAACATATCACAAATAGTAATATACAAGTGTAAATAACAAATTTGAGCATAGGCATCTCGTCTCATACTTTGTTTAGAATCGCTAAGTAGCATTGATGCCTCAACACATCAACTAACATTTCATCCATTAGGTCATAGTTACATTTTCCATTCATTTACAAGTAAAAACATGACAAGACCTATGTTACTGTCATAAAACACATACATAACCAGCATAATAGCAACAGAAATACTAATGAAATTACAACCATATAAACCACATATATTCTAGTATAATACTCATAGAAATACAAGGAGAAATAACCTCATATTGATGAAGAAAAATCCAAACCTGGTGTTATGCTCCTATACCAATAGGTGTCATATTTCATGATTGGCTTGTTGAGCTCTGTAATATGTTCATTCCTTTCCTTGTTGCAAAGGTTTTCCATATTATCAAAAAATAAAAAAATTTAAAAAATGTAAAGAGGGTATGCCCTAAAAGAAAAATCAAAGGGTAAAAAGAATAAAATGGTCAAAAGTGAAATAAATGAACCCCAAACAAAGAAAGACCAGGAAAGTGTGCAAGTCCAAAATGCCACTACTTTTTCATTTTCTGTAATAAGTATTATGTGCAGCTTGTTGATTTATGTCGCAATTGATAAATGGCCAAACAGCTTAATCTTGGCTAGTTCATATTTGAATTTCCTATTTTAGCGATAGAGAATAAAATCTGACCAAACTGTTTAATCTCGGCAGATAAGTAGATAGGTAGAGTAAATAAAAAGGAGCACAACTGTTTAATCTGAGCCCTTGGATGCAATAAGTGTAGACTTAGGTAGGCTTACTATGCTAAGAAAAGAAAAGTTGATGAGGGTTTGCCAGTCTAAGTGCACCCGAATAAAGAAGGAAAAAATGCTAGGCTAAAGTAGTCAGGGTAGGTAGATGGTGTTGCAGAATGATACTTGTGATAGATTATGTCTCTAAATGTGTTAATATTTATCTCTATCACAAGTGCAAGGCAGACATTATACTTGATGCAGCTCAAGCGAGGCAAGATTAAATAACTAACTCCCCTTCATACTTTTCCCTAATCATTTACTAATTTCCCCCCTAAAAATATTAAGAATCTGTTCTTAATATCACTAAAAAGCCACTCCTTCCATTTCATAAAGTTTGCTTAAGTGAATCCCTATTTTACTTAGGAAAAGGGCAAAAATTCCTCATAAAAACCCTTTTTCATCCTGAGCCTAAGTTTAACTACAAAAGTCAAATTGTTTTTATACTTAGCGCTTTCATTTCAATTTCATATTAACCATTAAATTTTATTATATAAACTCCCGGATAAATGTTACCCTTCCCGTAATATGTGAATATATTAAAAAACCCCAAATATTATGTACTCCCGCCCCCGGTTAATTATAACCATAAAAACACTGTTTAAAGGGAATTAATGAATTAAACCATAGTTCATTAAAAACCGTCCCCATCGCGCGATAACAGGATTAATTAACCGTTCGGGTTAATTAATAACCATCCCTAACCATTACCCCAACCAATAGAATCATGTCCGATATAATTAAACTTTGTTTATCGTACCGGGCGCGCATCTTAATGTCCCGCCATCTCCAACGCTCGTCTGCCGTCCGATCCCCGTCTCACCATCCGACAGTTGACATCCATATCGCGACCACCTTTTGACCAAGCGTTAACTTGTGGGGGCTTGAGGGTTTTCTGCCATACCTCAGCCACGCGTCGCCCATCCAGGGTGCTCGCTCGCCCTCCACTCAATATCGCCCAGCCCTAAAAGCGGTGCGGGGTAAACCACTTACTGCCCTCCGCTGACGTTAGGTCTGGTACCACTGATGTCATCTGCCTCTGCTGACATCATCCACCCTCCGCTGACATCATCTGCCCAATGAAATCCAAAAATCCCGCCAAACCTTCGTTTTGTCAAATAAACAATAAAACACCATGTTTTCACTGTAATGCATTTCGTCCCGCACTCTCCTACAAAATAAAGACCGAAATCAATGTTCCAGTTCCTCAACTGCCACCTAACCAGAGAAACTCCGTGGCGAGCTCGCAGACTCAACTGACCTGCCATTTTACAGTTTCCTCCTCTTTTGACACAGGTACCTTTAAACTTTCTCAATAAATGGCTATCGGTGCATCAATTACCGTGGCTCCTCCAGCAATCTCCACAGGACTCAACATACCAGCCACAGAGAGATCCATAGCTGCACTGTTACCCTTGGAAAAAGGGAAATTTTGGGCTAAATACCAGACAGAGATGAATAGAGTTGAAAAGGTCAAAGGGTATCAGATCAGGATTAAAGAGTATCAGTGAAAACAAGGCAGCCAGCACAAAGTGACCAAAGAAAGACAGCTTCAAGCCGAATCCTAGTGCCCGCCTCCAGCACATTCAACAAAAACAGGACCAGCACAACATCAATTCATCTTTCCCTATTTTCAAGGCTAGCTGTTTCTATTTCTTGTAAACTATTTTTAGTCAGCCTAGATATTATCTCACTCTGTTAGGAGATATTTGTTTTATAATTTGTTGCATAAATACCCCCCCATTGGAGTATTGAGGGTTGATTCTTAGACTTTGCTGTAATATTGATTTTTTGGAATAAAAAGCTGTTGGAATCAACTATTGCATGACTTACTGGATGAAGAATTGAAGTAGAGGACTTGTCACAAACTTCTTGAATCAACCACTGAATCAATAAGTCCTCTATATCTTGTGTTTTAAAGTTTTCTTAGTTTATTATATCATCTGTGTTTCACAATCCGAATGATAAAGAAAGGATTAATTTCAGAATATGCTTGATTGCACTCTGTTTTCAGTCATTATTGTTCTTTGTGTTTTTCTTCAGAATTAGGGTAAGCAGTGAAATCTTAATTGCTCCTGTTTCCTAATTCTTTCATGTTGATTATTTGTTAAAGAATGCTTAACTACTCCTTATCAGTAATCATCCAATTTCCCTCTTTAAATAGGCTGAAGGATTTCTTAACTACCCTTCACCCCATTTGAGCCCATTCCATCTGTTTCAAGTCTTTATTTGTTCCCTGTTTGACTACCTTGCTTTGTGAAGCCATCCTCTGTTAAGAAACCAAATCGAGAAAGCCATCTTCTTTGACTCCATTAGCCCAATTGACTGAACTAATCTGTTTTACCTCTCTGCCCTATTGAATCTCACCATCCAAACTCAAACAAAACTCTTGAACCTCATAACTAGCCTAATACCTTTAAAAACAAAGTTAAATAATAAAGAGAGAGCCCTCTCTGGATACAGATTGGCTAGATTCTGTATCTAAAATATTGGTATATGGTTACCTCGGCCTCCTTTCCCTTTATTACAACTTTTGGGAAAACCTGAGTGATAACATCAATGGCAACTCCATTGGGGACCTGAATAATTTGTTTGCTACTATTGTTTTCTATATAAGCTACAGACGGAGCCTGAAGTTAGCCAGGTAGCCTTTGAAATGCTTTTGCTTTGCGATTGCAGAAGTAAATGAATGCTGCTTCAGTCTATCTCCGGTCTAGCTTATAGATTGAACATCTAGTTTCAAATACTTGATCAGTCCCTCTTGTCAAATGAAGTCTTTAAGAAAGTTTAAACCTCATATCTAAAGCCTCTTAGAGAAATCATAGAAGTTGTTTTGAAAATTCATAAAAAAGTAAAATAATCATAAGATACTCAAAATTTAGCTTCCTGGAGAACTAACTTTTTCTTCAGAATTGTTTTACAGGTTCAAATCTGATCTATGATGGTGGACCATGATCAGACACACAAAGGTTAAAATCATCCACCTGGCGACTCCACATCAATTTCACAATCAAGACTCCACTGGAGAAATGAACCTGAAAGAACTGTGTGAAAAGATCAGGCTTTTAACTTGGATTGTTATCCAAGACCTTATGTTCTTTCTAAATAGATAGAGTTTTCCAATTTATATTGTATTTTAGAAAAAAAATTAGATTAATTTTTGAGTATTTGCTTTAGAAAATTGTAAATATATATCATCCTTTTGAATCTTATGATGATCACTTTCCAATCAAGAAGCCTCAAATACTCAAGACTCCACTACTAAAAGACTCCAAAGTTGTTGAGAACCTATGGTGTTGTTGGGAAAAGTATCCAATACGGAATGACCCTATCCCACTCTAAGGGTGATAGATCCTTAGCAACAATCAAAGCAAAGCTATCTAAGATTACTTCTTTATGACATGCAAAAGAGGAAAGAAAGAGATCCACTCACTGATGTCTTTCGCGAATGGCCGATCCAATCTTCTCTCCTTGCTGCTTGCTCCCAACTCCTTGTCTTCTCACGGGCCCAGCTACACAAGATCCTACAAACAAGACAAAAAAAGGAAACTACAAGAAGCATGCATTCATAATTGATTCAAGGATTAGAATAAATCAAATACGCAAGTAAAACAATACATCATTGAAACACATGCGAATAGAAGAACCTCAAATGCTTTATTAATGGAAGAAAGTAAGGTTCGGGTGGTGATACAACCATAAGAGGTCCAATCCAGCATCACCTTCCCGATGGAAATAAATCTCCTCTTCACCTCCTTCAAGCAATCACCCAATGATCCCAACTGTAAACCAACAACAATTCTTTGCACAAAATTCCAGCCTCTAGATCCCATGGGATGAGATCCTTATATAGAGTTTTGGAGTGAAGATGAGTCAGCTTGATGTGTGACTAGTGTCCTCTTCAACTCCAGTTGTTCTTCAGTTCTTGAGTCCACTTGGAGATCCTGCCTTCCACTTGGAGTTTTAGAACCTCTTACTCATCACTTAGGCGAATCTTTTGATCCAAGTGTCATTTTGGAAGCTTCCTGGGCACTGACACATTGAGGAAAGATTCCTCCACATGTCCAAACTCGCTCAGCGCAGGTAGCCTTTGTTGAAGTTGACATTCAGTGCAGGTACACCATGGAGCAGTTGACATTCAGCGCAGATGCTCAGTGGAGCAGTTGACATGATCCAGAATTGACCTGTTTTTGAGTGTTTTTCAGTGGAGAACTGATTTGAAGTGCTGTGGTTTGCTGACCTTGTTCCTCTAGGGGTAGGAACAACATGTTTAGGGACTTTGGATCCCTCAGATTATCGACATTTCATGCTTCATGCTGTAAGGCACAAAAATTTCTATAACAGTTGCCCCCTAAAGTATGAGGTCGTTTATCGGGTGAAATGCTTTATCAGGAGGATCCGAAGTTCATTCAACCGTCGGGAGGTGACCTGTAATAAAATACAATACAATACATTATTTTTCATACTGCTTTCATGATCTAGCTGAGGCGGGCATTTCCCATGCTCAGCTTTATAAATATATTCTCTGTACATAGAACAGACGATCGTCTGATGGTAGACTGATAATTCTCTGCTAAAATTATCATCCTTTGATTAGGATGATCATCTGCTGCACACGTCAATGTTCTTTATTTCCTGAATATATATCGCAGCCCGGATGGATGAAACTAGATCCGGGGTCTTCAAACTCGTCCGATCTTCACTCTAAGTACAAGTCGATCCATGTGAGAATTTCTTGGAGTCGAACATGGAAAGACATCGCTTGATTACCAGTCAATAATGTAAACTGTTAACAAGCGCGAGAGGAATCACCGATAATGATGATGATCCTCAAGGTACTGCAGTACAATTCACGTGGTGTGAATATAGGACTTGGCGTCGAACACCACGCAAAATCTCCTGGTCGAAGGTCATTGATGTATACCTGTCGCTGGAAGTGAGAAACTTGCCATTGAGGCATGCAAGCTTCAAAGTACTGGGGGGGTGTTCCTAGATCAACTTCTTGGATAATGAGCTGATGTCGACAAGAAGCGATCTGTCAAAGGAGGGCCTTAATGAATCCCACATCAGTGACACGGAACGGAGCTAATGATTGTGATGAAGGTGAAAACGATCTGTGAAATATGATTCAGGGTGGCGGTCATGAAAGGATGAAAGATGATGTATGGCAGTGGATGGGACACGGTTGACTTTTCCTGAACGACATCTCTTGAACATATAACGACACTGATGTGATGGATTGGTAGCATTACCCCAAATGTGGATGGTATGGCGAGACCATGGTGAAGGGACCGGTGAATGAAAACAACCCAACCCGATGTGGTACGGAGGCAAAAGTGTCATGTTCAAGAGCGACTTGCTACCATTAAGCTTTGAGGTTCTCCCAATTTTTCCCCAGTCATTTCTGACTAGTACCTCTTTATTTTTGTCAAGCTTGAGGAGGATAACATATGCTTGTTCTATAACCTGCCCTTCGGGCAAGCCCATCGCTATGTTTTAACGAGCCTAGCGATAGCGAAACTCGTTCTCGTCTAAAGACAAGTTTGTCGCTATTTAATGTATTTAACGAGTCTAGCGACAAAGACAACTCGGTCCTTTTCATTTTTAGAGAGTCTAAAAAGGTACGTAAAGTTAACTCCAAGGGTCCTTTTTCGTCATCTAATCCCTTAAGTCCGAAAAAGTATAAAACAATACAGAAGGGATGAATGTTCGATAGCTTTATTGAGCCGAACTAGACAAACGCTCGATCTTTTTGTGCAATAATCCCTCAGGTCCAAAAAGATTAAAATCTAGAGGAGGGATAGCTCTTCCGGTCCTTTTAACGAGCTGGAAGGCCAAAACTCGGCAAACTTTTCATATTTTACGAGTCGGATGAAAAGAGCTCAAAGAAGACTCGTATCTTGAGGAACGAGTGATGAACAGGGATAGCAGCAGATTCCAGGTACAGGTTGGAATTTTCCAATCACGGCAATGTCACAAGGATGGCTAGGTGAAATCACTCTTCGCAGCTGTTCCTCAAAATAGGTAAACAATCAAGTGGATGTGAATGATCGGCCAAATGAAAAGTGGAGGTGACGGTGCAAACACGACCAAGGCTTTTATGGCTGATGAATTTACGGTCTCAAATGGTTATTTACCGGTTCATTTTTTCTGGATGAGCTTGAACTCTGGGGGAAGCTTGCTCACAAGTGCATTTATTTTTTAACGAGCATGAACTCTTGCTAAAACTGCTCGGTTTTGCGTTTATTTTTTAACGAGCATGAACTTTGCCAAAACTGCTCGTTTTTTACCAGTCATAAGATAAGAAATGTCTCCTGTGAGATAGCTATTTTTTATGGAGCTTTATCTCACGAAGCTATGCTCCGCATCCTCTCTTTATGCAAGTTTGGTAACGACTAATCCTACGAGTTTAAAGGGTTAGACCTACAGGTTTAAAGGGAGGACCTAAAAATTTAAAAAAATCAATAGCCGCCCTTGCTTGCATTCCAAGAGGTTTGCATGCCCCCAGGTATAAAGTACAATTTCAAGGCTGCCCCTACTTCTTCGTCAAAACATTTGTTTTAACGGGTGAGGCTTACCTCTTTCAGGTTATCCAAGGATTGTTCTATTAGCATTTTAAACAGGACATTCCTTGGCGGTGTCTACCGAAGTAGACAAAGGTGAGTGGCGCTGCCTTAAACACATAACTTTGACAAAAGAATCTTTTTCCAGAACAACCCCACTTCCATCAGCACCTTCTTCTTCACGGAGCCTTGGCTCTTTGCCGGCTCTTTCTTTTACGAAGAGGAAGGAGGGGACGGGGTACGGACTAGTCATATTCTCCCGCGGAAATTCTACCTTATACCCAGGGTTTTCTCTGCCCAAAGCAGACCAGGATGCATGCCCCCTGGGTTCCAGCCCTATTTTCCCGAATCACTCGCACTCATCAGGAAGAAGAACCGGGGGTGGAGACCTTTCTTGATTGAATAGACCATTCAGGGTTGGTATGTGACTATTTGCGATGCGTGATCCCGGAAATGAAAGTTGGTCTACGAGCTTGACCATTCTTCCTTCGTGTGGAAAACACATTATTCGAAAGAGTGAGGAGACTATTGCTCTCATGCAATATATATAGTCTCGTCCAAGGAGTAGGTTATAATCCAAGGGTCCTCGGACGACCATCAAGTTCATTTTGACAGCCTTCCCTTTCAATGTAATAGGCACATTAGGGAGGATCCCTAATGGTCGACTGGTTCCTTTATCAAAACCCGAGAGATTTCTTATCTCAGGCAAAAGCGCCGGGGAACCCAGTGCTTTCCAAGCAATAGAGGAAAGGATACTCACATATGCCCCTTCATCAATGATAGTTCCAGCCATTACCATTTTGTATATTTGGACTATAATTCTGAATGGTATGCTGGCTGGTAAACGGGGTCTGCCTAGTTGGTTCCAATCGAAGGACACAACCAGGTTGCTTGGTGGTGGGACTGAATATACGGCCGGATATGATCCTGACGATGCTCCTTCCTGTGATAAAGGAGTGGGCGCATTGCTCTGATGCTCGTCAGAATCGGTGTTGATGAAAAGAATCTGGATGGTGTCATCCTTATTCTCTTCAGTGAGGGTGTCAGCTGGAGATGAATCTTCAGTGACGGTGTCATCTGAAGATGAAACTTCTGAAGGGAGAACCAGGTCAACTGCCGTTTCGACCTTTGGAATTTCGTCCGGTTTGGATTCAGTAGGTTCATTTTCAGTGACTGACGCTTCAGCTAACCACTTGAGCGGGACAGCTGTATTTTCAACCAACGAAGGACTTGGCGCGAGTTTTTGGTATCCAGGGGGAAATCGTAACGGTGAAACCGGCTGATCTTCCAAAACTCTCTTTGCCTCGTCTAAGAAGGGACAACGGCGGAGGGTGTGATTGCCTTCACACAGTCTACAGGGGGATCTCGCTCCCTCTATTTGTCTAGAACCTTCACTTTCGCTGGTTGACGGTAAGCATTCAACATGGCTATCAGAGGTTGATGCTTCCGAACTGCGCAAACGAGGGGACCAGTCCCTTAGTATCCGGGGAATACAGGGACAATCTCGGTGGAAGTGGTCTCCTCTACATATGACACATGGCGATTTAGGCCCGGTCCGTGCTGTGTGTGGATTTTTGTTAGGTGTCTTTTGCTTGCCCCCAGTCGCTTTAGGCTCCTTCTTCTTCTTTTATTTCTTCTTCTTCTCCTTCTTCTCCATGGGAGCTTGGCTTTTGCCGGCTCTACCTTTCGAAGAGGAAGGATTGGAGGAAGATTTATAAGAAGTGGAAGGCTGGAGGGCAGCTTTAGCCTGATCTAACTGTTGACTCGACTGTTCAAGAACCGTGGTGTTCTGAACTACATTGGTTGAGAATAGCCAAATCGGCAGGCCAATTGTCAGTCCTGGAAGCGACAATGTGGCCATGTGGGGCGCACCAACTTCTCCCCAAGAAGAGAAAGGGCTAGGATTTCCATCATGGGGAATCCCTTGGTTGGTGTGTTCCATGTTCTAAACCTAAAGATCAACGCAGGAATAAGAGGTGATTATGTTCCGTTTAAAATGAATTTTATATGACGACGCTTTAGACACAACCTGCTTTTTCACTTTTTAAGAGTCGAGAAAAAGCTAAAGATGACTCTAGTCTCCTTCAATGTTTTAACGAGCCCGAAGTGACAAATGCTCGGATGGACTTTTTCAGTTATAGAGTTTGAAAAAGGCCAAAAGAAACTACTCTGGAGTTCTAGGCAGAGGGTGTGCCAAACCTTTCGCAAAACCACAGAATACGTTTTATGGTACGAGTGGTCAATCTTCGTGAATGCTGTGTTCACTGCATTGCGATCAGTAGGGCGGCCGACACGGTTTCCTATGGATAAAGGCTTTATTCCTATAGGGGTCTCCCAATATATACACGACGGTACATGGGAGCACAAGTCCGTATTGATACTTATCGCTTCACCGTGGAGGAATCACCCAACCACTCGACGCTAAGATATCACGTTTAACGACGCCGGAACACGTCTCTAGCTTAGACCTCTATGTGTTTCGTTATGTTTCAAAGCGTTGTTATGTAAATTCAATTCATTTTAGGTTGATCTTGCTTAGCAGTTTGCCTTTATGGATCACCACGTGATGTATGGTACAACTCCTAAATGCAGTCTAAGAATGATAAGCAAGCTTTTTCAATTCTTTCAACTTATGAAAAACTTAACTACTGAGGGAAAATAAAGACATCAACTTTTCACACAGATCATAGAGCACGCACTGATGCACTTTTCCTAAATCGACATGCAAGCTGTCAAAATGCACATGCACAATGCAGGTATTTCTTTTCCTCTTCCTTAATGTTGATGTATTACAAAAAGAAAGCTGTTGTATAATTTCGAATTCAATTTCAAGTGAAAGCAAACAAGCTTTTGTCCAAAATCAAAAGAACACCTTAAGATTTACTCGTTTCAACACTAGAAATATTTAAATTCGAACCATATGACGAAAGCAAATTGTCAATCAGCTATGAACAGCAAATAAACTAACTCTTAGGATCAAAACGACACTTTATCACAGGTCTAGATCTAAGAGGCCATAGCAAGACTAGTTCACTTTCGTTATGGGAAACTGTAAATGAAGTAAGAAATACAACAAGAACAATCATAGTTCCTTCATACAACCGAGGCGGAATGATGGCAAAGAAAGGTAATTTCAGATGGGTGTACAGGTTGATAACAGGCTGCAAAAAACAATACTGAAAACTGGGCAACAGAAGGCAGGGAACCCCAGTTGCACAATGCAAAACTGGTTCAGCGCAGGCTCTGCACTGTCAGTTTGACATTCAACGCAGGTAGTCCCTTCGGGACCTGCGTTGAAATGCAGAGAGCCTTCACTGCAGTGGCGTTGAAGAGAAAACTCTCGTTTCTCTCAGATTCCGGGTCACAGATTGCTCAAAAATCAACTGTTTTAGGCCAAATCAGAGGCTATCAATCGAGTACACACTAGAGGATGATTAAAGGAAGATGAAGACTATCACAAAGAGCTACTTAGAGTCCTTGTAGATCAACTCTTCAAATCATAAACATGCCCAGAACTGAGCTAGAGTAGCTTCCCTCTACTATGCATTCGAAGGATTCGAATGCAGTTCGATTCGGTACTCCCTTTGTTTAGGAAATGAATAGCAAGAAACACAAGCTACCAACAAGATACGATCCCCAGCGGAGTTGCCAGTCTGTTGTTGGGAAAAGTATCCAATACGGAATGACCCTATCCCACTCTAAGGGTGATAGATCCTTAGCAACAATCAAAGCAAAGCTATCTAAGATTACTTCTTTATGACATGCAAAAGAGGAAAGAAAGATATCCACTCACTGATGTCTTTCGCGAATGGCCGATCCAATCTTCTCTCCTTGCTGCTTGCTCCCAACTCCTTGTCTTCTCACGGGCCCAGCTACACAAGATCCTGCAAACAAGACAAGAAAAGGAAACTACAAGAAGCATGCATTCATAATTGATTCAAGGATTAGAATAAATCAAATACGCAAGTAAAACAATACATCATTGAAACACATGCGAATAGAAGAACCTCAAATGCTTTATTAATGGAAGAAAGTAAGGTTCAGGTGGTGATACAACCATAAGAGGTCTAATCCAGCATCACCTTCCCGACGGAAAGAAATCTCCTCTTCACCTCCTTCAAGCAATCACCCAATGATCCCAACTGTAAACCAACAGCAATTCTTTGCACAAAATTCCGGCCTCTAGATCCCATGGGATGAGATCCTTATATAGAGTTTTGGAGTGAAGATGAGTCAGCTTGATGTGTGACTAGTGTCCTCTTCAACTCCAGTTTTTCTTCAGTTCTTGAGTCCACTTGGAGATCCTGCCTTCCACTTGGAGTTTTAGAACCTCTTACTCATCACTTAGGTGAATCTTTTGATCCAAGTGTCATTTTGGAAGCTTCCTGGGCACTGACACATTGAGGAAAGATTCCTCCACATGTCCAAACTCGCTCAGCGCAGGTAGCCTTTGTTGAAGTTGACATTCAGCGCAGGTACACCATGGAGCAGTTGACATTCAGCGCAGATGCTCAGTGGAGCAGTTGACATGATCCAAAATTGACCTGTTTTTGAGTGTTTTTCAGTGGAGAACTGATTTGAAGTGCTGTGGTTTGCTGACCTTGTTCCTCTAGGGGTAGGAACAACATGTTTAGGGACTTTGGATCCCTCAGATTATCGACATTTCATGCTTCATGCTGTAAGGCACAAAAATGTCTATAACATATGGTGACCCAATTTTAGCATTAAGTGACTTCAAGATGAATTTAACAAATCAACGTAGGTATGCTCCTTTGGATAGGTCAAAGATTCCAGGTTTTGCAAACCCTTTGCCCAAATTTGATTGGTCAAAAAATCTTCCATTGTTTAAAGATGAAATAGGAGATGATGCTGCTTTACATTTATTAAAATTTCATATGCACATTCGAAAGTTTAAAGTCAAATTCCATGAAGATTGTCTCATGAAAATATTTATGGTAACTTTAGAAGAAAAAGCTAGATCTTGGTATGAAAATTTACCAGCCTCTAGCATATGTTCTTTAAAGAAGTTTCATGCTACATTTCATGACAAATACAAGGAAAGGTATTCATCTCTATTGCTAATTCAAGATTGCCATGACAATTTTGAAAGTTTTATTCAATATCTAGAAAATTACTATGATGATGATGATGATCAGTTCATGGATCATGAAATATTAGAGGTTTTAGAAGAAAAGCCTTTTCAAAAAGTGGAAGCATTGCTTGAATTATCTTCCCCTCGGAAAGAAAAAGATGATGTATGTTGTTCAGAAACCCATGAAGTTTCCACATAGGAAAAAATTCTTGCAGCACTACAAACTGATCAGAATAAAGAAGAAATGCAGTTCCCTAAAATTGCTCAAATAGAAAATAGCAATGAAAACCAACAACAGTCCAGAGATCTGGAGGCAAAGGCAATAGAGCTTAAAAATATTGAACCACAAGACCATCTTCAACAAGTAGTGGTTTCTTCAGAGATGAAAGACCAGTCAACATTATTTGATGAAAACCATGTCACAAATTTTCTTTCCTTGCATGCAAATGAAATGAGACAACATATGTTGATAGATCATGATCTTTCATCTAAAATTAATGAGAGTTTGCAACTCCCTTGCAAGCTTCTATATGACAAAGACAATGATGAGAATTTTCCTGTTGTATGTGATAAGGTTGTTATATTTGATGAAGATCAAGACTATTCAGAGCACTTGGATAGAATGGAGAATAAAGAGGAGAAATGATTGACCAATCACTTGGATCAAGCAGCAGTTTGGAATGAGGTTTGTTTTCCTGATACCAATCATCCAAAAGATCTTATATGGTAGGATTACCATTATCCTTTGGTCAATATATTGCAGCCATCAGTGCAAGAAGAGATTAAGAATCATGAACAAATTTCTGCTAATTCCAACTACCATAGATCAGAAGATAGATTTATAAAGCAATATGTGGAGGAGAAAGCTCCTGATCTAATGTGTGTGTTTGATGACATTACTTCTTTTGATGATTTTCCCAAATATGATCAGTATGATGATAATTATGTTCTTCAAATCCAAACTAACTTTACAGAGCAATTAGAGGCTAGTTTGGGGAATAAGGACATCCCGTTTCACCAACTTGAGAATAGTGATCAGCTTGTTCATTTCAGCTATGAAAGTGAGGAAGAAAATGCAGAAAATTTGGAAATAAGTGAAACTTCTTTACCTCTTTGTTTTGAATCATTTCAATTTTTAAAGGAAATGTGGTGTAAAATTTTTAAAGAAAAGGAGGAGCAGCTTGTAGAAATCTATGAAGTTCCATTTGAACCTATATGTAATAAGTTGCAACAATCCTTCCAAGTTCTTTATGATCCAATAGCTGACAGTTTGGATGATGAAAGAAATCATAATTTATCTCCATTAACAGACTATGAGAGTCAAAATCAAGATGATAATGGTTTTACAAGACAGACATTACAATCAGTAGAAATATCATCACAAAGAGCAGTTGAAAACATGCAGGGTGATAAAGATAAAAGTGATATTTCAATTTCATGGCAGGTAGGCTATCCAGAACATTTATATAGTTGTTTGAATCAGCTCAAGAATAGTGTATATATTTTACAAGATCCTTTTGTACAGTTTTTAGATTCAACAAAGGAGATCAGGGATTTACTTATCTTCTCAAAGGTTAACAAAGCTATATTTGATTGCAAGATCTCAATTTTAAACACCAACAAGCACAAGCAACAAAAGTCACCAATGTATATGATGCTTGAATGGTTGCATTGGTTGTTTCATTTTACCTAACCAGCAATCAGAAAGCTGATTAGAGTAAGTAGGTAGGATTTCAGTTTGATTTAATTCAATTTTAGTAGATTATGAAATAAATCCTTAAATATTTGAATCCAATCAAAAGGCCCTAAGATCTTGAGGATTTACTAATTTGGTTTGAAGATTGCAGCACCTTTTGGTTTCAGGTCAGATCTCAAGTTGTGCAGGAGAAGGTTAAGAAGATTTTGATAAAAGGACCAAGGCTAAAAGTTCCTACCCAAGTGACAAGGTGCTCAAGTAGGATTCAAGTAGGAAGAATAAAGGTTTGGTGTTGATTGGATAGTAACTTGTTGGAGTTGAAGCCCGAAGAGAAGGCCCTAAGCTTCACAAGTGTTCTGTCATACATACAATAAAGCAACCAGCAGAAGGAGATTTCAGAGCACAGTAAAAGTTATTCAGAAGGCCATCTGACCTGCTGTTCTTGACTTTCCACCAGGGAAAGCCATCCCCAAGTGGAGCCACTGTTATGCTCCTATACCAATAGGTGTCATATTTCATGATTGACTTGTTGAGCTCTGTAATATGTTCATTCCTTTCCTTGTTGCAAAGGTTTTCCATATTATCAAAGAATAAAAAAAATTTAAAAATGTAAAGAGGGTATGCCCTAAAAGAAAAATCAAAGGGTAAAAAGAATAAAATGGTCAAAAAGTGAAATAAATGAACCCCAAACAAAGAAAGACCAGGAAAGTGTGCAAGTCCAAAATGCCACTACTTTTTCATTTTCTGTAATAAGTATTATGTGCAGCTTGTTGATTTATGTCGCAATTGATGAATGGCCAAACAGCTTAATCTTTGCTAGTTCATATTTGAATTTCCTATTTTAGAGATAGAGAATAAAATCTGACCAAACTGTTTAATCTTGGCAGATAAGTAGATAGGTAGAGTAAATAAAAAGGAGCTCAACTGTTTAATCTGAGCCCTTGGATGTAATAAGTGTAGACTTAGGTAGGCTTACTATGCTAAGAAAATAAAAGTTGATGAGGGTTTTCCAGTCTAAGTGCACTCGAATAAAGAAGGAAAAAATGCTAGGCTAAAGTAGTCAGGGTAGGTAGATGGTGTTGCAGAATGATACTTGTGATAGATTATGTCTCTAAATGTGTTAATCTTTAACTCTATCACAAGTGCAAGGCAGACATTATACTTGATGCAGCTCAAGCGAGGCAAGATTAAATAACTAACTCCCCTTCATACTTTTCCCTAATCATTTACTAATTCCCCCCCTAAAAATATTAAGAATATGTTCTTAATATCACTAAAACGCCACTCCTTCCATTTCATAAAGTTTGTTTAGGTGAATCCCTATTTTACTTAGGAAAAGGGAAAAAATTTCTCATAAAAACCCTTTTTCATCCTGAGCCTAAGTTTAACTACAAAGTCAAATTGTTTTTATACTTAGCGCTTTCATTTAAATTTCATATTAACCACTAACTTTTATTATATAAACTCCTGGATAAATGTTATCCTTCCCGTAATAGGTGAATATATTAAAAAACCCCAAATATTATGTACTCTCGTCCCTAGTTAATTATAACCATAAAAACACTGTTTAAAGGGAATTAATGTATTAAACCATAGTTCATTAAAAACCGTCCCCGCCATGCGATAACGGGATTAACTAACCGTCCGGGTTAATTAATAAGCGTCCCTAACCATTACCCCGACCAATAGAATCGCGTCCGATATAATTAAAACTTTGTTTATCGTACCGGGCCCATAGCTTAACGTCCCGCCATCTCCAATGCTCATCCACCATCTGATCCCCGTCTCACCATCCGACGGTTGACATCCATATCGCGACCACCTTTTGACTGAGCGTTAACTCGTGGGGGCCCGGCGGTTTTCTGTTGTACCTCAGCCACGCGTCGCCCATCTAGGGTGCTCGCTCGCCCTCCGCTCAATACCGCCCAGCCCCAAAAGCGGTGCGGGGTAAACCGCTTACCACCCTCCGCTGACGTCAGGTCTGGTACCGCTGACGTCATTCGCCTATGCTGACGTCATCTAGCCTCTGCTGATGTCATCTGCCCAATGAAATCCAAAAATCCCGCCAAACCTTCGTTTTGTCAAATAAACGATAAAACGCCATTTTTTCACTGTAATTCATTTCACCCTGCACTCTCCTGCAAAATAAAGACCGAAATCAATGTTCCAGTTCCTTAACCGCCACCTAACCAGAGAAACTCTGCGGTGAGCTCACAGACTCAACCGACCTGCCATTATACAGTTTCCTCCTCTTTTGACACAGGTACCTTTAAACTTTCTCAATAAATGGCTATCAGTGCATCAATTACCGTGGCTCCTCCAACAATCTCCGCAGGACTCAACATACCAGCCACAGAGAGATCCATAGCTGCATTGTTACCCTTGGAAAAAGGAAATTTTGGGCTAAATACCAGACAGAGATGAACAGAGTTGAAAAGGTCAAAGGGTATCAGATCAGGATTAAAGAGTATCAGTGGAAACAGGGCAGCCAGCATAGAGTGACTGAAGAAAGACAGCTTCAAGCCGAATCCTAGTGCTTGCCTCCAGCACATTCAACAAAAATAGGACCAACACAACATTAGTTCATCTTTTCCCTATTTTCAAGGTTAGCTGTTTCTATTTCTTGTAAACTATTTTTAGTCATCCTAGATATTATATCACTCTGTTAGGAGATATTTGTTTTATAATTTGTTGCATAAATACCCCCCCCCCCATTGGAGTATTGAGGGTGGATTCCTAGACTTTGCTGTAATATTGATTTTTTGGAATAAAGAGCTGTTGGAATCATCAGTTGCATGGCTTACTGGATGAAGAATTGAAGTAGAGGACTTGTCACAAACTTCTTGAATCAACCATTGGATCAATAAGTCCTCTATATCTTGTGTTTTAAAGTTTTCTTAGTTTATTATATCATCTGTTATCACAATCTGAATGATAAAGAAAGGATTAATTTCAGAATATGCTTGATTGCACTCTGTTTTCAATCATTATTGTTCTCTGTGTTTTTCTTCAGAATTAGGGTAAGCAGTGAAATCTTAATTGCTCCTGTTTGCTAATTCTTTCATGTTGATTATTTGTTAAAGAATACTTAACTGCTCCTTATCAGTGATCATCCAATTTCCCTCTTTAAATAGGTTGAAGGATTTCTTAACTGCCCTTCACCCCATTTGAGCCCATTCCATCTGTTTCAAGTCTTTATTTGTTCCCTGTTTAACTACGTTGCCCTATGAAGCCATCCTCTATTAAGAAACCAAATCCAGAAAGCCATCTTCTTTGACTCCATCAGCCCAATGGACTGAACTACTCTGTTTTACCTCTCTGCTCTATTGAATCTCACCACCAAAACTCAAACAAAACTCTTGAACCTCATAACTAGCCTAATACCTTTAAAAACAAAGCTAAATCATAAAGAGAGAGCCCGCTCTGGATACAGATTGGCTAGATTCTGTATCTAAAAGATTGGTCTGTGGTGACCTCAGCCTCCTTTCCCTTTCTTACAACTTTTGGGAAAACCTGAGTGATAACACCTGGGATGGGACTTCCACATTCTGCCCGACCATAGAATGGCAGAGCCAAATATATGTTCAACAATTCACCCTCGTGCCATATTCAAATCATGAACATGGGATCTCATAGAACACATCAATAAAAAAACCATCCAGAGTTTCCAAAGACCATCCACCTCAACCCATCAAACAGTGATTCCACCTCACGATCGGGCATCACAAAACCATCATCAGGTCGGTCTCTATCCAAGCCTTCTAGGGCTCCAGAGCATTTGTCCATCCAAGGCTCCAAGACTAGTAACTCAACCCTTAACTTTCACCGGGCTCCAAAGCATTTGTCAAACCAAGGATTCAGGACTAGTAACTCAACCCACCAAGGGCTCCAAAATGTTTGTCCAAAAGAACTTGAAGAAAAGAGGGAGGCTCCTTGAGTATTTGAAGGAACAACATGAGAGGTGAGGGAGAGTCAAGAAGGGATAATCGAACTTGGGGAATAATTAAGATGCTTTAAGCGCAATAAATTCTTCAGGTAGGAGGAAACATAGGTGCAAAGTACCTTAAAAACTTGCAAGAGTAGGACATGACAAAGAGCATAGTTGAAATGAAATTCGAAATTGAGAGTTGCGTACCTTTGTAAAACCAAAGAGCCCAAATTGGCATGGAATATATCACACAACAACTTCCATATGAGATAAAATCATATATTTAAAGAAAGGAGGGATGGGAACACATGGAGTGGCAGAGGGGAACCCATTTCAATATAGAAAATGATAAAGTTATTGTGGAGGTCCCCAAGATTGTACACGAGATCCACTTGAGACACCACTTGCAGGCTTATGAAGAATAGCTCTCAAATCCTGTTTGAGCAATATAAAATTTTGTTGTCGAAACCATGTGGGAGAAGCTCCAGAGATCCAAATCTTAAATTACTAGACCACACTTGTTGCATAACACAGAACAATAATCCCTTGTTAATGTCAAATTTCCCTTGTTAATGTCAAATTTCTCTTCACCTTTAGAGAATCTTTTGCATCCAAAAAGGCACACCAGACTCTCATACAAACACTAGAGGTTGGAATCCTTCATATTGATCACCATGCCTTGCTCCATGGGTGTAATCTCAAGGCCAGAAAATTCAGGCCCACAGAAATCATATCAACCTTCAATACAATGAACTTGCACCCCTAGAGCTTTCATAGATCTTGATACGATGGATGAAAAATAAATGAGTTGTCGTCTTGCAGTTGAGATTGCTACATGCAAGGATTAAAGGGGCTTGTGGCCTACATGCCTACTGCCATCCAACTCATCCATGGCAATAGACCCACACCACATAACCATTGATTTATAATTCACAATGTTGAGGGAAGGGAAGGACTTGTAAAAGAAATTCATAAAGTCCACCAAAAAATGGATTTCTTAGTGACAAACCCATGTACTCTTTTGTTGAAGCAAAGGAAAGAGATCTGGATAGGGCTCTTCACGGAATAGTTTTCCATCAAGACTTATTGTTGATGACTATATTTTAGCTTCTAAGAGACAAGGCTTATTTGCCAGCTTGTCAGCTTCCTTGTTTTGAGTTCCTAAAATGTGACAGAAGGCCTTGTTAGGGAAGGAATCCAATATACAGAGAATTATGTGCAATAGAAGACTTAGATGGTTGTTCTTAGGAAGAGAGCCATTTTGTAAATATTGAATGGTAATAAGCGAATCTACTAGGATTGGTATGCTAAAAAATTCCACATCCTTGGGAAATTGAAGACCAAGAAAGAACTCGTACATTTCAGCCAAATTATTCATATTTTTTCCAACCCCCGAGGAATATAATAGAATTTCTCCTCCTCCTACCACCCCATAAATATAATAGATTTTTTATCTGGATATATTTTTTATATTTCTAGGTCACAAGTATGGGAAAATCTTGAGCATTTTCCTTTGTTTCAAGGATTGCTTTAAAATGTGAACCTTCTTTACAGTACAAGGTCATCTAACAATAAGACTCAAAGTCATTATGATAATATACTCATTATGAGCTCAACATGTCAGTTGTGGGAATTGAACTTGAGTGGGGAGGATAATAATCAGTCCTTCCAAACCCCAAACTAAACCCAATTGACATTTCTTTCTTGACATACATATATTTATTTAATTTTAGCTTAAAAATTTTCAAAAAGCTATTTTTATTCATTAATTTGAAAACAAAATAAATTTTTCTAATCTATCGATACCATTGACCAAAAGAGAATGAAAATAAGGAAAGGGAGAAATCATTTGTATGTGGACTGATTTTCCAAAATGAAGACCATACCAAGATAAATTAAATCAAAAATCATTGGTTGTCCCATTGAACTCCAAATAAATGAGCGTGCCTTCAAATAGTTATGGAATAAATGTGTGTGTGTGTGAGTGTGCACATGTGTGTGCATTTTCATTATAATTAGTAGATAAAATGATTGTACGAAAAGGTATAAGTGTGCTTTGTTTGTCTGTTTGTTTGTTTTAAACTAGATAAATGATATGGATGACAAGATACTCTTCAAAATTGTTTCCAACTCCAACCATAACCATTAGTGGTTCAAGTAAGGATGATATCAAAATGTCAAATGTTTTCTAAATAATTGAGAAATATAGAGATATGTCATCTTATAAAATATTGATAATTGGGCATAGAATAGGAAGTGACTGGATGCTCTATTAAGATGCTTTGTGGTGAAAATACCACTCTTTCTAAACCTGTGGGTGAAAGTCTAGCCATGCTGGCCACACTAAGTGTTGGTGTGGCTTAGGATGAGTGTGATCCCTAAGTGATTTTGACTGGCATTGGCTTAAACGCTCCTGGATAGATGCTACTCAACCCACAGATTATCCAAAATTTTCCTAAAAATCACCGATCTATATTCTTTTTCTATCCACGAAATTTTTTCTTTTCTTCAAATCCTTTGTTCACGTAATGTTGTGAGTTGGAAAAAGAGAATTGATTCCCAATGATGTATCTGATGAAAATGAGAGAGAGAGCGAGAGAGAGAGAGAGATTAAATTGGTAAACAAAGACTTTGAGAGTTGAGGGGTACACTATGTATTTTGTTGATTATTCCCTTTGTTGGGATTACTTTTTTGTCTAGTCTTGTGTTTTATTTGGACCATATTTTTTTTTTGCAGGCCAATTTTGCTAAACTACACAGGACATTATGTTTTTCCTATGAGTGTTGAAGGGAGGCTGAGGTGCATTGTCTATTATATTGATTCTTAATAGGTTTTTCCTACTGGTATTTGTTATAGAATCCATTCTACTTTGTACTAAGTAAATTTCTCATTAAGAAATAGCCTATTTCCACTAGATAACCATGTATGAACAATCTCATTAATGAATGGCAGTTTTGTTTTTTTATTCTGAAAAAAAAAAAAAAAAAAAAAAAAAAAAAAAATAATAATAATAAATAAATTATTATTGATAACCTATTTCCATTAGATAACTATGTACGAGAAAATTGATACTTAGGTTTTTAGTTTCAATAAAATTATTTAACAATTTGAATAAAATAAGAATTTAAACAATGATGTGATTAAAGTTTCATTAAAATTATTTAACAATAACCCAGTGCCTTCTTGTCATCTCCGTGTCCCCACCCACTCAAAATTCCAATTCTACATACGCATTCTACTTTATACGTGATTGAACACCACCCATAAATATTCTTCCAATGTTTTTCCATCTCATGAAAGACCACCACCCACCCTATTCTTGTAATACAAATGACAAAACAAAAAATTTGAATCTCTTTAGGTGATACAAGATAGAGTGTTGAACTGGGACAATGTATCAAAGCGAGGGGTTGTTGGTCCAAATAAATGTGTTCTATGTGGAGTTGAGGAAGAAAATGTTAACCATTTAATGGTTGATTTTCCCTGTTAGGGTCCTATAATTATAGGAAATCTGATGATTCAGATATTATTTGTGGCTCGCATGACGAGGCTTTTAGCTTGCTGACTCACCTTGCTTCCTCTCCATTTTTCATCATCCTTCTTTGTCACCCACTTTCCTCATTAATTCATCTGAATACTACCCCAGCATAAGCCGAATACCTGCTTCAAATCATTAATAATAAGTTTGTGTGACAAAAAGAATATATATTACAGAGCTTTTGGTTTTTGGATTTTATTGAAATTCACATAAAAACTAAGCCCACACCTATCACCAAGCACAAGTGGGTAACATTGGGCTTATTTTGTCGAAAAACAATGTAACTATGGGCTTATATAAACCATCATGAAGAATGTTCCCTTGTGAATGTGATAAATCCCATAAAGTGAAATATCTATCTATCTATCTATCTATCTATATATATATATATATATATATATCCATGCAAAGTCAACTCAATGGCCCACCCTGAAGTAAGAATTAAAACCCCTTCATTTTTATTTTCCTCGAGATTCGTAAAAATAAATGAATGGTTAAAATTCCATATTGCGCGCTCAACTCATCCAACACTTAACACTCAGAAAGCACGTAAGATTAGTGGTTTTCCTAGCCCACCTTTTTGCTACGTGGCAGCCCCACATTATATCGCGTCCTCTAAAAAATACCACCTACCACTTCAAAGCAGTGCCATAAACCATTAACTGTTTTGGTTTTGAATCTTATAAATGTTACAGGAATATAGGGTGGACTAAGTTCAACTAAAATACAAAGATATGAGAATGCGAGCTACGGGTGAAACCATACTTGAGGTAAAATTATATAGCTACAAGCAATATGAAATGCCAAAATAAAAGGGAAAATTTCACATGAAATTAATGTACATGGGAGCAAAGATAGCGTTCATGTAAATGCATTTCAAGATAGAAGATTAAGGTGAAATCAATTTGTAAGCATGGTGAAATCAATTTACAGGTGTAAAATCATGTTGCAAGTGAAAGTAAAAGAGTAAAGTGAGAATACTTTTCCAATCATACAAATCAACACATGGTTTTGCAAAACCATCCAAGTATTCTACAAGGGTAAAAGGAATTTACGTACAGATAAAATGAATTTATAGAGGAAGGGGTAATAGGAACAAAACTACACATGGTTCCATGAATTCATGGAAAGAGAAAACAAAACCACGGATTGGAAACAACACATGGTTTCGTAGAAATTTAATTATAAATTTCATTTAAATATTTTGGAAATATTATTCAAATATATATATTATTATATATTTTCCAAAATATTTGTGACACTAATGGATGATAAAACAGCAGGGCAGTCTTAGGATCAGCCATCAGTGATGGAAGTCTTAGATTATCAAGTCAGAGGATAAGCAAGTAGTTGAGTGAATAACTAAGAAAAAGAGAGATACATATGCATCTGCTAGTTCATCTACCAGCATAGCCACAAATTTGGGTCCACATCCCACCTGCGCCACTTCCACAGAAACAGCATTTTCACAACACATTCCACCATAACTATTAATCTACAACAGTTAGAGCTTTTCGTTCATCTATAGTCTAAAAACGTCATGTTTGTTAGAGACAACATTTATTGTAAACAGTTTGTAAATTTTGCATAAATACTTCTGCTTTTGAAGTATTAGAGAGGGATTGTTTGAGATCAGAAATATTAGTGAGTTGTTGGAGCATTGTAAGTTTTTTTTAAGCACTGGAGCATCAATACTAAGCAGACCATTCATAAGATTCTTGTGGCTTAAATATTGGTGATGAATTTCTTATGTTAAAGTGTTTCACTGTCATCTCTTCACTGTAATAATCTAAATTCCAATTGCAAAACAAAAAATGTGATGAATAGCATTTACTTTTGAGTACCTTATTCTGGCTACTTTTGCAATCTGTATGTTTTCTACTGAAGGCCACGCTAAATAATTCTTGACTACTCTTTAGTTCTACCTGATTGACTAAATTCCACACTAAATAATTCTACTGAAGGCCACACTAAATAATTCTTGACTACTCTTTAGTTCTACCTGATTGACTAAATTCCACACTAAATAATTCTTAATTGCTCTTTACTTCTGCTGAAGGTTTTCTTTGTTCTTCCATCATCCACTTATTATTCTGAAATATCTAGTAAATATTCCTAACTTTCCCTGAGTTTACTTTGTTAAAAATTGATGCAACCATCCAGTTTACCTTTTGACTCCATTGCCCAATAGATTCTAATTAAATTGAATACAATCAGTCTTCGAAAACCCAAATCAAAACCCAAAACCCAAGTACAATCATAACTAGTCTAAGATTTTCAAGCAACAAAGAAGAGAGCCCTCTCTGGGATTGAAAGGGTTAGATTCCCATCCCTAAGTTGGTTTGATGTCACATTCTTGTGATTTTTCCTACAACCTTCAAATTACTGGGTGATAAGATAATGGAGACCATACTAGGGAACATAATGTTTTATGTTTCTAAGAAAATTGCATCAAAGTTCAGATCTGATTGTTGATATTGAACAACGCTTAGACACAAGAAGGTTGTACCTTTTACCTGGCAACTCCATTGTTCAAGATCCAGAGCTTCAAAGTTCAGAGCGATTCCATAACCAAATAATCCATATTCCAAAACATTAATGGTGATACAGGATGACAGGGTTTGTGGCAAACCTTTCATTTCATGAAAATTTAAATGAATTCAGGGAGGGGTTATCAGAGGTTCAGCTTCATGAAGATTTTTTAAGACCTGTGTTTCTCATTTTCAAATCAAGAAAATTTTCTCTTGAAGTTAAAATATGTGTTCTTGAGTTAGTTGCTGAAAAATATGAAAACGACATTAAACTTTTGCATTCTCAAATTCAATCATATAATTTTTGAGATCCTAAAGAATTCTTGGAAAATCTTCCTTCTCCAAAGCAAGAGGAAATTGTACTACCTTTTGACTGGAAGATTGAGGATGATTATGCTTTCAAGTACAAGACTGAAGAAGTAGTTTCAGGGTTTAATATTGAGGATACAACTGATCAATTAGTCATTGAAGGCCTAGAAGCAAATATCATACATTATGCTTTTGTTGATCCTATAGCAGATTACATGGAGGTTCTTTTCAGCTCATGTTTTCTCTATAAGGACCAAATACATCAGCAGTTGCCATTATATATCACATCTGTGATTATGTGGACACATGATAAAATTATACTTATGAGTTTACTGACAATCAGTCAAGCAGTCCATTTGTTTCTGCAGCTACTTGACTGGCTTCATTGGCATTTCTGTATTATTTAAGTCACCCTGATTTTCAACAATATAGCATAGGTAGCAAGGTGCAAATAAGCTCAGGACTTTGAGCCTTTTTTTTTAGTTTCAAATTCAGTTTGCTTCTAAACTTTTAGTTTAGTGTGTAGTTCAATGTTCAGTATGCAGAGTGGTTTTAATTTCAGTTTGAACAGGTTGCAGATTTGAAAACAACCCAATGGATAAGGCACTGATCTATAAAATCAGAGACCTGTGGTTCTTGCCACCTCCAAGGAGACTGCCATCCCAAAGCTGGAGCCGATGTTAGGGTCCTATAATTATAGGAAATCTTATGATTTCGATATTATTTGTGGCTCTCATGATGAAGCTTTTGGCTTGCTGACTCGCACCGCTTCCTCTCCATTTTTCATCATCCTTTACTTAGCTTCCTGCTTTATCACCCACTTTCCTCATTAATTCATCTAAATATTACCCCAGCATAAGCCGAATACCTACTTTCAAATCATTAAGAATAGGTTTGTGTGACAAAAAGGTTATATATTGCAGAGCTTTTGGTTTTAAAGCCTTGGATTTTATTGAAATTTGCATAAAAAATAAGCCCGAAAGCTTAGCTCCCGCTCCATCTCCATGCGACCTGCATTCACAATACCTAAGCCTAGCACACCTAACACCAAGCACAAGTGGGTAGCCTTGGGCTTATTTTGTCAAAACATAATGTAACTATGGGCTTATATAAACCATCATGAAGAATGTTCCCTTGTGAATGTGGGATAAATCCCATAAAGTAAAAAAATTATATATATAGAATCCCTCTTTTTACCCCTTACTTCACAAAACCCTATTAATATAAAGTTTTGGAATTTATATTAATTTCTCCCTGCAAGCCTATACTACCTCTTCCCCCTGAAAAGTCAACCAATGGCCCACCCCGCACTAAGAATTAAACCCCCTTCATTTTTATTTTCCTTGTAAAAATAAATGAACGGTTAAAATTCCATAGTTCAACTCATCCAACACTTAACACTCAAAAAGCACCCAATATTAGTGGTTTTTCCAGCCCACCTTTTTGCTACGTGGCAACCCCACGTTATATCACATTCTCTAAAAAAATACCATCTACCACTTTAAAGCGGTGCGATAAAGCATTAACTGTTTTGGTTTTGAATCTTATAAATGTTACGGAGATATAGGGTGGATTAAGTTCAAGTGAAATACAGAGATATGAGAATGCGGTAATATTTTAGAGCTATGGGTGAAACCATACTTGAGGTAAAATTAACTGTTTTGGTTTTGAATCTTATAAATGTTACGAAGATATAGGGTGGATTAAGTTCAAGTGAAATACAGAGATATGAGAATGCGGTAATATTTCAGAGCTATGGGTGAAACCATACTTGAGGTAAAATTATATAGCTACAGGCAATATGAGACTAAGGTTGTGGAATGAGATTCAAAGGTAAAATGGTTTTACAGCCACACATGAAATAAGGTGAAATCAATTTACAGGTGTAAAATCAGGTTGCAGGTCAAAGTAAACTAGTGAAGTGAGAATACTCTTCCAACCATACAAATCAACACATGGTTTTGCAAAACCATCCAAGTATTCTACAAGGGTAAAAGAAATTTACATACAGATAAAATGAATTTACAGAGGAAGGAGTAATAGGAACAAAACTACACATGGTTTTGTGAATACATGGAAAGAGAAAACAAAACCATGGATTGGAAACAACACATGGTTTTGTAGAAATTTGATTATAAATTTAATTTAAAATATTTTGGAAATATTATTCAAATATATATATTATTATATATCTTCCAAAATAATTTGACACTAATGGATGATAAAATAGCAGGGTAGTCATAGGATCAGCCATCAGTGAGGGAAGTCTCAGATTATCAAGTCAGGATTAACAAGTAGTTGAGTGAATTACTAAGAAAAAGAGATATACAACTACATTTGCTAGTTCATCTTCCAGCACAACCACAAATTTGGGTCCACATCCTACCTGCTCCCACTTCCACATTAACAACATTTGCCCAACACATTCCACCAGAATTATTAATCTGCAGCAGTTAGAGCTTTTCGTTCATCTATAGTCTAAAATGTCATGTCTGTTAGAGACAACATTTATTATAAATACTTTGTAAATTTTGTATAAATACTTCTGCTTTTGAAGTATTAGAGGGGGATTGTTTGAGATCAGAAATATTAGTGAGTTGTTGGAGCATTGTAAATTTTTTTTAAGCACTGGAGCATCAATACTAAGCACACCATTCATAGGATTCTTGTGGCTTAAATACTAGTGATGTTTTTCTTATGTTAAAGTGTTTCATTGTGGTCTCTTCACTGTAATCATCTAAATTCCAATTGCAAAACAGAAAATGTGATGAATAGGATTTACTTTTGAGTACCTTATTCTGGCTGCTTTTGCAACCTGTATGTTTTCTACTGAAGGCCACTAACGAATTGATTGTTCTTTAGTTCTGCCTGATTGAGTGATTGCCACACTAAAGAATTCTTAATTACTCTTTAATTCTGCTAAGGTTTTCATTGTTCTGCCATCATCCACTTATTATTCTGAAAGATCCAGTAAATATTCCTAACTTTCCTTGAGTTTACTCTATGAAAAATTGATGCAACCATCCAATTTACCTTTTGACTCCATTGCCCAATAGATGCTACTTAAATTGAATACGATTAGTCTTCCAAAACCAAAATCAAAACCAAAAACCCAAGCACAATCATAACTAGTCTAAGATTTTAAAGCAACAAAGATAAATTTTACAGAGAGAGCCCTCTCTAGGATTGGAAGGGCTAGATTCCCATCCTGAATTTGGTTTGATGTTACATTCTTGTGATTTGTCCTACAACCTTCAAATTACAGGGTGATAATAGTCCCTTTACTGAAGAAGCATGGAGATTTGTTTTATTTTTTGTTTTTCAGATTCAATAGGTATGGGGAATTAATTAATTTCCTGTATGTTTTCAAAACTTGATTAAGGTGATGACTGATTGGAAAGAAATTATATGCTTCATCAGTTGGGAATTTTGGAGGTGTCAAAATTTAATTATCTTTGAAGGTCACCAACTATTTATTGGCAAGGTTTTCCAGCAGGTATTGCAAGATATGGGGGAGATTGATAAAGAAAAGAGTAATATGGTTCTGATAATAGCTTGTCCTCTATTATTGGAGAGTCATACAACAATTAGTTTTTTTTATGGTGCAACTCAGGAAGGGGGATTTAGATGTGGTGTTGATGTTGTTCTAAAAAGTCCAATGTTGGGAATTTATAGCTTAAAATTGAACTGTGGGTAGGGGACCAATACTCAGGGTGAGCTTTTGGCTTTATGGTGTATTTTTTTCTTTGCTCATTTCAAGTAGATCTCTAGTTTATAGTTGGTGGGAGACTCAAAAATTATAGTGGATTGGTTCTCTTTTAAGAATAATATGAAACTGGTCTCTTTACAACCATGGATGGATTGTATTTGTTAGGAACGAGATCCCCCAAGGATAGTTTTGGGGCTAAAATCCCATGTTTTGGGTCAAATTTTGTAATAAAGTTGTAAAGTCTCTACAATTTATGATCGCGGAGCACGAAGGTGTCATGAGTCATAAAGGGTTGTCTAGCCCTTATTTTGTAAAGTGTAAAGTCCGCTGTAAAGATCTACCCATGGTCCGCGGACCATGGGATTGTATAAAAAGAGTTAAGTAAGCTCGAAGTAGTCATAGGGTTTTGTTAGTAGAAGACAAGGCTTGGAGTCTTGGTAGAGAAGTCTAAGTTTTGGGTCTTAGCGTAGGTGGAGGCTCTGCAGCTAAGAGCACAAAGGCCTAGGGTGGAAGTTTGCAGCTAAGTGTGAGGACCCCTGCAGCTATGTGTGCAGGGTAGATAGAGTCTGTAATCATCTGAAGGTATTAATAAAGAGAAGAATTCTACAAATTCTATGTCTTTGTTTCCTGTTAATGCATCTGGTTATATTGTGTTTCAGGTTTAATTTATAATTTTTATGTAATGCGTAAATATATGTGATTATATTGGGTAAATGAACACAAGTAACAATATCAGATTACGTGGCACTAACTGTGATTGTTTAGTAAGCTAAGTAAAACACTTAATATAACTTGGAAACTTGTTCAATACGTCGTCACAGCAACGCGAAAGTACCTGAACTGCAGGTTAGGGCTACGCGAAGGTTAATCATACTCCTTCGCGGAGGTACTAAAGGTCGGAATAAAGGGTTAGGCTGATAGAGCCCTAGAGCTTGATGACATGTGCGAAAGCAAGAACAGAGGGAATAAACCGACATCACGACCATCTCAGGGTGCGAAAACTTGGTTCCAGCATCCCCCCATACTACTTCGGGTGAGACTTCGATCCGCACTCTGCGGGCTAATGTCAAAAGGGCCAGTAGTATAGGGATTTGTTTGGATAACTAATGTTGAACCTGGTTCAGGCCCCACGCAGCCAAAAAATGGTTCTGTTGCTGGGACCAGAATCTGCATAAGAGATGTGTGATGTCGTATCACTGGAATACAACTAAGAAAGAGATCAGAGACTAGTTGGATAGTAAGATCCACGAATTCGCAGTGTAGGAGAATGGAAATCCATGACTAACAAAGGAACATTGGCTAGACAGGTACCTATATATAGAGATTCACGAGATCTTTTTCCATTCCTTTCCGATTGAGCTATACGAGTGGATCACGAAGCTAGCGGATAGCCAAGGAAGGTGGAGACTTGACACTCCTATTGTCTAGATCCCTGAGTTAGTTCAGATACTGGAGGCTTATGAGGATAAGATCACTCGGGTTGTCAATCATTGGCTCGATCGCATCATAAGAGGATTTGTGAGTGGATTCGCGATCGATACCTCACTTAGCTATAGCAAGGAGAAGCGATGTTTTTTCAAAGGTCCACGAGGTAAGTACTTGAAGTCTTTGAATACCTGGATTAAGATGTTATTATGCGAAGAACAGGTTATACAGCTACCTTGATGTTCGGAGCTACGTGAAGCGGAAAGACTTATAGGAATGAAGGAATAAAGGGTCCTGAATATAGTCCATTGATTTCACCTCCACTAGGTGGCGAAGAGGGAGTAGTGCAGGCTTCTCCGCGAAGTGCAATCTAGTGGAAGACCATCACATTCTTTCGAGATCTGGTGCCTTAATGGTCCATTAATTAATGATGATCTTTTAATACGAATTTTGATAAAAATATTGGTTGGACAAGGAAATCTCTCCGCCTCTAACGTGAGTCTCTTTTAAAAATTCAAGCCAATATCACCTATGTAGGTTTCAACCCCATACAAAAATTACTTGTGTATGAATTCTAAAACACAAAAAATAAACAATGTGAGAGCATAACACATAAAACACATATACACATAGATTTCCCTTGGATCCCAAAACTGGGACTACCAGCTTGATTTTTCATTATTTTCCTTTCAATGTTACAATACATATTTATACATGCCGAAGCATCCAATACCATGGACCGAAAACCATCACATCCAAAACCATGGACCGAAAACCATTGCGTCCAAAAAACATGTGCGAAAATCATGCAAAAAACCATAGGTGGGTCCGCCCAACCTAACATAGGGTCCAAAACCAAAATTTTCCAGGGCGCTGCCCCGAACCCCATAAAGTGGGGTTACGGGTACCCCTCAAACACCCTATGACCTCCCCCCCTCTAACCCTTAGTTAACTATGTGGGCTAGTCGTGGAAAGAATATAACACAACCCAACATTCTCCCACTTGTTGTTTTCTTTCCACAGGGGCCACAAGAGAGCTTAGTCATTTATCCAACCTTGCAATGCCCATTGTTTCTCTACACTAAGAGAACTTCTCAGAGCTCACAAATTTTTTCAGTGCATCTGCAATATTCTTCAAAGTGTCCACCTTTACCAGCAACACCTTTTTGCCTTCTATCATATCCCTTACAAAGTGATACTGAACATCAATGTGCTTTGTCTTTGAATGATATGCGGGGTTCTTTGCCAAGAAAATTGCACTTTGGCTGTCACAGTCTATCCTTATAGCTCCCTGTACTAACCCCATACTTGAACACAATCTCTGCAACCAAAATTCTTCCTTGCTTGCATGAGTGGCTGCCATGTATTCTACCTCTGTAGTTGATAGTGCCACTATAGATTGTTTCTTACTCATCCAACTAACTGCACCTCCAAATAGGTTAAACACATACCCACTTGTAGATCTTTTCTGATCCAGATCTCCAGCCCAGTCTACATCAACAAAGCCATGAATATCCAACATTCTATCCAATCCTGATCTTCCTTGGTAGCACAAACCATAATCACTAGTGCCACGCAAATACCTGAAAACTCATTTCATTGTTGTCCATTGCTCCTTCCCTGGTTTTGACATAAACCTGCTCAATACTCCCACTGCATGTGCAATGTCTGGTCTAGTACAAACCATTGCATACATCAGGCTACCGACTGCACTCGCATATGGAACATAGGACATGTCCTCATCCTCTTCTTGTGTCTTGGGACACTGTTCAACAGATAACCTCACACCTACAGGAATAGGAACCTTCAGCGGTTTACTATTCTGCATATTAAACCTCTACAGTTTTTTATCAACATACTTCCTCTGGTTTGACCAGAGCTTCCTCTTTGCCCGATCTCTTTTAATTTCCATGCCCAAAATATAGTTTGCAGCACCAAGATCTTTCATTTCGAATTTGGAGGACAATTGGGTCTTCAAATCCTGTATAATTTCTTTGTCATTTCCAACCAGCAACATATCATCCACATAAAAGACCAGATAAATAACACGGTCACCAATTCATTTAAAATACACACAGTGATCTGCTTTACTTCTGGTGAAGCCAAGTCCCCATATAAATGTATCAAATTTCTGATACCACATCCTTGGTGACTATTTTAACCCATATAGAGAGTTCTTTAACTTGCATACCAGTTCTTTCTTACCCTTCACTGCAAAGCCTTCAGGTTGCTTCATGTATATTTCCTCTTCTAGATCCCCGTGTGTTATAGACATTTTTGGGCCCTACAACCCCAAGCATCAAACGTCCATAAACCAAGGGCTCCTAAGTCCCTAAAAGTGTTGTTCTAACCCTTAAAGGAACAAGGTCAACATATTACAGCTTCTCCCAGAAGTTCTCCATGAAAAACTGCTCAGAATTGGTCAAAACAGGATCATTTCAGCTGCTCCACTGGCTAAGTGCGTTGCATCTCACCTAAATACACTGTGTGGGTGCGTTGCATTTCAAAAATCCCTTCTGTGGGGTGCGATGGGCGAGAAATGACAAATGGCAGTGTCATTCCGCGAGGTGGAGAGGCAATGGAAGCTTCCAGAATCTTCTCCTGTGACACTTGCCTCACTGAATTCGACCAAGGATGAGTAAGAGACCATCAATCTCCAAGTGGAAGCAAGAACTATCAGAGGGAGGAAAATAATCAAATCACAAGCTGACTCATCTCCCTTACAGATATCTATATATGGATCCCTCGTCCCAGAGATCCAGAGGCTTGGAATTTTGCATATTGTAAGGAATTGCTGTTGGTTTCTTGAGACAAACATCAGATTATTGGGTGATCTAAGCTTTGTTTGAGGTGAAGAGGGGCTTCTTTGCTGGGAGGTTGATGCTGGGTCAGAACAACTGGTTGTAACTCCTCTTGGCTCTTTTCTTATTTATCAATAAAAGCTATTCAAGTTTTCCTCCATGCTCTTGTGTCATTGATGCTTGCTACCTTTGTATGGTCAATTTACATCTGATTCTAGATTGTTTATGATTATAGATCCATTTCTTTGTATAGTTCTATGCTTCTATGATCTTACAGGTACTTTGTGAAGCTGGGCGTGCGAGGGAGCAGGTAGCTGGAGACTATCAAAGAAGAGAGGAATCAAATCAGGAGATTAGCGAAAGACAGAGGTTGGTCTTTTTGTTCCTCTCTATCTATAATTCATAAAGGAAAAACCAAAGTAGCTTTTCTCTGTTTGTTTCTAAGGCAGCTGTCACACCTTAGTGGGATAGAGCAGTTCTATATAGACACTTTTCCCTGTAACACCGTGAAGAAATCTTGTCTTCACATCCATCTGTTCTACCTCAAAATAAAAAGCAGCAACAACAGATAAAGGTAATCTAATAGAAGTTACCTTGGTAACAGGAGAAAAAATATCACCAAAATCAATTCCCGGCACCTGGGAATAACCTTTTGCTACCAACCGAGCTTTGTATTTCTCCACCTTTCCTTCTGCATTTGTCTTCTTCTTGAACACCATTTGCTGCCAATGGGTTTCCTTCCAGCTGGCAACTCCACTAGATCCCAAGCCTCATTTTTGTGCAAAGATGCCATTTCATCAACCATGGCCTCTTTCCAGAGTTTTCCATCCTCTGAATCTACTGCTTCCTTCACAATCCTAGGATCATCGTCAGTAATAGGTAAAGCAAAATTTGAATAGAACGCAGATAGACTATACCTTTCTGGCTACCTTCTTTCTCGAACTGATCTTCTCATACTCGGAGTTTGTGGCTCTTCATCTTCTGATTCCTCCTCTGTTGTAGAGTATGATTCTTCCTCCTTAATCTCAAACTCTATCTTCTTAGGTTCCTTTGGTTGGACTTCATGTTTAATAACATCTTTTACCTCTCTGAACACCACATCTCGGCTGTACACAACCTTCCTTGTGACTGGGTTCCAAATCTTATAACCCTTTAAACCATCCTTATACCCAATAAAGATGCACTTTTCAGATTTACTATCCAACTTGGTTCATTTCTCCTTTGGAACATGTACATATGCATCACATCCAAATACCCTCAGATGTGAAAGAGAGGGTTTCTTACCAGTCCATACCTCTTGTGGAGTCATATCCTCCAAGGGTGATGAAGGTGACCTGTTGACCAGGTAACATGCGGTATCCACCGCCTCTGCCCAGAATTCCTATCCTAATCCGGCGCCACTGAGCATGTTTCTTGCCCTTTCCATCAATGTCTTATTCATTCTTTCTGCAACTCCGTTTTGCTGAGGTGTATATGGAGTGGTCTTCTGTCGTGCTATACCACACTTCTTACAGAATTCTTCAAATTCCTTGCTGCAAAACTCTCCACCATTATCTGTCCTCAGCACCTTTATCTTCTTTTCTATCTGATTTTCCATGAGAGCCTTAAATTCTTTAAACCTGTCAAAGGCTTTAGATTTCTTCTGAAGGAAATATATCCATGTATTTTGTTATCACTCAGGTTGTTCCCTTTGACTCCCAAGGGAATACGGCCGAGGTAACCACTAACCAATCTTTGGGTCACAGATTCTAGCCTACCTATGACCAGAGAGGGCTCTCTCTTTATGATTTAACTTTGTTTGTAAAATATTTTAGGCTAGTTATGATGCTCAAGGTTTTGTTTTGAAATTCGCTGGATGATGATTTCAGTCAAGATAGATATATGTTTATCAGGGTCTTCTAGGCCATTGGGCATGGAGTCAGTGATGTTTAATTGCTTGATATGTCTATGTTGATACAACCAGTGATGCTATAGAGCCAGGTAAGTATCCAAGGAACAATTTTTTAAATCTGTGAATGGATGTGGTGTAATGAGGGCATGAAAGGCAATTAAGGGTCTTTCAGTAAGCTGATATGGAGAACAGTGGGAATATTACTTGGGAGCACTGAATAATTCCTGCATAATATTCATATACATAGAATTGATGTAAACGTGAGAAATTAAGAATTCATGTTCATGATTAATTATGAAGAAAACATTTCAATAACATAGATTGAATACAGGGTGTAAGTAAACATATCCTGTACTATTCTTTCTCTCTGTTATTAGATTGGTGAAACATGCATATGATTCAAACAAGCATAGGAATATAAAACATAGATTAAGAAGACTTATTGTTACATTAGACAACACAGGAATTCTGCAACAGCACGCAGAGCATCATTGAGACATCAAACATCCAAGAAAAATTGAGCTTTTCCAGCCTTTTGCATTAGATTATCTGAAAATATACAATACATTTTCCTCAGAGTGAAAATCACCAACCCCTAATACGCTGCCAGGGGAGGTATATATACAAAATTTACATCAGAAAATATCTAGCTAGTGAGTTAATGGCTCATTAATATTGTGCCAACTTCTAGAGCATTGTAGCTGAGAAAATAAATGCTGTAGTAACTTCTCATAGCATTAGCTATCCAAAATGGTCAGAGAATGTTGACTTTGTGACCGATGGAGTCGGCTGAAGCCGTGCTGCCCAAAATTTGCGCATTTCCTATGTTTTGGCTTGCTGTCGCTGTCTTTATGCTGAGTCACCCTTTTCGGCTGCCTTGTGTGCTGTATTCATTCTGCTTTTTTCCTTTTGCTGAGTTGAAGCTGACTAGGATTGATCACTTGAGATTACTGAGGCAGAATTTGCAGCATTGCCTGCCACCAATCCTCTTTGGGCAGCTGGTGTCTTCGAATTTTCACCAAGGTTTCATCTGCCTCTGTATACCTATAAAAATTGGGAGGAACCTCAAATAGGTGGTGGATTTAATTTTCAATAAAAAACAGATTTCCAAGTTTGTCATAAAGGCCCTGCCCTGTTGGAGGCCCTGTTTCCTCAGAAGTACTGGTAGATGCAGTGATTTGATTTTCAACAAAATTTGTCAACCTGGTAGCATATTGCTCACGAGGGAGCAGTCTTCCTGTGTTGGTTAGTAGGCTGGGCAGTCCTCTTTGTTGCAGTGCTCCCATTTTGAGCTTGTATTCATCCACCTCAGCTTGTATTTCTTGGCATTTCCTCTCTACAGTTTGTACAAAATTCCTGAGAGTCAGCACCTTTTTAGCTGTAAGGACAGCATCTGTTCTGTTGACGATGTTGAGGGCTGCTAGCTCCTCCTGGGTCTGATTGTTCAGAAAATGTATCATTCTATTGGCATGCTCAAGCCTGTTCCCTAGTACTGTTATGGCTTTCTGGATCTCAATCTGTGCTTTGCCAATTAATTCCATTTGTTCATGCACAGTCTTGATTGACTTCCATTGTCTATTAAGGGATTGGTCAATCTGGGCCCACAAAATTCTCTTTATTTCCGCCAGAGCATTTTCAAGTTTGAGCTCCTTTTCTAAGGCTTTTATTTTGTCTCTGAGGGCCTTAAGTTCTCTAGACTGCTCAGCTGCAGTCATCTTTGATTTGTCATATTTGGCCTTTCGTTCTGCAAATTTTTCCTTGGCCTGTTTGATCTCTGTAGCTTGGAGCTCCAGCTCTTTGACAACCTTTGTCAATTCATCCATATTTAAGCTGGTCTCAGGAGCTGTTGTTGTTGCTGCTGCTTCTGTTGTTGTTGTAGTAGTTGCAGGGGCTACTGTTGCCTCTGTAGTGGTGGCAGTGGTTGAGGTAGTTGGAGGAGGTTGGGAGGTTGATTCCCCCTGTTTGTCTTGCAATGCCCCTTCCAGTTCCTTCTCCAGATCAATAACCTTTTGATTCAGCTGCATTATTAGATCAAGCTGATCTTCAGACTCTTTTTCCTTTTGCAGCTCTGCTGTTTGGGGGTGCTCAGTGGGAAGCAGTTTCAGCCTTTTCTTTAATGCAATAATATCATCTTCCTTCTTTTTCATGAGGGCCCTCACGCCCTTTGGGTCCTTAGGATCATGTCCTAGGTCTATGATGATGTCCTCCAGTGTCTTGATCCCGTTGTCCTTAGCCGTGGAGGACATTCTCTCAAAATCCAGCTGAATGTTGGTGTTCTTCAGCGATTCTTTCAATTCATGGGCCATTGTGGCCGTGTCTACCAAGGTGGCATAGACCATTTCCCCCGTTTGTTTGTGCAGCTCTATCTGGTCCATGGGGTGAATGTCCTTTGCCATTACCCCCACCTTTGTTCTTACAAAATCTGCAGTTGATTGAGGCTGCAGCACCTTGGGTTTGAAGTGACTGAGGATCATCTTCTCCTCTTGTATGTAATACACAGACATTAGCCTTTCTTGCTTAGCTGGTGTTGCTTTGAGGAATTGCTTATAGACTTCTATTCTCAACAGCTCATTTTGTGCTTTTATTTCTTTGAAGGAAGCCTTGGTGCTTGAAGGCTTCTTGCTCTATTGAGTGGAGGAGGACACCTCCATGCCAAGCTGTAATCCCTACTCTTGTTGGAAAGAGCTTGTGGCCGTTTGCTGACTGTCTCCCCCTTCTTTCCTTGGACTCTCCAGGACTTCTTCACTTATTTCTTCTATGACTGGGGAGTCAACCTTTTGCCTCTTGGCCTCAGGTTGCTGGGAGTATCCACTAACAGGAGTGGACTCTTCTCTGTCCCTTTTCTTGCCCCTCTCCTCATGTGCAGGGGTCTGCAATATAGGCACTGCTGGTGGTTCTGTTTGTGGTGGAGGGGTTTGCTCTTGTTGCTGCCCAATTGAGGAGGCAGGCTTATCTTTCACCATCTCTTCTTCAGCACCCATTATTCCTTTGCCCTTATCTATACCTGATGCTGCTGTAGATGGTGCCTGAGTGGCTGGTGCTGTTGTAGAAGTTGAGGTCCCTTCCCCAACTGGATGCGGTTGCTTGAAGATTACCTGCTGCACAGAATCGAAGTCAAGAGTTTTTTCCAAATCCTTGACATTTTTTTGCATTATTTCTTCTTCAGTTAGTTTTTCAACTAATGTATCTTGCATCCATTCTTGCTGATTGGCATATTGCTCAATATGTGGAAATTTACAATGCTCATAGCCTAGCATCTTGTACTTGACCCTTCTAGCACATATGAAGCCTTCGGGATCATAAGGGACCCAGCGGAAACTTTTTGATAGCTTGTATTGATCTTTGAGGATTTGCTCAGCCTCTTGCCATCCCTCTTTTTTGTTCATGATGAAGGGGTCCAGGTGGTGCTTGAATTTGAGGTGGGCTTTCTTCTTGGCACTGTGAAAGTGGGTGAGGTCAGAGTGAATAAGCTGCCTATAGTACTCCAGGGCAAACAGTCTCATTGGTACATATTTTGGGAGCCTATATGGACAGAGCTCACAGCCATAAATTCTGATGACTGTATGATCTTGGTATAGGTACCAATCACCTATTTTATAATTTTTGGACAGCTGCAGAGTTTTCTAGATTTCAAATGACAGTCTAGGAGGAGGGGTCCTCATCAGTAGGCAAGAGACCGGGTAGACAAATTGGTCAATGAATTCACAATATGAATAAGGTGAATCTTGGACTTGGTGGAACACTGATGACCAGAAGATGACAGATCTTCTTTCTCCCTTGGAATCCAGCTTCTTGATAGGGCATTGAACGGCCTCAGTTTGATAATACATGAACAAGTGGTAGATGTATGATGAATATTTGAATATGCCCTCCCTGTCCACTTTGAAAAGTTGGTCATGTATTTTGTTGGCTATGAATTTAGCAAAGTTATACTTGTTGGCAGGAGGTTGGCCTGGGCTGTAAGTAGCTAATAACACCAGCACTGTCTCATCAACGTGCTCACTGGTTTTATAGCCCAACACATAGGAAATCATGTCAACCAGAAGTTTGCCTACATCAGTAAAATGGACATGCAGGAAAGGAGGAGGCCATGTGGGCTGGCAGTCAGCTCTCATAAATATCTTGGTGATCTTCTGAATGTCAACAGTGGAAAGTTTGGCACCTATATCCAGCAGATAGTTCATGGAGAAGGGATACAGCAGCTGAGTTTGTTTGAAGTTGAGCATCTGGTTGATGGATTCAGCATTGATGTGGAAGAGCATGCTCCCAGATGGAGACTTGACAGCTCTATGATTTACATCATAATTCTCAGCACATAGACGTATGATCTCTGGAAAAATATTGACAGATGGGAGAAAATAATGAGGCAGATTGGATTCCCATATCCCATATGTGTCATTGTTGTTCAAATAGTTGTTCCTCAATTCCTGGAATGTCTTTAAATGGTTCATGTCAGCCACCAGGTCTTGAATGAGGTAATCTCTGTCAGCAAGAGGCAGGGCCTCAAGCTCTTTGTTGGGTGGATTCATGGGGGCAACACTGAGAGCTGTGGGTGCAGGTGTAGCCATTGTATAGCCTTTGGGAGCTGTCTTTAGAATGCAGTTTCAGAATGTAACAATGTGAATGCAATAGCTTGCAAGTCTTTTTAGAAGTCAAGTGGAAAATTGAATGCAGGTGATGCCAGAAATGTTCTTCAAAGAGGAGTAGGTGGATTGAGCAGGCTTGCCTCTGTTCTGCTCTGGTGAATTCACAAGGATTGTGAATATTGAGGATGAATTGCAGAGGGAGGGCAGAACTTATGAGCTGGTGAAATGTAGTTCTTCAATTGTATGCTCGGCAAAAAGGAACAGTGCCGGGCAGTTTGGAGGAAAAATTGAAAATTACGGCTGAGGATGATTGTTCAGCAGTAAATTTTGAAGTAGGGGGCAATGTGGGTTGCTTTGCGCCAAGATTTAATAAATGACAGAGTTTAATTTAAGATTTAATAGGTATCTAGTGGAGAATTTTGCAAAAAAACGGCATGAACACGGGAAAAATAGGTGAATTACGGCAAAATACCTGGATAAATGATGCCGCGAGTCACCGGGTGAGCAAAGGATGAAGGGCGCAGTTGAATTGATGAGTGGTGGCGTCCCAAAGTTCAAATTCGCGGCGTAGCGGCAATTTTTGAAGTGTAGGAGTAAAATGGCTCTGTCTTCTTTCCGGTGAAAATGACATAAAATGGTTCAAATGTGCGTTTATAACGGCAAATTTGGCAAATATGGGCTTTTGGCGCTTTTCCGCCGATGACGTCAGCATGACGTCATGGCGGGCCCGGGTACGGATGATGACGTGGGTGCTGAGCTGGAGGCCAGCGTGGCGGGACACGGTGGAGGGGCGCGGGGGCGACGAGATGATGTGGAGGGCGACGTGGCGAGGTGGCGGGGGCCGGGGGTATGACGTAATGGTGATGCGGGGGTGACGGCACAGGGGAGGCGGTTTGCAGGAGGCTTGTATATGGTTTCCCCGCACCGCTATTGGGGAAAGGCGGTAAAGGGGAGGGGGGCTCCGAACAACCCCGGAGGCTGCCACGCGTCCAGCGTATCGGAGCAAAACCACCCGCTCCCCGGATGCTAAAGGACGGCAGATTGAGATCTCAAATCGACCGCCCACCTTTGGATTGGGGGCAGCGAGAGATGGACGGTTGGCGGGCGCCCCGACCCATCGTGCATGTTTGGGTGGGGACCGCCAGCTGATTAAATAATATTTAATATGCCGCGGGTCAAAAACTTTGGTTTAGATGTTTTGAATGGGTTTTAAATGCATACAGGTTAATATGTCGGGGCTAATCAAAATAGTCAAGCTTAGGTTTGAGCGGGGAGAAAGGGTTTACATGTGTATTTTTCGGAAAATGGGGTACGAGAGGGTTTAGTGTGGGCTATTAGCCTAACCAGGGGTTAGAGTAATTCCCAAAACAAGGGTTGACTATAGTCCCTGGTGGACTAATGTTTCCCATACAAGTGCTAATTAGCTATAATGCTAAAGGGGGGGATATTTATACATTTTTGGGTTGAATGCATAGAATGCTATAATAGTAGGGGCAGGGGTAGCACTTAGGGATTTACATAGTAAAATTAGAAATTAATATGAATTGGGGATGTGAGAGAGGGGTAAAGAGCTAAGTTTAATGAGTAAACTTAGTTTTAGAAGCAGATGGGAATGAAGAAAGATTTTACACAAGAAATGTGTCTTCTTTTCAAAGAGAGAAGTCACTTCTGACATGAAGTTTTTACAAATGAGAGATATAAGGAGGATTGATCAGGCAGATCCTGCAGTGCTCAAGGGGATGTTAGTAAGAAACTTTTGAAGGGGATGAGGGAAATTAGTGATGGTTTGGTAGTTTGCCAAATAGGCCATTGCTCTTGCCTTTCTCCTACTAGTGCCATCAGATGTGATTTTTCACATGTCATATGCTTGGACCTTGTATTCTGCCACCTTCACCTGCCTACCCTGCTTAGTATGCCTAACATTTTTTCTTACTTTGGATGGGTGCACTTAGCCTTGCAAACCCTGACAATTCTCTTTTCTTTTTGCTGCCCTCCTATCTAAGTCTACCCTTATGACTTCCAAGGGCCCAGATTAAGCAGTTGGGCTCCTTCCTTTCTCTATCCACCTAGTCATCTGTCAAGCTTGAACTGTTTGAGCAGGTACTTCCTTTCTAGTCTAAAACATGCAATTTAAAACATGGTATGGCCCAGCTTGAGCTGTTGGACCACCCATCAAAATAGCAGTGGAATTTTGGATTAGCCACTCTCATGGTCTCTATTTGGGGTTCATTTCATTTATTTTTTCTTTGACCAGTTCATTTTCTTGCCTTTTGATTATTCTTTTAAGGCATACCCTCTTTACATTTTTTAAGTGTCTATTTCTTTCACCAAAATGGAACCTTAGTACCACAGAAGATGAACATTTTTTGGCACTTCCATTGTCAATCATGAGAAATGAGAACCTATTGGTATAGGAGGCTAACAGTGGCTCCACTTGGGGATGGCTTTTCCATATGAAAAGCCAATAACAGCAGGTCATATTGCCTAATTTCTCCATTCTTGCTGCAGTCTGAATTTTTCTGTTGTTGGAGACTATTGACCAGGATCTTAGATATTTGCAAGCAGTACCCACTTAGCTTATTTGCTGTGAAATTACAGCTCTGTTTTTACCTGTTTCTCAGAGTTTCTCCTCATTACCTTGATGGTTCCCCTCTATTTTTGTTTGGATTTCCAATGCTAGGATCAAACATATTCCAAAAAAAAGAAAATAGTGCAGCATCCTGGTCTTTTCAAAATATGCTCCACTTGGTGCTTTATTTATCTGCTGTGAATGAAAATACTTGAAAATACAAATATTTATGTACAATATATGACTGTTCAGTGTTTGATCAAAAAGGAGTCAAAATAATGCTTGAGCATTCTCCCATTGACTCGGCCTTCCTCATTGTTTGAGCCATCCAAACTCTTTAGAAAATAGGTGTTGTTACCTTGTATAGCATAGATGACATAAGGTCCCTTCCACAAGAAATCAAACTTGCCATGTTTCCCTTTGTCCTCCCTCCTGGTATCCCATCTTAGCACTTTGTTTCCTATACAGAAATCTTCAGCTTTGGTTCTTTTATCAAATATTCTTTTAAGCTTTTCTTGCAGTATTTCGGTTCTTTGATAGACTTCTTCTCTCGTTTGCTGTAGGTGAATTGTCTGATTGATTCTTCTTTGAATATAATTGGGCTCAACTTGTATTTCTTGCAGCAACTTGATCACAGGAATTCCAAGAGATGTAGGAAACTTTGCTTCTAGCCCATAAACCAGTTCATATGGACTCATGCCAATTGATCTCTTGGTGGTCAGTCTGTCTGCCCACAATGCATTTACCAACTTCTTATGCCAATTCTTTTAGTTTTCTTCCAATTTTTTTTTAATGATTTTGATGAGACTTTTATTGTAAGACTCAGCTAGGCCATTACCTTGAGGATAGTAGGCAGTGGAATGACCTAGGGTCATGTGATACTTGTGACAAAAGTTGATCATTTTTTTGGATTTGAAAGCAGCAGCATTGTCTGTAATAATTTTATCTGGACAGCCAAACCTGGACAAGATGTTGGTTTCTAGGAATTGTATAATAATGGAGTCATTGGCCTGCCTACAAGGGATGGCTTCTATCCATTTGGTAAAATAGTCTGTGGCAGTGAGAATCCACCTATGCTGGCCGGAAGATGGAGGGTGAATTTCACCAATAAAGTCTAAACCCCATTGCTGGAATGGTCTCTCAGTTGAAACTGGTTTGAGTGGTAAAGGCAGCAGCTTTCTCTTTCCTTCAAAAATTTGGCATTTGTGACAAGACATTACAAATTTCTTTACATCAGCAAACAAGGAGGGCCAATAAAATCCAGCCCTTAGGATTTTATCAGCTGTGGACTTCCAGTATAAGTGTCCTCCACAGTCACCAGCATGAAATTATTTGAGGACATTGTCAGTCTCTTCTAATGTTAAGCAATTGAGTAAGATCCCTTCATGATTTCTCCAAAACAAAGCACTGTCAATAATACAAAACTTTGATGCTTTCATTTTCAAGAATCTTTTCTTGGTTTTGGACAACCCTGGAGGAGCTTGTAGGTTTAATAATACAAAACATATATCAGCATACCAAGGGGATTGCATAAAGGCTCGGTTGATCTGTGGAGTCGCCATCTCCTGTTCGTCGTCCAGTTCATTAATGTCAAGGGCTTGAAAATTGGTCTCAGTCATTAGTTTGGCTAGGCCTTATCCTTTTATTGGTTTGGTCGGTTTGATCTCAATGTCATATTCTAGGATGTTGGCAATCCACTTGCCTATCTTGCCTTCGATTCCTTCTTGGGTTAGAATGTCTTTGACCACTGCATTAGGAACATAGGCAATTATATGAGAGTACAAGATGTAGATTCTAAAGTCCTTAATGGCTTTTACCAATGCATAGGCTTGTTTTTCCATGATCTGATATTTCAAGGGAGCATCCCTAAGGGCTCTGCTAAAAAATGCAATGGGTTTTTCATAGCCCTGGTCATCTTTTTGTAGCAGAACAACAACAATTGTATGTTTAGATGCAAAAGAAAAAATGATAAAATCTTGATCGAATCTAGGGCTTGTTAGTACTGGTGTGTTTGTCAATGCCCTTTTGATATCCTCAAAGGCTTGTCTAGCTTCCATGGTCCATTTGACCTTGGAATCCTTTTTCAGCATATTGTTTAACAGTCTTATGAGTTCAGCCAAATTAGGAATGAACCTCCTCAAGAAGTTAATTTTTCCAAGAAAGCTTTGTAGTTCTTTGATGTTTCTTGGATGTGGTACTTGTAGGATAGCTTGAATTCTGTCAGGATCAATCCTAATACCATCTTTTGAGATTATATGCCCCAGGAGTTTACCTTCCTCCAACCCAAACAGTGACTTCTTTGGGTTCAAAGATATGCCATACTTTCTACAAATTGTGAAAACCTGCCTCAAGTGTTCCAAGTGTTCTTGATCTGATTTTGAAAAAGCGGTGATATCATCAAGATAGACCACTAGGAAATCATGAAGTTCTTTGGCAAAGGCAATATCCATTGCTCTTTGGAATGTGGCCCGTGCATTTTTAAGCCCAAAAGGCATTTTGACATACTTGAATGTTCCCCAAGGTGTTGTGAAGGCAGTTTTGTCTTGATCATCCGGGTGAACTAGAATCTGATTGAATCCTGAGAAACCATCTAGTAAGGAGATCCTCGAGGCTCCCACTACCCTTTGCAAGATATGATCCATTTTTGGTAAGGGATAATGGTCCTTGAGAGAGACTTTGTTCAAATTTCTTAAGTCAACACACAATCTGATTTCCCCTGTCTTTTTCCTAGTAGGCACTAGGTTTGAAATCCACTCTGAGAATCTGATTGGGGCAATGATCCCTGCTTCATACATGCATTTAACTTCTTTTTCAATGAGGGGGAGGAGGACCGGATTGATTCTCCTAAGCTTCTGTTTGAAAGGCTTTTGGTTTTCCTTTAAAGGTATAGTGTGCTGGATAACTGATGTATCATAAGATCTAAGGTCCTCATAGCTCCAAGCAAAGACATCTTGAAACTCTTTGAATAACTCAATGTATTTCAGTTTCTGCTCAGGTGGTAATGCTTTGGATAACTTAAACATTTTGGGATTTTCCGGGGTCCCAATGTTACAATCTTCTATTTCAGCATTCAATGGTTGCATTTTTGGTTTTCTTGAGATATCATTTGAATCGAAGAGATCCTCCATCGGGGTTAAACCTGTAGGCAGAAAATTATCCTTTAGCTAAATTACCTCATCTTCTGTCTCAGCCATTTCCTCCCCATCTGGTTGTTTCAACTCCCGTATAGTTTCGTTGTCAAAGGTGGTAGGATGTAAAACTAGATCAGCTGTTTCAGCTGATATTTTCTGCATAATTGTGCATGCCTGTGGTTGATCATCTCTAGTGCTAGTGTCAATGTTCATGCCAGAAAATTCTTCCTTTAAAGTGAGGAAGTTATTTATCTGTGTGTTACTCTCGAAGACTTTCCAATTCTTGATGTTATCCGGAACTGAAGGTCTGTGTTTGATTTCAGCAGTAAATGTATGATTGGTTTTGAAAGGCAACTTACAAGTGCTGGCAAAAGTTGCCAAGCTGTGAGCATGTAGATTGAGTTCTCTGGAAATTTTAGTCAACTGTGTTTGTGAGAAGCTCTCAAGTACCTGAATAGCTGCTCCCTTATATGCTCTCAACCTTAGATCGTTTGTGGTAAAGTTTCCTTTCATCTGTTGTATGATCAGATCTGAATCTCCTAAGATTGAGACTTTGGTTGCACCTAGATTTTTTATGAGTTTCAGACCTAACAGAAGGGCTTCATATTCAGCCATATTGTTTGTGCATCGAAAGTTTAGTCTGTATGCATGGCCTTCAGCTTGGTCATTGTGCATATTATGAATCCAGACTCCTGCCCCAGCTCCCAACCGGTTTACAGAGCCATCAAATTCTAAATACCATAGGGTTTCATGATCAAGATTTGGATTGGGATCACTAGAAAGTTGGATCATGGGTAGGTTGGTTTCTTGCAAGTTACTTGGTGCATCATGTTCCTTTGTCTTATCAGCTGTACCCACAGTCCCTTGGTCTTTGAAAGCGCGTTGCTCATCTAACTCCTCTGCCTCTACTGTCATTAATAGCTCAGAATAAGCTTTGTTGCAAATGTCAGCATTGTATAGAATAAATGAATCCATGTCAGAGTGTATTGAATAGATTGGGAAATTTTGGGGCTTGTCTTGACTGCTCACCACATATTTCATCAAAGTTTCATGGTACAATCTCTTTGGCTACCCAAAGACTGAGATAGTTGCATAGGACATATCTAATTGCAAAGATCCTTGGAGTTTGGCCCCCCAGGATCTGGACAAGAGCATGCCATACTTAGGGGGTATGTCAGCTACCACTACATCCATCAAGATAGTTTTGGTTGGGTATTGAACCAGGGAGACACATAGATCTTTAATCAAGCCTAAGCATATGACATGGCTTGAATCAAATGAGAATAGATCTTTATAAGGCCTTGTGATGTCTAGGTCAAGTTTTTCCATTACAGACTTGGGCATTAAGTTGTGTGAGGCCCCAGAATCAAACATTGCATTATGTAGAACCTTATCATGAATGTTTAAACTGACATAGAAGGGTGGAACCCCTCCATTTTCTGTTTTTCCATTAACCTCAGGTCCGAACAACAACTCTGGTTGGTCATCTAGGACATTCACAGCATCCTTATTGTCTGCTACTTGGAGTGACTTGTTAATCTGTTGTTTGTATATCTCATGTTTAGCTAATTCCGAAAGAGGAACTGATATCTTGAGTTTACTTATTTCTGTTTCCAAGTTAAAAGGTTTTTCCATTTGAATTTTGGCATCGACTCGCTATAAGTTGGGAGATGATTCCTAAGTGGGTTAAGTGAGGAGGCAGGTAGTAAATCTGTCCAAGGGATAGGCTTCAATCGCTACTAGTAGGTCTCAATATCGAGCAGATGGAAGGAATTCTAGGCGAGGTGCTAGTGGATCTACTGTTCGATTTAGATCTATAACTGGAGGTGAAGCCTCTGTCCCTGCCTTTGCCTCCAACAATGTTTGCCATCAATCTCATCAATCGATCGCTATCAAGCATCGATCTCCCATCCCATACAGGCAAAGTGCAACAGATTTTTCCCTTTCAGTTGTATTGTTAGAGGTCTTTTGTTCATAGTTGGCTTGATTTTGAATAAAACTGGTGCCATGCTTGTTTCCTGGGGGAGTATCTGCCCTTATCTTTGAAGGATGGGGTGGAATTTGCTGGTTTTCCGAGGACTGTTGTTCCGAAATATCCTCTACAGTGACCTCTGTGTTAGGTAGGTTTGAGGTGCCAGCTGATTGTGGAAGGGTAGTTTTATCATTTATCTTTTTTGTCTGCTTATTCTCCTTTGCTTTAGGAAGTTCAGGTACATCTACGGTTCTGGTTCTTAGTTTATACTGTTTGTGTACCTCATACACAGCTGCATCAAAACCTTCTTTGAAATCAAATGATTCTCTTGACTTAGTGTGGTATTGATTGTCATTAAAAACCTCTTGATCTTCTTGTGTTAAGAAGACTTGATGTTCACTGTCCAAACCCATTAGGTTAATGTGAGGGTCCTCATTAGGTTCACTAGACGTGGAAGCCTCAGCATAGTTCTCTTGGAAAGGAGGTCTGACATGCTGGTCAGGATCAGTCCTTCCAACATTAGGATTTTGATTCTTTCTAAAGTTTGGGTTTCTAATATTGCTTGTTTGACTTTCCCATGATGATTTTCTTTCTATGGTTTCCACCCTATCCCCAAGTCTGTCCATCCCTTTGATAATTGCATCTAGATTTTTCTCAAATGATGAGGGTTCTTCTTTAAAAGTAGTTCTTCTTTTAGTTCTTGCCCGGTTTCTCTTAGCAATCAGATTTGCCTCCACACTTACAGCTATGTTTTGCATGTCTGCCAGGGTTGCAGGGGCTCTTTCCCTTAGTTGATATGCCATATCAGCATCAAACCCATCAGGGAACTTGATTAATGCTAAATCTGGTGGGGGCCTGAGATTTTGAGGAATGGCATTATAGATAGTGTTGAATCTAGTGCAATAGTCCAAGACAGTTTCTTGAGGGCCTCTTCTTATGGTGTCATACTCAGATAAAATATGTAGAGGATCCTTTTTCTTTTCCCATCTGTTTAGGAAGGACTGATAAAGGGCACCCAAATCAGCTATGGAATTCACAGCCAGTGCCCTGAACCAAGCTCTTACTTCACCTGTCAGACTTTGCACAAAAATATTCATTCTGACATCATCATCATCTATTTCATAATTTTCAAAGTAATCTTGCATTTTCTTGGTATGTTGTAAGGCAGTGTATGTACTGGTTCCATCAAAATAAGTAATTTTACTTTGGTAATCCTGAGGCATAGCCCCAGGTTACCAGGTAACTGAAGAGGTGCATAACGATTCGCCATGTTTGGAGGGATAAGTGGGACAACTGGTAGAAAGGGAACAACTGGGATAACAGGGACAGCCGTAGCAGTCTGTGTGTTGGGTGTAGACAATATGTTTTGTGAAGTGGATGATGAAGAGGGGGAAGAATGGGCTGTATGTAGGTGGACTGATGGTTTTGCAGGGGTTGGAATGAAACTTTGCTGAACTGTTTCAGGGCTAGATTCAGGAGATTGCTCTGGTTCCTTTTGGCTCCTAAGAGTCTTAGGAATCAAATTGGGGTTATCGAAAACAGGAGGAGGATTTGGGTCAGGATTTGACCTGGTGTGCCTGGTTCTCTTTTTAGGAGCCAGCTTCTGAACTTGCTTTTGGTGTTTTTTGAGAATATTTTTAGAATTTTGTAAGGAACCGTTCAAGTTTTTGGAACCACTGTCTAAAAACAGACAGCAGCTGAAAAACACGCTCTTTTCCCAGTTGAGTCGCCAATTATGTTATCACTCAGGTTGTTCCCTTTGACTCCCAAGGGAATACGGCCGAGGTAACCACTGACCAATCTTTGGGTCACAGATTCTAGCCTACCTATGACCAGAGAGGGCTCTCTCTTTATGATTTAACTTTGTTTGTAAAATATTTTAGGCTAGTTATGATGCTCAAGGTTTTGTTTTGAAATTCGCTGGATGGTGATTTCAGTCAAGATAGATATATGTTTATCAGGGTCTTCTAGGCCATTGGGCATGGAGTCAGTGATGTTTAATTGCTTGATATGTCTATGTTGATACAACCAGTGATGCTACAGAGCCAGATAAGTATCCAAGGAACAATTTTTTAAATCTTTGAATGGATGTGGTGTAATGAGGGCATGAAAGGCAATTAAGGGTCTTTCAGTAAGCTGATATGGAGAACAGTGGGAATATTACTTGGGAGCACTGAAGAATTCCTGCATAATATTCATATACATATAATTCATGTAAACGTGAGCAATTAAGAATTCATGTTCATGATTAATTCTGAAGAAAACATTTCAATAACATAGATTGAATATAGGGTGTAAGTAAACATATCCTGTACTATTCTTTCTCTCTGTTATTAGATTGGTGAAACATGCATATGATTCAAACAAGCATAGGAATATAAAACATAGATTAAGAAGACTTATTGTTCCATTAGACAGCACAGGAATTCTGCAACAGCACACAGAGCATAATTGAGACATCAAACATCCAAGAAAAACTGAGCTTTTCCAGCCTTTTGCATTAGATTATCTGAAAATATACAATACATTTTCCTCAGAGTGAAAATCACCAACCCCTAATACGCTACCAGGGGAGGTAATATACAAAATTTACATCAGAAAATATCTAGCTAGTGAGTTAATGGCTCATTAATATTGTGCCAACTTCTGGAGCATTGTAGCTGAGAAAATAAATGCTGTAGTAACTTCTCATAGCATTAGCTGTCCAAAATGGTCAGAGAATGTTGACTTTGTGACCGATGGAGTCGGCTGAAGCCGCGCTGCCCAAAATTTGTGCATTTCCTATGTTTTGGCTTGCTGTCACTGTCTTTATGCTGAGTCACCCTTTTCGGCTGCCTTGTGTGCTGTCTTCATTCTGCTTTTTGCCTTTTGCTGAGTTGAAGCTGACTAGGATTGATCACTTGAGATTACTGAGGCAGAATTTGCAACATTGCCTGCCACCAATCCTCCTTGGGCAACTGGTGTCTTCGAATTTTCACCAAGGTTTCGTCTGCCTCTGTATACCTATAAAAATTGGGAGGAACCTCAAATAGGTGGTGGATTTCATTTTCAATAAAAAACAGATTTTCAAGTTTGTCATAAAGGCCCTGCCCTGTTGGAGGCCCTGTTTCCTCAGAAGTACTGGCAGATGCAGTGATTTGATTTTCAACAAAATTTGTCAACCTGGTAGCATATTGCTCACGAGGGAGCAGTCTTCCTGTGCTGGTTAGTAGGCTGGGCAGTCCTCTTTGTTGCAGTGCTCCCATTTTGAGCTTGTATTCATCCACCTCAGCTTGTATTTCCTAGCATTTCCTCTCTACAGTTTGTACAAAATTCTTGAGAGTCAGCACCTTTTTAGCTGTAAGGACAGCATCTGTTCTGTTGACGATGTTGAGGGCTGCTAGCTCCTCCTGGGTCTGATTGTTCAGAAAATGTATCATTCTATTGGCCTGCTCAGGCCTGTTCCCTAGTACTGTTCTGGCTTTCTGGATCTCAATCTGTGCTTTGCCAATTAATTCCATTTGTTCATGCACAATCTTGATTGACTTCCATTGTCTAGTAAGGGATTGGTGAATCCGAGCCCACAAAATTCTCTTTATTTTTGCCAGAGAATTTTCAAGTTTGAGATCCTTTTCTAAGGCTTTTATTTTGTCTCTGAGGGCCTTAATTTCTCTAGACTGCTCAGCTACAGTCATCTTTGATTTGTCATATTTGGCCTCTAGTTCTGCCAATTTTTCCTTGGCCTGTTTGATCTCTGTAGCTTGGAGCTCCAGCTCTTTGACAACCTTTGTCAATTCATCCATATTTAAGCTGGTCTCAGGAGCTGTTGTTGTTGCTGCTGCTTCTGTTGATGCTGTAGTAGCTGCAAGGGCTACTGCTGCCTCTGTAGTGGTGGCAGTGGTTGAGGTAGTTGGAGGACGTTGGGAGGTTGATTCCCCCTGTTTTTCTTGCAGTTCCCCTTCCAGTTCCTTCTCCAGATCAATAACCTTTTGATTCAGCTACATTATTAGATCAAGCTGATCTTCAGACTCTTTTTCCTTTTGCATCTCTGCTGTTTGGGGGTGCTCAGTGGGAAGCAGTTTCAGCCTTTTCTTTAATGCAATAATATCATCTTCCTTCTTTTTCATGAGGGCCCTCACGCCCTTTGGGTCCTTAGGATCATGTCCTAGGTCTATGATGATGTCCTCCAGTGTCTTGATCCCGTTGTCCTTAGCCGTGGAGGACATTCTCTCAAAATCCAGCTGAATGTTGGTGTTCTTTAGCGATTCTTTCAATTCATGGGCCATTGTGGCCCTGTCTACCAAGGTGGCATAGACCATTTTCCCCGTTTGTTTGTGCAGCTCTATCTGGTCCATGGGGTGAATGTCCTTCGCCATTACCTCCACCTTTGTTCTTACAAAATCTGCAGCTGATTGAGGCTGTGGCACCTTGGGTTTGAAGTGACTGAGGATCATCTTCTCCTCTTGTATGTCATACACAGACATCAACCTTTCTTGCTTAGCTGGTGTTGCTTTGAGGAATTGCTTATAGACTTCTATTCTCAACAGCTCATTTTGTGCTTTTATTTCTTTGAAGGAAGCCTTGCTGCTTGAAGGCTTCTTGCTCTGTTGAGTGGAGGAGGACACCTCCATGCCAAGCTGTAATCCCTGCTCATGTTGGAAAGAGCTTGTGGCCATTTGCTGACTGTCTCCCCCTTCTTTCCTTGGACTCTCCAGGACTTCTTCACTTATTCCTTCTACGACTGGGGAGTCAACCTTTTGCCTCTTGGCCTCAGGTTGCTGGGAGGATCCACTAACAGGAGTGGACTCTTCTCCGTCCCTTTTCTTGCCCCTCTCCTCATGTGCAGGGGTCTGCAATATAGGCGCTGCTGGTGGTTCTGTTTGTGGTGGAGGGGTTTGCTCTTGTTGCTGCCCAATTGAGGAGGCAGGCTTATCTTTCACCATCTCTTCTTCAGCACCCATTATTCCTTTTCCCTTATCTGTACCTGATGCTGCTGTAGATGGTGCCTGAGTGGCTGGTGCTATTGTAGAAGTTGAGGTCCCTTCCCCAACTGGATGCGGTTGCTTGAAGATTACCTGCTGCACAAAATCTAAGTCAAGAGTTTTTTCCAAATCCTTGACATTTTTTTGCATTATTTCTTCTTCAGTTAGTTTTTCAACTAATGTATCTTGCAGCCATTCTTGCTGATTGGCATACTACTCAATATGTGGAAATTTACAATGCTCATAGCCTAGCAGCCTGTACTTGACCCTTCTAGCACAGATGAAGCCTTCGGGATCATAAGGGACCCAGCGGAAACTTTTTGATAGCTTGTATTGATCTTTGAGGATTTGCTCAGCCTCTTGCCATCCCTCTTTTTTGTTCATGATGAAGGGGCCCAGGTGGTGCTTGAATTTGAGGTGGGCTTTCTTCTTGGCACTATGAAAGTGGGTGAGGTCAGAGTGAATAAGCTGCCTATAGTACTCCAGGGCAAACAGTCTCATTGGTACATATTTTGGGAGCCTATATGGACAGAGCTCACAGCCATAAATTCTGATGACTGTATGATCTTGGTATAGGTACCAATCACCTATTTTATAATTTTTGGACAGCTGCAGAGTTTTCTGGATTTCAAATGACAGTCTAGGAGGAGGGGTCCTCATCAGTAGACAAGAGACCGGGTAGACAAATTGGTCAATGAATTCACAATATGAATACGATGAATCTTGGACTTGGTGGAACACTGATGACTAGAAGATGACAGATCTTCTTTCTCCCTTGGAATCCAGCTTCTTGATAGGGCATTGAAAGGCCTCAGTTTGATAATACATGAACAAGTGGTAGATGTATGATGAATATTTGAATATGCCCTCCCTGTCCACTTTGAAAAGTTGGTCATGTATTTTGTTGGCTATGAATTTAGCAAAGTTATACTTGTAGGCAGGAGGTTGGCCTGGGCTGTAAGCAGCTAATAACACCAGCACTGTCTCATCAACGTGTTCACTGGTTTTATAGCCCAACACATAGGAAATCATGTCAACCAGAAGTTTGCCTACATCAGTAAAATGGACATGCAGGAAAGGAGGAGGCCCTGTGGGCTGGCAGTCAGCTCTCATAAATATCTTGGTGATCTTCTGAATGTCAACAGTGGAAAGTTTGGCACCTGTATCCAGCAGATAGTTCATGGAGAAGGGATACAGCAGCTGAGTTTGTTTGAAGTTGAGCATCTGGTTGATGGATTCAGCATTGATGTGGAAGAGTATGCTCCCAGATGGAGACTTGACAGCTCTATGATTTACATCATAATTCTCAGCACATAGACGGATGATTTCTAGAAAAATATTGACAGATGGGAGAAAATAATGAGGCAGATTGGATTCCCATATCCCATATGTGTCATTGTTGTTCAAATAGTTGTCCCTCAATTCCCGGAAAGTCTTTAAATGGTTCATGTCATCCACTAGGTCTTGAATGAGGTAATCTCTGTCAGCAAGAGGCAGGGCCTCAAGCTCTTTGTTGGGTGGATTCATGGGGGCAACACTGAGAGCTGTGGGTGCAGGTGCAGCCATTGTATAGCCTTTTGGGAGCTGTCTTTAGAATGCAGTTTCAGAATGTAACAATGTGAATGCAATAGCTTGCAAGTCTTTTTAGAAGTCAAGTGGCAAATTGAATGCAGGTGATGCCAGAAATGTTCTTCAAAGAGGAGTAGGTGGATTGAGCAGGCTTGCCTCTATTCTGCTCTGGTGAATTCACAAGGATTGTGAATATTGAGGATGAATTGCAGAGGGAGGGCAGAACTTATGAGCTGGTGAAATGTAGTTCTTTAATTGTATGCTCGGCAAAAAGGAACAGTGCCGGGCAGTTTGGAGGACAAATTGCAAATTACGGCCGAGGATGATTGTTTAGTAGTAAATTTTGAAGCAGGGGGCAATGTGGGTTGCTTTGGGCCAAGATTTAATAAATGACAGTTTAATTTAAGATTTACCAGGTATCTAGTGGAGAATTTTGCAGAAAAACGGCATGAACACGGGCAAAATAGGTGAATTCCAGCAAAATACCTGGATAAATGACGCGCGAGTCGCCGGGTGAGCAAAGGATGAAGGCCGCAGTTGAATTGATGATTGGTGGCATCCCAAAGTTTGAATTTGCGGCATAGCGACAATTTTTGAAGTGTAGGAGTAAAACGACTCTATCTCTTTCCAGTGAAAATGACATAAAATGGTTCAAATGTGCGTTTATAACGGAAAATTTGGCAAATATGGGCTTTTGGCGCTTTTCCGCTGATGACGTCAGCATGACATCATGGCGGGCCCGGGTACAGATGATGACGTGGGTGTTGAGCTAGAGGCCAGCGTGGCGGGACACGGTGGAGGGGCGCGGGGGCGACGAGATGGCGTGGAAGGCGAGGTGGCGAGGTGGCGGGGGTCCGGGGGTATGACGTAATGGTGATGCGGGGGTGACGACACAGGGGAGGCGGTTTGCGGGAGGGTGGTATATGGTTTCCCCGCATTTCTATTGGGGAAAGGCGGTAAACGGAAGGTGGGCTCCGAACAACCCAGAGGATGCCACGCGTCCAGCATACGGGAGAAAAACCACCCGCTCCCCGGACGCTAAAGGACGGCAGGTTGAGATCTCAAATCGACCGCCCACCTTTGGATTGGGGGCAGCGGGAGATGGACGACTGGCGGGCGCCCCGACCCATCGTGCAAGTTTGGGTGGGGACCGCCAGCTGATTAAATAATATTTAATATGTCGCGGGTCAAAAACTTTGGTTTAGAGGTTTTCAATGGGTTTTAAATGCATACAGGTTAATATGTCGGGGCTAATCAAAATAGTCAAGCTTAGGTTTGAGCGGGGAGAAAGGGTTTACATGTGTATTTTTCAGAAAATGGGGTACGAGAGGGTTTAGTGTGGGCTATTAGCCTAACCAGGGGTTAGAGTAATTCCCAAAACAAGGGTTGACTATAGTCCCTGGTGGACTAATGTTTCCCATACAAGTGCTAATTAGCTATAATGCTAAAGGGGGGGATATTTATACATTTTTGGGTTGAATGCATAGAATGCTATAATAGTAGGTGCAAGGGTAGCACTTAGGGATTTACATAGTAAAATTAGAAATTAATATGAATTGGGGATGTGAGAGAGGGGTAAAGAGCTAAGTTTAATGAGTAAACTTAGTTTTAGAAGCAGATGGGTGTGAAGAAAGATTTTACACAAGAAATGTGGCTTCTTTTCAAAGAGAGAAGTCACTTCTGACATGAAGTTTTTACAAATGAGAGATATAAGGAGGACTGATCAGGTAGATCCTGCAGTGCTCAAGGGGATGTTAGTAAGAAACTTTTGAAGGGGATGAGGGAAATTAGTGATGGTTTGGTAGTTTGCCAAATAGGCCGTTGCTCTTGCCTTTCTCCTACTAGTGCCATCAGATGTGATTTTTCACATGTCATATGCTTGGACCTTGTATTCTGCCACCTTCACCTGCCTACCTTGCTTAGTATGCCTAACATTTTTTCTTCCTTTGGATGGGTGCACTTAGCCTTGCAAACCCTGACAATTCTCTTTTCTTTTTGTTGCCCTCCTATCTAAGTCTACCCTTATGACTTCCAAGGGCCCAGATTAAGCAGTTGGGCTCCTTCCTTTCTCTATCCACCTAGTCATCTGTCAAGCTTGAACTGTTTGAGTAGGTACTTCCTTTCTAGTCTAAAACATGCAATTTAAAACATGGTATGGCCCAGCTTGAGCTGTTGGACCACCCATCAAAATAGCAGTGGAATTTTGGATTAGTCACTCTCATGGTCTCTATTTGGGGTTCATTTCATTTATTTTTTCTTTGACCAGTTCATTTTCTTGCCTTTTGATTATTCTTTTAAGGCATACCCTCTTTACATTTTTTAAGTGTCTATTTCTTTCACCAAAATGGAACCTTAGTACCACAGAAGATGAACATTTTTTGGCACTTCCACTGTCAATCATGAGAAATGAGAACCTATTGGTATAGGATGCTAACATATTCCTTGAGAAGTCATCTATAAATGATACATAGTACATAGACTTACCCAGTGGTGGAACCTTCACAGGTCAAAATACATCATTGTGCACAAGTTCTAATATCTGTTTCGCCCTCTTACTACCAAAGGGGAAACTCACCCAATTCTGCTTCCCATATACAAAATTTTTAGAGAAATAAAAATCCAGAGAGCTATTACTCATACCTTCTACCATACCTTTACCATGAAGTATTTGAAGGCCCTTCTCTCCATTATGTCCAAGCTTTTGATGCCACAACATGGTCTTCTCTCTAGAGACCACTAGATTTTCTGCTCCACTTTCAGGAACCATAGAACTGTTACACCCATCAATAATAGTGCTACCTTGCAGCTTGTACAGAGTTCCAATTCGAACTCCCCAAACCATTTTGTAGGTATCCTTCTCGAACACTATTTTTACACCTGCGTCATCCAGCTTGCTTACAGAAATCAGATTTCTGGCCAATGTAGGAATATGCAGAACACCCGGAAGTGTTATAACCCTTCCACCTTGCAACTTCAACTTTAATTTTCCGTGACCAATGATTCTAGCCTTCCTATCATACCCTAAGAAGACATCACCACCATCATATTTCTCATACTCGTAGAACCGCTCTCTATGGGGAGTGAAGTGAAAGGATGCACCTGAATCAATCAACCATGCCTCATGATCCACATGTGTACTTGAAGAAGCCAAGTACACATCCCCACCTTCATCTGAGGTGGTTTTCTCCTCTATAGAAGTAGCATCATCAGATCCCTTTCCTTTATTAGGAGCTTTAGATTTATAGTCCCTTTTGTAGTGCCCTTCCTTTCTGCATTTCCAGCACACCACCTTTATAGGTTTTCCTAGAGATTTAGATCTCCCTCTAGATTTATATCTCCCACTCAATGACTTATTTTTGTTTCTGTTCTGGGACCGTCCTCGTACAAACAAGGCATCACCATTCTGGCTCTCCATATTTTTCCGTCTCATATCCTCCATGAGTAAGGATGAGACTATTTCATCAAACTACAAGGTAGTTGCATTGCTACCTATTACAATAACCAAACTATCGCACGAATCTGGTAGAGAACACAACAAACTGATGCACTTATCTTCATCTGAAATTTTAATATCAACAGATGCTAACTGACTTAACACAGTATTAAATGCATTCAGATGCTCTGTCACCGAGTCTCCATCTTTCATCCTCAGGTTATACAGCTTTTTCCGTGGGAACAGTTTATTCACCAGAGACTTAGAATGGTACAAAGTCCCTAACTTGTCCCATAAAGCCTTTGCCATAGCTTCCCCTGATACATTTAACAATACTGAATTTGAGACACACAATCGTATTGTGCTCTTTGCCTTCCGATCCAACTTCTTCCATTCTTCATCGAACACTCCCATTGGTTTAGTACCTGGATCTACTGCGATCCACTAATCTTTATCCACCAACAGATCCTCCATCTTGAGTTTCCACAACTCAAAACTCTGACCATTAAATTTTTCAATCTCTATCTTTCCACTGCTCACCATCTTCTTTCACCACCAGAATCGATCTTGCAAATCTCCCACTGAATAGGGCCTACCACAGGCCCGAGCGAAACCCCTCAGCAACAAAGGAGTCCCCTTGAAGCCAAAACTACTCTGATACCAAATGTAGGTTTTAACCCCGTACAGAAATTACCTGCATACAAATTATAAAACACAAAAAATAAGCAATGCAAGAGCATAACACGTAAAACACATAGACATAGAGATTTCCCATGGATCCCAAAACTGGGACTACCAGCTTGATTTTTCATTATGTTCCTTTCAATGTTACAATACATATTTATACATGTTGAAGCATCCAATACCATGGACCGAAAACCATCGTGTCCAAAAAACATGTGCGAAAATCATGCACAAAACCATAGGTGGGTCTGCCCAACCTAACATAGGGTCCCAAACCAAAGTTTTCCAAGGCGCTGCCCTGGACCCCATAAAGTGGGGTTACGGGTAACCCTCAAACACCCTGTGACCTCCCCCCTCTAACCCTCGGTTAACTACATGGGCTAGTCATGGAAAGAATATAACACAACCCAACAACCTAAACGTTAAATATCATATTTTGGCTAAAACAAATTTAAACAAATTTATAAATAAATCGAAAAGTCCATAAAATTAGTTAAAACACTCTCATTGCCCATGACTAAAATCTAGAAAACTCTTCTTTAAAGTCAGTCAAGGAAGTTTAAATATAAAGTATGGCATTTAAAATAAAATAATTTAAAAAATCCGAACATTTCATAAGTTAAATTAAAAATTTCAAAATCATCTCCTTGGGGTATTTTAGTAATGTTTATATATATATTATTTTAGTAATGTTTATATGTATATTATGTTTTTGGTATATTTTGGGTTTTAATAATTTTATTTAATTAGGATGGTAGAGGTTTAACTTTAATAGAATATTTTTAATAGTAGACACAATCCAATGTTGATATTTCTTTTTAAAGTAGTTATGTTCTTTTTCTCCGTTTTTATTAAATTGATTAATTAAAAAAATTGCATTAAAATAAGTTTCATGTGAAATGACTTATAGCTTTTTTGGGGTATGTGGTATTGATAAGCTATGGTATTGTGACAAAGCCCACATTTACATATTAAGAATCTCCATAGTAAAATGAAGACAAATATTTTGGATAAGAACCTTGTTCCATGTTTTTTTAAATGTATAAATGTTTAACTTACATATTATTATTTTGTTTGTTTTTTTTTGTGATCGGTGGAATTGGTAACGTGCTGACACTCATACTCACGTGATATAGGCTCAATCCTCGACGGATACCACTATAACCTCTAGGTGTAACTGCACCGCCCCCAAGCATAACGCACGGGTAAGATGAGGTTTGAACTTGTGACCTGAACAGAGGCTTGAATGCCTTAACAATACAATCGATGGCCAACAAGCTGCACCCCTGGGGGAACTTATATATTAATGTTTTAATAATAATAATCAAAGTTATAGTTTAATTAGTTCTTATGGTATTTTTAATTTTTAACAAGGTGAGATGTATAATGAAGTAAGTGTTTTGATGCTCATTATGGAATATGGATTGATGCCTATATGCATTTACCAATGATTTAATTTATATGACTACCCTAGTTTTGTAAAATTTCATTTACCAACCTTTAAGGGTGTTAAATGTTCTAAGGGAAATATTGCTCTTTGCTTTAGATAATTGCATTACTTCATTTGCATATTAAATTCACCCCACAACATGATATCATTATTCAACAACATATGCAATTATATAGAGAGAACAATATCATCATCAATGCAAAGGAACATAAAGTTACAATAGAAGAAAAACATTCACACATAGAGATACCAGGATTTGTCAGAGACTAGGGAAAAACCCACTACAAGGAAAACCCTTTCAAATTCTTCTTCTTATTAGATTGTCGTTAAATGATTCAACAAAAGAGAGTACAATGATCCAAATTGATCCAGGTCCAGGTGTGACAAAGGACCCTTCCAAGACCTTTTACATTCGTGATGTGTTAAATTGCATTTTTTAAAAGAACATTAATGAATACATCTACATGTTTTAAAGAAGAGGAACATGACAATCATCAACACATGAAAACATAAGCCATTGATAACGGAGTTCGTCCAAGAGGGACTACGTCCCTAGGCCTCGGTGTCAAGATGGTGTAGGCCGCTGCATTAAGTGTTGTCAATAGTGATGATGTACATAAGAGGTGATGTCGCTATCATACAAGGAAAATGCCCTCACGCAGGAGTGGCTCCAAGAGATGTTCTGCTATAGGAACTCTCAGTCAAAAAGGACTCCTATCAGTATGACATAAACTCATGCATGATGATCATGAGCATCCCACCAACATGGCATAAAAGGGATATCAATGCAAACATACATGGAGACAACATGAGTATCCCATCAACATACAACAAAGGGATCTCAAATAAAACATGACGAATCATGACAACAAGTACATCACATAGATGATTCTACATCACATCAAGCAGGAATCATGGAAATAAGTAAGAAACAAGATCCCACATCAAACCTCAAATAGGGATCTATGCAGCATAATGCATAGAAAATGAAGTACATGAAAGCACTGCATATACCTCACATCTAGGGGCCACCTGAAGAAGGATGTCAAGTTGTTGAGCTGGTCACATGTTGAATCTCGTGGAAATGGCTGCTCGCACATGAATGCTGACACCTACACTCCACTTAGAAAAGTGGCCAAAAAATGAAATGAGCAAATGGAAAATCTGAACACACCATCAGATTTGCGGCATCGAATAGTGCAAAATCGACTATCAAATTTTTGAATTCTAAGAAATTGAGAATCTGGGGCTCAAGGAGTCTTTTAGATTCCCCCTAGATTCCTCAAAGATTCCCTCCTCCGGGTCATCTGCAAATCATCTACTCAAATCAGGAAACTGACTAAAACATCGGGTTCGTGTCACCAAGAGGTGTTAGATCAACATAAATTTTGTCTAATTTGGACATTGCAAAAGTTTCACCCACCTGAAAATTTTGCTCAGTCATGGTTCCACCTACATAAAAACTAATTAAAAATTAACTCTGCCTCATTTTTTGTGCCCGCTCCTGGTTCCTCCATCTACCTGGGTGCACTGTGCAAATGAGTTTTATATCAATTCCTGGGCAGATTAACCAAGGAAATCAGTTTGGCAGATTAATTAGGATTCCGCATTAGGTGGAGGAGGTTGGGTGGTCAAACCCCGTCCCCTCCATGGTTTAATATTTTCTTCTTTTAACATAAACTGCATCTATTTAAATGGGGGTTGGGTCCACATTGGGCAGCTAGCCCCATGCCTCCTACACTTAAAAATGGCACATTAATTGTTTGGGCGGGGGGGGGGCGCGTTGTGTTCTGGTGGTACATTCAACGTGGTTCATGGGGCCGCCTAGTGGGGGCCGGACCACGTGGGCCGAGCGGGTTCAATCCCAGCTGGCCCCACATTAAATCATGGTACGTTGATATGGTGTATGATGGGTACACGTGGGGTGGTGGCCCACCACCTCCTTTTTTATATATATATATTTTTAATTTTTAATAATAAGAAGGCAATTTTGGAAATCCGGATTTTTGACCGAAGGAGTCATTTTAACGAGGCAAAAATTTCACCCAGAATCTGGTTGGAGTTGGCCGGATTCCGTTCGCCAAAAAATGTCTAAATTATATCTCCATTAACCTACCCTATCAACAAAAGTCAACCAAAACTTTGACTGCCTCTATCTTCCTCATTCAGACTCGGATTGATGAACCGTTCACACCACTGCAATCACGACGATGAGACATTTAACATGAACCTGGTTCGAGCATAATCCAAACACTTTGATTTTTGAGCTTTCATAAGCCCTCTTTGTCCTCTGTGTGTCTCTGGAGCCACCTGGATCAATCCTCCCCACTGAGGAGCTTTTGGTCCTCCAAAAGCATGAAAAATAATCTGTAACCATTTTGTACCTTGTCTGCATCACAAGTGTCCTAAAAGGCCTTGCTTCTTTCTCCTTCACCTTTGTTCTTCGGAGCCTTAAGTGATGAGCCGACACCTGCAACCTCTGCAACCTATAGTACATTGTTTTGCAAATTACATGCCTTTCATGACCAACTAATGACCGCAAGCATCCCACACTTGCCATGAGTTTATAACACATACTCGGTGGTCAAGTTTACATTAAAATGGAAAGAATGTCCCAGCTTTGAAAACAAGGCCAACATATCATTGTTGCACCAACAAGTGATTAAAAACACATCATCACTACAACACATGATTTACAACAATAAGGCCAAACACTAATTTTTCTTTGACAAGTGATGAAAACATGACATCACTTTCGTAGTTTATCATGCAACTCAAAATAAGACCAGACATAATTGTTTACTGAACAAGAGATGGAAATCACATCACCACTTTTACATTTTAAAACATTGCAACAAATGATTTACAAAAGCACGACCATGAAACGCTAACATATCTAGAAACCATTTTTCACTTATTAAGGTGAATGGGTTGCCTCACTGTGGCGGTTTTGCTTGTCGAACAACTGCTTCACCTAGTTCCTGCACCGACACTTTGTCTTTAAGGTGTTGCTCTAGATGGAGCCTCCAACAAGTGGCTCTTTGATGGCCACTTCTGTTGCAATGACTACAATACATCTTCTTTCTCCAGATTTTATTAACATGTTTCTTTACCTGCTGTTGAGAGGGTCTTTCACGCCTCATCCTTTTGTGTGCTGCCATTCTTTTCCAACACCTAGAAAATGTATGGTTATGTAATCCACAAAAGGTACATGTTTTTCAATTCCATGGTTCACGTTCATCTCTAACAACATGATTATAATCGAAATGAACATTCGAATGTCGAGAGTGGTTATACCTTTCCATGCCATCTCTGGTGTAAGTATGGCGATGAGAGTTGGCCTCAGCTCTTTCCTTGCAATGGAAACTACCATGGGATGATGGGGATGTGTTCCCATCATTCTCTTTCCTCGACGATTTTGACGATGTCTTGAAAGCATATGACACCTTCGAGCATTCTCCTTTGGTGTATCTCAAGCCTACAAATTGAGGTATCTACACAACCTCCAATGCTTGAGTTATGCCTTGGTTATTAACACCAAGTTTTTCTTCCTCCTCGTGCCTTGTCCTTGTAAGGAGCCTTATGTTTGTCCCTATAATTGGGATCTCCAAATCTCCAATAGAAAGCATACTATGTGAAGACGAAACTAAAAGGAAATCAACATATTTTACCTCCTATTTCGATTTGGAAAGAATTGATGAGGGCTGCTCATCATCTATTGTTGGTTCGCTAGTTGCCTCAGCAAATTCCCCAACTTCCTTTCTGACATACCCAAGTCCTACCTGATGGGGTAATTCTTTGACTTTGATGGGGTTGACAATTCCTTGGCCATTAATGCCCAAGCCTTTTCCTTCATACCCCATTTTCTTCAACAGTTTGGATCCAATTCCTGTGGTATGATTTTCAAAAACAACAAAATCATCATCAAGAAACATACATGAAGATGGAGAACTACATTTTACCTTGCATGGGTCACGCTGTAGCTTTTCCAAGGCCTCATCCTTAGCTTGTAGCTGTCATAGCAAACTATGTTTTTCCTCTTTCTCTTCATGTAGAAGAGTCTTCAAGTCATTGTTCTCTATTTGAAGATTATGTTTGTTGTGCTTCAGTTCTTCTAGGGCCTCTTCCATGGATCGCAACTGAATCTGCAATCGCTTAGTTTCTTTTGTCTCTTTCTGTAGAGTTTCATACATTATTTCCACCCTTTCGGAAATTTTGAGCATGGTCTCGTATATCTCTTTTTCATCCTCTGTCGCTGCACATTCCATTTCTCACGCTGCAATTCACATCAATGCAAAGACCATCTGATACCACTTGATCCAAGTCCGGGTGTGACAAAGGACCCTTCCAAGACCTTTTACTTTCGTGATGTGTTAAATTGCATTTTTTAAAAGAAAATTAATGAATACATCTGCATGCTGTAAAGAGAGGAACATGACAATCATCAGCACATGAAAACATATGTCGTTGATAATGGAGTTCGTCTAGGAGGGACTATGTCTCCGGGCCCCGGTGTCAAGATGGTGTAGGCCGCTACATTAAGTGATGTCAATAGTGATGATGTACATAAGAGGTGATGTCGCTATCATACAAGGAAAATGCCCTCATGCAGGAGTGGCTCCAAGAGATGTTCCGCTACAAGAACTCTCAGTAAAAAATGACTCCTATTAGTGTGACATAAACTCATGCATGATGATCATGAGCATCCTGCCAACATGGCATAAAAGGGATCTCAATGCAAACATACATGGCGACAACATGAGTATCCCATCAACATACAACAAAGGGATCTCAAATAAAACATGATGAATCATGACAACAAATACATCACACAGATGATTCCGCATCACATCAAGCGGGAATCATGGAAATAAGTAAGAAACAAGATCCCACATCAAACCTCAAACATGGATCTGTGTAGCACAATGCATAGCAAAATAAGTACATGAACACACTGCATATACCTCACATCTAGGGGCCATCTGAAGAAGGATGTCAAGCTGCTGAAGCTGGTTGCACGTCGAATCTCGTGGCGTCGAATCTCATGGAAATGGCTGCTCGCACATGAATGTTGACACCTACACTCCACTTAGAAAAATGGCCAAAAAATGAAATGAGCAAATGGAAAATCTGAATGCACCATCAGATTTGTGGTGTCAAATAGTGCAAAATCGACTGTCAAATTTTTGAATTCTGAGAAATTGAGAATCTGGGGCTCAAGGAATCTTTTAGATTCCCCTTAGATTCCTCAAAGATTCCCTCCTCCAGGTCCTCTGAAAATCGGTTGCTCAGATCAGGAAAATGATTGTGCCATCGGGTTTGTGTCGCCAAGAGGTGTAAGATCGACATAAAGTTTGTCCAATTTGGACATTGCAAAAATTTCACCCTCTTGGAAATTTTGCTTAGTTATGGTTCCACCTGCATATAAATTAATTAAAAATTAACTCTGCCTTGTTTTTCGTGCCTGTTCCTGGTTCCTCCATCTGCCTGGGCACACTGTGAAAATGAGGTTTATATCAATTCCCAGGTAGATTAACCAAGGAAATCAGTTTGGCAGATTGGTTAGGATTCTACATTAGGTGGAGGAGGTCGGGTGGTCAAACCCTGCCCCCTCCATGGTTTAACATTTTCTTGTTTTAACATAAACTACATGTATTTAAATGGGGGTCGGGTCCACATTGGGTGGCCCGCCCCATGCCTCCCGCACTTAAAAATTGCACATTAATTGTTTGGGGGGTCATTATGTTTTGGTGGTACGTTCAACGTGGTTCATGGGCCGCTCGGTGGGGGCCGACCCATGTGGGCCAGGCGGGTTCAATCCCCACCAACCCCGCATTAAATTATGGTACATTGATATGGTGTATGATGGGTAGGCATGGGGTGGTGGGGGTGGTGGCCCACCACCTCCTTATATATATATATATATATATATATATATATATATATATATATATATATTATATATATATATATATATATATATATATATATATATATATATATATATATATATATATATATATATATATATATATATATATATATATATATATATATATATATATATATATTTATTTATTTATTTAATTTTTAATAATAAGAAGGCAATTTTGGAAATCCGGATTTTTGACCGAAGGAGTCATTTTAATGAGGCAAAAATTTCACCCGGAATATGGCTGGAGTTGGCCGGATTCCGTCTGCTGGAAAAAGTCCAAATTGTGTCTCCATTAACCTGCTGAGTGAGGAAAAGTCAACCAAAACTTTGACTGTCTCTATCTTCCTCATCCGGACTCGGATTGACGAACCATTCACACCATCGTGATCATGACAATGAGATCTTTAGCATGAACCTGGTTCAAGCATAATCCAAACACTTTGATTTTTGAGCTTTCATAAGCCCTCTTTGTCCTGTGTGTGTCTCTGGAGCCACCTAGATCACATATCTTCATCCATAATCCTATCCACCAAAATCAACTAAACAACATCCATGAGATGAATCCAACAATGTTAATAATCACAACCCTAATTCATAAGCCTACGATCAACTGTCAATGTCTATGGTCAACTGTCAAACTCTGCAATCAACTGACAAAATATTCGATCTACTGTAAAATTCAAACCCTATCTCCCAACCGCATGTAGAGAGTGATGTGCATGCAGCTGAAACCCTCCAACCAGACGCATGAGTTTGTGTGCCTACGGTTGCGAGAAAAATTTACCTAAAGCATGTCTATGTATGGAAATCAAAACCTTAAACACACATGCAAGCTTCAGACCTTGCAATCTCGGATGTGTACAAACCAACCTCTGCGACCCAGCCTCAGAACTGTGTGAGCCAAACGCAAAGAATGAAGAATGATCATAATGATGATGTCCAAATGAGGGTCACTTGACTTGTATTTATATCCATCCACGGGTGTCCAATTTCTCTTCTAAGTCAACCTATCCTTTTGTTCACATGTGGCCTTCAATTCAAAAATACACTTTCCCTTATCCAAATTGAGCAGTTCCATAGTCAAAATTGGCCCTCTCGAAAAGAGGAATCTAGTCCCATGATTAGAAATTTTCATTGAGGTGCCAAATTAACACTCCCTCTCATCTAGGGAGAAATTCCAATCATGTCATCATATCATGTCCTATCTCAAGTATCTCATCATCAAATATCATCATTGTTCATCTCAGTTCATCTTTGCTTATTCATGCTTATCTCTTCATTGTCTCTGCTCGTATGTGCAACACTCTTGAATCTAAAAGAAGAATAATTTGACTTTGGAGGGGAGCCCAAGCTACCACCCACTATCCATTAGGGTGTCATTGCTACCACCCAAAATCACTGCCAGTGGGGAACCCAATGCTACCACCGAGGAAACATCAAAGAACATATCATCGGGTAGCCTTACTCAACCTGGAACCACATCAAGGAGCACACCTCAACCCATAATCTAATAGCAATGAGGAACGTCCTATTGGACACTCTCACCTCATGTCCATCATAGTGAGGAAAGTCCTATTAGACACTCTCTCCCCATGTCATCTCATCGAGCAATAAGTGAGATACAACTTACCAAGCAAGGATAAAAACCATCCCATGATGTAATCAATGGGAGAGATACCACTTTCTATACGAGGTAAGGATTACAACCATCATATTTCATGTTGATATTCCCAACAATGACACTCAATAGTCATGTGGCAGAACACCTGCATCATGTTATAGACATTTTTGTGCCTTACAGCTCTAAGCATGAAATGTCCATAATCCAAGGGATCCAAAGTCTCTAAACATGTTGTTCCTGCCCCTAGAGGAACAAGGCCAACAAACCACAGCAATTCTCAGAAGTTCTCCACCAGAAACTGCTCAAAAACAGTCAAATCAGGATCATTTCAGTGGCTCCACTGGCCACCTGCATTGCAAAGCACCTCAGTACACTAGCTAGGTGCGTTGCAACGCACCCAAATGCACTACCAGGGTGCGCTGAGCGGGAAATGACAAATGGCAGTGCCCTTCTGCGAGGTGTAAAGACTATGGAAGCTTCCAGAATCTTCCTCCATGACACTTGCCTCACTGAGTTCGACTAAGTGATGAGTAAGAGGCTCTCAGTCTCCAAGTGGAAGCAAGAACTGACAGAGAGAGAGGACACTAGTCAGATCACAAGCTGACTCATCCCCTCTCCAAACATCTATATATGGATCTCTCCTCCATGAGATCCGGAGGCTGGAATTTTGATATTGCAAAGAATTGCTGTTGGTTTGAGATTGAGATCATTGGGTGCTTTATGCTTTGAAGGGAGGTGAAGAAGGGATTCATTTGCTGGGAGGTAGATGCTGGATTGGAACTCTCTTGGTTGTATCTCCTCCTGAACCTTGTTATTTCATCAATAAAACTATTTGAGTTTCTCCTACATGTTGATGTGTCTTTGATGTATGATTGCATTAATATGTTTAGCTTATTTCTAATCCTGAGCTAGTTATGAATATGAATCTATGTCTTCGTGTAGTGTTCCCCTGTTGTGATCTTGCAGGAACTTGGTGAAGCTGGGCGAGCGAGAAGGCAAGTAGCTGGGAGCTCTCAAAGAGAAGAGAAACCGGATCAAAGGACAAACGGAAGACGCCGGTTAGTCCATCTCATCTCTCTTCATTCTCAATTCATAAAGGAAGAATATTAGAATAGTTGTTTCTGTTTGTTACTAAGGCACTATCACACCTTAGGTGGATAGGGTAGTCCTGCATAGGCACTTTTCCCCACAACAAATTGGCGACTCCACTGGGGACATTTGTCTAATCATTTTATTTGTGTTTCTATTACTGTTTGTTTCATAGACTTAAGAGCAGCAATCGAACTACATCTGCCATTTTCAGATGCAAAGTAGGCAACTGCTGCTTTGATCCACTCATTGGATTTGTCTATGATTTGAACAACGGATTCACATATGATCTGATAACCCTTTGTGATAGCTCTTTTCCCTCTTTCAAATCATCCCTTTGATTGTACCTTGCTTGTTGCTTTTATTTGGCCTGAAACCGTAGATTAAACTGCAAACCGTGACCCAGAACCCGGAGAGAACTCTTGTTTCTGCTCCAGAGCAGGCTCTGTGAAGAGACTCTGCATTTCAACGCAGGTCCCGAGAGGTCTACCTGCGCTGCAATTCAGTTTCTCTGTTATACAGGTGCGCTGATCAGCTTATGCCCTGTGCAGCTGAGGTTCTTTGCTCTGTTTGGCCCAGTTTTGATCTCTGATTTTTGCAGCCTATAACCAGCATAGGTACCTGTCTGAAAACCCCTTTTCTCTGCCTTAATTCCACCTCCTTTGTACAAAAAGACTGTAAGTGTTTTTATGTGTTTGTGGCATCATTTACAGTTTTCCATTGCAAAAGTGAAATAGTCATACTGTAGCCTTTGATTCAGATCTGTCGATTTTGGTATCAAGAGAGAGTTCATTGGCTGTTCACAATTGATTATACATTTACCTTTGTTTTTGGTTTTAGTTTGTCACTTTTAAGTGTCCAAACAAGTGTTTATTTTGAAAATCGTAAAGTGTCGTAATCTCCTCTATCTTTTTGATTTCGAAAAAGTAAGCTTGTTTGTGTTTGTCATTTAAAAGCGAATTCAAAGTTGTGCAAAAACTTTCTTTTTAGGCATCAATATTAAGAAAGCGAAAAACAAACACTTGCATTTGTGTATTTTCATATTGATAGTTTGTGTGGCTTGATTTAGGAAAAGTGCATTTATAGTGTGCTGTTTGCTCTTTGAGGAAAGATGGTGTCTTTCTTTTCCCTTTGTAGCTAGGATTTTCATTGTTGAAAAAGAGATAAAGACTTGCTTATCATCTTTTAGATTGCATTTAGGAATTATATCTACATCTCGTGGTGAACCTCAAAAGGCAAACTTCTAAGAAATATCAACTTAAAATAAACTGAATGAACCTAACAACGCTTTGTAACTTAACGCACAACATAGAGGTCTAGGCTAGAGACGTGTTCCGACGTCATAAAACCTGGTATCTGTTGGCCTCACTGATGGTTGGGTGATTCCTCCTGAGAGACCAAAAGTGCCAGTACGGATTGTGCTCCCACGTACCGTCGAGTATATATTGGGAGACCCCTATAGGCTTAAAACCTTTTATCCATAGGAAGCCGTGTCGGCCGCCCTATTGATCGCAATGCACCGAACACAGCATTCGGGAAGATTGACTGCTGTACCGTAAAACGTATTCTGCAGTTTTATGATTGGTTTGGCACACCCTCTACCTAGATCTCCAGAGCAGTTCCTTTTGGCCTTTTTCAGACTCTATAACAGAAAAAGTCCATCCGAGCATTTGTCACTTCGGGCTCGTTAAAATATCGAAGGCGACTAGAGTCATCTTTTGTTTTTTCTCGACTCTTTAAAACTGAAAAAACAAGTTGTGTCTAAAGCGTCGTAAAATTTATTTTAAACGGAATAATCATCACCTTTCCCTTGTTGATCTTCGAAGTTAGTCTCCCTTCATCACAAGTTCTTGTAGAATCGCTAAGAAATCTTTTGGATAGACTAGATATGTCTGAACAACCGTCGACATCTAGGACTATGTCATCCGACACAGCAGCAGTAGAACCTCCTGCTGCTACTCCAACAATGTACGCCGGTATACCATCTGTCTCGGCAAGTTATCAACAACAAGTCGGAGTCCAATCAGGGACGACGACGTGGTTAGTTCCTATTTCTTCATCTGGATTATCATCTAGTATTTCTTATGTTGAAACTCAACAAATTGATCCAATGTGTCTTCAAAGGCCAATTTACCCTTTAAGTACAGGATTACCACCATATGGAGGGCAGTATGCTTTTTTATTGTTCCCTCCTAGAGAACAACCATATGGGAGTTTACAACAAAGTTCAGGTCAAACTGGAATTACATCCAGCGGTTGGGTACCAATACTGCCTCAACAACCAAGGGTTTTATATTCAATGCAACCAGTACACCCTGTGTCGAATATTCCCACCATACCTGCTATGGTGAATACGTCACAAGTACAAGCGCTACCTGTTGTATGTCGACCCCAAGTTTCTCAGGTTGCAATACAACAACCACTTGTCTCAACGACTCAATCACAGCCTCAGGTTAGTGCCTCCTTATTTGGAACGACTCAGGCTCAAACAAGTACTATGACTCCTCATCTTGGTCAATCATCCAGTATTGGACAACAACAAATGGTCCAACAATCAGAGCTGGTTCAATCTCAACAATCGCCATTCCAGCAATCATATCAAGGACCTGAGCAACAAGCGTTTGTAAGTAATGGGCAACCATACTATAATGGTTATGCCCATCAACCTTGTCAAAGTTTCCAGCATTATGCTGGTTTGCAAAGGCCCATTGCTCAGGCGATCCCATCTTATCCTGGGTATGCTTCGCCTAACCTGAATCAACAGTTGCCCTTTGTAGCAACTCTAGAATTACCAGATCTAAACCGGCTGACGAATGATCAAATTGCTTATGCCCCTTGGTGGCCAGCGATTCCGCATAAACTTCCGTCAGATATTCCCAAATTTAATGGAAATCCGGGTGAAGATCCGTCGAATCATGTGATGACATTCCATCTATGGTGTTCATCAAACACCCTGAACGATGATTCGATAAGACTTCGCCTCTTTCAGAGGACGTTAACGGGTCCAGCGGCAAAATGCTACATTGAATTGCCTAGAGCTTCGTTCGACAACTTCAGTACCTTAGCCACAACATTTTTAACCCATTTTCAATTACCGATAAGGTATGAAACGGGAACAGAACTCCTTACCAACTTCAAACAGACGACCGCCACCCACATATATGATCATATACATGAGTGGCGACGTCGTCGTAGGATGGTAAAAACGTACGTCCCCGATTAGCTATTAGTTGAATGGTTTATCAACTCATTACTACCTTCCATCACAGAAGATGTGGCAAAGGGGGGAGTCGTGACAGAAGAGCAAGTTATCGCTCGTGCACAATATCTGGACTTGATCTATACTCAGTCCGACACTCTCTACGACAAAATACCTGACACCCCTAGACCAGAATTCTCAATTCCTCCTCCTCCTAAATCAAACAATGACTCTCATGCCGGCGATGGCGTGATTGGCACAACAGACATGAAATCGACAAAGGCTACATCTAAAATGGCCCGTAAGATTTCTAGTCAAAATGCAAATGAGGAACTTCTTGCCTCGAAAGTAAATGCCCTGTCAATCGACAAGGGCAAACAACTGAAGCAACCAGGGGGCAAGAAGAAAAAGAAAGGGAGAAAAAGGAAACCCCCTGCGGGGTGTCATATATGTGATGAGGATCATCGGACGAGAGATTGTCCACATATACCTGAAGTTAAGAAACTCTTTAAGAGTTCAAAAACCTCAGTAGTATTGACTAATCTGTTTCCAAACCCGGGAACCAAACTGGTTGCTAATCAAAATGCTTCCCGATCCCAAGTGTTTATGTTGTCTATCTCAAAACGGAAAAATGATGCTTTGACAAGGAATAAAGATTACGAGAATCCACAGCTGTCGAATAACAAGGCTAATGAACAACCTAGTAGTTCGACGACAACTTTGACCAAAGTTGTGCCACCCATCATTCCTGAACAAATGATAAAGTCGCCAAAGGGAGTAGTACACAAATCATTGTCCGTTATGTCGACACTTGAGGTACCGCAAAATTTCCCCTCCCAAGAGCAATCTTTATTATCAGCAATAGGTGGGATTGGCCCAGTGGATTCCAATCTTGTGGCCTTTGATCATAAAGGATATGACGCTTAGTTACCAGCTCAACTAGCTTTCCTTATTCAAGTGAAAGCCCTCAACAAAACTGTTCATCGAACAATTATTGATGAGGGGGCATCTACGTGTATTATGTCGATGGGTTGCTGGAAAAATTTAGGCTCACCACCCTTGTCGAGATCGTCAACGACGTTAAAAGCATTTGATGGACGATCATACACTCCATACGGGATTTTAAGTAACTTGCAAGTTGAACTAGGGGGCAAAACAGTAGGAATTGATGTTGAAGTAATTGATGGAAACCTCGATTACAACATCCTACTAGGAAGGCCCTGGATATATGCCATGGCCGCAGTTGTGTCGACCTACTTCAGGAAGATTGCATTTCCCTTTCAAGGAGAAATTACAGTCGTCGACCAACAAACTTTCTTCCCCGACAATTCACAAGTTACAGGAAGCATTCCAATGATCCATGGAAGCAATCATTCGCTTCAAAATATTGGAGTAGGTATACTAAAATACCCTGCCTTAATGGGTACTTTTGCCCTACCGCCTCCGAGTAATCTGGCGAAAGTGGCCTGGGGGGCAACCCCAAATCAATGCTCATCAAGCGTTTGGATAGATAGATCTAAAGAATATGGTACCCCTTCAGATCCTTGGTCGCAAGTGCATGTCACCGACGAAGGAATTGTCCAATCAATGGTAATTGACGGGGCACCGTGGAATGATTCCCACCATTGTTCCCTTCTCCCGGATTGTGGAGAAGATTCTCAAGATGACCTTTATCATCCTTCAGTTTTCGATTTTCTATCAAATACTGTAAATACAGTGGGCTTCGAGGATGGTTCTTATCCCATGTCAACCTTGTTAAAAAATGAAAAAGGGAGTCTCGAGGATAGTTCTTATCTTGTGTCAACCTCATTAAAAAATAAAACAAATCCCCTTTCCAAATCTCAAAGGTAAACCTTCATTCCAACCACCGAGTTGAATGCAATGAAGCTTGTGGGGCATGCACCTTGATTTGGGTTATTATGCTGGGGGCATGCAAACTTATCGAGCAGTTTTAGCACACAGTTCATGCTCGTTAAAAAATAAACGCAAGATCCGAGCAGTTTTAGCACATAGTTCATGCTCGTTAAAAAATAAACATAAGATCGAGCAAATGTTTCAACCCGCGTTTAAGCTCGTTAAAAAATGAACTATCCTCCGGTAAATAACCACCGTGAATGTAGTACTTCAGCCATTAAAGCCTTGGTCGTGTTTTCCCGTCACCTCCACTTTTCCATTGGCCGATCATTCACCTCCATATGATTGTTTACCCATTTTGAGGAACAGCTGCGAAGAGTGATTTCACTAGCCATCCTTGTGACACTGCCGTGATTTGGAAATTCCAATCCTTCCCTGGAATCAACTGCTACCCATTTTATCACTCGTTCCTCAAAAGACGAGTCTTCTTTAAGCTCTTTTCATCTGACTCGTAAAATATGAAAAGATTGCTAAGTTTTGGCCTTCCAGCTCGTTAAAGTGACCGGAAGAGCTATCCCTCCTCTAGATTTTAATCTTTTTGGACCTGAGGGATTATTGCACAAAAAGATCAAGTGCTTGTTTTATTCGTCTCGTTAAAACTATCAAAAATCCATCCCTTCTGTATTGTTTTATACTTTTTCGGACTTAAGGGATTAGATGGCGAAAAATGACTTTCGGAGTTAACTTTACGTACCTTTTCAGACTCTCTAAAAATAAAAAGGACCGAGTTATCCTTGTCGTTAGACTCGTTAAATGCATTAAATAGCGACAAACTTGTCTGTAGACGAGAACGAGTTTCACTATCGCTAGGCTTGCTAAAACATAGCGATGGGTTTGCCCGAAGGGCAAATTATAGAACAAGCATATGTTATCCTCCTCAAGCTTGACAAAAATAAAGAGGTACTGGTCAGCAATGACTGGGGAAAAATTGGGAGAAACTCAAAGAAACTTTATTGGTAGCAAGTCGCTCTTGAACATGACACTTCTCCTCCGTACCACAATCGGGTTGGGTTGTTTCATTCACCAGTCACATCACCGTGGTCTCGCCATACCATCCACATTTGGGGTAAATGCTGCCAATCAATTGGATAAGTGTCGCCATATGTTCAAGAGAAGTCATTCAGAGAAGTCACCTGTGTCCCATCCACTACCATACATGATACTCTTTCATGACCGCCACCTTGAATCATATATCATTAGATCGTTTTCACCTCCATCAAAAGCATTTGCTCCGTTTCGTGTCATTGATGTGGGATTCATTAAGGCCCTCCTTTGACAGATTGCTTCTTGTCGACATCAGCTCATTATCCAAGAAGTTGATCTAGGAACACCCCTTCAGTACTTTGAAGCTTGCATGCCTCAATGGCAAGTTTCTCACTTCTGGCGATAGGTATACATCAATGACCTTCGACCGAAAGATTTTTCGTGGTGTTCGATGCCAAGACCTCTATTCACACCACGTGAATTGTACTATAGTACCTTGAGGGTCATCATCATTATCGGTGATTTCTCTTGCGCTTGTTAATAGTTTACATCATTGACTGGTAATCAAGCGATGTCTTTCCATGTTCGACTTCAAAACAATTCTCACATGGATCGACTTGTACTTAGAGTGAAGATCGGACGAGATTGAAGACCCCAGATGTAGTTTCGTCCATCTGGGCTGCGATATACATTCAGGAAAATAAAGACATGGAAATGTACAGCTTTGCAGCATAGATAATCATCCTACCAAAAGGATGATGGCTCTATCAGAATCATCAGTCTATCATCAGACGATTGTCTGTCCTATGTACATGAAAATGAATTTATAAAGCTGAGCATGGGAATGCCCGCCTCAGCTAGATCATGAAAACAGTATGAAAATAATGTATTGTATTGTATTATTACAGGTCTCCTCCCAGCATTGAAAGAACTTCGGATCCTCCTAATAAAGCATTTCGCCCGATAAACGGCCTCATACTTTAGGGGGCAACTGTTATAGACATTTTTGTGCCTTACAGCTCTAAGCATGAAATTTCCATAATCCAAGGGATCCAAAGTCCCTAAACATGTTGTTCCTGCCCCTAGAGGAACAAGGCCAGCAAACCACAGCAATTCTCAGAAGTTCTCCACCAGAAACTGCTCAAAAACAGTCAAATCAGGATCATTTCAGTGGCTCCACTGGCCACCTGCGTTGCAAAGCACCCCAGTACACTAGCTAGGTGCATTGCAACGCACCCAAATGCACTACCAGGGTGCGCTGAGCGGGAAATGACAAATGGCAGTGCCCTTCTGCGAGGTGTAAAGACTATGGAAGCTTCCAGAATCTTCCTCCATGACACTTGCCTCACTGAGTTCGACTAAGTGATGAGTAAGAGGCTCTCAGTCTCCAAGTGGAAGCAAGAACTGACAGAGAGAGAGGACACTAGTCAGATCACAAGCTGACTCATCCCCTCTCCAAACATCTATATATGGATCTCTCCTCCATGAGATCCGGAGGCTGGAATTTTGATATTGCAAAGAATTGTTGTTGGTTTGAGATTGAGATCATTGGGTGCTTTATGCTTTGAAGGGAGGTGAAGAAGGGATTCATTTTCTGGGAGGTAGATGCTGGATTGGAACTCTCTTGGTTGTATCTCCTCCTGAACCTTGTTATTTCATCAATAAAACTATTTGAGTTTCTCCTACATGTTGATGTGTCTTTGATGTATGATTGCATTATTATGTTTAGCTTATTTCTAATCCTGAGCTAGTTATGAATATGAATCTATGTATTTGTGTAGTGTTCCCCTGTTGTGATCTTGCAGGAACTTGGTGAAGCTGGGTGAGCGAGAAGGCAAGTAGCTGGGAGCTCTCAAAGAGAAGAGAAACCGGATCAAAGGACAAACGGAAGACACCGGTTAGTCCATCTCATCTCTCTTCATTCTCAATTCATAAAGGAAGAATACTAGAATAGTTGTTTCTGTTTGTTGCTAAGGCACTATCACACCTTAGGTGGATAGGGTAGTCCTGCATAGGCACTTTTCCCCAGAACACTTCATAATCATCTTGGGTAACACATCTCAAAGCACTCTCTCAACTCGTTGGCCAGACATGGAGCGATAATCCCAGCAAGCCCAACCTGTGGGTATGATGCCAACTAGGGTATACTCTGCATAGACCAATAAGAGGAAAAAAATATCTGACCCTATCGGTAACAGATAGGGGCAATTAGCTATTGTCCATAGATCCCTCGACTCCAGGAGCCCTCCATCTCAATTCCTTATCTTAGGAGCTCAGACAGGGAGGAAGAGTTGACCCAATATCCTTGATCAGTCCTTCTTTCTGTAGATAAAAAAATATCATTGTGCTCATATCTAGTATCGAATTAAACAAATCACTGAAGAGTTCAACATAATGTATCAATAGCAAGAGTCTCTTATTCATGTAGGACATAAAATCAAATATTATATTAGAACAAATATATACATGAGAAAATGATACCTTATTCATCCTCCCTCTCACAAAGGCAATAACCACAACCCTAAGCTTGTCTCATACCACAACATTATCTTAATATATGAAGATATCTCAGTCCCAAATATATATGGGGTTCTTTTCCAATTGGATCCCACTTTTTATCATTGCAATGTATCACTCTCACATCCATAACTTGTTCAAAATAACTCTCCAAAGAGTTTCTTCAACCTACCTCATAGCTAGCCATGTTAGCAACATTGAACTCAACCTCGGTCATGCTTGAATGTTAGGGTCCAACCCTAACCCTTTATTTATGTAATAAGCCCAAGGGACCTGTTCAGAGTCATAGTTAGTAGGTTGAGTCAATAAATCCCGTAGGCAGTTATCTGCATTAACAATAATTATAAGTGGTTGACTTGCATTATAGAAAAGGGACCACAATTAGTTATAAATGAGCCATAGTTAATAAATAAAGCGGTTAAACCGTATTATGCAAGGTACCACTAGTAGTTATGGTTATGGATATCATAAAGCTATAAATATTCTTTCTAACCCCCTCCTCCCACATCTACCCAAGCAACTGGCCAATTGGGATAAACATGCGACGAGATGCCATTACGATATAACTCAACCTCCTAAGTCACGTTAAGGAAGTGGAATCGATGGAAACACACCATAAAAAAATTCAACATCAACATTAGGACCCTCAGGAACCAATCCAACCTTTCTTCCAAACAACCCCTGGGTCCCACTGAGCTTTTGGACCACTTGATCTCTGGACGTTCTCATGCTATGCGCATGCCAACGTCTAGGGACCTCCGGAAACTCTCATAGACCTGCAAGCCAATGTCCAGGGACTCTTTTGCATAGTGTTGTGACAACGTCCTAGGGATTTGAGCCACTTTTTCAGGCCCAGATCTCAGGTCACTACCCAAAATTGAATAACATCTTCATAACTATAAAATAACAAGGAAATGAAAGTATAAATGCAATCACTTGAATGAGACCTTGACTGGAACCCTACTAGAAATGACAGGTATGTCATCAAACATATCACGAATATGTATTTTACAGGTGTAAATAATAGATCTAAGCATATGGGTCTCATACTTAGTTGAGAATCGCTACGTAACATTGATGCCTAAACACATCAACTACCATTTCATCCATTAGGTCATAGATACATTGTCCATTCATTTACAAGTAAAAATATGAAGAGATCTAAGCTACTGTCATAAAACACATACATAACCAACATAATAGTAGCAGAAATACCAATGAAATCACAGCCATATAAACCACATATAGTCCAATATAATTCTCATAGAAATACAAGGAGAAATAACCTCATATTGATGAAGAAAAATCCAAACCTGAGATAGGACTTCCACATTCTGCCCGAACGCAGAATGGTCGAGCCAAATCTCTCTTCAACCATTCACCCTCGTGCCATATTCCAAGCATGAATGTGGGATATCATAGAACACATCAATAAAAAAACCATCCAGGGCTTCTAGAGGCCATCCACCACAACCCATCAAACAGCGATTCTACCTCACGATTAGGCATCACAAAACTATCATCAGATCAGTCTCTATCCAATACTTCCAGGGCTTTGGAGTGTTTGTCCAACCAAAGCTCCAAGACTAGTAACCCAACCCATAGATTTTATCGGGCTCCAAAGCATTTGTCCAACCAAGGCTCCAGGACTAGTAACTCAACCCACCAAGAGATCCAGAGTGTTTGTCCAAAAGGTCTTAAAGAAAAGAGGGAGGATCCCTAAGTAGTTGAAGGAACAACATGAGAGGTGAGGGAGAGTCACAAAGGGATAATAGAAGTTTGGGAATAATGAATATGGTTTAAGTGCAATAAATTCTTCAGATAGGAGGAAACGCGGGTGCAAAGTCCCTAAAACAATTGCAAGAGTAGGACAAGACAAAGAGCATAATTGAAATGAAATTCGAGTTTGAGAGTTGGGTACCTTTGTAAAACCAGAGAGCCCAAATTGGCATGGAATCTATCACACAACAACTTCCATATGAGATAAAATCCTTTATCTAGAGAAAGGAGGGATGGGAACACACAGAATGGCAGAGGGGCCCCAATTTCAATAGAGAGAACAATAAAGTTGTCGTGAAGGTCCCCAAACCTGTCCACAAGATGATCCAGATTTAAACAGGAATGCAACAAATTACAGAGATAACCATAAACACAAAGATGTAGTGGAAATAATACTTCATTTCATTAATGTAAAATACTGAAATATGCTTACAAACAAAATTGGAAAGAAACCAACTAGGGCGATGGTAGCTTATCTATGAGAAGAGATGTGGTGGCTACATGCCTCTGAACTGTGTTACAATGAGGCTCGAAGGCTTATTTATTGTTGAGAAACAATGGAAAACCCTTACCATCCAAAAACCTAACCTTATAAGATGAAACGTCAAACTGTGGGCCCCGTTTGGGTAAATTGGTATATCAACTTCCTGGGGTCGTAACTTTGGCATACGATCTCCGTTTGATGCACACAATATCTCGTTAGAAAGATCTATCTGAGAACTACAACTTTGGGAAGAGTGACATCGGTCCATGGACCCATGTTGCTCCTAGTTTTCCCAAAAAAACATTGTTTAGGGCCTCAAAACGGCTCCGGAAGTTCGGAACCCGAAAAATTGCTAAAAATAGTAAATTGGTAGAAGATGAAATGTGAAATTGTGGGCCCCATTTGGGTAAATTGGTATATCAACTTCTTGGGGTCGTAACTTTGGCATACGATCTCCGTTTGACGCACACAATATCTCGTTAGAAAGATCTATCCGAGAACTACAACTTTGGGAAGAACAACATCGGTCCATGGACCCATGTTGCTCCTATTTTTCCCAAAAAAACATTGTTTAGGGCCTCAAAATAGCTCCAGAAGTTCAGGACCCGAAAAATTGATAAAAATAGTAAATTGTGCTATAATTAAGGAAACTGAAAAGCTGAAAGAAACAATGGTGGGGGTCTAAGTGGACTTGGCGGGTGGCCACCAATATCCACCTAGATCATTCCTCCCCCCTTAGGAAGCAATGGTCCCCATTGCATTGAGTTCCTCCATTAGATGAGGAAGCTTCTGCTGAACTTGGTCCCTGGTGAGCCACTTGCCCTGGTGAAGGCATTGGCCTGATTTGACAACTCGATATAGTTGGATATTCTGCTCGTGAGTGTGCTTGATCTGTGTGTCCATGATCCAATCAGCTGCAACTTGTTCCATGCAATTTAGACTTAACTCCGCGGGTGTGAGTTGTTTTGCAATGTTGGATGTGTCTAGTAATGGTGGAAAGTATGGTCGAAGGTGGTCCACATTGAACACTGGGTGCAGGCCAAGGAATGGAGGAATGCTGAGCTCAAATGCATTGTATCCCACAACGTTGGTAATGGTGTAAGGACCATATCTTAGTGGTCTAAGTTTCTGATAGGCTCCGATAAGGTGTTCCTTTTGCAAAGGCAACCAGACTTTGTCGCCCACCTGAAACTTGTGTGGCACCTGATGTTGATCATGTCGTGGCTTGTACTTGGCATTTGATTTCTCCATAATGTCATGGACCTGCTGGAGAATATGTTGAATGTGCTCAATGAAGTTGTTTTCCTTATCTGTTTTGGACTGAACATGAGCCGAATCTGTGGGAGTAGCTGCAAATGGCATGGCCTTATTAATGGGACAGAGTTGCTAGAATCCCTAGCCCACCTGAAAAGGGCTGTGGCCAGTCGAGATGTGGAGAGCCCAGTTGTAGCCGTGCTAAACATAGGGGACGATCTCGTCCCATGTGTGTGGATGCTTTGAGTTGTACATGCTCAGAATGTGTACGATCGTCCTGTTGACAACCTCTGTCTAGCCATCAGTTTGAGGATGGAAGGCTGTGGAATTAGCGAGTTTGGTGTCCAGCATCGACTAGATACTGGACCAAAATGTACTGAGGAACCTACGATCCTGATTTGAGATGATAGACTGTGGGAGCCCAAAGTGTACCCACACTCATTCAAAGAATAGTTTAGCAGTGGCTTCTGCTGTGATATTCTTCTTGTAGGCTGCCATAATGGCCATCTTCGAGAACCTATCGATGACCAAAAAGACACAGTCATTTCCATGCTTAGTGGAAGGAAGGCCTGACATGTAATCCATGGAGATGGATTCCCAAGGTCCACTAGGGGTAGGCAACGGGGTATAGAGGCCTTGCTTCTTGATGGTCAGTTTGGCAATGGCGCAAGCAGTGCATGATCTGATGTACTTCCCGACATCCTGTCGAAGATTCGGCCAATAGAAATACTTCTGCAGTATTGCCACTGTTTTCTCGACCCCGAAATGCCCAACAACCCAACTGTAGCGTGCTTCCAAAATCATCTTGGCACGCTCGCTTGAAGGAACACAAAGGTGACCCAAGTGGCATAGCAGGTCATCCTGGAGGTGAAAATATGGAACATGCTGACCCTCCAAGAGTGTCTGGTATGTGTGGCCGAATTCTGGGTTGCTTTTGTAGAGAAGTGGCTAATCATAAGTCTCGTGCCCACAAGAGTTGAGCACGGTGGTTAATGCCATGATCGGTGATCGACTGAGGCAATCTGAAATAGTATTGGTGCTGCCCTTCTTATACTTGATATTCAAATGGAACCATTGCAGGTATGTGGACCACTTCTGATGGCGATCATTCTGCAATTTCCCTTGGGTCTGTATGAACTTTAGGGGTCGGTGGTATGTGTGGATGACCGTTTCCTTTCCCAAAATGTAATGCTTCCATTGTCGGTAGGCCTGCATAATGGAATACATCTCTTTGTCATAAGTGGGATACTTCCAGACTTTGTATGAAAGTGTCTCACTGTGATATGCCACTGGATGCCTGTGTTGAGTAAGGATTGCCCCAATAGCATAGTCAGAGGCGTCTGTCTCGACCTCAAATGGTTGTTGCAAGTCTGGTAATGTGAGCACTGGTGTCGAGTAGAGGCGATCTTTCAAATCTGTGAATGCCTTCTGTTGGTATTCAGACCAAAAGATTTTTTCTTCCACTCCCCCCTTGGTGAGTTGACTCAAGGGCCAAGTGATATGAGAAAATCCCAACACGAACCTGCGATAGAAGTTGGTAAGACCTAGAAAGCTGCGGAGCTCTATCAGAGTGGTTGGAGATGGCCAATCCCGAATGACTTGGATCTTGGCTGGATCTAAATGAACCCTTTGTTCATCAATAATGTATCCCAGATACTGAACCTGGGTCATGCCAAAAGTGCATTTCTCCAAATTGGCACATAACTTGTGTTGCCGCAGTGTTTGGAGAACCTGTCAGATGTGTTGGAGGTGCTCTTTCCAACTTTGGTTGAAGATCAGGATGTCATCCAAGTATACCACTACAAATGAGTTGGTGAATGGCCGCAAGATGTCATCCATTATCGTCATGAAGGTTGCAGGAGCATTCATTAATCCGAAAGGCATAACCAACCATTCAAGGCCCTCCTTGGCTTTGAAGGCGGTCTTCCACACATTGGAGGGTTCGATTGGTACCTGGTGATATCCTGACTTCAAATCAATCTTGATGAAATATTTTTCCCCCTTCAGTTGGTCCAGGAGGTCATCATTCCATGGGATCGGGTACCTATTATGGATAGTGATCTTGTCCAACACCTGATAGTCAATACAGAGTCTCCAAGTCCCATCCTTCTTCTGTACCAACATGATCGGGCTCCCACAGGGTGATGAACTCGGACGGATGTGACCATTCTGCAGCAACTCCTGTATCTGCCTCTTGATTTCATCATTCTCCATAACGTAGTGTAGATAGATTGGTCCATTGGGTAGCGACGCACTTGAGGTCAGATCGATGGAGTGCTTGAGCTGACAGTGTAGGGGAACCCGTGCGGGGGAGGTGAAGATGTCCTCGTACTCCTCCACGACCTTTTCCACCTATAGTTGTCATGCAGAGAGGCCCTATCTGGAGGTTGTGGCCACCATCTTCTTCTTTCCTTGAGGGCGTATCATCAGGAAAACAAATTTCCCAGTTTTGGAAATGAGCTTATTACATTGTTTTGCAGTAACCAAAGAGATGGTGGTAGGCGGTGCTACCTCCAGTATCCTGTACAACTTATTTCCCAAAGTAACAATGACAGCATGGGGCCTTGATTTATACATAACATGTTGCTTCCACAAGTATGGTTATCCTAATAATACATCACAAACTTCAAGGGGAGAAATGTCACACAATACCTCATCCGTGAAGGGCTTGATGTTGTATGGAAGGCGACACTACTGGCTCACGCGAAGATCCCGTCCTTGGTGAAGCCACTCGATGGTGTATGGTTATGGATGTGATGTGGTCAGTAATCCCAGATGCTTCACGACCTCTGCCGAAATGAGGTTCTTTTGGCTCCCGCTGTCGATAATGAACTGTAGCAGGGAGCCCTTTATCCACATCTGGGAGTGGAAGAGATGCCCCTCCTCCTCTGGATCTTCGGGTTCCTCCTTCTAGATCTTCATGGTGGAAATGGTGGCGTTGGGCTCCACATCAATAATCTACTTCCCTTTGTCATTCCCCTTGTTGGGTTTTGACTCAGAGTCGGAACATGCATCTGATTCTGAAACCTTTAGCTCAGCCACTAGTGTCTGCTTGGCCCGACACTCACTTGTGTTGTGAGTGGAGCTCGTATGGAACTCACACCACTTTCCTGTGTCCTTTTTCAGCTTCGCGGCACTATTTTTTGCTTGCAGCTTTGACGGGTTGTCTCGGGACACCCTGCCTTGGATTTTTCCTTTGTTTTGTGGTTTGGGGGCACCTTTCCCTTGCTTTGGATTCACAGATCCAAAGTCTCGTTTCTTCTGTTTAAACTTTTTCTTGACCTTGATGGCATATCGATATGCCGTACCGAGCAAGGAGATTTTCAGGAGTTCTATTTCTTCTTGGATGTACTTGTGTAGGCAGCTGCGGTATTTCAGTATCAAACGCTGCTCTGAATCCTTGATACCCAACTTTGTGTGAAGGGTATGAAAAATATTTGTAAACTCTAGCATGTCTTTGTCCCTTCCCTATCGCAAGGTGGTCCACTTTATGTACTGATCCTCATAGCTTCTGATAGGGTAGTACTACTCCTTAATGGCATCCCAGAATGAATTTCAAGTGGGTGCAGTTGAAAATAGTGAGCTTGTACTTTCATCCTTCTGCTTGCAGTAGGTTTCCCACCAGTCCTTGACGTGGGGGGCTTCTTTGAGAAGAGCAAAAATAATCTTTTCCCGACCGGAAAAATCATGAACAAAAAAATAACCCTCTAGCAGATTTAACCATTTATTGACGGCATCTGCATCTATCTGACCCTTGAATATTGGAATTTCAAAATTAACTTGTACCTCAAATGGTGTGCCGTTTCCAGAGTAGCTATTGGAAGCCAATGTGTCGCCCTTGGGTAGCTGCTCAAGGATCTAGGCAAAGTTGTCCATCATCGCATTCCTTTTTCGCTCGAGGGCTTCTTCGAGCAATATTTTGATAGGATCTCCTGCCCCCTCATCTTTATTTTCATCCGCCATGGAAGGATGTCGGGTTTTGCGAGGTTGGTCTTGCAAAGGTTTGACCAGTTCAAGCCCCAACTCCTTATATCCTAACCTCATTGGGGACATGCAAAGAAAAACAGAGAAAAAGAAGATCCCTCTGATACCATCGATCCAGATTTAAATAGGAACACAACAAATTACTTAGATAACCATAAACATAGAGATGCAGCAGAAATAATACTTCATTTCATTAATGTAAAATACTGAAATATGCTTACAAATAGAATTGGAAAGAAACCAGCTAGGGCGATGGTAGCTTATCTCTGGGAAGAGATGTGGCGGCTACATGCCCATGAACTATGTTACAATGAGGCTCAAAGGCCTATTTATTGTTGAGAAACAATGGAAAACCCTTAACATCCAAAAACCTAACCCTAGAATATGAAACGCCAAACTGTGGGCCCCATTTGGGTAAATTGGTACATCAACTTCCTAGGGTCGTAACTTTGGCATACGATCTCCGTTTGACGCGCATAATATCTCGTTAGAAATATCTATCCGAGAACTACAACTTTGGGAAGAACAACATCGGTCCACGGACCCATGTTGCTCCTAGGTTTCCCAAAAAATGTCGTTTAGGGCCTCAAAACAGCTCCAGAAGTTCAGGACCCGAAAAACTGCTAAAAATAGTAAATTGCGCTACAATTAAGGAAAATGAAAAGCTGAAAGAAATGATGGTGGGGGTCCAAGTGGACTTGGCAGGTGGCCACCAATATCCACCTGGATCACAAGATCCACATGAGATACCACCTGCAAACTTATGAAGAATAGCTCTCAAATCCCATTTGAATAATATAAAATTTTGTTGTCGAAACCATGTGGGAGAAGCTCCATATGTCCAAATCTTAAATTACAAGACCACATTTGTTGCGTAACACAAAACACCAATCACTTGTTAATGGAAAATTTCTCTACACCTTTGGAGAATCTTTGGCATCCAAAAAGGCACACCGGAATCTCATACAAACACTAAAGGTCGAAATAATGCATATTGATCACCCTCCCTCGATCCATGGATGTAACCTCAAGGCCAGAAAATTCACACTCACAAAAATCATATCAACCTTGAATACAATGAGCTTGCACCCCCTAGAGCTTTCATAGATCCTGGTACGAGGGATGAAAAATAAATGAGTTGTCATCTTGTAGTTGAGATTGCTACATGCAAGGATTAAAGGGACGCGTGGCCTGCATGCCCACTGTCATCGAAATAAACCATGGCAATAGACCCACACCACATAACCACTGATTTATAATTCACAATGTTGAGGGAAGGGAAGGACTTATAAAAGAAATTCATAAAGTCCACCAAAAAATGGATTTCTCAGTGCACATACCCATGTACTCTTTTGTTGAAGCAAAGAAAAGAGATATGGATAGGGCTCTTCACGGAATAGTTTTCCATCCAGAATTATTGTTGATGACTATATTTCTAGTTTCTAAGAGACAAGCCTTATTTGCCAGCTTGTCAGATTCCTTATTTCAAGTTCCTAAAATGTGACAGAAGGCCTTGTTAGGGAAGGAATCCAATATAAAGAGAATTATGTGCAATAGAAGACTTAGATGGTTGTTCTTAGGGAGAGAGCCATTTTGTAAATATTTAATGGTAATAAGAGAATCTCCTAGGATTGCTATGCTGGAAATTTCCACATCCTTGGGCAATTGAAGACCAAGCAAGAGCTCATACATTTCAGCAAAATTATTCATATTTTTTCCAAGCCCTGATGAATATAATAGAATTTTTCCTCCTCCTGCCACCCCATAAATATAATAGATTTTTTACTTGGATATATTTTTTATATTTCTAGGTTACAAGTATGGGAAAATCTTGAGCATTTTTTATCCATGTGGATATTCGTGGCCACCCACCAATTCCACTTGGAACCCCACCATTGTTTCTTTCAGTTTTTTAGTTTCCTTAATTGTAGCACGGTTTACTATTTTTAGCAGTTTTTCGGGTCCTGAACTTTTGGAGCCGTTTTGAGGCCCTAAACGACGTTTTTTGGGAAAAATGGGGAGCAAAATGGGTCTATGGATTGATGTTTCTCACTCAAAATTTGTAGTCCTCAGAGAGATCTTTCTAACGAGGTATTGTGCACGTCAAACAGAGATCGTATGCCAAAGTTACGATCCCGGGAAGTGTTATAGACATATTTGGGAACTGCAACCCCAATCACATATGTCCATAAACCAAGGGATTCTAAACCCCTAAAAGTGTTGTTTCATACCCTAAAGGATCAAGGTCAACTGATTACATCATTTCCCGGAAGTTCTCCCTGAAAAACTGCTCAGACCTGGTCAAAACTGGACCATACAGACTGCTCCATGCTAAGCGTGCGATGTATCTCACATGCTACACACAAAGGGTGTGATGCCTACTGAAAAGCCCTTCTATAGGGTGCGATGACCGAGAGAAGAAAAATGGCAGAGGCAGTTTGCTAGGTGGAAACCCAGAGAATCTTCTAGAAAGTTCTCATATGATGCTTGCCTCTCTGAATTCGCCCAGGGATGAGTAAGAGATCATGAAATCTCCAAGTGGAACCAAGAACTATTAGTGAAATGACACTAATAAAAATCCTAGAAGCTGACTCACCCACCTGCAAATATTTATATATGGATCCCTCATCCTAGAGATCCAGAGGCTGAAATTTTGTATTTTGTAAGGAAGTGCTATTGGTTTCTCTGTGAAACATTGTATTGTTGGGTGATCTATCTTTTCATGAGGTGGAGAAGGCTTTCATGCTGGGAGGATGGCACTGGATCAGACAGCTGGGTTGTAATCCTCTCTTCTACTACTTCTATCAATAAAGCTATTTGAGTTTTCCTTCATATACTTGTATATTTCTGAATCTTGTATTTGTGTATGCATTTGTATGGTTAATGTACATCTGATTCTACATTGTTTATGGTTATAGATCTCTATGCTTTGATGGTATTTTGCTGCTTTAACTCTACAGGTGTTCTTTGAAGTGGGACAAGTGAGAAAGGAGCAGCAAAAGCTCTATCAAAGGAGAGAGGAAACAAGCAAGGAGCCAAGTGAAAGACTGAGGTTGGTGCTCTCTGCTTCTCTCTCATCTATCTATCATAAAGGAAAACACAAGTTAATTTGAATTGTTTGTTTCTAAGATAGCTACCCATCTTAGTGGGACTAGCAACTCTAAATGGACACTAGTTTTCCCCGAAGCAATATGGCTACTCCACTAGGGAACGAATTGTTTGTTTGTTTGTTACTGTTGTTTGCTTTATAAACTACAGACGGAGCCTGAAGTTAAGCCAGCTAGCCTTCGAACTGATTTTGCTATGCAACTGCAAAGTAGATCAACGTTGTTTCAGTCAATCTCCAGGTTGGTTTATGAACTGAACATCTGACTTGCAAACATCCTAATTGCCCTGGTGGTAGCTCAAATAAACTCATTATATCAGCCCCTATACTTTGTGTTTACTGCCTATCATAATCTTAGCCTAAATCCCTGAACTTAGCTGCAAACTATGGATGAAAACCAAGCTCAGTCTTGTCCATGGACCATCACACTGTCTCTCATTGGCAGTCTAGATGCATCGTACCTCCCGTGTGCTGCAGGTGAGATGAATCCCTGTTTCCCTTAAGAACAGGTGTGATGATTGAATGAGACTGTTTCTGCCTCCAGATTTTGGTTTTTTCTTCATTGTTTTCAGCTCTATTAAGTAGTTTCGCTGTCTATGATTAGTATATCACTATTGAAACCTTCTTCCTTTACATTATTCAGCCTCCATTGATAAGGGACTATGAATGTTTTTAATGTATTTTTCATCATTTACAGTCTTCCTTTGCAAAAAGTAGCTTAATCGAACTGTCGTCTTTTGATTCAAAAGTGTCGCAACTGTCGTTTTCAGTCAAGGAAAAGAGTGTTGTAAAGTCTTCCTCTTTTAGATAGTCAATTATACTTTTGCCATTGTATCTGATTTGAATTATCAATTATTTGAAGTGTTGAAATAAGTTTCCCATTCGAAATTGAAACTGTCGTCTTAGTCTTCCTTTCATTTTTGAAAAGAAATTGCTAAAGTGTCGCTTTGAGGAAAGATAGTTCAGATCTGTACTTGGTTTTATTTTTGTTATTCTCACATTAAGGAAACTGGAAAACAAATACATGCATGTGCATTTGCATTTAGATTGCATGCAGAAGTTTATTTAGGAAAAGTGCATTTAGTGTGTGCTCTCTGCTCTATGTTGAAAGAATTTTACTCCTCTTTCCTTAGTAGCTAGGATTTTCATTGCTAAAAGAAAATAAACGATTGTTTATCATCTTAGATTGCATATTTAGGAATTGTATATCTACATCATGCGGTGAACCTTGAAAGGCAAACTTCTTAAGAAAGATCAACTGTAAAATAAACCTCAATGAACATAAAAATGCTTTGGAACCTAACGCACAACATTTATATGTCTAGGCTAGAGACGTATTCCGGCATCGTAAAGCCTGGTAACTATCGTTTTCATCGTAGGTTGGGTGATTCCTCCTCTTTGATACGACAAGTGCCAGTACGAACTTGTGCTCCCACGTACCGTCGAGTATATATTGGGAGACCACAATAGGCTGATATCCTTTATCCTTAGGAAGCCGTGTCTACTGCCCTATCGATCGCAATGCACTGAACACAGTATTCGGGAATATTGACTGGCATACGTAAAAATATATTGCAGTTTTGCGATTGGTTTGGTAATCCATCTATCTAGATTTCTAGAGTAGTCACTTTCGTTCCTTTTCAGACTCCCTAAAAGAAAAGGTCCATCTGAGCAATTGTCACTTCATGCTCATAAAAAATCGAAGGCAACTAGAGTCATCTTTAACTTTTTCTCGACTCTTAAAAATTGAAAAAGAAAGTTGTGTCAAAGCATCATAAAATTTATTTTAATCGGAATAACATCATTATTCCCTCGTTGGTCTTAGGTTGAGAAAATGGAGTCCACCAATCAAGGATTTCCCCTTGGGGGAAATCCAAGTCCTTTCTCTTCTTGGGGAGATGTTGGTGCTCCACATATGGCTACATTGTCCCTTCCACGACTTCAATTGGCCTGCCAGTATGGCTATTATCAACCTTTGTCATTCAAAACACCATAATTCCTCAGCAATCAAATCAGCAACCAGATGATACCGAAGTTTCTCCCCCACCTTCCACTTTGTTTGTTTCTCCCTCTCCTTCTTCCTCTTCGCTTGGTGAAACTAGTAACACTAAAAACCAAGTAACTAATAAGAAGAAGAAAGGGAAGGAGATGAAGAAGAAGAAGCCAACGGCGAAAGGGGGCAACCATGCATCGTCTTGTGAAAATCCACACACTGTACCATCCAAACCTAAATCTCCATGTGTCATTTGCAAAGGAGACCACTATCATCGAGATTGTCCTTGCATCCTGCAGATCTTGAGGGATTGGTCTCCCCGCTTGCACAATCTGGTGTCTTCAACCTCTGTCGATCATATTGAGAGTACACCGTCAACTAGTGAAAATGAATTCAATGGGCAGAAAGGAAGATCTAAATTTCCTTAAGCTGTGTGAAGGCAATCATGCCCTCCACCATTGTCCTTTCCTGGACGAAGCTAAAAGAGTCTTGGATAACCTTCCTTCTTCACCGCAACGATTTCCACCTGGATATAAGAAACTCTTGCCAAGTCCATCGCTAGTTGAAATCCAACTAACACACCTTTGTTTTCAGTATAAGCGTCTATCGTTGAAGATAAACCCTCTGAGTCCACACCGGACCAAAGTCAACAGGTCGCGACGGTAGTCGACCCAATCTTGTCTTCAGAAGGTCCATCTTTAGATGATACAGTCTCCAAAGAGGATGAGAACGACACCATTCAAATTCATTTTGTTAACACAGAGTCTGATGAACATGGGGTAAACCTACCTGTTCCTTTACCATAGGAAGGAAGTTCCTCATTTCAAGAGATTCATCTGGCCGTTTATTCGGTCCCTCCTCCAAGCAATCTAGTCGTTTCCTTTGATTGGAATCTACTAGTGAGACCCTACCTACCATCTAATGTGCCATTCCAGATCATAGTACAAGCTTACAGAATGATCATGGCTGGCACTATCATAGATTAAGGGGCTCCTGTGAGTATCCTTTCCTCAACTGCTTGGAAAGTGCTTGGTACGCCATCACTTTTTCCTGAGATTCGAAATTTGTCAGGCTTCAATAAAGGAACCAGTTGACCGTTAGGGATCCTTCCAAATTTTCCTATAACTTTGAGAAGGAAAACCGTTCATCTAAAAGTGATGGTAGTCCAAGGGCCACTTGATTACAATCTAATCCTTGGACGTGACTACATTTATAGCATGGGAGCTATTGTTTCCTCACTCTTCCGAGTGATGTGTTTCCCGTATGAAGGTAGAATGGTCCAACTCGTTGACCAGCTTTCATTCCCCAGTTCAAACATGGCTACTAGTCAAATGCCATCCCTAAATGGTCTCTTTTCACAAGGAATGTCTCATCAACCTCCAGTCCGTCCACCTAATGATCGCGAGTGATTCGGTGAATGTGACTAAACCCAGGGGGCACGCGCCCTGGCCTGCTACGGCAGGAAAACCCCAGATATAAGATATGTTTCCTCGTAGGATATATGACCAATCTGACACACCCATCCATTTAGGAAAATGGGATCAGTCTGGAATAGGATTTCCTCGTCGAAGGTTATGTGATTGGAAGCTCACACCATTCACCTTTGTCTATTTCGATGGAAAAAGCTAAGGAAGTGTTTTGGCTGCTACGTGGATGAAACAATCTTGCTTTAATGCAAGGACTTCCATATGGTAACCGGGAAACTTTACTTTTCTTTATGCCTGGGGGCATGCAAACCTTTTTTACTCAAGTGAAAAGCGACCAACGTAACTCTAACCCCGTAGTTTTTACTAACTTCAACTACTTAAGCTAGGTGATTGGTCTAGTCAACCATTCACCTTTGCAAGGGCTAATGCCCCGACAAAGTAAAGGAAATGTTTTTTGCGCAAACTATCCTACCTAACCTCAGTATTTCTTTAACCCTTAGGACAGTAGTTGGTCGTTCCTAGCTTGCGTACAAAAGGCTCGGAGCAAAGTTTTTCATGGGGCAAGCTCCCTAAAAAATGAACCTACTAATGAGATACATCCTTATTAAACGACTGGCACAAGCAGGTTTACGCGAAGTTCAAGCTCGTTAAAAAATAAACCTAGCAATGAGCATATGTTTCCCCAGAGTTCAAGCTCATTAAAAAATGAACCCACCTTTCAGTAAATAACCTTTGTGATCGCATTGCTATCAGCTTTTAAGCCTTGGTTGTGTTCTTACCATCACCTCCACTTTTTAGCCGATCATACGCCTCCACTTGATTGTTTACCCTTTTGAGGAACAGTTGCGACGAGTGATTCTGTTAGCCACCTTCTTTACACTGCCATGATTGAAAAGTTCCAAACTTACCTGGAACCAGTTGCCACCCGAATACATCACTCGTTCCTCAAAAACAAGTCTCTTTTAAGCTCTTTTTAGACTCGTAAAATATAAAAAGATTGGCAAGAAATTGGCCTCTCTAGCTCGTTAAAGTGATTCGAAGTGTCATCCCTCTTGCATTTTAATCTTTTTGGACATGAGGGATCATTACACAAAAAGATCGAGCGCTTGTCTTTTTCGGCTCGCTAAAGTGATCGGAAAAGTCATCCCTTTCGTATTATTTTATACTTTTTCGGACTTAAGGGATTATACTACCAAAAAGGACTACTAGAGTTTCCTTTCCGTCTCTCTAAAACTGAAAAGGACCGAGTTATCTTTGTCGTTAAACTTGTTAAAACAATAGCGACAAACTTGTCCATACGGGAAAGAGTGAGTTTCACTGTCGCTAGGCTCGCTAAAACATAGCGACATGTTTGCTCGAAGGGAAAATTATAGAACAGGCATATGTTATCCTCCTTAAGATTGACAAAAATAAAGAGGTACTGGTCAGCAATGACTGGGGAAAAAGGGAAGAAAACTTGAAGAACTTCATTGGTAGCAAGTCGTTCTCGAACAAGACACTTTCACTCCGTCACCATGATTGAGTTGGGTTAGGTTATTCTGTTCACCGGTCATATCACCATTGGTCCTTCGTACCATCCATTTTTTGGGTTAATGCTAAGAATCCATTTCAGTGACACCGATATGTTCAAGAGAAGTCGCTCAGAGAATTCACCAACCTAGCTAATGCCTCATCCACTGCAATACCTTCACACTCCATTTTTCATGACCACCACCCCAAACCTTGTATCATCAGATCGTTTTCACCTCCACAAAATCATTTGCTCCGTTTCGTGTCATAGATGTGGGATTCATTAAGGCCCTCCTATGATGGGTCACTTCTTGTCGACATCAGCTCATTATCCAAGAAGTTGACTTAGGAACAACCCTTTCAGTACTTTTAAGCTTGCATGCCTCAATGGCAAGTTTCTCACTTCTGGCGACAGGTTTACATCAATGGCCTTCGACCGAAATATTTTGCGTGGTGTTCGACATCGACTCATGTATTCACACCACATGAATTGTACTATAGTACCTTGAGGGTCATTATCATTATCGGTGATTCCTCTTGCGCTTGTTAACAGCTTACATCATTGGCTGGTAATCAGGCGATGTCTTTCCATGTTCGACATCATAACATCTTTTCACATGGATCGACTTGTACTTCGGGTGAAGATTGAACAAGTTTGAAGACCCCGGATCTAGTTTCATCCATCCGGGCTGCGATATATTCAGGAAAATAAAGGCATCAAAGGTACTCCATAGCTGCATAGATAATCATCCAAGCTAAGGGATGATGGCTCTACCAGAATCATCAGTGTGCCACGCAGACAATTGTCTATCCTATGTACATGAAAATGAATTTATAAAGCTGAGCATGGGAATGCTCGCCTCAGCTAGATCATGAAAATATTATGAAGATAATGTATTGTATTGTATCTTATTATAGGTCACCTTCCAGTTCGAAAAACCTCGGATCCTCATGATAAAACATTTCACTCGACATCAGAAGATTTACGACCTCATGCTTTAGGGGAAAACTATTATAGAAATATTTGGGCACTGCAATCCCAATCACATATGTCCATAAACCAAGGGATTCTAAACCCCTAAAAGTGTTGTTTCATACCCTAAAGGATCAAGGTCAACTGATTACATCATTTCCCAGAAATTCTCCTTGAAAAACTGCTAATAACTGGTCAAAACTAGACCATACAGACTGCTCCATGCTGAGGGTGTGATGCATCTCACCTGCTACACACAAAGGGTGCGATGCATACTCAAAAGCCCTTCTGTAGGGTGCGATGACCGAGAGCAGACAAATGGTAGAGGCAGTTTGCTAGGTGGAAACCCAGAGAATCTTCTAGAAAGTGCTCATATGACACTTGCCTCTCTGGATTCGCCCAGGGATGAGTAAGAGATCATGAAATCTCCAAGTTGAACCAAGAAATATTAGTGAAATGAAACTAATCAAAATCCCATAAGCTGACTCACCCACTTGCAAATATCTATATATGGATCCCTCATCCTAGAGATCCAGAGGCTGGAATTTTGTATTTTGTAAGGAAGTGCTGTTGGTTTCTCTGTGAAACATTGTATTGTTGGGTGATCTAGATTTTCATGAGGTGAAGAGGGCTTTCATGCTGGGAGGATGGCGCTAGATTAGACAGCTGGGTTGTAATCCTCTCTTCTACTACTTATATCAATAAAGCTATTTGAGTTTTCCTCCATATACTTGTATATTTTTGAATCTTGTATTTGTGCATGCATTTGTATGGTTAATGTACATCTGATTCTACATTGTTTATGGTTATAGATCTCTATTCTTTGATGGTATTTTGTTGCTTTAACTCTACAGGTGTTCTTTGAAGTGGGACAAGTGAGAAAGGAGTGGTGAAAGCTCTATCAAAGAAGAGAGGAAACAAGCAAGGAGCCAAGCGAAAGACTGAGGTTGGTGCTCTCTGTTTCTCTCTCATCTATCTCTCATAAAGGAAAACACAAGTTACTTTGAATTGTTTGTTTCTAAGATATCTACCCATCTTAGTGGGACTAGCAACTCTGAATGGACACTAGTTTTCCCGGAAACAGGAAGTTGATGTACCGATTTACGCAAATGGGGCCCATAGTTTGGTGCTTCATCTCCTAAGGCTATGTTTTTGGATGTTTAGGGTTTTCCGTTGTTTCTCAACAATAAATAGGCCTTCGAGCCTCATTTTAGGACAGTTCAGAGGTATGTAGCCACCACACCTCTTCTTAGAGATAAGCTACCATCGCCCTAGCTAGTTTATTTCCATTACTGTTTGTAAGCATATTTCATATTTTACTCTTTTTTTTGGTAGGTAAGCACCCACATGGGATTTGAACCAGTGAACTATCACAAGGAGTGCCTTAACAGTGCACCCATTCACCGTAGATCCAAAGCCCCGTGGGTGAGCATAGTTCAGTATTTGACATTAATGAAATGAAATATTATTTCTGCTGCATCTCTATATTTTTGGTTGTATCTGTAATTTTTTGTAGCAAGATCGACTTGAAGTCATGATATCACCAGGTACCAATCGAAACATCTGATGTGTGGAAGGCTACCTTCAAAGCCAAGGAGGGCCTTTTCGAATGGTTGGTTATGCCTTTCAGGTTGACAAATGCTCCTGCAACCTTCATGATGCTGATGGATGACATCTTGCGGCCATTCACCAACTCATTTCTAGTGGTATACTTGGATGACATCTTGATCTTCAGACAGAGTTGGGAAGAGCACCTCCACCACATCCGACAAGTTATCCAAACACTGCGGCAACACAAGCTATGTGCCAATTTGGAGAAATGCACTTTTTAAATGACCCAAGTTCAGTATCTAGGATACATTATTGCTGAACGGGGGGTGCATGTAGATCTAGCCAAGATCCAAGTCATTCAGGATTTGCGAGCTCCAGCCACTCTAATAGAGGTCCGCAACTTTCTAGGTCTTGCAAATTTCTAACGCAGGTTCATGTTGGGATTCTCTCATATCACTTGGCCCTTGAGTCAAGTCACCAAGGGAGGAGCGAAGGAAAAATTCTTTTGGTCTGAATCTCAACAGAAGGCATTCACAGAGTTGAAACATCACCTCTGCTCCACACTAGTGCTCACATTACCAGACTTGCAACAACCATTTGAGGTCGAGACAAATGCCTCTGACTATGCTATTGGGTAGTCCTTACTCAACACGGGCATCCAGTGGCATATCACAGTGGGACACTTTCAGACACAGTCCGAAAGTATTTCACTTATAACAAAGAGATGTTTTCCGTTTTGCAGGGCTGCCAACAATGGAAGCATTACATTTTGTGGAAGGAAACGACCATCCACATAGACCACCGGTCCCTGCAGTTCATATAGACACAAGGGAAGTTGTAGAATTATCACCAAAGTGGTCCACATACCTGCAACAATTCCATTTGAATATCAAGTATAAGAAGGGCAGCACCAATAATGTTGCAGATTTCCTCAGTCGACCACCGATCATGGCATTAACCACCGTGCTCAACTCTTGTGGGCACGAGACTTCTGATTGGCCAATTCTCTACAAAAGCGACCTAGAATTTGGCCACACATACCAGATGCTCTTGGAGGGTCAACATGTTCCATATTTTCACCTCCAGGATGCCCTGTTATGCCACCTGGTTCACCTTTGTGTTCCTTTAAGTGAGCGTGCAAAGATGATTTAGGAAGTACACTACAGTCGGGCTGCTGGGCATTTCGAGGTCAAGAAAATGGTGGTAGTACTACAAAAGTATTTCTATTAGCCGAATCTTTGATAGGATGTCGGGAAGTACATCAGATCTTGCACTGCCTGTGCCATTGCCAAACCGACCATCAAGAAGCAAGGCCTCTATACTCCACTGCCTACCCCTAGTCGACCTTGGGAATCCATCTCCATGGATTACATGTTAGGCCTTCCTTCTACTAAGCATGGAAATGACTATGTTTTTGTGGTCGTTGACAGATTCTCGAAGATGGACATTATGGCGGCCTGCAAGAAGAATATCACAGTAGAAGCCATTGCTAAACTCTTCTTTGAATGAGTGTGGGTACACTTTGGGATCCCACATTCTATCATCTTAGATCGGGACAACAGGTTCCTCAATACATTTTGGTCCAGTCTTTGGTTGATGTTGGACACCAAACTCACTAAGTCCACATCTTTCCATCCTCAAACTGATGGCCAGACAGAGGTCGTCAACAGGATGATCATACACATTCTGCACATGTACAACTCGAAGCATCCATGCACATGGGATGAGAGCCTCCCCTATGTTCAGCACAACTATAACGGGGTCTCCACAACTCGACTAGACACAACCATTTTCAGGTGGGTTTGGGGTTCCGGCCATTATGTCCCATTGATGTGGCCATGCCATTTCCAACTATCCAGGTAGATTCGGCTCATGTCCATTCCGAAATTGATAAGGCAAATAGCTTCATTGAACACATCCAACATATCTGCCAACAGGTCCAGGACATTCGGGAGAAATCAAATGCCAAGTACAAGCAGCGACATGATCAACATTGGGTGCCACACAAGTTTCAGTTGGGCGACAAAGTCTGGTTGCATTTGCAAAAGGAATGCCTTACTGGAGCCTATCAGAAACTCAAACCACTCCAATATGGTCCTTACACCATTACCAAGGTTGTGGGAGACAATGCATTTGAACTCATTATTCCTCCATTCCTTGGTTTGCACCCAGTGTTCAATGTGGACCACCTTTAGCCATACTTTCCACCATTACTAAACACAATCCGACATTGCAGAACAACTCACACCAACAGAGTTAAATCCAGATTGCATGGAACAAGTTGCAACTAGTCAGATCAGGGAAACACATATCAAGCACACTCGCCAGCAGAAGATCCAACTGTATCAAGTTGTCAAAGTAGGCCAACTCCTTCACCAGGGCAAGTGGCTCACCAGGGACCAAGTTCAGCAGAAGTTTCCTCATCTCATGGAGGAACTCAACGCAATGGGGACCATTGATTCCTAAGGGGGGAGGAATGATCCAGGTGGATAATGGTGGCCACCCGCCAATTCCACTTGGACCCCCACCATTATTTCTTTCATTTTTCCAGTTTCCTTAATTGTAGCACAATTTACTATTTTTAGCAGTTTTTCGGGTCCTCAACTTTCAGCGCTGTTTTTGGGCCCGAAACAACGTTTTTTGGGAAAACTAGGAGCAACATGGTTAATTGGATAGATTTTTCTCAATCAGTAGTTGTATTTCTCAGATAGATCTTTCTAACGAGGTATTGTGCGCATTAAATGGAGATCATATGCCAAAGTTACGACCCTGGGAAGTTGATGTACCAAGTTACCCAAACGGGGCCCATAGTTTGGCACTTCATCTACCAGGGTTAGGTTTTTGGATGTTTAGGGTTTTCCATTGTTTCTCAACATTAAATAGGCCTTTGAGCTTCATTGTAAGACAGTTCATAGGCATGTAGCTGCCACAACTCTTCTCAGAGATAAGCTACCATCGCCCTAGCTAGTTTATTTCCATCACTGTTTGTAAGCATATTTCAATATTTTACATTAATGAAATGAAGTATTATTTCTGCTGCATCTCTGTATTTATGGTTGTATCTATAATTTTTTCCGTTCTTGTTTAAATCCAGATCAATTTTCCTCCATTTCAAGGATTGTTTTAAAATGTGAACCTTCTTTACAGTACAAGGTCATCTAATAATAAGACTCAAAGTCATTGTGATAATAAACTCATTATGAGCTCCACATGTTAGTTGCAGGAATTGAACTTTAGTAGGGAGGATAAAAATCAGTCCTTCCAAACCCCAAACTAAACTCAACTGACATTTCTTACTTTACATACATATTTATTTATTTATTTTTAACTTTAAAAAAATTCAAAAAACTATTTTTATTCTTTAATTCAAAAATAAAATAATGTTTTTTAATCTATTGATACCAGTGACCAAAAGAGAATTAAATTAAGGAAAAGGAGAAATCATTTGTATGTGGACTAATTTCCCAAAATGAAGACCATACCAAGATAAATTAAATAAAAAAACATTGGTTGTACCATTGAACTCCAAAGAAATAAGTGTGCCTTCAAGTAGTTATGGAATATATGTGTGTGTGTGTGTGTCTGTGCATTTTAATTATAATTAATAGATAAAATGATTGTATGAAAATGTATAAGATTGCTTTGTTTGTTTTTTTGTTTGCTTTAAACTAGAAAAATGATATGGATGACAAGATGCTCTTCAAAATTGTTTCCAACTCCAACCATAATCATTAGTGGTTCAAGTAAGGATGATATCAAAATGTCAAATATTGTCTAAATAATTGAGAAATATAGAGATATGTCATCTTATAAAATATTGATAATTTGGCATAGAATAGAAAGTGACTGGGTGTTCTATTAAGATGCTTTGTGGTGAAACGACCACTCTTTCTAAACTCGTGGGCAAAAATCCAACCATGCTAGCCTCACTAAGGGTTGGTGTGGCCCCAGGCTGAGTGTGATCCTTGAGTGATTTTGATGGGAATTGGCTTAAATTCTCTTGGATAGAGGTTACTCAACCCATAGATTATCCAAAATATTCCTAACAATCATCGATCTTTATTCTTTTGTTGTCCACAAAAAGTTTTCTTTTATTCAAATCCTTTGTCTGTGTAATGTTGTGAGTTGGAAAAAGAGAATAGATTCCCTGTGACATATCTGATGAAAATGAGAGAGAGAGAGAGAGATTAAATTGGTAAACAAAGACTTTGAGAGTTGAGGGGTACAAAGGGGATGTACGGAAACTCTAACATCCTATCAACCTCGTGAGTTGTCCATATTTCCATTGGATCTCTATATGAGAAAATTGATACTTAGGTTTTAAGTTTCAATAAAGTTATTTAACAATTCGAATAAAATAATAATTTAAAAAATGATGCAATTAAAGTTTCAAGAAAGTTATTTAACAATTTCGCAGTGCCTTTTATTCATCTCCATATTCCACGTCTCCACCGACTCAAACTTCGAATTCTACAGACTCATTTTATTTTAGATGTGATTGAAGACTACCCATAAAGATTCTTCCAAAGTTTTTCCATCTCTTGTTCGTGCAAGACCACCACCCACCCTATTCTCGTAACGCACATGATAAAATGAAAAATTTGCAACTCTCAGGTGATTCAAGATAGGTAAGAAAATGGAGTTCTAAGTCTACCTATATAGCAGCATTCACATACAAAAATCGAATTAAGAAAAGGAGAAATATATTCCAAATATTTTGGAGATCTTCAGGTCACTAATTTTCCAAAAATAAGAGTGCACATCAATAAAAGCCATAAATATTTGTTTTCTATTGGAATAAACGAGACTACGACATTTAAGCAGTGATGGTGAATATCCATTTTTTTTGCAAAAGTAAGAAAAAAATACCGCATTTCAATAAAATCATTAATACCCTACTGGCGTAAAATTAGTCACCAATGGGCTGAAAATTAATGCAATCGCACAAAATTAATCAAAAATAATTCTCAACGCAAGCACATAAAATTAATCAAAAAACATTCTCATAAATCTTTGGAGATCTTCCCATTGGATAATTTCTAAAAATCAAGATCCCATTCCGATAAATTAAATCTTCTCCTTTGTCAAAATAATTTTATTTCTTTTTTTCTTGAATAAATGAAACGTCATTCAAACAAGGATGTTGAATATCGATCTTCTTGTCAAATTAAACAAATTTTGGTCAAAGTAATCACAAAGTATTGGTTGTGCAAGAGCGCACTAGCATAAAATTAATCAAAGGCAACCTCTCCACCTATGACTAAACGATAGTATCTTTTAAACATTGAAGTCAATATGACCTAAATAAATTTAAAAAATCTAATACTCCATAAAATAAATTGAAAATATCATAATTCTAAGAGTATCGTTTATTTATACTTAAATAATAGTAGAATAATAATAATTATAGATCATCTAATAAATATATGACCATTATATTTAATACTCATATGATTAAATGATTTTAATCTTAGATATAATTAACAAATTTAACTGTTTTAGCTATTTATAGAAATGTTAATAGTTAAATTAGTGGTTTGACCGGGATCCTTAGGTCAAATTAGCCGTTGGCAATATAGCCGTTGGAGTCTCTGCACACTCTATTTAATCAGCTAATCCGGATTGGTTCTTCAACTTGTCCTGACGATGAACCACACTGGTTGGTTCGAAACGCGTCGACAAAAGATTGGTTATGTGATTTTGCCGAAGATTATCTATACAATGTTATGGATCACAGAAGTCTAAATTCCTTAATCATAATTCTAGTTAAAAACTCATTGCCACTTACTACAATGTTTAAATTTTAAATACGATACTTAAAATAAAAATAATTTAAATTAATTTCAAAGTGTATTTTAGTAAATTTCTATGTTTCTTTTTTATATTTTGTCATACCAACATTAATTGTACAAATAACTTGTTTCATTTTCATTAAGATAACATATGAATATATACAAGGAGAGGGAGACTATTGGGTTTCATATCGCAATGCCTCTTCCTCTTCCAACTTCTCTTATTTTTCTATTTACAATATTTACATAGGATTCCTAATCCTAAATATTAGGTGTTAAACATTCCTTCCCTTAATTTGAAGTGATGTTGGTGAGTCCAAGTATCATTCAAAATATTTCAAAATTTTCCCTTCCAAGTTCTTTGGTGAAAATGTCTGCAATCTGCTTATTTGTGGAACAATGTCGTAGGTGGATTGTTATGGCCTCAACGTGATGTCGAATCAGATGGTATTTTGTATTGATATGCTTTTTGCGATCATGGAACTTTAGGTTCTTAGCCAATTTTATTGTAAAAGTGTTGTCAATCAAAAGAGGAGTTGAATGTATTTGTTTCTCCTTCAAATATTCTAGAATTTTCCCGAGCTACACAATTTCCTTCGTAGCTTCAGCTGTTGCCACATATTTGCTTCAGTTGTGGAATCTATTGGAACTGATTATTTGTGTCACCTTCAGAAGATAGCTCTTGATCCAAGACTCATAACATAACATGAACTAGATAATTCAGTTTCTTTATCTCCATCCAAATCTGAATCAGAGTATCCAATCAAGCTGAAGTCATCCACCTGTGTATACTTGAGTCTATTATCACTCAGAATTTTCTCTATAAGTTATAAGAAGAAATAAAATGACCGAGGTAACCACAAACCAACTTTTAGGCTTAGGCTCTAGCCAACCTAAGTCCAAAGAGGGCTCTCTCTATATGATTTAGCTTTGTTTTGTTGGGATATTAGGCTAGTTCTGAAAGGTTCAGGGGGGTTTTTATTTGTATTGAAGATTGGGTGGTGGGGATCTTTAAACAGATGGATAGAAGGATGTCTCTATACCATTGGGCATATGGAATCAAAAGAAGGGTAGCAAGACTGGATCAACTCACTGAAGGGAATGTTCAAAGGGCAAGATAGTAGAGTAGAGTGAAGGTATTTAGGCCAGAGGGGTGGAAAAGGTTTTAACCAAGGTTAGAGCAATTAAGAATTCTCAGACCAAGATTGAAACGAAGAACAGGGGGGTAATCAGAAATAAAGGGAAATTAAGAATCCTTTGCTATAGATTAAAAGAAACAACCTAAACTAAGGAGCAATTAAGAATTCCTTAACTTAGATTATCTATATAAAACATAGATTTTCCTAACTGTTATAGCATAGTGTACTTAAACAAATTCTGAAATAATACTTCCAGTTATGGCATCTAGATTTAGATCAACGGTATGAAACTTTAAGAGTTAAAAACAATGAGAGAAAATACTTGTCTACACTTCACTCTGCACATGAATCCTTTGAAATATCTTGTCTTTATTCATCAATCCATCTTGCTGGCTAGGTCAACGCTCCAATAGCTTTTATAGTCTTTCAATCAAGCAATCTATAGAAATGTCTAAGAATCCACCCAACATACTTCAATTTGTGAAGTATTTATACTAAGGTGTTATTACAAATATGTCAAACTAACTTGAGATTTAATCTAGGAAATAGAAAATATCTTCTCGCATGAAGATAGAGGCAACTAATAAACTGTTTCATGTTGTCCCTTTTGTTGGAAATAATACTGAGAGGGGGGGTGAATCAGTATTATCAAGTCAATTATTTTCTTTTTCAAACCCAGATCATATACGCTACTTCAATTAGTAAAAACCACGTATATATGCAACTACAGATAAGGAAACCCGCGTATATAATGCAGAATTATAATTTAATTTATCTTACAGATGTTGATCATTAATCTGTGTATCAGAATCAAATAAACAGTACCAGAAACATTGAAATAGAGCATAAGACAATCATTCACAAGAACACAAGACATAAGGAGGAAACCCAATGTGGGTGAAAACCCCCTGCTGCAATTCGTCTCTATCTTCTTTTATTTAGAAACTTCTATTTACAATGTTTCTGTACTGGTGTAGTCTTTACCAGTACGCAGGCTACTACTTGCAGAGAGCTACAACCCTCTCTCTCATTCTCCAGTTTTTCCTGGAAGGGAGCTACAACCCCCTTAGCTCTTGTACTAGCTGGGATACTAGTACGCAGGCTTCTACCTGCAGAAGGCTACAACCTTCTCTTTCTTCCAGGGACCATGTTTCATTAATTTTCAAACTGGATCCATGAATAACATCAATCAAACATCAAGAATTTTTGCATCAAACAATCTTCTTTTCACCAAAATCAAAACTGAATCAAATAAACACTTCTCTGACCGCTGTACCCATAACACAGTAACAGTAACCACACACCAATTCTAACCCTAGAACACTACAGCAATAAACAGAAGTAGCTAGAGCATAAATCAAGAGACATACGCTACTTCAATAACCAGAAACCTACGTGTATATGCTTCTGTGTCAAGATGAACCTGCGTGTACACTCCTTTGAATCACAGAAACAGCGTGTATACGCGCTTTTGCTTCACTGAACCTGAGTACAGATCTATAAAGGATAATTCATCTTTTCAGACATTCAGACATCAGTTAACCCAGATTATCAGATTTATAGATCAAGCATGCACCGTATATAACAGATCAAAATCATACAAAGATACTATAATTCAAGCCTTAAGATTTTGACCCATCAATAGAACTTATCCTTCTCCTTGCTCTCAGGTTCCTCCTTTATTCGGATCCAGATTTGCACCATAACCCAATCGCCAATATTCCAGATCTAGCACTTTATCAGATATTTAATAATTTAGATTGTGATTTTGCCTAATCATTTCCTTCCTCTTTTGTAGTCCTAGGCCTTTCTCAATACCAAGGTCCAAAACCATAACAAGTCAATACCATGGACTCAATACTTGGGATCAACACACTTGACGAGATACTATGGTCCAAAACCATAGGTTCAAATACCAAGGACTAAATACCACGGATCAAACATAATTTCTCCCACATGTACGTGCTTTCCCTTGCGTGAAAGTGCGTGTATACACATACGCGTCTTTGGAATGTCTAATCAGCATGTATACGCGTCTTCGTCAAGGTGAACCTGCATATATATGATTTCCTTCATTCTGAGAGCCTGAACTGAGATCTGTCACCAAAGTGAGTTTCCATCAAGGACAACACCTGTACCATAGCACCATACCTATGCCATAATGCCAACAATCTCCCCCTTTGGACTTGATGGCAACCCCAAGATCCTCAAAGTCATTCTCCCCCTTTTTCATCAAGGGAAAAGGGCTATGCTCCCCCTAAGTACATGTTGAAATCTCTACTCTGCTGTGCTGACCATGCTCCCCCTGACTATAGGCAAGATCTACAAAAAGATGTTCTTCAAAGAAGAACCATGACTTATACATCATAAAAAACCTTCCTATCACCAAAAAGACTCTATACATACATCCATCACCCAACTAAGTGGGGATACATCAGAAATTTACATATGACAACCAAGTACATTACATCAGTCATCCCAGGCATAGTGGGGAAACCAAAATAGGCCGTTACATGTCCTTGATAAAAACAAGATATACATGACATAGAGACGAAATATCAAGACTATGCAAGACACCAATAACTACTATCAGCAGCATCTGTCAATCACTGTACAGATCAGCAACCACGTTCTCCTTCTGTTCTCCTTTCTGCAGCTGATCCACCTGAACCCAAAAACAGCTTGTGTACTTGAACCAAGAGCTTCTAAGGTAATGCCAACAATGCATTATTAGAAGATTATCTGCTCCCCCTGAACCTATGCCAGATGGTCTCTGACAGACCCATATCAGACTCTCTTCAACCAGAGTCTGTCCCCACTGATTTCCTTCAAACCACCATATACGCGATTGTACCTGCATAAATCGGTGTATGTACGCGGATCCGCCTCATGAAACTCGCGTACAACCATTTTTCCCTGAAACAGACAGGTTTCAATAGCAGGATGATGCATCAACTACTCCCAGCTTCTGTCTGAGGTATTCAAATGTTTCCCTGGGCAGTGGTTTGGTGAGTATATCAGCAACTTGTTCCTTAGAGGGAACATACTCCAACTTGACCTTTTGTTCAAGCACTTGTTCCTGAAGAAAATGATATTTGATAGGTATTTTCTTTGTCTTTGAATGCATGACAGGATTCTTTGAAATGCTGATTGCGCTTGTATTATCACATAAGATGGAGATAGGTGGAGTACAAGTGATTTGAAAATCCTGCAAAGTTTGCATCATCAAAAGGAGTTGTGTGCAACAAGATGCAGCAGCCACATATTCTGCTTTAGCTATAGATAAAGCAATCGAACTCTGTTTCTTGCTGAACCAAGATACTAATCTGGAACCCATAAAGAATGCACCACCACTTGTTCTTTTTCTGTCATCCACGCTTCTAGCCCAATCTGCATCTGTATAAGCATGAAGAGTGAGATCTATATCTCTAGGATACCATAGGCCATAGTTTCGAGTTCCTTGAAGATACTTGAAGATTCTCATTACTGCCTGAAGATGAGTTTCCTTTGGATTTGCCTGAAATCTTCCAACCATTCCAACTGCATGCATAATGTTTGGCCGGGTACCTGTTAAATAGAGCAGACTTCCAATCATGGATCTATAGGTTGGTTGATGTACCGCTGCTGTTTCATCATTTGCACTGAGGCTGCATTCTGTAACCATGGGTGTACATACTGGCTTCAAATCTTCCATGCCATATTTCTTCAAGATCTGCTTAAAGTACTTGGTTTGAGACAAAAAGATACCGTCTTTATTTTGTTGGATTTTCAAACCAAGAAAGTATGTCAGCTCACCAAGAAAAGACATTTCGAATTCTTTCTGCATCACCAAGGTAAAGTTTTGACTCATAGCTTCTTCATTGCTGCGAAAGATAATATCATCAACATACACAACAAGTATTAGCAATTTATCATTTTCAATTTTTATATAAAGATTGCTATCTATTGATCCTTTTGAAAAACCTTGTTGATGAAGGTATTTTTCCAGATGATAGTACCAAGCCCTTGGAGCCTGTTTAAGACCATAGACGGCCTTCTTTAGTCTGCATACAAGATATGGATCATTCCCAAGGATGAAACCATCTGGTTGCTCAATGTGCACTTCTTCTTCTAAGTCTCCATTCAGAAAGGCTGATTTCACGTCCATTTGAAATACTTTGAACTTCTGAAATCTAGAGAGAGCATGGAACATTCTGATGGCCTCAAGTCTAGCAACGGGAGAAATTTTTTCTTCAAAGTCAATTCCTTCTTGTTGAGCATACCCTTTACAAACAAGTCTAGCCTTTTTTCTAATCACTTCCCCATTTTCATTCAACTTATTTTTGAATATCCATTTTGTCCCTATGACATTCTTATCTTTTGGTCTAGGAACCAACTCCCAAGTGTTATTCTTTTCGATCTTCTCAAGCTCTTCATCCATTGCCTTGACCCAGCATTCATCCTTGCATGCCTCTCTTACATTTTGTGGTTCAGTGGAGGAGAGCAATGCCAAATAGCTTGAAGCTTCTGCAATTGTTCTTCTTGTTTGTATACCTGCCTCTTTCTGCCCCAGAATTTGAGTTTCTAGATGATGCTTTTGTACATATCTGGATGGAGTCTTCTCTTCTATTCTTATCTGTTCTTCTGGTGCCTCTTGAGCTTCTTCTTCATCATAAGTCCGATTTGATGTTGAAGGATGGTCCTCATCATCTTTAAAGTCTTCGGAATTTACTTGCCTAGGAATGTTTCCTTCTTCATCAACCACTACATCAATGCTTTCAACAATTCTTCCAAGTCTTTTATTGTAACACTTGTATGCTTTGCTGTGGGGAGAGTATCCAAGGAGAATGCCTTCATCTGCTCTAGGTTCAAACTTGCCAAGATTTTCATTAGTCTTTTTAATATAGCATTTTCTTCCAAAATTTTTGAAATGTTTTACCGTAGGAGTCTTACCATACCAAAGCTCATGATGAGTTTGCGTGTTGTTCACCCGGACGTTTGTATTGTTGAGAATAACAATGGCCGAAAATGCAGCTTCACCCCAGAAAGTTGCGGGAGTTCCAGACTCATCCATCATAGCACGAGCCATTTGTTGAACCGTTCTGTTCATCCTTTCCAGTACTCCATTTTGCTGAGGAGTCCTTGCAGTAGAGAATTCTCTTCCTATTCCATGTTCTTCACAGAAATCGAAAAATTCATTTGAGGTAAACTCCCCACCTCTATCAGACCTAAGGCACTTGATTTTGTGATCTGATTCGTTTTCAACCAAGGCTTTGAAAGATTTGAATTTTTCAAAGGCTTCGTCTTTGTGCTTCATAAGTCCTATCCAACACATCTTGGAGAAGTCGTCAATGAATAATATAAAGTATTCTTCTCCTTGAGGTGACCTTTTCCTAGATGGACCACATACATCAGTATGGACAAGTTCAAGTGGTCTGATAGCTGATCCTTCTTTCTCATGGAAGTTAGTTTTGGTTTGATTATCAAACTGACATGATTTTCATATTGTATTGTCTGGAATTCTGATGTCTGGAATACCAAAAACTGCCTGGTATTTGCATGCTTTCCTTATTTGTGAGAAGCGCAGATGCCCCAATCTCCGGTGCCATAGCCAGTGTTCATCATTCTTGCTCAGATAACATCATTGTTGTCCTCCCTTGAGAATGTATAGATTATTTGGAGTCCTTATGCCTTTGATCATTGTTTCTCCTGTATCAAGCTCACGAACAATACACCCATTTGATCGAAATATCACCTCATTTCCTTGATCACACATTTGGCTGACACTCAATAGATTATGCTTTAAGCCATCAACATACATAACATTTCCTACTTTGACCTTTTCTTTTAAAAGAACAGAACATTTACCTTTTATGAGTGCCCGGGTGTCATTTCCAAAAGAGACCTTCTTCTCCTTCTCTAAGGCAATATATGACTGAAGTTTCTCTTTATCACCTGTCATATGTTTCGAACATCCACTATAGATGTACCATTGATTTTTCTGCCCTTCTGCATATAAAGCTATTCCACATCTTTCTGGTTGTGTTTCTTTCATTCTCCATGTTTTGATATTTGAGGCTTGCTCCTTCCGAGTTGTCTGCCGAAACCTGCTCCTGCATTCAGAATCTTCATGACCAAAATTATTACAAATAGAAAATTCTATTTCATTTTCAAGAGCAGAAAAGTTATTGTAGGTCCTTTTCATGATCCCAGTCATACTCCTCTATTTTTGAGCTTCTCTAGTCATGATAGTTTTGTAGGCAACACACTCAGCTGCTTTGTGTCCAAAGTTGTGACAAGAGAAACATTGGCCATTGAAGAAGTTCCTATGATTATCAACCCTGCGGACCGAATGATTGTAGTTTTCATTTACATCCATTCTTGAGGAAAATTGAGAATGATTTACCTGTGGTCTATTGTAGCTTCTGTTTACCCTTGAAGTAGATTTCCCCTGATTTACTTGGTGATCTCTGTTCATTCTTGAAGAAAAATGTCCCTGATTTACCTGGTGAGTAGCATTGTGCCTTTGCTGTCGATTTTCAATTTGTTCACTTCTCCTTGCTGCATCAAGATAGCTTTTGGAGGTGGATGGCTTCTGCGCTTGAGATGCTTCTTCATTATATCCCAGACCTGTCTTGATTAGTGGAGAACGTTGCACTTTGATAATCTCATCTAAAGTTTCAGATCCTTTAACAAATCTAAGATTAAGAGCTTTAGTTTTCTCAATCTCTTTTCTAAGTCCCACAATTTCACATTCTAACTTTTCATGATGTTTTTCCCTTTTAGCAAGTTGAATTTGTAGAGTATCTATAGTCACATTCTTCTCTTATAAACACATTTTGAGTCTATAAATCTCTTCATAAAGACCTTCTTCATCTATAGCATCCAAGAAATCATCATCTTCAAAAGCCATTAAAAGTTTATAATTATTATTACCTTGTTCTTCTTCATCACTATTTGAAAGTCCATCACTGTCTTCATGAGTGTAATAGCTTTTCTTATTTACATTCTGTTTTCTGTTCCATCTAACTAGTTCCTTACCTTTGTCAAGCTTATCTTTGTGAGGACACTTGGCAGCATAGTGACCAACTCTTCCACAAGCAAAGCATTTGAAAGGTAACTTACCTATGAATCTTCTAGCACCCCGTTGAAGGTTCTTGACAAAATTTGATTCTTCCTCTTCTTCTGACATATGTCCTGACTCATAGTAATCTCCTTTACCTGAAGCCTTGAATGCATCTTCTCTCCTGTCTGATGGTCCTCCTTTCCTCATTTCGTAAGCAGTTAGAATTCCGTGTAGCTGTGACATAGTAAGGTTCTATAGATTCTGTTTTTCTTCTATTGCAGAAACCTTTGATTCAAACTTAGAGGACAAAGATCTTAGAACCTTTTCAACCACAACAACCTCTTTTATTTCTTCACCCAAGTTTTTCATACAATTAACAATCTCATCTATACGTAGGAAATAGTTAGCCACACTTTCATCATTGTGCATTCTGAGATTTTCATACTGAATTTTGAGGGTTTGAAGTTTTGCTCGTTTTACCTGTTCATCTCCTTCATAGCTCAGAACGATCTTGTCCCATATTTCTTTTGCGGTTTTATACTGCATAACCTTGACGAATTCTGATTGAGATAGACATCCTAATAGAGTATTGACAGCCTTTGCATTTGTTTCAAATTGCTTCTTACCAGCCGTGTCTGTAGGAGCTGCTGATGGAAAAGTGTACCCTGTATCTATGATATCCCAGACTTCTATACCAAGAGATTGAATATAGGCAGTGAATCTTACCTTCCAATAGACGAAGTTAGTCTCATCAAAAATTGGTGGCCTGATTGATGCTTGTCTCTCGTAGTTGCTCATGATGATAGATCTTCCTTCAAGCGATCAAGCTTCTTCTGAAGAACCTGCTCTGACACCAATTGTTGGAAATAATACTGAGAGGGGGGGTGAATCAGTATTATCAAGTCAATTATTTTCTTTTTCAAACCCAGATCATATACGCTACTTCAGTTAGTAAAAACCACGTATATACGCAACTACAGAAAAGAAAACCCGCGTATATAATGCAGACTTATAATTTAATTTATCTTACAGATGTTGATCATTAATCTGTGTATCAGAATCAAATAAATAGTACCAGAAATAGTGAAACAGAGCAGAAGACAATCACTCACAAGAACACAAGATATAAGGAGGAAACCCAATGTGGGTGAAAACCCCCTGCTGTAATTCGTCTCTATCTTCTTTTAATTAGAAACTTCTTTTTACAATGATTCTGTACTGGTGCAGTCTTTACCAGTACGCAGGCTGCTACCTACAGAGATCTACAACCCTCTCTCTCGTTCTCCAGCTTTTCCTGGAAGGGAGCTACAACCCCCTTAGCTCTTGTACTAGCTGGGATACTAGTACGCAGGCTTCTACCTGCAGAAGGCTACAACCTTCTCTTTCTTCCAGGGACCACGTTTCATTAATTTTCAGACTAGATCCATGAATAACATCAATCAAAAATCAAGAATTTTTGCATCAAACAATCTTCTTTTCACCAAAATCAAAACTTAATCAAATAAACACTTCTCTGACCGCTGTACCCAGAACACAGTGACAGTAACCACACACCAATTCTGACCCCAGAACACTGCAGCAATAAACAGAAGCAATTGGAGCATAAATCAAGAGACGTACGCTACTTCAATAACCAGAAACCTGCGTGTATATGCTTCTGTGTCAACATGAACCTGCGTATATGCTCCTTTGACTCACAGAAATAGCGTGTATAGCTTTTGCTTCATTGAACCTGAGTACATATCTATAAAGGATAATTCATCTTTTCAGACATTCAGACATCAGTTAACCCAGGTTATCAGATTTATAGATCAAGCATGCACTGTATATAATAGATCAAAATCATATAAAGATACTATAATTCAAGCCTTAAGATTTTGACCTATCAATAGAACTTATCCTTCTCCTTGCTCTTAGGTTCCTCCTTTATTCAAATCCAGATCTGCACCATAACCCAATCACCAGTATTCCAGTTCTAGCACTTTATCAGATATTCAATAATTCAGATTGTGATGTTGCCTAATGATTTCCTTCCTCTTTTATAGTCCTAGGCCTTTCTCAATACCAAGGTCCAAAACCTTAACAAGTCAATACCATGGACTCAATACTTGGGATCAACACACTTGATGAGATACTATGGTCCAAAACCATAGGTTCAAATACCAAGGACTAAATACCACGGACCAAACATAAGTTCTCCCACATGTACGTGCTTTCCCTTGCATGAAAGTGCGTGTATACGCATACGCATCTTTGGAATGTCTAACCCGCGTGTATGCGCGTCTTCGTCAAGGTGAACCTGCATATATATGATTTCCTTCATTCTAAGAGCCTGAACTGAGATCTGTCACCAAAGTGAGTTGCCATCAAGGACAACACCTGTACCATAGCACCATACCTGTGCCATAATGCCAACACCTTTTATTGTGGTATTGTTGGCTTTTATGGTTTGCTTTTAGCTCTTTATGCTCTTGCTGTTTGAATCATCTACATGGGAGGTTGTATTTACTTTCCTCTTTCATCTGATAATCTTTGTCACTGATACTCTTTCACTCTGATGACCTGTCTTTATCCTTTCTATGTTTCTTCCTTTCATTATTACAATTTACCTTTTTCTATGTATTTCAACAGTAAATTTGTATGTTTTTTATGTGTACCAGTAACCAGAAGTGGATTTTGATCAAGTTTCCATGTGTTTTATTCATATGCATCTCTGTTCTGGTTACTCTATTCTGAACTGACACTGCTCTGTTCCTTGTCTTCTTCTCGGCTTTGTGTATGATCATCTTCATTTTTTTCTCTTCATGTATTGGTCTTCTTCATTTGAATTTGGTCTTTTAACAGGTTTCTGGTCTGAGTCTTGGAGTAAACAGGTTCTTTGACTAGTATCAGAACTATTTATCCAAGCTCTGATCGTAGTCTGATAACCTAAAAAATTCAATAATATTTTAAGAAAACAACTGTCTACATGAAGGGCACTTGATGGCTCTATTTGCAATGGGATGCCTGGAAAAGGTCTCGGGGCAGCATTTTGGACGTAATTGGAGGGGAAATCGCATTGCAGAGGTGCAGGGTGGCGCTGGAGGGTTTCATAGGTCTCCATTGTAAAACGGGTGAAAGGTGAGAAAACCAAGGTTCTTGGGGTTTAAATCTTTAACAGGCAGAATTTTGAAAAAGGCATGAAATTCATATTAATGGAGGATAGGTGGTTTATCAGATCGACGAGGAGGTGGTATTGAGGAGTCATCGCATTGCTTTTAGGCATGAGTAGTTTTAGAGAGGGGTCACCCGATCTGTGTTAGGGCATGACACGTAGCCGTCGGGGGTCGGGGGAAAACTGCCTTATCGAGCAGGTAAAGGCAGTCCATCGGGCCCGACCAATATGGCTTTGCGCCGTTGGATCTACAGGATTGTGATCAGACGGTAGTCGGGTAGGAGAGCTGCACGGGGGGAATGAACGGGGATTGAAGAGAGGCCCAGGGTTTAATCACGGCGGTTTGGGGATTAGTTTAGGCTTAAACCCTGGGTTAAGTGATCGGGACAAGCTTAATGAAGGATTAGGGAGTCGGGTGAGGTTTTAATTGCGGGATTAACTTAGCTTTACCAGGGTAAGGTAAAGCAAGTAGAGTTATAGCATGATATGGGTAGTTTATATTAGTTTTTATTAAAACTAAGGGGTTGGGGTATTTTATATAGGGTTTTAATTATTTACGGGAAAAGGGTTATAATGGGTTTATATAATAATGTTAGTTAATTAATATAAAAGCGATGGCGGAGTGGGTCTTCCTGAGTAAAAAGGGGTAAAGTGTATACGATTGCGCATTTTGATTTATACTTAGGAAAGAAGGCTTTTTTTGTGGAGTTTTTGTGCGAAAGGGATTTTCATGGGGGGGGGGGGGAATGTGTTTATGAAGGGGATTCTAGCACTTGAGTCCATAAGTCATTAAGTCGAGGGTTCGGTCCCTCCAAAAGTCAGAGAAATGCTCTAAGCCTCTTTGACTTGTAGGGTTAAAAGTACTTAGAACATATTTGTAGATAGGAAATTAGTAAGTAAAGGGAAAAAGTGAATGAGAGGAAGTTAATCACATGAACTTGTAAATCTTTGCCTTTTCCTTCATAGTTGACCATACATGTTGAAAGATGTGTATAAGCATGATGCATGTTCATTGATCCAAGTAAATTTGTAGTTCAGTAACCTTTCTTCTACTTACCCATTTCTTACCTCTAACATATTTTCTTCATTTCTTAGGGTGCATTTAGGCTAGCAAACCTTTATTCATCTATTTTTCTTTCATAAAGAAAACTCTCTAATTCTAACCTTATATCATCCAAGGGCTCAGATTAGGATTATGAGCTTCTTTTATTTTCTCTACCTAACTATGATCTGCCAAGATTAAACTGTTTGGTCAGATTTTAATTCTCTAATCTATAAACATAAAATTCAAATCATGGAATAACCAAGATTAAACAGTTTGATTACCATGGATTGTGGCATGAATAACAAGTTGCACACAATCATTATTATGCATAAAAGTAAATAGTAGTGGCATTTAGACTTGCACACTTTCATGGTCTTTTTGTTTTTGGGGTTCATATTTTTTCATTTTTTTGACCTTATCTTATTCTTTTTGTCCTTTGATTTATCTTTTAGGACATACCCTCTTTACATTTTTTAATTTTTATAATATGGAAAACATTTGCAGAAAGCAAAGGTATGTACAATATTACAAGGCTTAACCTTAGACATTCAAAATTATGACTCCTATTGGTATAGGAACCTAACAGTGGCTCCACTTGGGGATGGAATTTCCTTGTGAAATGTCAAGAACATTTAGAGATCAGTAGCCTTTGAATTGTTGTTGATGTTGCCTTGCAAAGTGTCCTTCTATGAATCTGAATTATTGATACTTATGATAGTGAATCTTTTGAAGCGTGGGGCCTTCCCTTCGGGCTTCAACTTCAAAGATAATTATCCAATCCAAACTAGACTTTTTGAAAATAGAATATATACAAATGAAAATTAGTAATTAGGTTCAACGTAGTGTTTCATCATTCAACCATTCACTGGCTCACCTTCTGCATCTGTACCATCAATTTCTCTTAAGAAGAAATCATTACTTCCTCTATAAGCATAAATGACATAGGGACCTTTCCATAGGAAATCAAATTTCCCATGTTTTCCTTTATCTTCCCTTCTTGAGTCCCACTTTAGCACTTTGTCACCAATGTAGAAATCATCAGCCTTGGTTCTCTTATCAAAAATCTTCTTTATCTTTTCTTGCACAACTTGAGACTTGACATAAACCTCTTCTCTTGTTTGTTGTAGATGTATAGTTTTGTTGATTCTTCTTTAGATACTATTTGGTTCAACTTGTATTTCTTGAAGTATCTTCATTACTAGCACTCCCAAAGAGGATCGAAAGACAACTTCCATTCCATAAACTAGTTGATAGGGAGAAGTACCAATTGATTTCTTTGTAGTCAATCTATCTGCCCATAAGGCATTGACTAGATTTTTATTCCATGTTTTCTTATTGTCCTCTAGTAACTTCTTGATGATATTTACTAGGCTTTTGTTTGAGGATTCAGCTAGTCCATTACCTTGAGGGTAATATGTTGTGGAATGGCCAAGGGTGATATGGTATTTATTACAGAAATCTATCATTCTTTTGGATATAAAGGCTACTGAATTATCAGTAATGAGCGTAGTTGGACATCCAAATCTTTATAGTATATTGGTTTCAAGGAAGGTTACGATAACAATATCTGTGGCTTGCCTTGAAGGTATGGCCTCTGTCCATTTTGTAAAGTAGTCAGTGGCAATAAGGATCCATTTGTGTTGGGCAGAGGAGGGTGGGTGAATTTCACCAATGAAGTCTGGGCCCCATTGTTGAAAAGGTATTTCAGCAGAGATTGGCTTGAGGGGTAATGGTAAGAGCTTTTTCTTTCCCTAAAAAATTTAACATTTGTGATAGGAGGTCACATATTTTTTGACATCAGCAAACAAGGTGGGCCAGTAGAAACCAGCTCTTAGGATTTTATCTGCTGTAGTCTTCCAGTAAAGGTGTCCTCCACAGTCACCTGCATGAAACTCTTGTAAAACTATGTCAGCTTCTTCTTTTAATAAGCAATTGAGAAGAATACGTTCATGGTCTCTACAAAACAAAACATTGTCTAATATACAAAATCTTAAGGATTTCATTTTTAAAAACCTGCGTTTAGTCCTAGATAATTTAGGAGGAGCTTGTAAATTACGTAAAACATAACAAATATCAGCATACCATGGTGATTCAAGAAAGGACTAGCTGATTAGTGGAGTCACCATCTCCTCTTCATTATCTATTGCTGCAATAAAGTTAATATCCAAGGCCTGACAGTTCGATTCAACCATTATCTTGGCTAAACCTTGGCCCTTGATTAACTTCATTGGTTTAATTTCTATGTCATACTCTAAGAGAGTAGCAATCCACTTTCCCCTTTTTCCATCTGGACCATCCTGAGTTAGGATGTCTTTTACTACTGAATTAGGAACGTAGGCTACTATTTGTGAATATAAGATGTATACCCTAAAATCTTTAATGGCTTTGACCAAAGCAAGGCCTATTTTTCCATTATATTTTATTTCAAGGGGGAATCTCTTAGGTCTTTGATAAAGAAAGCAATGGGTTGTTCATAGCCCTGGTCATTTTTTTGTAATAGGACTACAACTATTGTGTGCTTTGAAGCAAAGGAAAATAAAATGAAATCTCTATCAAACTTGGGACTTATTAGTACTGGTGTTTTAGTTAAGGCTAGTTTAATGTCTTCAAAGGATTTCTTAGCCTCAACAATCCAGTTTATTGTGGAGTCTTTTTTCACCATATTGTTAAGTGATCTAATTAATTCTGTTAGGTTAGATATAAATCTTCTAAGAAAATTGATTTTTCCTAAGAAAGCTTGTAATTGTCTAATGTTCTTGGGGTGTCTTATTTGTAAGATGGCTTCTATTCTTGTTGGGTATATTCTAATACCATCTTTCAAGATTATGTGACCTAATAACTTTCCTTCCTCTAACCCAAACAAGGACATTTTTTGGTTCAAGGAGATTCCAAACTTCCTGCATTTAATGAAGACTTGCCTTAGATGATCTAAATGTTGATTGTCAGACTTTGAAAACACAGTAATGTCATCTAGATATATCACAAGGAAATCATGAATTTCTTTAGCAAAGGCTATATCCATAACCCTCTGGAAAGTAGCTCCTGCATTCATTAGCCCAAAAGGCATTTTCACATACATAAAAGTGCCCCAAGGAGTAGTAAAGGCAGTTTTGGGTTGGTCATCAGGATGAACTAAGATTTGATTATAACCAGAAAACCCATCCAACAATGAGATTCTGGTTGATCCAACTACTCTCTGCAAAATGTGATCCATCTTGGGGAGAGGGTAATTGTCTTTCAGTGATACTTTATTGAGGTTTCTGAGATCCACACAGAGTCTGATCTCACCTGTTTTATTTCTTGTTGGCACTAAGTTTGATACCCAATCAGAGAATCTGATTGGTGCAATTATTTTAGCATCATACATCCTTTGAATTTATTTTTCTATAGCAGTCAATAAGACAGGATTAATCCTTCTTAGTTTTTGTTTGAAAGGCTTTTGATTTTCTTTTATAGGAATAGTGTGCTGGATGATGTTGGTGTCATAGGATTTAAGGTCCTCATAATTCCAAGCAAAAACATCCTTAAATTCTTTCAACAATTCAATGTATTTTACTTTTTCAGTTGGAGGTAATGATTTTGAAAGTTTGATCATTTTAGGACTTTCATTAGTGCCTATGTTGCATTCCTCAATGTCAGATCTTAATGGTTCCATTTTAGGTTTCCTAGGAACATCATTTGAATCAAATAAATCTTCCAGAGGGGTTAATCCCTTTGGTAAGAAATCATCCTTAAGATCAATTACTTCAGTTTATTCATTGATAATTTTGTCAATTTCTATTAGCTCTAGGTTATCTACATCTGATTTGTTAAATTTAGTTGGGTTAAGTCTATCTATTTTATCATCTTCTATCTTATTTATTTCTATTTTATCCTTAGGGTTAAGATCTATGGATGTATCAGTATCTATGTTATTATTTACAAATTATTCTTCTGAAAGTAAAAAGTTATTTATCTGTTTATCATTAGTAAATATTTGCCAATTCTTCAAATTATTAGGAATTGTAGGTCTGTGCCTAACTTTAGCAGTGTACTGATAGTTAGGTTGGAAGGGTAATTTACAAGTGCTAGCAAACATTGCTAAACTATGATCTTGCATGTTATGTTTCCTAGGGATGACTGCAAGCTTTGTTTCTAAGAAAGTATTTAGTATTTCTACAATAGTATCTCTATAGAAACTTAATCTAGGGACTTTAGTCATATATACAACATCTATCTGTTTCACAATTAATTCAGAGTCTCCCATAATAGAAACTCCTTTAGCTCCTAAACTCCTAACTAACTTAAGACCTAAAATTAATACTTCATATTCAACTATATTATTTGTACATTTAAAATTTAGTCTATATGCATGGCCTTCTGAATAATTATTCTCTAAGTTATATATCCACACTCCTGCTCCTTCTCCTAACCTATTTACTGATCCATCAAATTCTAAATGCCCTAAGATCTCATGATCATAGTTTTCATTATCTGGTGGAACAAACTCTTCCTCATTCACAGCAATTAGACCTTCTTGTTCATTGAATATCTCTATAGTCTGATTAGTCTCATCTTATGTAGAAACTGTAACTTCTTTTGGTTCTATATCAATGTTGTCTAAAAGTGTTTCTTGAGTTTGATCAGCATTATACAAAATAAAAGAGTCAATATCTGAGTGTATGGAGTAGATGGGAAAGTTTTGAGGCCGATCCTGGCTACTTACCATATATTTCATTAAGGTTTCTCGGTATAGTTTCTTTGGTTGTCCAAAAATAGAGATTTTTGCATAAGACATATCTAATTGAAGAGATCCCTGAAGTTTGGCTCCCCATGATCTAGATAAAAGCATGCCATACTTCGGTGGGATGTCAGCGACTACAATTTCCATTAGGATGCTTTTGGCAGGATATTGGACTAAAGTAACACATAGGTATTTGATTAATCCTAGACGTTTTACTTGAGTAGAGTCAAATGAGAATAAGTCTTTGTAGGGCCTTGTTATGTCTAGGTTCAATTTTTCCATTACTGGTTTGGGCATTAAATTGTGAGAGGCTCCAAAATCCAACATTGCATTGTGTAGAATGTTGTCATGGATACTAAGGCTTATATAAAAGGGTGGAACTCCTCCTTCTAATGTTTTGCCATTAACATTAGGACCAAATATAAGTTCTGGTTTATCATCAAACAAGTTAACTAAATCTTCATTTTTAGCAAAGTTTAAGGTCTGATTTATCTGTGATTTGTAAGGTTCATTCTTGATTAGTTTTGTCAAAGGGACTGGAATCTTTATCTTGGCTATCTCTACTCCCAAATTGAAAGGCAAAGAAGCTTTCTCTGATTGAAGGTTTTGAGTCTTAGCAATAGGGATTTGAGTAGGATTGTTTTCTTTTTCTTTATTGGGGATTTCTTTCTGTGGATTTTCAAGTGAAATTGAAGTGGATGGTAGATCAGCAGAAGGTTGATCAGGGGTTATATCTACAATTGTGGGGCCAGAAGGATTTGGGTTCTGCCTAGGGAGAATTTGGAGGATCTTTGACACAGGGGCTTCTTTTACCTTCTTGGGTTGATTTTGGGTTGTTTTCTTTGTTTGGTCAGGGACATCTGCATTCCTTTTGCTTCTTAGATTATATTGCTTGTGAACTTCGAAAATAGCAGAGTCATATCCTTGTTTATAGTCAAATGATTCACCAAACTGTACCTGTAATTGTTGCAACATATATAGTTCCTACTCATCTGGGGTTAGAAAAATAGTGTCTTCATCATTTACTCCCATTAGGTTAATTTGTGTATCATGCTCTGGATTTTCTGGATTGGATGTTTCTACATAATTTTCTTGAAAAGGAGGCCTTATGTTCTGATCTGGTCCATTTTTCCCTATGTTTTGGTTATTTCTGAAATTTGGGTTTCTAATTGGAGGTGCTTGTTGGTTATCCCATTGGGTTTTCCTTTCCATGTTACCTATTCTCTCCATTAGTCTTTCCATGTTTTTAGCCAAGTTATCTATTTTAAGATCAGATGGTGAAGTTTCTTCTTTTGCAATTCTCTTTTCGTTTCTAACTCTAGCCCTTTTAGCTAACAAATTTGCTTCTACACTAACAACTACACTTTGCATTTCTTCTAAAGTAGAGGGGTTTCTTTCCCTAAGCTGGTATGACATATCATTATCAAAACCATCAGGGAACTTTATTAACGCTAAGTCAGGTGGGGGTCTAAGGTTAACTGGGATTGCATTATATATACCATTGAATCTAGTGCAGTAATATTGACCTGTTTCATTAGGTCCTCTCTTAATATTCTTATATTCTGAAAGGATTTGTAAAGGATTGTTTTTCTTTGACCACCTATCAATAAACAACCTTTGGAAGTTTGCTAGGTCTGCTATGTGATTGGTAGGGAAGGCTTTAAACCACTTCTTGACATCACCAGTCAAAGATTGGGAAAAGAGTCTCATCTGGACATCGGCTTCATCTAATTCATGTAGTTCAAAGAAGTCAGACATCCTATTTACATGTTGCTGGGCAGTGTACTGACCAATAGCATCAAACAAGGGAATCTTACTCTGATAATCTGCAGGCATAGCATGAAGTTGGGCAGGTAAAACAAGAGGAGCATATCTGTTTGCCATTGTTGTTGATTGGGATGGGATAAGTTGTGGGGTTGATATAATTGGGATTAATGTAGTAGTGGATGAAGAATCAAGACTAGTATGTGGTGAATGAGTAATGATAGGCTGGTGAGGGAGTGAAGGTGTAAATGGTGGTGCAGAATGGGGTTCAGAAGGTATTGAAGTCGAAGGGAATAATGGTGAACTCAAAGTAGTGGAGATCTGTTCAGAAAACTCAGGGGTAGTAGTAGTAATGGATGATTGTGGAGATTTTAGAATATACTCATCAATGGATCTGTTGGCCTGTTGGACTTCAAGGTCTGTAATGAACTCAGGGTCTAGAACAATATCGTATATTTCACTTTCAGACTTTGCTTTAAATAATGATAGACCAAATTGGTCATCAAAGGGAAGATATTCTAAAAACAACCACTCATCAGGACATGAATTAGCTTTAACTAAAGGTGTGTGACTAGCTAAACTTTCTTCTTTTTTGGATTTTCTTGAAATCAGGTTGGGATTATCAACTACTAGGGGAGGATTGGGATCTGGATTAGCCCTAGTAAAATGAGTCTTCCTAGAAGCCATAATTTCAAATTTTTAATTTTTTTTGTGAGATTTTTCAATATAACTTCAAACAAATGACTTTAAGAGGCTTAAAATACAGAATCACAAATTTCTTAAAGCTTTATTAGATCTGAGGAATTGTTGTCCCTAGTGGAGTCGCCACTATGTTATCACTCAGAATTTTCTCTAGAAGTTATAAGAAGAAATAAAATGACCAAGGTAACCACAAACCAACTTTTAGGCTTATTCTCTAGCCAACCTAAGTCCAAAGAGGGCTCTCTCTATATGATTTAGCTTTGTTTTGATGGGATATTAGGCTAGTTCTGAAAGGTTCAGGGGGTTTTTTATTTGTATTGAAGATTGGGTGGTGGGGATCTTTAAACAGATGGATAGAAGGATGTCTCTAGACCATTGGGCATATGGAGTCAAAAGAAGGGCAGCAGGACTGGATCAACTCACTAAAGGGAATGTTCAAAGGGCAAGATAGTAGAGTAGAGTGCAGGTCTTTAGGCCAGAGGGATGGAAAAGGTTTTAACCAGGGTGAGAGAGCAATTAAGAATTCTCAGACCAGGATTGAAACGAAGAACAGGAGGGAAATTAGAAACAAAGGGCAATTAAGAATCCTTTCCTATAGATTAAAAGAAACAACCTAAACTAAGGAGAAATTAAGAATTCGTTAGCTTAGATTATCTGTAGAAAAAATAGATTTGCTTAACTGTTATAGCAGAGTGTAATTAAACAAATTCTGATATAATACTTCCAGTTATGGCATCCAGATTTAGATCAACAGTATGAAAACTTTAAGAGATAACAACAATGAGAGAAAATATTTGTCTACACTTTGCTGTGCACATGAATCCTTTGAAATATATTGTCTTTATTCATCAATCTAGCTTGTTGGCTCAGTCAATGCTCCAATAGCTTTTATAATCTTTCAATCAAGAAGTATATAGAAATCTCTAATAATCCACCCTACATACTTCAATTTGTGAAGTATTTATACTAAGGTGTTATTACAAATATCTCAAACTAACTTGAGATTTAATCTAGGAAATAGAAAATATCTTCTCGCATGAAGATAGAGGCAGCTAATGAACTGTTTCATGTTGTCCCTTTTATTGTGGTACTGCTAGCTTTTATGGTTTGCTTTTAGCTCTTTATGCTCTTGCTGTTTGAATCATTTACGCTAGAGGTTGTATTTACTTGTGTCTTTCATCTGATACTCTCTGTCACTGATACTCTTTCACTCCAATGACCTGTCTTTATCCTTTCTGTGTTTCTTCCTTTCACTGTTACAATTTACCTTTTTCTGTGTATTTCAACATTAAATTCTTATGTTTTTTATGTGTATCAGTGACCGGAAGTGGATTTTGATCAAGTTTCCGTGTGTTTTATTCATCGGTATCTCTGTTCTAAACTGTCACTACTTTGTTCCTTGTCTTCTTCTTGGCTTTGTGTATGATCGTCTTCATTTTTTTCTCTTCGTGTATCAGTCTTCTTCATTTGAATTTGGTATTTTAATAGGTTTCTAGTCTGAGTCTTGGAGTAAACAGGTTCTTTGACTAGTATCAAAACTGTTTATCCAAGCTCTGATCATAGTTTGATAACCTGAAAAATTCAATAATATTTTAAGAAAACAACTGTCTGCATGAAGGGTGCTTGATGGTTCTATTTGCAATGGGATGCCTGGAAAAGGTCTCGGGGCAGCATTTTGGACATAATTGGAGGGGAAATCTCATCATAGAGGCGTAGGGTGGCACTGGAGGGTTTCATAGGTCTACACTGTAAAACGGGAGAAAGGTGAGAAAACCTGGGTTCTTAGGGTTTAAATATTTAACGGGCAGACTTTTGAAAAAGATGTCAAATTCATATTAACGGAAGATGGGCGGTTTATCGGATCGGCGGGGAGGTGGTATTGAGGATTCATCGCACCGCTTTTAGGCGTGGGTGGTTTTAGGGAGGGATCACCCGATCTGTGTTAGGGCGTGACACGTAGCCATCAGGGGTCGGGGGAAAACTGCCTTATCGGACGGGTAAAGGCAGTCCATCAGGCCCGACAGATATGGCTTTGGGCCATTGGATCTATGGGATTGCGATTAGACAGTAGTCAAGTGGGAGAGCTGCGCGAGGGGAAATGAACGGGGATTGAAGAGGGGCCCAGGGTTTAATCACGACGATTTGGGGATTAGTTTAGGCTTAAACCCTGGGTTAAGTGATCGGGCTAGGCTTAATGAAGGATTAGGGAGTTGGGTGAGGTTTTAATTGTGGGATTAACTTAGTTTTACTGGGGTAAGGTAAACCAAGTAGAGTTATAGCGGGATATGGGTAGTTTATATTAATTTTTATTAAAACTAAGGGGTTGGGGTATTTTATATAGGGTTTTAATTATTTACGGGAAAAGGGTTATAATGGGTTTATATAATAAAGTTAGTTAATTAATATAAAAGCAATGGCAGAGTGGGTTTTCCTAAGTAAAAAGGGGTAAAGTGTATACGATTGCGCATTTTGATTTATACTTAGGAAAGAAGGCTTTTTTTGTGGTTTTTTTGTGCAAAAGGGATTTTCTTGGGGGAGAATGTGTTTATGAAGGGGATTCTAGCACTTGAGTCCATAAGTCATTAAGCCGAGGGTTTGGTCCCTCCAAAAGTCAGAGAAATTCTCTGAGCCTCTTTGACTTGTAGGGTTAAAAGTACTTAGAACATATTTGTAGATAGGAAATTAGTAAGTAAAGGGGAAAAGTGAATGAGGGGAAGTTAATCACATGAACTTGTAAATCTTTGCCTTGCCTTCATTGTTATAGACATTTTTGGGCCCTACAACCCCAAGCATGAAATGTCCATAAACCAAGGGCTCCTAAGTCCCTAAAAGTGTTGTTCTAACCCCTAAAGGAACAAGGTCAACAGATTACAGCTTCTCCCAGAAGTTCTCCATGAGAAACTGCTTAGAATTGGTCAAAACAGGATCATTGCAGCTGCTCCACTAGCTAAGTGCGTTGCATCTCACCCAAATACACTATGAGGGTGCGTTGCATTTCAAAAGTCCCTTCTGTGGGGTGCGATGGGCGAGAAATGACAAATTGCAGTGTCATTCCGCGAGGTGGAGAGGCAATGGAAGATTCCAGAATCTTCTCCTGTGACACTTGCCTCACTGAATTCGACCAAGGATGAGTAAGAGGCCCTCAGTCTCCAAGTGGAAGCAAGAACTATCAGAGAGAAGACACTAATCAAATCACAAGCTGACTCATCCCCCTTACAGATATCTATATATGGATCCCTCATCCTAGAGATCCAGAGGCTGGAATTTTGCATATTGTAAGGAATTGTTGTTGGTTTCCTGAGACAAACATCAGATTGTTGGGTGATCTAAGCTTTTTTTGAGGTGAAGAGGGGCTTCTTTGCTAGGAGGTTGATGCTGGGTCCGAAAATCCGGTTGTAACTCCTCTTGGCTTTTTTCTTGTTTATCAATAAAAGCTATTTGAGTTTTCCTCCATGATTTTGTGTCATTGATGCTTGTTACCTTTGTATGGTCAATTTACATCTGACCCTAGATTGTTTATGATTATAGATCCATGTCTTTGTATAGTGCTATGCTTCTGTGATCTTATAGGTACTTTGTGAAGCTGGGCGTGCAAGGGAGCAGGTAGCTAAGGACTATCAAAGAGGAGAGGGATCAAATTAGGAGATTGGCGCAAGACAGAGGTTGGTCTTTCTGTTCCTCTCTATCTATAATTGATAAAGGAAAAACAAAAGTAGCTTTTCTCTGTTTGTTTCTAAGGCAGCTGTCACACCTTAGTGGGATAGAGCAGTTCTAAATAGACACTTTTCCCTGTAACAAAATGGCGACTCCACTGGGGACCTAATTAGTTTGTTTGTTTATCATTCTTTGTTGTTTATTTCATAAACTTACAAGTAGCATTCAAACTACATTTGCCATAACAAATGCAAAGTACACAACTGCTACTTCAATCCATCTACTAGATCTGTTTATGATTTAAACAACTGATTCACAAACTATCTGATTGCCCTTGTGATAGCTCTTAGATCCTCCTTAGATTTACCCCTGATTGTTGCATTACTGATTGCTTTTTGCTCGGCCAAAACCCAAGAACGGAACTGCAAACTGTGACCCGGAACCCGAACAGAGTCTCGTTTCTGGCCCAGCGCAGGTACTGTTCAGAGATTCTAAATTTCAACGCACTTCCCGAGTGGACAACCTGCGCTGCATTTCAGATTCTCTGTGTTACAGGTGCGTTGATCAGACTAGCTCTGTGCCGTTGTGGCTTCTGTGGTTCATTCTTTCCAGTTCTATTCTTGAATTTTGCTGCCTGTGATTAGTATATGTCTATTTGAAACCCCTTTTCCTTGCTATTATTCTACCTCCTTTGTACAAAATAACTGTAGATATTTTTGTGTGTTTGTTGAGTCATTTACAGTTCTACTTTGCAAAAGTAGCGTAATCGTACTGTCGTCCTTTGATTTGAAACTGTCGCAAGTGTCGATTTCAATCGTAGGAAAGAGTTTGATTGCTGTTGATGGTCGATTATCCTGTTACTATTGCTTTTGGTCTGAATTTGTAATTTTCTAGTGTCAAGAACAAGTATTCATTTCAAAATCGTAAGGTGTTGTGATCGTCTGCATTTTTTATTTCGAAAAGAAACTTGTTGATATTTGTCACTTGAAAAGAAATTCAGATTTGTGCATCAACTTTCTTTTTAGCATTCATATACTAAGAAAGTCAAAAACAAATACATGCATGTGCATTTGCATATAGACAGTCTGATTGGCTTGATTTAGGAAAGTGCAGTTAGAGTGTGCTCTTTGCTCTTTGTGAAAAGATTATGTCTTTCTTTTCCCTAGTAGCTAGGATTTTCATTGCATAAAGGAGATAAAAAGTTTGTTTATCATCTTAGATTACATTTTAGGAATTACATCTACATCTCGTGGTGAACCCGAAAGGCAAACTTCATAAACAAGATCAACTTAAAATAAATTCAATGAATCTAACAACGCTTTGGAACTTAACGCACAACATTTAGAAGTCTAGGCTAGAGATGTATTCCGGGGTCGTAAAGCCTGGTAACTGTTGTTCTCACTGATGGTTGGGTGATTCCTCCACTTTGAAACGATAAGTGCCAGTACGGACTTGTGCTCCCACGTACCGTCGAGTATATTTTGGGAGACCCCAATAGGCTTAATCCTTTATCCATAGGAAGCCGTGTCTGCCACCCTATTGATCGTAATGCACTGAACACAACATTCGGGAAGATTGACTGCCGTACCGTAAAAAGTATTCTGTAGTTTTGTGATTAGTTTGGTAATCCCTCTACCTAGATTTCTAGAGCAGTCCCTTTCGTTCCTTTTCAGACTCCTTAACGGAAAAGGTCCATCTGAGCACTTGTCACTTCAGGCTCATTAAAAATAGAAGGAGACTATAGTCATCTTTTGTTTTTTCTCGACTCTTTAAAATTGAAAAAACAAGTTGTGTCAAAGCGTCTAAAATTTATTTTAAACGGAATAATCATCACCTTTCCTACGTTGGTCTTAGAAGTTAGTCTCCCTTCATCGCAAAGTTCTTGTAGAATCGCTAGAAAATCTTTTGGATAGACTAGATATGTCTGAGCAACCGTCGACATCCAGGACTGTGTCATCCGATGCAGTAGTGGTAGAGCCTCCTGTTGCTACTCCAACAATGTTCGATGGTATACCATCTGTCCTGGCAAATTATCAACAACAAGCCGGAGTCAAATCAGGGACTGTTTCGACGATATGGTCAGTTCCTATTTCTTCATCCGGATTATCATCTGGTATTTCTTATGTTGAAACTCAACAAATTGATCCAATGTGTCTTCAAAGGCCAATCTACCTTTAAGTACTGGATTTCCACCATATGGAGGGGAGTATGCCTTTTCATTGTTCCCTCCCAAAGAACAACCATATGGGAGTTTACAACAAAGTTCAGGTCAAACTGGAATTACATCCAGTGGTTGGGTACCAATACTGCCTCAGCAACCAAGGGTTGTATATTCAATGCAACCAGTCCACCCTGTGTCGAATATTCCCACTATACCTGCTATGGTGACTGCATCGCAAGTACAAGCGCTACCTGTTGTATGTCAACCCCAAGTTTCTCAGGTTGCAATACAACAGCCTCTTGTCTCAACGACTCAGTCACAACCTCAGGTTAGTGCCTCCTTATCTGGAGCGACTCAGGCTCAAACAAGTACTATGACTCCTCATCTTGGTCGATCATACAGTATTGGACAACAGCAAATGGTCCAACAACCAAGGCTGGTTCAATTTCAACAACCGCAATTCCAGCAATCATGTCAAGGACCTGAGCAACAAGTCTTTGTAAGTAATGGGCAACCGCATTTCCAAAGCGGTTATCAACAACCATATTATAATGGTTATGCCCATCAACCTTGTCAAATTTGCTAGCATCAAATACATTATGCTGGTATGCAAAGACCCATTTCTCAAGCGATTCCATCTTATCCTGGGTATGCTTCGCCTAACCTGAATCAACAGTTGCCCTTTGTAGCAACTCTAGAATTACCAGATCTAAACCGGCTGACGAATGATCCAATTGCTTATGCCCCCTGGTGGCCAGTGATTCCGCATAAATTTCCATCAGATATTCCTAAATTTAATGGAAATCCGGGTGAAGACCCATCGAATCATGTGATGACATTTCATCTGTGGTGTTCATCAAACACCCTAAACAATGATTCGATTAGGCTTCACCTTTTTCAGAGGACGTTAACTGGTCCGGTGGCAAAATGGTACATCGAATTGCCTAGAGCTTCATTCGACAACTTCAGTACCCTAGCCACAACCTTTTTAAACCATTTTCAATTACCGATAAGGTACAAAACGGGAATGGAACTCCTCACCAACTTCAAACAGACAACGTCCACTCACATATCTGATCATATACATGAGTGGCGACGTCGTCGTAGAATGGTAAAAACGTATGTTCCCGATCAGCTCTTAGCTGAATGGTTTATCAAGTCATTACTACCTTCCGTCACGGAAGATGTGGCAAAGGGGGGGGTCGTAACAGAAGAGCAAGTTATCGCTTGTGCGCAATATTTGGACTTGATTTACACTCAGTCCGGCACGCTCTATGATAAAATACCTGACGCCCCTAGACCAGAATTCTCAGTTCCTCCTCCTCCTAAATCAAACAATGACTCTCATGCCGGCGATGGCGTGATTGGCGCAACAGACACGAAATCGATAAAGGCTACATCCAAAAAGGCCCGTAAGATTTCAGGTCAAAATGCAAAAGATGAACTTCTTGCCTCTGAGGTAAATGCCGTGTCGACCGACAAGGGCAAACAACTGAAGCAACCAGGGGGCAAGAAGAAAAAGAAAGGGAGAAAAAAGAAGCAGGATGAGTCATCTCCTGGAAAAACTTCTACAAACCCTTCTGGGCAAAGGAAACCCCCTGCGGGGTGTCATATATACAATGAGGATCATTGGACGAGAGATTGTCCACATAAAGCTGAAGTTAAGAAACTCTTTAAGAGTTCAACAACCTCAGCAGTATTGACTGATCCGTTTCCAAACCCGGGAACCAAACTAGTTGCTAATCAAAATGCTTCCCGATCCCAAGTGCTTATGTTGTCTATCTCAAAGCAGAAAAATGATGCTTTGACAAGGAATAAAGATTACAGGAATCCATAGCTATCGAATAACAAGGCTAATGAACAACCTAGTAGTTCGACAACAACTTTGACCGAAGTTGTGCCACCCATCATTCCTGAGCCAATGATAAATCTGCCAAAGGGAGTAGTACACAAATCAAAATTTAATCCTCGTGCAAAAGTAGCACAGAATTATAATATAGTAGAGGACCTGGCCCAATCGTCGTCCGCTATGTTGACACTTGAGGTATCGCAAAATTTCCCCTCCCAAAAGCAAGCTTTATTATCAGCAATAGGTGGGATTGACCCAATGGATTCCAATCTTGTATCCTTTAATCACAAAGGATATGACCCTCAGATACCAGCTCAACTAGCTTTCCTTATTCAAGTGAAATCCCTCAACAAAATTGTTCATCGAACAATTATTGATGAGGGGGCATCTACATGTATTATGTCGATGAGTTGCTGGAAAAATTTAGGCTCACCACCCTTGTCGCAATCATCAACAATGTTAAAAGCATTTGATGGATGATCATACACTCCATACGAGATTTTAAGTAACTTGCAAGTTGAACTAGGGGGCAAAACAATAGAAATTGATGTTGAAGTAATCGACGGAAACCTCGATTACAACATCCCACTGGGAAGGCCCTGGATATATGCCATGGCCGCAGTTGTGTCGACCTACTTCAGGAAGATTGCATTTCCCTTCCAAGGAGGAATTACAATCATCGACCAACAAACATTTCTCCCCAACAGTTCTCAAGTTACGAGAAGCATTCCAATGATCCATGGAAGCAATCATTTGCTTCAAAATATTGGAGTAGGCCTCCTAAAAGACCCTGCCTTAATGGGTACTTTTGCCCTATCGCCTCCGAGTAATTTGGAGGAAGTGGCCACAGTGGAAACCTGCAATATGAAATCTTCTATATCTAATGGATTCAGAAGATTCCTAAACATTTTGTCAGCATGGATCATCGCCATTATAGAAATATTGTAGCAATCAATTTTCTTGGCTTGGGGGGCAAACCCAAATCAACGCTCATCGAGTGTTTGGATAGATAGGTCTAAGGAATATGGCACCTCTTCAGGTCCTTGGTCGCATGTATATTCTACAGACCAAGGAATCATTCAATCAATGATGATAGGAGAGGCACCATGGGAAGATCACCACCATCGTTCCCATCTCCCAGATTACAACGAAGATTATTCCAATGACCTTAATCATCCATCAGTTTTTTATTTTCTATCAAATACTGTAAATACGGTGGAATTCGAGGATGGTTCTTATCTCGTCTCGACCTCGTTAAAAAATGAAACAAGGAGTCATGAGGATAGTTCTTTTACTATGTCAACCTCATTAAAAAATGAAACGACTCCCTTTCCAAATCGAGTCTTTGATTACGATCTCGTAAAATCAAAGTCAAGTATTTCAAAGATCTCGAAGGTAAACCTTGATTCCAACCACCGTGTTGAATGCAATGAAGCTTGGGGGGCATGCACCTCGATTTTTGTGTTATTATGCTGGGGGCATGCAAACTTATCTCGAGCAGTGTTACCGCAAGGTTCAAGTTCGTTAAAAAATAAACCCGCATCGAGCAGTTTTAGCACATAGTTCAAGCTCGTTAAAAAATAAACATAAGACATGAGCAAATGTTTCCCCCCACATTTAAGCTCGTTAAAAAATGAACTATTCCCCGGTAAATAACCATCGTGAATGTAGTACTTCAGCCGTTAAAGCCTTGGTCGTGTTTGCACCATCACCTCCACTTTTTCATTGGCCGATCATTCACCTCGATTTGATTGTTTACCCATTTTGAGGAACAGTTGCGAAGAGTGATTTCACTAGCCATCCTTGTGACACTGCCATGATTGGAAAATTCCAAACCTTACCTAGAATCAGCTGCTACCCGTTTTATCACTCGTTCCTCAAAAGGCGAGTCTCCTTTAAGCTCTTTCCAATTGAATCGTAAAATAAGAAAAGATTGCCGAGCCATTGGCCTCTCCAGCTCATTAAAGGGACAAGAAGTGCTATCCCTCCTCTAGATTTTAATCTTTTTGGACCTGAGGGATTATTACACAAAAGGATCGAGCGCTTGTTTTGTTCAGCTCGTTAAAAGTATCAAAAATCCATCCCTTCTGTATTGTTTTATACTTTTTCGGACTTAAGGGATTAGATGATGAAAAAGGAATTTTGGAGTTACCTTTACGTTCCTTTTCAGACTCTCTAAAATTGAAAAGGACCGAGTTATCTTTGTCGTTAAATTCGTTAAAAAGATTAATAGCGACAAACTTGTCTATAGACGAGAACGAGTTTCACTATCACTAGGCTCGTTAAAACATAGCGATGGGTTTACCTGAAGGGCAAAGTATAGAACAAGCATATGTTATCCTCCTCAAGCTTGACAAAAATAAAGAGGTACTGGTGAGCAATGACTAGGGAAAATTGGGAAGAAAACTGGAAGAAACTTTGTTGGTAGCAAGTCTCTCTTGAACATGACACTTCCACTCCATGTCCGAGTCTAGTTGGGTTGTTTCATTCACCGGTCACATCACCATGGTCACGCCATACCATCCACATTTGGGGTTAATGCTACCAATCCATCACATCAGTGTCACCGATATGTTCAAGAGAAGTCATTCAGAGAATTCACCTGTGTCTCACCCACTACCATACATTATACTCCATTCTTTCATGACCGCCACCCTGAACCTTATATCACCAGATCGTTTTCACCTCCATTAAAATCATTTGCTCCATTTCGTGTCATTGATGTGGGATTCATTAAGGCCCTCCTGTGATGGATCACTTCTTGTCGACATCAGCTCATTATCCAAGAAGTTGATCTAGGAACACCCCATTCAGTACTTTGAAGCTTGCATGCCTCAATGGCAAGTTTCTCACTTCCGGCGATAGGTTTACATTAATGGCCTTCGACTGAAAGATTTTGCATGGTGTTTGATGCCAAGTCCTTTATTCACACCACGTGAATTGTACTACAGTACCTTGAGGGTCATTATCATTATCGGTGATTCCTCTCGCGCTTGTTAATAGTTTACATCATTGACTGGTAATCAAGCAATGTCTTTCCATGTTCGACTTCAGAACATTTCTCACATGGATCGACTTGTACTCCGAGTTAAGATCGAATGAGATTGAAGACCTCGGATCTAGTTTCATCCATCCGGGCTGCGATATATATTCAGGGAAAATAAAGACATCAAATGTACATCATTGCCACAGATAATCATCCAATCAAAAGGATGATGGCTCTATCAGAATCATCAGTCTACACTCAGACGATTGTCTGTCCTATGTACATGAAAATGAATTTATAAAGCTGAGCATGGGAATGCCCACCTCATCTAGATCATCAGAATAGTATGAAGATAATGCATTGTATTGTATCTTATTACAGGTCTCCTCCCAGCATTGAAAGAACTTCGGATCCTCACAATAAAGCATTTCACCCGACACTAAAATTTTAACGGCCTCATACTTTAGGGGGCAACTGTTATAGACATTTTTGGGACCTACAACCCCAAGCATGAAATGTCCATAAACCAAGGGCTCCTAAGTCCCTAAAAGTGTTGTTCTAACCCCTAAAGGAACAAGGTCAACAGATTACAGCTTCTACCAGAAGTTCTCCATGAGAAACTGCTCATAATTGGTCAAAACAGGATCATTGCAGCTGCTCCACTGGCTAAGTGTGTTGCATCTCACCCAAATACACTGTGAGGGTGCGTTGCATTTCAAAAGTCCCTTCTGTGGGGTGCGATGGGCAAGAAATGACAAATGGCAGTGTCATTCCGCGAGGTGGAGACGCAATGGAAGCTTCCAAAATCTTCTCCTGTGACACTTGCCTCACTGAATTCGACCAAGGATGAGTAAGAGGCCCTCAGTCTCCAAGTGGAAGCAAGAACTATCAGAGAGAAGACACTAATCAAATCACAAGCTGACTCATCCCCCTTACAGATATCTATATGTGGATCCCTCATCCCAGAGATCCAGAGACTGGAATTTTGCATATTGTAAGGAATTGTTGTTGGTTTCCTAAGACAAACATCAGATTGTTGGGTGATCTAAGCTTTGTTTGAGGTGAAGAGGGGCTTCTTTGCTAGGAGGTTGATGCTGGGTCAGAACAACCGGTTGTAACTCCTCTTGGCTCTTTTCTTGTTTATCAATAAAAGCTATTCGAGTTTTCCTCCATGCTTTTGTGTCATTGATGCTTGTTACATTTGTATGGTCAATTTACATCTGACCCTAGATTGTTTATGATTATAGATCCATGTCTTTGTATAGTGTTATGCTTCTGTGATCTTACAGGTACTTTGTGAAGCTGGGCGTGCAAGGGAGCAGGTAGCTGAGGACTATCAAATAGGAGAGGGATCAAATTAGGAGATTGACGCAAGACAGAGGTTTGTCTTTTTGTTCCTCTCTATCTATAATTCATAAAGGAAAAACAAAAATAGCTTTTCTCTGTTTGTTTCTGAGGCAGCTGTCACACCTTAGTGGGATAGAGCAGTTCTAAATAGACACTTTTCCCTGTAACATTCATTGTTGACCATACATGTTGAAAGATGTGTATAAGTATGATGCATATTCGTTGATCCAAGTAACTTTGTAGTTCAGTAATATTTCTTTTACTTACCCATTTCTTACCTCTAACATATTTTCTTCATTTCTTAGGGTGCATTTAGTCTAGAAAACCCTTATTCATCTATTTTTCTTTCATAAAGAAAACTCTCTAATTCTAACCTTATATCATCCAAGGGCTCAAATTAGGCTCATGAGCTTCTTTTATTTTCTCTACCTAACTATGATCTGCTAAGATTAAACTGTTTGGTCAGATATGAATTCTCTAATCTATAAACATAAAATTCAAATCATGGAATAACGAAGATTAAACAGTTTGATTACCATGGATTGTGGCATGATAACAAGTTGCACACAATCATTATTATGCATAAAAGTAAATAGTAGTGGAATTTAGACTTGCACACTTTCATGGTCTTTTTGTTTTTGGGGTTCATATTCTTTCATTTTTTTACCTTCTCTTATTCTTTTTGTCATTTGATTTATCTTTTAGGACATACCCTTGTTGGCTTATATGGGCCTCACCCAGGTTCAAAAGAATTATTTAGCCAAACAAATCCCGCAGCTACCAGCCCTTTCGACAACAGCCCGCGGAGCGCGGACTGAGGTCTCACCCGAGGTAGCAGGGGAGGGCGTTGGAACCAGGTTTCCGCACCCTTGGGATGTCTAGATGTGGTCTGGAGATTTCGCACGCCATTATACAGCCCCACGCTTCTCTGCTTCTGCATAGATTCAGACCTGGGCTACTTCTTAATATTAATTACTTAATGATGTATTATAAATCAGATCTATTTAGAAGGGTCTTTAAGCAAACATTTATCAGAATTAACAAGTTCATGCACTTGCAGATTCACATATATTCATAACCTAAGAATATGTGCACAGATTAAATAGTTATATTAACCATACAATAGCCAGATCCGCGATAATACAAATTTAATACAGAATTTTAGAAGCAACTTTTCTTTATTCACTCTCGTCACCACTACATCTAGATCCACCTTGCGCACTCAGCTGCAGGGGCCCGCGCACATAGCTGCGGACTCTTCCAGGCCTCTGTGCACACAGCTGCAGAGCCTCTATCTACTACCAAATCCCTCAACTCAGACTTACAGATGCTTTCATACTTTTCTCCTCAAAAACCCATTACATTTCAAATCTAAGATCATACCAAAAAACTAGCTACCTCTACCCATAGAGCCTCGCTCTATTTATACATTTCCATGGACCACGATCCATGGGTGGGCCGACTCAAATTATGTTTATTTACATTATTTTTGGCGGACTACCCTTTGACTTCAACTTATTACAAATCGCGCTCTGCGCATCCCACGGAGTCTTTACCTTATCTTTACCCAAAATTTCGGGCTTTGTGCCCCATGACTGTTGCGCGGGGCTTCTGCTACCCAACAGTCCCCCAAAACAATCATCGTGACTCGTCCCAAGTCACTCAGCTGCTGCGACAATATTTGCGCAGAGGTCGGTTAGTAGCCTCTGTGTTCGCTTGTACTTGCAGCAAACTCTTCCGTCATTCGCTGTATCTATTCCATGCATGTCACCAACACATCAGTCTCTATCTCTGCTGGTTCCATGGTGGCATATTCTATCTGCATGTGTGCTACCTTTCGCTCTATGGTGGTTGAGACTGCAAATGCCTCATCCAGCCATGGTTGGAGATGGGCTTTAATCACCGCTTCCTTCTGTCTCGCAGCATTGGCTTGGATTTTCAGGTCATGGGCCTCCCTTATCTTAGCCAAGTGCTGCATAATAGCCATGGTCTGTACAGTTCCTTTGATCGCATAGTAGGCTTCCTAGAGCTCCCTAGCCTCTGTTTCCAGTCACTGAAGTGTTGGATCTGTTAACACTCAGGTTGTTCCCTTTGACTCCCAAGGGAATACGGCCGAGGTAACCACTAACCAATCTTTGGACTGCAGGTTCTAGCCCACCTGCAATCAAAGAGGGCTCTCTCTTAATGATTTAGTTTTTTTGATGATGATTTTAGGCTAGTTATTGAGTTCAAGGGGTTTTGTTTGAGTTTTGGTGGGAAGGATGAAGCTTTCAAGTAGAGAGGTAATGCATAGTATGATAAGTTCAAACCATTGGGCATGGAGTCATGGAGTAGGACTGCTGGTGTGTTTTCTTGGTCACAAGAGGAATATGGAGCAAGATAGCAGCACATGAAACAACATTCAAGCTAAATGGAGATGGATTGAAGGCTAAGGAATGAGAGGCAATTAAGAATCTCTCTTTCAGCTTAACAGAGGGAAGGTGAATGAGCTCTATCTAGGAGCAGTAAAGAATCCCTAGATAACTGTCAAACATGGGTGAATTAGGGGAAATATGAGCCAAAGGGAATTCATATTCATTACTGATTCAGAGGAAAACATAAAGAAACAGCAGAAATTGAGCATAGAGTGCAGCCAAGCAAGTTCTAAGCTAATCTTTCTATCTGCTATTTAGATGGTGATATATGTATGATATGAGCATATATCAATGGAAAACAGAGGTAGAAAACACTTATTGAGTCATGTTGCAGCACAAGAATTCCATATTCATTCTTCAAAACATTAATAACACAGCAGACAGTCCATCCTCCAAGCTTTTCAGCAGTCTTTGATTAAGGAAAACATCAAGTATACAGAGCGAGTCTCTAGTGGAGCAAATCAACCAACCAACCCTCTAAACAGTAAATTAGGGTGGTTTTATAAGAAAAATATCTACAAGAATCAGATCTGAGACAGATCTGATGCAATAAGTGTCTTTAACCTAACATATGCTTGAAATAAATGCCAAAATATCTATCTAATGCTGCGCCGGGGGCAGCTGCCTCAAAAAATGAGTAACTATGATGTCCTTAGAGCCCTGTGCCGGCATTTGGCCATAACTGTGCTTTGATTTCTGCAGCGCTGCCCTTAGGTGGCCTTATGCATTAACTTTGATCAGGTGAGCTTTGATGGCCCAATACTGCTTTATTGACTTTGATGGGGGCCTCTTAATGTTTGCCTGCTTTGGAAATACGGATTTCCACCAAAAATACTAACTGATAGTCTTCGTTGCTTCCTCTGATACACTTTCACTGAACCTGGGCTCCTTGTTGTCTTCTGAATGCCTTAAACTGTCCCATCAACATTTTATGGCTGTTGTCCAGCCCTCTGTTGCTTTAAGAACTGTTTTTGCCCCTTTTCTGAATCCTGTGTGAAGAAATTCCTGTCAATTTGCGAATTTCGGGCCTGCTAGTAGCCGAGCCATGAGAGGGCTTCAATTTTAGCCTATTTTTCTTAGCGATGCACGATTAGTGCCGCTAAGTGCGCATCAAAACTGCCTCAGTTTTTCATTCTGCGCATCCCTTGTTGCAGATTTCGTGCTTCGCGCCCTTTTCGATGATGACATCAGCATGACGTCAGCGGTGGGTCCCAATATGGCGGTGACGTGGCAGGGTGACTTGAGCAAGGTGATGTGAGCAGTACGGCAGGGTGACGTGGCAGTGACACGGTGGCAGCGACGTGGCAGTGACATGGCACAGGACACGGTGGCAGGAGGCCGATGCAGGTTGATGACGTCATGAAGATGTGGCGCTGATGTCATTTGGCGGAGGCGGTATCCGATTTTCTCCCGCACCACTTTTCCACGTAGGTGGTATTGGGTGAGGGGCCTCCGAACACACTGAGAGGCTGACACGTGGCAGGGGTATGGCAGGGAAACTGCCCATCCCCCGGACGTTAACCTCCGGCAGATCGGGGCGCAGGAATAACCGCCCACCGTTGATCTCGGGCGCACGAAATCGGACGGTCAGCGGCACAGGAAAGGTGACGGGGGGTTAGGGACAGGACCCGCCCGCTTTATTTAAACAAAATGCGCCACGGGGGTTGGAAAACGTTAGGTTAATGCGGAGTTGGGGGCTTATGTGCCATGGGAGAACAAATATTTAATATTTATTTGGAAAATTCAAACCCCAAACATTGGGAAAATGAGCGCGGAAGGGCAGAGTTATAAGGTTTTGATGGGTAGAGGGGTAAATATAGGTTATTAGCCTAACCAGAGGTTTAGACCAATCCCAGAGTTATGACACGGATGGGTTCATGATAGTCCCAGGTGGACTATTATATCCCAGAACTGTATGTACATAGCTATAGTGCTATAGGGTGGGATATGTAATATTTTTGGGGTTTTATATAGTTTTTTGTGTAATAGGGGATAAGGAGATGATCTAGGGAGCTAGATAGTAGAGTTAGGAGTTAATATGAATTTGTGAGGTGAAGTGTAGGGGAGAGGCTAAGTTTGTGAGCTGAAACTTAGACATAGGAAGTGAATGGACTGTGGAGACATGATTTTTACAAAAGAAATGTGGCTTCTTTTCACTGAAGAAAGTCAAAGTTTGACTTGGTTTTTTACAAAAATGAAGTGATGACAGGACTAGTTGGGCAGATCCCAAGGTCCTCAAGGGGATGTTAGTGAGTGATTTGGAGATTTAGAAGAAAGGGGAATTAGACATGCCTCGCTTGAGCTCCTCCAAAGGGAAATTGCCTTATACTTGTGATCTGAATAGTTATAACATTAAAAAACATGAAATGGATCACATAGCTTGATTCTGCAACCACAAAACTACTTACCCAGCCTACTTACCTAGCATTTTTTCTTCTCTTTGCATGGGTGCACTTGGACTTACAGACCCTGATTATCCTTTTTCTTTTGACTACCCTCCTATCTAAACGTACCCTTATATCATCCAGGGGCTTAGATTAAGTTGTTGAGCACCCTTGTTTCTCTACCTATCTGTTGTTGGGAAAAGTATCCAATACGGAATGACCCTATCCCACTCTAAGGGTGATAGTAGCTCAGCAACAAGCAAGACAAAACTATCTAAGATTTCTTCTTTATGAAATGTAAAGAGAGGAGAAGGAGATTAACTAACCGATGTCTTCCGCTAGTTGTTGATCCAATCTCACTCCTTGCGGCTTGCTCCCAGCTCCTTGCTCTTTCACTGGCCCAACTACACCAAGTTCTTGCAAAATGGCAAGAGAGGGAAACTACAAGAAGCATACATGCATAACTAGTTTAAGGATTAGAATAAACTAAATACACAAGTACAACAAAACATCATTGAGATACATGCATATAGAAGAAACTCAAATGGCTTTATTGATGGAAGAAGTAAAGTTCAGGAAGTGATACAACCATAAGAGGCCCAATCCAGCATCACCTTCCCAGCAGAAAGGAATCTCCTCTTCACCTCCTTCAAAGCAAATCACCCAATAGTTCTAAACTCAAACCAACAGCAATTCTTTGCATTCACAACATTCCAGCCTCCAGATCTCATGGGAGAGAGATCCATATATAGATGTTTGGAGAGAGAATGAGTTAGCCTGAGATGTGACTAGTGTCCTCTCCCTCTTTCAGTTCTTGATTCCACTTGGAGGTTCTTGCTTCCACTTGGAGATTTGGAACCTCTTACTCATCACCAGTCGAATTCCCTGATACAAGTGCCATTTTGGAAGCTTCCTGGGCATTGACACATTGAGGAATGGGCCTCCCACTTGTCCAAACTCGCTCAGTGCAGGTAGCCTTTGTTGGAGTTGACATTCAATGCAGGTGGACAGTGGAGCAGTTGTCATTCAGCACAGATGCTCAGTGGAGCAGTTGACATGATCCAGAATTGGCTTTTTTTTTAGCAGTTTCAGGTGGAGAACTTCTCTGAATTGCTGTGGTTTCTTGGCCTTGTTCCTCTAGGGGTAGGAACAACATGTTTAGGGACTTTGGATACCTTAGATTATCAACATTTCATGCTCAATGCTGTAAGGCACAAAAATGTCTATAACAGTTGCCCCCTAAAGTATGAGGCCGTTTATCGGGTGAAATGCTTTATCAGGAGGATCCGAAGTTCATCCAATTGCTGGGAGGTGACCTGTAATAAGATACAATACAATACATTATTTTTCATACTGCTTTCATGATCTAGCTGAGGCGGGCATTCCCATGCTCAGCTTTATAAATACATTTTTCTGTACATAGAACAGACAATCGTCTGATGGTAGACTGATAATTTTGATGAAATTATCATCCTTTGAGTAGGATGATCATCTGCTGCACATGTCAATGTCTTTATTTCCTGAATATATATCGCAGCCCGGATGGATGAAACTAGATCCGGGGTCTTCAATCTCGTCCGATCTTCACTCTAAGTACAAGTCGATCCATGTGAGAATTTTTTGGAGTCGAACATGGAAAGACATCGCTTGATTACCAGTCAATGATGTAAACTGTTAACAAGCGCGAGAGGAATCACCGATAATGATGATGACCCTCAAGGTACTGCAGTACAATTCACGTGGTGTGAATAGAGGACTTGGCGTCGAACACCACGCAAAATCTTTCGGTCGAAGGTCATTGATGTATACCTGTCGCCGGAAGTGAGAAACTTGCCATTGAGGCATGCAAGCTTCAAAGTACTGAAGGGGGTGTTCCTAGATCAACTTCTTGGATAATGAGCTGATGTCGACAAGAAGCGATCCGTCACAGGAGGGCCTTAATGAATCCCACATCAGTGACACGGAACGGAGCTAATGATTGTGATGAAGGTGAAAACGATCTGTGACATATGATTCAGGGTGGCGGTCATGAAAGGATGAAAGATGATGTATGGCAGTGGATGGGACACGGTTGACTCTTTCTGAACAACATCTCTTGAACATATAACGACACTGATGCGATGGATCAGTAGCATTACCCCAAATATGGATGGTATGGCGAGACCATGGTGATGTGACCGGTGAATGAAACAACCCAACCCGATGTGGTACGGAGGAAAAGTGTCATGTTCAAGAGCGACTTGCTACCATCAAAGCTTTGAGTTTCTCCCAATTTTTCCCCAGTCATTTCTGACCAGTACCTCTTTATTTTTGTCAAGCTTGAGGAGGATAACATATGCTTGTTCTATAACCTGCCCTTCGGGCAAGCCCATCTCTATGTTTTAACGAGCCTAGCGATGGGGAAACTCGTTCTCGTCCAAAGACAAGTTTGTCGCTATTTAATGTATTTAACGAGTCTAGCGACAAAGACAACTCGGTCCTTTTCATTTTTAAAGAGTCTGAAAAGGTACGTAAAGTTAACTCCAAAGGTCCTTTTTCGTCATCTAATCCCTTAAGTCCAAAAAAGTATAAAACAATACAGAAGGGATGAATGTTCGATAGTTTTATCGAGCCGAACTAGACAAGCACTCGATCTTTTTGTGCAATAATCCCTCAAATCCAAAAAGATTAAAATCTAGAGGAGGGATAGCTCTTCCGGTCGCTTTAACGAGCTGGAAGGCCAAAACTTGGCAAACTTTTCATATTTTACGAGTTAGATGAAAAGAGCTCAAAGAAGACTCGTATTTTGAGGAACGAGTGATAAACAGGGATAGCAGCAGATTCCAGGTACAGGTTGGAATTTTCCAATCACGGCAGTGTCACAAGGATGGCTAGGTGAAATCACTCTTCGCAGCTGTTCCTCAAAATAGGTAAACAATCAAGTGGAGGTGAATGATCGGCCAAATGAAAAGTGGAGGTGACGGTGCAAACACGACCAAGGGCTTTTATGGCTGATGAATTTACGATCACAATGGTTATTTACCGGTTCATTTTTTCTGGATGAGCTTGAACTCTAGGGGGAAGCTTGCTCATAGTTGCGTTTATTTTTTAATGAGCATGAACTCGTGCTAAAACTGCTCGATCTTTGCATTTATTTTTTAACGAGCATGAACTCGTGCTAAAACTGCTCGATCTTTGCATTTATTTTTTAACGAGCATGGACTCGTGCTAAAAATGCTCGATTATACCAGTCATAAGATAAGAACGTCTCCTATAAAAATGGCAACTTTTAGATTTTTTCCCCACATCCTTTCTTTATGCAAGTTCGGTTACGGCTAACCCAAAAAACAGATAAATAACCGCTCTTTGCTTGCACTCCAAAAGGTTTGCATGCCCCCAGGTATAAAGTACAATTTCAAGGTTACCCCTCCAGCTTCTCACATCTGCTTTTCTTTGGGTGTTCACAGCTACTTGTCTCCTTGCTAGTCTAGTTTTAATGGGTCCACACGAGATCACAAGAGAACAACTACTTGCCTTCTCGCTAGCCCAACTTTAATAAATTCTTGCAAGATTGCAAGAGAACAGCTACTTGCGACAAGAGAACAGCTACTTGCGACAAGAGAAGAACACTACTCAAAGACAAAACATTTGTTTTACTGAGGTGAGGCCTACCTCTTTTAGGTTATCCAAAGATTGTTCCATTAGCAGATTAAATAGAACATTCGTTGGCGGTGTCTACCGAAGTAGACAAAGGTGAGTGACACGTTGCATCAAACACATAACTTTGACAAAAGAATCTTATTCCAGAACAACCCCTCTTCCTTCTTTCGGATGAGGTACAGACTAGTCATATTCTCCCGCGGAAACCTACCTTATACCTAGGGTTTTCTCTGCCCGAAGCAGACCAAGATGCATGCCCCCTGGGTTCCAGTCCTATTTTCCCGAATCACTCGCACTCATCGGGAAGAAGGACCGGGGGTGGAGACATTTCTTGGGTGAACAGACCATTAAGGGTTGGTATGTGACTATTTGCGATGCGTGATCCCGGAAATGAAAGTTGGTCTACGAGCTTGGCCATTCTTCCTTCGTGTGGAAAACACATTACTCTAAAGAGTGAGGAGACTATGGCTCCCATGCAATATATATAGTCTCATCCAAGGAGTAGGTTATAATCCAAGGGTCCTTGAACGACCATCACGTTCATTTGAACGGCCTTCCCTTTCAATGTAATGGGCACATTGGGGAGGATCCCTAATGGTCGACTGGTTCCTTTATCAAAGCCCGAGAGATTTCTTATCTCAGGCAAAAGCGCTGGGGAACCCAGTGCTTTCCAAGAAATAGAGGAAAGGATACTCACAGATGCCCCTTCATCAATGATAGTGCCAGCCATTACCATTCTATATATGTGGACTATAATTCTGAATGGTATACTGGCTGGCAACCGGGTCTGCCTAGTTGGTTCCAATCAAAGGACACAACCAGGTTGCTTGGTGGTGGGACCGAATACACGGCCGGATATGACCCTGACGAAGTTCCTTCCTGCGATAAAGGAATGGGCGCATTACCCTGATGCTCGTAAGAGTCGGTGTTGATGAAAAGAATCTGGATGGTGTCATCCTTATTCTCTTCAGTGACGGTGTCATTTGAAGATGAATCCTCAATGACGGTGTCATTTGAAGATGAAACCTCTGAAGGCAGAACCGGGTCAACTGCCGTTTCGACCTTTGGACTTTCGTCTGGTCTAGATTCAGTAGGTTCATTTTCAATGACTGACGCTTCAAGTAGAGAGGTAATGCATAGTATGATAAGTTCAAACCATTGGGCATGGAGTCATGGAGTAGGACTGCTGGTGTGTTTTCTTGGTCACAAGAGGAATATGGAGCAAGATAGCAGCACATGAAACAACATTCAGGCTAAATGGAGATGGATTGAAGGCTAAGGAATGAGAGGCAATTAAGAATCTCTCTTTCAGCTTAACAGAGGGAAGGTGAATGAGCTCTATCTAGGAGCAGTAAAGAATCCCTAGATAACTGTCAAACATGGGTGAATTAGGGGAAATATGAGCCAAAGGGAATTCATATTCATTACTGATTCAGAGGAAAACATAAAGAAATAGCAGAAATTGAGCATAGAGTGCATCCAAGCAAGTTCTAAGCTAATCTTTCTATCTGCTATTTAGATGGTGATATATGTATGATATGAGCATATATCAATGGAAAACAGAGGTAGAAAACACTTATTGAGTCATGTTGCAGCACAAGAATTCCATATTCATTCTTCAAAACATTAATAACACAGCAGACAGTCCATCCTCCAAGCTTTTCAGCGGTCTTTGATTAAGGAAAACTTCAAGTATACAAAACGAGTCTCTAGTGGAGCAAATCAACCAACCAACCCTCTAAACAGTAAATTAGGGTGGTTTTATAAGAAAAATATCTACAAGAATCAGATCTGAGAAAGATCTGATGCAATAAGTGTCTTTAACCTAACATATGCTTGAAATAAATGCCAAAATATCTATCGAATGCTGCGCCGAGGGCAGCTGCCTCAAAAAATGAGTAACTATGATGTCCTTAGAGCCCTGTGTCGGCATTTGGCCATAACTGTGCTTTGATTTCTACAGCGCTGCCCTTAGGTGGCCTTATGCATTAAATTTGATCAGGTGAGCTTTGATGGCCCAATACTGCTTTATTGACTTTGATGGGGGCCTCTTAATGTTTGCCTGCTTTGGAAATATAGATTTCCACCAAAAATACTAACTGATAGTCTTCATTGCTTCCTCTGATACACTTTCACTGAACCTGGGCTCCTTGTTGTCTTCTGAATGCCTTAAACTGTCCCATCAACATTTTATGGCTGTTGTCCAGCCCTCTGTTGCTTTAAGAACTGTTTTTGCCCCTTTTCTGAATCCTGTGTGAAGAAATTCCTGTCAATTTGCGAATTTCGGCCCTGCTAGTAGCCGAGCCATGAGAGGGCTTCAATTTTAGCCTATTTTTCTTAGCGATGCACGATTAGTGCCGCTAAGTGCGCATCAAAACTGCCTCAGTTTTTCATTCTGCGCATCCCTTGTTGCAGATTTCGTGCTTCGCGCCCTTTTCGATGATGACATCAGCATGACGTCAGCGGTGGGTCCCAATATGGCGGTGACGTGGCAGGGTGACTTGAGCAAGGTGACGTGAGCAGTACGGCAGGGTGACGTGGCAGTGACACGGTGGCAGCGACGTGGCAGTGACATGGCACAGGACACGGTGGCAGGAGGCCGATGCAGGTTGATGACGTCATGAAGATGTGGCGCTGATGTCATTTGGCGGAGGCGGTATCCGATTTTCTCCCGCACCACTTTTCCACGTAGGTGGTATTGGGTGAGGGGCCTCCGAACACACTGAGAGGCTAACACGTGGCAGGGGTATGGTAGGGAAACTGCCCATCCCCCGGACGTTAACCTCCGGCAGATCGGGGCACAGGAATAACCGCCCACCGTTGATCTCGGGCGCACGAAATCGGACAGTCAGCGACACAGGAAAGGTGACGGGGGGTTAGGGACAGGACCCGCCCGCTTTATTTAAACAAAATGCGCCACGGGGGTTGGAAAACGTTAGGTTAATGCGGAGTTGGGGGCTTATGTGCCATGGGAGAACAAATATTTAATATTTATTTGGAAAATTCAAACCCCAAACATTGGGAAAATGAGCGCGGAAGGGAAAAGTTATAAGGTTTTGATGGGTAGAGGGGTAAATATAGGTTATTAGCCTAACTAGAGGTTTAGACGAATCCCAGAGTTATGACACGGATGGGTTCATGATAGTCCCAGGTGGACTATTATATCCCAGAACTGTATGTACATAGCTATAGTGCTATAGGGTGGGATATGTAATATTTTTGGGGTTTTATATAGTTTTTTGTGTAATAGGGGATAAGGAGATGATCTAGGGAGCTAGATAGTAGAGTTAGGAGTTAATATGAATTTGTGAGGTGAAGTGTAGGGGAGAGGCTAAGTTTGTGAGCTGAAACTTAGACATAGGAAGTGAATGGACTGTGGAGACATGATTTTTACAAAAGAAATGTGGCTTCTTTTCACTGAAGAAAGTCAAAGCTTGACTTGGTTTTTTACAAAAATGAAGTGATGACAGGACTGGTTGGGCAGATCCCAAGGTCCTCAAGGGGATGTTAGTGAGTGATTTGGAGATTTAGAAGAAAGGGGAATTAGACATGCCTCGCTTGAGCTCCTCCAAAGGGAAATTGCCTTATACTTGTGATCTGAATAGTTATAACATTAAAAAACATGAAATGGATCACATAGCTTGATTCTGCAACCACAAAACTACTTACCCAGCCTACTTACCTAGCATTTTTTCTTCTTTTTGCATGGGTGCACTTGGACTTGCAGACCCTGATTATCCTTTTTCTTTTGACTACCCTCCTATCTAAACGTACCCTTATATCATCCAGGGGCTTAGATTAAGTTGTTGAGCACCCTTGTTTCTCTACCTATCTGTTGTTGGGAAAAGTATCCAATACGGAATGACCCTATCCCACTCTAAGGGTGATAGTAGCTCAGCAACAAGCAAGACAAAACTATCTAAGATTTCTTCTTTATGAAATGTAAAGAGAGGAGAAGGAGATTAACTAACCGATGTCTTCCGCTAGTTGTTGATCCAATCTCACTCCTTGCGGCTTGCTCCCAGCTCCTTGCTCTTTCACTGGCCCAACTACACCAAGTTCTTGCAAAATGGCAAGAGAGGGAAACTACAAGAAGCATACATGCATAACTAGTTTAAGGATTAGAATAAACTAAATACACAAGTACAACAAAACATCATTGAGATACATGCATATAGAAGAAACTCAAATGGCTTTATTGATGGAAGAAGTAAAGTTCAGGAAGTGATACAACCATAAGAGGCCCAATCCAGCATCACCTTCCCAGCAGAAAGGAATCTCCTCTTCACCTCCTTCAAAGCAAATCACCCAATAGTTCTAAACTCAAACCAACAGCAATTCTTTGCATTCACAACATTCCAGCCTCCAGATCTCATGGGAGAGAGATCCATATATAGATGTTTGGAGAGAGAATGAGTTAGCCTGAGATGTGACTAGTGTCCTCTCCCTCTTTCAGTTCTTGATTCCACTTGGAGGTTCTTGCTTCCACTTGGAGATTTGGAACCTCTTACTCATCACCAGTCGAATTCCCTGATACAAGTGCCATTTTGGAAGCTTCCTGGGCATTGACACATTGAGGAATGGGCCTGCCACTTGTCCAAACTCGCTCAGTGCAGGTAGCCTTTGTTGGAGTTGACATTCAATGCAGGTGGACAGTGGAGCAGTTGTCATTCAGCACAGATGCTCAGTGGAGCAGTTGACATGATCCAGAATTGGCTTTTTTTTTAGCAGTTTCAGGTGGAGAACTTCTCTGAATTGCTGTGGTTTCTTGGCCTTGTTCCTCTAGGGGTAGGAACAACATGTTTAGGGACTTTGGATACCTTATATTATCAACATTTCAAGCTCAATGCTGTAAGGCACAAAAATGTCTATAACAGTTGCCCCCTAAAGTATGAGGCCGTTTATCGGGTGAAATGCTTTATCAGGAGGATCCGAAGTTCATCCAATTGCTGGGAGGTGACCTGTAATAAGATACAATACAATACATTATTTTTCATACTGCTTTCATGATCTAGCTGAGGCGGGCATTCCCATGCTCAGCTTTATAAATACATTTTTCTGTACATAGAACAGACAAACGTCTGATGGTAGACTGATAATTTTGATGAAATTATCATCCTTTGAGTAGGATGATCATCTGCTGCACATGTCAATGTCTTTATTTCCTGAATATATATCGCAGCCCGGATGGATGAAACTAGATCCGGGGTCTTCAATCTCGTCCGATCTTCACTCTAAGTACAAGTCGATCCATGTGAGAATTTTTTGGAGTCGAACATGGAAAGACATCACTTGATTACCAGTCAATGATGTAAACTGTTAACAAGCGCGAGAGGAATCACCGATAATGATGATGACCCTCAAGGTACTGCAGTACAATTCACGTGGTGTGAATAGAGGACTTGGCGTCGAACACCACGCAAAATCTTTCGGTCGAAGGTCATTGATGTATACCTGTCGCCGGAAGTGAGAAACTTGCCATTGAGGCATGCAAGCTTCAAAGTACTGAAGGGGGTGTTCCTAGATCAACTTCTTGGATAATGAGCTGATGTCGACAAGAAGCGATCCGTCACAGGAGGGCCTTAATGAATCCCACATCAGTGACACGGAACGGAGCTAATGATTGTGATGAAGGTGAAAACGATCTGTGACATATGATTCAGGGTGGCGGTCATGAAAGGATGAAAGATGATGTATGGCAGTGGATGGGACACGGTTGACTCTTTCTGAACAACATCTCTTGAACATATAACGACACTGATGCGATGGATCAGTAGCATTACCCCAAATATGGATGGTATGGCGAGACCATGGTGATGTGACCGGTGAATGAAACAACCCAACCCGATGTGGTACGGAGGAAAAGTGTCATGTTCAAGAGCGACTTGCTACCATCAAAGCTTTGAGTTTCTCCCAAGTTTTCCCCAGTCATTTCTGACCAGTACCTCTTTATTTTTGTCAAGCTTGAGGAGGATAACATATGCTTGTTCTATAACCTGCCCTTCGAGCAAGCCCATCTCTATGTTTTAACGAGCCTAGCGATGGGGAAACTCGTTCTCGTCCAAAGACAAGTTTGTCGCTATTTAATGTATTTAACGAGTCTAGCGACAAAGACAACTCGGTCCTTTTCATTTTTAAAGAGTCTGAAAAGGTACGTAAAGTTAACTCCAAAGGTCCTTTTTCGTCATCTAATCCCTTAAGTCCAAAAAAGTATAAAACAATACAGAAGGGATGAATGTTCGATAGTTTTATCGAGCCGAACTAGACAAGCACTCGATCTTTTTGTGCAATAATCCCTCAAATCCAAAAAGATTAAAATCTAGAGGAGGGATAGCTCTTCCGGTCGCTTTAACGAGCTGGAAGGCCAAAACTTGGCAAACTTTTCATATTTTACGAGTTAGATGAAAAGAGCTCAAAGAAGACTCGTATTTTGAGGAACGACTGATAAACAGGGATAGCAGCAGATTCCAGGTACAGGTTGGAATTTTCCAATCACGGCAGTGTCACAAGGATGGCTAGGTGAAATCACTCTTCGCAGCTGTTCCTCAAAATAGGTAAACAATCAAGTGGAGGTGAATGATCGGCCAAATGAAAAGTGGAGGTGACGGTGCAAACACGACCAAGGGCTTTTATGGCTGATGAATTTACGATCACAATGGTTATTTACCGGTTCATTTTTTCTGGATGAGCTTGAACTCTAGGGGGAAGCTTGCTCATAGTTGCGTTTATTTTTTAATGAGCATGAACTCGTGCTAAAACTGCTCAATCTTTGCATTTATTTTTTAACGAGCATGAACTCGTGCTAAAACTGCTCGATCTTTTCATTTATTTTTTAACGAGCATGGACTCGTGCTAAAAATGCTCGATTATACCAGTCATAAGATAAGAACGTCTCCTATAAAAATGGCAACTTTTAGATTTTTTCCCCACATCCTTTCTTTATGCAAGTTCGGTTACGGCTAACCCAAAAAACAGATAAATAACCGCTCTTTGCTTGCACTCCAAAAGGTTTGCATGCCCCCGGGTATAAAGTACAATTTCAAGGTTACCCCTCCAGCTTCTCACATCTGCTTTTCTTTGGGTGTTCACAGCTACTTGTCTCCTTGCTAGTCTAGTTTTAATGGGTCCACACGAGATCACAAGAGAACAACTACTTGCCTTCTCGCTAGCCCAACTTTAATAAATTCTTGCAAGATTGCAAGAGAACAGCTACTTGCGACAAGAGAACAGCTACTTGCGACAAGAGAAGAACACTACTCAAAGACAAAACATTTGTTTTACTGAGGTGAGGCCTACCTCTTTTAGGTTATCCAAAGATTGTTCCATTAGCAGATTAAATAGAACATTCGTTGGCGGTGTCTACCGAAGTAGACAAAGGTGAGTGACACGTTGCATCAAACACATAACTTTGACAAAAGAATCTTATTCCAGAACAACCCCTCTTCCTTCTTTCGGACGAGGTACAGACTAGTCATATTCTCCCGCGGAAACCTACCTTATACCTAGGGTTTTCTCTGCCCGAAGCAGACCAAGATGCATGCCCCCTGGGTTCCAGTCCTATTTTCCCGAATCACTCGCACTCATCGGGAAGAAGGACCGGGGGTGGAGACATTTCTTGGGTGAACAAACCATTAAGGGTTGGTATGTGACTATTTGCGATGCGTGATCCCGGAAATGAAAGTTGGTCTACGAGCTTGGCCATTCTTCCTTCGTGTGGAAAACACATTACTCTAAAGAGTGAGGAGACTATGGCTCCCATGCAATATATATAGTCTCATCCAAGGAGTAGGTTATAATCCAAGGGTCCTTGAACGACCATCACGTTCATTTGAACGGCCTTCCCTTTCAATGTAATGGGCACATTGGGGAGGATCCCTAATGGTCGACTGGTTCCTTTATCAAAGCCCGAGAGATTTCTTATCTCAGGCAAAAGCGCTAGGGAACCCAGTGCTTTCCAAGAAATAGAGGAAAGGATACTCACAGATGCCCCTTCATCAATGATAGTGCCAGCCATTACCATTCTATATATGTGGACTATAATTCTGAATGGTATACTGGCTGGCAACCGGGGTCTGCCTAGTTGGTTCCAATCAAAGGACACAACCAGGTTGCTTGGTGGTGGGACCGAATACACGGCCGGATATGACCCTGACGAAGTTCCTTCCTGCGATAAAGGAATGGGCGCATTACCCTGATGCTCGTAAGAGTCGGTGTTGATGAAAAGAATCTGGATGGTGTCATCCTTATTCTCTTCAGTGATGGTGTCATTTGAAGATGAATCCTCAATGACGGTGTCATTTGAAGATGAAACCTCTGAAGGCAGAACCGGGTCAACTGCCGTTTCGACCTTTGGACTTTCGTCTGGTCTGGATTCAGTAGGTTCATTTTCAATGACTGACGCTTCAGCTGACCACTTGAGCGGGCCAGCTGTATTCTCAACCAACGAAGGACTTGGCACGAGTTTATTATATCCAGGAGGAAGTCGTAACGGTGAAACCGGACGATCTTCCAAAACTCTCTTCGCCTCGTCTAAGAAGGGACAACAGTGGATGGCGTGATCGCCTTCACACAGTCTGCAGGGGGATCTTTCTCCCCCTCTTTGTCTTGAACCTTCACTTTCGCTGGTTGACGGTAAGCATTCAACATGGCTATCAGAGGTTGATGCTCCCGAATTGTGCAAACGAGGAGACCAGTCCCTCAGTATCCGGGGAATACGGGGACAATCTCTATGGAAGTGGTCTCCTCTACATATGACACATGGCGATTTAGGCCCGGTCAGTGTTGTGTGTGGATTTTTGTCAGATGCCTTTTGCTTGCCCCCAGTCGCCTTTGGCTCCTTCTTCTTCTTCTCTCTCTTCTTCTTCTCCTTCTTCTCTTTGGGAGCTTGGCTTTTGCCGGCTCTACCTTGCGAGGAGGAAGGAGGGGAGGAAGAGTTATAGGAAGTAGAAGGCTGGTGGGTAGCTCTAGACTGATCTAACTGTTGACTCGACTGTTCAGGAACCGTGGTGTCCTGAACTACATTGGTTGAGAAGAGCTAGACTGGCAGGCCAATTGTTAGTCCTGGAAGCGACAATGTGGCCATGTGGGGCGCACCAACATCTCCCCAAGAGGAGAAGGGACTAGGATTTCCATCATGGGAAATTCCTTGGTTGGTGTGTTCCATTTTTCTCAACCTAAAGATCAACGCAGGAATAGGAGGTGATTATGTTCCATTTAAAATAAATTTTTTAACGACGCTTTAGACACAACTTGCTTTTTCACTTTTAAAGAGTCGAGAAAAAGCTAAAGATGACTCTAGTCTCCTTCGATGTTTTAACGAGCCCGAAGTGACAAATGCTCGGATGGACTTTTTCTGTTATAGAGTCTGAAAAAGGCCAAAAGGAACTGCTCTAGAGTTCTAGGCAGAGGGTGTGCCAAACTTTTCGCAAAACCGCAGAATACGTTTTAAGGTATGGGCGGTCAATCTTCGTGAATGATGTGTTCACTGCATTGCGATCAGTATGGCGGCCGACATGGCTTCCTATGGATAAAGGCTTTATTCCTATAGGGGTCTCCCAATATATACGCGACGGTACGTGGGAGCACAAGTCCGTATTGATACTTATCGCTTCACCGTGGAGGAATCACCCAACCACTCAATGGTAAGATATCACGTTTAACGACGCCAGAACACGTCTCTAGCTTAGACCTCTATGTGTTTGCGTTATGTTTCAAAGCGTTGTTATGTTCATTCAATTTATTTTAGGTTGATCTTGTTTAGAAGTTTTCCTTTATGGATCACCACGAGATGTATGATACAACTCCTAAATGCAGTCTAAAGATGAGAAGCAAGCTTTTCTATCTTTTCAACATATGAAAATCCTAACTACTGAGGGAAAAGAAAGACATCATCTTTTCACACAGAGCATAGAGCACACACTAATTCACTTTTTCCTAAATCAACATGCAAGCTGTCAAAATGCAAATGCACATTGCAGGTATTTCTTTTCTCTTTCTTAATATTGATGTTTATATAAAGAAAGTTGTTGTATAACTTTGAATTCGATTTCAAGTGAAAACATAAACAAGCTTTTAGTCCAAAATCAAAAGACACCTTATGATTTACTTGTTTCGACACTAGAAATACATAAATTCAAACCATATGACGAAAGTAAAAGCTCAATCAGCTGTGAACAACAAACAAACTTACTCCTAAGATCAAAACGACACTTACAATAGGTTTAGATCTAAGAGGTCACAGCAAGACTAGTTCACTTTCGTAATGGGAAACTGCAAATGATGTAAGAAATACACAAAGAACGAATACAGTTTCTTTATACAACCAAGGCAGAATGGAGGCAAAGAAAGGTGGTTTCAGATAGGTACATTGACTGATAACAGGCTGCAAAAAACAGGGATGAAAACTGAGCAAAAGACACAGGGAACCACAGCTGCACAAGGCAAGGACTGTTTCAGCGCAGGTCTAACACAGAGGTTTTGACATTCAGCGCAGGTAGCCTTCACGGGACCTGCGTTGAAATGCAGAGCCTCTTCACTGGGTCTGCGCTGAAACCAGAACGAGAATTGTTCCGGGGTTTTGAGCTACGGTTTGCAGTTAAAATCACAGTTTTTGGCCAAATCAAAGCTATCAATCAAGTACACACTAAGGGATGATTCAAAGGAGGATGAAGATCTATCACTAAGAGTTGTTAGAGTACTTGTGGATCAGCTCTTCAGATCATAAACAGGCCCAGTTACTGGAGTAGAGTAGCTGCCCTCTACTTTGCATTTGAAAAATCCAAATGCAGTTCGATTCAGTACTCCCTGAGTTTATGAAGTGAATAGCAAAAACACAAACAAACCAACAAGATACGGTCCCCAGCGGAGTCGCCAATTTGTTGTTGGGAAAAGTATCCAATACGGAATGACCCTATCCCACTGTAAGGGTGATAGTACCTCAGCAACAAGCAAGACAAAACTATCTAAGATTTCTTCTTTATGAAATGTAAAGAGAGGAGAAGGAGATTAACTAACCGATGTCTTCCGCTAGTTGTTGATCCAATCTCACTCCTTGCTGCTTGCTCCCAGCTCCTTGCTCTTTCACTGGCCCAGCTACACCAAGTTCCTGCAAAATGGCAAGAGAGGGAAACTACAAGAAGCATACATTCACAACTAGTTTAAGGATTAGAATAAACTAAATACACAAGTACAACAAAACATCATTGAGATACATGCATATAGAAGAAACTCAAATGGCTTCATTGATGGAAGAAGTAAAGTTCAGGAAGTGATACAACCATAAGAGGCCCAATCCAGCATCACCTTCCCAGCAGAAAGGAATCTCCTCTTCACCTCCTTCAAAGCAAATCACCTAATACTTCTAAACTCAAACCAACAGCAATTCTTTGCATTCACAACATTCCAGCCTCCATATCTCATGGGAGAGAGATCCATATATAGATGTTTGGAGAGAGGATGAGTCAGCCTGAGATGTGACTAGTGTCCTCTCCCTCTTTCAGTTCTTGATTCCACTTGGAGGTTCTTGCTTCCACTTGGAGATTTGGAACCTCTTACTCATCACCAGTCGAATTCCCTGATACAAGTGTCATTTTGGAAGCTTCCTGGGCATTGACACATTGAAGAATGAGCCTGCCACTTGTCCAAACTCGCTCAGCGCAGGTAGCCTTTGTTGGAGTTGACATTCAACGCAGGTGGACAGTGGAGCAGTTGACATTCAGCACAGATGCTCAATGGAGCAGTTGACATGATCCAGAATTGGCTTGTTTTTGAGTAGTTTCAGGTGGAGAACTTCTCTGAATTGCTGTGGTTTCTTGGCCTTGTTCCTCTAGGGGTAGGAACAACATGTTTAGGGACTTTGGATCCCTTAGATTATCGACATTTCATGCTCAATGCTATAAGGCACAAAAATGTCTATAACACTATCCACAAATCTGCCAAGATTAAGCTGTTTGGACAGATATTCATTCTCTATATTCTACAACAAGAAATTGAAACCTAGGGGAGCCAAGATTAAGCTGTTTGGACTTCCCTTAACTGAAAAAACTCATCAAAATGGATTAACTCATCAAAATTTGGAACACAACAGTGGAATTTAGACTGGCACACTTTCATGGCCTCTTCTTTGGCCTCTTTCTGGAAATATGGAACCTTGCAGCATGAGAAGATGACATATTTGGCACTTTCAACTGTCAATCATGAAATATGAACACCTATTGCGATAGGAGGCTAACAGTGGCTCCACTTGGGGATGGATTTTCCTTGTGAAAAGCCAAGAACAGTAGGTCAGACTGCCTTGATCTTCTATTGTTGTTGTAGACTGAAACTTCCCTTGTGCTGGCTGTCAAATGATTGAAAATTTGAAACCTAAACACAACATTCTCATAAACTAAATTTTTATACAATAGCAGCCCTGCCTGCTTTTTTCTGCGTGCTCTATCATTATATGCACCTCTGCCTGAGAACCTGCCTTTGAAATAAACACAACATAGGGGAACAAAACTGGAGCACTTCCCTTGATTCTGTCTTGAAAAAGGGTGCTGATGTAAACTGAAAATCCTCCTTTCTTTTAATACTATTGACTAAAAAATTGCCTGCTCTTTTGCTGAGACTAGTGCAATGACAGAGATCTGAATGGAGGACTTGCTTTGGTTCTGCCTTTAAAGAACTTTGCTGCACTATTCCATTTTTCAGCCTGCTAAAAAAAACAGAGTGCTGAAAATACAAGTATTTATGTATAAATATAATACAACTGTGTTGTGTTCAACAACATGGATCATAATAATGCTTTAGCATTTGGCCATTGACAGGGCCTTCTTCAGTTATGCCGTCCTCTACAGATTTGAGGAAATATGTGTTATTTCCTTGCACAACGCTGATAACAAATGGACCTTTCCATAAAAAATCAAATTTTGCATGTTTGCCCTTGTATTCTCTTCGTGAGTCCCACCTTAGAACTTTGCTGCCAACATAGAAATCCTCAGCCTTAGCTCTCTTATCAAACATCCTTTTGAGCTTCTCTTGCAAAATTTGAGCTCTGTCATAGACCTGTTCTCTTGTTTGCTGAAGATGAATGGTCTGGTTGATTCTTCGTTGAACATCATTTGGTTCAGCTTGGATCTCTTGTAACAACTTGATGATAGGAATGCCCAAGGAAGATGGAAATCTGGCCTCCATGTCATACACCAGCTCATAAGGCCTCATCCCAATGGATTTCTTTGTTGAAAGTATGTCTGCCCATAGGGAATTTGTGAGCTTTCTATGCCAGTTCTTCTTGTTTTCTTCTAGAACTTTCTTTATGATGTTGATGAGGCTTTTGTTGGATGATTCGGCCAGGCCATTACCTTGAGGGTAATAGGCTGTGGAGTGGCCCAAGGTAATGTGAAATTTATGGCAAAAATTGATCATCTTTTTGGATTTGAAGGCAGCGGCGTTGTCAGTAATGATCTTCTCAGGGCATCCAAATCTAGAAAGGATGTTGGTCTCAAGGAATTGGATAATGATGGAGTCATTGGCCTGTCTACATGGGATGGCTTCAATCCATTTAGTGAAATAGTCGGGGCTGTTAGAATCCACTTATGCTAGCCTGAGGAAGAAGGGTGGATTTCTCCAATGAAGTGAAGACCCCATTGTTGAAAAGGCTTCTCGGTTGAGATGGGCTTAAGAGGCAAAGGTAATAGCTTTCTTTTGCCCTCAAAAATTTGGCATTTATGACATGAGATAGCAAACTTCTTTACATCTGCAAACAAAGAGGGCCAATAGAAACCAGCCCTTAAAATTTTATCAGCAGTGGACTTCCAATATAGATGTCCTCCACAGTCCCCTGCATGGAATTCTTTCATGACATTGTTAGTTTCATTCATGGTTAAACAATTAAGCAGTATGCCTTCATGATTTTTCCAAAATAAAGCACCATCTATGACACAAAACTTGGAAGCTTTCATCTTTAAAAATCTTTTCTTGGTTCTGGACAATCCTGGGGGAGCAAACAGGTTTAACAAAACAAAGCATATATCAGCATACCATGGGGATTGCAAAAAGGTTTCACTGATCTATGGAGTCGCCAGCTCCTGTTCATTGTCCAGTTGGTTAATGTCTAAGGCTTGAAAGTTTGTTTCGGACATCAGTTTGGCTAAACCTTGTCCCTTTATGAGCTTGGTTGGTTTTATTTCTATGTCATACTCAAGGATGTTAGCAATCCACTTGCCTCTTTTTCTTTCTAACCCCTCTTGGGTTAAAATGTCTTTACAACAGCATTTGGGACATAGGCAATCACATGTGAATATAAAATGTAAACTCAGAAATCTTTGATTGCTTTGACAAGGGCATAGGCCTGCTTCTCCATGATTTGGTACTTCAAAGGGGCATCTCTTAAGGCTCGACTAAAAAATGCAATTAGATTTTCAGCTCCTTGATCATCCTTTTGCAAAAGGACAGCAACTATGGTGTGTTCATATGCAAATGAAAAAATGATGAAATCCTTATCAAATTGAGGACTTGTGAGGACTGGGGCTTGAGTTAAGGAAGTTTTGATACTCTCAAAGGCTTGCTTGGTTTCAAGAGACCATTTTACCTTGGCATCCTTTTTAACATGTTGCTTAACAGTCTTATCAGCTCGGCTAGATTTGGGATAAATCTCCTTAGGAAATTGATCTTTCCAAGGAATTCTTGCAACTCTTTTATGTTTCTTGAAAATGGGATTTGAAGGATGGCTTGAATTCTTTCAGGATCAATTCTAATCCCACCTTTTGAGATGATATGGCCTAGTAATTTACCTTCTTCAAGGCCAAAGAGAGACTTCTTGGGGTTCAAGGAAATGCTGTATTTCCAACATGACATGAATACCTGCCTTAGGTGTTTGAGGTGCTCTTGGTCAGATTTGGAGAAAGGGGTAAGGTCATCAAGATAGACAACCAAGAAATCATGCATTTCCTTGGCAAATGCAATGTCCATGGCCCTTTGAAAGGTAGCACCAGCGTTTTTAAGTCCGAAAGGCATCTTCAGATATTTAAATGTTCCCCACGGTGTGGTAAAGGCTGTCTTGTCTTGGTCATCTGGGTGAACCAGTATTTGATTAAAACCTAAAAAGCCATCTAGCAAAGAGATTCTAGCTGACCCCACTACTCTTTATAGGATGTGGTCCATTTTTGGCAATGGGTAGTGGTCTTTTAGGGAGACTTGGTTTAAATTTCTTAGATCTACACATAGCCTAATCTCACCTGTCTTCTTTCTTGTGGGAATAAGATTGGATACCCATTCAGAAAATCTGATGGGTGCTATGATACCTGCTTCAAACATTCTTTTCACTTCCTTTTCAATCAAAGAGAGAAGCAGAGGATTGATTCTCCTTAGTTTCTGTTTGAAGGGCTTTTGATTTGGTTTTAAGGGAATGGTGTGTTGGATCACTGAGGTGTCATAGGACTTCAAGTCCTCATAACTCCAAGAAAATACATCTTGGAATTCTTTAAACAAATCAACATATTTGGGCTTTTGATCGTGTGGCAAAGATTGAGATAGTTTGATCATTTTGGGCTTCTCTGTTGTCCCAATGTTGTGTTCTTCTATAGCAGCATTTAAGGGCTGCATTTTTGGTTTTTTGGGAACATCATTTGCATCAAACATATCTTCTAACGGGGTGAGGCCAGAAGGGAGAAAGTTATCTTTTATATCAACGATCTCGGCCTTTGTTTCGGCTATTTCCTGCAAATGCATCTATTTCAGCTCTTCTATGTTTGCATTGTCAAAAACAGTTGGGTTTAGCATGTGTTTGGCTGTTACAGCTGTTACAACCTGCCGATTCTCATTTGTTTGCTGTTGTTCATCCGTCATAGCATCCATGTCAATGTTAATATTTGAAAACTCATGCTCAAGAGTGAGGAAATTGTTAATCTGGGCATCATTTTCGAACACTTGCCAATCTTTAACATTAATTGGGATAGCAGGCCTACGTTTTATCTCAGCAGTGAAATGGTGATTTGGCTCAAAGGGAAGCTTGCATTTACTAGCAAAAGTGGCTAGGCTGTGTGCATGAATGTTATGATTTCTTGAAATCTTGGCAAGCTTGGATTCAGTGAATGCATCGAGTATATTAGTCGCAGCAGTCCTATAGGCCCTCATTCTATTGTCATTAGTGACAAAGTTACCTTTCATTTGCTGTATGACTAAATCAGAGTCACCTAGAATGGATACTTTTACAGCTCCTAGAGCTTTGAGAAGTTTAAGGCCTAATAGGAGAGCCTCATACTCTACCATGTTGTTGGTGCATTTGAAGTTTAGTCTGTAGGCATGGCCTTCTGCATGATTGTTGTGTGTATTGTGAATCCATACACCTGCCCCTGCTCCTAACTTGTTAACAGAGCCATCAAACTCTAAATGCCATGTGATTTCTTGCTTGTGGTTAGTATTAAGAGTTTCAGTCATTCTTGCAGTGGGCAGATTTGAATTTTCTATTTGGGGAGGTTCTTCTTGTATACTGGTCGCCTTGATTGTTTTGACAGTTTCATCAGTATGGGCAACCGATTCTTCATTGATGTGTGTGTCTAGTTCTAAAGCCAGTGGCTTATCATCAGTGGGAGGACTTGTTTCATCATTAAATAAAATAAAAGAATCCATATCAAAATGGATTGAGTAGATAGGGAAGTTTTGGGGCTTTTTCTCACTACTTACCACATACTTCACCAGTGTTTCTCTACATAGTCTCTTTGGTTGCCCAAAGACAGATATAGTGGCATAGGAGAGGTCTAGTTGGAGAGATCCTTGGAGTTTTTCTCCCCAAGATCTTGACAATAGCATGCCATACTTTGGTGGAATGTCACAACCACCACATCCATGAGGATTGCCTTGTTTGGGTATTGGACTAAGGAGACACATAAATATTTGATTAAGCCTAAACACTTGACCTGACTTGAGTCAAAGGAGAATAAGTCTTTGTAGGGTCTTGTAACATCAAGGTTTAGCTTCTCCATTATAGCTTTGGGCATAAGGTTGTGTGAGGCACCTGAGTCAAACATAGCATTATGCAATACTTTATCATGAATTTGAAAACTGACATAGAATGGTAACACAGCTCCATTTCCTGATTTACCATTGACTTCAGGACCGAAAAGGAGCTCAGTTTGATCATCTAATACATTCACATCATCCCTATTTTCTGGCATTTGCAGCGATCTTTTGATTTGCTGCCTATAGATATCATGTTTGGCAAGTTCAGATAAAGGGATGGATATCTTCAGTTTACCTATTTCTGCCTCTAATTCAAAAGGTTTTTCTGACTATGATTTAGTATTGTGACTGGCAGATTTTCCCTTTTCAATTGCACTCTCAGCGGTTTTCTCTTGTTCTTCATTGATTTCTTGAACTATTTCTGATTTGGAAATGTTTTTAGGAGAGCTGTTCAAATCTTATTTTGAGGAAGAAGGTGGCAGAGGGTGATCATTAGAGGGATGCATGCCTGTGACATCTTCTATGGTGACATCCTTTGGATTTGGGACTATTTTATCAGCAGTTTCTATGAGGGCATCCTTTTCTTTGATATTCTTAGGCTGTTTGGTATCACTTGGTTTAACCTTTTCGGGCACATCTATGGTTCTTGTCCTCAGCTTATACTGTTTGTGGACCTCATAAATAGCTAAATCATAACCTTGCTTGAAATCAAAAGACTCACCTGACTTAGTTCGAAATTGATTTATCTCATGGTCATCTTGGTCTTCTTGGGTTAGGAAAATTTGTTGCTCACCCTTTAGATCCATCAAATTCATGTGAGTGTCTTCTGTCTGCTCACTAGATGTGGATGCTTCTGTGTAGTTCTCTTGGAAAGGAGGCCTTATATCATGGTCTGGGCTAGACCTACCAGCATTTGCGTTCTGAGTTTTCCTGAAATTTGGGTTCCTTATGGTATTGGGCTGTTGTCCTTCCCATGTAGATTTCCTTTCAACGCTTTCCACTCTATCTCCCAGCCTATGCATGCCACTGATAATAGCATCCAGCTTTTGGTCTAAGGCTGTGGGTTCTTCCTTAAAGGTGGTTCTTCTCTCAGTTCTAGCTCTGTTTCTTTTGGCAATCAGATTTGCCTCTACGCTAACAGCAACATCTTGCATGTCTGCTAGGCTTTGAGGGGCTCTTTCCCTTAACTGATAAGCCATGTCAGTATCAAAACCATCAGGGAATTTATACAAAGCAAGATCAGGTGGAGGTCTTAAGTTCTGTGGTATTGCATTATAAACATTATTAAATCTCGCACAATAGTCTAAGACAGACTCTTGAGGGCCTCTTTTGATGGTGTCATATTCAGATAATATGTGTAAGGGATCTTTCTTTTTCTCCCATCTGTTAAGAAATGTTTAGTAAAGGGCCTCTGGGTTAGCTATGGAATTTGCGTCAAGGCTTCTAAACCAAGGTCTTACATCTCCTGTTAAGCTTTGGACAAAAATATTCATTCTCACGCTATCATCATCTATCTCGTAGTTCTAAAAATAGTCTTTCATTTTCTTGGTATGCTGAAGGGTTGTGCAAGAACCAGTACCATCGAAGTATGTGATTTTAGTTTGGTAATCCTGAGGCATAGCCCCTGGATTAGCAGGCAACTGTAACGGAGCATATCTATTCGCCATGTTCACAGGGATAGGTGGAACAGTAGGGATAAATGGAATGACTGGAACAACGGTAATAATAGTGGTAATGGGAGTATGTGCAGTGAATGGAGGTGTGGAAGGAGTGCTTTGAGAGGTGGATGATGAACTAGGGGAAGTAGGGGTTGAACGAAATAAAACTTTGACAGGGGTTGGAACACAGCTTGGCTGGACTGTTTCAGGACTAGAATCAGCAAAATCTTCTCTTCGCTCTAGCTTCCTGAGGTTCCTTGAGATTAAATTGGGATTTTCAAAAGCAGCTGGGGGATTTGGGTCTGGATTTGACCTTGTATAACGTGAGTTCCTTTTGGGAGCCAGATTCTGAACTTGTTTTGGTATTTTCTGTGAATGTTTTTAGAATTAGCAAGGAACTGATCAAATTTTGGAATAGCTATCTACAGCTTAAAACTAGCATGAAGATTGACTGAAGCAGCTTTTATTTACTCCTGTAAATGCAAAGCAAGAACAGTTTCAAAGGCTCCCTGGCTGACATTCAGGCTTCATCTGTAGTTTTAAGGAATATACAACAATTAGAAAATTCATTGTTCCCCAGTGGAGTCGCCATTATGTTAACACTCAGGTTGTTCCCTTTGACTCCCAAGGGAATACGGCCGAGGTAACCACTAACCAATCTTTGGACTGCAGGTTCTAGCCCACCAGCAACCAGAGAGGGCTCTCTCTTAATGTTTTAGTTTTGTTGATGATGATTTTAGGCTAGTTATTGAGTTCAAGGGGTTTTGTTTGAGTTTTGGTGGGAAGGATGAAGCTTTCAAGTAGAGAGGTAATGCATAGTATGATAAGTTCAAACCATTGGGCATGGAGTCATGGAGTAGGACTGCTGGTGCGTTTTCTTGGTCACAAGAGGAATATGGAGCAAGATAGCAACACATGAAACAACATTCAGGCTAAATGGAGATGGATTGAAGGCTAAGGAATGAGAGGCAATTAAGAATCTCTCTTTCAGCTTAACAGAGGGAAGGTGAATGAGCTCTATCTAGGAGCAGTAAAGAATCCCTAGATAACTGTCAAACATGGGTGAATTAGGGGAAATATGAGCCAAAGGGAATTCATATTCATTACTGATTCAGAGGAAAACATAAAGAAACAATATAAATTGAGCATAGAGTGCAGCCAAGCAAGTTCTAAGCTAATCTTTCTATCTGCTATTTAGATGGTGATATATGTATGATATGAGCATATATCAATGGAAAACAGAGGTAGAAAACACTTATTGAATCATGTTGCAGCACAAGAATTCCATATTCATTCTTCAAAACATTAATAACACATCAGACAGCCCATCCTCCAAGCTTTTCAGCGGTCTTTGATTAAGGAAAACATCAAGTATACAGAACGAGTCTCTAGTGGAGCAAATCAACCAACCAACCCTCTAAACAGTAAATTAGCGTGGTTTTATAAGCAAAATATCTACAAGAATCAGATCTGAGACAAATCTGATGCAATAAGTGTCTTTAACCTAACATATGCTTGAAATAAATGCCAAAATATCTATCTAATGCTACGCTGGGGGCAGCTTCCTCAAAAAATGAGTAACTATGATGTCCTTAGAGCCCTGTGCCGGCATTCGGCCATAACTGTGCTTTCATTTCTGCAGTGCTGCGCTTAGGTGGCCTTATGCATTAACTTTGATCAGGTGAGCTTTGATGGCCCAATACTGCTTTATTGACTTTGATGGGGGCCTCTTAATGTTTGCTTGCTTTGGAAATACGGATTTCCACCAAAAATACTAACTGATAGTCTTCGCCGCTTCCTCTGATACACTTTCACTGAACCTTGGCTCCTTGTTGTTTTCTGAATGCCTTAAACTGTCCCATCGACATTTTATGGCTGTTGTCTGACCCTTTGTTGCTTTAAGAACTGTTTTCGCCCCTTTTCTGAATCCTGTGTGAAGAAATTCCTATCAATTTGCGAATTTCGGGCCTTCTGGTAGCCGAGCCATGAGAGGGCTTCCTTTTTGGCCTATTTTTCCTAGCAATGCGCGATAAGCGCTAAGCGCTAATCGCGCATCAGAAACTGCCTTGGTTTTTCATTTCGGGCATCCCTTGTTGCAGATTTCTCGCTTCGCGCCCTTTTCGGTGATGACGTCAGCATGACATCAGCGGTGGGTCCTAGTACAACGGTGATATGGCAGGGTGACGTGAGCAGGGTGATGTCAGCAGTACGGTAGGGTGATGTGGCGGTGACATGGTTGTAGTGACATGGCACAGGACACAGTGGCAGGAGGCCGACGTAGGTTGATGACATCATGAAGATGTGGCGCTGACGTCATTCGGCAGAGGCGGTATCCGGTTTTCTCCCGCACCGCTTTTCCGCGTAGGTGGTATTGGGGGAGGGGCCTCCGAACACACCGGGAGGCTGACACGTGGCAGGGGTATGGCAGGGAAACCGCCCATCCCCCAGACGTTAACCTCCGACAGATCGGGGCGCAGGAATAACCACCCACTGTTGATCTCGGGCGCACAAAATCGGATGGTCAGCGGCACAGGAGAGGTGACGGGGGGTTAGGGACTGGACCCGCCCGCTTTATTTAAACAAAATGCACCACGGGGGTTGGAAAACGTTAGGTTAATGTGGATTTGGGGGCTTATGCGCCATGGGAGAACAAATATTAAATATTTATTTGGAAAATTCAAACCCCAAACATTGGGAAAATGAGCACGGAAGGGCAGAGTTATAAGGTTTTGATGGGGGTAAATATAGGTTATTAGCCTAACCAGAGGTTTAGACGAATCCCAGAGTTATGACACAGATGGGTTCATGATAGTCCCAGGTGGACTATTATATCCCAGAACTGTATGTACATAGCTATAGTGCTATAGGGTGGGATATGTAATATTTTTGGGGTTTTATATAGTTTTTTGTGTAATAGGGGATAAGGAGATGATCTAGGGAGCTAGATAGTAGAGTTAGGAGTTAATATGAATTTGTGAGGTGAAGTGTAGGGGAGAGGCTAAGTTTGTGAGCTGAAACTTAGACATAGGAAGTGAATGGACTGTGGAGACATGATTTTTACAAAAGAAATGTGGCTTCTTTTCACTGAAGAAAGTCAAAGCTTGACTTGGTTTTTTACAAAAATGAAGTGATGACAGGACTGGTTGGGCAGATCCCAAGGTCCTCAAGGGGATGTTAGTGAGTGATTTGGAGATTTAGAAGAAAGGGGAATTAGACATGCCTCGCTTGAGCTCCTCCAAATGGAAATTTCCTTATACTTGTGATCTGAATAGTTATAACATTAAAAAACATGAAATGGATCACATAGCTTGATTCTGCAACCACAAAACTACTTACCCAGCCTACTTACCTAGCATTTTTTCTTCTTTTTGCATGGGTGCACTTGGACTTGCAGACCCTGATTATCCTTTTTATTTTGACTGCCCTCCTATCTAAACGTACCCTTATATCATCCAGGGGCTCAGATTAAGCTGTTGAGCACCCTTGTTTCTCTACCTATCCACAAATCTACCAAGATTAAGCTGTTTGGACAGATATTCATTCTCTATATTCTACAACAAGAAATTGAAACCTAGGGAAGCCAAGATTAAGCTGTTTGGACATACCTTAACTGAAAAAACTCATCAAAATGGATTAACTCATCAAAATTTGGAATACAACAGTGGCATTTAGACTGGCACACTTTCATGGCCTCTTCTTTGGCCTCTTTCTAGAAATATGGAACCTTGCAGCATGAGAAGATGACATATTTGGCACTTTCAACTGTCAATCATGAAATATGAACACCTATTGCGATAGGAGGCTAACAGGATCCTCCTAAAGGGAGGTGAGTGTAACAATCGATTGGGTTAACAGGTCGGAAAATTCCTTCATTGAACATGTGAGCATCTCGCGCCCAAAGGTAATGATGTTTCTGCATTGCTTGGTGATCTCTGGGAGCGTCGATGATGGAACTTGCAGTTTTAAGTCCTTGATCTACAAACTGAGCTCCAGCTGAATCTGCGTGGCCTCCTCCTTTGCTTGATAGAACCCAGTAGCGAATTTGCGTATTCGTGTCTCAATGGGCAGCTCAACCCCAATCTCCAGCTCAGGGGCACTCGAGCAGGCTTCCGCTACTAACTGCTCCACCTATTGCTTCTATGTTACTGCTTCATCCTATTGGAGGTGCAGTTGTTCTAGATTAATGTTTTGTTCCCGGAGTACCTGTTCGGTGCGGCCTTCTCTGGCGCAGAGCTCCATTGTGGCGTTGTCCTGGAGTTGTTGCAAACTTTCTCACGGTAGGTAACCACATTTAGTCCCAGCCCTGTAAGCTGTCCTAGCACAACTCGGTCCTCTGCATTTGCGGTGATCAATGCTCCTACTAGAATCGCGATGGAATGAGCCATTTGGGCCTTCAACAATGGTTCAATGGTTGTCATACCGGGAACCCCTTGAGTAGTGCTGGTGCCCATTGTCGTGATCCTTGTCCTAAGTTCCTATAGCTGTGCACAGAGTTCCCCCAACACAATTTGCTGCTCTAACATGGCGTCGTCGATTGCATTCCGAGTAGCGTCACAAACTGTGTCCCCTATGTCATTTAGGTCGCCCTCAATTAAGGTGGCCACTTCGCTATCTGCTTTAGACACCTTCACCTTCTTTCGTGGCTTTGGTCATTCTGGTTGCGCTATCTGTTTCAAAGGCACACCCGTGGTAGTTGATGGTGGTTCTTCCATGGCCGTCTTAATGGGTGCCTTCTGACTGCTTTTGTCCGTTATCGGCGCAGCCCCTCCTGGTGGTGTCTTTCCTGTTGCCGCCTATGCCACCTCCCAGGCTGCCTGAACCTCTACAACATGCTGTTCATTTCGCTTTTGTTTTGCGACACACTTAGATTCCTCCTTTTGCTTCCGGATCGCAGCCTTATTGCGTCCTACTGCCTCTGGTCTGCACCATGCCAATGGCCAAGTATCCAAAACCGCATCAATAGCTTCATCAATGGCAACAAAAGGGAGTGAGGTCCATGTGTGGTCAGGGTCCTTGCGCGCCCTGATGTAGACAAAGTGCATGTCTGCTTTAAACTCAGCAATATGCTTCACGCTTTCATAGATTTCGTTGGACAGGCAGGGTTGTGCGTTAATCCATTGGTGCACACTCGCGTCCATCAGTATCCAAAAGATCTTGATGCTTTGGATTCGTCCAGCGTCCCTTGTCACCCAAAGGGACGCGTATCTGGCGGCTTCTGGCCAGTCCTGGTCCAAGACAGGAAACTGGTTGTCTTCAGGTAAGTCAGTGGTAACCAACATAATGGATAGCAGCAGCCACACATAATGGAAGGTCTTGCCCTCCTCCTGGACCTCTCGGTAGTTAGTTAGGAACTCTTCACAAAGGAACTGTGACCAATTGAACTGTTCTCCAGCTGCACATTCCTCAGCGAGTGCAATGACGACTGCCAGAACCTCAGTGCCACGGCATTTCCGCATCACTTTCCCTGCCAGCAACTGGGTGGCGATGCAGACTGCGTTATTTGCAATGCTATCAATGACATATCCTCACTGCCCCTTCTCAAGCTTATACTTATTTTTCAAGTTGTCTATCATCATTACATCGCCACTTCTATCAACAATTTCCTGGGGGTCTCTTCCCTCACAGGGAAGCTGGGAGATCCGATGAACAAGTTCAGTTGTGATGTGGACGGGTTTTCCGATCCATTGTATGTCCTCATGGGTTATGTGGACGGCCTTTTCCACCTTTCGCAGCCACTCTTTTGGATGCAGTGTTGTAACTGTCCCTTCTGCACTGTGCTCCATCAGTGTGTCAGTCGCCGAATGGGGAAATTTTCCTGTATCGGCCAGGTCCCAGTCTTCAAATTTCATTGTTGCAATATGGCCAACCACCGAGCTTTCCATTGGGACTTCTTTCGGAAGAGACGAGGTGATGAGAATAGTGTCGACTTCATCTAGATTGGTAGGTACCTTTGCCTTCCCCTTGTTTGGAGACACATACTTGGGTCATCGTACTAGCTAGATGGGATCCACTTCAGGGTTTACTTCTTTGTCATATGTGGGAGAATCCTCTTCCTCCTCGTCGCTTTCAATTGTGACAGTTTTACCCTTTTCCTCCATTGTGAACTTGCTAAAGTGCAGGAGTTGTGGCGACCTCCTTACTGGTTTTGGAATTTGAGGGTCCTTCCTGGTCCGCGGCATCCGGGGTGATTTAGGGAGCTCAGCTGCTTGCGGCGTGGCTTTCTGCAGACTATCTGCGGTAGGGTTTGTCACCTTGATGTTTATGGGAAAAATAGTGTCTTTTCGATCGACTATCCCTCTAGGTTTGGTAGCTACCCTAGAAACAATGGCTTAAAGCAATTCGCGATTTCTTCTATGTATAATAGATAAGAGAAAGACAAAGGAACCAACCTGGATCTTCCACTTAACTCCTTGCTTGATCTCTCTCCCCCTTGACAAAGCTTGCAACTCCTCTCCGTACTTATCCCGCTTGGAGAGTACCTGTAGAAACATAGTAACAAAGAATCGTCAAAGCATCTTGATATATTATATCATAATCATTACAAAATCAGAAATATAATGAACATACAATGGCATTCAAAAATAATAACATTCACAATTGCACAGTTATATGGAAGAAAACTCGAAGAACTTTATTAAATAGAAGGGAGAATTACAACCCAGTTGTCTGATCTAGCATCATCCTCTAAGCATCAAAGCCCTCTTCACCTCATGAAATAGCAAGATCACACCAACAATACAATGCTCTTTCTCAAATACAAACTATTAGCACTTCCTTGCAATTCACAACATTCTAGCCCCTAGATCTCTTAGATGAGGGATCCATTTATAGATGGTTGCAAGGGTGTGAGTCATCTCTGGGTTTTTGATTAGTGTCATTCCACTTGTTACATTTGGTTCCACTTGGAGATTTCTTGGATCTCTTACTCATCCGTGGGCAAATTCAGAGAGGCAAGTGACATAGGAGAAGTTTCTAGAAGATTCCCTGAGCATCCACTTAGCAAACTATCTCGAACATTTGTCCATCCTCACTCATCGCACCCTACAAAAGGCCTCATCAGTATGCATCGCACCCTGATAGTGGAGCAATCAGTATGGTCCAGTTTAGGCCAATTCTGGATGGTTTTTCAGGTGGAACTTTTGGGGAATGATGTAACCAGTTGACTGTGATCTTTTAGGGTATGAAACAACACTTTTAGGGGTTGAAGAGCCCTAGTTTATTGACATATAATATTGGGGTTGAAGTGCCCAAATATGTCTATAACAGTTGCCCCCTAAAGTGTGAAGTCATAAATCTTTGATGTGGGGTGAAATGCTTTATCATGAGGATCTGAGGTTTCAAAACTGGAAGGTGACTTGTGTAAGATACAATACAATACATCATCATAATATAATTTTATTGATCTAGCTAAGGTGAGCATTCCCATGCTCAGCTTTATAAATTCATTTCATGTACATAGAACAGATAGTCGTCTGCAATTTTAGACTGGTGATTCTTCATACGTAGAGTCATCATCCCTGGCTCAGATGACCATCTGTGCAGTTTCTTGGCACATTTGATGTCTTTATATCCCTGAATATATTGCAGCCCAGATGGATGAAACTAGATCCGAGGTCTTCAAACTCATTCAATATTTGTCTGATGTACAAGTCGATCCATGTGAAGAGGTTCTGAAGTCGAACATGGAAAGACATTGCCTGATTACCAGCCAATAATGTGAGCTATTAACAGATGCGAGAGGAATCACCGATAATGATAATGACCCTCAAGGTACTACAGTACAATTCACATGGTGTGAATATATGATCTAATGTCGAACACCACGCAAAATCTTTCGGTCGAAGGCCATTGATGTCAACCTATCACCGGAAGTGACAAACTTTCCATTGAGGCATGCAAGCTTCAAAGTACTGAAAGGGTTGTTTTTAAGTCAACTTCTTGGATAATGAGCTGACGTAGACAAGAAGTGACTCTTCGTAGGAGGGCCTTAATGTATCCCACATCTACGACACGAAATGAAGCAAATGATTTTCTGGAGGTGAAAACGATCTGACGACACAAGGTTCAGGAATGGCGGTCATGAAAAATGAAGGTTGAAGGTATTGCAGTGGATGAGGCATTAACTGGATGGTGAATTCTCGACTGAATGACTTCTCTTGAAAATATCGGCAACACTGAGATGGATTGGTAGCATTAACCCCAAAATATGGATGGTGTGGAAGACCAATGGTGAAATGACCGGTGAATGGAATAACCCAACCTGACTCAATCATGGTCATGAAGTGAAAGTATCATGTTCAAGAGCGACCTGCTATCGTAAAATTCTTCAAGTTCTCTTCCCTTTTCCCCAGTCATTGCTGACCAGTACCTCTTTATTTTTGTCAAGCTTGAGGAGGATAACATATGCTTGTTCTACAATTTGCCCTTCAGGCAAACCTGTCGCTATGTTTTAACGAGTCTAGCGACAGTGAAACTCATTCTTCTCTAGGTGGACAAGTTTGTCGCTATTGTTTTAACGAGTTTAACGACAAAGACAACTTGGTCCTTTTCATGTTTAGAGAGTTTGAAAAGGGACAAAAAGGGGACTCAGTCTCATCTCGGGTGGACGAGTTTGTCACTATTGTTTTAATGAGTCTAACAAGAAGGATAACTCAGTCCTTTTCATGTTTAGAGAGTTTGAAAAGGGACGAAAAGGAAACTCCACAAGTTCTTTTTCGTAGAATAATACCTTGGTTTGAAAAAGGATAAAATAATACAAAAGGGATGACTTTTTCGATCACTTTAACGAGCCAAAAAAGACAAGCGCTCGAACTTTTTCGTGAGATAATCCCTCTAGTTTGAAAAATATTAAAATATGCAGGAGGGATGGCACTTCCAATCACTTTAACGAGATGGAAAGGCCAATTGCTTGACAATCTTTTTATATTTAACGAGTCTGAAAAGAGTTTAAAGGAGACTCGTTTTTGAGGAATGAGTGGTGTCTAAGGTAGCAACTTGTTCTGCATAAGCTTGGAACTTCTCAAAACATGGTGATGTGAAGAGGTTGGCTAATAGGACCACTTGTCGCAGCTATTCCTGAAAAAGGCTAAACAATCAAGTGGAAGTGTATGATCAGCCAAAAGAATGGAGGTGATGGCAGGAACACAACCAAGGCTCAAAAGGTTGATGGCATGGCAATCACAAAGGTTATTTGCCGAAGGTGGGTTCATTTTTTAACGAGCTTGAACCATGGGGAACTATTCTCGGTGCGGGTTTATTTTTTAACGAGCTTAAACCATGGGGGAACTATGCTCGGTGTGGGTTTCATTGTTTTTACAAGCTTGAAATGAACAAACATATGCTTGGTCGTAGGTTCATTTTTTAATGAGCTTGAACCATGGGATAACATATGATTGGTCGTAGGTTTCATTTTTTTTACAAGCTTGAAACGAACAAACATATTCTTGGTTTTTTAGTTTTTCTTTTTATGCAAGCTAGAAATGACAAAACTAAAAAAAACTAGAAAAGACAAAACTAAAAAGCTAGAAAAACTAAAAAGCTAAAAAGCTAAAAAATGAAATTGAAAAAAAGGTTTGCATGCCCCCAGCATGATGAAAAGGAGAGTCCCCAATAACCATATGGAAATCACTGTGGTTAGGTTAGATGGTTTCATCCGCAAAATAGACAAAACACTTCCTTGGCTTCATTCGCAGAATAGACAAAACACTTCCTTGGCTTCGTCTGCGAAATAGACAAAGGTGCATGCCCCCTAAGCTTCATTACATTCACCAAATTACTCCTAGAAATCAGGTGGATAGAATGAAGGTTGGAGAGACACTTTCGATGCAAAAGGACTATTTAGGGATGATGTTTGACTTGGAGCTGTGTTTGAACTGGGAAATGAAAGCTTGTCAATATTGACAATTTTGCCTTCATGTGGGAAACACATCACTCGAAAGAGTGTTGAAACAATAGCTTCCATGTTGTAAACATAGTCACATCCAAGGAGTAGATTGTAATCTAATGGTCCTGGGACTACCATCACGTTCAGGTGAACAATTTTCCTTCCCAAAGTCATCAGTAACTTAGGAAGGATCCCTAACGGTCAACTAGTTCCTTTATTATAGCCTGACAGATTCTATGTAACAGGCATAAGCGATGGCGAACCAAGGGCTTTCCAAGCAGTTGAGGAAAGGATACTCATTGATTCCCCTTCATTTATTATAGTTCCAGAGACGATCATTTTGTAAACTTGTATTATGATCTGGAAATGTACATAAGAAGGAAGGCAGGATCTTGCTAGTCGATTCCAATCAAAGGAAGTGACTAGAATACTTGGAGGGGGTACCGAGTAAACGGGTGAATTAACCCCTTGAGTAGGGGGAATTGGGGATTTTCCTCCTGTTGTGAAGGAACGGGTGGATTGCCCCCAAGTTCATCAGACTCTGAAGTAACAAAAAGAATTTCAACGGTATTGTTCTCACTCTCTTTAGGAAGTGTATGATCTTCTGAAGGTAAAACTGGGTCAACTGTCACCTAGACCCATTGACTTTGGTCGGGTATGGACTCAAAAGATTCACTTTCAATGAGAGGTGTTTTGACTGACGGTTGAGTTAATTCAGTCAGTTTTTCAACTAGTAAAGGACTTGGGGAGAGTTTCTGTTAACCAGATGGAAGTCGCTGCAGTGAAGCAGGACTGTTATCCAACACTCTTTTGGCTTCATCCAAAAAAGGACAACAGTGAAGGGATTGATTCCCTTCACATAACCTGCACGGAACTTTGACCTTTCCTTTTTGTCCATGAACTTCACTATTACTAGTTGATGGTGTGTTGTCAACATGATCACCAGAGGTTAATGACACCGTGTGGTGTGAAAGGGGGGACCATTCTCTCAAGATCCAAGGAACGCATGGACAATCTCGATGAAAATGGTCTCCTCTACAAATTATGCATGGAAATCTGGGTTTAGGTGATTTAATTGTTGGCATTATGATTCAAGTGTTTTCCTTAATGGCAACTCACTCAGATGACAGATCATAGTGCAGCAGGTCAAGAGAGAGGTATACGCAGGTTGACCGTGATGAAAGTGCGTATACATGCGGGTTATCAGAACATAAGATGCGTATACGTACACACGCAGTTTCACAGTAGGCAAGGTGCGTACATGTTGGAAACCATGGTTTTGGTCCGTGGTATTTGGTCCGAAGTGTCGACCCCAGGTATTGGGTCCAAGGTATTGGTTCTACGTGGTTTTGGACCATGGTATTAAGAGAAGCCTAAACCTATATAAGGAGAAGATCATTAGGCCAAGACAAGAGAGTATGCAAGGGATGAATATCTGATGAAGTGTGAGATCCAGATGCTGGTTATGGGTTGGTGATGCCTTACTTGATCTGAACCAAGGATGCACTCATGTGGAGGATGATGAACGATGGATTGGGATCTTAAGGCTTGGAATGATTAGCATTATATGGTTTGATTATGGATAGACTAGATCTATTGACACATGTTTATTGTATGAATGTTATGATCTGGGTTGACTGATGTTAGGAACAGTTGCAATGTTATGAGTAAATATTTGCAGATCTGTACGCGGGTTGGCTTTGGTAAAAGCATGTATGTACGCCGGTTTAGTTCATCGTAGTTATTATGATATATGATACATTATGATATATGATCTGGTTATTATTGCAGAGTTCTGTTGTCTGTTCTGTGTTCTGGTGACTATGTTGTTGACAGGGTTTCAGTGTTTCAGTTTTGGGTGATTCAGAGATTGGTGATTCAGATTATGATGTTGTGCTTCAGGAGTATCCAGTCTGAAAATTTATGAAACATGGTCCCTGGAGGAAGAAAGAAGATCGTAGGCCGGCACCTACGTACTGGTAAACATATTGGCCAGTACAAGAGCCAGGGGGTTGGATCTCCCTTCCAGTAGCAGCTGGAAAACGAGTGAAGGTTGGAGCCTTCAGTAGGCCGGCGCCTGCGTACTAGTAAATGGATCGACTAGTACAAGAGCTAAGAAGGTTGTAGCCTTCTGTAGGAAGAAGCCTGCGTACTGGTATAAGACTACACCAGTACTATTGTAAAAAGAAGTTTCTTATTAAAGGAAGATAGAGATGAATTGCAGTAGGTGGTTTTCACCCACATTCGGTTTCCACCTTATATCATGGTGTTCATGTGTGCTTCTTATGTGTGATGATCTGTTCTATTTTACTGCACCTGTTTACTGTTCGTATGGTTAATAATGTTCTGATGCATTCACTGAAGATGAACTAACTAAATCATAAGTTTACTGGATGTACGCTAGTTGCATTTAACACAGTTGCGTATATACGCGGATATCCTTAACTGAAGTAGCGTATATGAATCTGAGTATAAAAATGAAAAAGTATTTGATGTGCTAATACTGATTCACCCCCCCCTCTCAGTATTATTTCCAACAATTGGTATCGGAGCAGGTCCATTGGTAAAAGCTTGATCGCTTGAAGGAGATATGTAGAACAATGGGAAAGAAAGCATGTCATAAGAGGAAGACAGCTCAAAGGAACAGTGACAGCCTGCCATTAGGTGAAAGTAAATATTCAGATTCTGAATCACCTCAGATTGAAGATGGACAAGCAAATGAAGCATTAGATCAACAAGATATACCTAGCAAAATGGAGAGTGCCCTCAAAGAAGAAATTGTCAGCTTAAAAGCTCAGCTGGAATGTGCCTCCAGAGTTCGACAAATGCTGCAGGTGCTAAATGAAGAGCAAGAATATGAGATTCTCAAACTAAGGCAACAAGTGGAAGAAGGAAGAAAGTCTAAAGAAACTTTGAAGAAGCAATGTATGGAAAAGGAAGAACAACATCAGGTTGAGGTAAATATCTTGAAAGGTAAATTAGAAGAAAAAGATAATCTATTACGATTTCAAGATAGTATTAAGATCTTGGATGATATTCTTAGTAGTCAAAGGTCTCCTACTATCAAAACTGGTCTTGGTTTTCATGAATCTATTGAGGGTGAATCTAGTTCACAAAGTAAGACAAGGAACTCTAAATCTAAAATGCTCAACAAGGAGATGAGAGGACAATCCCATCAACTACCAAGGAAAGAAATTCCTCAAAGAAAATCTTTTGCTCCTAACTGTGGAAGTGATAGAAGATTATTTCCTCCGATGAATAATGTTGAATGTTATGTATGTCATAATCATGGACATGTTGCAGCCAGATGCAGAAGTAGAATGGTTCAAGACCATCACACAGAAAGATCATCACGTTCCAGGTACTTCAAGGGATATTGTTTTGCTTGCAATATGTTTGGTCACAAAGCTATTGACTACTATAGGAGGAATGTGAAACATATAAGATGTTATGCATGTAACAAGCTCAGACACATAGCAAAGGAATGCAGGAGAAGATTTTGGACACCATACCAAAAGAAGAAAACATCATCATAGTTGAGGATATGGAAAAAAAAGGAAGTACAACGAGAAAAAGATGGCGTAGCAGAGTACACAGACATGACAGACTCAGAGGAAGCTGAAAATGTGGAACCTCTGTGTTATAAATCTCATACGCATGTTTCATGAAGACAAGTCGCGTATATACGCGAGTTAGACACTGCACAGGCGCGTATATGATGTTCTGAAGAAAAGCAGCAGTACAGAAGTCTGATATGGTTCGGTTGCTATTTGATGATGGCATGGCATAGGTTCAGGGGGAGCATATACTTAAATAATGCATTTTTGGCATTTTGATGAGAAGTCTTTGATGCTTATGTAGCTAAATGATACATCTTGCTACTTATTGTTGGTTGGTCAAAAGAATGGTATTGCAGGTTACAGGTCTAGATGCTAATGACAGATGCTTATGGTACAGATCATACATGATGTATGATAGTTACTGATCATGGTCTTGATTAGATTGTTGGTCTTTGTTTTGTTACCCCACTATGCATGGGATGGATGATGTAATGGTTCTTATTGTTGAGTCATGTATATGTACTTGGTTGTCATGAGTAAACAATTGGTATATCCCCACTTGGTTGGGTGGATGAGTTTAAAATGGTGTATTCCCACTTGGTTGGGAGATTGATGTATGTATAGAGTCATGTTATGCTTTTGTAGACCTTGCATGTGCTCAGGGGGAGCATGGACGGATTGGAACATCTTGGCATGTACAAAGGGGGAGCTCAATCAGAGATTTCAGCAGGTACTCAGGGGGAGTATGGACAACATATGGAGATCAAAGAAGAGAATATCTTGGTCTGCCCTTTGCCCTTGATGTCAAAGGGGGAGAGTGATTTGGTGTGGTTGTTGCCATCAAGTCCAAAGGCGGAGATTGTTGGCATTATGATTCAAGTGTTGTCCTTGATGGCAACTCACTTAGAGGTATGATACAAGTGTTGTCCTTGATGGCAACTCACTCAGAGGTATGATACAAGTGTTGTCCTTGATGGCAACTCACTCAGAGGTATGATACAAGTGTTGTCCTTGATGGCAACTCACTCAGATGACAGATCATAGTGCAGCAGTTCAAGAGAGAGGTATATGCAGGTTGACCGTGATGAAAGTGCGTATACACGCGGGTTATCAGAACATAAGACACATATACGTACACACGCAGTTTCACAGTAGGCAAGGCGCGTACATGTTGGAAACCATGGTTTTGGTTCGTGGTATTTGGTCCATGGTATTTTGGTATTAGTCCATGGTATTTGGTCCGAAGTGTCGACCCCAGGTATTAGGTCCAAGGTATTGGTTCTACGTGGTTTTGGACCATGGTATTAAGAGAAGCCTAAACCTATATAAGGAGAAGATCATTAGGCCAAGACAAGAGAGTGTGCAAGGGATGAATATCTGATGAAGTGTGAGATCCAGATGCTGGTTATGGGTTGGTGATGCCTTGCTTGATCTGAACCAAGGATGCACTCATGTGGAGGATGATGAACGATGGATCAGGATCTTAAGGCTTGGAATGATTATCATTATATGGTTTGATTATGGATAGACTAGATCTATTGACACATGTTTATTGTATGAATGTTATGATTTGGGTTGACTGATGTTAGGAACAGCTGCAATGTTATGAGTAAATATTTGCAGATCTGTACGCGGGTTGGCTTTGGTAAAAGCGCGTATCTACATCGGTTTGGTTCATCGTAGTTGTGTATACATTATGATATATGATCTAGTTATTGTTGCAGAGTTCTTTTGTCTGTTCTGTGTTCTGGTGACTGTGTTGTTGACAGGGTTTCAGTGTTTCAGTATTGGGTGATTCAGAGATTGGTGATTTAGATTATGATGTTGTGCTTTAGGAGTATCCAATCTGAAAATTTATGAAACGTGGTTCCTGGAGGAAGAAAGAAGATCGTAGGATAGCACCTACATACTGGTAAACATATCAGCCAGTGCAAGAGCCAGGGAGTTGGAGCTCCCTTCCAATAGCAGCTGGAAAACGAGTGAAGGTTGGAGCCTTCAGTAGGCCAATGCCTACGTACTAGTAAATGGATCGGCTAGTACAAGAGCTAAGAAGGTTGTAGCCTTCTGTAGGAGAAGCCTGCGTACTGGTATAAGACTGCACCAGTACTATTGTAAAAAGAAGTTTCTTATTAAAGGAAGATAGAGACGAATTGCAGCAGGTGGTTTTCGCCCACATGGGTTTCCACCTTATATCATGGTGTTCATGTGTTCTTCTTATGTGTGATGATCTATTCTGTTTTACTGCACCTATTTACTGTTCGTATGGTTAATAATGTTCTGATGCATTCACTGAAGATGAACTAACTGAATCATAAGTTTACTAGATGTACACTAGTTGCATTCAACATAGTTGCGTATATACGCGGATATCCTTAACTGAAGTAGCATATATGAATCTAAGTATAAAAATGAAAAAGTATCTGATGTGATAATATTTATTCACCCCCCCCTCTCAGTATTATTTCCAACATTAATGTGTGGATTTTCACCAGATGATTCATGGTTGCCCCCTTGCTGAACTAGTTTCTTCTTCTTCTCCTTCCCTTTCTTCTTCTTCTCAACCACCTGGTTACTAGCATCACTACTTTCACCAAACGAAGAGGAAGAAGGGGAGGGAGAAACAAACGAAGAAGAAGGCGAAGGGTCAACTTCAGTATCAACTGGATGCTGATTCGATTGCGGAGGAATCACGGTATTTTGAACCACAGAGGTTGAGAATAGCCATACTAGCAGGCCAATTGTAATTCCTGGAAGGGACAATGTGGCCATATACGGAGCACCAATATTTCCCCAAGAAGAAACTGGACTAAGATTCCCCTCAAAAGGGATTCCTTGATTGGTGGATCTCAAATTTGTCTCCATATATCTCAACCTAAGATCAACGAAGGAACAAGGATGTTATTCTGAATTAATAAATTTTAATGACGAATTGACACAACTTAGGTTTTTCAATTTTTAAGAGTCGAGAAAAAGCTAAGGATGACTCTAGTCCCCTTCGATTTTTAATGAGCCTAAAGTGACAAGTGCTCGAATGGAACTTTTCTTTTAAAGAGTCGAAAAGGAAGGAAAGTGACTACTCTGGAAATCTAGACAGAGGGATTACCAAACCAATCACAAAACTGCAATATACAACTTGGTGATAAATTAAAGAGAAATTACCAAGGACTTATGTACGGCAGTCAATCTTCCTGAATGCTGTGTTGAGTGCATTGCGATCGATAGGGCGGAAGACTCGGCCTCCTATGGATAAAGGATATAAGCCTATTGTGGTCTCCCAATATATACTTGACAGTACGGGGAGCACAAGTCCGTGCTAGCACTTGTCGTATCAAGGAGGAGGAATCACCCAACCTTTGATGAAAATGATAGCTACTAGTTTTTACGATGCCGGAACACGTCTCTAGCCTAGACCTCTAGATGTGTTGCATTAGGTTCCAAAGCATTGTTAAGTTCATTGAAATTTATTTTAGAGTTGATCTTGTTTAAAGTTTTCCTTTCAATGGTTCACCGCGTGATGTTGATTTGAAATTCCTTAAAATGCAATCTACAATGATAAACAATCGTTGTTTATTTTGAGCAATGAAAATCCTAGCTACTAGGGAAAGAAGATTACAATTCTTTCAAACAAAGAGCAAAGAGCACACACTAGTGCATTTTCCTAAATCATATTTCACACACAAACTAAATGCAAATTCAAATGAATGTATTTGTTTTTCGTTCCCCTTAATGTGAAAAATTCCAAAAAGGAAAACTAAGTATAGCAAAGATCTGAAATATTTCACTCAAAGCGAGATTTTGACAATTTCTTTTTAAAAATAGAAAGGAAGACTAAACGACACTTTTCAATTTCGAATGGAAAATTCTTTCAACACTTAAAATATCAACAAATAAAATAAATTACATGGCAAAAAGTTCAATCGAATATCCATGGAAGGAAGACTCCATGACACTTCCCTTTTTGACACAAAATGATAGTTATGACACTTTTTGTACTAGATCAATTTAAGCAACTTTTCGACAAAGGATTGTAAATGATGGACAAATACATAAAAACATTTACTAATCCTAATCAATGGATGTTGATATTGTTGGCATTATGATGCATATGTTGTACTTGATGGAAACCCACTCATCTCGGATGATAAATTATAAGTGTAGCAATGTTATTTTCGGGTTCTGCAGGTGCATCGTCTAAAAGGTGCGGTCATCGGTACGTTGTGCAGAAGGACCGTTGAAAAGATGCGGACATGTTCGCAGGTCTTCCAAACAAAAGGTGCGAACCTAAAATGCTTGGATTTTCATGCAGAGAAAATCGCACATCTTATGTTTGGTCCATGGTATTTAGTCCGACGTCTTTGATCCTATGGTTTTGGTCCGTGGTTTTGCATCTAAAATATTGAACCCAGGTTTTGGATCCATAGTATTGTTTCTCAATGGTTTTGATCTTTGAGTAAGGCCTTGGCTATAAAAGGGAAAGGAGATCAGTTGGCTAAGCACAAGTGTTGAATATCTTAAGAATAGTAAGATTTGAATTTCTGATAATCGGTTGGTGAGTTATAGTTGAACCTGAATCAAGGAGAAACCGAAGCATTATAAGTCAGATCTACTGATGGGTCGAGATCCCTTTGGCGCATTCACGGATCTATGAATTTGACAGTTTGGGGTATATTTGAGGACTGATAAAACTGTCTATATCTGGAGCTTCGTAGGATCAGTGAAGGCATAGGTGCGGAGGTGTGCATCACCTGTAAAAGAGCAAGTGCGGAGGTGCGCAGTGCCAGTGAAGGAGCAGTGCGGAGGTGCGCAGTATAGTGAAGGAGAAAGTGCGGAGGTGCACTGTACCAGTGAAGGAGAAGTGCGGAGGTGCGCAGTTCCAGTGAAGGAGAAGTGCGGAGGTGCGCAGTATAGTGAAGGAGCAATTGCATAGGTGCGCAGATCAGAAGAGGCCGCAGGTGCGGAGGTGCACAGAGCAAAGACAGTGCAGGTGCGAAACTGCGCAGGCCACAGAGAGCGCAGGAGCGGAGCTGCGCAGTCCATAGGCAGAGAAAGTGCAGACATCCACAGGTTACTATTGGTGAAGTTGCGGACTTTTCCTGAAGTATATTTTAGCTGAGTTTGTCTATTGCTGCAATATTTTGGGTATAGAATTGGTACTGTTTTTCTGTTTACAACATTCTGAGAAGTTATTGGTTAATTGGTGGATGCACATATACTTGATGATTATTTGATATTCATGGATCCAGTCTGAAAATTTATGAAACGTGGTCCCTGGAAGAAAAGAGAAGGTTGTAGCTTTCTGCAGGTAGTAGCCTGCGTACTAGTATCCCAGCTAGTACAAGAACTAACGGGGTTGTAGCTCCACTCCAGGAGAAGCTGGAGAACGAGAGAGGGTTGTAGCTCTCTGCAGGTAGCAGCCTGCGTACTGGTAAAGGAATGCACCAGTATGTTGGGTGTGGAGCCTGATTATCTTCTATAGTACCGGCATATTGGACCCCAGTTCAAAATGGGGCGACAACGTCGCCCGTAAAATAATCGCTGCCATGGGAGAAAGTATAGTAATTTCTAGTCAATCTGGGCCGTTCATTAGGAGGATGATCTGACGGTAGAACTTATGTTTAGTTTAGGGTTTTTTTCCCTAGAAGGCAACCCCTCTCTTTATATGAGGGCATTGTATTTGAGGCTGTGAGATAGATGTGTATTCGGTGAGCGAGAAACTAGAGGTGATACTGTGAGAGAAAATAGAGGATATTACAGCGGTTTTGTTGTAGGTTGTATCTCTTCATTTTGCTGGATAATAGAAAGGAAGGACTGGCTGTTCGGGGTGGACGTAGCCCAAACTGGGTGAACCACGTATATCTGTGTCTCTCTTGTTTTGTGCGTTTTCTGTGTTTATATTTCTGCAATATTTTATGTGTTCCATTGCTCCGTAATATATAATTTTCTAACAACTGGTATCAGAGCCGAAGGTCTATTTGGCTGATAAACTCGCAGGAAAGAAGGGTTCCTAGTTCGAGTGGGAGCAATGGTGGAAGATGGTAAGTTTAGGGTCGAGAAATTTAACGGCCAAAACTTCTCACTGTGGAAGATGCAGATGGAAGATTATCTGTATCAGAAAGATCTATACCTACCATTGGGCGGAAAAGCAAAGATGCCGACGGGTATGAAAGACGAAGAATGGAACCTTCTCGATAGAAAGGCACTCGGAACAATACGGTTGTGCCTTGCTGTGTCAGTCACCTTCAATATTTCGAAGGAAACCACGACAGAGGGTTTGATGCAGACGCTGTCGAAACTATATGAAAAACCCTCGGCCTCAAACAAGGTATTTCTTATGAAACGGTTATTTAATATGAATATGTCGGAAGGTGGATCTGTTGCAAACCATTTAAATGATTTTAATACAGTTACAAGTCAGTTAAGTTCTGTAGGGGTAAACTTTGATGATGAAGTTAGAGCTCTGTTATTCTTGTGCTCATTACCAGAAAGTTGGAATGGTTTGGTAATGGCCATTAGTAACTCCGTTTCTGGATCTAGTACTTTAAAGTTTGATGATGTTGTCGGTGCTATCCTTAGTGAGGAAATGCGATGGAAAAGCTCCGGTGAGACATCGGGAAATGCTTTGAGTGCAGAGTCTAGAGGAAGAAAAATGGAAAGAGGAAAGAGCTCAGGATATCGCAGTAAATCAAGGAAAGGCAGATCCAAGTCCATATCGGGGATAGTGTGCTGGAAATGTGGAAATAAAGGACACCTAAAGAAAGACTGTAGATCTCAGAAGGGAAAAGAAGGAGATGCACAACAAGAAAACAATCATGAAGCAAATGTGATAGGTGAGGTGTTACAAGATGCTTTGATTCTTTCTTTTGAAAATATTACTGATTCCTGGGTGGTAGATTTAGGGGCTTCATTCCATGCCACACCTGATAAGAAATACTTTCATGACTATGTTCAAGGAGATTTTGGACAAGTTCGTCTGGGTGATGATAAACCCTGTAAAATCGTTGGAATGGGTAAGGTTCTTGTAAAACAGCAGAATGGAAACCAATGGCTACTAAAGGAGGTAAGGCATGTTCCAGATCTAAAGAAAAATCTGATTTCAACAGGGCAGTTAGGCAGTGAAGGTTGTGTGACAACTTTCACAGATAAAGCTTGGAAGGTCACAAAAGGAGCCCTGGTAATAGCAAAAGGTGAAAAGGTTGGTACATTGTATTTATGCAATGGTATTTCTAACTCTGTTAATGCCTTGACTTCCAAAGGAGCAGATGCAGCATTATGGCATCATAGGCTCAGACACATGAGTGAAAAAGGGATGAAGATTCTTCACTCAAGGAATTTGTTGCCAGGTTTGAAGAATGTTGATTTGGATTTCTGTGAGAACTGCATTTATGGAAAACAGAAGAGAGTCAGATTTCTCAGAGCTGGGAAAGAAAAGAAGAACGAAACATTAGAGCTTGTGCATACAGATGTATGGGGACCTGCTCAGGTATCATCTCTCGGTGGCTCTCGTTATTATGTTACCTTTATTGATGATGCAACTAGAAAAACTTGGATTTATTGTATTAAGAATAAATCTGATGTATTTGATACTTTCAAGAAATGGAAAGCTTTGGTTGAGATTGAGACAGGAAAGAAATTGAAGTGTCTTAGATCAGACAATGGAGGTGAATATTGCAGCAAAGAGTTTGATAGGTACTGTTCAGAGCATGGAATTCACAGAGAGAAGACAGTTCCAAGAACACCACAAGAAAATGGTGTGTCAGAAAGGATGAATAGAACAATCATGGAGCGTGCAAGGTGCATGAGATTGCATGCAGGATTGCCTTTACAGTTTTGGGCAGATGCTGTAGATACTGCTGTTTATTTAATAAACAGAGGACCTTCAAGTTCCTTGGATGGTGGTGTTCCAGAGGAAGCATGGACAGGAAAAAAGGTAAACTACTCTATTTTAAAACCTTTTGGTTGTGAGGCCTTTGTCCATATTGATAAAGAAAATAGAACAAAGCTTGAGGCAAAGTCAAAGAAATGTACCTTTATTGGATATGGTGTTAATGATTTTGGTTATCGCTTATATGATTATGAAAATCACAAAATCCTTAGGAGCAGAGATGTAATATTCAATGAAAAGGTCTTGTATAAGAATCAGTTGCAGGAAAAGAAACAAGAAAAAGAAAACAAGGAATACGCAGTTCTTGATGAAATTACTGAAAAAGTAAAGGTGCCTGAAAATAATAATAATCAACAACCACAACAACAACAACCATCACAACAACAATAGGCACCCCAAACACCTGAAAGTGGTGTTAGAAGATCTACCAGGACAAGTAGACCTCCTGAACGATACTCTCCTTCATTATATTATTTATTGTTGACTGATTCCGGTGAACCTGAATGGTATGAAGAAGCAATGCAGGTTGAAAGCAAGAAGAAGTGGGAGGTAGCCATGGAAGAAGAGATGGACTCCGTAATGCATAACCAGACTTGGGATTTAGTCAGGTTGCCTGCAGGAAAAACTACATTGAAGAATAAATGGGTTTACAGGCTGAAGGAAGAAGATGGAGGAAAGCAGAGGTATAAAGCTAGACTTGTGGTGAAGGGGTTTGCACAGAAGAAAGGTATTGATTTTGATGAAATATTTTCTCCTGTTGTTAAAATGACTTCAATCATAACTATTTTAAGTCTTGTAGCAGCTGAAGATTTGCATCTTGAGCAGTTAGATGTAAAGACAACATTTCTCCATGGGGATTTGGAGGAAGAGATATATATGCAGCAGCCAGAAGGATATGAGGTGAAAGGGAAGGAGAAACTTTTGTGCAGGTTGAAGAAGAGCTTGTATGGTTTAAAACAGGCTCCAAGGCAGTGGTATCTAAAATTTGACAAGTTTATGTCTGAACAAGGTTATACTAGATGTCACACTGATCATTGTGTTTATCTGAAAAAGAAAAATGATGGCAGCTATATTATATTGTTACTGTATGTAGATGACATGCTTGTTGCAGGATCTAACATGCAGGAAATAAATGTGCTCAAAAGAAAATTGGCAAATTCATTTGCAATGAAGGATTTGGGAGCTGCGAAACAAATCCTTGGTATGAGAATAACTAGAGACAGGAAAAATCGTAAATTAACATTGTCTCAGAATGAGTACATACAAAAGGTGTTGAAAAGATTTAACATGCACAATGCAAAATCAGTTAGTACACCTTTTGCTAGCCATTTCAAACTTAGCAAGGAAATGTGCCCAAAGACCCAAGAAGACATGGATTATATGTCTAAAGTTCCATATGCATCAGCAGTTGGAAGCTTGATGTATGCAATGGTCTGCACAAGGCCTGATATTGCACATGCAGTGGGAGTTGTAAGCAGGTACATGAACAATCCAAGAAAGGAACATTGGATGGCAGTGAAATGGATTCTCAGATATTTGAAAGGTACCACAAATCAAGCATTATGCTTTGGTGGTTCAAACATCTCCCTACAAGGATATGTTGATGCAGATATGGCAGGTGACAGAGATAACAGGAGGAGCACTACAGGATATGTATTTACTGTTGAAGGAACAGCTGTCAGTTGGGTTTCAAAAATCCAAAGTGTTGTTGCACTTTCAACAACAAAAGTAGAGTATGTTGCTGCTACAGAGGCTAGTAAAGAAATGATTTGGTTACAAAGGTTTATGGGTGAATTGGGTAAGGAGCATGATATGGGCACGTTATACAGTGATAGTCAAAGTTCCATTCATCTTGCAAAAAACTCAGCATTTCATTCCAGGACAAAACACATACAGCTCAAGTACCATTTCATACGATCAGTGTTGGAAGATGGAGAGTTGAAGCTGGAAAAGATACACACTAGCCAGAACCCTGCAGATATGCTAACAAAAGTTGTAACCAGGGAGAAACTGAGAATATGCTCAGTTTCAGTTGGTCTTCAAGGATGACAATGAAGATGAGAAACAACCACGTCCAAAGAGGAGTCATTGTCCAGCAAATGGAGCAGCGGTGGAGTTGCTACAATCAGTCTCCAAGTGGGAGATTGTTGGGTGTGGAGCCTGATTATCTTCTATAGTACCTGCATATTGGACCCCAGTTCAAAATGGGGCGGCAACGCCGCCCGTAAAATAATCGCTGTCGTGGGGGGTCTAGGGGGGGCGGCAGCGACTTTTGGGAACCCCCCCCTGGCGGGGGGGTTTCGGGGGCAGTGCCCCCGAAGCTAAAAATAGCTGTAAAATTGCCTTGTAAAAGTATAGTAATTTCTAGTCAATCCGGGCCGTTCATTAGGCGGATGATCTGACGGTAGAACTTATGTTTAGTTTAGGGTTTTTTGCCCTAGAAGGCAACCCCTCTCTTTATATGAGGGCATTGTATTTGAGGTTGTGAGATAGATGTGTATTCGGTGAGCGAGAAGCATAGAGGTGAGACTGTGAGAGAAAACAGAGGATATTACAATGGTTTTGCTGTAGGTTGTATCTCTTCATTTTGCTGGATGATAGAAAGGAAGGACTGGCTGTTCGGGGTGGACGTAGCCCAAACTGGGTGAACCACGTATATTTGTGTCTCTCTTGTTTTGTGTGTTTTCTGTGTTTATATTTCTGCAATATTTTATGTGTTCCATTGCTCCGTAATATATAATTTTCTAACACAGTACAGAATCATTGTAAAAAGAAGTTTATAATTGAATGAAGATAGAGACATATTGTAGCAGGTGGTTTTCACCCACATTGGGTTTCCACCTTATATTTGGTGTTCTTTGGTGTGACTGTCTATGTTTCTTGTTCCTGTTCATTATTATATGGTTCTGACATACAGATTAATGGTTAACATCTAAAGAACAAATTAAATTAAAATCTGGAAGGTATCTGCAAGTGTTTTTTGAAAAGATTTGGTAATACTGATTCACCCCCCCTCTTAGTATTATTTCCAACAATTGGTATTGGAGCAGGTCCTTCAGAAGAAGCTTGATCACTTGAATGAAGATCTATCATCATGAGCAACTACGAGAGAGAAGCATCGATTAGGCCACCAATTTTTGATGGGACCAATTTCGTCTATTGGAAGGTAAGAGTCACTGCCTATCTTCAATCTCTTGGTACAGAAGTTTGGGATACCATAGATACAGGGTACACTTTTACATCAGCAACTCCTACAGATCCGGCTGAGAAGAAGTAGTTTGAAACAAATGCAAAGGCTATCAATACTCTACTGGGATGTCTATCTCAATCAGAATTCGTCAAGGTTATGCAGTATAAAACCGCAAAAGAAATATGGGACAAGATCGTTCTGAGCTATGAAGGAGATGAACAGGTAAAACGAGAAAAATGTCAAACCCTCATAATTCAGTATGAAAATCTCAGAATGCACAATGATGAAAGTGTGGCTAACTATTTCCTACGTATAGATGAGATTGTTAATTGTATGAAAAACTTGGGTGAAGAAATAAAAGAGGTTGTTGTGGTTGAAAAGGTTCTAAGATCTTTGTCCTCTAAGTTCGAATCAAAAGTTTCTGCAATAGAAGAAAAGGAGAATCTACAGAACCTTACTATGTCACAGCTGCACGGAATTATAACTACTTACGAAATGAGGAAAGGAGGACCATCAGACAAGAGAGAAGCTGCATTCAAGGCTTTAGGCAAAGGAGATTACTATGAGTCAGGACATATGCCAGAAGAAGAGGAAGAATCAAATTTTGTCAAGAACCTTCAATGGGGTGTTGGAAGATTCAGAGGTAAGTTACCTTTCAAATGCTTTGCTTGTGGAAGAGTCGGTCACTATGCTGCCAAGTGTCCTCATAAAGATAAGCTTGACAAAGGTAAGGAACCAGTTAGATGGAACAGAAAAAAGAACGTGAATAAGAAAATCTATTACACTCATGAAGACAATGACGGACTTTCAAACAATGATGAAGAAGAACAAGGTAATAATAATTATATACTTTTAATGGCTTTTGAAGATGATGATTTCTTGGATGCTATAGATGAAGAAGGTCTTTATGAAGAGATTTCTAGACTCAAAATTTGTTTAGAAGAGAAGAATGTGATTATAGAAACTCTACAACTCCAACTTGTTGAAAGTGAAAATCATGAAAAATTAGAATATGAAATTGTGGGACTTAGAAAAGAGATTGAGAAACTAAAGCTCTTAATCTTAGATTTGTTAAAGGATCTGAAACTTTAGATGAGATTATCAAAGTGTAGCGTTCTCCTCTAATCAAGACAGGTCTGGGATATAATGAAGAATCATCTCAAGCGCAGAAACTATCCACCTCCAAAAGTTATATTGATGCAGCAAGGAGAAGTGATCAAATTGACAATCGACAACAAAGGCACAATGCTTCTCACCAGGTAAATCAGGTACATTTTTCTTCAAGAATGAACAGAGATCACCAAGTAAATCAAGGGCAATCTGCTTCAAGGATAAACAGAAGCTACAACAGACCACAGGTAAATCATTCTCAATTTGCCTCAAGAATGGATGTCAATGAAAACTACAATCATTCAGTCCACAGGGTTGATAATTGTAGGAATTTCTTCAATGGCCAATGTTTCTCTTGTCACAACTTTGGACACAAAGCAGCTCAGTATGTTGCCTACAAAACTATCATGACTATAGAAACTCAAAAACAGAGGAGTATGACTGGGATCATGAAAAGGACATACAATAACTTTTCTGCTCTTGAAAATGAAATAGAATGTTCTATTTGTAATAATTTTGGTCATGAAGATTTTGAATGTAGGAGAAGGTTTCGGCAGACAACTCAGAAGGAGAAAGCCTCAAATATCAAAACATGGAGAATGATAGAACCACGACCAGAAAGATGTGGTATAGCCTTATATGCGGAAGGGCAGGAAAATCAATGGTACATCGATAGTGGATGTTCGAAACATATGACAGGTGATAAAGAGAAACTTCAGTCATATAGTGCCTTGGAGAAGGAGAAGAAGGTCTCATTTGGAAATGACACCCCTGCACTCATAAAAGGTAAAGGTTCTATTCTTTTAAAAGAAAAGTTCAATGCAGGAAATGTTATGTATGTTGATGGCTTAAAGCATAATCTATTGAGTGTCAGTCAGATGTGTGATCAAGGAACAGAGGTAATATTTCGATCAAATGGATGTAGTGTTCGTGATCTTGATACAGGAAAAACAGTGATCAAAGGCATAAGAACTCCAAATAATTTATACATATTCAAAGAAGGACAACAACAATGTTATCTAAGCAAGAATGATGAACACTGGCTATGGCACTGGAGATTGGGGCATCTGAGCTTCTCACAGATAAGGAAAGCATGCGAATACTAGGCAGTTCGTGGTCTTCCAGACAATACAATATGCAAATCATATTAGTTTGGTAAGCAAACCAGAACTAACTTCCCTGAGAAGGAAGGATCAGCTAGCAGGCCTCTTGAACTTGTCCATACTGATGTATGTGGTCCATCTAGGAAAAGGTCACCTCGGGGAGAAGAATACTTTATATTATTCATTGACGATTTTTCCATAATGTGCTAGATAGGACTTATGAAGCACAAAGATGAAGCCTTCGAAAAATTCAAATATTTCAAAGCCTTGGTTGAAAATGAATCAGATCACAAAATTAAATGCCTTAGGTCTGATATAGGTGGGGAGTTTACCACAAATGAATTTATTGATTTTTGTGAAGAACATGGGATAAGAAGGGAATTCTCTACTACAAGGACTCCTCAGCAAAATGGAGTAGTGGAAAGGATGAACAGAACAGTTCAACAAATGGCTCATGCTATGATGGATGAGTCTGGAACTCCAGCAACTTTCTGGGGTGAAGCTGCATTTTCTGCAGTTGTTATTCTCAACAAGACAAATGTTGGGGTGAACAACACTCAAACTCATGAGCTCTAGTATGGTAAGACTCCTACGGTAAAACATTTCAAAATTTTTGGAAGCAAATGCTATATTAAGAATAATGATGAAAATCTTGGCAAGTTTGAACCTAGAGCAGATGAAGGCATTCTCCTTGGATACTCTCCCCACAACAAAGCATACAAGTGTTACAATAAAAGACTTGGAAGAATTGTTGACAGCATTGATGTAGTGGTTAATGAAGAAGGAAACATTCCTAGGCAGGTAAATTCTGAGAATTTTGAAGATGATGAGGACCATCCTTCTACATCAAATCAGACTTATGATGAAGAAGAAGCTCAAGAGATGAAATCATTTGGAGAGTTGAATCTCAGGTGTCAGTAGAACCCTGGAGAGTATCTGGAAAGGACTCTACTTTAGTCCCTTAAGTAGTAGAATCACCAACTGTAGCATACTCCTATATCCATAAAAAAACTGAGTAATCTGAGCAAATTTTTCAAAAAGAAAATAATCTACACTCTAATCCTTCACAAGAGGGAAAGTCGTGCAATTTGAAAGAAGAGAGGGAGAAAGTAGTGGAGTTGCTAAAGAAGAACCACATCCATCTGAATTAGGATCTCCTGTGACCCTGGCTAAAACAGAAGTACCTAATATCCTAGATTTGAGTAGTGGAGTAAAGGCCCTTTGAACCATCCACCAAGATAACACCTCCTAACCAAGAAATCCCTGAGGATTATTGGCACATCTTTGATCAAATGGAAAATCAGCGACCTCAAGGTCAGACCTCGACATTGGAATATCCTATCGTCAACCTAATAGCCAATGCCTCAATGAAGGCCATTCCTTTACAAAATATCCCAACCTTTCACGTGATGACCTCAAAGGATCCGAATTCTTTTCTATTTAAGTTTGATGTTCCATGCAGAGAATATGATTATACCACTGATCCTAAAAAATTAAAGTTGTTCCCCTCTACCCTAAAGGGAGCATCTTTGCAATGGTTTATGGGTTTAGGTGGAAGTACCATTAACTCCTAGGATGTGTTATCGCTCAGAATTTTCTCTAGAAGTTATTAAAAGAAATAAAATGACTGAGGTAACCACAAACCAAATTTTAGGCATAGGCTCTAGCCAACCTAAGCTCAGAGAGGGATCTCTCTATATGATTTAGCTTTGTTTGCTAGGATTTTAGGCTAGTTCTTAATGTTTAGGGGGTTTTGATTTGTATTGAAGATTGGGTGGTCGAATTCTTTAAACAGATGGATAGTATGATGTCTCTAGACCATTGGGCTATGGAGTCAATCAAAAGGGCATCAGAGCTAGATCAACTAACTAAAGGGAATGTTCAAAGGGCAAGATAGCTGAGTAGAGTGCAGGTCTTTGGGCCAGAGGGGTGAAATGGTTTGAACTAGGGTGAGAGAGCAACTAAGAATTATTAGGTTGGGATTTAAACGAGGAACAAAGGGTAATCGGAAACAAAGGGAGATTAAGAATCCTTTACTATAGATTATAAAGAAACAACCTAAACTAATGAGCACTTAAGAATTCATTAACTTAGATATCAGTGGAAAACATTTATTTGCCTAACTATTAAAACAGAGTGTAATTAAACAAATTATAAGATAATACTCTAGTTATGGCATTCAGATTCAAATATACATTGTGGAAGAACTTTAAGAAAGATAACAACAACATGAGAAAATACTTGGCTGCACTTCGCTCAACACATGAATCCTTTGAAATATTTGGCCTTTATTCATCAATCCAGCTTGCTGGCTTAGTCAATGCTCCAATGGATTTACAGTCTTTTGATCAAGAAGTCTATAGAAATTTCTAAGAATCCACACTACATACTTCGAATTGTGAAGTATTTATACTAAGGTTTTATTACAAAATATCTCAAACTAAATTGAGATTTAATCTAGGAAATACAAATATCTTCTTGCAGGAAGATAGAGACAGCTAGTGAACTACTTTCATGTTGTCCCATTTATTGTGGTATTGTTGGAATTTATGGTTTGGTTTTATCCCTTTGTGCTCTTTTCTGTTTGAATTATCACACTGGAGGCTTTATTTATTTCTCGGGATAAGAGGTAAACGTATAGTTTTCATTAAAACTAAGGGTTGGGGCTATTTAAATAAGGATTTAACTAATATACAGGAAAAGGTTTTTACCGGGAATTATATAATAAAGTTAATAATTAATATGAAATGCGATGGGCGGAGTGGATATTCCCCTAAGTAAAAGGTAAAGTGTAATATTTGCACACTTCAATTTATACTTAGGATAAAGTGTTTTTTGTGGGTTTTTGGGTGAAAAGGGATTTACATCAGGGTTTTCACTTTTCCTAGGCAAATGAAGTTTATCCTCAGGAAAAGGGGTTTTCTTAGGGTGATGAAGGGGAATGAATTTTAATAAGGGGATTCTAGTACTTGATGTCCATAAGTCATTAAGCCGAGGGTTCGGTCCCACCAAAAGTCAGAGAAATGCTCTGATCCTCTTTGACTTGTAGGGTTAAAGGTACTAGAACATACTTGTGGATAGGAAATTAGTAAGTATAGGGGAAAACGAACGAGGGCGAGTTAATCACATTAACTTGTAAACCTTTGTTTTTCCCTTCATAACTGATCATAGATGTTGAAATATATCTAAGCATGATGAATGCGTTTTGATCCAATCAACCTTGTAGTTCAACAACCTTTCTTCTACTTACCCATTTCTTACCCTAACATGTTTCCTTGATTTCTTTGAGTGCATTTAGGCTAGAAAACCCTTATCATCTATTTTTCTTTTATAAAGGAAATTATCTAATTCTAACCTTATATCATCCAAGGGCTCAGATTAAACTTATAAGCTCATTTTATTTCTCTACCTATCTAATGATTTGCAATGATTAAACTGTTTGGTCAAAATTTATTCTCTAACTATAAACATAAAATTCAAAGCATGAAATAACCAAGATTGAACAGTTTGATTACCATGGATTGTGGCATGAATAACCAGCTACACACAATCATTATTATGCATAAAAGTAAATAATAGTGGCATTTAAACTTGCACACTTTCATGGTCTCTTTTTGTTGTTGGGGTTCATATATCTTCATTTTTTTTTACCTTCTCTTATTCTTTTTGTCCTTTGATTTTTCTTTTAGGACATACCCTCTTTACATTTTTTATTTTTTTAATATGGAAAACATTTGCAGAAAGCAAAGGTATGTACAATATTACAAGGCTTAACCTTAGTCATTCAAAACTATGACTCCTATTGGTATAGGAACCTAACAGTGGCTCCACTTGGGGATGGCATTTCCTTGTGAAATGTCAAGAACTTTAAATATCAGTTTCCTTTGACTTGTTGTTGATGTTACCTTGCAAAGTGTCCCTTTGTGAATCTGTATTATTGATACTTATGATAGTGAATCTTTTAAATCTTATGGCCTTCTCTTCGGGCTTCAACTTTCAAAGATCACTATCCAATCCAAACTATATTTTTGAAAATAGAATATGTACAAATGGGAAATGAAAATTAGTAACTAGTTTCAAAGTAATGTTTTAGCATTCGACCATTCACTGTGCCACCTTCTGCATCTATACCATCAATTTCTCTCAAGAAGAAAGCATTATTTCCTCTGTAAGCATAAATGACATAGGGACCTTTCCATAGGAAATCAAATTTCCCATGCTTGCCTTTGTCTTCCCTCCTTGCATCCCACTTGAGCATTTTTGTCACCAATGTAGAAATCTTCAGCCTTGGTTCTCTTATCAAAAATCCTTTAATATTTTCCTGCTCAACTTGAGACTTGACATAAACCTCTTCTCTGGTTTATTGTAGATGAACAGTTTGGTTGATTCTTATTTGGATACTATTTGGTTCAACTTGCAATTCTTGAAGTATCTTCATTACTGGTACTCCCAAAGAGGATGGAAAGACAACTTCCATTCATAAACTAGTTGATAGCAAGAAGTACCAATTGATTTCTTAGTAGTCAATCTATCTGCCCATAAGGCATTGACTAGATTTTTATTCCAAGTTTTCTTATTGTCCTCTAGTAACTTTTTGATGATGTTTACTAGGCTTTTGTTTGAGGATTCTACCAGTCCATTACCTTGAGGGTAATATGTTATGGAATGGCCAAGAGTGATATGGTATTTATTGCAGAAATCTATCATTCTTTTGGATTTAAAGGTTGTTGCGTTATCAGTAATGAGCTTATTTGGACATCCAAATCTTCATAGAATATTGGTTTCAAGGAAGGTTATGATAACAATATTTGTGGCTTTTCTTGAAGGTATGGCCTCTATCCATTTAGTGAAGTAGTCTGTGGCTATGAGGATCTATTTTTGCTAGGCAGAGGAGGGTGGGTGAATTTCTCCAATGAAGTCTAAACCCCATTGTTGAAAAGGTATTTCAGAAAAGATTGGCTTGAGGGGTAAAGGTAAGAGCTTTTTCTTCCCCTCAAAGATTTGGCATTTGTGACAGGAGGTCACATATTTTTTGACATAAGTGAACAAGGTAGGCTAGTATAAACTAGCTCTAGGGATTTTGTTTGCAATGGTCTTCCAGTAAAGGTGTCCTCCACAATCACCTACATGAAACTCTTGTAAAACTTTGTCAAATTCTTCTTTTAATAAGAAATTGAGAAGAATACCTTCATGATATCTCCAAAACAAAACATTGTCTAATATACAAAATCTTAAGGATTTCATCTTTAAAAACCTGCTTTTAGTCCTAGATAGTTTAGGAGGAGCTTGTAAATTCAGTAAAACATAAATTATATCATCATACCAAGGTGATTCAAGAAAGGCCTGATTGATTAGTGGAGTCTCCATCTCCTCTTCATTACCTATTGCTGCAATAAAGTTTATATCCAAGGCCTGACTGTTTGATTCAGCCATGAGCTTGGCTAAACCTTGGCCCTTAATTAACTTAGTAGGTTTGATTTCTATATCATACTCTAAAATAGTAGCAATCCACTTTCCCCTCTTTCCATCAGGACCATCCTGAGTTAGGATGTCTTTAACTACTGAATTAGGAACATAGGCTACTATATGAGAATATAAGATGTACACCCTAAAATCCTTAATGGCTTTGCCTAAAGCCAAGGCCTGTTTTTCCATTATGTTATATTTTAAGGGGGCATCTCTTAGGGCTTTGCTGAAGAAAGAAATGGGTTGTTCATAGCCATAGTCATTTTCTGTAATAGGACAACAACTATTGTATGCTCAAAAGCAAAGGAAAACAAGATGAAATCTCTGTCAAATTTAGGACTGATTAATATACGTGTTTTAGTTAAGGCTAGTTTGATGTCTTCAAAGGATTTTTTAGCCTCAATAGTCCATTTTATGGTGGAGTCCTTTTTCAGCATGTTGTTTAGTGATCTTATTAACTCTTCTAGATTAGATATAAATCTTCTAAGAAAATTAATTTTTCCTAAGAAAGCTTGTAACTATCTAATGTTCCTGGGGTGTCTTATTTGCAAGATGGCTTCTATTCTCGTAGGGTCTATTGTTATACCATATTTTGAAATTATGTGACCTAACAACTTTTCTTCTTCTAATCCAAACAAGGACTTTTTGGGGTTCAAGGATATTCTAAACTTCCTGCATTTAATAAAAACTTATGTTAGAAGATCCAAATGTTGACTGTCAGATTTTGAAAATACAGTAATATCATCTAGATATATCACAAGGAAATCATGAATTTCTTTCGCAAAGTCTATATCCATAGCCCTCTGGAAAGTGGCTTCTGCATTCATTATCCCAAAAGGCATCTTCACATACATAAATGTACCCCAAGGAGTAGAAAAGACAGTTTTGATTTGGTCATATGGATGAACTAAGATTTGATTGTAACCAAAAAACCCATCCAACAATGACATTTTGGTTGATCCAACTATTCTCTGTAAAATGTGATCCATTTTGGGGAGAGGGTAATTGTCTTTTAGTGACACTTTTTTGAGGTTTCTGAGATCCACACAGATTCTGATCTCACCAATTTTCTTTCTAGTTGGCACCAAGTTTGAGACCCAATCAGAAAATATGATTGGTGTAATTATTTTGGCATCATAGATCCTCTGAAGTTCTTTTTCACTTGCAGGTAATAAGACAGGATTAATCCTTCTAAGTTTTTGCTTGAAATGCTTTTGATTTTCTTTAATAATAATTGTGTGTTGGATGATGTTGGTGTCATAGGATTTAAGGTCCTCATAACTCCAAGCAAAGACATCCTGAAATTCTTTCAACAACTCAATGTATTTCACTTTTTCAGTTGGAGGTAATGATTTTGAAAGTTTGATCAGTTTAGGGTTTTCATCAGTGCCTATATTACATTCCTTTATATCAAACATTAATGGTTCCATTTTAGGTTTCCTAGGAACATCATTTGAATCAAATAAATCTTCCAAAGTGGTTAATCCCTTTGGTAAGAATTTATATTTGAGATTAATTACTTCGGTTTCTTCATTGATTATTTCATCAATGTCCATTTTCTCTAAGTTATCTACATCTGATTTGGTAAATTAAGTTGGGTTAAGTCTATCTATTTCATCATCTTCTATCTCATTTGTTTCTATCTTATCCTTAGTGTCAGGATCTATTGATGTATCAGTATCTATATTGTTATTTACAAACTCTTCTTCTAAATGTAAAAAGATATTTATATGTTTATCATTATAAAATATTTTCCAATTCTTCAAATTATCTGGAATTGCAGGTTTGTGACTAACTTCAGCAGTGTATTGATAGTTAGGTTGGAAGGGCAATTTGCAGGTGCTCGCAAACATTGCTAAACTATGGGCTTACATGTTATGTTTTATAGGAATTACTACAAGCTTTGTTTCTAGGAAAGTGTTAAGTATTTCTACAATAGTGTCTCTAGAACAACTTAATCTAGGGTCCTTTGTCATATATACAACATCAATCTATTTTACAATTAGTTTAGAGTCTCCCATGACAAAAACTCTTTTAGCTCCTAGATTCCTAACTAAATTAAGACCTAAAATTAATGCTTCATACTCAGCTATGTTATTAGTACATTTAAAACTCAATCTATATGCATGGGCTTCTGAGTGATTATTTTCCAAATTATATATCCACACTCTTGCTCCTGCTCCTAACCTATTGACTGATCCATCAAATTCTAAATGCCATAATATCTCATGATCATAATTTTCACTATCTAGTGCAACAAACTTTTCATCATTCACAGCAATTTCAACTTCTTGTTCATTGAATAGTTATGTAGTCTAGTTAGTTTCACTTTATGTAGAAACTACAATTTCTTTTGGTTTTGCATTAATACTATCTAAAAGTTTTTGTTGTGTTTGATTAGCATTATACAAGATAAACGAATCGATATTTGAGTGTATGGAGTAGATGGGAAAGTCTTGAGGCTGATCCTGGCTACTTACCATATATTTCATTAAGGTTTCTTGGTATAGTGTCTTAGGTTGTCCAAAAACAAAGATTGTTGCATATGACATATCTAGTTGTAGAGATCCATGAAGTTTGGCTCCCCGTGATCTGGATAACAGCATGCCATACTTTGGTGGGATGTCAGCAACTACAATATCCATAAGGATGTTTTTGGTAGGATATTAGAGTAAAGTGACACACAAGTCTTTAATCAATCCTAGACACTTTACCTGACTAGATTCAAATGAGAATAAGTCTTTGTAAGGCCTTGTAATGTCTAGGTTCAATTTCTCCATTACTGATTTGGGCATTAAGTTGTGGGAGGCCCCAGACTCCAACATTGCATTGTGTAGAATTTTGACATGGATACTAAGGCTAATGTAAAAAGGTGTAACTCCTTCTTCTAATGGTTTTCCATTAACATCTGGACCAAATATGAGTTCTGGTTGGTCATCAAACAAGTTAACTGAATCCTCATTTTCAACAATGTTTAAGGTATAGTTTATCTGTGATTTATAGGATTCATTCTTGATTAGTTATGTTAAATGGACTGAAATCTTTAGCTTTGCTATCTCTGTTCCCAAATTGAATGGAAAAAAGGCTTTTTTTGTTTGAAGGTTTTGAGTTTTCATAGCAGGGATTTGAGTAGGCTTGTCTTCTTTTTCTTTATTGGGGATCTCCTTATGTGGATTTCTAAATATGATGTTTTGAGCTTTGTCCACTGGTTCCTTAGGTGGAATTGAAGTGGATGGTTGATCAACAGAAGGTTGATAAGAGGTTATATCTACAATTGTGGGGCTAGAAGGATTTGGGTTCTGCCTAAGGAGAATTTGGAGGACCTTTGAAACAGGGGCTTCTTTTATTTTCTTGGGTTGATTTTGTGTTATTTTCTTAGTTTGGTTAGGGACATCAACATTCTTTTACTTCTTAGATTATACTGTTTATGAACTTCGAAGATGGCAGAGTCATATCCTTGTTTGTAATCAAATGATTCCCCAGACTGTACCTGTAATTGCTACAACATATACAGTTCCTGCTAATCTTGGGTTAGAAAAACAGTGACCTCATCATTTATTTTCGTTAGGTTAATTTTTGTATCTTGCTCTGGATATTCTAGATGGGATGTCTCTGCATAATTTTCTTTAAAAGGAGGCCTTATGTTCTGATCTGGTCTGTTTTTCCCAATGTTTAGGTTATTCCTGAAATTTGGGTTTCTAATTGGAGGTGCTAGTTAGTTATCCCATTGGGGTTTCCTTTCCATGTTTCCTATTCTATCCATTTGTATTTCCGTAATCTTGGCTAAGTAGTCTATTTTAATGTCAGTTGGTGAAGTTTCATCCTTTGCAGTTCCTCTCATTTCATTTCTAACTCTAGCCCTTTTAGCTAACAAATTAGCTTCTACACTAACAACTACACTTTGCATTTCTTCTACTATTTGGGGGTTTCTTTCCCTAAGTTGGTATGACATATCTGTGTCAAAACCATAAGGAAAATTTATTAATGCTAAGTCAGGTGGGGGTCTAAGGTTAACTTGGATTTCATTATATATATTATTGAATCTAGTGCAGTAATCTTGAACAGTTTCATTAGGTCCTCTTCTAATATTCTCATATTATGAAAGGATTTGTAAGGGATTCTTTTTCTTTTCCCACCTATCAATAAACAACCTTTGGAAATTTGCTAGGTCTGCTATGTGGTTGGTAGGAAAGGCTTTAAACCACTTCTTGACATCACCGGGAAAAGTTTGAGCAAAGAGTCTCATCTGGACATCTGCTTCATCTATTTCATGTAGTTCAAAAAAGTTAGACATCTTGTTTACATGCTGTTGGGCAGTGTACTGACCAATAGCATCAAACAAGAAAATCTTACTCTGATAATCTGCAGGCATAGCATGAAGTTGGGCAGGTAAAACAAGAGGAGCATATATATTTGCCATCATTGTAGGTTGGGAGGGGCTAAGATGTGGGGTTGAGGTACTTGGAAATAATGAAGTAATAAATGAAGGACCAGGACTAGTCGGTGATTAATGAGAAATGATAGGTTGGTGAGGGAGTGAAGGTATAAATGGTGGTGAAGAATGGATTTCAAAAGGTATTATTGTTGAAGTAGAAGGGAATAATGGTGAACTCAAAGCAGTGGAAAAAAAACTCAAGGGTAATGGTAGTATTAATGGATGATTGTGGAGATTTCAGAATGTACTCATCAATTGATATGTTGGCCTGTTGGACTTCATGGTCTTCAATAAAATCAGGATCTAGAACAGTTTCATCGATTGCACTTTCAGATTTTGTTCTAAATAACGAAAGATCAAATAGCACATCAAAGGGAAGTTCTTCTAAAAATAACCACTCATCAGGAATGAATTATCTTTAACTAATGGTAATTGACTAACTGAACTTTCTTCTTTTTTAGATTTTCTTGAAATTAGGTTGGGATTATCAACTACTAGGGGAGGGTTGGGCTCTGGATTAGCCCTAGTAAAATGAGTCTTCCTAGAAGCAAGAATTTCAATTTTTTTTTAATTGTTTTTATGAGATTTTTTCAAAATAACTTCTAAGAAACGACTTTAAGAGGCTCAAAATATAAAATTAGAATTTTCTTAAAGCTTTATTAGGACTGAGGATTTGTTGGTTCCCTAGTGGAGTCACCACTATGTTATCACTCATAATTTTCTCTAGAAGTTATTAGAAGAAATAAAATGATCGAGGTAACCACAAACCAATTTTTGGGCATAAACTCTAGCCAACCTAAGCTCAGAGAGGGCTCTCTCTATATGATTTTGCTTTGTTTGCTGGTATTTTAGGCTAGTTCTTAATGTTCAGGAGGGTTTTGATTTGTATTGAAGATTGGGTGGTGGGATTCTTTAAACATATGGATAATATGATGTCTCTAGACCATTGGGCTATGGATTCAATCAGAAGGGCAGCAGAGCTAGATCAAATCACTAAAGGGAATGTTCAAAGGGCCAGATAGTTGAGTAAAGTGCAAGTTTTTGGGCCAGAGGGGTGAAATGGTTTGAACCAGGATGAGAGAGTAGTTAAGAATTCTCAGACCGGGATTTGAACGAGGAAAAAAGGGTAATTGGAGACAAAGGGAAATTAAGAATACTTTGCTATAGATTATAAAGAAACAACCTAAACTAAGGAGCAATTAAGAATTCCTTAACTTAGATATTAGTGGAAAACATTTATTTGCCTAACTGTTAAAACAGAGTGTAATTAAACAAATTCTAAGATAATAATCCAGTTATGGCATTTAGATGCAGATATACATTGTGGAAAAAATTTGAGAAAGATAACGACAACATGAGAAAATACTTGTCTATACTTCGCTCAACACATGAATCCTTTGCAATATCTGGTCTTTATTCATCAATCCAGCTTGCTCTCTTAGTCAATGCTCCAATGACTTTACAATCTTTTAATAAAGAAGTCTATAGAAATGTCTAAGAATCCACACTACATACTTCGAATTGTGATGTATTTGTACTAAGGTTTTATTACAAAATATCTCAAACTTGTAGAAATTCCCACTGTAGATCACCCGATAATGCAATATACTAAACAAAAATACTTGATCTACTTCTACAACAAACTTTGCGGAAGCTTAATCGATTTTGAGCAAGATCAAATAGAACACATATAACAGAGAATGAGAAATCAATCACACATGAACACAGAAGAATACTATGGGGAAAGCCTCAGCTAAAAACCTCACTATCTGTATTATCATACAAATGGAAATATCTCCGGATTACACAAAGCTTTAACTAACAAGCTGTCCAACTCTTAATACAATCCCTCAATGCTGCTCATGGACTAAATAGATAACACATGTGCCTTCCTTCAGTCCTCCAATCCTCCTATTTCATTGTGCAGTTTCTCCCGGTTCCTTCAGCTGCAACCTATGTGATAATCACCTCACACACAACACTAACCTCTAAAATAACTACGCAAGCTTGAAGGAGATTAATTCCTTCTACATGGATGAGTTTGCTTTATAGGAAAAATCCTCCAACTAATAGTACAATGTCTCTGTCTTTAATCTCAACTAGGTCTTTCTCTGAACCGACATGCATGAGTTATTTATGAGAGAATATTCAGTTATCTCAAGAACACTAGTTGCATGCATGCATGCATTAACTAACTAAACTCACAATTAGTTCCTCCAACTATTTAGAACTAATTTAACTGGACTTAACTCAGTTAACTGAGCTAACTAATTACAACTCAAATATAACTCATCCTTATCTCCTTAATTAAGGGATAAATTCCTCAATCAAAGGGATAATTGTTGCATGTCTTCACAAAGACTCCATGTTTGATTTTCTCTAACTAATCAGCTCAAGATGAATTAATTAAATATTTTTCAAACAGCTGGTGAGACTAAATTCAAATTTTAATTCTCAATTTTAATTCAAAGACTAATTAAAATTGGAATCTATCCCAAAGTCCTATTTATAGCAAAGCTATTTTTAGCATTTCTATTTTATCATTCCTTGTTGCTATCTCCAAAACTCGTATCTGAAATGATATTTATAGCATTTCTATTTTTAGAATTTCTTGTTGCTATTTTAAACACTCCCTCTCATCAAGAAAGCCATTCAACTCGAACTCGATCCTGAACCTTTGGAATGTTCTACATGCAACACTTCTCCCTAGTGTTGTTCCTCCAACAACTCTAGAAACAAAAAAATATCCAACCTGAATCAGAATGATGCCTCTGTTATCAAAGTCTTTGACTGTTATTGCCTCTGTCGACTGAAAACTCTACACCTCTATGCTCTTCAGTATCTGATTGCTCTAGCCTCTGTCACTTTTATCTCTGACTGCATCAATCACATTGATTCATGTTGCTGCATCTGTGTTGTTGCTAGTCCTGTCTCCCGGCACTGCATCTGCACTACACCTCCTCTCATCATGTTGCATCATGCTGCCCAATGCTGCACTGCAACTCAGTTACTGAGAAGTAAGTAGCTGATCTCCCAACTGACCTTCCTGTTGGGCTAGAAACACCCTTTGATGTTGAAGCTTCCTCTGTCGCTCCATCCACATCTATCTCTACCCACTTAGCCAGTCCTACTACTCCTCGTCGGGGCTCCCGTAGCAAGGTCTAATCAAAGAGGCTAGGTACCTCAAGGATCCTAACCCTATTTCAGCCTTCTTGGGACTATCACTTCACATCGCCCAACCTCACACTTGGAGGTATGGCTTCATGTGATCCCTCTACCCACTTGGCTCGAAATTTCCCCCTACTAGAGGTCTCTGCATGAGTGGATGCCTCCACTCAGTCTCCTCTCAGCATCTCCAATTGTGGCTCCTCCATAATTGTCTGAGACTTCTTCTCGGACTGCATGTTGAGAGGTAATTTACTCTCCCTCTCAACCACCAACTCTCTAAACTTTTCCTTGCTCCTAAAGGCTTTGCATGCATCTTGAACCTCAAGAGCATATAGGTTCTTGGCTAGCACACCAATCTATTTCATCTTTCCCACTGTCACGAAATTTTCTGGAAAAAGACCTAGTTTTAAGTCAGCCATATCTCCCTCATCCGAACTTCGATTCAGCCGATTTGTTTTTTGAATTTGGGTATTTTTCCACAAGGAATCCAGATTTTCTATTTGTTTCTGAAAATTTTACACAAAACTTTTCAAATCTGCTCTGAAAACTCGCAACCCAAAACTCAAAACTTCGAAATCTCCTCTAGTATATTATTCATTGCTCTGATAAACTCAACTCCGATACCATGTAGAACCTTTTCTACAAAACCTCGCTCTGATACCATGTAGAAATTTTTCTACAAAATCTCGCTCTGATACCATGTATAAATTTCATCGTAGATTAAACTGATTATGCAATATACTAAAGCAAAATACTTGATCTACTTCTACAACAAACTTTGCAGAAGCTTAATCGATTTTGAGTAAGATCAAATAGAACACATATAACAGAGAATGAGAAATCAATCACACATGAACACAGAAGAATACTCTGGGGAAAGCCTCAGCTAAAAAACTCGCTATCTGTATTATCATACAAGTGGAAATATCTTCGGATTACACAAAGCTTTATCTCACAAGTTATCCAAATCTCAATACTATCCCTCAATGTTTCTCATAGACTGAATAGACAACACCTGTGCCTTCCTTCAGTCCTCCAAGCCTCCTAATTCCTTACGCAGTTTCTCCCGGGTCCTCTAGTTGCAACCTATGTGATAATCACCTCACACACAACACTGACCTCTAAAATAACTGCGCAATCCTGAAGGAGATTAATTCCTTTTGCATGGATGAGTCTCCTTTATAGGAAAAATCCTCCAACTGATAGTACAATGTCTCTGTCTTTAATCTCAACTGGGTCTTTCTCTGAACTGACATGCATGAATTATTTGTGAGAGAATATTCAGTGATCTGGAGAACAGTAGTTGCATGCATGCATCCATTAACTGACTGAAATCCCAATTAGTTCCTCCAACTATTTGGAACTAATTTAACTGGACTTAACTCAGTTAATTGAGCTAACTAATTACAACTCAAATACAACTCATCCTTATCTCCTTAATTGAGGGATAACTTTCTCAATCAAATGGATAACTATTGCATGTCTTCACAGAGACTTCATGTTTGAATTTCTCAACTAATTCACTCAAGATGAATTAATTAATTATTTTTCAAACAACTGGTGAGACTAAATTCGAATTTTAATTCTCAATTTTAATTCAGAGACTAATTAAAATTGGAATCTATCCCGAAATGTTATTTATGGAAAATATATTTTTAGCATTTCTATTTTATAATTCCTTATTGCTATCTCCAACACTGGTACCTGAAATGTTATTTATAGAATTTCTATTTTTAGCATTTCTTGTTGCTATTTTCAATAAAACTAACTTGAGATTTAATCTAGGAAATACAAATATCTTCTTGCAGGAAGATAGAGACAGCTAGTGAACTACTTTCATGTTGTCCCATTTATTGTGGTATTTCTGGCCTTTATTGTTTGGTTTTAGCCCTTTATGCTCTTTTTTGTTTGAATTATCACGCTGGAGGCTCCATTTACTTCAGGCTTTCATCTGATACTCTCTGACAATGATACTCTTTCACTTTGATGACCTGTCTTTATCCTTTGCTATGTTTTTACCTTTTACTGTACATTTTAACCTTTTACTATGTGTCTCAACGTAAATTATTTAGTTTTTATGTGCATCAGCATCTGGTAGTGGATATTGGTCGAGTTTCTGTATGTTTTATTCATTTGTCTTCAAATTGTTACTCTGTTTAGTTCCTCTGTTTTGACAGTCAATGTCTCTGTGAATGTTTTCTTCTTAGCTCTATGTGTAATTGTCTTCTTCTTTGTTCATTGTATAATTTCCTTTTTCTTCTCAATACAGGTTTTTGAATAGGTTTCATGTCGAGTCTTGGGGTAAACAAGTTCCGCGACTAGTATCAGAACCATTTATCTGAGCTCTGGTCTTCAACCAATTTCCTGCAAATTTCAACAACTATTAAGAAAAGATCGGTTGACAGAAAAGGCAACTGATGGCTCTTATGCACAGAGATGTCTAGGAAGGAGTCGTGGAAGTGTTCTAAATGTAAATGGAGGTGGAATTGCGTGGAAAAAGTTTAGGGTGGCACTGAAGGGTTTAATGGGTTTTTACTGTGAAACGGGCAAAAGCCATGAAAACGAGGGTTTTCATGGTTTTAAGTCTTAATGGACAACTTTTTAAAGATGGCGTGGAAATTCATATTTATGGATAATAGGTGGTTTATCGGGTTGGCAGGGAGGTGGTATTAGAGGTCGTTGCACTGCTTATGAGGCGAAGACAGCATTTAGGAGGGGTCACCCGATATACTCCAGCGCTTGACACGTAGCCTTTGTGGGGCTAGGGAAAACAACTTTATTGGGTGGGTAATGATCGGCCATCAGGCACGGCCGATATGGCTATAGACCATTGGATGAGGCGGATGATGATTTGATGGTAGTCGGGCGAGGAACGCGCGCGAGTGATAAAAGCTTGGGCTTAAGGGGGGCCAAGGCTTTAAACTTCGGTGGTATGGGTTTATTTAAGACTTTAATCACATGTTAAAACAATCGAGTGGGGCTTAATGAAGGTCTAACACAACTTTGGGTAAAGTTCAGGCGTCGAGTGAGCCCGATATGGCTCCGCATCATCGAATTTGAGTGCAGATGATCAGACAGTGGTCGGGTGGTGAAATAGCACGGAGGAAATGTACGACGGTTTGGGGGGGCCTAGGACTTTAATCATGACGGATTTTGATTATTTATGGTTAATGAGGGGATTTATTTGTTTGTCGGGATAAGGATTAAACGTATATTTTTCATTAAAACCAAGGGTTGGGGCTATTTACATAGGGATTTAACTAATATACGGGCAAAGCTTTTTATCAAGAATTATATAATAAAGTTAATAATTAATATGAAATGCAATGGGTGGAGTGGATATTCCCCTAAGTAAAAGGTAAAGTGTAATATTTGCGCACTTCTCTTTATACTTAGGATAAAGTGTTTTTTGTGGGTTGTTTCCGGGAAAACTAGTGTCTACTCAGATCTGCTAGTCCCACTAAGACAGGTGGCTATCTTAGAAACAAACAATTCAAAGTAACTTGTGTTTTACTTTATGAGAGATAGATGAGAGAGAAGCAAAGAGTACCAAACTCATTCTTTCGCTTGGCTCCTTGCTTGTTTCCTCTCTCCTTTGATAGAGCTTCACCACTCCTTTCTCACTTGTCCCGCTTCAAAGAACACCTGTAGAGTTAAAGCAACAAAATACCATCAAAGCATAGAGATCTATAACCATAAACAATGTAGAATCAGATGTACATTAACCATACAAATGCATACACAAATACAAGATTCAGAAATATATAAGTATATGGAGGAAAACTCAAATAGCTTTATTGATAGTAGAAGTAGAAGAGAGGATTACAAACCAGTTATCTGATCTAGCATCATCCTCCCAGCAAGAAAGCCCTCTTCACCTCATGAAAATCAAGATCGCCCAACAATGCAATGTCTTCAAAGAGAAACCAACAACACTTCCTTACAAATTACAAAATTCCAGCCTCTGGATCTCTGGGATGAGGGATCCATATATAGATATTTGCAGGGGGGTGAGTCAGCTTCTGGGATTTTGATTATTGTCATTTCTTTGATAGTTCTTGGTTCAACTTGGAGATTTCATGATCTCTTATTCATCCCTGGGTGAATTCAGAGAGGCAAGTGTCATATGAGCAGTTTCTAGAAAATTCTCTGAGTTTCCACCTAGCAAACTGCCTCTGCCATTTGTCTGCTCTCGCTCATCGCACCCTACAGAAGGGATTTTCAGTATGCATCACACCCCTTGTGTGTAACAGGTGAGATGCATCACACCCTTAGCACTGAGCAGTCTGTATGGTCCAGTTTTGACCAGTTCTGAGTAGGTTTTCAGGGAGAAGTTCTAGGAAATGATGTAATCAGTTGACCTTGATCCTTTAGGGTTTGAAACAACACTTTTAGGGGTTTAGAAGCCCTTGGCTTATGGACATATGTGATTGGGGTTGCAGTGTCCAAATATGTCTATAATAGTTGCCCCCTAAAGCATGAGGTCGTAAATCTTTTGATGTCAGGTGAAATGCTTTATAATGAGGATCCGAGGTTTCTCAAACTAGAAGGTGACCTATAATAAGATGCAATACAATACACTCTCTTCATAATATTTTCATAATCTAGCTGAGGCAGGCATTCCCATGCTCAAATTTATAAATTCATTTTCGTGTACATAGGACAGACAACCGTTTGTGTGGCAGACTGATGATTCTGGTAGAGCCATCATCCCTTAGCTTGGATGATTATCTGTGCAGCTATGGAGTGCATTTGATGTCTTTATTTTCCTGAATATATCGCAGCTCGGATGGATGAAACTAGATCTGGGGTCTTCAAACTCATTCAATCTTCGCTTGAAGTACAATTCGATCCATGTGAAAATATGTTCTAAATTCGAACATGGAAAGACATTGCCTGATTACCAGCCAATGATGTAAGCTGTTAATAGGCGCAAGAGGAATCACCAATAATGATAATGACCCTTAAGGTATTGTAGTACAATTCACGAGGTGTGAATACATGAGTCAATGTCGAACACCACGCAAAATCTTTCAGTCGAAGGCCATTGATGTAAACCTGTCACCAGAAGTGAGAAACTTGCCATTGAGGCATGCAAGATTCAAAGTACTGAAAGGGTTGTTCCTAAGTAAACTTCTTGGATAATGAGCTGATGTCGAAAAGAAGTGACCCATCATAGGAGGGCCTTAATGAATCCCATATCTATGACACGAAACGGAGCAAATGATTTTGTGGAGGTGAAAACGATCTGATGATACAAGGTTCAAGGTGGTGGTCATGAAAGAATGGAGCATAAAGGTATTGCAGTGGATGAGGCGTTAGCTGGGTTGGTGAATTCTCTGAGCAACTTCTCTTGGACATATCGGCGACACTGAAATGGATTGGTAGCATTAACCCCCAAAATGGATGGTACGAAGTACCAATGGTGATATGACCGATGAATGGAATAACCCAACCCGACTCAATCATGGTGATGGAGTGAAAGTGTCATGTTCAAGAGCGACCTGCTACAATGAAGTTCTTCAATTTTTCTTCCCTTTTTCCCCAGTCATTGCTAACCAGTACCTCTTTATTTTTGTCAAGCTTGAGGAGGATAACATATGCTTGTTCTATAATTTTCCCTTCGGGCAAACCTGTCACTATGTTTTAGTGAGCCTAGTGACAGTGAAACTCACTCTTGTCCATATGGACAAGTTTGTTGCTATTGTTTTAACGAGTTTAATGAAAAATATAACTCAGTCCTTTTTAGTTTTAGGGAGTCTGAAAAGAGACGGAAAGGAAACTCCAATAGTCCTTTTTCGTAGTATAATCCCTTAAGTCTGAAAAGAGTATTAAATAATATGAAAGGGATGACTTTTCCGATCACTTTAGCGAGCTGAAAAAGACAAGCGCTCGATCTTTTTGTGTAATGATCCCTTAGGTCAAAAAATATTAGAATATAGAGCAGGGATGGCACTTCCAATCACTTTAACGAGCTGGAGAGGCCAATTGCTCGACAATCTTTTCATATTTTACGAGTCTAAAAAGAGATTAAAAGAGACTCGTTTTTGAGGAACGAGTGATGTTTTCGTGTAGCAGGTGGTTCTAGGTAAGTTTGGAATTTTTCAATCATGGTAGTGTAAAGAAGGTGGCTAACAGAATTACTCGTCGCAGCTGTTCCTCAAAACGGTAAACAATCAAGTGGAGGCGTATGATCGGCTAAAAAGTGGAGGTGATGGTAGGAACACGACCAAGGCTCAAAAGCTGATAGCTATGTGATCACAATGGTTATTTCCCGAAGGTGGGTTCAGTTTTTAATGAGCTTGAACTCTGGGGGAACATATGCTCATTGCTAGGTTTATTTTTTAACGAGCTTGAACTTCGCGTAAAACTACTCGTGCTAGTTGTTTAATAAGGATGTCTCTCATTAGTAGGTTCATTTTTTAGGGAGCTTGCCCCATGCGAAACTTTGCTCCGAGCCTTTTGTATGCATGCTAGGAATGACCAACTATTATCCTAAAGGTTAAAGAACTACTAAGGTTAGGTAGGATATTTTCGTAGAAACATTTCCTTTACTTTGCCGATGTCGTCAGCCCTTGCAAAGGTGAATGGTTGACCAGACCAATCACCTAACTTAAGCAGTTGAAGTTAGTAAAAACTGCAGGGTTAAAGTTACGCTGGTCGCTTTTCACTTGCGTAAAAAAGGTTTGCATGCCCCTAGGTATAAAGAAAAGCAGAGTTTCCAGGTTACCAAATGGAATTTCTTGCATTAAAGCAATATTGTTCCATCCATGTAGCAGACAAAACACTCCCTTGGCTTTGTCCATCGAAATAGACAATGGTGAATGATGTGAGCTTCCAATCACATAACCTTCAATGAGGGAATCCTTTTCTAGACTGATCCCATTTTCCTAAACGGATGGGTGTGTCAGATTAGTCATATATCCTATGAGGAAACACATATTATATATGGGGTTTTCCTACCGAAGCAGGCCAAGGTGCGTGCCCCCTGGGTTTCGTCACATTCACCGAATCACTCCCAATCATTAGGTGGACGGACTGGAGGTTGATGAGACATTCCTTGTGCAAAAAGACCATTTAAGGGTGGCATTTGACTAGTAGTCGTATTTGAACCGGGGAATGAAAGCTGGTCAACAAGTTATACCATTCTACCTTCATATGGAAAACACATCACCCGCAAGAGTGAGGAAACAATAGCTCCCACGCTGTAAATGTAGTCACGCATAAGGAGTAGATTGTAATCTAGAGGTCCTTGGACTACCATCACGTTCAGATGAACAGTTTTCCTTCTCAAAGTTATAGGAAAATTTGGAAGGATCCCTAACGGTTGACTGGTTCCTTTATTGAGGCCTGACGAATTTCGAATCTCAGGTAGAAGCGATGGTGAACCAAGCGTGTTATAGCTCCAAATCTCACTCTTATGGTTTGTGATGCTGCACTTATGGCCTAGGGAAACCCCTCCTTCCAGACCTGGTCCTAAAATTTAAAAAACAGTGTTTTATTCCCTATACGCGACATTGCCCTGAGTTAAACGCGTGTACACGCGGGTTTGTTATACCCAACCCGCGTGTATGTATTAAAACACTTAAAAAAATAATAAATTCCTCTTTTTCGTGCGGAGATCGCGGGTTTTACCTGCTGGATCACCTGTTAGTGCCCGTGGCCCAACTGTTCCCAACCAACTCCTAACTAAAAAACTACTTTGGAGATGGTATAAAAAGACATCAAAGGGAAGGCCAGAGAGAGAGAAGAGAGAGCAAGATTATTATGCTGAGATTTTCCCCTTAGACCAGGTCTGAAGTCCTTGGTGCATTCTGCACTTCCCCCATTTTGCATAGGAAACCCTTGTTACCATGTGTGTTGGTGATTATTCATATTTTATATCACCATTGAGTAAGACTTGGAAGGAGCTCTTGTTGGAGGCTTGAGGCTGGAACGAATCCGGGAGGAAGCTTTGCTTGGAGCCTGCTGAAGGTGTTTCAGGTGATATCTTTCCATTATATGTACTTTACTTGCCTTTATATAAAGAAACACATCTTGGTTCCCGAAACAATCTTTCTTTATGCTTATGAGATTCATGTTTTGAATTCTTATGCAAGTAGTTACTTAAAGATTTTTATAACTAACTTTATAGCATGAAGATGGTTTATGCATAAGTATTTGTCTATGTACTGTTGTGTTCTTTGATTTGTTTGTTTTACAGGTCAAAGGAGAAGAAGGGAACTCCAAGAAGGGTTTGGACCCTAAAGGCCTTCTCGAACGTAGGACCTTAGGTACGTACCCTTAACATTAGAATTTGCTTAAAGTAAAGATGATGGTTGTGTGTGTGTTTCTTTGACTGTCTGATCTGTTCTTGAACTCTAACCTTTTCCAGTTTTTTCAGTCTGTATTTTTTATTTTTCTTGAAAAACTTCAGATACGCTCTTTTTCTGGATTACAGAGGCGTATATACGCAAGTTGTACTAAGTGAACCCGCGTATACGCGAGTTTCCTTAGTTACAGTCGCGTGTACACGCATTCTGCACATCACTGCAGGCGCGTATATTGTATAATTTTCAAGATTTGTAAATTTTCTTTTTGCTAAATGTTTGCCTGGTGGTTTGAGTCAGTGTCAAGCAGTCATTTCCCAGTAACAGTCCTCTGTTTGACAGGGGGCCTCTTGTTCTGAACTCTTTCTAGTTATAAGGAGTATTAGTCTCGTTTTCGTTGATTGCAAGCGTCATTGATTTTGACACACAAGATTTCTGGTTTAGAGTCTTGACTGCTTTGTTTCGGCAGAGTAGGAAGATTGGATTCAATCTTTGTGTTCATTTTGTTTTGATTACCTTTTTTGTTTGCTTAACAAAACCCTTTTTGTGACCATTTGCTCCTTCGTTTCAGGAAAGTTTTTTGTTATCATTTTCTTGATACTTGTCTTTTGATCTTTTGGACTTTCATTGCTGCTTTTGATTGTCAAGCGCGATTTCAAACACATTTATTTTTGTTGGGTTTTCATCATTTGAAAGGTGTCAATTCGCAAAATGTTTGGTTGCCTTTTTCTTCAATCATTAGTGTCAGCATTTTTGAGAGCATTCTTTGAAAAAGACTTCTTTGTTGATTGAAAGAAAATCTTTTGAAAGTTTTGAGTTTCGCTTTCTTAAACTTGCTTTTCATTTGATTTCCTTTTTTGCGAAGTGAAAGTGCTTTGTGCTTATCTTAGAACTTGTTTTTATTGTTTGGACGAAATTATTGGTAACACATCATCTTCTATCTAAGCATCTTAGTGGCAAGACAAATTCGGTAAAGCAGCAACTTTCCTTCTTTGTTTTTAGAGTAGTCTTTGAATCTTGCATCCACATATAGTTCTTGCATTAGGATAGATTTGCATCTCTTTTTAGGCATATATAGTTTTGTTAGTTTTTGTGAGTGTGGAGTCTGAAAAGAAAAGAAAATTTGTTTACATTAGAAGTATCTCTGAACCTCATAGAAATTGCTCTTCATCGAAAACAAAAACTGCATGTGCATGTAGCTAAGTTTTATTAATTTCTTTTGCGTCCATAAAAACACCACAAGTTTCATCTCCATTACCTTGTGACTTAAAGAACAGCCTAATAAAATCAAGCGCTAAATTAAAATCCACTAGAACTTTTTTGTTTTAGTCAGTTACACCAACAAGTTTAGGATTTTAGGGCCTTGGATTAGGCGAGTGGAGAGTTAACTCTCCAAGGCCACATAAAACGTCAAACATAAGAGTCTGATTAACGAGAGTAAATCCAATAGCGTTAGGGAGACCAGGAAAGCTCCGGATCTGGGAGTTAAGCACGAGGGTCTGTGAAGACAGGGAAGAGAGATACCCCCTCTCCTACTTGTCCGAACTTACCTCACGACTGTTCCGCCTGGCTTCTGCGACGAGTTGGTACCCATAGTTGCCTCTCCTAGGGATCTGCATAGGTGGCTGCAGAGGGGAATCCCGTGGCACCTGAGGTCGACGTTGTATCACTCTCGACAGTACTACTGGAGGGCACCCTTGGGAAGCTTGGGGGCTTGCATCGGCGTAGGCTGTTGTTAGGAGGTCAGCGTAACTTCCTCTGATACCTTCGCTGATAGGACTGGGCCCTCATCATCCCAGACTATCTTCGGAAGGCCCCTTGATTCACTTTCTCGTATTTTGGTGTCCGGTCTTAATCACCCGGAGCAGAAATACTTGGAAGTTGTTTGACTGGCTGTATCTTTAGGGACTTTGTAGTGTGTGCTCTGTGCTCCTAGTCGGCCTAGCTTTCAATTTTTTGAGTCTTTAGTTAGATCATAACAAAATATTCAAAGTGGCTGACCGATCTCCTATACGGTCTCGAAGACTTCGTGGTCTCTCGCCACCAAGTTTAGAGCCTTCTCCGAGAAGGCGCAGAGGGAATACCACTGGTGGGGTTCGTCCTACGCCGGTTGACGCATCGGAGATTGATCCTCCTAGCGGGGGCATTATCATCCCAGCAAGGCCTGGTACTTCTGAACAAGAGAGGGATACTCCAATCCTTTCTCGAATTCGCTTTCAAGAGGAGAATAACGTAGAGGTAGAAGAATTCTCAGAGTCGTTAGTGGCTCCGAATTCCCCCCTACCATTTAGTCATCCAGACGTATTGCAATACGTTGGGACTCCGTCACATAGACCAGCAAGTCCAGGTTACGCTACGCGCTTACCATTCATGACTACTACTGGAAGCATGGCTTCTACGAGTGCTACGACAATGCAAACCCCAACATCTGTGCAAGGGGGAGGAACTATTTCCATCCCCGCCACTTCCTTGTTTGGATCTTTTGCAAGCACATCTTTACTTGGGTCTACCTCCATTCCGTCTACGAGTGGAAATGCCCAAAGCAATGCTTTTGGTACAGGATTTTTCCCATTTGGCACCCAATCACAGGGTATTCCATCGGTCCCGTTTAGTGTCGCTACGTCTATGGCGAGCGGATCGGCTTCGTTCCAGGGTTTTCCTTTCGGAAGTGGTCATATACCACATTCCAACTCGACGATAGGATCCATGCCTTTTTCTTCAGTAGGACAAAGCAACAATCCTTTCCAAGGTTGGAATAACCCTAGGGTTAGTAATGCGGGAACCTGGAATCCATTCATCGGCCAACAAGGGAATAGGCTGTACACCACGGTTAGTTCATTTCAAAGTATTCCTCCCCTTGCTTTGGCTTGGAATCCATATCAGGGGTTATCAACTCCTTACCATTCTTTAGGAGGAAACTTTGCGGGTTATGGAGGTTATACGGTAGGAGTTGGTCAAACTCTGAATTTTACTGGATCTCAAGGCTTGCCTTTTGGTTCAGCCGGTTCTACTGGTTACTTCGGGCAGCCTGGTGCCTCACAAATTCCAGGACAATCTTTTCAGAGCTTAGGGAGTTCTGCCCAGTCTGGATGGAATCCCTTAGGTCCTCCTAGGCTTCCGTTTCTGGCAATGTTAAACTTTCCAGATCTCACAAAGTTAACAAACGACCCAATTAAATATAATCTGGCCTGGCCTCCGGTCCCTACCAAACTCCCTTCAGACATTCCAAAATTCGAAGGGAAGAGTGGTGAGGACCTGGGCGACCACGTAACCACGTTCCATCTGTGGTGCTCATCCAACTCCCTCATCGATGATTCGATTAGGTTGAGACTCTTTCAGTGCACCTTGACTGGTAATGCGGCCAAGTGGAATATAGAGCTGCCAGGGGGCAGTTTCTCATCCTTCACCGACTTAGCCAATATTTTCTTAAATCACTTTCAGTTGCCTGTCCGCTATGACGCCGGAACTGAACTTCAGGCTACCTTTCGTCAGGATAAGGCTACTCACATTTCCGATCACATTCAGGAATGGAGACAGAGAAAGAGGCTCATTAAAGCCGACATCCCTCCGGAGTACCGTCTCGAGTGGTTTTTGAAGTCTTTACAACCCGAGATCTCGAAAGATGTCTCCATGTCTGGGGTATATTCTGAGGAGCAAGCCATTTTTAGGGCCCAGCAGTTAGAACTGATCTACTCTCAGTCTGGGATCCTACAAAAATACTTGCCAGATGCTCCTAGATCTAAGGTTGATTTAGCTAAGCCGAAGCCAGGTCCGCACGCGGATGGTATCGTTGGGTCAGTGGACACAACTACAGTGAACTTGTTGAATCAATTGTAGCAGTTGTCTTTACAAACTGCTTCCAATAACCAAGTCACATTGTCTAATCCTCCCGCTTCCCAAACTTCTTCAATCAACGCCGTCCAATCCGATAACCCCAAAGGAAATCAAAATTCCGATGGGAAAAAGAAGGGACGAGGTAAGAAAAAGAACCAGGATGGGAAGCCTAATGCAAATAAATCCGTCAACAACGCTGGTGGTGGCAAAGGTGAGTCGAGAAAGAAAGTTAAGTTTCCTTGTAAGTTATGCAGTGGAGACCATCTAACTCATCTCTGCCCTAGAATCGAAGACGCTCAGCGCTTGTTAGGACAGCAAGGGACGTCTAGTTCGCAAGCTGTGTTAACTAACCCGTTTCCCCAAGGGCAGCAACTTCTTGCTGGCGCAAATTCGAACCCTGGAACGTCCTCAGGGGGCAACCAGGAAGGGGAAAAAGCATCGAATTTTTCTATGATGGGTTCAAATGTCCATGTGGCTACTCGGTCACGTGATTATGGTGAAGCCGAAACGTCTAAGGGTAAACCAATTCCCGAAACTAACAACCCTCTTCATATTGAGCGACCTTCTGTTGAGACTATACCTCGGGCGCCGAAAGGTTCCGCAAAACACGCGACCATCAACCCTAATATTAGGGCAGCCCAGAATTATTCCATTGTGGAGGATCTGGCCCAGAGTCCATGTGCTATGTCCGCGTTAGAGGTTCTCCAGTCATGTCCTGCTCAACGAAGCGCCTTGCTATCGGCAATGGGGGCAGTAGATCCAAGTAATTCCTTAGCTCTCACTTTTGATATGAGTAATGTCAAAAAGAGACTTCCTCATCACATGGCTTTTCAGATAAAGTCCTCATATCGGAAAATTAATATTTTTCGCACCATTATAGATGAAGGAGCTTCCACATGTGTCATGTCGATGTCATGTTGGAAGGCTATTGGTTCACCTTCGGCTGTTCCTTCACCAACCGTCTTAACTGCATTTGATGGTCATTCTCACAAGCCGCATGGGATTATCCCGGCCTTTCCTATATGTGTTGGAGGGAAGGTCGTTAATATCGAAGTGGAAGTCGTAGAGGCAAACCTAGACTATAATCTCCTATTAGGAAGGAACTGGGTATACGAGATGGAAGCCGTTGTATCGACTCTGTTTCGTGTCATTTGCTTTCCTCATGAGGGGAAAATCATTAAGGTAGATCAATTGGACTATTCTCCAATCGATCCTAAAGCAAACTCCGACTCTACTGTTCCTTTAGTGGGTAACCCCCATCCGCCTATCGAGAGTCTAGGAGTCGGGATGTACTCTTCATTAATGGGTACGTTTAATCTTCCCCCTCCTATAGTTGGTATAGATACAATTTCATCCTCCAGGGATCCTTTATGGAGAGAGTTTGTCCAAACTCCTTATTCTTCGAATCATGGAACCTTAGCTTCATCTGTGACCACATCAGGTGACGACAAGGTGGATGGGATAAAATCTCTTATATCTACAGTAGAACCTAGATGTGAATCTATCGATAACTCTGTAGATAACCATTCTACTATTTCCTTTGGGAAAGAAATAGATGGTGATGTGGCTCATTTTCGGACCCTTGATTCCACCTCTGCATTGGATTGCTCAAATATTGTTTTTCCATCGGATGAAGCGGTATTCGAAGCAATGACGGCCGTAGATCGACCTTTGGAAGATTTACATCGTCGGTTACAGTTTCATTCCCCTGTGCATGAAGTAGAACCTCGGTCCTCCAGTTCGACTAGTGATGTTTGTACGGTCCCTTTGGCTCCAACACATTCATTTGCCGAAGAGAGTATATTGATTGGTTCGATCATCGTACCTATAAACATCACTAGGAGTCAGTTGGCGGAGCCCCGAAATGGGCTCTACCTAAAGAAGTACTTTGCGTAGTTCAGGCTGGACAATGACTTCTTTGTATTTTATGTATTTTATACATAGATCGTCGAGCGTTTTCTGATATCAATGCTTTTTGGTCTGCTGTGGCAGGTGTTGATGGATGATTTGGTCTATTTTGGGTTTGCCGATGGTGCTAGCCGGCACACTCGGAATCTTGCTTCCGCAGCTTGGGTACTTTATTACCCAACTGGTCAATTGATGGTATCGAGAGGCGTGTGTATCGGTCCCGCTTCAAACAATATGGCCGAGTATACAGCTGTTATCAATTTATTATCCGAGGCAATCTCTTATGGGATCGACTCGTTGGTAGTATATCTTGATTCTCAATTGATAGTGTCTCAATTGAATAACATTTATCGGGTGAGGGATCCATTATTATATCGCCAATATTTAAGGGTGAGGTTGTTGCAAAGATCATTTATTTACATTAATTATTTGCATATACCAAGATCTCAAAATTGGTTAGCTGATTCTATCGCTAATCAAGCATTAGACTGGCATATCAATCATTCATCATCATAAAATCATACATCAAAAAGTCAAACTGTATATATATATATATATCATAAAGCATCTCGAGTGTACATATGTGTGTCCAAAAATATACAAAATTGGGACTCAAATGCCCATAATCGTGTCAGGCGTATCTAATGCCTCGGCTCAGGATGAGCGTCTAAGTATGTCACTATAGCATTGGCCACGCGCCAAAAGATGTGAACCCAGTCATGTGGCATGCCAACCACATGACGCTGCATATCTGGAGGAAGGTCCTCTATCTCGGCCATCGGTACTCGGTGACTCAGTCTCGCCAAGTGTCGTTGGACATTGTTTAAGGTTCGTTCCGTATCCGCAGCCGCCTCTTCGGCTCCTCGGCCACGCCGTCCATGCCGTGGGAATCCATCTAGTCGTACTGGCCCAATGTCTGGAACACGATCATCATATTAGTCATTTGAATCTCATCAAAAAATATTTTTCAAAGTTCGTCATTATATTTGAAAAATCCAAAAAAATCATAAAAATCAAAAATCTTACCTATCTCACCCCATACTGCGTTCGGTGGTAACGCTAGATCAGGATCTCCTCGGAAATCCAGTCCAGCATAGGGGTAGTCATCTATGGCGATGATTTGTTGCTCCCACCAAGCAAAAAAGTCATCGTCGAATGCATTCCTTGGGACTTCCCCACCCCCCCAGACGTTTCATCAAGTCAGCCCACTGGCCCATGCGTGGATCACGTGGACTACTGATGGAAACTGCTACCCTAGGGCGGAGTGCGGGAACCTTCTCGAAGAAGAAAGTGCACAAAATGGTTCCGTACCCAAAGTTCTTGGTCTATCCCCTCCTGATAGAAGTGAGTTGTTCCTTCATTCTGGCAAGAAGAGGAGTACACCAGTCAAACACCGTGGTGAGACAGTCCACTGCCACGCTCATGTTTACCCGTGACGCCTGATGTAGCGAGGATGATCTGTTCACTCGAACTATGGTGAACAAGATTATCCGGAGTGACAAACTCGCCACGTGTGGGATAGAGATCTAGCTCCCAACCTTCCGATGACCTAGGCAGTAAAGTTGTACATAGTCGTCTACACTGAGGCTATTCCGGGTCCTGCCCCGGGAATGTACTACCTCTACCCTCTGGGAAAGGCCCGTGATAAAGTATATATCTTCCACTTCTACCCTGAGTGGCATCTGATCAATCACAAAAGCTTCCTCCTCGACATCCCAATAATCAATGAGCTTCTCGAGCAGACGCACATTTGCTTTCATATTTGGTAACTTGAAGAATTTTAGCAATCCGCATCCCCGTAGGGCATCTAATGTCTCATCATCGTTAATAACTTCATTATCCACGACTGAGTGCTCTCTTTCACGCCATGTGAGAGTCATCCTGGAAGAAAAAAATCATTTTCATCCGTTAGTTTTGTTTATAAAATTAGTTTGCTGCGCACACGCGGGTTCCTTTATATACAGTCACGTATAGGGCCGTCGTATACGCGAGTTTAATATACCCAACCCGCGTGTACGCCGCGAAAGAATTTTTTGCAAAAATTCAACGGTAAAACATCAACTAAAATTCCTAAAAACTATCACAATTAATTGCAAGACAAGTTTGAGGCTTACCTAGAAGTTTTCGGCAAGTTTGAACGGTTGAATTGGTCACGGGGAAGTTTGCTCCTTTTGCTCCACAATTTTTGCTCTCCAAGTCAAATGGTGAAAATGGTAAGTCAAAAATGCCTTTTATAAGTTTTGAAAATGTCAAATTTTTTCAAAATTTTATTTTGTTTGGTTTCATGTCACTTTTAACTTGGGAGCTTGGAATGTCGAGATTGGGTTGTTTTTCAGGACATTTTGGACATTTTTCGACAGTTCGAGACGGTTCCATGACCGCTGACCCATCATGGCAGGTATCGTGTTCTCACTGGCATATAGGTTAGGGACACCATTTTTCCGTTGCATTATGCATACTAGCCTCCATTTGACCGATACATTTGCCATAGGGTCGATCCCATCGTGTTATGGTTCGTAAACCATTTTCACTCGCCGATTCTTTAAATCATGACACGATGGTAGAGCCATCCCTTTACATGGGCATCGTAGTTAGCACCTCACTGACATTTGTTACCCATGCTGCTTCGTTTTGAGTAGGCTCGGGAGTCCTCTGTAGTCCCGCCATGACTTATGCGTTGAAGACTCATTCCTCTTTTCCTCTTCGCTTCGTTCTGGCTTTATACCCTAGAGGCTCCTATGTGTGACGAGTTGTACTACTGCATTGCATGTTGACCACTTGCACCTTTTGGCCTAGAGCCGGCTTCACTTGGACTTGTGTTTAAGCCAACTTTTGACCATGACGTTTGCAAAATCAACCTTGCATACCTTTGACTTCTGCAGCTTGACACACCTTGATCCGTGGAAGGAACATACCTCTGAGTGTCACCGACCAGTTTTCACCTCCCTGCATTGGGCATAGGAACGTTCCTTTCCCAGGAACTAGATCATCTATTTCACCGACACTCGTTCTTTCCACTGTACCATAGCATTCTTTTATTCTTTTTCCGGCTTATCAGAAAAAGACAAAAAAATTAAATATTCCAAAAAAGAGCGGGAACAGGGACGTATTTTCCATTTATTGATGGCAGCTAGAGTCAGTCGTGTCGCCCTTGAACAAAGCACTCAAAACAAAGTCTCCTCCGCATGGGTGGGATTTAGTTTGAATTAGGTATGCCATAACCTTGTTATCGAGTCAGTTCTCCCCCGATTGGTTATCTCTTCCAATCATATGGAGGGTTCGTTCGTGCCTCCTGCATGGCGAACTTATACAGAGTCATCATATGCTGCCATATAGTCACATTGAGTCGTGCTTTTGTTCAAGGGAAGTTAGCCTGAGTCGGCCTTTCTGTGGTGTCTCATGACTCATTTTTCAGTCGGCCATCCCTGGTTGTCAGTATCATGTCTCTCATCACATCAGTTATATTGGTCCTTTACTCGTGCCGGTTTGAGAAGGTCCCCATTGACTTCTTGCTGGCGGGTCTTGTCCTCATCGACGACGACACATTGCTCTTAGGACAGGCCTAGAGCCGCACTCTGGCCCTATTTTCATTATTGATAGGTCACCTTGTGCTCAGCATCGATCAGTATCATGGGTCTTTGACTGAGTGGTTTCCCTTGTGTTCGACATCAGCATACATTATCACACATTGGGATTCGTGCAGTACCTTGGTTTCCATTTGACCCTATTGGTGGATACCTCGCCTCTGTGTCAGCTTTCATTATTGGTTGGTTCAGAGGGTTTCTGCCGTGCGCTAGCCACATCTTGTGTACGCCAGAAATGTACTTCGGTTGGGTTACTACATCTTTTTTCGTCCGATTCCTTCCACATTATTGGCCTACGGGTTACACTCGCGCTAGATTGATGGAGGATGCCTTAATGCCTTCCTTCTAGCGGATCTTTCCCTATCGACTCCGACTCATTGCTCTGGGGCAAAGATCTAGAGTCCATTTGGCAGTACCTTGGGGTTTGCAGTCATTAGTGGCAGATTCCTCGCTATCAACAGTGGGAAACCATCATTGTCTCCTGATTGATAGATTCTTACAGGTGTTCGACTTCAGCTCATCTATTCACACTTGTTAGATTGTACTGGGTACCTTGGCGCTCATTATCATTATCGGTGAGTAGTCTCGCATTTGTTAACGGTATACATCAATGACCGGTAATCAAATGATTTCTCACATGGTCGACTTCAGATCATTTATTCCCATGGTGTAGAAATGTACCTCGGCGGTCGGTGAAGACCTCAGGTTGTATCAGCATTCATTGGTTCACTTGACAGTTGCTTCTGTTGCTGCTAGTTGATACCACTCCACCTTATATGTTGCAGTCAGTCACGGCGACATTCTATATGTTGGCACCTGAGTTTGAAGTGTAGTACCATCCTATTCCATCATGTTCAGTTGGTACCTTTTTGGGATCAGTCTTTGCTATCAGTGATCCGTTGCATCTTTCAGCATCATTGACAGTCTTATATGTGATATTCAGACTTGTACTTACTCATTATGATCAGATGATCCATTATGTATCCTCCAGTCATTTATACTTGTATACTTAGTGGATCCGCTTGTACTTGATATGCGGACATGCTTTACTTTTCCTGAGCATGGGTATGCCCGCCTCAGACAGTGTTTCTTTCTGATCTCCTTTCGGTGGCTTGGCAGGCTGAATTCTGGTGAAGTCCTCCTCGGTTTTTCGGCAGAGTTCCTTTCCTTGTACTTACTTAATATATTTCGGCCATCATGTTCCCCTTCTGACCTCATATATTAGGGGGCATCTGTTATAGCTCCAAATCTCACTCTTATGGTTTGTGATGCTGCACTTATGGCCTAGGGCAACCCCTCCTTCCAGACCTGGTCCTAAAATTTAAAAAACAGTGTTTTATTCCCTATACGCGACATTGCCCTGAGTTAAACGCGTGTACACGCGGGTTTGTTATACCCAACCCGCATGTATGTATTAAAACACTTAAAAAAATAATAAATTCCTCTTTTTCGAGCAGAGATCGCGGGTTTTACCTGCTGGATCACCTGTTAGTGCCCGTGGCCCAACTGTTCCCAACCAACTCCTAACTAAAAAACTACTTTGGAGATGGTATAAAAAGACATCAAAGGGAAGGCCAGAAAGAGAGAAGAGAGAGCAAGATTATTATGCTGAGATTTTCCCCTTAGACCAGGTCTGAAGTCCTTGGTGCATTCTGCACTTCCCCCATTTTGCATAGGAAACCCTTGTTTCCATGTGTGTTGGTGATTATTCATCTTTTATATCACCATTGAGTAAGACTTGGAAGGAGCTCTTGTTGGAGGCTTGAGGCTGGAACGAATCCGGGAGGAAGCTTTGCTTGGAGCCTGCTGAAGGTGTTTCAGGTGATATCTTTCCGTTATATGTACTTTACTTGCCTTTATATAAAGAAACACGTCTTGGTTCCCGAAACAATCTTTCTTTATGCTTATGAGATTCATGTTTTGAATTCTTATGCAAGTAGTTACTTAAAGATTTTTATAACTAACTTTATAGCATGAAGATGGTTTATGCATAAGTATTTGTCTATGTACTGTTGTGTTATTTGATTTGTTTGTTTTACAGGTCAAAGGAGAAGAAGGGAACTCCAAGAAGGGTTTGGACCCTAAAGGCCTTCTCGAACGTAGGACCTTAGGTACGTACCCTTAACATTAGAATTTGCTTAAAGTAAAGATGATGGTTGTGTGTGTGTTTCTTTGACTGTCTGATCTGTTCTTGAACTCTAACCTTTTCCAGTTTTTTCAGTCTGTATTTTTTATTTTTCTTGAAAAACTTCAGATACGCTCTTTTTCTGGATTACAGAGGCGTATATATGCAAGTTGTACTAAGTGAACCCGCATATACGCGAGTTTCCTCAGTTACAGTCGCGTGTACACGCATTCTGCACATCACTGCAGGCGCGTATATTGTATAATTTTCAAGATTTGTAAATTTTCTTTTTGCTGAATGTTTGCCTGGTGGTTTGAGTCAGTCTCAAGCAGTCATTTCCCAGTAACAGTCCTCTGTTTGACAGGGGGCATCTTGTTCTGAACTCTTTCTAGTTATAAGGAGTATTAGTCTTGTTTTCGTTGATTGCAAGCGTCATTGATTTTGACACACAAGATTTCTGGTTTAGAGTCTTGACTGCTTTGTTTCGGCAGAGTAGGAAGATTGGATTCAATCTTTGTGTTCATTTTGTTTTGATGACCTTTTTTGTTTGCTTAACGAAACCCTTTTTGTGACCATTTGCTCCTTCGTTTCGGGAAAGTTGTTTGTTATCATTTTCTTGAAACTTGTCTTTTGATCTTTTGGACTTTCATTGCTGCTTTTGATTGTCAAGAGCGATTTCAAACACATTTATTTTTGTTGGGTTTTCATCATTTGAAAGGTGTCAATTCGCAAAAGTGTTTGGTTGCCTTTTTCTTCAATCATTAGTGTCAGCATTTTTGAGAGCATTCTTTGAAAAAGACTTCTTTGTTGATTGAAAGAAAATCTTTTGAAAGTTTTGAGTTTCGCTTTCTTAAACTTGCTTTTCATTTGATTTCCTTTTTTGCGAAGTGAAAGTGCTTTGTGCTTATCTTAGAACTTGTTTTTATTGTTTGGACGAAATGATTGGTAACACATCATCTTCTATCTAAGCATCTTAGTGGCAAGACAAATTTGGTAAAGCAACAACTTTCCTTCTTTGTTTTTAGAGTAGTCTTTGAATCTTGCATCCACATATAGTTCTTGCATTAGGATAGATTTGCATCTCTTTTTAGGCATATATACTTTTGTTAGTTTTTGTGAGTGTGGAGTCTGAAAAGAAAAGAAAATTTGTTTACATTAGAAGTATCTCTGAACCTCATAGAAATTGCTCTTCATCGAAAACAAAAAGTGCATGTGCATGTAGCTAAGTTTTATTAATTTCTTTTGCGTCCATAAAAACACCACAAGTTTCATCTCCATTACCTTGTGACTTAAAGAACAGCCTAATAAAATCAAGCGCTAAATTAAAATCCACTAGAACTTTTTTGTTTTAGTCAGTTACACCAACAAATTTAGGATTTTAGGGCCTTGGATTAGGCGAGTGGAGAGTTAACTCTCCAAGGCCACATAAAACGTCAAACATAAGAGTCTGATTAACGAGAGTAAATCCAATAGCGTTAGGGAGACCAGGAAAGCTCCAGATCTGGGAGTTAAGCACGAGGGTCTGTGAAGACAGGGAAGAGAGATACCCCCTCTCCTACTTGTCCGAACTTACCTCACGACTATTCCGCCTGGCTTCTGCGACGAGTTGGTACCCATAGTTGCCTCTCCTAGGGATCTGCATAGGTGGCTGCGGAGGGGAATCCCGTGGCACCTGAGGTCGACGTTGTATCACTCTCGACAGTACTACTGGAGGGCACCCTTGCGAAGCTTGGGGGCTTGCATCGGCGTAGGCTATTGTTAGGAGGTCAGCGTAACTTCCTCTGATACCTTCACTGATAGGACTAGGCCCTCATCATCCCAGACTATCTTCGGAAGGCCCCTTGATTCACTTTCTCGTATTTTGGTGTCCGGTCTTAATCACCCGGAGCGGAAATACTTGGAAGTTGTTTGACTGGCTGTATTTTGAGGGACTTTGTAGTGTGTGCTCTGTGCTCCTAGTCGGCCTAGCTTTCAATTTTTTGAGTCTTTAGTTAGATCATAACAAAATATTCAAAGTGGCTGACCGATCTCCTATACGGTCTCGAAGACTTCGTGGTCTCTCGCCACCAAGTTTAGAGCCTTCTCCGAGAAGGCGCAGAGGGAATACCACCAGTGGGGTTCGTCCTACGCTGGTTGACGCATCGGAGATTGATCCTCCTAGCGGGGGCATTATCGTCCCAGCAAGGCCTGGTACTTCTGAACAAGAGAGGGATACTCCAATCCTTTCTCGAATTCGCTTTCAAGCGGAGAATAACGTAGAGGTAGAAGAATTCTCAGAGTCGTTAGTGGCTCCGAATTCCCCCCTACCATTTAGTCATCCAGACGTATTGCAATACATTGGGACTCCGTCACATAGACCAGCAAGTCCAGGTTACGCTACGCGCTTACCATTCATGACTACTACTGGAAGCATGGCTTCTACGAGTGCTACGACAATGCAAACCCCAACATCTGTGCAAGGGGGAGGAACTATTTCCATCCCCTCCACTTCCTTGTTTGGATCTTTTGCAAGCACATCTTTACTTGGGTCTACCTCCATTCCGTCTACGAGTGGAAATGCCCAAAGCAATGCTTTTGGTACAGGATTTTTCCCATTTGGCACCCAATCACAGGGTATTCCATCGATCCCGTTTAGTGTTGCTACGTCTATGGCGAGCAGATCGGCTTCGTTCCAGGGTTTTCCTTTCGGAAGTGGTCATATACCACATTCCAACCCGACGATAGGATCCATGCCTTTTTCTTCAGTAGGACAAAGCAACAATCCTTTCCAAGGTTGGAATAACCCTAGGGTTAGTAATGCGGGAACCTGGAATCCGTTCATCGGCCAACAAGGGAATAGGCCGTACACCACGTTTAGTTCATTTCAAAGTATTCCTCCCCTTGCTTTGGCTTGGAATCCATATTAGGGGTTATCAACTCCTTACCATTCTTTAGGATGAAACTTTGCGGGTTATGGAGGTTATACGACAGGAGTTGGTCAAACTCTGAATTTTACTGGATCTCAAGGCTTGCCTTTTGGTTCAGCCGGTTCTACTGGTTACTTCGGGCAGCCTGGCCCCTCACAAATTCCAGGACAATCTTTTCAGAGCTTAGGGAGTTCTGCCCAGTCTGGATGGAATCCCTTAAGTCCTCCTAGGCTTCCGTTTCTGGCAACGTTAAACTTGCCAGATCTCACAAAGTTAACAAACGACCCAATTAAATATAATCTGGCCTGGCCTCCGGTCCCTACCAAACTCCCTTCGGACATTCCAAAATTCGAAGGGAAGAGTGGTGAGGACCCGGGCGACCACGTAACCACGTTCCATCTGTGGTGCTCATCCAACTCCCTCATCGATGATTCGATTAGGTTGAGACTCTTTCAGCACACCTTGACTGGTAATGCGGCCAAGTGGAATATAGAGCTGCCAGGGGGCAGTTTCTCATCCTTCACTGACTTAGCCAATATTTTCTTAAATCACTTTCAGTTGCCTGTCCGCTATGACGCCGGAACTGAACTTCAGGCTACCTTTCGTCAGGATAAGGCTACTCACATTTCCGATCACATTCAGGAATGGAGACAGAGAAAGAGGCTCATTAAAGCCGACATCCCTCCGGAGTACCGTCTCGAGTGGTTTTTGAAGTCTTTACAACCCGAGATCTCCAAAGATGTCTCCATGTCTGGGGTATATTCTGAGGAGCAAGCCATTTTTAGGGCCCAGCAGTTAGAACTGATCTACTCTCAGTCTAGGATCCTACAAAAAAATACTTGCCAGATGCTCCTGGATCTAAGGTTGATTTAGCTAAGCCGAAGCCAGGTCCGCACGCAGATGGTATCGTTGGGTCAGTGGACACAACTACAGTGAACTTGTTGAATCAATTGCAGCAGTTGTCTTTACAAACTGCTTCTAATAACCAAGTCACATTGTCTAATCCTCCCGCTTCCCAAACTTCTTCAATCAACGCCGTCCAATCTGATAACCCCAAAGGAAATCAAAATTCCGATGGGAAAAAGAAGTGACGAGGTAAGAAAAAGAACCAGGATGGGAAGCCTAATGCAAATAAATCCGGCAACAACGCTGGTGGTGGCAAAGGTGAGTCGAGAAAGAAAGTTAAGTTTCCTTGTAAGTTATGCAGTGGAGACCATCTAACTCATCTCTGCACTAGAATCGAAGACGCTCAGCGCTTGTTAGGACAGCAAGGGACGTCTAGTATGCAAGCTGTGTTAACTAATCTTCCTGAATGCTGTGTTCAGTGCATTGCGATCGATAGGGTGGTAGACACGGCTTCCTAAGGATAAAGCATCTCAGCCTATTGTGGTCTCCCAATATATACTCGATGGTGCGTGGGAGCACAAGTTCGTACTAGCACTTGTCATATCAAAGAGGAGGAATCACCCAACCTACAATGAAAACTATAGTTACCAGGCTTTATGACGCCGGAATATGTCTCTAGCCTAGACTTCTAGATGTTGTGTGTTAGGTTCCAAAGCATTTTTATGTTCATTGAGATTTATTTTACAGTTGATCTTTCTTAAGAAGTTTTCCTTTCAAGGTTCACCGCGTGATGTAGATGTACAATTCCTAAATATGCAATCTAACTGATAAACAGTCGTTTATTTTCTTTTAGCAATGAAAATCCTAGCTACTAAGGAAAGAAGAGTAAAATTCTTTCAGCAGAGAGCATAGAGCACACACTAAATGCACTTTTCCTAAATCAATTTCCGCAAGCAGTCTAAATGTAAATGCACATGCATGTATTTTTTTTTCCATTTCCTTAATGTGAGAATGACACAAAGAAAAGTAAGTACAGATCTAAACTACTTTTCTTCAAAGTGACACTTCAGTAATTTCTTTTCAAAAATGAAAGGAAGACTAAGACGACACTTTCACTTTCGAATGGAAAACTATTTTCGACACTTCAAAGAATTGACAATTCAAATCAAATACAATAGAAAAAGTACAATCGAATATCTAAAAGAGGAAGAATTTACGACACTCTTTTTCTTCATTGAAAACGACAGTTGTGACACTTTCAAATCAAAAGACGACAGTTCGATTAAGCTACTATTTGCAAAGGAGGACTGTAAATGATGAAAAATACATAAAAAACATTCACAATTCCTTATCAATGGAGGCTAAATAATGTAAAGGAAGAAGGTTTCAACAGTGATATACTGATCATAGACAGCAAAACTACTGAATAGAGTTGAAAACAACGAAGAAAAAACCAAAATCTGGAGGTAGAAACAGTCTCATTCAATCATCGCACCTGTAACACAGGGAAACAGGGATGCATCTCACCTGCAACACATGGGAGGTGCGATGCATCCAGACTGCCAATGAGAGATAGTGCGATGGTCTAGGGACAAGACTGAGCTTGGTTTTCACCCACAGTTTGCAGCTAATTTCAGTGATTTAGGCTGAGCTTATGATAGAAAGTAAACACAAAGCTAATGAGGTTATTGAGCTACCACCAGGGCAGTTAGGATGTTTGTAAGTCAGATGTTCTATTCATAAACCAACCCGAAGATTGACTGAAGCAGCGTTGACCTAGTTTGCAGTTGCATAGCAAAAGCAGTTCGAAGGCTAGCTAGCTTAACTTCAGGCTTCGTCTGTAGTTTATCAAGGAAATAACAGTAACAAACAAACAAACTATTCGCTCCCCAGCGGAGTCGCCATTTTTTTGCTGGGAAAACTAGTGTCTACTCAGATCTTCTAGTCCCACTAAGACGGGTAGCTATCTTAGAAACAAACAATTCAAAGTAACTTGTGTTTTCGTTTATGAGAGATAGATGAGAGAGAAGCAGAGTCTTTCGCTTGGCTCCTTGCTTGTTTCCTCTCTTCTTTGAGAGAGCTTCGCCACTCCTTTCTCACTTGTCCCGCTTCAAAGAACACCTGTAGAGTTAAAGTAGCAAAATACCATCAAAACATAGAGATCTATAACCATAAAAATGTAGAATCAGATGTACATTAACCATACAAATGCATACACAAATACAAGATTCAGAAATATACAAGTATATGGAGGAAAACTCAAATAGCTTTATTGATAGTAGAAGTAGAAGAGAGGATTACAACCCAGCTGTCTGATCTAGCATCATCCTCCCAGCATGAAAGCCCTCTTCACCTCATGAAAAGCAAGACCACCCAACAATGCAATGTCTTCAAAGAGAAAGCAATAGCACTTCCTTACAAATTACAAAATTCCAACCTCTGGATCTCTCGGATGAGGGATCCATATACAGGTATTTGTAGGGGGTGAGTCAGCTTCTGGGATTTTGATTAGTTTCATTTCTTTAATAGTTCTTGGTTCCAATTGGAGATTTCATGATCTCTTATTCATCCTTGGGCGAATTCAGAGAGGCAAGTGTCATATGAGCAATTTCTAGAAGATTCCCTGACTTTCCACCTAGAAAATTGCCTCTGCCATTTGTCTGCACTCGCTCATTGCACCCTACAGAAGGGATTTTCAATATGCATCGTACCCCTTGTGTGTAACAGGTGATATGCATCGCACCCTTATCACTGAGCAGTCTGTATGGTCCAGTTTTGACCAATTCTGAGTAGTTTTTCAAGGAGAACTTCTGGGAAATTATGTAATGAGTTGACCTTGATCCTTTAGGGTTTGAAACAACACTTTTAGGGGTTTAGAAGCCCTTGGTTTATGGACATATGTGATTGGGGTTGTAGTGCCCAAATATGTCTATAACATGGGTTTTTGGGTGGAAAGGGATTTACATGGGGGTTTTCAATTTTCCTATGCAAATGAAGTTTATCCTTAGGAAAAGGGGTTTTCTTAGGGTTATGAAGGGGATTCTAGCACTTGATGTCCATAAGTCATTCAGTCGAGGGTCCGGTCCCACCAAAAGTCATAGAAATGCTTTGAGCTTGTTTGACTTGTAGGGTTAAAAGTACTAGAACATACTTGTGGATAGGAAATTAGTAAGTATAGGGGAAAATGAATGAGCGGGAGTTAATCACATTAAATTTTAAACATTTTTTTTCCTTCATAACTAATCATACATGTTGAAATATATCTAAGCATGATTAATGTGTTTTGATCCAATCAACCTTGTAGTTCAGCAGCCGTTCTTCTACTTACCCATTTCTTACCCTAACATGTTTTCTTCATTTCTTTGGGTGAATTTATGCTAACAAACCCTTATCATCTATTTTTCTTTTATAAAGAAAACTATCTAATTCTAACCTTATATCATCCAAGGGATCAAATTAAACTTATGAGCTCCTTTTATTTCTCTACCTATCTAATGATCTGCCAAGATTAAACTGTTTGGTCAGATTTTATTCTCTAACTATAAACATAAAATTCAAAGCATGAAATAGCCAATATTTAACAATTTGATTACCATGGATTGTGGCATGAATAACCAATAGCACATAATCATTATTATGCATAAAAGTAAATAATAGTGGCATTTAGACTTGCACACTTTCATGGTCTCTTTTTGTTGGGGTTCATATATCTTCATTTTTTTCACCTTCTCTTATTATTTTTGTCCTTTGATTTTTCTTTTAGGACATACCCTCTTTACCTTTTTAATTTTTTTAATATGGAAAACATTTTCAGAAAGCAAAGGTATGCATAGTATTACAAGGCTTAACCTTAGTCATTCAAAATTATGACTCCTATTGGTATAGGAACTTAACAAGATGAAATGAAGAACGTTTTTCTCACCAAGTACCAAGATTACTGTAGGACTAGGGATCTAAAGGATGAAATTTTCAAAATTTGAGTGAAGGACAATGAAACCTTATAAGCATATGTTGAATGGTTTCAGTATAATTTGTGGAGATCCCCCAATACCACATTACCAAACGCAGTCTTGAAAGCCATTTTAATCAAGGGGATGAGAGAAGAATGGGTAGAAATTTTAAACCTAATGCAGAAAGGTGACATATCTCAAGAAGAATATGATGAAATTGTCTGATTGTGTATCAGTTTTTCACGAGGTAGTACATGCATCAGACTAGGAGGACAAGATTCCATGACCAAAGGAAGCAGACCTCCCAGCAGAGGCGTGGCAAGAACTGAGATTGGTAACCTATTAGAAGATTTCAAGACAAACCTCTTGGGCATGCTAACTACATAGTTAGATGTCTTACATTCCAAACAAAGACAAGTTGAGGAAGAAAAAATGCTAGCTATCTTCTATCCAAGCTGCAAAAAGAAGCACAGTCAAAGGAAATGTCCTTTGGACATGATTCAGACATGCTCTATATGCACCAAGGATCATGCAACAGATCAGTGTCCATCACTTCCTAGATTAAAAGTAGTGTTCAAAGAAGCTAAGGAAGGAACGGAGACAACATACTTAATGGCTCAACATCAACAATGGAAAACACAACCTGCAGGTATGCCGTAAGACCCCTCTTTGTTCTTTCCTATGCCCTATAATCAATAGAAAAAATTCGGAACAACATGGTGTTATAGACATTTTTGTGCCTCACAGCATGGAGCATGAAATGTCAATAATTACAGGGATCCTCAGTCCCCAAACATGTTGTTCTTACCCCTGGAGGAACAAGGTCAGCAAACCACAGCACTCCTGATCAGTTCTCCACCTGAAAACACTCAAAAACAGGCTATTTTTGGATCATGTCAGCTGCTCCACTGAGCATCTGCGCTGAAAGTCAACTGCTCCTCCTTGTACCTGCGCTGAAAGTCAAAACCAATGAAGGCTACCTGCGCTGGGCGAGATTGGACATGTGGCACAGTGAGTCATTACCTTGGAAACTTCCAAAAATGACACTTGGATCAGGTATTTCACCTTGTGATGAGTCAGAGGCTTTGTTTCTCCAAGTGGAAGCAAGGTTCACCAAGTGGACTCAAGAACTGAAGACTAACTAAAGATTAACTGAAGAGAGAGAGGACACAAGGCAGCTACACATCAGTTGCAAGCTGACTCATCCTTTCTCAATTCATCTATATATTGAGCTCTCTCCTATGAGCTCAGGAGGCTGGAATTTTGGGCAAAGCAAGGAAGTGCTGTTGGTTTACAGTTAGAGCTATTGGGTGATTGCTTTTATAGAGGGGAAGAGGAGATTTCTTGCTGCAGGGGAGGTGCTGCTGGATTGGAGCCATTTATGGTTGTAACCTTCTCAGAACCTTTTACTTCTATCAATAAAGCTTTGAATGTTCTCCTATATACTTGTATTGCATTGATGTATTGTATTTACTTGTATATCTGATTCACTCTAATCCATGCATCAGTTATGAGTACATGTTTCTTGTAGTTTCCCTCTCTTGTTTTTGCAGGATCTTTGTGTAGCTGGGCCGGCAAAAGGAGCAAGGAGATGGGAACGAGAGGCAACGAGAGAAGACAGGATCGACAAAAGCGAAAGATATCGGTTGGTCAAACTTTTCTTCCTTCTCTGTACTTTCATAAAGGAAAATATCAAAGCTTTACTTTCAGTTGTTGCTAAGGAACTATCACCCTTAGAGTAGGGATAGAGTCATACCGAGTCGGATACTTTTCCCCACAACAAACTAGCGACTCCACTGGGGAGCGTATCCGTTTGATTGTGTTTGTAGTATCTTTGCTATTCATTTCCTGAACCAAAGAGTACCGAATCGAAAAGCTTTTGACTATATCAAAAGCGAAGTAGAGGGACAGCTACTCTGGCTCATTTCTGAGCAAGTTCATGATTTGAAGAGCTGATCTACAAAGATCCTTTTGTGCTCTTTGTGATAGCTTTTCATCCTCTTGATCATCCCTTAGCTTGTACTTGACCTATAGCTTTTTATTTCAGCAAAAACAGTGAATTTTTGAGCTTTTTATGACCCGGAAATCCTTGTAAACGCAACTCTCGTGTCTCAGTGCAGGCTGTCCACAGGCAGTCTGCATTTCAGCGTAGGTACTCCCTTCGGGAACTGCGCTGAGAGTCAGTTTGACAGACCAGAGCCTGCGCTGAACCAGTTAGGCTATGTCTTCCTGAGGTTTCCCACTGAGTCTTGGCCCTGTTTTCACTGTTATTTTGCTGCTGATTGCTTGTCATTTGTACTTGCTGTAAACCAACTTTCCTTGACATTATTCCGCCTCAGTTGTGTGATGAAACTGTGATTGTTCTTTCAGTATTTCTTGTTTCAGTTACAGTTTCCCATTGTGAAAAGCAAACCAGTATAGCTGTGACCTCTTAGATCTCGAACTGTAAAAGTGTCTTTGTGATCTTAAGAGCTAGTTTTGTTACTGTTCATGGCTGTTTGAGTTAGTTTGTTTTTCATTTTATGGTTTGAATCTATACATTTCCAGTGTCGAAACAAGTCGATCTTAAGGTGTCTTTTGATTTTGGACAAGCTTGTTTACTTTCGCTTGAAATTAGATTCGAAGTTATACAACAGTTTCCTTTTTGTCTTACATCAACATTAAGGAGAAAGAAAAGAAAATACATGCATTGTGCATTTTGCATTTGACTGTGTGCTTGACGATTTAGGAAAATTTGCATTTTAGTGTGTGTTCTATGATCTGTGTGAAAAGTTGATGTCTTTCTTTTCCCTCAGTAGATTAAGGTTTTCAAAGTTGAAATATTGAAAAGTTTTGCTTCTTATCTTAGATTGCATTTAGGAAGTTGTATATATACATCTCGTGGTGATCCTCAAAGGCAAACTGTTAAGCAAGATCAACATTAAAATAAACCCAATTTACATAACAACGCTTTGTAACATAACGCAAACATCTAGAGGTCTAGGTAGAGACGTGTTCCGGCGTCGTTAAACATAGTGACTGTCGATCTCTACGAAGGTGGGTGATTCCTCCTGAGAGTCGGTGGCACTAATACGGACTTGTGCTCCCACGTACCGTCGCGTATATATTGGGAGACCCCTATAGGCAATTATCCTTCATCCATAGGAAACCGTGTCGGCCGCCCTACTGATCGCGATGCAGTGAACACAGCATTCACGAAGATCGACCACCCGTACCGTAAAACGTATTCTGTGGTTTCGCGAAAGGTTTGGCACACCCTCTACCTAGATCTCCAGAGCAGTTTCTTTTGGCCCTTTTCAAACTCTATAACTGAAAAGGTCCAACCAAGCATTTGTCACTTCGGGCTCGTTAATACATCGAAGGCGACTAGAGTCATCTTTAGCTTTTTCTCGACTCTTAAAACATGAAAAAGCAAGTTTGTGTCTAAAAGCGTCGTTAATAAAATTTATTTTAAGCGGAACATAATCACCTATTATTCCCACGTTGATCTTCCAGTTGAAAAGTATGGAGCCCACCAACCAAGGAAACAACCTTGGAGGAAGTCCAAATCCCTTCTCCTCTTGGGGAGATGTTGGTGCGCCTCATATGGCAACATTGTCACTTCCAGGATTGACAATTGGCCTACCTGTATGGCTCTTTTCAACTAATGTAGTCCAGATCGCCACTAATCCTGAGCAGTCGAATCAACAGTCAGACCAATCTAGAGTTACCCACCAGCCTTCCACTTCTTACAATTCTTCCTCTCATCCTTCATCTTCACGAGGTAGAGCCGGCAAAAGTCAGCCTCCCATGGAGAAGAAGGAAAAGAAGAAGAAAGAAAAGAAGCAGAAGGAGCCTATGGCGAAGGCGACTGGGGGCAAACAAAAGATAGCTGACAAAAACCCACACACTGCACCGACCGGGCCTAAATCGCCATGTGTCATTTGCAAAGGGACCCACTTCCATCGTGATTGTCCTTGTATTCCCCGGATACTAAGGGACTGGTCCCCAAGGTTGCACAATCCGGTAGCATCAACCTCTGGTAGTCATGTTGATTGCAGTCCGTCAACTAGCGAGAGTGAAGGACGAAGAGGGAGACCAAGATCACCCTGTATGTTGTGTGAAGGCAAGCATGCCATCCACCGATGTCCATTCTTAGATGAGGCAAAGAGAGTTTTGGAAGATCGCCCGGTTTCACCGTTACGACTTCCTCCTGGATACCAAAAACTCGCGCCTAATCCCTCGATAGTTGAAAATCCAGTTGACCCGCTCAAGTGGTCAGCTGAAGTGTCGGTCACTGAAAATGAACCTACTGAATCCAGACCGGACGAAAGTCCAAAGGTCGATATGGCAGTTGACCCGGTTCTACCTTCAGAAGTTTCATCTTCGAATGACACCGTCGCCGAAGAGTCATCTTCAAGCGACACCCTCACTGAAGAGAATAAGGATGACACCATCCAGGTTCTTTTCATCAGCACCGACTCTGATGAGCGTCAGGGCAATGCGCCCATTCCTTTATCGCAGGAAGGAACATCATCAGGGTCATACCCGGCCGTATATTCGGTCCCACCACCAAGCAACCTGGTTGTATCCTTTGATTGGAATCAACTAGGCAGACCCCGGTTACCAGCCAGTATACCATTCAGAATCATTGTCCAGATCTATAGAATGATTATGGCTGGTACTATCATTGATGAAGGGGCGTCTGTGAGTATCCTTTCCTCTGTTGCTTGGAAAGCACTGGGTTCCCCGGCGCTTTTACCTGAGTTAAGAAATCTCTCAGGTTTTGATAAAGGAACCAGTCGACCATTAGGAATCCTCCCCAATGTGCCTATTACATTGAAAGGGAAGACCGTTAATTTGAACGTGATGGTCGTCCAAGGACCCTTGGATTATAACCTACTCCTTGGACGTGACTATATTTATTGCATGGGAGCGATAGTCTCCTCACTCTTTAGAGTAATGTGTTTTCCACACGAAGGAAGGATGGTCAAGCTCGTAGACCAACTTTCATTTCCGGGATCTCGCATAGCAAATAGTCAAATACCAATCCTAAATGGTCTGTTCACTCAAGATTCGCCTCCACCCCCAGTCCTCTTTCCCGATGAGTGCGAGTGATTCGGAAAGAAAGACTGGAACCCAGGGGGCATGCACCTTGGTCTGCTTCGGGCAGAAGAAACCCTGGGTATAAGGTAGAATTTCCGCAGAAGAATATGACTAGTCCGTACCCCGTCCGTGGATGGAAGAGGGGTTGTTCTGGAATAGTATTCTTTTGTTAAAGTTATGTGTTTGACAAGCATGTCATTCACCTTTGTCTAAAGAAGTGGGCAATGCCCAAGTAGGAATTACCTTATTGCGACAAGTAGTAACCATCTTTGGGGAAAGCAAGCCTCACCCATTAAAACAAATGTTTTGAAGGATAAGTAGGGGCAGCCTCCAAAGAAAGAGATTCTATTGTTATGACATAGGGTAACCATCTTTGAGTAACCTAATGATAGACATCGCCGAAGAAAGAGATTGATTTGCGGCAGCAGATAGAACCGTCTTTGGATAATAAGAAAGAGGCAAGCCTCCTTCAATAACACCAATGTTTTGTCTTTGAGAAGTGTTCTTCTCTTGTCACGAACAGCTGTTCGTTAAAAGTTGGGCCGACGGGAAGCCTGAGTACCGCGTAAGACCCCTTAAAATAACGAGAAGACTAGTATCGTTAACATTAGATTAGCAAGATGACAAGTAACTGTGAACACCCAAAGAAAAGCAGAAGTGGGGGAGAGGAGGGGCAGCCTGAAATTCTATCCTATACCTGGGGGCATGCAAACCTTTTGGAATGTGAGCGAGGGACGACTATTTATTTTTTAAATTTTTAGGTCCTCCCTTTAAACCTGTAGGTCTAACCCTTTAAACTCGTAGGATTAGCCGATTCCGACCTTGCATGAAGAAAGCCTGTGGGGCAAAAGAAAAACTTGCCAAATTTGGAGCATAGCTTCGTGAGATAAAGCTCCTTAAAAAATAGCTATCTCACAGGAGGCATTTCTGATTTTATGACTGGTATATCGAGCAGTTTTAGCACATAGTTCATGCTCGTTAAAAAATAAACGCAAGATCCGAGCAGTTTTAACGCGGAATTCATGCTCGTTAAAAAAGAAACATAAGCATTGAGCAGTGTTTTGGCGCATTCAAGCTCATTAAAAAATGAACCCATCTCGGTAAATAACCACTGTGATCGTAAAATTCATCAGCCATAAAAGCCTTGGTCGTGTTTGTGCACCGTCACCTCCACTTTTCATTTGGCCGATCATTCACTTCCATTTGTGTGTTTACCCATTTTGAGGAACATCTGCGAAGAGTGATTTCACCTAGCCATCCTTGTGACACTGCCGTGATTGGAAAATTCCAACCTGTACCTGGAATCTGCTACTATCCCTGTTTATCACTCGTTCCTCAAAAGACGAGTCTTCTTTGAGCTCTTTTCTCCTGACTCGTAAAATATGAAAAGTTTGCCGAGTTTTGGCCTTCCAGCTCGTTAAAGGACCGGAAGAGCTATCCCTCCTCTAGATTTTAATCTTTTTGGACCTGAGGGATTATTGCACAAAAAGATCGAGCGCTTGTCTTGTTCGGCTCGTTAAAAGTACCGAACACCCATCCCTTCTATATTGTTTTATACTTTTTCGGACTTAAGGGATTAGATGACGAAAAAGGAATTATAGAGTTAACTTTCTGTACCTTTTCAGACTCTCTAAAAATGAAAAGGGCCGAGTTTTCTTTGTCGTTAGACTCGTTAAAATGATTAAATAGCGACAAACTTGTCTTTAGACGAGAACGAGTTTCCCTATCGCTAAGCTCGTTAAATCATAGCGATGGGCTTGCCTGAAGGGCAGGTTATAGAACAAGCATATGTTATCCTCCTCAAGCTTGACAAAAATAAAGAGGTACTGGTCAGAAATGACTGGGGAAAAATTGGGAGAACATCAGAGCTTAATGGTAGCAAGTCGCTCTTGAACATGACACTTTTCTTCCGTACCACATCGGGTTGGGTTGTCTCATTCACTGGTCTCATCACCATGGTCTTCGCCAAACCATCCACATTTTGGGGTAATGCTACCGATCCATCGCATCAGTGTCGTTATATGTTCAAGAGAGGTCATTCTGAAAGTGTCAACCGTGTCCCATCCACTGCCATACATTATCCTTCATCCATTCATGATCGCCACCCTGAATCATATGTCACAGTTTGTTTTCACCTCCATTGAAATCATTAGCTCCGTTCCGTGTCATTGATGTGGGATTCATTAAGGCCCTCCTTTGACGGATCGCTTCTTGTCGACTTCAGCTCATTATCCAAGAAGTTGATCTAGGAACAACCCCATCAGTACTTTGAAGCTTGCATGCCTCAATGGCAAGTTTCTCACTTCCGGCGACAGGTATACATCAATGACCTTCGACCAGAAGATTTTGCGTGGAGTTCGACGCCAAGTCCTTTATTCACGCCACGTGAATTGTACTGGAGTACCTTGAGGGTCATTATCATTATCGGTGATTCCTCTCGCGCTTGTTAACGGTTTTAATCATTGACCGGTAATCAAGCGATGTCTTTCCATTTTCGACTTCAGCGAAATTCTCACATGGATCGACTTGTACTTAGAGTGAAGATCGAACGAGTTTGAAGACCCCAGATCTAGTTTCATCCATCCGGGCTGCGATATATATTCAGGAAATATAAAAGCATTTGTCATGTACATCATTGCAGCAAATGATCATCCTATTCAAAGGATGATAATTTCAGCAGAGAATTATCAGTCTACCATCAGACGATCATCTATTCTATGTACCAAAATGTATTTATAAAGCTGAGCATGGGAATGCCCGCCTCAGCTAGATCATGAAAGCAGAATGAAAAATAATGTATTGTATTGTATTGTATTACAGGGCACCTCTCAGCACTTGAATGAACTTCGGACCCTCTCGATAAAGCATTTCACCCGATAAACGACCTCATACTTTAGGGGGCAGCTGTTATAGACATTTTTGTGCCTCACAGCATGGAGCATGAAATGTCAATAATTACAGGGATCCTCAGTCCCCAAACATGTTGTTCTTACCCCTGGAGGGACAAGGTCAGCAAACCACAGCACTCCTGATCAGTTCTCCACCTGAAAACACTCAAAAACAGGCTATTTTTGGATCATGTCAGCTGCTCCACTGAGCATCTGCGCTGAAAGTCAACTGCTCCTCCTTGTACCTACGCTGAAAGTCAAAACCAATGAAGGCTACCTGCGCTGGGCGAGATTGGACATGTGGCACAGTGAGTCATTACCTTGGAAACTTCCAAAAATGACACTTGGATCAGGTATTTCGCCTTGTGATGAGTCAGAGGTTTTGTTTCTCCAAGTGGAAGCAAGGTTCACCAAGTGGACTCAAGAACTGAAGACTAACTAAAGATTAACTGAAGAGAGAGAGGACACAAGGCAGCTACACATCAGTTGCAAGCTGACTCATCCTTTCTCAATTCATCTATATATTGAGCTCTCTCCTATGAGCTCAGGAGGCTGGAATTTTGGGCAAAGCAAGGAAGTGCTGTTGGTTTACAGTTAGAGCTATTGGGTGATTGCTTTTATAGAGGGGAAGAGGCGATTTCTTGCTGCAGGGGAGGTGCTGCTGGATTGGAGCCATTTATGGTTGTAACCTTCTCAGAACCTTTTACTTCTATCAATAAAGCTTTGAATGTTCTCCTATATACTTGTATTGCATTGATGTATTGTATTTACTTGTATATCTGATTCACTCTAATCCATGCATCAGTTATGAGTACATGTTTCTTGTAGTTTCCCTCTCTTGTTTTTGCAGGATCTTTGTGTAGCTGGGCCGGCAAAAGGAGCAAGGAGCTGGGAACGAGAGGCAACGAGAGAAGACAGGATCGACAAAAGTGAAAGATATCGGTTGGTCAAACTTTTCTTCCTTCTCTGTACTTTCGTAAAGGAAAATATCAAAGCTTTACTTTCAGTTGTTGCTAAGGAACTATCACCCTTAGAGTAGGGATAGAGTCATACCGAGTCGGATACTTTTCCCCACAACAAACTGGCGACTCCACTGGGGAGCATATCCGTTTGATTGTGTTTGTAGTATCTTTGCTATTCATTTCCTGAACCAAAGAGTACCGAATCGAAAAGCTTTTGACTATATCAAAAGCGAAGTAGAGGGACAGCTACTCTGGCTCATTTCTGAGCAAGTTCATGATTTGAAGAGCTGATCTACAAAGATCCTTTTGTGCTCTTTGTGATAGCTTTTCATCCTCTTGATCATCCCTTAGCTTGTACTTGACCTATAGCTTTTTATTTCAGCAAAAACAGTGAATTTTTGAGCTTTTTATGACCCGGAAATCCTTGTAAACGCAACTCTCGTGTCTCAGTGCAGGCTGTCCACAGGCAGTGTGCATTTTAGCGCAGGTACTCCCTTCGGGAACTGCGCTGAGAGTCAGTTTGACAGACCAGAGCCTGCGCTGAACCAGTTAGGCTATGTCTTCCTGAGGTTTCCCACTGAGTCTTGGCCCTGTTTTCACTGTTATTTTGCTGCTAATTGCTCGTCATTTGTACTTGCTGTAAGCCAACTTTCCTTGACATTATTCCGCCTCAGTTGTGTGATGAAACTGTCGATTCCTAGGAATATCATGTGGAATTTCTAGTCATCAACCCAAGAAGTAGGCTAGATGGACATCCTTTGATATTGGGTATGTTATCCTCCACAATGTCCTAGGTTGAAGAGGAGATCGACGGAGGTAACCACAGACCAAGCTTTCAGTTTGGTATCTAGCCCTACCAAACCAGAGAGGGCTCTATCTATGAAATCACAGCCAAAGAATCAACTAGAATGCAAAAGGATTTTAGGCTAGGTATGTTTAGCTCAGGTATGTTTTGAAAAATTATGGTTTTGCTGCTAGATAAGGGAGAAAAACCAGGTAGCTATTTCAGATGTTCAAAGGGTTACAACAACAAAGATATGGACGAGCAAGGTAGAAATAATTCAATGATGGTTCTTAGGGTTTGTCGGTGTAGTGTAGTGTTTAGAATAAGGAAAAGGCCTTAATGAGCATGACACATGAATTCATTAAGCAAGAAAGAAAGTAACAGATAGTGATATTTCCATAAAAATATAGTTTTATGCAAAGAATTCTATTTATACACTGGAAGGAAAACCATTGAAGAATTGATGAATGGAATGATAACATGAATATGTTTCATATAAAACTATAACAGAGAAAATACAACATCACAAACTTACTGCACATGAATTCCTAGATAATAGTTGCAAACTTCATCCTTTGATTTCCAAAAAATGTCCAAGTACAAGCTACAATAGTTCTCTCCTCTGATGTCCAACCTGTTCTATGACTGAGAAAATGATACATAAATACCAAAAAACATCTCCCCACTGTTGGAAATAATACTGAGAGGGGGGGTGAATCAGTATTATCTAATTCTTTTAATAAATCTTCCTTATTTGTTCTTTGAATTATTTTTGCATGTCAGTACCATAAAATAATGAGCATGAACAAAAAAAAACAGATAGTCACACCAAAGAACACAAGATGTAAGGTGGAAACCCAATGTGGGTGAAAACCACCTGCTGCAATATGTCTCTATCTTCTTTCAAATTAGAAACTTCTTTTACAATGGTTTTGTACTGGTGCAGTCCTTTACCAGTACGCAGGCTGCAACCTGTAGAGAGCTACAACTCTCTCTCTCTCGTTTTCCAGTCTCTCCTGGAAGGGAGCTACAACCCCCTACTTCTTTTCATAAAGCATCAAATGATCATCAAGTACATAAAAGTTACAGTCCACTACAGTTATCAGATCAGCAATAACAGAACTAACCCAGAACACCTTATCAACAGAAAAATTCAATCAACAGAACATCTTAAGACAGATACGCAGTTTTCCCTTCTGTGGCCTGTGTCGCTACGCAGTTCACCTTCTGCTTTCTTGCATATACCCGCAGAGATCCTTCTGCCACACTGCGTGCCCACGCACTGTTCCTTCAACCGCACTGCGTACTATTACTGCAGGTACGCACCCAGAGACATTATCGTGCCGCGTACTGTTACTGCATGTATGTAGCTAGAGATACTATCGCGCCGCGTACTTTTACTATGCGTACGCACCTGAACCTTAGTTACTCTGCGTACCCACGCAGCTCTCCTTCTTCTGCTCTGCGTACCCATGCAGATCTCTTGTTTCTGCTCTGCGTACCCACGCAGATCTCCTGTTTCTGCTCTGCGTACCCACGCAGATCTTCTGTTTCTGCTCTGCGTACCCACGCAGCTCTTCTGTTAAACACCTGCATACTTCTGATTAGGGCCGAATAGGCAGTCCACCAGAGTGGCACAGTTGCTCAGATCTGATCATGCGCTCGAGAGATCACCCTTCACAGATTCGCCTTCAACTTCCCTTTCATATAGATCAAGCTTTTAAGACCATAACCCAATATTGCAGATCTAAAGATATTCAATTGCAAAAGATACTTAGCCAAGTGATCTCCTTTGCTTTATATAGGCAAGCTCCTCCTAAAATCATGGAACAATACCACGAGCAAAAACCGTAATAACACAAATACCGTAGGTTAAATACCAAGGATTAAACATAAGAAACCCCACGTGTGCTTTTCTCTGCCTTGAAATGAGTGCACTGGGGGTACGCACCTCCTAAACGGCTGGCCTGCGTACCTGGACACGGTCCCTGCATGGTGTACCTACGGGTACGCACCTTCTAAACTGATCTCCTGCGTACTTCTTAATTTTCAACATATTGAGAGCCTTGCCACGGGAGTTGCCATCAAGTACAACATCTGTAACATATAGCCATACCAGAAACATAATGCCAACAATCTCCCCCTTTGGACTTGATGGCAACCTCACAAACTTCAGCTTCATTCTCCCCCTTTGACATCAAGGGCAAAGGGGTATGCTCCCCCTAAGAACATGCTCCCCCTGAATATGAACCAGATCTGCAACAAAGAACCATAATCCACCATGAAAGAGATAGAGACATATTGCAGCTATTTCCAAGATCTCCTTCTGAACATCCTCCATAATGCCAACAATGCATTATATGCTCCCCCTGAACCTGAACCATCAATCAGAAAAGGTTCAACAATAAGATGATGCATCAACAACCCCCAGCTTTTGCCTGAGGTAATCAAAAGTGTCCCTGGGCAATGGTTTGGTGAGAATATCAGCAACTTGTTCCTTAGAAGGAACATACTCCAACTTGACCTTCTGTTCAAGTACTTGTTCCTGGAGAAAATGGTACTTGATTGGTATGTGCTTGGTTTTTGAATGCATAACAGGATTCTTTGAGATGCTGATTGCACTTGTGTTATCACATAAGATGGGGATTGGTGGTGTACAAGTGATTTGAAAATCCTGCAAAGTCTGCATCATCCAAAGGAGTTGGGTGCAACAAGATGCAGCAGCAACATATTCCGCTTCAGCTGTAGACAAGGCAATTGAACTTTGTTTCTTGCTGAACCAAGATACCAGTCTAGAACCCATAAAGAACGCACCACAACTTGTGCTTTTCCTGTCATCCACGCTTCCGGCCCAACCTGCATCTGTATAAGCATGAAGTGTAAGATCTGTATCTCTAGGACACCATAATCCATAATTTTGAGTCCCTTGAAGATATTTGAAAATTCTCTTCACTGCCTGAAGATGAGTCTCCTTCGGATTCGCCTGAAATATTCCAACTATTCCAACTGCATGCATGATGTCCGGTCGGGTACCTGTCAAATAAAGTAAACTTCCAATCATAGATCTATAGGTTGGTTGATGTACTGCTGCAGATTCATCATTTGCACTGAGGCTACATCCTGTGACCATGGGTGTACATACTGGTTTTGCATCTTCCATACCATATTTCCTCAAAATCTGTTTGAGATACTTGGTTTGAGATAAAAAAATTCCTCCTTCTTTTTGTTGGATTTGCAAACCAAGAAAATATGTCAGTTCTCCTAGCAAGGACATTTCAAATTCTTTCTGCATGACCAAGGCAAAGTTTTGACTCATAGCTTCTTCATTGCTGCCAAAAATAATGTCATCTACATACACAACAAGTATTAGCAATTTGTCATTTTCAACTTTTATATAAAGATTGCTATCTGATGATCCTTTTGAAAAGCCTTGTTGATGAAGATATTTGTCCAAACGGTAGTACCAAGCCCTTGGAGCTTGTTTGAGACCATAGAGAGCCTTTTTCAATCTGCATACAAGATTTGGATCATTTCCAAGAATGAACCCATCTGGCTGTTCAATGTATACTTCTTCTTCCAAGTCTCCATTCAGAAAGGCTGATTTCACGTCCATTTGAAATACTTTGAAGTTTTGAAAACTTGAGAGAGCAAGGAACATTCGGATGGCCTCAAGTCTTGCAACAGGAGCAAAGGTTTCTTCAAAGTCTATTCCTTCTTGCTGCGCATACCCTTTACAAACAAGTCTGGCTTTGTTTCTAATTACTTCCCCATTTTCATTCAATTTATTTTTGAAGACCCATTTTGTTCCGATAACATTCTTATCTTTTGGTCTAGGAACCAGCTCCCAAGTGTTGTTCTTTTTGATCTGCTCAAGTTCTTCATCCATTTCCTTCACCCAACATTCATCTTTGCATGCCTCTTTCACATTTTTTGGTTCAGTAGAGGAGAGTAATGCCAAATAGCTTGAAGCTTCTGCAACTGTTCTTCTTGTTTGTACACCTGCTTCTTTCTGTCCCATAATCTGAGATTCTGGATGATTCTTCTAGACATATCTGGATGGAGTCTTTTCTTCTATTCTTGTTTTCTCCTCTGGTTCTTCTTGAGTTTATTCTTGAGGTTCTTCTTCTTCATCATTCTGTCGTTGGGGGTAGCCTTCATCTTCTGCGATGTCTTCATGATGTACTTGCCTAGGAATGTATCCCTTCTCATCAACCACTACATCAATGCTGTCAACAATTCTGCCAAGTCTTTTATTGTAGCATTTGTATGCTTTGCTATGTGGAGAGTAACCAAGAAGAATGCCTTCATCTGCTCTAGGTTCAAGTTTGTCAAGCTGCTCATCAGTATTCTTGATATAGAATTTGCTCCCAAAGATTTTGAAGTGCTTTACTGAAGGAGTCCTACCACTCCAGAGCTCATGAGGAGTTTGAGTGTTGTTCACTCGGACATTTGTTTTGTTGAGAATAACAACTGCAGCATGTGCAGCTTCACCCCAGAAAGTTGCGGGAGTTCCTGACTCATCAAGCATAGCACGAGCCATTTGTTGGACTGTTCTGTTCATTCTTTCCACAACTCCATTTTGCTGAGGAGTTCTTGCTGTAGAGAATTCTCTTCTTATCCCATGTTCTTCACAGAAATCGAAAAATTCATTTGAAGTAAATTCCCCACCTCTGTTGGATCTGAGGCACTTAATTTTGTGACCTGATTCATTTTCAACCAAGGCTTTGAAGGATTTGAATTTTTCGAATGCTTCATCTTTGTGCTTCATAAGTCCTAACCAGACAAACCTGGAGAAATCGTCAATGAATAATATCAAGTATTCTTCTCGAGGTGTTCTTTTCCTGAAAGGACCGCATGTATCTGTATGAACTAGCTCAAGAGGCATGCTAGCTGATCCTTCTTTCTCTGGAAAGTTAGTTCTGGTTTGTTTTCCAAACTGACATGATTTGCATATGGTGTTGTCAGGAATTTTGATATCTGGAAGATCGCGAACTACCTGATATTTGCATGCTTTCCTTATTTGTGAAAAGCTTAGATGTCCCAACCTCCGATGCCATAACCAGTGCTCATCATCCTTGCTCAGATAGCATTGTTGTTGTCCTTCTTCAAATATGTATAGATTATTTGAAGTTCTTTTTCCTTTGATCACTGTTTTACCTGTATCAAGATCACGAACAAGACATCCATTTGATCTGAATATAACCTCGGTTCTTTGATCACACATCTGGCTGACACTTAGAAGATTATGCTTCAATCCATCAACATACAAAACATTTCCAGCCTTGACCTTTTCTTTTAACTGAGCAATGCCTTTTCCTTTTATAGTTGCAGGAGTATCATTTCCAAAAGAGACTTTCTTTCCTTTTTCTAGAGCAGAATATGACTCAAGTTTTTCTTTATCACCTGTCATATGCTTCGAACATCCACTGTCAATGTACCATAGATTTTCTTGTCCCTCTGCATAAAATGTTATCCCACATCTTTTTGTTTGTGGTTCCTTTATTCTCCATGTTTTGGTGCTTGAGGCTTGTTCCTTTTTCTACTGAAACCTGCTCCTGCATTCAGAGTCTTCATGACCAAAGTTATTGCAAATAGAACATTCAACTTCATTTTCAAGAACCGAAAAGTTGTTATAGGTCCTTTTTGTAATCCCGGTCATACTTCTTTGTTTTTGAGCTTCCCTAGTCATGATCGTTTTATATGCAACACATTGAGCTGCTTTGTGACCAAAGTTATGGCAAGAAAAGCATTGTCCATTGAAGAAACTTCTGCGGTTATTTAATCTACCAGCCAATTGATTGTAATTTCTATTGTCATCTATTCTTGAACCAAATTGAGAAGATTTTACCTGTGGCTGGTTGTAGCTTTTGTTCACCCTTAAGATGGATTGCCCCTGATAGTTTCTGTTTGTAATTTGTCCCTGCTTTACCTGATGATCTTCATTGTGCTTTTTCTCATTTCTTCTTGCTGCATCAAGATAACTTTTTGAGGTGGATGCTTGAGAAGTTTCTCCATTATAGCCCAGACCTGTCTTGTTTAGAGGAGACCGCTGCACATTGATTATCTCATCCAAAGTTTCAGATCCTTTGACAAACTTGAGATTAATAGCTTTTGTTTTCTCAATCTCTTTTCTAAGACCAATAATTTCACCTTCTAATTTTTCAATATGTTTTTCCTTTTCATCAATTTGAAATTGTAGAGTATCAATGATCATGTTCTTTTCTTCTATACATCTCTTGAGTCTAGTAATTTCATCATAAAGGTTATCCGTATTTATAGCATCCAGATAATCATCATCTTCAAATGCCATTAACAACTTATATTCATTACCTTGTTCATCTTCATCACTGTTTGATAGACCATCACTATCTTCATGAGTGTAGTAGCTTTTCTTATTTGCATTCTGTTTCTTGTTCCATCTAGCAGGTTCCTTTCCTTTATCCTTATAAGGACATTTTGCAGCATAATGACCTACTCTTCCACAAGCAAAGCATTTAAAAGGTAACTTACCTCTGAACCTTCCAGAACCCCTTTGAAGATTTCTGACAAAATTTGATTCTTCTTCCTCTTCTTCTGGGACGTGGCTAGCTTCATAATAATCTCCTTTGCCTGATGCCTTGAAAGCAGCTTCTCTTCTGTCTGATGGACCTCCCTTTCTCATTTCATAAGCAGTTAGAATTCCATGTAGCTGAGACATAGTAAGAATTCGTAGATTTTCCTTTTCTTCTATTGTAGATACTTTAGATTCAAACTTGGGGGACAATGATCTTAGAACCTTTTCAACCACAATAGCCTCTTTTATTTCTTCACCCAAATTTTTCATACAATTAACAACCTCATCTACCCGAAGAAAATAGTTAGCCACACTTTCATCATTATACATTTTGAGAGTCTCATACTGAATTCTGAGAGTTTGAAGTTTAGCACGCTTTACCTATTCATCTCCTTGATAGCTCGTGAAAATTTTGTCCCATATCTCTTTTGCGGATTTATAGTGCATTACCTTCATGAATTCTGATTGAGATATACATCCTAATAGAGTACTGACTACTTTCGCATTTGTTTCATACTTCTTTTTCTCGGCTACATCTGTAGGAGTAGCTGAAGGAAAAGTGTAGCCTGTTTCTACAATGTCCCAAACTTCTGTACCAAGAGATTGAAGATAGGCAGTAACTCTTACCTTCCAATAATTGAAGTTTGTCCCATCAAAAACCGGTGGCCTGATTGATGCTTCTCTCTCGTAGTTGCTCATGATGAACGATCTACCTTCAAGTGATCAAGCTTCTCTGAAGGACCTGCTCTGATACCAATTGTTGGAAATAATACTGAGAGGGGGGGGGTGAATCAGTATTATCTAATTCTTTTAATAAATCTTCCTTATTTGTTCTTTGAATTATTTTTTCATGTCAGTACCATAAAATAATGAGCATGAACAAAAAAAAAACAGATAGTCACACCAAAGAACACAAGATGTAAGGTGGAAACCCAATGTGGGTGAAAACCACCTGCTGCAATATGTCTCTATCTTCTTTCAAATTAGAAACTTCTTTTACAATGGTTTTGTACTGGTGCAGTCCTTTACCAGTACGCAGGCTGCAACCTGCAGAGAGCTAGAACTCTCTCTCTCTCGTTTTCCAGTCTCTCCTGGAAGGGAGCTACAACCCCCTACTTCTTTTCATAAAGCATCAAATGATCATCAAGTACATAAAAGTTACAGTCCACTACAGTTATTAGATCAGCAATAACAGAACTAACCCAGAACACCTTATCAACAGAAAAATTCAATCAACAGAACATCTTAAGACAGATACGCAGTTTTCCCTTCTGTGGCCTGCGTCGCTACGCAGTTCACCTTCTGCTTTCCTGCGTATACCCGCAGAGATCCTTCTGCCGCACTGCGTGCCCACGCACTGTTCCTTCAACCGCACTGCGTACTATTACTGCAGGTACGCACCCAGAGACATTATCGCGTCGCGTACTGTTACTGCATGTACGCAGCCAGAGATACTATCGCGCCGCTTACTTTTACTATGCGTACGCACCTGAACCTTAGTTACTCTGCGTACCCAGGCAGCTCTCCTTCTTCTGCTCTGCGTACCCACGCAGATCTCTTGTTTCTTCTCTGCGTACCCACGCAGATCTCCTATTTCTGCTCTGCGTACCCACGCAGTTATTCTGTTTTTGCTCTGCGTACCCACGCAGCTCTTCTGTTAAACACCTGCGTACTTCTGATTAGGGCCGAATAGGCAGTCCACCAGAGTGGCACAGTTGCTCAGATCTGATCATGCGCTCGAGAGATCACCCTTCGCAGATTCGCCTTCAACTTCCCTTTCATATAGATCAATCTTTTAAGACCATAACCCAATATTTCAGATCTAAAGATATTCAATTGCAAAAGATACTTAGCCAAGTGATCTCCTTTGCTTTATATAGGCAAGCTCCTCCTAAAATCATGGAACAATACCACGAGCCAAAACCGTAATAACACAAATATCGTAGGCTAAATACCAAGGATTAAACATAAGAAACCCCACGTGTGCTTTTCTCTGCCTTGAAATGAGTGCACTGGGCGTACGCACCTCCTGAACGGCTGGCCTACGTACCTGGACGCAGTCCCTGCATGGTGTACCTGCGGGTACGCACCTTCTGAACTGATCTCCTGCGTACTTCTTAATTTTCAACATATTGAGAGCCTTGCCACGGGAGTTGCCATCAAGTACAACATCTATAACATATAGCCATACCAGAAACATAATTCCAACACCCACTCTTATGGGTCGAAACCATGACTTGTGGAGTTGTTCCCCAAAGGTCTCAACCAAAACCCTAGTGACTAGGGAGGTTAACAAACTCTCCCTCAATTTGAGAAACTATTTCATTTTACCCAAAACAAGTGAAATTTGCATGTATCTGCCTAATTTGACATTCATCTAGCATAATTACACCTCAATTACATCATTACATCCTCATTTACATAATTTACATAGGTAAAAAGTCAAACTAGGTCAAACTAATGAAGAAAATCAGCCTCCTAGAAAAAGCGCAGTGTGGATGAGGAAAAGCGCATCGTGAGCTTGCAGGCCATGTTTGGAGGCCTTCCTGAACTCCAAATTTAGATCATGATAGCTCATTGGAATATATCTCTGTCTAGTTATCCATAGAGCCCTCAATCACTTAAAATGACGAAGTATATCTCCTCAATAGTGACTTCTCCCAAGACTAGTCAAAAAGTGTAGTGTGGCCTCCAAAAACAAGGCAAAAAGGTTTTTTATTATGTGGTTTATGGCCATTTTCAACCTATGAAAGTTGATTACTTGGGCTGCCAGGTGTCCAAAGTTGATGTAGGGGTCAAAATCTATCTAACCATGTAGATTTTTTTTCCATTTGAAGCTCTCCAAAAAAAACACAGCGTGGCCCATGCTACGCTTTTGGCATGGTGATTATGCCAAAAATTGCCAAATTTGACCAAAAATTTCCAAATTACCAAAATGTTCACTAAAATTTCTCAAAATTTGTGTATAAGGTCCTAATATGCTTTACTACACTATCATAGATGCATCAACCAACAAATCAAGCTTACCCTTTTCCTTTTGACTGATTAGGGTTTTGCTTAGCCTTACTTTCATTTGTTTGACCTTTGCTCTCAAAATCAAGTTCCTTGTGTAATAATGGGCAGCCATGTGTTTTGGTAGCCTCTTTTCCCTATTTCCTCTCTTGAGAAGCTTCTCCAAATGATCATTGACTTTGCCTAGCCAATATTCCTTGTCTTCATTGATTTCCCTGTCAATAAGCTCATTCACCGTGATTTGCTTTCTTTGTTGCTGAAGTTCCTTTTTAAGGCCTCTTGTCTTTAGTTTTTGTCTTGCCACTTGCTCTTGATGTTCAACTAGGTCCTCTGCCTCTATCACTGATTTACCTTTAGTCTCCTTTTTCAATTTCATAATGTGCTTCTCTTGAAGCATTCTATCAACTTTCAGTTGCATGTTTTCCTGTTGTAGGCATGCTATCAAAGCATTTTCCTCTGTTAATTTGTCCTGCAACATTTTGAGTTCATTTTCCTTGTCCACCATAGGCTACTCAATTATCCTAGGATCCTCATTGTCCTTCAAAGTATTCTCATCAACATCAAGATGAAAAGAGTCATCATCTTGGAAAAGTGTCTCATGATGCAAAGGTGATCCATGTTGTGTTGATGTAGAAGGTTTGGCCCCTTCCACAATCTATGGAGAAAACACAAGCCTGTTCCCTCTTTGACAAGTTTTGACCACTTTATCCCCACCTTTCTTCTTCTTCACTGTAGACCTACTAGATGAACCAAATTCTGTTTGAGTAGGGGGTGCTGATGATGAAATAGGTCTAGTAGGCTGGTTGGAAAAAGGAAAAATACCTATGCTTCAATGAATGTGTCCCAGACCATGTTTAGCTACTTAAGATGATGAAGGACAATAATCTTGATGAGAGAGTGATGAAAGAGGTTTTTTCATTGTAGCTCATTATTTCTATGCTACACTTTTTATGCCATCTTATCTAAGCTTCTATACAAGTAGTAGGGTATATTGAGAAATTTCACCCTAGTAAAATGCATAAGAGGTCTGATGTGATAGCTTTAGAGCCTAGAAAATCTCCCCTCACAATTGAAATACTTAATGATTATCTTCATCAAAGGTGAAAACCTCTCAAGGAGCTGGCCAAAAGGAAAGATTTTCTTTATGCTATCTTTGTATGGAGCCTTGAAGTAGGGCTGATACAATTGAGCATCCAATTCTTGGGTCTTAAACCATTTTTCACTCATGTTAGGTATCCATGTGGCTACTGCTATGATGTCAATTGAGATGGTAAAGGTTACCCCTGCAATAGTGACTTGACCTTGCTTGAGGTTGGTGACAAACAATCTAGTCAATTCAAGATGATATTGCACTTTTTGGACCAACTCACAAAATTCAAAACACCCAACATGTTGAAAACACTTGATGCAAAGTGGTGATGACATCAAATCCTGAGTATTTGAAGGTTCATATCTTGACACTTTCCCACCCTTGTTATAAGTTTTCTTCTTCTCCTCTATAGTAGGCTGTGATAGAAAACCCTACGGGAAAATTAGGGGAACAGAAAAAAAGAATGGAATGATGGGTTTAGGGAGTAGAAATAGGTGTGATAAAATTTTATGTGATAGGAAGGGGTGTAAGGTATCTTAGTGAAGTTAAATAAAGGAAAAAATGAAGGTGTATGGGGCTAGTGAATTTAAATATAATCTGAATTGAGAAAAATGCTAAAAGCGCAACGAGTAGGGGTAAGTTTTGGGAATAGGTCTTAGGGAATGAAAATGATACTGTTTAGGGTTTTAGGGATGTATTTAGGTGTGTGGGAGGTTAGAGTATGGAAGGAGAGGGATTATTAGGGTTTGCAAATTGAAATAGATAGTCTTCAAGAAAAGCATAGCATAGGAGAAAATGATAAGTTTCCACACCATAAGACTTGATAAATTGAGTGAAAGATGGTGTGATAGGCTTAAACTTACTTGTTTGACCCTTGTGAAAGCTTGTGCTGAGCTTGGAGACCTTCTGCAACAACTTAGAGACTCTTTACCACAAAGTGTAGCACCACTGCAAAAAGAGCAGTGTTTGAAGGAAAAGCGCATCATGCAGTTTGGAAAAGTGCAATGAAAGTGATCTGAAAATGAGATCTAAGACAATTAACAAGGTATTATAGACTCATGTGCAAGGATGTGTCTATGTTACTTTATGCAATGGATCGATCAGATTGCAAAATACATAGACTTTGAAGCAGTTAAAGACGATAGTATACAAACACATAAAAACACAACAGATTTAATAAGGAGTTCACCCAATACTCCTGGGCTACATCTCCTGGTCCAACCTTCAGTGGTGGCCTCTCTATTAAGTCTTCAAACAAAGTTTTTACAATAGTGAGCTCAGTTTGAGCCTCACACACAACAGATGCAATTACAAGAGCTTCACTTGAATCCCTCAAGCTTCCTCTGAGTACACAGACTCCCTCACAACTCTTAATCTCTGTCCTAACTCTGTCTTGGACTTGCTTGCAACACTACCTGCCCGTTTGCTCTCTGTCTGTGGCTTTTAAAGCCAACTATGCTACCTATTCATTTCATATCCTCAGCTCTTAGTCTCCCTGGCCTATGAACGCTTTGAATCCCTCTGCCAGCGTTATACAATCATTGCTTAACGCATGGAGAGGATGTGGCCACCCATTCTGCAGCGCTAGAGTGCCTCGGGTCTCTGAAACTCCTGAAACGGTTGTGCTTTGTTTTTACAATGAAAATACATTTTAACAGAGAAAGTCCACCAAAACTTAATATACCAGACTTCAAAGTCCTTTAAATATGATTCATTCCTCTATCGGATCTGCCCATAGGTCGTTGTCGCATATCGGGAGGAACCATTCCTTTGTATTTTGGAAAATATGTTTAAACTGCAAAAATGCACTAAAACACTATAAAATCCCGCATACCGGACTTGAAAATATATGCAATGCCACCTATATTATTATCGGATCTGTAATATCTCTGTCATTATTGTTATCAGTCCCACTCCACTACACAATTATGATGCAATGCGGCTATGCGATATATCGCAATCGCTCATCGCAATAACCCTCAAGCCATTATAAAGAGCTCCACTACATTCTCCAATAACGATCTGCCGATTTAATATGGGTCGTCGATCTACGTGCTTGATTGACGGTCCAGATTCACTCCACCAATCATTGTCACAATTTATATATATAAAGCGCCAATATCCTGCCGATACCGATCCGTTGATCGGATCTAGACCGTTGATCAGGCAGATCCGATGTCTACTGTGTGTTCCACTGTTTTGCCTCCGATAGCTCCTTTTACTTCGTTTTCACGCGTTTTGGGCCTCCCGATAGTGTTTTTATTCATTCTGAAGGGTTTTCTTTGCCATGCTAAAGGCATCCCTTTGCGATATTTTCGATCCTTTAAAGGATTTTGGGCCTTGGGCTTGAATTTTGAAAGTTCCATGAAGACTTAGAGAGTTCTCTCGGATCCATTTGGATCACGCCTTCCACTGAAAAAAAAGGCTTTTGGACCACCAAAAGTTGGTTTTCAAGCATCAAACAAGTGAGGATACAACTGCCTCACTTATCCAATCTCCATCCATTTTGAATTGCTGGGTTTTGAACCTTTGAGTCCAATCCGTAGGTACTCAACATCTCCTCTGCATGTTCTCCTCACCTTCCTGTCCAGAACTATATCTTCCTGCAGCTCATTGAGGTATTCAGGCAACAGATCATCAATGGAAGGCAATTGACTTTGCTCTTCAGGATATTCAATTAATGAAGGTTCAAACAGTCTTAAATTTTCTGCATTTACTACTGAATAGATGTGCATGTATGTTGGCAGATCAAGGTGGAAAGAATTCTCACCAATTTTCTCAAGTACCTTAAAATGCCCATACCTTATTGGCTTCAGCTTCTTTCCTTCACCTTGCATTTTGTCCTTGTTGATATATAGCTAGACTTGGTCCCCAACTTGGAAGTTGTGCTCCACCCGGTGTTTATCATGCCTTACCTTGTATTTGGCTTGTCTCTTTTCGAGTTGTTCCTGCACTGCTTGGTGAATTTCTTGGATCTATTTAATGAATCTGGTTGCTTTGCCCACATCATTATGTCCAGCAACTGCTATGTCTTTTTCAAAGACAAAATCCAAGGGAGACCTTGGTATGAAACAAAAACAGGTCTCAAAAGGAGATCTCTGTGTAGAAGAATGTTTAGCACGGTTGTAAGCATGTTGCACATAACATAAGTGTTCATCCCAAAGCTTGGGATGCTTGTTGCAATAAACTCTGAGCAACTGGATCACTGTCCTGTTGACTACCTCTGTTTGGCCATCTATCTATGGATGAAAGGTTGTGCTTTTCTTCAATCTGGTGTCCATTATTTCCCATAGACTTGACCAAAAATTCCCAACAAATCGGGAGTCTCGATCAAATACTATGGAAGTGGGTAATCCAAAATGCACCCAGACATGCTGGAAGAACAATTTTGTTTCTTGTTCAGTTGTAATCTGGTTATTACAAGGTATTAAAATACACATTTTGCTTAACTTGTCCACAATAACATATAAATAGTCATGTCCCTTTCTAGGTTTTGGCAACCCCCCAACAAAGTCCATGGAAACACTTTCCCAAGGACGGGAAGGGACTGGTAGTGGAGTGTACAAGCCTAGTTTTCTATTGCTGGGCTTGCTTTTAGCACACATGGTACACCCTTTTACATATCTAGAAACTTTTTCATGCATTTTTGGCCAATAGCAGTATCTTTGCAGCTGTGCAACTATTTTACTTACACCAAAATGACCTAATATCAGAGAAGTATGTGCCTCCCTAATTATGTTAATTCTCTCTATTTGTGGAATGCATAGCTTTCCCAAATGATACAAGAGTCAATCCTTAACATAGTAATCCAATTCTTCTACCTTTTTTCCATTACTTAAAGTTGCATATACATCTTTAAAGTCTATATCTTGAGCATATTGTTCAATGTAGCTTTCATGCATTGTTGAGTTATGCTTAAGTATAGTAGATGCATTTATGATTGGTCTGGACAACATATCTGCAACTTTATTGTGTATGCCCTTTTTATATCTGATGACTAAATGAAACTGTTGTAGGAAACCCATACACCTATATTGTCTTGATTGTTGCAACTTAGTTTGTGAGTGTAAATATTGAAGTGGTTGATGATCAGTATGTATAACTATTTCTTTGCCCATTATGTAATGTTTCCACTTTTTCACACTCTGGACTAATGCATACAATTCTTTATCATATGTAGGATAATTAACTACTATAGAATTAAAAGTCTCAAAATGGTAGCATATGGGTTTACCATGTTGCATCAACACTACTCCCATGGCATAATCACTAGCATCTGTTTCGATCTCAAATGGTTGTTGAAGATTTGGCAATGCTAGTACTGGTGCTTGTAGAGCTATAAAAAGGGTCTCTTTCACCTCTAATTACCTCACATTAATATGTCAATCTGGGAACGTTTTGTTATTTCAAAGAGTGACTCAATCCGAGGCTATTTTTCAGAGTAATGCAAGTAGTACAGCGTCCTACAAAATACAAGAGTAAACTGATGCTTGTCTATAACTAAGTTCCTTCAAATGACTAAAGCACATACTCTCAAAATATCAGTCAAGAGTCCGACAACAGTAATCCATCCCTTTGGAAACTGATGGAAAAGGAAACTAGAGCATGGATCACGGTCTGGGAGCAGGGCAGTAAATGCAGAAGCTCACTACAGCCACAGATCGTCTCTCACACCAAATGCTAGTAAATGAAACGGTAGATAGAAATGGAACGGCAAATAGGAAATTAAACAGTAAATCTAGAAAGGAACAACAATGCTTAAAATGGAACAACAATTCTGAAATGGAACAGCAATTCTGAAATGGAACAGCAATCACTAAAACTAAACCTCGCGAGTAACAATTACACTTTATACTATCAACTCAAAAGCTCTTATCGTAATCAAAATTCCAATATTTCATTCTCAAAGCAAATCACACAATCCACTAAAGGAACATCAATAATTCTCAATTATGGAACAGCATGTGAAAGTCATACACACAACATTCTAAGAAAGTAATCTAACTTTAATCCCAATCATCAACAGGAATTATAACTGTGTTTCCAAATGGAACAGCATGAACTCTGAATCATAAAGAACACTCCTTTCAAATAATTACCTTAACACACATACTTAACATAGAAGCTTCATAACACAAGGATAACACTGTTCAGTTGAATCCAATAAGATTTCATCCACTCTGAAAGTATCGATAATATAATGCAGAGTCAATGGAAAGAACATTAATGAACGAATCTTAGCAGAGCATGTAGTGTAACTTATAAAGCATATCAGATTACCAACTAGTGATGATGAGAAAACCACGCAGAAATCAAATCATAGTGAGACAGAAGCAAGTGTCCTCCGGGGCCAGGCCCTTAGCCTCAAGGGTACACCGCTTTAAGCTAATCCAGACGCGAAGATGAGATAATCACCAAGTTTATATTAATGCATAAAACAGAAAGTACAATGAGCCAAGCTCAACGAAACTCGATGATCAAAGTTAAGTTTTTGACAAAAAGTTACATAAAAGCCTCTTCCTCAGACTAACAGTGCCGCCCCTTTATATAAGGATAACGGCGGAGATGTCTAAGTGGTAAGATAAATAAAGCATCGATCCCTCAAGATCGAAGATTCTGAAGCAATGTAGGAACAAGAAAATCATTCCTCCTTTTGCCAGGATAATATCCAGGTCGCAAGCTCTCTTCTCTCAATAATTTTTCATTCATTTTCTTTCTGTTTGTCCTGATGATGGACCCCCTTTGGGGTTTGAAACGTTGGTAGTATGAACTAGAAATTGTGGATAATCTGGATCATGAAACTACAAAAAACTTCCACAGAAGCTTAAAATCTAACATAACTTCCCTGTTGTTATAGACAATTTTGTGCCTTACAGCAACAAGCATGAATTGTCAATAATCCAAGGGATCCAAAGTTCCCTAAACATGATGTTCCTACCCCTAGAGGAACAAGGTCAGCAAACCAACAGCTCTCAGATCAGTTCTCCACCTGAAAACACTCAAAAACAAGCAATCCTGAAATCAAAGCAGGTGCTCCACTAGGCTTCTGCGCTGAAACACAACTGCTCCATGGTGTACCTGCGTTGCAAAGCAGGTAGAACAAAGCCCACCTGCGTTGGGCGAGTTTGGACATGTGGCACAGTGAGTCATTGCTTTGGAATCTTCCAAAAATGACACTTGGATCAGGTATTTCGCCTTGTGATGAGTCAGAGGCTTTGTTTCTCCAAGTGGAAGCAAGGTTCACCAAGTGGACTCAAGAACTGAAGATCAACTAAAGATTAACTGAAGAGAGAGAGGACACAAGGCAGCTACACATCAGTTGCAAGCTGACTCATCCTTTCTCAATTCATCTATATATTGAGCTCTCTCCTATGAGCTCAGGAGGCTGGAATTTTGTGCAAAGTAATGATATGTTGTTGGTTTCATTCTTGAGTTATTGGGTGATTGTTTGAGAGAGGTGAAGAAGAGCAATTCTTTCTGCTGGGAGGTGTTGCTGGGTTGGAGCCTGCAATGGTTGTAATCCTCTCAGAACCTTTATTTCTTCATTAATAGAAGCTATTGAGGTTCTTCTATGTGCTCTTGTTTCAATTATATATTGTGATGATTGCATGTTTGGTTTACACTAATCCATGAACCAGTTATGATTGCATGCCTCTTGTAGTTTCCTTCTTTGTTGTTTTGCAGGATCTCATTGTAGCTGGGCGAGCAGAAGGACAAAGAGCTAGGAGCAAGCGGCCAAAGAGAAGAGTTTGGATTCGACATTAAGCGCAAGGCAACGGTTAGTGCTTTCTCCACTCTCTTTTGCTTTCATAAAGAAGTAAACCTTCAGTAGTTTGTTTTACAGTTGTTGCTAAGGAACTGTCACCCTTAGAGTGGGATAGGGTCATCCGAGTCGGATACTTTTCCCCACAACAAACTGGCGACTCCGCTGGGGATCGTATCCGTTTGATTGTGTTTGTAGTATTTTTTGCTATTCATTTCTTGAACCAAAGAGTACCAAATCGAAAAGCTTTTGACTATATCAAAAGCGAAGTAGAGGGGCAGCTACTCTGGCTCATTTCTGAGCAAGTTCATGATTTGAAGAGCTGATCTACAAAGATCCTTGTAAGCTCTTAGTGATAGCTTTGCACCTTCTTGATCATCCCTTTGAGTGTGCTTGACTGAATGTCTCTGATTTGAGCAAAAACCGTGCATTTTTGAGAAAATTATGACCCGGAAACTGTGAAAACGCAATTCTCGTTTTCCAAAGCAGGTAGTACACAGGCTACCTGCTTTGCAACGCAGGTCCCGAAGGGGCTACCTGCGCTGAGAGCCAGTTTGGCTGTGCAGAGCCTGCGTTGGCCCAAATTTGCCTAGTGCATTTGGGGTTTCCTCCTTTCTCTTGCCTATTTTCACTTAGATTTGCTGCTAAGTGTCAGTCTTGTACTTGTTTTGAAACCAATATTACTTGCCATCATTCTGCCTCTGTTATATAACGAAATTGTACTTGTTCTTTGTATTTCTTACTCATTTACAATTTCCCATAACGAAGAGTAAACTAGTCATGCTTTTGGCCTCTTAGATCTGAACCTGTGTTGGGCATTTTGCTGGTCTAAAGAGTTAGCTTGTTTGCTGTCCATAGCTGGTTAGTCATTTTACTTTCGTTAGCATGGTTTGATTTCATGTATTTCCAGTGATTAAGCAAGTGAATCTTAAGGTGTCTTTTGATTGTTGGACAAACTTGTTTACTTTCGCTTTAAATCGAAATCAAAGTTATATAACCACTTTCTTTTTGTATCCATCCACATTAAGAAAGGGAAAAGAAAATACATGCATTGTGCATTTTGCATTTGACCGTGTGCTTGACGATTTAGGAAAAATTTGCATTTAGTGTGTGCTCTATGATCTGTGTGAAAAGATTTGCCTTTCTTTTCCCTCAGTAGTTAAGGTTTTCAAAGTTGAAAGATTGAAAAGTTTGCTTCTCATCTTAGATTGCATTCAGGAATTTGTCATGTACATCTCGTGGTGATCCTTAAAGGCAAACTGTTAAGCAAGATCAACATTAAAATAAATCCAATTTACATAACAACGCTTTGTAACATAACGCAAACATCTAGAGGTCTAGGTAGAGACGTGTTCCGGCGTCGTTAAACATAGTGACTGTCGATCTCTACGAAGGTGGGTGATTCCTCCTGAGAGTCGGTGGCGCTAATACGGACTTGTGCTCCCACGTACCGTCGCGTATATATTGGGAGACCCCTATAGGCAATTATCCTTTATCCATAGGAAACCGTGTCGACCGCCCTACTGATCGCGATGCAGTGAACACAGCATTCACGAAGATCGACCACCCGTACCGTAAAACGTATTCTGTGGTTTCGCGAAAAGTTTGGCACACCCTCTGCCTAGAACTCTAGAGCAGTTTCTTTTGGCCTTTTTCAAACTCTATAACTGAAAAAGTCCATCCGAGCATTTGTCACTTCGGGCTCGTTAAAACATCGAAGGCGACTAGAGTCATCTTTAGCTTTTTCTCGACTCTTAAAACATGAAAAAGCAAGTTTGTGTCTAAAAGCGTCGTTAATAAAATTTATTTTAAGCGGAACATAATCACCTGTTATTCCCACGTTGATCTTCCAGTTGAAAAGTATGGAGCCCACCAACCAAGGAAGCAACCTTGGAGGAAGTCCAAATCCCTTCTCCTCTTGGGGAGATGTTGGTGCGCCTCATATGGCAACATTGTCACTTCCAGGATTGACAATTGGCCTACCTGTATGGCTCTTTTCAACTAATGTAGTCCAGATCGCCACTAATCCTGAGCAGTCGAATCAACAGTCAGACCAATCTAGAGCTACCCACCAGCCTTCCACTTCTTACAATTCTTCCTCTCATCCTTCATCTTCACAAGGTAGAGCCGGCAAAAGTCAGCCTCCCATGGAGAAGAAGGAAAAGAAGAAGAGAGAAAAGAAGCAGAAGGAGCCTATGGCGAAGGCGACTGGGGGCAAGCAAAAGACAGCTGACAAAAACCCACACACTGCACCGACCGGGCCTAAATCGCCATGTGTCATTTGCAAAGGGACCCACTTCCATCGTGATTGTCCTTGTATTCCCCGGATACTAAGGGACTGGTCCCCAAGGTTGCACAATCTGGTAGCATCAACCTCTGGTAGTCATGTTGATTGCAGTCCGTCAACTAGCGAGAGTGAAGGACGAAGAGGGAGACCAAGATCACCCTGTACGTTGTGTGAAGGCGAGCATGCCATCCACCGATGTCCATTCTTAGATGAGGCAAAGAGAGTTTTGGAAGATCACCCGGTTTCACCGTTACGACTTCCTCCTGGATACCAAAAACTCGCGCCTAATCCCTCGATAGTTGAAAATCCAGCTGACCCGCTCAAGTGGTCAGCTGAAGTGTCGGTCATTGAGAATGAACCTGCTGAATCCAGACCAGACGAAAGTCTAAGGGTCGAAACGGCAGTTGACCCGGTTCTTCCTTCAGAGGTATCATCGTCCAATGACTCCGTCATTGAAGACCCATCTTCAAATGACACCCTCACTGAAGAGGATAAGGATGACACCATCCATATTCTTTTCATCAACACAGACTCTGATGAGCATCAGGGCAATGCGCCCACTCCTTTATCGCAGGAAGGAACATCGTCAGAGTCGTATCCGGCCGTATATTCGGTCCCACCACCAAGCAACCTAGTTGTATCCTTTGATTGGAATCAACTAGGCAGACCCCGGTTACCAGCCAGTATCCCATTCAGAATCATAGTCCAAATCTACAGAATGGTGATGGCTGGAACTATCATTGATGAAGGGGCATCTGTGAGTATCCTTTCCTCTGTTGCTTGGAAAGCACTGGGTTGCCCGACGCTTTTACCTGAGATGAGAAATCTATCAGGTTTTGATAAAGGAACCAGTCACCCGTTAGGGATTCTCCCCAATGTTCCAGTTACATTGAAAGGGAAGACAGTTCGCATGAACATCATGGTCGTCCAGGGACCCTTGGCATATAACTTACTCCTTGGACGAGACTATATATATTGCATGGAGGCAATAGTGTCCTCGCTCTTTAGAGTCATGTGTTTTCCGCACGAAGGAAGAATGGTCAAGCTCGTAGACCAACTTTCATTTACAGGATCACGCATTGAAAATAGTCAAATACCATCCCTTAACGGTTTATTCACTCAAGGAATGCCACCGCCCCCGGTTCTACTTCCCGATGAATGCGAGTAATTCGAGAAGAAAAGAATGGGGACCCAGGGGGCATGCACCCTGGCCTGCCTCGGGCAGAGAAAACCTTAGGTATAAAGTTAATTTCTGCAGAAGGATGGACTAGTCCGTACCCCGTCCGGCAGAGGAAGAGAGGGTTGTTCTAGGATAAAATTCTTTTGTCAAAGTTATGTTGAAGCGGAAGAATCGCTCCCTTTGTCTAAAGAAGTGGGCTCTCCTAAGGAGGGGGTCTATTTGTGACAGCAAGAAGGCACCATCTTTGAATTTCAAGCCTCACCCATTAAAACAACATGTTTTAAAGGAGAAGTAGGGGCAGTCTTCAAAGAAAGAGAGGAAATTGTTGTAACAAGTAGTCACCATCCTTAGCAACCTAATGATAGACATCGCCGAAAAGAGAGTTTAGTTTGTGGCAGCAAACAAAACCATTTTTCGGATAATAAGTAAGAGGGCAGTCTCTAGAAATTATACTTTATACTTGGGGGCATGCAAACCTTTTGGAGTGCAAGCACGGGACGACTATTTATTTTCTAAATTTTTAGGTCCTCCCTTTAAACCTGTAGGTCTAACCCGTTAAACTCGTAGGATTAGCCGTTTCTAGCTTGCATAAAGAAAGGATGAAGGGCAAAAGTTAAAACCTGCCAAATTGGAGTAATTAGTGAGGTATCGCTCCTTAAATAAGATTACCTCACCTAAAGCATTCCTTGTATTAAGACTGGTATAAATTGAGCAGTTTTAGCAGTGTTCATGCTCGTTAAAAAATAAACGCAAGAATCGAGCAGTTTTTGTGTGGAGTTCATGCTCTTTAAAAAATAAACATAAATTGTGAGCAATCTTTCCCTAACAGTTCAAGCTCACCCAGAAAAAATGAACCGGTAAACAACCTCGAGAAATGTAACCTTTGAAAGCCATATTTAAAAACCCTTGGTTGTGTTTATATGCCATCACCTCCATCCGTTCATTTGGCCAATCGTTCACCTCCATATGTGTGTTTACCCATTTTGAGGAACAGCTGCGAAGAGTGATTTCACTTAGCCATCCTTGTGACACTGTCGTGATTGGAGAATTCCAACCTGTACCTGGAATCTGCTGCTATCCCTGTTCATCACTTGTTCCTCAAAAGACGAGTCTTCTTTGAGCTCTTTTCACTGACTCGTAAAATATGAAAATTTTGCCGAGTTTTGGCCTTCCAGCTCGTTAAAGCGACCGGAAAGCTATCCCTCCTCTAGATTTTAATCTTTTTGGACCTGAGGGATTATTACACCAAAAGATCGAGCGCTTGTTTTGTTCGGCTCGTTAAAGCAATCGAAAATTCATCCCTTCTGTATTGTTTTATACTTTTTCGGACTTAAGGGATTAGAAGACGAAAAAGGAATTGTGGAGTTAACTTTTCGTACCTTTTCAGACTCTCTAAAAATGAAAAGAACCGAGTTTTCTTTGTCATTAGACTCGTTAAAATGATTAAATAGCGACAAACTTGTCTTTAGACGAGAACGAGTTTCCCTATCGCTAGGCTCGTTAAAACATAGCGATGGGCTTGCCCGAAGGGCAGGTTATAGAACAAGCATATGTTATCCTCCTCAAGCTTGACAAAAATAAAGAGGTACTGGTCAGCAATGACTGGGGAAAAATTGGGAGAATCTCACAGCATTAATGGTAGCAAGTCGCTCTTGAACATGACACTTTGTCCTTCGTACCGCATCGGGTTGGGTTGTTTCATTCACTGGTCGCAGAATCATGGTCCTCGCCACACCATCCACAATTGGGGTAATGCTACCAATCCATCACATCAGTGTCGTTACATGTTCAAGAGATGTGGTTCTGTAAAGAGTCAACCGTGTTCCACCCACTGCCATACATTATCCTTCATCCACTTCATGACCGCCACCCTGAATCATACATCACAGTTTGTTTTCACCTCATCACAATCACTAGCTCCGTTCCGTGTCACTGATGTGGGATTCATTAAGGCCCTCCTTTGACAGATCGCTCCTTGTCGACATCAGCTCATTATCCAAGGAGTTGATCTAGGAACACCCCCCTCAGTACTTTGAAGCTTGCATGCCTCAATGGCAAGTTTCTCACTTCCGGCGACAGGTATACATCAATGACCTTCGACCAGAAGATTTCGCATGGTGGTCGACGCCAAGTCCTTTATTCCCACCATGTGGATTGTACTGCCGTACCTTGAGGTTCATCATCCTTATCGGTGATTCCTCTCGCGCTTGTTAACGGTTTACATCATTGACCGGTAATCAAGCGATGTCTTTCCATGTTCGACTTCAAGAAATTCTCACATGGATCGACTTGTACATCGAGTGAAGATCGGAAGAGATTGAAGACCCCGGATCTAGTTTCATCCATCCGGGCTGCGATATATATTCAGGACATAAAGACATTTGATATGTACATCATTACAGCAGATGATCATCCTTCTCAAAGGATGATAATGTCGGCAGAGAATTATCAGTCTATATCAGATGATCGTCTATTCTATGTACCAAAATGTATTTATAAAGCTGAGCATGGGAATGCCCGCCTCAGCCAGATCATGAAAATGTATGAAAAATAATGTATTGTATTGTATCTTATTACAGGACACTTCTCAGCAGATTGAATGAACTTCAGATCCTCTCAATAAAGCATTTCACCCGATAAATGACCTCATACTTTAGGGGGCATCTGTTATAGACAATTTTGTGCCTTACAGCAACAAGCATGAATTGTCAATAATCCAAGGGATCCAAAGTTCCCTAAACATGATGTTCCTACCCCTAGAGGAATAAGGTCAGCAAACCAACAGCTCTCAGATCAGTTCTCCACCTGAAAACACTCAAAAACAAGCAATCCTGAAATCAAAGCAGGTGCTCCACTAGGCTTCTGCGCTGAAACACAACTGCTCCATGGTGTACCTGCGTTGCAAAGCAGGTAGAACAAAGCCCACCTGCGTTGGGCGAGTTTGGACATGTGGCACAGTGAGTCATTGCTTTGGAATCTTCCAAAAATGACACTTGGATCAGGTATTTCGCCTTGTGATGAGTCAGAGGCTTTGTTTCTCCAAGTGGAACAAGGTTCACCAAGTGGACTCAAGAACTGAAGATCAACTAAAGATTAACTGAAGAGAGAGAGGACACAAGGCAGCTACACATCAGTTGCAAGCTAACTCATCCTTTCTCAATTCATCTATATATTGAGCTCTCTCCTATGAGCTCAGGAGGCTGGAATTTTGTGCAAAGTAATGATATGCTGTTGGTTTCATTCTTGAGTTATTGGGTGATTGTTTGAGAGAGGTGAAGAAGAGCAATTCTTTCTGCTGGGAGGTGTTGCTGGGTTGGAGCCTGCAATGGTTGTAATCCTCTTAGAACCTTTATTCCTTCATTAATAGAAGCTATTGAGGTTCTTCTATGTGCTCTTGTTTCAATTATATATTGTGATGATTGCATGTTTGGTTTACACTAATCCATGAACCAGTTATGATTGCATGCCTCTTGTAGTTTCCTTCTTTGTTGTTTTGCAGGATCTCATTGTAGCTGGGCGAGCAGAAGGACAAAAAGCTAGGAGCAAGCGGCCAAAGAGAAGAGTTTGGATTCGACATTAAGCGCAAGGCAACGGTTAGTGCTTTCTCCACTCTCTTTTGCTTTCATAAAGAAGTAAACCTTCAGTAGTTTGTTTTACAGTTGTTGCTAAGGAACTGTCACCCTTAGAGTGGGATAGGGTCATCCGAGTCGGATACTTTTCCCTACAACACCTGTACGGAGGGGAAACATGGAAGGAGATCTGTCTTCTCGAAATCCTGAGGATAAAAATTGAGAGGAGAATTGCGGACCTGCAATTTCTAAAGCAATGTAGGAACAAGAAAATCATTCCTCCTTTTTCTAGGATAATATCCAGGTCGCAGGCTCTCTTCTCTCAATAATTTTTCATTCATTTTCTTTCTATTTTGTCCTGAAGATGGACCGCCTTTGGGGTTTGAAATGTTGGCAGTATGAACTAGAAACTGTGGATAATCCGGATCATGAAACTACAAAAAACTTCCACAGAAGCTTAAAATCTAACATAACTTCCCTGTACGAAGGGGAAACATGGAAGGAGATCTGTCTTCTCGAAATCCTGAGGATAAAAATTGAGAGGAGAATTGCGGACCTGCAATTTTTGAAGCAATGTAGGAACAAGAAAATCATTCCTCCTTTTGCCAGGATAATATCCAGGTCGTAGGATCTCTTCTCTCCATAATTTTTCATTCATTTTCTTTCTGTTTTGTCCTAATGATGGACCCCCTTTGGGGTTTGAAACGTTGGCAGTATGAACTAGAAACTGTGGATAATCAGGATCATGAAACTACAAAAAACTTCCACAGAAGCTTAAAATATAACAAAACTGTTAATCCCTAATCACTTCTTTCTCTTCCGCCGAGCTGGTGCCTTTTCCTCCTTTTCCGGACCGGTTTGCTTCAGCTTGCTTTGCCTTGTCTTCACTCGGTCCTTCGTCAAAGGGACAACAGTTACCCTGTTCTTATCTTCTTCTTTGGAACAACAGCTCCTCGTTTCTACCCTTTCCTGCACAGGAAAATGACAATTATCAGTGGATAAGTCTTTGCATACTAATTCCACGGATCCTACCACAATTCACTATTGTTTTCCTCATTCATGATGTGAAAGATTCATAAGTCCTATTGAAAAGCCACTAAAATGATCATTAAAAACATACCTTTTTAGTACTCCACACACCCCCCTGCTTACCCTGTTTCATGCCCTCATGAAAACGTTGTAGTTGACATGTAACGCAGTGAGAGAGTAGGATGGAGAAGGAATCTCATGTGGAGGCCTACAGCCATGGTGAGTAACTAGGTAGTCAAAGAACTGGCCTGTTTGACCCTCAGGCATCTCATATAGGGCTTGATATCCGGGTGCAGGGTGCCAGATAATTGGACTGTGGAATCTATATCCTAACCAGGATGGCCCTGCCCTCAAAATGCTTTCACCATAGAGGTTCAAACGATTGGCGGCTAACTGAAAATTCTCATACTTAAATGGCTCTGTCATGCAGAAAGAGTCGACTTTGCGGACAAAGCCAACCTCCCTAGAAGCCTAAGACTTTCTAGTGACAAACAAGACAAATAAGAGCAATCCTTCTCTAAATATGCATTTCCAATATGAGAAATCAAGTGTTTAGATCCTACCTGTAACCCAACGCTGTTGTAGTAGTCCAGCTTCGTTGATCCAGATGAGCTCCTCCTTCTCTTTGAAACTTGAATTCACTCACAATCAAATGATTAAATAGCACCTGAATATCACATAAAATAAAACATATTTAACATATAGACCAAGGAGTATATGAAACAACTTATAAATAACAAATTGTTGAGAAGAATGGACTTATTTGTATTAAAAGGTAAAAAAATAAACCATTACAACTTGAGCCTTGGTGTTTTGTAGGTTCCTCCCAGGGTCCACAAGAGTTCTCCTTTACTCTGATCAGCTCACCCACTTCCAAATGGAACACGCAAAGATGGTAATCTCTCCTCACAAGCTTCTACAAGGAAGTCCTAATTCCAGCAGCATCTACCCTTAGGAATGTTCAGCTTTCAACCTCTCCTCCCTCTGGCCCAATGCCTATATTTATAGTGCTTTGGAGGAAGTTAATTAGTTCCACCATGAATGGGATAAGCCCATCTTTCAATGGGATAGCTCCCCTCTTCATGGGATAAGTTCCTCTTTCTTTGGGTGCATGAACCATCTGGAGGCACTCAATACACGTCAAACCATCTTCTAGAATGCTCTAGATTTGACCACAAGTAACTTTTTTAAGATGAAACTCGCGCCTTTTGACCTTTACAGGGGTATGCACCCATCCCTTTACATACAGAGCGTACAAGTACGCAGGTATTGTGAACTTGGGTAGCGTACACGCAGGTAAGGCTAAGAGAAACTGTGTACCAGAGATAATTGACTTTAAATGACTTTTCTCTCTTTCTTGCAGTTTGACATGAAGAGCAGAGGCATGAGACTTGCCAAGGAGGATAGTATGACAGTGGATGGAGCCATACTAACTGCAAATAGTCATGGTGACATTTTTTAGTGTAACAGGCTCCCTGAGCTAGATGTTTGGATTAGAGGTTCGGTACCAGAATTTGGCTGCATCAATGGCGAGGTCTTTGATAGAAAGAAAATATTCTAAACTTTGTTGAATGAGTGCCTCGTGCATGGGTCCTAATGTTTCAATGACACCCAGAGTTCTCATAAGGTTTCTATGTGCTCTCCATAGGTGTGCTGGGTCCCTAGGCTCAGCCCTTACCCATAGGTCTAGGCCATTTTCCTGTGTCTGAAAAGTGTTATAGGCTTTGAGCCATTTAATCTGATTGACCCCAAATGAGATGAATGCTTGCAATTGAATGTCCCTGATAGATGGAATTACTCCCCTAGGGCTTTTTGGGTTGAAGCCCTAGCAGACTGAAATTTATCTATTCAAAGAAACATGCATTCATACAGCCATTATGCTATTATAAGCAAATTCTATTATAAGGGTACGTACCTTTGGTCCTACGTTTGAGAAGGCCTTTAGGGTCCAAACCCTTCTTGGAGTTCCCTTCTTCTCTTTTTTCCTACAAAACAACCAATTCAAAGAACACAGTAGTATATGGACAAAAACTTATAAAGAAACCATCTTCATGTTACAAAGAAAGGTAGTTAGTTATGAAATCCAAACAATCTTTTATATATGAATTCTAAGCATGAATATCATTAACATGAAGAAGATTCATTTCGGGAACCAAGACATGTGTTTCTTTTATTATAGACAAATAAAGTACATAAAAAGGAATATTTTCACCTGAGTCACCTTCAGCAGGCTCCAAGCAAAGCTTCCTTCTGGATCTGTTCTAGCCTCAAGCCTCTAACAAACTCCTTCCATGACTCTCTCCATGATGTCATAAATGGTGGATGAACATCAACACACAAGGAAACAAAGGTTTCCTGTACAAAATGGGGGAAGTGCAGAAGGCACAAGGGACTTCAGACCTGGTCAAGGGAAAAATCTCAGCATAACCTTTCTCTCTCTTCTCTCCTCCCTTAGGCCTTCCCTTTGAGGTCTTTTTATACCATCTCCAAAGTAGTTTTTTAGTTAGGAGTTGGTTGGGAACAGTTGGGCCACGGGCACTAACAGGTGATCAGAAGGTAAAACCCACGATCTCCACCCGAAAATAAGGAGTTTTATATTTTTTAAAGTGTTTTAATACATACACGCGGGTTGGCTATGTTAGCACTTGAATTTGGGCTCAGGCTGAAAAAGAAAAAATCCAAGGCAACATCAAACCACTTAGCCTCGTCGCTATCCCTACAGGGCAGGAGAGGGCTCTCTCTAGGTCTATCTCGGCAAAAGGTTTTCAAAGGGCAGAGATGACCAATAAATCACACTGATTTTAGGCTAGTAAACTGATAGGGAAAATTTGATTTTAAATTTTTAGAGTTTTGTTGGAAAACATGAGCACAGCAATTTTGGGTGCGGGGATGAGACACAGTTTTTGCAGAGGTCTTTTTGGGGCAAGTTAGGAGCTTGTCTTGATGTCTTTGAATTAAGTGAATGGATAGGAATGACCGGTGAGGAGCTAAAGAGAGCAAGAAACCTTCGAGATTTCTCTTTAGACAGATGAAAACATAGAAATTAAGCAAACTTAAAGGCAGAGCATAGAAACCATGAATTCTACCTTAACACTTCATTTACTTAATGTGAAGAAAAGAGAAGTAGGAAAATGATACACATAACACACTTACAAGTACATGAGAGAAGCACACCATCAACACAAAACACCACAGGAATCCCAAATAGTGCTGCAAAACCCTGGTCTTTCCTTTGCCAAAATTGCAGAGATACAAAGAGTAATACAGTCTAAGCTTATCCCTCAAGAGTCCAACCATGAAAATGACTAAGAAAGTACATAATATAGGCAAGCTAACACATTTCCTTCCATCTTGGGGTCGAGCTCATCATCCTAGGAGTTGTTTCAACCAATTCTAAACTTAGCACTACAATCTAGGCAATCATAACAACTTGCCTCTATAAGCTAGGAAACCAATTCATTCATTAATTTTTTACCATTTTATGAATGAATCTTCTAGAATAGGTAAAAAATGTCATGTAAATCATGAAATTACATCAAATACATCAATTGGGATGAAAAATCCAACCAAAAAGTCAAAATTAGTCACTGCTGCGTTTTCCTGTGCTGAAGATGCAAAACTGGCCAATTTCCCCAACGCGTAGCGCGCCATTCAGGCAACGTTTGAGGCACTTATCGGCATCCAAATGAGGCACAAGTGGGCTTTTTGGAAAGGTCTGGATGCATACTCTCCATCCCAAGTAGAATTTCTCAATTTGGTGGTCATTTGCCACTCCAAAATTGCAATCTCCCAAGACTGCTTCCTGTGTGTCCAAAAAGTGGCAGAAGGTCATTTTTTGTTTGTTTTTTGACCTTTTGGGGGCTCAAAACTTCATGAAATTTCTTGGCAGTGGCTGAGCAAGTGTAATTTGTCATGCAAAATCCAAAAATGCTGAGTTTTCCTGAAATGGACCTCCCCAACTTAAGGGTAGCGCGCGGCGCGCTACGCGTTGAGGGCAAAAACCTGTGTTTGGCACAAAAAAGTCAAAATTGACCAAAATTGCTCAGAATTTCCTGAAATTTGAGCTGGAGATGTGTCGCTGAGCACCATTCTCCCTCAAGGTTGCTTCAGCCAAAATTTGAAGCGGATCGGGCCTTTTCCTCCGTTTTAGTGCCTTGGCCAAACGTGCTTTAAGTACCTTCATTTTTGCTTTGCACACGTGCATGCGGGCCCAATAATGGTTCTTCATGTGGTGGAGCATGTCTTTGTCCCTGTTTGCCTTTGCTATCAACCTCTCTAAATGTGTGTTCACCTGAATGAGCATAGAGCTTTTCTCCTTAGGTGTCAAATCACCGGGTCTCTTGTGAGCCAAGTTCCGGTCTTCTCGGATCCTCCGCAACTCATCAAGAGAGTGTTCATCCTCTAATTGCTTGTTGCGCTGCTCTAAATAAGTAATTGTCCAATTTTCCATCTCCAACTTTTGCTGGAACAAGTCATTTTCAGCCCTTGGTTGCTGGATGATCTCCTTTGGCTCTAAGCTAGGAGAACTGATATCAAGGTCAACAATATCTATGTCTAGATCACCTGAGGGCCCCTCATCAATCTTGGGCTGCTTGCCTTTCTCTTGTACCTGTGCTGCTGTCGAAAGCGAGGCCCCTTCCACCTGATGTGGAGATAATACTCGCAGTGCTGATGAAGAAGGCGAGACCCCTTCCACCTGATGTGGAGATAATACTCGCCGTGCAGATGCAAATAAGACCCTGTGGCCTCTCTGATATGTAACATATGCTGGAGGAGTGCTGACATGTTCTGGCTCAGGAATATCAAACTGCTGTGAAGGCCCTCCCTCATCACGGACAACCTCGGGAGGTGGCTGTGGCACCATGAAGAAATCACGAGAAATGAAATCCTCCAAAGCAATACCCTACTGTGCCAACTGATGCATCACTATGATCTCGATCAGTGCATAATGATATATACTTTTGAGCTACTGTGCGAGATTCTTCCTTTGCACTACGGGCACCATCTTCTCTATATTTCGGCACATGAAAAATGGAATGTTCATCATTCGTACCCGGGTGAAATGCATCAAAAAATGGATATGGTACGAATATAAACGTGAAAATCTGCCCTCACAAGTGAAATAGTGCATAATGAGCCTCATCAAGGGTGCATACTCATCCCTTAGGAATCTGAAAGGAAAAACAGCAGTAAGGTGCCTCATGCATCCAGGTTTGATGTATGGTTGATAATGAAATTTGTCTAGCAGCTTGCGCTTGGTCCATTCTTCCCCAACATTTGGTATCCCGGTGGCTTGAGCAATCATTTCAGGTGATAAGGTGAAATCTACTCCTGCAAGGTTAACATGGCCATTGTGCAAATGTAGGACAAACAAGCGGACCAGCTCTCTATGGTGTTGAATTTGTGAGATCCTCTCACAATATCCAAAGCATGATTGATATCGAAAACATGACATTGCAAGTGGACAAGCTTGCAAATGAGCCAATGAAGTGGGCTCCTCTCTGACATGCCGACCACCCTTACCACCCTTATGATGCCTCCTTGGCACTTCTACCTCTGGTGTTGAACCACTGTCATAGCTCTGCTCATAATCTGATTCTGTTTCTGACATGGTTATGAAGGCAAGATGACTGAAATATATTGTTGACTTGGCACCCAATTAACTGCTCTTTGACTTTTCAAATGCTGTCACCAAGGGGACATAAATACAAGGGAATTGTTAGGGATAGGGGAACATGTGGGAATTAGGGAGAATAGACACAAAGAAGGAATTTAGGGAAAACAAACATGGGAAATTACCAAATTATGGGATTTTAAAGTGAAGTAGGGTTTTAGGAATTAAATATGCTTTTAGGAATTTTAAAGAGGAGAATGATGAAATTTCAAGGGAAAATTTGAGGGAGAAAAGTGATGAAAATGATGGAAAAAAAGGAATTTACAAAGGGCAACCTTGGACACCAAGAGAAATTCAAAACCCTAGTGCCATTGAAACTTTAAATTTTTCATAACAAGAGAGGGTTTTGATTTATCATTTACATAGCATTTGAACACATTAGTTCTCTTTTTCATTGTGCAAAACCAAATTTAGGCATAGAGGAGAAGCCTACCTGCACTTTGCTTGGGAGAAAAATCGTTTTGATGACTTGTTGGCAGGTTTTTGAGCTAAATCCCCAACGCGTAGCGCACCCTGCCCAACGCGTAGCGTGCTCCTGACGCATAGCGCACTTGTAAATTAACACTGGAAAAGTCTGCCTGACGTGTAGCGCGCCTCCAACGCGTAGCGCGCCTCTCCTGACGCGTAGCGCGCCCCTGAAACTGCTCGACTTGCTCAAGAACTCCTCAAATCGCCTTTGCAAGATTACACTTAGCTTGTGAGAGGCAAATGAGTTTGCAAATGAGGAATGACATGCTTTTATAGGCTTCCTTTTAATTTTTACTTGCCCAAAACCCACTTTGTAATGTTTTGAATGTTGACACTTTTTGAATTAATTGGCTCTGACCTTTAATTTCTTTTCTTTGAAAAATTGGTTGAAATGATGATTTCTTCTGAAACTTTTTGCAAGGATAGCTTCTAGGATGCTTTGGCAAAGGAGACCAAGGCTGCACTTCAACATTTGAAGAATTTGAAATTTTGAGAATCTTTACAAAAATGAGATAATGACCTTTGTTTTCAAAAACAGAGTTTTTGAGAACAAGGTAAAAATTTAGCTATACAATGATAAGAAATGTTTAATGAAGGACATCCCTCTGGCCTGCTGGTCCTTTATAACCTCTCAAGACAAAAATGGACTCAACCCTAGACCTAAGACCTTAAAACCTAAAGCAAGATGAATGATCCTTTGAGGATTTTATTTACTTGAACAAACCTGAACCAGCAGCGCCAAACAAGAGGGGAATAAAGACACAAACCCCCTCCACCAGGATTATGGCATGCCTAACGGAATGCAACATGATCACACTGATGGGACACCTAATCATGAAATGCAAAGAGCTTTGATCTCCGGTGGAGGGCTACTAGACCGACTCTAACATTGGCTCCAATGGGGATGGTAGCTCCTTGGAGGTGCCAAGAACCGCAAACCTCTGGGAGAGCAGACCAGTGTTTTCAACCCTTGGGCGATGGAGTCATTATTTAATTATTTGACACAAACTCTGACAGCTTTAATGACTGCAGATTTGACTGAAAACTGCACACAACTTTGACCCAAACTAACTCAATTTTGGACAGAAAATGGACTGATAAAAACACCTTGACAAACCTCAAACCAACCAATCTCCATCTTCAGAATTATAGCCTTCACCGCGGGCCCCAGACTGAGGATGAAAGATCAGTACACACATGCGATAAAACAGAAGTAAAACGGTATATACAATGATGGTGACAAGAACAGAAAATGCTCAGACATGGTACCTCTTCAGCAGCCGACCATTGATCGACCCTCCGGAATAATCATCTCCGTTCATTTCCTTGAGAAGAAAAGCATTTTGGCCACGATATGCTGCGATCTTATAGGGACCCTTCCATATATTATCAAATTTACCATGCTTCCCTTTGTCTTCATTCCGAGCATCCCACTTCAAAACCACATCATCTATTTGGAAGTCATCTGATTTTGCTTTCCTGTCATATATCTTCTTTATGCGCTCTTGCAACTTGAAAGTATTGTGAAGAACCTCCTCCCGTGTCTGCTGTAAATAAATCATTTGATTAATCCGCCTTTGCATGGGGTCTTCCTCACTATCAGCTTCTTGAAGCAACTTGACCACCGGAATAGCAAGCGAAGTAGGAAAGACTGCTTCTATCCCATACACCAACTCAAAAGGAGACATGCCAATTGACTTTTTATGACTTACCCTATCAGCCCATAGTGCATTCACTAACTTTTTATGCCAGCTCTTCTTATTGATTTCCAGCAACCTTTTAATGATATTTACCAAGGACTTATTTGAAGATTCTGCCAACCCATTTCCTTGCGGATGGTAGGCGGTAGAATGCCCCAAGCTGATGTTATACTTGTAGCAAAAATCAACCATTTTCTTTGATTTAAATGCTGCTGCATTATCTGTAATTAACTTGCTTGGACAACCAAAACGTGACAGTATATTATTTTCAAGGAAAGAAATAATTACCGCATCTGTGGCCTGCCGGGTGGAAATGGCTTCCATCCATTTTGTGAAGTAATCTGTAGCCGTCAATATCCATCTATGCTGTCCTGACGATGCCGGATGAATCTCACCGATAAAATCCAAGCCCCACTGCTGAAAAGGTGCACTGACTTCAATTGGTTTGAGAGGCAATGGCTGCAATTTCTGTTTCCCTTGAAAAATTTGGCACTCATGATAACTCTTAACAGCTTTATATACATCTGAAAACAATGAAGGCCAATAAAAACCTACTCTTAGGATCTTATTTACTGTAGTCTTCCAAAAAAAATGACCCCCACAGTCACCTTTATGAAAATCTTCCACCACTGTTTTGGCTTCCTCCTCAACCAAACAATTCAGCAATATTCCACCAGGGTCTTTCCAATATAATGCAGATTTAAGGATGCAAAACTTGGCTGCTTTCAACTTCAATGTCCTACTTTTATTTTGAGGCATCCCGGGAGGTGAAGACAAATTTTGAAGTACATATACAATATCAGCATACCAAGGAGAAGAAATAAAGATGTCGGATACCTGTTGTGCTGAATTCTCCTCATCTTCATCGAACATGGTAGCTATCAAATTGATGTCTAGGACATGTAGATTTGTTTCAGCCATCAACTTGGCAAGACCTTGCCCTTTGATCAACTTAGTGGGTTTAATTTCCACATCATACTCTAATAATGCAGCAATCCACTTTCCCCGCCTTCCTTCCGGTTCTGTCTGTACCAACACATCCTTTACTGCCGCGTTAGGAACATAAGCTATAATGTGGGAATGAAATACATACACACGGAAATCCTTCAGGGCCTTCACAAGTGCAAGTGCTTGTTTTTCAATAATGTTATACTTTAATGCTCCATCTCTAATAATACGACTGAAAAAAGCAATGGGCTTCTCAACTCCATCTCTTTTTTGCATTAATACAGCTGCCAATGTGTGCTCAGAAGCAAATGAAAACAAAATAAAATCTTGTGTGTAATCCGGATTGATTAGAGTAGGGGCTGAAGATAAAACCAACTTTACCAAATTGAAAGATTTTACAGCCTCTTCGGTCCACTTTAGCTGGCTGTCCTTTTTCAGCATGTTTGTGATTTCTCTAAGGTGCTCGGCAAGATTCGGAATGAAGCGACGCAGAAAATTCAGCTTACCATTAAAGGACTATATTTCTTTTTTGTTCCGGGGCTGCTCAAGTTGCTGAATAGCTTCAACACGTGCAGGATCTATACGGATGCCATCTTTGGAAATGATGTGGCCCAAGAGCTTGCCTTCACTCATGGCGAAAAGACTCTTCTTTGGATTCAGCGAATTACCATATTTTCTGCACTTTTGAAAAACAATTTGCAAGTGATATAAATGTTCTTCATCAGATTTTGAAAATACATTCAAATCATCAAGGTAAACAACTAAAAAGACATCTTTCTCATTGGCAAAGGCCATGTCCATCGCACGCTGAAAAGTGGCACCTGCATTTTTCAAACCAAATGGCATTTTTGCATAATGAAATGTACCCCATGGAGTAGTGAATGCGGTTTTATCACGATCATCCTCATGCACCAAAATCTGATTGTACCCGGAATAGCCATCGAGTAGCGACATCCTTGATGCTCCAACTACTCGCTGCAATATATGATCCATTTTGGGCAGCGGATAATTGTCCTTTAAAGACACCTTATTCAAATTTCTGAAGTCAATGCATAACCGGATCTCACTGGTCTTCTTTCTTATGGGTACCAAATTTGATATCCAATCGGAAAATCTGATAGGTACTATGATTCCAGACTTGTACAACCTATTCACTTCTTTTTCTATCAATGGCAGCAATTTAGGATTGATTCTCCTCAACTTTTGGCGGAAAGGCTTTTGATTTGGCTTTATAGGAATAGTATGCTGAATGATATTAGTATCATATGTTTTCAGATCTGAATAATCCCATGCAAAGACATTAGAAAACGAAGACAACAATCTGACATACTCCTTCTTTACCTTTGGCGAGAATGACTTAGATAACTTTACCGTCTTAGGATTCTCAGCTGCTCCAATGTTTACCTCCTCAACACCTTCTTCAGTTGGTCTCAATGTCGGCTTGCGGGCCACATCATCTTGATCAAACAGCTCTTCCAAAGGAATCAATCCTTTAGGAATAAAATTATCCTTAAGTTGCAGCACATCCATTTGATTTACTTCATCTGGTTCAGTATCTATGGAGATGTCTTTAAACTCACCTTCAATCTGCAGAAAATCTTTGATTTCTTCATCATCCTGAAAGACTTGCCAACATCGTTGATTATCGGGAACTGTGGGGCGGTGTTTCACATAAATCTCAAATTTTTTGCTGGAATTCATTGAAATTTTTAAGTTACTTGCTGCCTTGGCCAATGCATCAGCAACACCACTTTGTATGCGGGGCACACATGTCAAAGTATGTTCAGAAAATAATTTCAAAATATCTAGGACAACATTTTGATATGCTCTCATGTGAGGATGCTTGGCCTGAAACTCACCTTTAACTTGCTTTATCACCAACTCGGAGTCGCCATAGACTGCAATCTTCTTTGCTTTCAACTTACGAAGAATTTTAAGGCCAGCAATAAGAGCCTCATATTCTGCCTCATTGTTTGAACAATCAAATGCTAGTTTATAAGAGCACACTCTCACCTTGCTTGGGACTTTGTCTTGGGCAGAGAAGGGACTTCGAATCCACACACCAGTATCAGCACCATCGTTGCCTGCAGCACCATCGAAATCTATGGTCCAAAGACCATCTTCATCTTCCTCCAACTGCTGAAATTGTGTTGCCTCTGTTTTTTCTATTTGCTGCCCCTTAGCTTCATCTGTTTGCCTCATGGCAGCTGACTTTTCTTCTCTTTCCTTTTGTAGAACTTCTCTAAAATTTTCAGTAATTTCTGGTATATCTTCTGCCTGAACTAACTGACTATCTACCTCATTAAAATTATCAGCAAACAAAACAAACGACTCCAAATCTGTATGTACATAATTTACAGGATGATTTATTGGCTTTTCTTTGCTAGTTATCATATATTTCATCTTTTTCTCCTGATATAACTTTCTCATTTGACCGAAGACTGGAATTGTAGCATAAGAAAAGTCTAGCTAAAGTGTACCTTTCAACTTAGCTCCCCAAGATCTTGAAAGCAACATACCAAAACGCGGAGGAATAGCCGCCACAACCACATCCATCAAAACATTTTTAGCTGGAATTTGATCTAGGCTTACCACCAAGTCCTTGATCAATCTGATACACTTTACCCCGCTGGAATCAAATGAATACAAATCATGATATGTTCTTGTGATGTCCAATCCCAGCCTTTCCATGATTGCTTTCAGCATTAAATTGTGCGAAGCACCCGAGTCAAACATAGCATTATGTAAAACATACTCGTGCAACCTCAAACTGATACAGAAGGGAGGAACATCGTTTTCAGGAGACTCACCATTCAAAGCAGGACCAAAAATTAATTCCGGCTGATCATCTTCTATATTTACCATGTCAGGCATTGGATCAATATTCAGAATTTTGGAAATTTGACCTCGGTAGGTGGTATTTTTCATGATTTCAGTCAATGGAATAGACACTTTCAGCTTTGAAATTTCATTCTCCAAACTAAATGCTGAAACCTTTTCACCTTCTTTGGCCGGAATTTCTCTTCTTTCAACTCTATCCTTCATTGTGCTTGGTGGTTGATTTACCTTCTCCGCTGAAAATGATTGACTTGCTGGGGGATCAATTATATCTTTTCCTTTTGTCTGTGGGGAAGCTGAATCATTTTTTGCTGAAGTATCTTTCCTCCTCTGAATGGGATTTATGGGAACAGTTCGATTTCTTAATTGTCTTTGTTGAGCAGACAAAGCATTGAGATATCCTCTTTGATACTCCTCCGATTCTTCCTCAAGTGTTGCATCATTCGATAGGATATAATTCTCATCTTGATGTATGATGGAATTTCTCACAAATTCTTCTTCTTCTGTAATATAGGTAGGCAGATCATCAGGAGTGAAAAAGTGATTTTACTCTCCTATAGTATCACCTTCATCCTTGAATTCTTGGCTAACAAAATTCTGCTGAAGCGGAGGTTTTACTTGCTGTTGAATTGCTGTTTCTTGTGCCCTTGTTTCATGCTGCTTGATTCTGTATTGTGGCTACTGTGGACCTCGGAAATTAGGATTACGGATCTGCAGTTCCGGCTTGCTGAGATGAGTATTTTCAAGCAACCTTTCTACCTTGCGAAGGAGCTGATCTAATGTAGAAGCTTCTTCTTTGATTGTCACTCACTTTTCGGCTTTCATCCTCGCTCTCTTATCATTCAAATTCGCTTCAACACTAACAGAAATTTTCTGCATATTCTCCAAGGTAGGCGGATCTCTATCTCGCAATGAATAAGCCATCTCCGAATCAAAGCCATCCGGGAATTTGAGAAGTGCTGATTTTCTAGATGGCCTTAAATCATCTGTAATAGCATTGTAAACTGTGTTAAATCTGATAATGTAATCTTGGACTGACTCACCATGATTACATTTGAGATTGTTGTACTCAGCATTGATCTGAAGTGGATCCTTTCTGATTTCCCATCGATCTAGAAACTGCTTCTAAAGTTCTTCCAATGTGGGTATGCCTCTAGCTGTCAAACCTCTGAACCATTTTCTTACTTCTCCATCGAATGTTTGTACAAACAAATGCATAGTTACATCCTCTTCGTATATCTCATATAGATCAAAGAAAGTTGTCATCTTGTCTATATGCTGCTGAGCGGAAACACCCTGAGGAGTGCCATCAAACATGGAAATTTTACTCTGATAATCAGTTGGCATATCATGCAGATTTTGAGGAAGAGCAAGTGGGGCAAACTGGGCAGCCATTGCTTTAGGTAGATTGGGTCTAGGAGTAGCAGGTGGAGTAGGTGTAGCTGTAGTATGAGGGGTATAGGGAGGTGTAGGCAGAGGAGAAGCGATATGTGACGAGGAAGGAGAATTGACTGTTGATTCAGGATGAGTGACTATAGGGGATATAGAAATAAAAGGAAGATTGGCATGTTCGTGCGGAACTAAAGCCGTGATAGTAGATCCAATATTGCTAGATATAGTTTTGAGGAAATCAGCGAGATTAGTGACTTGGATATCTGTCTGAAGGTGTCTTAGGATGAAATTTTCAACCAATTTATTATGTCTCTCAATTTCAAGAGCAGCAGCGAAATCAGGGTTGGGAACTAGAGAATCAAGTGCACTTTCATATTTGGTTTTGAACAAGGACAACTCAAAACTCTCGTCAAAATCAATGTCTTCAAGATACTCAAAAACAGCTGGACATGAATGAGATTTGAATATGTGTTTAGAATCTGAAGCTAGTTTGGATATCGAGGAATAAATAACCAATCAGCCTGTGAAAACTCTCATCTAATCATCCAAAAGTTCAGAGTTTACAAATGAACTGGGGTAAAATGCAATCGAAGTGGCCGTATTCACAAGCTCACGGAGATTGACTGAAGCAGCATTTATCTACTTCCGCTTATGCAAAGCAAAAGCATTTCGAAGGCTACCTGGCATAACTTCAGGCTCCGTCTAAGACTTATGAAACAAACACATCCATCCAAAAACAAGTTTGTTCTCCCCAGTATGGTCGCCAATATGTTAGCGCTTGAATTTGGCCTCAGGCTGAAAAAGACAAAATCCAAGGCAACATCAAACCACTTAGCCTCGTAGCTAGCCCTATGGTGCAGGAGAGGGCTCTCTCCAGGTCTATCTTGGCAAAAGGTTTTCAAAGGGCAGAGATGACCAATAAAGAACACTGATTTTAGGCTAGTAAACTAATAGGGACAATTTGATTTTAAATTTTTAGAGTTTTGTTGGAAAACATGAGCAGAACAATTTTGGGTGCGGGGATGAGACACAGTTTTTGCAGAGGTCTTTTTGGGGCAAGGTAGGAGCTTGTCTTGATGCCTTTGAATTAATTGAATGGATAGGAATGACCAGTGAGGAGCTAAAGAGAGCAAGAAACCTTCGAGAGTTCTCTTTAGACAGATGAAAACATAGAAATTAAGCAAACTTAAAGGCAGAGCATAGAAACCATGAATTCTACCTTAACACTTCATTTACTTAATGTGCAGAAAAGAGAAGTAGGAAAATGATATACATAACACACTTACAAGTACATCAGAGAAGCACACCATCAACACAAAACACCACAGGAATCCCAAATAGTGCTGCAAAACCTTGGTCTTTCCTTTGCCAAAATTGCAGAGATACAAAGAGTAATACAGTCTAAGCTTATCCCTCAAGAGTCCAACCATGAAAATGACTAAGAAAGTACATAATATAGGGAAGCTAACACATTTCCTTGCCTCTTGGGGTCGATCTCATCATCCTAGGAGTTGTTTCAACCAATTCTAAACTGAGCACTACAATCTAGGCAATCATAACAACTTGCCTCTATAAGCTAGGAAACCAATTCATTCATTAATTTTTACCATTTTATGAATGAATATTCTAGAATAGGTAAAAAATGTCATGTCAATCATGAAATTACATCAAATACATCAAGGGGGATGAAAAATCCAACCAAAAAGTCAAAACTAGTCACTGCTGCGTTTTCCTGCGCTGAAGATGCAAAACTGGCCAATTTACCCAATGCGTAGTGCGCCATTCAGGCCACTTTTGAGGCACTTCCCGACATCCAAATGAGGCACAAGTGGGCTTTTTGGAAAGTTCTGGATGTCTACGCTCCAGAAAAAGTTGAATTTAGCAATTTGGTGGTCATTTGCCCCTCCAAAATTGCAATCTCCCAAGACTGCTTCCTGTGTGTCCAAAAAGTGGCAGAAGGTCATTTTTTGCTTGTTTTTTTACCTTTTGGGGGCTCAAAACTTCATGAAATTTCTTGGCAGTGGCTGAGTGTTATAGACAATTTTGTGCCTTACAGCAACAAGCATGAATTGTTAATAATCCAAGGGATCCAAAGTTCCCTAAACATGATGTTCCTACCCCTAGAGGAACAAGGTCAGCAAACCAACAGCTCTCAGATCAGTTCTCCACCTGAAAACACTCAAAAACAAGCAATCCTGAAATCAAAGCAGGTGCTCCACTAGGTTTCTGCGTTGAAACTCAGTTGCTCCATGGTGTACCTGCGTTGCAAAGCAAGTGGAAAAAGGGCCACCTGCGCTGAGCGGGATGGGACAAGTGGCACAATGAGTCATTTCTCTGGAATCTTCCAAAAATGACACTTGGATCAGGGATTTCGCCTTGTGATGAGTCAGAGGCTCTGTTTCTCCAAGTGGAAGCAAGGTTCTCCAAGTGGACTCAAGAACTGAAGATCAACTAAAGATTAACTGAAGAGAGAGAGGACACAAGGCAGCTACACATCAGTTGCAAGCTGACTCATCCTTTCTCAATTCATCTATATATTGAGCTCTCTCCTATGAGCTCAGGAGGCTGGAATTTTGTGCAAAGTAATGATATGCTGTTGGTTTCACTATTGAGCTATTGGGTGATTGTTTGAGAGAGGTGAAGAAGAGAAATTCTTTCTGCTGGGAGGTGTTGCTGGGTTGGAGCCTTCAATGGTTGTAATACTCTCAGAACCTTTACTTATTCATTAATAAAAGCTATTGAGGTTCTTCTATGTGCTCTTGTTTCAATAATATATTGTGATGATTGCATGTTTGGTTTACATTAATCCATGAACCAGTTATGATTGCATGCCTCTTGTAGTCTCCTTCTTTGTTATTTTGCAGGATCTCATTGTAGCTGGGCAAGCAAAAGAACAAGGAGCTAGGAGCAAGCGGCCAAAGAGAAGAGTTTGGATTCGACATTAAGCGCAAGGCAACGGTTAGTGCATTTCTCCATTCTCTTTTGCTTTCATAAAGAAGTAAACCTTAAGTAGTTTGTTTTACAGTTGTTGCTAAGGAACTATCACCCTTAGAGTGGGATAGGGTCATCCGAGTCGGATACTTTTCCCTACAACAAACTGGCGACTCCGCTGGGGATCGTATCCATTTGATTGTGTTTGTAGTATTTTGCTATTCATTTCCTGAACAAAAGAGTACCAAATCGAAAAGCTTTTGACTATATCAAAAGCGAAGTATAGGGCAGCTACTCCAGCTCATTTCTGAGCAAGTTCATGATTTGAAGAGCTGAGCTACAAGGATCCTTGTAAGCTCTTAGTGATAGTTTTTCACCTTCCTAATCATCCCTTTGAGTGTGCTTGACTGATTGCTTCTGATTTGAGCAAAACCTGTGCATTTTTGAGAAAATTATGACCCGGAAACTGTGAAAAACGCAAGTTTCGTTTTCCAAAGCAGGTAGTACACAGGCTACCTGCTTTGCAACGCAGGTCCCGAAGGGACTACCTGCGCTGAGAGCCAGATTGGCTGTGCAGCACCTGCGTTGGCCCAAATTTGCCTAGTGCATTTGGGGTTTCCTCACTTTCTCTTGCCTGTTTTCACTTAGATTTTGCTGCTAGGTGTCAGTCTTGTACCTGTTCTGAAACCAATATTACTTGCCATCATTCTGCCTCTGTTATATAACGAAATTGTACTTGTTCTTTGTATTTCTTACTCATTTACAATTTCCCATAACGAAGAGTAAACTAGTCTTGCTTTTGGCCTCTTAGATCTGAACCTGTGTTAGGCATTTTGCTGGTCTAAAGAGTTAGCTTGTTTGCTGTCCATAGCTGATTAGTCATTTTACTTTCGTCATTATGGTTTGATTTCATGTATTTCCAGTGATTAAACAAGTGAATCTTAAGGTGTCTTTTGATTTTGGACAAACTTGTTTGTTTTCGCTCTAAATCGAAATCAAAGTTATATAACCACTTTCTTTTTGTAACCCATCCACATTAAGAAAGGGAAAAGAAAATACATGCATTATGCATTTTGCATTTGACTGTTTGCTTGACGATTTAGGAAAAATTTGCATTTAGTGTGTGCTCTATGATCTGTGTGAAAAGATTTGCCTTTCTTTTCCCTCAGTAGTTAAGGTTTTCAAAGTTGAAAGATTGAAAAGTTTGCTTCTCATCTTAGACTGCATTCAAGAATTTGTTATATACATCTCGTGGTGATCCTTAAGATCAAGATCAACATTAAAATAAATCCAATTTACATAACAACGCTTTGTAACATAACGCAAACACATAGAGGTCTAGGTAGAGACATGTTCCGGCGTCGTTAAACATAGTGACTGCCGATCTCTACGAAGGTGGGTGATTCCTCCTGAGAGTCGGTGGCACTAATACAGACTTGTGCTCCCACGTACCGTCGAGTATATATTGGGAGACCCCTATAGGCAATTATCCTTTATCCATAGGAAGCCGTGTCGGCCGCCCTACTGATTGCGATGCAATGAACACAGCATTCACGAAGATCGACCACCCGTACCGTAAAACGTATTCTGTGGTTTCGCGAAAAGTTTGGCACACCCTCTGCCTAGAACTCCAGAGCAGTTTCTTTTGGCCTTTTTCAAACTCTATAACTGAAAAAGTCCATCCGAGCATTTGTCACTTCGGGATCGTTAAAACATCGAAGGCGACTAGAGTCATCTTTAGCTTTTTCTCGACTCTTAAAACATGAAAAAGCAAGTTTGTGTCTAAAAGCGTCGTTAATAAAATTTATTTTAAACGGAACATAATCACCTGCTATTCCCACTTTGATCTTTCAGTTGAAAAGTATGGAGCCCACCAACCAAGGAAGTAACCTTGGCGGAAGTTCCAATCCTTTCTCCTCTTGGGGAGATGTTGGTGCGCCTCATATGGCCACATTGTCACTTCTAGGATTGACAATTGGCCTACCTGTATGGCTCTTTTCAACTAATGTAGTCCAGATCGCCACTAATCCTGAGCAGTCGAATCAACAGCCAGAACAATCTAGAGTTACCCACCAGCCTTCTACTTCTTATAATTCTTCCTCTGATCCTTCATCTTCGCAAGGTAGAGCCGGCAAAAGTCAGCCTCCCATGGAGAAGAAGGAAAAGAAGAAAAGAGAAAAGAAGCAAAAGGGGCCTATGGCGAAGGCGACTGGGGGCAAGCAAAAGACAGCTGACAAAAACCCACACACTGCACCGACCGGGCCTAAATCGCCATGTGTCATTTGCAAAGGGGCCCACTTCCATCGTGATTGTCCTTGTATTCCCCGGATACTAAGAGACTGGTCCCCAAGATTGCACAATCCGGTAGCATCAACCTCTGGTAGTCATGTTGATTGCAGTCCGTCAACTAGCGAGAGTGAAGGACGAAGAGGGAGACCAAGATCACCCTGTATGTTGTGTGAAGGCGATCATGCCATCCACCGATGTCCATTCTTAGATGAGGCAAAGAGAGTTTTGGAAGATCGTCCGGTTTCACCGTTACGACTTCCTCCTGGATACCGAAAACTCGCGCCTAATCCCTCGATAGTTGAAAATCCAGCTGACCCGCTCAAGTGGTCGGCTGAAGTGTCGGTCATTGAGAATGAACCTACTGAATCCAAACCAGACGAAAGTCTAAAGGTCGAAACGGCAGTTGACCAGGTTCTTCCTTTAGAGGTTTCATCCTCCAATGACTCCGTCATTGAAGACCCATCTTCAAATGACACCCTCACTGAAGAGGATAAGGATGACACCGTCCATATTCTTTTCATCAACACAGACTCTGATGAGCATCAGGGCAATGCGCCCATTCCTTTATCGCAGGAAGGAACATCGTCAGAGTCGTATCCGGCCGTATATTCGGTCCCACCACCAAGCAACCTAGTTGTACCCTTTGATTGGAATCAATTAGGCAGACCCCGGTTACCAGCTAGTATCCCATTCAGAATCATAGTCCAAATCCACAGAATGGTGATGGCTGTAACTATCATTGATGAAGGGGCATCTGTGAGTATCCTTTCCTCTATTTCTTGGAAAGCACTGGATTGCCCAGCGCTTTTACCTGAGATAATAAATCTATCAGGTTTTGATAAAGGAACCAGTCACCCGTTAGGGATTCTCCCCAATGTTCCAATTACATTGAAAGGGAAGACAGTTCATATGAACATCATGGTCATCCAGTGACCCTTGGTTTATAACTTACTCCTTGGACGAGACTATATATATTGCATGGAGGCAATAGTGTCCTCGCTCTTTAGAGTCATGTGTTTTCCGCACGATGGAAGAATGGTCAAGCTCGTAGACCAACTTTCATTTCCAGGATCACGCATCGCAAATAGTCAAATACCATCCCTTAACGGTTTATTCACTCAAGGAATGCCACCACCCCCAGTTCTACTTCCCGATGAATGCGAGTAATTCGGAAAGAAAGAACTGGGACCCAGGGGGCATGCACCTTGGCCTGCCTTGGGCAGAGGAAACCTTGGGTATAAAGTTAATTTCCGTAGAAGAATGGACTAGTCCGTACCCCGTCCGAAAAAGGAAGAGAAGTTGTTCTAGGATAAAATTCTTTTGTCAAAGTTATGTGAAGCGAAAAATCGCTCCCTTTGTCTAAAAAAGTAGGCTCTCCTAAGGAGGAGATCCGTTTTTGGCAGCAAGTAGCCACCATCTTTGAATGTCAAGCCTCACCCATTAAAACAATATGTTTTGAAAGAGAGTAGGGGCAGTCTTCAAAGAAAGAGATGAAATTGCTGCAACAAGTAGTCACCATCCTTAGCAACCTAATGATAGACATCGCCGAAAGGAGAGTTTAGTTTGCGGCAGCAAACAAAACCGTTTTTCGGATAATAAGTAAGAGGACAGAATCTCGAAATTATACTTTATACCTGGGGGCATGCAAACCTTTTGGAATGCAATCACGGGACGACTATTTTTTTTTTTTTAATTTTTAGGTCCTCCCTTTAAACCTGTAGGTCTAACCCGTTAAACTCGTAGGATTAGCCGTTTCCAGCTTGCATAAAGAAAGGATGAAGGGAAAAAGTTAAAACCTGCCAAATTGGAGTAATTAGTGAGGTATCGCTCCTTAAATAAGATTACCTCACCTAAGGCATTCCTTGTATTAAGACTGGTATAATCGAGCAGTTTTAGCAATGTTCATGCTCGTTAAAAAATAAACGCAAGAATCGAGCAGTTTTAGCAATGTTCATGCTCGTTAAAAAATAAACGCAAAAATCGAGCAGTTTTTTGTATAGAGTTCATGCTCGTTAAAAAATAAACATAAATTGTGAGCAATCTTTCCCTACAGTTCAAGCTCATCCAGAAAAAATGAACCGGTAAATAACCTAGAGAAATGTAACCTTTGAAAGCCGTTTTAAAAACCTTTGGTCGTGTTCTTGCAGTCTCACCTCTGTACGTTCATTTGGCCAATCGTTCACCTCCATATGTTTGTTTACCCATTTTGAGGAACAGCTGCGAAGAGTGATTTCACTTAGCCATCCTTGTGACACTGCCGTGATTGGAGAATTCCAACCTGTACCTGGAATCTGCTGCTATCCCTGTTCATCACTCGTTCCTCAAAAGACGAGTCTTCTTTGAGCTCTTTTCACTGACTCGTAAAATATGAAAAATTTGCCGAGTTTTGGCCTTCCAGCTCGTTAAAAGGACCGGAAGAGCTATCCCTCCTCTAGATTTTAATCTTTTTGGACCTGAGGGATTATTGCACAAAAAGATCGAGCGCTTGTTTTGTTCGGCTCGTTAAAGAGATCGAAAATTCATCCCTTTTGTATGGTTTTATACTTTTTCGGACTTAAGGGATTAGAAGACGAAAAAGGAATTTTGGAGTTAACTTTCCGTACCTTTTCAGACTCTCTAAAAATTAAAAGGACCGAGTTTTCCTTGTCGTTAGACTCGTTAAAATGATTAAATAGCGACAAACTTGTCTTTAGACGAGAACGAGTTTCCCTATCGCTAGGCTCGTTAAAACATAGCGATGGGCTTGCCCGAAGGGCAGGTTATAGAACAAGCATATGTTATCCTCCTCAAGCTTGACAAAAATAAAGAGGTACTGGTCAGCAATGACTGGGGAAAAATTGGGAGAACCTCACAGCATTAATGGTAGCAAGTCGCTCTTGATCATGACACTTTGTCCTCCGTATCACATCGGGTTGGGTTGTTTCATTCACCGGTCTCATAACCATGGTCCTCTCCACACCATCCACAATTGGGGTAATGCTACCAATCCATCACATCAGTGTCGTTATATGTTCAAGAGATGTGGTTCTGCAAAGAGTCAATCGTGTCCCATCCACTGCCATACATTATCCTTCATCCACTTCATGACCGCCACCCTGAATCATACATCACAGTTTGTTTTCACCTCATCACAATCACTAGCTCCGTTCCGTGTCCCTGATGTGGGATTCATTAAGGCCCTCCTTTGACGGATCGCTCCTTGTCGACATCAGCTCATTATCCAAGGAGTTGATCTAGGAACACCCCCTTCAGTACTTTGAAGCTTGCATGCCACAATGGCAAGTTTCTCACTTCCGGCGACAGGTATACATCAATGACCTTCGACCAGAAGATTTTGCATGGTGGTCGACGCCAAGTCCTTTATTCCCACCATGTGGATTGTACTGCCGTACCTTGAGGGTCATCATCCTTATCGGTGATTCCTCTCGTGCTTGTTAACGGTTTACATCATTGACCGGTAATCAAGCGATGTCTTTCCATGTTCGACTTCAAGAAATTCTCACATGGATCGACTTGTACATCGAGTGAAGATCAGAAGAGATTGAAGACCCCGGATCTAGTTTCATCCATCCGGGCTGCGATATATATTCAGGACATAAAGACATTTGATATGTACATCATTACAGCAGATGATCATCCTTCTCAAAGGATGATAATTTCAGCAGAAAATTATCAGTCTACAATCAGACGATCGTCTGTTCTATGTACCAAAATGTATTTATAAAGCTGAGCATGGGAATGCCCGCCTCAGCTAGATCATGAAAATGTATGAAAAATAATGTATTGTATTGTATCTTATTACTGGACACTTCTCAGCAGATTGAATGAACTTCGGATCCTCTCAATAAAGCATTTCACCCGATAAACGACCTCATACTTTAGGGGGCATCTGTTATAGAAAATTTTGTGCCTTACAGCAACAAGCATGAATTGTCAATAATCCAAGGGATCCAAAGTTCCCTAAACATGATGTTCCTACCCCTAGAGGAACAAGGTCAGCAAACCAACAGCTCTCAGATCAGTTCTCCACCTGAAAACACTCAAAAACAAGCAATCCTGAAATCAAAGCAGGTGCTCCACTAGGTTTCTGCGCTGAAACTCAGTTGCTCCATGGTGTACCTGCGTTGCAAAGCAAGTGGAACAAAGGCCACCTGCGCTGAGCGGGATGGGACAAGTGGCACAATGAGTCATTGCTCTGGAATCTTCCAAAAATGACACTTGGATCAGGGATTTCGCCTTGTGATGAGTCAGAGGCTCTGTTTCTCCAAGTGGAAGCAAGGTTCTCCAAGTGGACTCAAGAACTGAAGATCAACTAAAGATTAACTGAAGAGAGAGAGGACACAAGGCAGCTACACATCAGTTGCAAGCTGACTCATCCTTTCTCAATTCATCTATATATTGAGCTCTCTCCTATGAGCTCAGGAGGCTGGAATTTTGTGCAAAGTAATGATATGCTGTTGGTTTCACTATTGAGCTATTGGGTGATTGTTTGAGAGAGGTGAAGAAGAGCAATTCTTTCTGCTGGGAGGTGTTGCTGGGTTGGAGCCTTCAATGGTTGTAATACTCTCAGAACCTTTACTTATTCATTAATAAAAGCTATTGAGGTTCTTCTATGTGCTCTTGTTTCAATAATATATTGTGATGATTGCATGTTTGGTTTACACTAATTCATGAACCAGTTATGATTGCATGCCTCTTGTAGTCTCCTTCTTTGTTATTTTGCAGGATCTCATTGTAGCTGGGCAAGCAAAAGAACAAGGAGCTAGGAGCAAGCGGCCAAAGAGAAGAGTTTGGATTCGACATTAAGCGCAAGGCAACGGTTAGTGCATTTCTCCATTCTCTTTTGCTTTCATAAAGAAGTAAACCTTAAGTAGTTTGTTTTACAGTTGTTGCTAAGGAACTATCACCCTTAGAGTGGGATAGGGTCATCCGAGTCGGATACTTTTCCCTACAACACTGAGCAAGTGTAATTTGTCATGAAAAATCCAAAAATGTTGAGTTTTCCTGAAATGGACCTCCCCAACTTAAGGGTAGCGCGCGGCGCGCTACGCGTTGAGGGCAAAAACCTGTGTTTGGCACAAAAAAGTCAAAATTGACCAAAATTGCTCAGAATTTCCTGAAATTTGAGCTGGAGGTGTGTCATTGAGCACCATGCTCCCTCAGGGTTTCTTCAGCCAAAATTTGAAGCGGATCGGGCCTTTTCCTCCGTTTTAGTGCCTTGGCCAAACGTGCTTTAAGTACCTTCATTTTTGCTTTGCACACGTGCATGCGGGCCCAATAATGGTTCTTCATGTGGCGGAGCATGTCTTTGTCCCTGTTTGCCTTTACTATCGACCTCTCTAAATGCGTGTTCACCTAAATGAGCATAGAGCTTTGCTCCTTAGGTGTCAAATCACCGGCTCTCTTGCGAGCCAAGTTCTGGTCTTCTTGGATCCTCCGCAACTCATCAAGAGAGTGTTCATCCTCTAATTGATTGTTGCGCTACTCTAAATAAGTAATTGTCCAATTTTCCATCTCCAACCTTTGCTGCAACAAGTCATTTTTAGCCCTTAGTTGCTGGATGATCTCCTTTGGCTCTAAGCTAGGAGAACTGATATCAAGGTCAACAATATCTATGTCTGGATCACCTGATGGCCCCTCATCAATCTTGGGCTGCTTGCCTCTCTCTTGTACCTGTGCTACTGTCGAAAGCGAGGCCCCTTCCATCTGATGTGGAGATAACACTCGCTGTGCTGATGAAGAAGGCGAGACCCCTTCCACTTGATGTGGAGATAATACTCACCGCGCAGATGCAAATAAGACCCTGTGGCCTCTCCGATATGTAACATATGCTGGAGGAGTGCTGACATGTTCTGGCTTAGGAATATCAAACTGCTGTGAAGGCCCTCCCTCATCACGGACAACCTCGGGAGGTGGCTGTGGCACCATGAAGAAATCATGAGAAATGGAATCCTCCCAAGCAATACCCTGCTGTGCCAACTGATGCATCACTATGATCTCGATCAGTGCATAATGATATATACTTTTGAGCTGCTATGCGAGATTCTTCCTTTGCACTACGGGCACCGTCTTCTCTATATTTCGGCACATGAAAAATGGAATGTTCATCATTCGTACCCGGGTGAAATGCATCAACAAACGGATATGGTACGAATATAAATGTGAAAATCTGCCCTCACAAGTGAAATAGCACATAATGAGCCTCATCAAGGGTGCATACTCATCCCTTAGGAATCTGAAAGGAAAAACAGCAGTAAGGTGCCTCATGCATCCAGGTTTGATGTATGGTTGATAATGAAATTTGTCTAGCAGCTTACGCTTGGTCCATTCTTCCCCAACATTTGGTATCCCGGTGGCTTGAGCAATCATTTCAAGTGATAAGGTGAAATCTACTCCTGCAAGTTTAACATGGCCATTGTGAAAATGTAGGACAAACAAGCGGACCAACTCTCTATGGTGTTGAATTTGTGAGATCCTCTCACAATATCCAAAGCACGATTGATATCGAAAACATGACATTGCAAGTGGACAAGCTTGCAAATGAGCCAATGAAGTGGGCTCCTCTCTGACATGCCGACCACCCTTACCACCCTTATGATGCCTCCTTGGAACTTCTAGCTCTGGTGTTGAACCACTGTCATAGCTCTGCTCATAATCTGATTCTGTTTCTGACATGGTTATGAAGGCAAGATGACTAAAATATATTGCTGACTTGGCACCCAATTAACTGCTCTTTGACTTTTCAAATGCTGTCACCAAGGGGACATAAATACAAGGGAATTGTTAGGAATAGGGGAACATGTGGGAATTAGGGAGAATAGACACAAAGAAGGAATTTAGGGAAAACAAACATGGGAAATTACCAAATTATGGGATTTTAAAGTGAAGTAGGGTTTTAGGAATTAAATATGCTTTTAGGAATTTTAAAGAGGAGAATGATGAAATTTCAAGGGAAAATTTGAGGGAGAAAAGTGATGAAAATGAGGGAAAAAAGGAATTTACAAAGGGAAACCTTGGACACCAAGAGAAATTCAAAACCCTAGTGCCATTGAAACTTTAAATTTTCCATAACAAGAGAGGCTTTTGATTTATCATTTACATAGCATTTGAACACATTAATTCTCTTTTTCATTGTGCAAAACCAAATTTAGGCATAGAGGAGAAGCCTACCTGCACTTTGCCTGGGAGAAAAATCGTTTTGATGACTTGCTGGCAGGTTTTTGAGCTGAATCCCCAACGCGTAGCACGCCCTGCCCAACGCATAGCACGCTCCTGACGCGTAGCGCACTTGTAAATTAACACTGGAAAAGTCTTCCTGACACGTAGCGCGCCTCCAACGCGTAGCGCGCCTCTCCTGATGCGTAGCGCCCCCCTGAAACTGCTCGATTTGCTCAAGAACTCCTAAAATCGCCTTTGCAAGATTACACTTAGCTTGTGAGAGGCAAATGAGGAATGACATGCTTTTATAGGCTTCCTTTTCATTTTTACTTACCCAAAACCCACTTTGTAATGTTTTGAATGTTGACACTTTTTGAATTAATTGGCTCTGACCTTTGATTTCTTTTCTTTGAAAAATTGGTTGAAATGATGATTTCTTCTGAAAATGTTTGCAGGGATAGCTTCTAGGATGCTTTGGAAAAGGAGACCAAGGCTGAACTTCGACATTTGAAGAATTTGAAATTTTGAGAATCTTTACAAAAATGAGATAATGACCTTTGTTTCCAAAAACAGAGTTTTTGAGAACAAGGTAAAAATTTAGCTATACAATGATAAGAAATGTTTAATGAAGGACATCCCTCTGGCTTGCTAGTCCTTTATAACCTCTCAAGACAAAAATGGACTCAACCCTAGACCTAAGACCTTAAAACCTAAAGCAAGATGAATGATCCTTTGAGGATTTTATTTACTTGAACAAACCTGAACCAGCAGCGCCAAACAAGAGGGGAATAAAGACACAAACCCCCTCCACCAGGATTATGGCATGCCTAACGGAATGCAACATGATCACACTAATGGGACACCTAATCATGAAATGCAAAGAGCTTTGATCTCCGGTGGAGGGCTACTAGACCGACTCTAACAGGCTATACACATACCCGCGTATACACGCGTTTAACTTAGGGCAATGTCGCGTATAAGGGATAAAACACTGTTTTTTAAATTTTAGGACCAGGTCTAGAAGGAGGGGTTACCCTAGGCCATAAGCACAACATCACAAACCATAAGAGTGAGATTTGGAGCTATAACAAATGCCCCCTAATATATGAGGTCAGAAGGGGTACATGATGGCCGAAATATATTATGCGAGTACATGGAAAGGAAGTTTGTCAAAAACCGAGGAGGACATCACCAGAATTTAGCCTACCAAGCCACCAAAGGAGATCAGAAAGAAACAATGTCTGAGGCGGGAATACTCATGCTCAGAAAAAGTAAAGCATGTCCGCATATCAAGTACAAGCGGATCCACTAAGTATACAAGTATAAATGACTGAAAGATACATAATGGATCATCTGATCATAATGAACAAGTACATGTCTGAATATCACATATAAGACTGTCAATGATGCTGAAAGATGCAACGGATCACTGATATCGAAGACTAATCCCTAAAAGGTACCAACTGAACATGATGGAATAGGATGGTACTACACTGCAAACTCAGGTGCCAGCGTATAGAATGTCGCCATGACTGACTGCAACATATAAAGTGGAGTGGTATCAACTAGCAGCAACAGGAGCAACTGTCAAGTGAACCACTGAATGCTGATACAACCTGAGGTCTTCACCGACCGCCATGGTACATTTCTACACCATGGGAATAAATGATCTGAAGTCGACCATGTGAGAAATCGTTTGATTAGCGGTCATTGATGTATACCGTTAACAAACGTGAGATTACTCACCGATAATGATAATGAGTGTCAAGGTACCCAATACAATCTAACAAGTGTGAATAGATGAGCTGGAGTTGAACACCTGTAAGAATCTATCGATCAGGAGACAATGATGGTTTCCCACTGTCGATAGTGAAGGATCTGCCACTAATGACTGCAAACCCCAAGGTACTACCAAATGGACTCTAGATCTTCGCCCCAGAGCAATGAGTCGGAGTCGATAGGGAAAGATCCGCTAGAAGTAAGGCATTAAGGCATCCTTCATCAATCTAGCGCGAGTGTAACCTGTAGGCCAATAATGTGGAAGGAATCGGACGAAAAAGATGTAGTAACCCAACCGAAGTACATTTCCAGCATACACAAGATGTGGCTAGCGCACGGCAGAAACCCTCTGAACTAACCAATAATGAAAGCTGACACAGAGGCGAGGTATCCACCAATAGGGTCAAATGGAAACCAAGGTACTGCACGAATCCCAATGTGTGATAATGTAAGCTGATGTCGAACACAAGGGAAACCACTCAGTCAAAGACCCATGATACTGATCGATGTTGAGCATAAGGTGACCTATCAATAATGAAAATAGGGCCAGGGTGCGGCTCTAGGCCTGTTCTCAGAGAAAGATGTCGTCGTCGATAAGGACAAGACCCGCCAGCAAGAAGTCAATGGGGACCTTCTCAAACCGGCACGAGTAAAGGACCAATATAACTGATGTGATGATAGACATGACACTGAAAAACAGGGATGGCCGACTGAAAAATGAGTCAAGAGACACCGCAGAGAGGCCGACTCAGGTTAACTTCCCTTGAACAAAAGCATGACTCAATGTGACTACGTGGCAGCATATGATGACTCTGTATAAGTTCGCTATGTAGGAGGCACGAACAAACCCTCCATGTGATTGGAAGAGATAACCAATCGGTGGAGAACTAACTCAATAACAAGGTTATGGCGTACCTAAGTCAAACTAAATCCCACCCATACGGAGGAGACTTTGTTTTGAGTGCTTTGTTCAAGGGCGACACGACTGACTCTAGCTGCCAACAATAAATGGAAATAATGTCTCGTTCCCGCTCTTTTTGGAATATTTAATTTTTTTGTCTTTTTCTATTAAGCTGGAAAAAGAATAAAAGAATGCTATGGTACAGTGGAAAGAACGAGTGTCGATGAAACAGATGATCTAGTTCCTGGGAAAGGAACGTTCCTATGCTCAATGCAAGGAGGTGAAAACTGGTCAGTGACACGCAAAGGTATGTTCCTTCCACGGGTCAAGGTGTGTCAAGCTGCAGAAGTCAAAGGTATGCAAGGCTGATTTTGCAGACGTCATGGTCAAAATTTGGCTTAAACACGAGTCCAAGTGAAGCCGGCTCTAGGCCAAAAGGTGAAAATGGTCAACATGCAATGCAGCAGTACAACTCAACGCAAAGGAGCCTCTAGGGTATAAGGCCAAAATGAAGCGAAGAAGCAAAGAGGAATGAGTCTTCATCACATAAGTCATGGCGGGGCTATAGAGGACTCCCGAGCCTAGGGATGAAAAATCAGCATGAGTGCCAAGCGACAACAAGGTACTAACTAGGGCACCCATGATAGGGTAGGCTCTACCACACAAGTCATGATACTTCTAAGCGATGAGAAGGTTCCACACCATAACTTGGTGGGGTCGATCCTAAGGCAAAATGGGAAAGGAAATTGATAAGTGCACAATGCAGGCAGAAAAACCTAACCTATATGCCAGTTTCGAGAACCAATACCTGTCAGAATGGACCAACCATAAACTTCCAAAGGAGACATCTTCCAAGTTTTGTAAACATAAATAGGAACACTAGACGAGAAGTTAATACATCCCACATATAAACTTCATATAAAATCTTTGTGTTATAGAATACAAAATTTGAAAATGCGTACCTCATATATACAATATGGTACAAGGAACCACGCAACCTTTCGGCTTACGTATAATAGCTCTTCTGGACAAACCCCTTGCAGGGATCGGACCAAGGACTCCTTTGGTAGTCAAAACTCATGGCTTCAAAGAGTTCCTCCTGTGAAGGCAAAGCAAGATCTGAGAAATCATGAGAACTACAAGGATTAAAAAAGGGAATTAAAGGGTCCCATGTCCCTGTAGGAAGAATCTCTCGGTTAACCGCTGGGACCAAGTCCCAAGAAGGAGAATAATAAGTCAAAGGATCCTTCTCAGAAGCGATTGAACACTGAGGACTCAATGCCACATAATTCACCCATGGCGGGGTAGAGTTTACTTGAACACTTGGAACAAACCAAGGGGCATTCTGCAGTAAAGTCGAATTAGGGTGGTGATTATCATATGTAAGCTGATCAACAGTGACAATATTCCCGTTATGAGGAAAGCACATTACTCGAAAGAGTGAATACACCACAACATTCATAGCATAGACATAATCAAGCCCAAGTAGCATATTAAAGTCTAAAGGGCTATCAACCACCATCATATCGATTAAAACAGTCTTCCCACCTAAAGTGATAGGCAATTGAGGAAGAACACCCATAGATTGACCAGGCCTTCTGTCATAAGCCAACAACTGACTCTGAGCTGTCAACAACTTTGGGGAACCCAAAGCTTTCCAAGTCAAAGAGGATATAATACTTGCAGAGGATCCTTCATCCACCATACATCGATAGACATTTGTGGAATTAACTCTGACCTTTATTTGGAAAGGTGCAGCGGAAGGAAGACGAGGCTCAACAAGACTATCCCAATTAAAGGAAACACTCTTAGAACTTGGAGGGGGAACATTCGAAGAAACTGGGATGCCCCCTATACTAGAAGACTCTGTACTAGAGATCAAATAGACTCTTTTTTTAGGCACTTCACCCCCCAAAAGAGGAGTGTAATCAGCCAGCGATTGCATGGGCTCTACCACATTATCAACCAATGGTTGATGGGATTGATGAGAAACCATATCAGGTTTAGGAGTAGGAGTAATTTTAGACTCAGATCATATCCTTTGAACCTCTGGAATACCAGGACATAAATGAGTAAGATGGTCTCCCTTGCATATCTTACAAGGGAACTTAGGTTTAAAACTTCTACATCCAAGTTTCTTATCAATCTGCATTCCGCCAACATGACTAACAGTGGTTTGCGGAGAGTCCTGAACATGACTTGCAGAGGTCGGTGACTCTTTGCTAGTATGACTCGTAGTGACTAGACCTGTGCCCCCAGCATGACTTGCAGCAACTGAAGACTCATCTTCAACATGACTCGAGAGGTTGATGATGAAGTGCTAGTGTGACTTGCAGTGACTAGACTTGTGCCCCCAGCATGACTAGCAGTGGCTGAAGGTTCATCTCCAACATGACTCACAGAGGTTGAAGATGAAGTGCTAGTGTGACTTGCAGTGACTAGACTTGTGCCCCCAGCATGACTAGCAGTGGCTGAAGACTCATCTCCAACATGACTTACAGAGGTTGAAGATGAAAGGATAGAATTATTCTTCTTCTTTGACTTCCTCTTTCTCCTCTTTTTAGATTTCTTGTGACAAGAAGGAGGAGAAGAAGGAACCCCAGATTTCTCTTTGAGAGAAGATGAACAATTAGGACCCATGTGATGCCCTTGAAATAAAGCATTCAACTGAGAAGCTTCAAGAGCATTTGGAATATTCGGAGTGGACCACAGCCAAACGGGTAGTCCAACATTCAACCCAGGAATATTCAAAGTGGCCATCAAGGGAGTACCAACGTTTCCAAAGAAAGGAAAAGCACAAGGATCCCCTTTTGGGAGGGCACCTTGGTTGGTTTCCATAGGAATATTGGCCATATCTAACTGTTCCAAAGACCCTTCCCCTACGGGAATATAGAAATAAATTTTCAAGGAATATGGATAAGCAATCAAAACCTTTGCCCTTGAGGAGGCAACTCCAGAACTTTTGAAATAACAACCAAAAGCCTTTCAAGATTGGTAGAGTGGTAAGTCGGTCACTCAAAACACAAAGTCCAAACATGACTAGACAAAAATACCTAAAGCCAACTATATACAAGGAACAAAGAGCACACACTATAAAGTACCTAAAGTTATCAGCCAATCAAACAACTTCCAAGTATTTCCACTCCGGGTGATGAGGACCGAACACCAAAATACAAGAAAGTGGAGTAAGGGGCCTTCCGAAGATAGTCTGGGATAATGATGGCCCAGTGCTATCAGCGAAGGTAACAGAGGAAGTTATGCTGACCTCCTAACAATAGACTACACCGGTGCAAGCCCCCAAGCTTCGCAAGGGTGCCCTCTAGTAGTACTATCGAGAGTGATGCAACGTCAACCTCAGGTTCCATGGGATTCCCCTCCGCAGCCACCTGTGTAGATCCCTAGGAGTAGAAACTATGGATAACAACTCGTCGCAGAAGCCAGGCGGAACAGTCGTGAGGTAAGTTCAGACAAGTAGGAGAGGGGGTATCTCTCTTCCCTGTCTTCACAGACCCTCGTGCTTAACTCCCAGATCCAGAGCTTTCCCGGTCTTCCTAACGATATTGGATTTTCACTCGTTAATCAGACTCCTACGTTTGACGTTTAAATGGACTTGGAGAGTTAACTCTCCACTCGCCTAATCCAAGGCCCTAAAATCCTAAACTTGTTGGTGTAACTGACTAAAACAAAAAGTTCTAGTGAATTTTAGTTAGCGCTTGATTTTATTAGGCTGTTCTTTAAGTCACAAGGTAACGGAAGTGAAACTAGTGGTGTTTTTTGACGCAAAAGAAATTAATAAAAACTTAACTACATGCACATGCACTTTTTTGTTTTTCGATGAAGAGCAATTTCTATAGGGTTCAGAGGTACTTCTAATAAAACAAAATTTTTCTTTTCGTTAATTCACACTTCACACTCACAAAAGCTAACAAAGCTATATATGCCTAAAAAAGGGGATGCAAATCTATCCTAATGCGACAACTATATGTGGATGCAAGATTTAAAACTACTCTAAAAACAAAAAATGAAAGTTGCTTGCTTATCAACCTTTATCTTGCCACTTAAAATGCCTAGATGGAATATGAGATGTTACCATTCATTTTGTCTAAACACTAAAAACAAGTACTAAGACAAACATAAAGCACTTTCACTTTACTAAAAGGAAACCAAATGAAAAGCAAGTTCAAGAAAGCAAAACTAGGATTTTCAAAAGATTTTCTTCAAAGAAACAAACAAAAGAGTCTTTTCAAAAGATGCTCTCAACACTGAAACTTGTGATTGAAGAATAGGCAATCAAACACTTTTGCGAATTGACATCACTCAATGGATGAAAACTCAACAAAAATAAATGTGTTTAAAATCGCTCTTAACAACCAAAAGTAGCAATGAAAGCTTTGGCAATGAAAACCAAAAGATCAAAAAGACAAATTCCAAGAAAGTGTCAAACAACAACTTTCATGAAAGAAAGAAGTAAAGGGTCACAAAAAGCGATTTTGTCAAGCAAACAAAAAAGTCACCTAAAGCAAGATTAACACAAAGATTGTGATCAATCTCCCTACTCTGATGAATCAGAGCAGCCAAGATTCCTAGCAAGAAATCTTGCGTGCTTTAGCAAAAAACGATGACGCTTGCAATCAACAAAAAATAAGACCAATACTCCTTATACTCAGAGAGAAATCAGAACGAGATGCTCGCTGTAAAACAAATAACTGATACGGGAAAATGACTGTTTCAGGCTGACTCAAACCACTAGACAAACCTTCAGAGACTAAAAAAATTTATAAATCTTAAAAATTGCAATATATACGCGACTCTACTGAAGTACAGATTGTGTGTATACGCGACTGTATCTGAGGAAACCTGTGTATACGCGGGTTTACTCAAAGAAACCAGCGTATATATGCCTCTGTATCTAAGAAAAACAGCGTATATGAAAAGCTTCAAGAAAAATAAAAAACAAACTGAAGAAACTGGCAAAGCTTAAAGTTCAAGAATAGACCAGATAGTAACAGCAAGCAAACAAGGTAGCTGAGCCCTGATTGGCTTGAAAAACACCCAAACTAGGAACAACAAGAGTGTTGTCCCCAATGGAGTCACCAATTCTGATAGAGGGAATTACTCCCCTAGGGCTTTTTTGGTTGAAACCCTAGCAGACTGAAAGTTATCTATTCAAAGAAACATGCATTCATACAACCATTATGCTATTATAAGCAAATTCTATGATAAGGGTACGTACCTTTGGTCCTACGTTTGAGAAGGCCTTTAGGGTCCAAACCCTTCTTGGAGTTCCCTTCTTCTCTTTTGTCCTGCAAAACAACCAATTCAAAGAACACAGTAGTATATGGACAAAAACTTATAAAGAAACCATCTTCATGTTACAAAGAAAGGTAGTTAGTTATGAAATCCAAACAACCTTTTATATATGAATTCTAAGCATGAATATCATTAACATAAAGAAGATTCATTTCGGGAACCAAGACATGTGTTTCTTTTATTATAGACAAATAAAGTACATAAAAAGGAATATTTTCACCTGAGTCACCTTCAACAGGCTCCAAGAAAAGCTTCCTTCCGGATCCATTCCAGCCTCAAGCCTCTAACAAACTCCTTCCACGACTCTCTCCATGATGTCATAAATGGTGGATGAACATCAACACACAAGGAAACAAAGGTTTCCTGTACAAAATGGGGGAAGTGCAGAAGGCACAAGGGACTTCAGACCTGGTCAAGGGAAAAATCTCAGCATAACCTTTCTCTCTCTTCTCTCCTCCCTTAGGCCTTCCCTTTGAGGTCTTTTTATACCATCTCCAAAGTAGTTTTTTAGTTAGGAGTTGGTTGGGAACAGTTGGGCCATGGGCACTAACAGGTGATCAGCAGGTAAAACCCGCGATCTCCGCCCGAAAATAAGGAGTTTTATATTTTTTTAAGTGTTTTAATACATACACGTGGGTTGGCTATACACACACCTGCGTATACATGCGTTTAACTCAGGGCAATGTCGCGTATAAGGGATAAAACACAGTTTTTTAAATTTTAGGACCAGGTCTGGAAGGAGGGGTTGCCCTAGGCCATGAGTACAACATCACAAACCATAAGAGTGAGATTTGGAGCTATAACAGTCCCCAACAAAAGGGTCAGGGTTCAACTCAGTTTCCTGATCTAGCACGAGGTTATGCAAATAGAATTCACATAGCAATCTCTGAACCTTCACTCCATAATGTTTACAACAATCTATAAAGTCATTGACAGTATTAATTTGTATTGGGGCACCTGCTTTAACAGCCTTTATCTTTAATTGCAAGTATCGCTCCAATAAAAACAAAGCATAGTTTTTGGCAGGGGCCCTACATGCTAAAACGTCATTGTATAAAGAACACAAGGTATCCATCTGTTTGATAACAATATCTAACCTACGGGTTACCTTTGCAACTTTCTCCTGTTCCTTTGGCCACCCTTCAAAGGCCCGGCTTTCAGATTGATTAACATTCCGTAGTTGCTATTGGAGTTCTTCATACTTCTCACGAGGGACTGTCTGCTCTCTAAGCCTCTCCATCTCTTACTGAGCCTCTTTCAATCCTTTGTGTAGAGTCCTTGTCTTTGGATCTCTTTTCCATGCATCAGTGGAGGCCGGGAGTTTTACCTGAACTTTCTTATTTCGTTGCTTTGAGTTCAGAACCCTTATCACCCCTGAGGGTGGTGCCTTTGTTTGAATCTCCTTGTTGTCTTTTTCTATTTTAACACGAATATCGGTTGGCAGCTGTTCCTTTTAAAATGGAATAGTAGTCTGTCCCTCAGCTTTATTTTGGAACAGCAGTTGGGCCTTCAGCTTGATTTTGAATGTCAGCTGGGCTTTCGGCTTCATTTGGAGTAGCAGTTGGATTTTGGGCAGGGTTTTGATCAACAGAGCGATTTTTAGTCCTCCGCCGTTTTATCCTGTGGTTTCTTACTGCAGTGGTCATCTTTTTCTTACTGGCAGTCTTCCTTGTCCTCTGCCTTGCTTTCAGAATCCTGATCTGCTAGTGGAGCTAGGCTATTATGCTCAATATCCTCTGCTGTTCCTTTCGTAATTCTCTAATTTCCAACGTTTTGTTAGAAGGAACAACAGGCTTTTTGCTGCGTTCTGGGCCTTGACTAGTCCCTTGATTTTTCTCCTGGGGTACTTCTTCACTATGTTGTGCTGGCTGTTCCGGGGTAAGAACCCTAGCTGATTCCGTGGCTTCGCTTTCTATTCTCACTTCTTCTGGAATTTCTTCTGGTGCTGTGGGAACAGATTGTTCCCTCTTAGTATCTCCTGTCTCTTTTTCATCATGAACGGGCAGATTTCCTTCCTCTGCCTCTTCTGCATGTGGTTTTTCAGGTGCATCTTCTTCCTGGGGTTTGTCGCGGAGGTATGGTGGAGTGGAAGGTTGGCCATACTCACCCATATTGGCCAAGATTGCAGCCAATTCCTCTTCTCCCACTGGGTCCTGTGGTGGGCTACCTCCCTGCTATCCCATTTCCTCCTCCTGCCCAGATTGTCCATCTTCTGCCTCAGGATGCTCAATTTCTATTTCATGGTTCTCGGCTTCTATCTCAGGGTGTTCAACTTCTGTCTCAGGGGGCTCGGCTACTTCATCATTTTCTTCTTCGGATCGCTTAGCCTTCTCGGCCTCCCCTTCCTTTTCTCCTTCAGCTTGTTCTTCTTCTATCTCTGGTCGTGTGGGTTGTTTATCCTCAATTACCACTGGCTGGCTAGTGCTTTCCTGGAGTTTTTCTAGCCTTCCTCTTATTCGGGCTAACCATACTGATTTTCTGTGTTTCTCTTGCTGTTCCGGTGTCTCAGTGTCATGCTTCCATTTTGCTGACTCCTGGCGGGTTTCTGGTCGTTCGGATGTGCTTGCAATAGGTTTTTGTTTTCTTACTTCTCTGCGTTTTTCCGGTCATTCTGGTGTGCTTAGAGTATGTTTACGTTTTGGGGAAGGTGTTGTTGCTCTTCCCTCTATTATTGCAATTAATTCTTTCCAGCTGCTTTTCTGCTGGGTGAGACTATGACTAACTATTAGTCGGATTAACCCATGGTGGCTGACAACTGATTCTACATGTTGTGCCTTTTTCAGGCTTCGTGCGGCGTCATGGAGTAAAGAATTCAAAAGTGCAGGAAGGTTTACAAAGCATTTCTATTTTAAAACAGCTAAGAGTTTAAGATGTCGTGGCCTTACCACGTCTTTTCTCCCCTCGCAGGTGATGTAGCTTTGCACTGTTCTTGCTAGTTCCGCCCAGGGTTCTCCTAGCGTTGCTGGTAGGACTCCCTTCCCTTTAACTATTAAGCTCTGGCCTTCGTTCTGGAAAATTTCCATGATCTTCTGGAGTCTTTCCTTCTTCAATGTCCATACAGGTCCGGTGGCTGGTAGTCCCGAGACTTCGGCAATTATATCGTCGGTGACTGCTATTTGCTTCCCCCGCACCGTGGAGTGATCCTCCTGCAGATTCTGCAGAAATTCCATTGCTACTGTTTCATTGGACTCCTTTAGGCGACTGAGATAAGTTAGCCACCCTGCTCTTTCCAGGATCTCTCGAGAAGCAGTGGAGACTGTCAACTTTTGTGGTTCGCTTCGAACTGCCCTGCCTCCCATGGTTTCACTGTGAATTCACAATGGAACAGCAGCTGCGTGTGCTGTTTGAAACATAGAGAGAGTAGTAATCATCGGATTTGGAAAAAAAACACAGAGTATGCAACAGAAATGAGTTATGAACAACAACTTGTATATAAAAAAAATAGAGATGTCATGCCGTTAAACCGTGCCATTTCCTAGTATGCTATCTTTCCCGAATAATGAGCTGACACATAACCCGGGGAATCATGAGGTGAACCTCCCCTCCCCGCAATGCGATAGGCTGCCCTAGCCGTCAAAGAAAGGATTGGCACCCCGCTCTATAACCAAGTCATAAAGGAACAACGTATGAACATATGCCATGTTTAGAAAAACAATTGTTTTCCGAAATCGAGGCGTAAAGTTGGATCGCATATTACGTAAGAGGCTGCTATGATATGATGTGAGGCCAGGGATAGGACGTCTGTCGTACTTGCCAAATCTGAAGTGGTCATTGTCACCTCCTTTGCCATGATTGGTGTAATAAATGTCCATGCGGTATATAAATCGGGAGATAATATATGATTAGTGTCTAGGATATAAGAGACAAAAGAGTATTAGTATCCTGCCTATTGGGGTAATTAATGTGACCTCAATGCCATTAACAGTGCTCTGCGGCCGACAGGTGTCCATAACCTTGGCAGAGTTGTTTATTTCACCCGCAGAACCATGATCCTTTGTGTGCATATTAAGGAATGCGATGTCAAAGTGTAGGTCATTATGCTGGCTTGGTAACCAGGTAGCCATAATTCCATTCACGAGGAGGGGGCGAAAAGTGGGTAGGCTGGCTCGTGATGAGACCTCCTGTTCCAAGGTTTTTTCTTTTACTATACCTTTTGGACCATATCCCTGGTGTGGTGGCCATAGTGGGAATGCCACTTCGCTTCCATCCTCATGCTCATGGTAGGCTGGATCTTGATGAGACCCCCTATCCTGCATTTGACAATTTATAATTCATTTGCTTTTTGTTTCTCTTTTTGATAAAGTACTATTCCTTATATGTCCACAAAGGGTGGTTCAACACTCCTTAAGAGTAGGAATGGTGGAAGAAGTCTTATCATCTTAATAGGAGGATATAAACCCTTTGCTCTTATTCTTGAACAAAATCAAAGAAAAGAATGGCATGATAAAAGATAACCAATCAGGGCAAGATTAGTAAGAAAATAATAGCAAAAGATAAGTACATCATTCCTTATGTCCTCTTACCAATACATAGCCTTATAAAGATAGCGATTTATAATTGCCTGATTTCAGTGCATTGTGATTTGGATTCATTGCATAAGTGCATTGCTTGTCTCTAAAATACTTTGAAAGAATAGGGGCAAGAAGCATCCTTACTTAGACCAGCAAGAGGTTAGCTGTGTTACAAAGAGAGAAGAAGTATACTAGATGAATAAAGGAGCATGAGTTCAAAAAGTGAAAATGTCGTTCCTTTGAAAAAGAAACAGCAGAACACAGCAATGCCGTTCCTTTTGAAAAAGGAACAACAAAAATCAAAAAGTGTTGTTCCTTTTGAAAAGGAACAGCAGAAAATCAAAATGTGATGTTCCTTTTGAAAAGGAACAACAGAAAATCCAAGCGTGCTGTTCCTTTTGAAAAGGAACAACAGAAAATCCGAACGTGCTTTTCCTTTTCTGAACGTGTTGTTCCTTTTGAAAAGGAACAACAGAAAATCAGAACATGTTGTTCCTTTTGAAAAGGAACAGCAGAAAATCAACAAGTGTTGTTCCTTTTGAAAAGGAACAGCAGAAAATCAAAACGTGATGTTCCTTTTGAAAAGGAACAACAGAAAATCAAAACGTGTTGTTCCTTTTGAAAAGGAACAGCAGAAAACCAGAACGTGTTGTTCCTTTTGAAAAGGAACAACAGAAAACCAGAACGTGCTGTTCCTTTTGAAAAGGAACAACAGAAAATCAACAAGTGCTGTTCCTTTTGAAAAGGAACAGCAAAAAATCAAAACGTGCTGTTCGCTTTGAAGAGGAACAACAGAAAATCAAAACATGTTGTTCCTTTTGAAAAGGAACAGCAGAAAATCAGAACGTGCTGTTCCTTTTGAAAAGGAACAACAGAAAATCAAAACGTGCTGTTTCTTTTGAAAAGGAATAGCAGAAAATCAGAACGTGATGTTCCTTTTGAAAAGGAACAATAGAAAATCAACAAGTGTTGTTCCTTTTAAAAAGGAACAACAGAAAATCAAAGAGTTCTGTTCCTTTTGAAAAGGAACAGCAAAAACATGCAAATGCCATTCGGCAGAAAAATTGAAAGTTTGAAAAAAAAAAGATTATGTACAAATTGCGAAAAGAGATAGATGGCTTAATGAATTGCGGGTGAGGAAGATTTCTCTTCCTCACCTAAGATCTCCATATCAGCGTCTCTGCGTAGCTGTATGCAGAAGGATTCCCGAGTGAGTGGTTTATGATAGAGACGAACTCGGTGGCCATTCACTTTGAAGGTATATCCAAACCCGTCAATGGTAGTTAAAGTGATGGTTCCATTGTCGTGTACCTTCTGGATTTCGTATGGTCCTAACCAACGAGTCTAGAGTTTCCCAGGGAAATCCCGAAACCGAGAGTCATATAATAGGGCCCAATCTCCTTCATGAAAGACTTTGTTTTTGATAAGGGCTTCATGCCATTTAGCTCGTTGCTGTTGAATCAATGCTGTATTTTGTAGTGCAGAGAGCCTGATTTCGTCCAATTCATTGGTCTGTTGTAGTCGATTAATTTGTGCCTTAGTTAAATCTAAGTCGACTTCCTGTGCTGTTCGTAATGTTTGGATTTCAAATTCTATAGGGAAAATGGGTTGTTTTCCAAACACTAGTTGATAAGGTGAGTAACCAGTGGTGCTTCTACATGTTGTTCTATAGGCCCAAAGTGCGTCCGGTAGTCGGGCAGCCCAGTCACGCCTATGTGAGGCAATGGTTTTTGTTAGGATTGATTCTATTATCTTATTTCTGCTTTCTACATGTCCGTTCGCTTGTGGGTGATATGGAGTAGTAATTTTGTGCTGGACATGATAATTATTAAGTGTTGCTACTAATCTATGGCCAGCAAATTGTGGTCCTCCGTCTGTGATTATTTCCCTTGGAAGGCCATAACGTACAAATAGATGGAAGATGAACTGTATAACAGAGTCTTCCATGGCCCTAGGCAATGCTTTTGCTTCAACCCACTTGGTGACATATTCTGTTGCCACCAAGATATATGTTCTCTGATTTGATGAGGGGTTGATGGGTCCAACGAAATCAAGAGCCCATCGCTCAAATGGTTCGATTACTAACTGAGGTTTAAGGGGCATCTCATCAGCTTGACCAGGACGTCCTGCTCACTGGCAGCTGTCACAGGCTTGGACAAATTTCTTTGCATCTCTGAAAATCATGGGCCAGTAATATCCTGTCTGTAATACTTTGTGTCCCGTTCTACGCTCAGCGAAGTGTCCCCCACATGGTCCGTCATGACAGGCTTTTAGAATGTCAAAGATTTCATCTTCTCGAACACATCTCCTAATATGCATGTCTGCCCCTGTATGAAACAAATAGCCCCCAATCCAGGAAAATCGAGTACTCTTCTGAACAATCTGTTTTCGCTCATTAGGGGTTAAGTGTTTTGGTAATTTTCCTACTGCAAGGTAATTGGCAACATCGGCATACCAGGGTGTTCGAACGGAAACAACAAACAGATGTTCGTCTGGAAATTGATCTTCAACTACTGCTGCATCAACTGGCTTTGGCATTCTTGAGAGAAAATCGGCTATAGGGTTCTCTTTGCCAGGCCAGTCCTTGATTGTGATATCGAATTCCTACAATAAAATCAACCATCTAGTTATTCTGGCAATTTTGACAGGCTTATTTGCTAAGTATTTTATGGCGGAATGATCCGTATACAAAATAACAGGATAGCCTGTAATATAATGTCTAAATTTATTGACAGGATGTATTACAACTAGGAATTCCTTTTCAGTAACAGTGTAATTTAATTCAACAGGGGATAAATTTTTGCTAATATAATAGATAGCATATGGTTTTTTATCTTCTTCCTGCCCAAGGACTGGGCCAATGGCTGTATCTGAGGCATCAGCTGATATTTGAAATGGCAGGTCCCAGTTTGGTCCTCGTAGGACTGGGGCTGTAGATACAAGCTTCTTTAAATCCTTGAAAGCACGTTCACACTTGTCTGTCCAAAGAAAGTCAACATTACCAGTTAGTGCATATAAAGGTGCAGCAATATGTGAATAATGTTCTATAAATTGTCGATAATATCCAGAAAATCCAAGAAAACTGCGTACCTCTGTTTGAGTAGTAGGAGTGGGAATAAGCAAAAGTATTTGGATCTTGGCCGGGTCTACCTGAATGCCGGCTGCTGAAATATAATGTCCTAGAATAAGTCCTTCAGTCATCATCATGTAACATTTTTTGTGACTTAAGCAGAGCCTGGTAGCTATACAGCGTTGTAGGAATTTTTCTAGGGTATTTAGTGCTGGATCAAAATCATCTCCATAGGGTGTAAAGTCATCCATATATACTTCAAGTCCATCATTTATTAGATCTGCAAAAATGCTAAGGATGGCCCTTTGGAATGTGGCGGGAGCATTACATAGGCCAAATGGTAGGACTCGGTAGGCAAATGTCCCCCAAGGACAAGTGAAAGTTGTTTTGTCCTGGTCTTCAGGGGCAATCTAAATCTGATTGTATCCACTGAAGCCATCCAGAAAGGAAAAGAATTTTTTTCCTACCAGAGTATCTAGCACTTGGTCTATGAATGGGAGTGGAAAGTGGTCTTTTTGTGTTGCTTTATTGAGTTCTCTGTAATCCACACAAATTCTCCATTTCCCATTCTTTTTTGGTACGACCACAAGTGGAGAGACCCATTTACTGTCAGAAATAGGATAAATAAAATTAACATCTAACAGTTTCTGAAGCTCCGCTTTAACCACATCTTTTAAATGAGGATTGAGTCTTCTCTGCGGTTGACGGACGGGTCTAGCATCTTTTTCTATATAAATGTGGTGTGTACACAAATGTGGGTCGATTCCTTTCATATTAGGGTAATCCCATGCAAATGCCCGTTGATATTTTCTTAATACATGGATTAGGTTAGTTTCTTGTTCAGGTGTGAGGTTGGCATTAATATTTAAAGTTTTTCCTGGTTCAATTTACAATTTTACTATTTGCGACAAAAGTAACAGGTATTGTTTGATCATGTGTGTCTTTCAGAGGATCTTCCTCTAATTCATTATCAAATGCTGCTTCTATCATGTGACATTGTGTGCAGGATTCAGTTTGACTGATGAAATTATTAATGGCATCATCTTCTGTTTGATCTTTAAAATCAAGTGCCTCTTGCAACATCAATGGAGATCTAATGTTATTAGTAAGGTATGATACAGGATACTTGTTAGTTCTAATTATTGTGAGACTTGGTTGCGCTGGAGGGTATAGAACCAAATTCTTAATATCAGGTCCTCTAGTTATGGTCATATTTCCTTGCCGGCAACCAATGTAAGCATCGGCGGTGGCAAGCCAAGGCCTTCCTAGGATTAGCGGGTGTCCATCAAGTCGGGTTTTTGGATTAATTATCAGGAAATCGGTCGGATATTCCCAGGAGTCTACAGAGACCATGACATCGTGTAGAGTACCTTCCGGTCTAATCACAGATCGGTCAGCTAATTCTAACAAAGTAGAGGTAGGTTCTACAGATGTAATGCCGAGCTTTCGACAGGTGGTGGTTGTTAAAATATTGATTGCAGCTCCTAGATCAACTAAGGCATTAGACAAGGTCTGGCCGTAAATTTGAACATTTACAATTGGATTTCCTGGGCCTTCATATTTGATGGGTGTTTCTTTCCTGGATAAGAGATCAGATAAAGTGCCGACTACTTGGACTCTTGGATTAGTTGTTATATTCCTCCTTGGTTTCTTTATGCACAATTTTTTAATAGTTTTTGCGTATATAGGAATGTCTTGAATGGCTTGGAGGAACGGGATTTTTATGTACAAATTTTGTAATTCCCCCAGAATGTCAAAGTCAGGGTACTGTAAAGGTCAAGGTATGACTAATCGTTCTGGGAATGGGGGAGAGGATGTGGTTGCTTGATTATGAGACTGCTGATTATTTACATCCTCTCGTTGCAATTGATGTTCTCTTACTAACTGATCTTCATTATGAACTGTTTTTTCTCCCTCATTTTGAACGATACGTCCAGATCGTAATTGAAGATCATTACACTCCCGCAGATCAAGTCCTATTTCTGGTGACTCAATGATTTGAAGAGATTGGACTGGTCTGTTATTTGGATTGGGGTTGGGTTGGGCTAGGAGCTGCGGTCTCAAATTAGACTGGGGATTTTGTTGTAGAGCTAGCAGAGTAGGTTGAGGAAGCAGAATAGTTCCTACTGGCTGTTGCATCGGTCTTTGCCAGTTCGTCTGCCAAGATGAACTTTGTGAAGTAGGGGGAGTCCATTGCGGAGGATATGGGCTATTTTGCCAATATGGTGAATTATAAGGGAAATTCCAACTAGATTGATTTGGATGATTCAGCCATGGGTTTGAAGAAGGAAACAGTGGTGATGACCAATTTGGGAATGGGGGTAGGGGCTGATTTTGCCACATATTATATTGTTGAGCGTTATATTGTGGAGGCTGAAAAGAAGAGGTTGGGTCTGAAAACATACCAGATTGTCTTTGCTGCCACTGGCGGCGCTGGTTGATCAAGTACACTGATTCTGGTTCTTCCTCTGCTTCCTTATATACTGCCTTTAATCCAGGAAGTGAGGGGCAGCTTTCCGTAAGATGATCGTTTGTACAGATGGCACATGTTTGGACTATATCCAGTGGACACTCCTTGTGGCTATGTTTTTTTCTGCATCGGGGGCAGAAGATTGCCAAATTCTGTTCTGCCTCCATCTGCTTCTGCTTGGCCTGCAAAATATCAAGTTGTGTAGTTAGTGTCCCTAGAATATCAGTTTTAAAATTTTCTAATAAATTTCCAATCTCCACACACGTTACTCCTTCTGTTGCTATCTTATTGTCTCTTGCAAACCGATCATATTCTGCCGGTTTAATTCTTGTGCCGCCTCTCGAACTCTTGATACATAGATCAATAATGTCAGAAAAATTCTCTTGATAAATATCTCCTTTTCCCATAATGTTTAATGTTTCGATCCACTGTTCTTTCATGCCCCTTATCAATGCAGTTTTTAACACATTATCAGGTAAAGGTAGTGATGCATAAGGAGATCTTTGTAAATTATATTTAAAACGTTCCACATATTCCTCTAATGGTTCGTTTGGTTTGGATGTCATTTGAAATATTTCATCTTTCAATTCTCTAGACCTACAATAATCCTGATATTTTTTTAAGAAGGATTCTTTCATCTGATCCCAATTGTTGATGACCCCACCACCTAGTCCCATAAACCATCTTAGAGAAGCCCCTTTTAATGTTGAGGGAAATAATTTAATTTTCTGGGGATCGGTGGTGTAATCATATCCCCTACACAACACATCAAATTCGAATAAAAATGCATCCGAATCTTCTGATGTAAGCACGTGAAAGGTTGGGATATGTTGAAGAGGGATAGCTTTCATGGGTGCATTTGCTGCAGAATCCACTATAGGATATTGTAATGTAGAGGTTTGAGTATTTGGCTGATTCTAAGCCATAGATCAAATATGTGCCAATAACCTTCTGGGATATCTAGGAGGGTATTCCTAGGTTGAGAGGGAACGATTTTAGCAGGGACAATTTTAACAACACTTCCTTTATCTGGGATAAGAGGAATACCTGATGTTTGAGGGGATTGAATTCTTTCAACAATTATTTTCGCAACACTCCCCTTATCTAGGCTATTTACTGGCTGATCTGTTCCAATGAGAGATTTTGGTTCTTCTGTTTCCCCTGTTTCTCCTTCTCCTTCACAAAAGTTACTGAAATTCCCTTCCTGCAATAGTTCTGGAGTAGAATTTTCAATTTCCTGAAAGTCCTGCTCTTCAGTTTGACTATGCACCTCAGCAAAGGCTACAGATGGTGATCCTATGGCCTGAAGGGAACTAGTAGGCTGCTTAGAAATGGTTCTCCTGAAACCTACTGATGGCTGAGATTCTGTTTTCTTATAGATTTCGTCTATGAAAGTTGTTCGGCCAAGGGTCACCGGCCCCTTGGCTTTTTCAGGTTTGGATGGGAGCTTAATATTCTTTTCTGGTTTTTTCTGCTTAGTCATGCACTCAAATAAACTGCTAAGTTCTATTCAATCAAAGCAAAAGCAAATTTGTTAGGAAAGCAGACAATGGAGCAGGGCTTTTACATGCTCCGTACGCAGGTTCTTACCTTTCGTTTTTAAAATCCAACTCTTTCCTAGCAGGTTCGTACACCACTCTGAAGAAACAAATGGCTACACTCTTTCCCTGGCAACGATGCCAAAATGTAGAGCTATAAAAAGGGTCTCTTTCACCTCTAATTACCTCACATTAATATGTCAATCCGGGAACGTTTGGTTATTTCAAAGAGTGACTCAATCCGAGGCTATTTGTCAGAGTAATGCAAGTAGTACAGCGTCCTACAAAATACAAGAGTAAACTGATGCTTGTCTATAACTAAGTTCCTTCAAATGACTAAAGCACACACTCTCAAAATATTAGTCAAGAGTCCGACAGCAGTAGTCCCTCCCTTTGGAAATTGATGGAAAAGGAAACTAGAGCATGGATCACGGGTCTGGGAGCAGGGCAGTAAATGCAGAAGCTCACTACAGCCACAGATCGTCTCTCACACCAAATGCTAGTAAATGGAACGGCAAATAGGAAATTAAATAGTAAATCTAGAAAGGAACATCAATGCTTAAAATGGAACAACAATTCTGAAATGGAACAACAATTCTGAAATGGAACAGCAATCACTAAAACTAAACCTCGCGAATAACAATCACACTTTATACTATCAACTCAAAAGCTCTTATCATAATCAAAACTCCAATCTTTCATTCTCAAAGCAAATCACACAATCCACTAAAGGAACAGCAATAAATATCAATTATGGAACAGCATGTGAACGTCATACACACAACATTCTAAGAAAGTAATCTGACTTTAATCCCAATCATCAACAGGAATTATAACTGTGTTTCCAAATGGAACAGCGTGAACTCTGAATCATAAAGAACACTCCTTTCAGATAATTACCTTAACACACATACTTAACATATAAGCTTCATAACACAAGGATAACACTGTTCAGTTGAATCCAATAAGATTTCATCCACTCTAAAAGTATCGATAATATAATGCATATTCAATGGAAAGAACATTAATGAACGGATCTTAGCAGAGCATGTAATGTAACTTATAAAGCATATCAGATTACCAACTAGTGATGATGAGCAAACCACACAGAAATCAAATCGTAGTGATACAGAAGCAAGTGTCCTCCGGGGTCGGGCCCTTATCCTCAAGGGTACACCGCTTTAAGCTAATCCAGACGCGAAGATGAGATAATCACCAAGTTTATATTAATGCATAAAATAGAAAGTACAATGAGCCAAGTTCAACGAAACTCGATGATCAAAGTTAAGTTTTTGACAAAAAGTTACATAAAAGCCTCTTCCTCAGACTAACGATGCCGCCCCTTTATATAAGGATAACGGCGGAGATGTCTAAGTGGTAAGATAAATAAAGTAGCGATCCCTCAGGATCGAAGATCCTGAGGGATTCGCAAAACTGTTAATCCCTAATCACTTCTTTCTCTTCCGCCGAGCTGGTTCCTTTTCCTCCTTTTCCGGACTGGTTTGCTTCAGCTTGCTTTGCCTTGTCTGCACTCGGTCCTTCGTCAAAGGGACAGCAGTTACCCTGTTCTTATCTTCTTCTTTGGAACATCAACTCCTCGTTTCTACCCTTTCCTGCACAGGAAAATGACAATTACCAGCGGATAAGTCTTTGCATACTAATTCCACGTATTCTACCACAATTCACTATTGTTTTCCTCATTCATGATGTGAAAGATTCATAAGTCCTATTGAAAAGCCACTAAAATGATCATTAAAAACATACCTTTTTAGTACTCCACAGTGTTGTACTAATTTTTTCTTTCAATCTGTCAAAGGCTTTCTGTTGTTTGCCTTCCCATTGAAACACCTTATTCAATCCTATCAAAGCATGTAAGGGAGTTGCAATTAAGGAAAAGCTAGCAATAAACTTTCTCCAATATTGTGCTGCCCCTAGGAAGCTTCTAACTTCAGTAGCAGACATGGGTTTAGGCCAATTTTCAATGATTGCAACCTTAGAGGGATCTATCTTCAATTCACCACCTCCTACAATCAAATAAATCAAAGATGTTTTACCAAATTCACATTTTGATAATTTAACATAGAGATTTTCTTGCTTCAAAACATCTACAGTCTATTTTACATGCCTTAAATGTTCTTCCCATGTTTTACTGAATACAAGAATGTCATCTAGTAATACAATTACAAAATCATTAATAAAATGCCTGAGTACATCATTCATTACTCTCATGAAAGTGGTAGGAGAATTAGTTAAGCCAAAAGGCATAACTAGCCATTCATACAGGCCTTGCTTTGTTTTGAAAGCAGTATTCCATGCATCTTGCTCTGCTACTCTGACCTGATGGTAACCACTACATAGGTCCAACTTGGAAAAGTAAACAACCTCTTTTAGCTAATCCACTAGATCATCAATGCAAGGAAGGGGATAACGATTCTTGATCGTTATTTTATTCAGTGCTCGGTAATCAATGCACATCCTCCACGAACCGTCCTTCTTTCTCACCAACACTATTGGAGACCCGCATGATGATGTGCTTGGTCTTATGAACCCTTTCTCGAGCAGCTCCTATACCTGCTTCTTGATTTCTGCATTCTCTAAAGTGGATAACCTTGTATACCTATGGTTGTGATGGTTGTTTCATCACCTGAGTCTGACCCCAAATCTCTCTGAATAGCAGCAGCAACCTTCTTCTTCTTGCCATCGAACTTCTTGGGTTTCAGCTCCAGATGCAAAGACCAACAATGTTCATCATCATGTCCATCCTACTTGCAGTGAGTGCATGAAGGTTTGGTCTTTTGTACAGCATTGGCCTTCCTCTCTTTCCATTTCTGCTTCCTCCTTTCCTTGTTTTTGCTTGCAGTGGGTTTTGATGATCCCCCAATCTCCGAGTTCACATTCTTGCCTCTAACCTCTAGATGGGTAGCCTGAATAGATACCTCATCTATGCTAGTAGGGTTAAACATGAGAATGGTGTGTCTCAAATAACTATGTAGACCACCTATATACTTCAACAAAGTTTCAGGTGAGTCTAAAGAATTGCCTAGAATCAAAGTTCTTTTTCTAAACTCTTGGCTGTAGCTTTTTACACTTTTCCCTTTTAATTGGTGAAGAGTTTGCCAACTCATCATAGCTTTCTGCATATAAACTAGTGGATAGAATTGTTTTTAAATTGCATAAACAAATTCACTCCAGACAGAAAGAATTTTACCATGCTTCTTCAAGTCAGCTTGTGTTCTGCCTTCCCACCATACCAAGGCAGTTCCTCCAAGGTGTAATCTGGCCAGCTGAATCTTACTTTTGTCTGAATCAATGCTATGCACCCTGCAATACATATCAATCTGTCTAATCCAGTTATCTAGCTTCTCTAATTTAACTCTCCATCATATATTGGAAAATCAAATTTAACATCTAATTTGATCAAAGATGTTTTCTTCTTTTTATTTTTAGGGCTATCAAGAGGTGTGGGAAGCTTTTCTTCTTTCCCTTTGCCTTCAGAATGGACATTTAGAAGAGATTCTTCTATTCCTTTGTCATGTTTGGAAGTTGAAGAATCTTCACTTCAACCTTTCTTGAATTCTCCATACATTTCTTCTAGCATGGCTCTCATGGTCATGAAACTGTCCATGAACTGAGATTCTGATTCCAAGGGAATCTCTTCTGCCATTTTCCTCCGAGGATAGACTATACCAATTTTTGGGTTAGTTTCAACCAATCATCCTTCTCCTAATTTAAGCTTTGATCTAGTTATCATTCACAAATAGTCCAGAACAAGCTTGTCTAACATTAGCAACCTAAGCTCTGATACCACTTGATCTGAAAATGAGATCTAAGACAATTAACAAGGTATTACAGACTCATGTGCATGGATGTGCCTATGTTATTTTATGCAATGGATAGATCAAATTGTGAAATACATAGACTTTGAAGAAGTTAAAGACTATAATAGACAAACACATAAAAACACAACAGATTTAATAAGGATTTCACCCAATACTCCTGGGCTACATCTCCTGGTCTAGCTTTCAGTGGTGGCCTCTCTATTAAGTCTTCAAACAAAGTTTTTACAATAGTGAGCTTAGTTTGAGCCTCACACACAATAGATGCAATTACAAGAGCTTCACTTGAATCCCTCAAGCTTCTGCTGAGTACACAGACTCCCTCATAGCTCTCAATCTCTATCCTAACTCTGTCTCGCACTTGCTTGCAACACTACCTACCCGTTCGCTCTCTGTCTGTGGCTTTTAAAGCCAACCGCACTACCTGTTCATTTCATATCCTCAGCTCTTAGTCTTCATGGTCTCTGAATGCTTTGAATCCCTCTACCAGTGTTATACAATCATTGTTTAACGCATGGAGAGGAGGTGGCCACCCATTCCATAGTGCTAGAGTGCCTTGGGTCTCTAAGACGCCTGAAACGACTGCACTCTATTTTTACAGTGGAAATACATTTTAACAGAGAAAGTTCACCAAAAATCAATATACCAGACTTCAAACTCCTTTAAATATGATTCATTCCCCTATCGGGTCCGCCCATAAGTCGCTATCGCATATCGGGAGGAACCATTCCTTTGTATTTTGGAAAATATGTTTAAACTGCGAAAATGGACTAAAACACTATAAAATCCTGCACACTGGACTTGAAAATATATGCAATACCGCCTATATTATTATCAGGTCTATAATATTGTTGTCATTATTGTTATCGGTCGCACTCCACTGCGCAATTCCGATGTGATGCGGTAATGCGATACATCGCAATAACCCTCGGGTCATTATAAAGTGCTCCATTGCATTCTCTGATAGCGATCCACCGATTTACTCCACCAATTGCCATCGTAATTTATATATATAAAGCGCCGATATCCCATCGATAACGATCCGCCAATCGGATCTGGACCATTGATTGGCCAGATCCGACGGCTGTTGTGTGTTCCACTGTTCTGCCTCTAATAGCTCCTTTTACTCTATTTTCACAGGTTTTGGGCCTCCCGATAGTGGTTTTCTTCATTCTGAAGGGTTTTCTTTGCCATGCTAAAGGCATCCCTTTGCGATATTTTCGATCCTTTAAACGATTTTGGGCCTTGGGCTTGATTTTTAAAAGTTCCATGAAGACTTAGAGAATTCTCTCGGATCCATTTGGATTAGAAAGAAGGAAAAGCGCAACGACAAAAGGAAAAGTGCAGCGACAGGGGGAAAAAACTATTTTTTTTTAAATGTATGGCCCTAAAATTGTTAGGAAATGATGGATGATGGATGAGGGTAACGAGATAAAAATGGTCTTTTATAGCTTTGAGAAGTGACTTGGTTTGATTTTAGTGGGGTGGCCCACCATATACTTTTCTTGTTGTTGATTTCAAAATCATGTACTTGTGAACCTTTTGAATGCAACTTTGGTATTATTTGAAGATAAATAGAACATATTTTTGAAATAGAACTTCTTTTTGAAACATTTTTTAATCACTACTCCTTCACATGCCAATTTATGAATGGGATGAAGAATTGAATGAATGAAACCCTAGTGACCTAATGGATGAACAATGAATTGAATGACAACCATGATATTGAAACTGAGATGACAATGACACTTTTCAGAGATGGCACATCCAAATGAGTGATGGCAGTGACCAAAACATGAAAATATTAAAGGAGCAGCAGAAGACCTAGACACACGAGCCAGTGACCAAATTTTATTCTGAAATCCTAGTGACATGATAAAATTTGACTTTGAGAGCCCTAACAAATTGTGGTAAAAGCATATTTGATCACTAGTGATAGTCAGAACTGACTGACACTAACATTGGCTCCATTTGGGGATGAAATCTCCTTGGAGGTGTCAAGAACATTGTAGACTGAGTAGCCTTATTCATTGGTCATGGAGTCAAAATGGAAAGGCTAAACTCAAACTTAAAATTGACTGACTAACTAACTTTCACAAAAAAAACAAACTAAATCTTCAAACCAGAAGCTAATCAAAGTAGCCTTATGGCCTTCTCCTTAGGCTTCAAACTCCCATGATATCCACTTCAAACTCGGACATGAAAAGTAAACTGATATATACAGTGATAATGAAAATTCCCAGAAATTTCTTCAGGTATTGTTGAGGAAAATTAATTACCTATCATTTAATTGTCAACCCAGAGGTTTCGTAAAACTTGTGAAGCATGTGTGCACTATATATGCTAAAAATTAAATTCCAATTTAGATTAACCTAACTATGAAACCAAATAACAACAAACCAAATTCACCTATTCTAATTCAACAATCAATTCAAAATAAATTATAGTACATGGTGCAGAATTGAAATCTTAATCTACCACACTTGCAGGAATTGAAATCTTAATCTACCCCACTTGTAGGAATTGAAAAGAATACCACTCTTTCAATAATAAAATTTCATGAAATGAAATCTACTCTAAGGGATCATGTGTGCATTATCAAATCAGGATCCTATGAAATCAATAATCAAAACCACATGACATAAAATGAAAGAAAAAACAATCATTCTGAACCTCTAGATATGAAAGAAAATAAAAACAATCACTCTTAACCTCTCACACAAGAAAATATATGAAATAAATAAATCTTAATCTATGAAAAACAATAAATCTCACACATTATAGGTGGCCAATCCAAAAGCATGAGGGATGGAAAGTTGAGAGGCTCCAAATGCAAGCATAACCAAATAAGAGTGAACATCACCCATGAACATGGTGCCAAATCCAAATTCTATATTCAAAACATGAGCATTTCCCCAACTTTACACATGTATTTGAAAGGAGGAGGCTCTTCTATTTGTACAAAAACGTAATAAGCTACCTCGTTAATGGAGGTCCATTATTATCTCCCTATATCCATAGAAAATATCATAGAGTTACAACTTAAATAGGTAATGATGAGACACATATCCTCTTTGACCTACTGAAAGTGTTGCTCATCCTCTGAGAAACTTAGTGACCTCATTGTGCCTCATCCATGGCCCTGGTGGCGCCCCTCTTGTGCATTAAGAATCTTGGTTATAAGCTCTGCAAGGAGAATCCCAAAAACATATTTGTTCAAAAAAAATCATCATTTCTTGAGACCATTAGCTTGTTTTCTTGCCCTTATTCAAGAAAGTCATCATTTCTTGAGACCATTAGCTTGTTTTCTTGCCCTTATTCAAGTTGAGTTTTCAAATAATTTTTTTTGTTTAGCAAGGTATTCCATATCCTTATCAACCTTCTGTTACCTTTTTTCTACCATTTGGACACCTCCAGTAGTATTTCTGGGTCACTGTAATTCCTACAGGATCATCCTGTAGAAAACATAGTCCCTTTGTAAATTGAAGTAAGGGAGTGGAAAAAATGACAAAAATGGTGGAGGAATGAATCGTAATGAGTGGTAAAAAAAATGTGAGTGACAAGGGTCTCTTTGTGATCCTCCTTTGCACTTTGACCGTCCTTCTTGCTGACCTGCAAATGGAAATTTCATGAAAATGGAGAGGATGCTCTCTTTGTTTTTTTTTTTTTTTCAATAATGAAGTTGGATGGATGAATGATGAATATATAGTGAATATGAAGTGGATGGAGGGCTTGGAGTCCTGTGGTGACCTTGGCCTTTGCAAAATTTCTTCTTTTGACTGTTGTTCTCATTCCTTGAAATCATCACCTTTCATAATTTGACTTTTCAACATTGCATGAGTGAAGGAGTGAGTTGTAATTGAAGGCTGCTGAGACTGCTAACCAATCCTTAGCTTATAAAACCTCATCTCTCATGCATTGACAACAAATTTCTAACTATAATATGCTCAAGAGAAGAGTTCAAGAATATTGGATACCTGTACCTAGCTGATGGTTGTTGGAGAGACATCCATTCTGCTATTGAGTTGATGTTGATGTGCAGGTGTTGGATGGTGATGTTGATGATCCTGATGATGATGCTAAGCTCTAGAGGGGCTTCTTTGACCTTTGGATCTCCTTTAAAACTGCTCACTGCCAATCCTATAGGTGTTATTCTGAATCCTGTAGGTTTACAGGACAACGACTTGTTTTGTCCATATATCCCAAACGATAGACCGGATTGAGCTGAATCTTTTTGAACATGTTTCCATCATCATTATACACCTCCCCATCGAAAAATTTTGGTCAATCAATGCACGAATCTCGAGAAAAAACTAAAAATGAATGAAGGTGATGGAGGTTGATTTCTTGGAAATCGTGCACTGGAATCTGCTGAAATTGCTTGGGCATGTTACCATCATCCATATGCATCTCCCCATGAAAACTATTTTTAAATGGATGCACGAATATTGAGAAAATGAAAAAATGGTTGAAGGTGATGGAGGCCAATTTCCTGGAAACTGTGCACTGGAATTTGTTGAAATTTCTTAAACATGTTACCATCATCCATATGCACCTCCCCCTAAAACAGCTTGGAAAATGGATGCATGGTTTTCAAGTTATGGCAAAAACAAATTTTTTCTCTATGTATTTTTGTAACCTGTATTAAAACAGAGCATCCTGTAGTTTTTTAGGACAACAACGAAAATGAGTGGTAGAAGCTTGAGAATGATGGGTGGATGGTGAAAATAGATGAGGTTGATGGATTGGCATGCCTTAGGCATTGTTGGAGCATTTGAGCGAAGTAGGAGAAAGTCAAAATTTGACTTATTTTGACTAGGCTTGACCAATTTTCCTTTTGGGACCAACTTGTTCTTGTTGCTTGCAGATGTTGGAGACTACATGCATGCATGGAGTACGGATTCTTTTATCTTTTCCTATTATTCTTTTTTTCTTCTAGGCCTACTAGCCACCTGAATGAGGTTTTCAACTAATATGTCTGCCTAGGCACCTCAAAGGAGGTTTTCACCTAGGATCTTTACTTTTTTCCCAACCCATTAACGCCTCATGGAGGTTTTCAATCAATGAGCCAATATGAGGTGCCTCCAAGGAGTTTTTCACCTTAGATTTTTATTTTTTCTCTTTTTTTTTTTTTTCTTTTCTTCTACCCTACCCTACTTGAAAAACAAAATAATTTCCAAGTATAAGAATACTTCCAATGGAGCCATGTGCACATCAAGATGACAGACAAAATGATGTGGAGGCTTAACATGTATGCTTTGACATGTACCTTGATTTCAATGACCAAATGATTTGACTTTGAAAGGATCAAGCATAGTTGAGGAAGAGAGTGATGCTGCAACTTAGTGACTGTCTGGAACCATATTTCAATATAGTTTTGATATCCTTGGTCCTTTTGCTGATCTGGATCATTCTTCATGTATTCTTCTACCATGACCTTCAAATCTTCCTCATTTTGCTGATTGTTCTCTTGAATACATGGAGGATTTGATGGTAACCATGAGGTAGTTCTCTCGATCTCTAATCTTGATGTATTCTCTTATTCAATCGCAACCCATGGTTCTTTGATCTTCTCTTTCAAATCTTCTTCTTTTGGATGTAGTCCTTCAATGATATCAAGAGAATATTTTTTTGACAATACTCTTCCTGAACTATGGTGAATACCATTGATCTCAAGTGAATAGGTTTGGAATTGTTGTACCTCAGCATTGTAAGTGGGTTGAGCTACTTCAATGTGTGGGTTTGGGAATGGTGGTATAGGTAGTTGAGTGGGAGAGTATATTTGAGATGGATGGTTGTGGTAGAGGTGAATGGTAAGGATAACGAGGATTTTGGTATGGAGGATATTGAGGAAAATAGTAAGGATATTGTGGATGGCTCCCATAAGTTCCTTGCCAACCTTATTGCCAAGATTGGTTTTGGGGTCGATATGGCCAATGTTGCCAAGGAAAGGGTATGTTCCAATTACTTTGAGGTGGATATTCATAACCTTGAAATTGTGAATTAGTCTCTTGCATCATATCAGGCTGAATAGGCTGCCATGGTTCTCTTGGAGCTATATAACATTGCTGCATTGGCAATTGACATGCTCCATTGTCCTATTGGTGAACTTCCTTCACCCTTGGTAATGAGTAGCAACATTTAACATCATGTGAATCTACATGGACAACACAAACATCTTCTTTTTGCTCATTTTGTATTCTTAACATTTCTACTTGTTTGGTTAGATTGCTAAGAATTTATGTTTTAAAGTCATCAAACAAATTTCCGAGTTTAGCTTGACTTACCGATCTTGATGTTGATTTACCTACTCTTGCTTTTCCTCTTGATATGTGTTTACATGTTTCACAAATTTCCTCAAATGATAATTGATAAATATCACCTCTACTCATGAGATTAAGTAGATCAATCCATTCATCCTTAATTGTTCTAAGTAAGAGGGTCTTTAATATGTCAGATCCTAAATGATGTAGTTTTTCCCTCTTAAGATTATATATGAACTTCTCTATTAGATCCTCTAGACTCTCATATTCTCTTTGATTCATTCTAAATATTTCTTCTTTAAGATCATGATCCTTATATTTTTCTAGCAATATATTTTGCATATCATTCCATGATCTTATTGAATTAGTCCCTAAACTCACGAACCATTTAAGAGCTCTATCCTTCAATGTTGTCGAAAACAATCTCAATTTTTGAGTTTTTAATAAGTAACCATAAGATCTACAAACAATCTCAAATTCAAAGAGAAATGTTTTTGGATCCTCTGACCTTAGACCATGAAATTTTGGAAGAAAAGATGGAGGGATGTTCTTCATGTGCAGACTTCCATCAATATCTTGAATGGGAAATCTGATAGGATCTTCCTCATTGTCATCATTACCATCAATTTCTTCTACATTCTTCACCATCTTCTTCTTCTACCTGCAAAAGTGAATGGTGATATAGCTCTTACTGCACCATGTGATCAAATGGGCGGGTGGGTTGGTGTTGGATAATTTTGTTTTTGTTTTTATGATTGAATGAAAACTATAATGCAATGCAATTTTCTACTTTTGAAATTAAATATGCCTAATGGAATTTTTTTTTTTTTTTTGCAAAAACTAAAAAGAAATGAATCAACTAGGGAAAAAAACAATGCATACTTTGACACCTCCCTGGCAACGGCACAAAATAGTGATCAGCCTCAGTATTGCAGCAAGAATGCTACAACTCCCAAGGCTACCGACTTTAATTATAAACTTGGGGTTTGTACAAACTTAAGAGGTATCGACACTATACATGTAGCATGCAATGTGTCATTCCTTTGCTATCATAATGTAATGGAGTGTATGTACTGAATTCAAATACTAAACTAATTGAATAAAATGAAATGTTCGAAATGGAACCTTAACCTATTGCAAGAAAGAAAGTACAAGGAAAGAGAATGAAATCAAATGCTAAAACCCACCATTTTCTAACTAACTCCTAAGAGGCTTTGCTTCAAAAGAATGCTAATTTAACATGTATGCAGTCCTACTATCCTAAGCATGCAGATTCAAATCATCAAACCTTCTACTGTTGTGCATGTAAATGAATAAAATAAATTTGTTTTTCTTTTTGTCTTTTTCATGTGAGAGTGTAAAAGCTAATCTCTTTTGGTGATGTGGCAAGTGGCTTGGAGATGATGGTGAATGGTCAGAAGGCTTAGGAGACAAGTAGGGACCCTTTTCTAGCTTCCTAGAGGATTTTTCCTCAATTCGGCCTCAAAACAGGCTTTCCTACAGGATGCTACAGTGATTTCCTAAAGGATCCCCTGATTTCCTACATGATGTACAAACAATAATTCATCGAATGACCAAGCAAACAAAATCCAAATTGGATGAGACAAATTTTGGTATTAACTAGGATGTATTAGGTCCCCATTCCTAGTGGAATCACTCAAAAATACCTCTGTTAACCCATGCAAAATAAATAATAAACATTACTAGTTGAAAATATAGAAATTCAAGAACTAGTGAGCTAGTAAATCTAAAAAATGCCCATTTAAATCAAGTGAAAATGCAATGGGTGTTGTGGGGAAAAGTGTCTATTCAGAACGACCCTATCCCACTAAGGTGTGACAGTGCCTTAGCAAAAAACAGAGAAAACTACTTTTGTATTCTTCTTTATGAGCTATAAACGAAGAGGAATAGGATGAACCAACCTGTGTCTTGCGCTAGTCCTTTGATCCAATCTCTCCCCTCTTTGACAGCTTCCAGCTACCTGCTCCCTTACTTGCCCAGCTTCACCAAGTTCCTGTAAGATCACAGAAGAGGAAAACTACACAAAGAAATGGATTTATATTCATAAATAGCTTAGGATCAGATTTAAACTAAACATACTAATGCAACAAGCATCAATGATACACAAGCATGTAGGAGAAACTCAAATAGTTTTATTGATATAACAAGAAGATCCAGGAGGAGATACAACCAAGTGAGTCCCGATCCAGCATCAACCTCCCAGCAAAGGAATCCCTTCTTCACCTCCAACAAAGCATAAATCACCCAATGTACTGATCTCAATCTCAAAACCAACAGCAATTCTCTGCAATGTACAAAATTCCAGCCTCTGGATCTCTGGGATGAGGGATCCATATATAGATGTATGCAAAGAATATGAGTCAGCTTTTCATCTGGCTAGTGTCTTTTCTCTATCAGTTCTTGCTTCCACTTGGAGGCTGAGAGCCTCTTACTCATCCTTGTTCGAACTCAGTGAGGCAAGTGTCATGGAGGAAGATTCTGGAAGCTTCCATTGTCTTTCCACCTCGCGGAATGGCACTGCCATTTGTCATTTCCCGCTCAACGCACCCTGGTAGTGCATTTAGGTGCATTGTAATGCACCTAGCTAGTGTACTGGGGTGCTATGCAACACAGGTAGCTAGTGGAGCAGCTGAAATGATCCTGGTTTAACTGATTCTGAGCAGTTTCTGGTGGAGAACTTCTGGGAGAAGCTGTAGTTTGCTGACCTTGTTCCTTTAGGGGCAGGAACAACACTTTTAGGGACTTTGGATCCCTTGGTTTATGGACATTTCATGCTTAGAGCTGTAAGGTACAAAAATGTCTATAACAATGGGGTACTAGTTAAAGGAAAACAATGAGGGATTATTGGAGCTCTGCAACCCTAATGACCGTGCGGCCATGAGGTAGGCAGCATGGAACACCTTGAAAAACTAGTGAACAAAAGGTCAGAAGTGGACAAACGTTACAGAAATGACAGAGGAGACTAGGAGGGGAGAGATCCCCTCCTACAGGGATGCGACAGCGGGAGAAGGAACTAGTAACAACAAAGAGGAAGCTGCTCAAAGGCCACCGAGACCATTTCTGGGTGCACGCTGGCAAGCAGGAAGCAAAGGAAGATGCCTGCCCTGCGCAGTGGAGAAACCAAGGTTTGTCATCCCGATGAACAAAATGGAGAGATACAGAAGTTACATGAAAGATCATGCATTGATCTGCAAGTTCATCAGAGTCTAGCCCTCGGAAAAATAACTAACAAGATGGATCTAGTAGAAATGGCAATGACACGACCACATTGAACTGAAGCTAGGAGCACACGACTTTTTCATGGTAATTTTCTCAAACCTGCAAGATAAAGAGAAAGTGTTTGAAAATGGACCATATTTTCATAATAATGTAGGATTATTTATGAGGTATTGGGAGGAATGCTATAACTCCGACCAAGAAAAATTCTTAGCAGCATTAGTATGGGTTAGACTGTTCAGACTACCTATGGATTTCTGGGATCCAGAGATTCTTGAAGGAATAGGGAACACCATAGGCAGCTTCATAAAGATAGCAGAATCAACAAAAAGAGGGAGATACACCTCGTATGCAAGAATATGTGTATACATGAACATAGCAAACCCTATACCAGGTGCCGTCGAACTAGAGTATCATGAGGAGGTCTGGCAACATGCTTTGGAATATGAACACATACCATTTAGATGTAGAAACTTCCATGAATATGGGCACCTTTTTAAGGAATTCCCTCTAAATGCAGAGCAAGAAGAAAGAAAGACTAAGCAACAGAGGAAAACGAATGAAGATGATGAGGGGTTTCAAGAAGTAAAACACAAGAAACGACCCACTAAAGAACCCCAGCAGAAAGGTAGGAAAGACCAGCCAACTACAAGTAAAGAGACAAATAGATATGAAGCATTACAAATAGAAGAAGGGGAGGAAGAAACCCAAAAGACAGACTACCAAGAAGGGATAGATCATGAAGGCGGGGGGCAAAAACAGATACGAAGAATAATAAGCAGAAAGATCAAGAAGAGCCAAAAGAACAAGGGACCCAAGAAAAGGAAAAACAGCAGGAGTATGAAGTGATGGAAGTAGACATAAATAAAGGGGATGACACAACAACAAAAGAGGAAATTCTTAAAAATTTACTGGACAAGTGGAAGAATCTGGACGAACAATTTATCTGAGAGGAAGATAAAAAACTATACAAAGATATCTTCCAAAAATACAAAGAAAAGCAAGAGAGTGGAAAAACAAGGATGAATGAACAGCTTGGAATGCAAGATAATAACCACGAGCATTGACAAAAATGGAAAGGGGGGAAAAAAGAGGAAGGAAGAACCTACAAGAATCCATTCAAGTAATGGGTGAAATGCAAATTAATACAGGAAGATTTGTACCACTTTCAGCGGTCTTCCACCAAACAACCCAACCATCTCAATGATTATTACATCCTGGAATATAAGAGGGCTTAACAGCAAGGGAAAGTGGAGATACCTGGCTGAGAGGATTAAAAAAGAAAAACCTCATATCATGCTACTACAAGAAACAAAAATAATGGGAGTAAAAATGGAGGAAATTCTACAGAAAATTAAGCCCTTTTATGAAAGTATGACAATAGATGCAAAAGGGAGTGCAGGGGGAATAGCAATACTATGGAACCCAACATAAGTAATGGCTGACCTATGGATTGGAATTCGAAGGATTCTATCAGGGAGATTCAGAATGGTAGGACATAAAGAGTGGTTCTTGGTATCAGCGGTCTATGGGCCTCATATACCGCTTGAGAGAGAGGCCTTTCTAACACAACTGTGTCGAATGGGCAACCTACACACAGAAAAACTCTGGGTGATAGCAAGAAATTTTAATATGATAACAACCATAGCGGAAAAGAAAGGAGGATTGCAACGGGAGGATGTAGATATGGAGAGATTCAGGGAAACCCAGACAGCCCTCCAATTGATTGATATCAATACTATAAATGGCAAATACACTTGGAATAATAGAAGAGGAGGTAGTAGACAGATAGCCTCCAGATTGGACAGGTTCTTAGCCATAGAACACTTACTAGGGAAAGATATGTTCTTTGAAGCAATGATCCTCCCTTGCAAAGGATCAGATCACTGGCCAATAAAACTTGAAATAGCCATGAACAATCAAAACCAACACAAACCTTTCAGGTTTGAAGCCTTTTGGCTAAGAGACACAACTCTAGTTGAAAAGATGGAAACCTGGTGGCAGAAAAGTGAAGGAGTAATATAGGGCAAGAATAAGATGCACACACTCCAATTGAGACTTAAGGAGCTGAAAAGTGAGATCAAGACATGGAATAAAGAGGAATTCAACAACATCCATAAAGATAAGGAACAAATCCAAGTAGCAATGTAAAGGATACAACAAAAAATTATAGAAGAAGGAAGAATCGAGGAGAAAGCGAAGGAAGAAGGGGAAGTGCTAATCAGACTGGAGGAAATGAGAAAGCAGGAGGAAATCCTGTGGTGACAAAAGTCAAGAGTTCAGTGGCTAAAAGAGGGAGAATGGAACACAAAATTCTTCCATTGAGCAATGTTGCAACACAGGCAGCAAAATCGAATTTTCTCCCTCAAAAACAAACAAGGTAACAGAGTAATACAGAAAGAGGAAATGGAAACTCTCCTAACCCAACACTTCAAGGATATATTGACAGAGCCGCAAAACAACAGAACTGAGGAGATAGCAAAGATAAAACAATTCATTCCAAAAAGAGTAAGCAGGTACCAAAACCTTGCACTTCTACGGGTGATCATGGAAAAGGAGGTGGAGGAAGTAATCAAGACAATGGTGAAAAACAAAGCCCCTGGCCCGGATGGTTTTATAGCGGATTTGTTTCAAGAAACATGGTGGTTCATGAAAAAAGATATTGTTAATGTAGTAGAAGAATCAAGAAGCCATAAAAGAATGCACCCAGCATGGAATGCTACCTTCCTGGCCTTAATACCAAAAGTAGACCAAGCTGAAGAACCCCATAGCTTTATACCTATAGCTCTATGCAATGTAATATATAAAATCATGGCCACTATAATGGTAAAAATATTACAACCCTTGCTCCCAGATTTGATAGCAAAGGAACAATCAGGGTTTGTGAAAGGCAGATAGATAGTGGATGGGATTGTAGTTGCTCAGGAGGTGATCCATTCCCTAAAGAAAACTAGAAATAAAGGAATGATGATCAAACTTGACTTAGCGAAGGCATATGATAAACTCAGTTGGCAATACCTACAAGAAATCCTACAAGCCTATGGATTTGATGATAGATGGATTGCATGGATAATGTCCATGATATCCACACCTAGTATGTCAATCCTTCTAAATGGGACCCCGACTGATACCTTCAAGCCTACCCATGGCCTACGACAGGGAGACCCTCTCTCACCGTTCCTGTTCATCCTAGCAGCAGATGGTTTAGGTCACTTAATCAACGCCAAAGTAAGCAGAGGAGAATTCAAAGGGCTCAGAGTATGGGGGGAAGACTTAACTATCACACATCAATAATTTGTGAACGATGTGATGATGTACAGCCAAGCAAACCTCAAGGAAGCAAAAAGACTGGGGGAGATCCTAACAGAATTCACCAAAGCTTCAGGAACAAAGGTGAATAAAGAGAAAATTGAAATCTTCTTTTTCAACACACCGAGAGGGAGCCAAGCCTTCCTGTCGAGAACTTTGGGGTTCCAAATTGGGCAGTTCCCAACAAAATACTGAGGAATACAACTGAGTGATCAGCAGTACAGAGTAGCGAACTGGCAAGGTCTGATAAGGAAAATTCAAAAAAGAATGGAAAATTGGACATTTAGAACACTCAATACACCAAGCCATCTCATACTCCTGAAATTTGTCCTCCAAGCTATGCCGATCTACCAGATAGAAAGTCAAGCAATCCCAAAGACCATATGTCAGAAAATGGTACAAATCTTTAAAAAATTTCTATGGCAAGGGGCAAAAAAAAAATGGGCAATACTTTCATGGGCATGGTTAAGCAAGTCGGTATTAGAGGGAGGGCTGGGACTCAGAGACCCTAACATTTTGAACCAAGTCATGGGGGCAAAATTATGGTGGAGATGGATTCAAGGAGGAAATGACCTCTGGAAACTATTGTGGGAACAAAAATATGAAGTAGCACGGACACCGGAGGGTAAACTCAGAACCTTGACAGAAAAGAAAGGCTCGGTGATTTGGAACCTAGCCAACATGAACAGAGCCCTGATAAGAGACAACAACTTTTGTGAAATTCGAGAGGGAAACAAAGTAGATTTTTGGAAGGAAGGGTGGCAACAAAGAGGAACCCTGAGCCAAGAACCCCAGCTACACGAAGTACAATAGTACACATCCCAAATAGTGGAGGAAACAATAAGGAACTATTGGATAAGAGACCAAAATAGCTATTGGAGACAATGGAAGACAAAGAATGACTGGCTTGAAGCCCCAAAAACTGATCAATGGACTACCTATCATAAAGAAATGGAAACTAGGAAAATAGCTATCAAATAAGGACCAAACATAATAAGATGGGGCAAATGCATTAAAGGCATGTTCACAATATCAGAAGGCTACCACCTAAAAACAGGAGGAGCTGGAAATGCAGACACAAAAAAAATGGAAAAGAATTTGGCAACTAAAAACCTAGCCAAAAGTGGCATTTTTTACCTGGACAGTGCTACATGGGAGAGCTCTGACTTGGGATCAACTAAGATGGAAAGGGACGCATGGGCCTTCTCGCTACGCGCTTTGCCAACGACAAGAGGAAACCATGGAGCATGTTGCCAATTTCTGTAATGTAAGTAATACCCTGTGGCAAAATCACCAGCAAATCTTTGGGATTACAGAAAGAAAATTAGAAAGTATTAAAACCACAATTGAGCTATGGAGCAGCAAACTGTACCACAACGTAATCCTTAACCATGCTTGGAACTTTTCAATCGGTTTCTTCCTGTGGAACCTCTGGAAAGCTTGAAACAGGGTAATATTCAGAACAGATAAGCAGGACACAGGGGAAATCTGGAACCAAATTATGAGGAATATAAGGGAAACAATAATTCTGGGAAATTGGATAGAGGAAGACTGGAAGACGGAAGGCAAGGAATCCAGCAGCATGAACCGACTAGAAATTATAATAAAAAATACAAGCAACACAACGAAGATACAAGATGCAGAACAAACAAGAGCGGAAGAAAGTTACAAGAACCCCACCCCAAGGATTCATAAAACTAAACTTTGACGGGGTAGCCAAAGGCAACCCAGGGGAGGCAGGTATAGGAGGGATATTCAGAGATGAAGAAGGAAGGATCATACGGGTATATGCAATGGATTGCGACATTGCCACAAACAATGAAGCAAAATATCATGCACTGAATAGGGGACTGGAGATAGCGATACGAGAAGGATACCAAAGATTGCAGATAGAACGGGATTCTAAGCTATTCATAGACACCATAAAACAATTATAGCAAGGAGTAACCGTGGAAAAACTAAGTAAAAGTTGGTAGACGGCGTGGGCAATTTCAAAAGTTGAAAATCAACTTCAACGACTGGCATATACTATCTCATCCCATGTGAAAAGGAAAGGAAATGACTCAGCGGATCTCCTCGCGAACTGTGGATGCCGAAACAGAGGGCACCAATTAGACACGGGAGAAGCAGAGCTCAACTGGAATGAGGAAATGAATAAGATAAAACAGGTAGTCGAGGCAGACCAGAGACAGCAAGAGAATTCGAATGACGTCGATAGGAGAGCAGAAAGACAGAGGCATGCATAGGCAGATCAACATAGATCATCCATGGAACAGCTCAGAATTGAAGAAAGGACCGAGCAAATATGGACGATGGAAGAGGAAAGAGAAATGACAGACCCGAGAAGCGTGGGGGCAGAAATGGAAGGAGGTGGGCATAGGGAGAACAGGACAGCAGGACTGAGAAGGGACAATAGAGGAGAGCTAAATGGAAATGTGGCGTCAGCAAAAGGATGGCAAGAGCAGCCAGGAGAAGATAAACATTAATGAAGCATGGAGGACAATACATTTGGGCAGCATCCCAAGGAAAGTGGGCCAGAAAGTGCACCATGGATCGTCGGGAAAGGAGACAACTGGAGGTAAGGTTAAGACGGAGGAATGTTAAAAGAACAAAGTATGAGGGACTCCATGCAATTTTCATGTTGACGCAGAAGAAGGACGGTGGTGAGAGAGAACGAGTCGACGGCCAAAGACAGCTGCAGAAGATAGAACAACAGTTCTAAACTGACGGGTATGTGAAAATTCCTCCCCCTCACTTAGAAAATCGCTCTTGCATGAAGCAAACTGTAGGCATGCAGTTAGATAGGAATAATTTGCATCACTCCAAACTCAATCACAGAGTTAAGGTAGTCTGGGTCAGGGGAGAACCCCGAGATTCCATGGTTGGGAAGGGAGATTATAATAGTAAAGAGAAGGGCTCTCAAGAAAAGAAGGACCCAACATTCCTTGACCACTACAACAATTGGGAAGCCCAGGGAATGCCAAACCCTGAGATCATGCCTTCACTAAGGCAAACCTAGAACACCCGAGAGAGGAAGAAGATGCCTCCCATAGGAATCAGAGAATTGGGGATAAAGCAGGAGGGGGACCCTGAACCAGAGGAACTCATCATGGCAAGAGGGATTGAAAATCCTAGGAGGGATGGGAGGGGCCTAGAACGCAAGACAGTCTGCGGCCCAGAAAAAATACACTAGCTATCCTAGCGTACCTCTAAAAAAAGAAAACTCGGGAATGGAAAGCTCTAGAGAGGCTTTGGTTCTGTATTCAAGTGTCAGCCATAACTTGATAGGACCTAAGAAGAAGGGTGGTAGCGCTATCCCCTCAAATCACACTATCCCAACAATTAAAATTTACCATTGTGCTTATATTGTGATAGGTATAACATATAGTGAGGGGTCAACTGCAACCCTACAACTCTACCTAAAGGACCAGAGCATCAGGAAGCTGCCCAACAAAAACATGGCACCCAGGCAAAGCAAAAGAAATGTCAAGCAGGAAGCTGGAACAAGCAGCACAGGCTAGAAAAAAGGAAGAAAATCAACAGGTGAACAGGTCAAGAAATTAGTGGAAGCCTACATGAAAGCAAATTCGTAGGAAATCCGGGAACAGATTTGGAGCTGGGAACGTGACTTGAGACAAAATCTTCAAGGCAGAAACCTTCCCCTGCATGAGTGGGAAGAAATGATACAAGACCTAGGCACTACAAATGGCAGACAATCTCTCTATACTAGGACTTTGCAACTATACTGGATCATGAAACACATTGTCGCTCGCGCTATGACCCTCCATCAGGAGCACATGGAAGGAGAAGTGGTGAATCGGCAGGAGCGAAACAAAGAATTGGAACATGTCAAAGGGGAAATAATGAAGGAATTGGCAACCATCCAGATCCAAACATATAGGAACAACCTTGCGTTGGGCCACATTGAGCAAAATCTGTCTGAGCTAAAGTGGAAATTGTTTCAGCAGGGATGAGAGATCCCAGGCCCAGGGGTAAAGCCGCAAAACAAAGGAAAGAAGATGATGACACCGGAAGAGCAGGAAAATTTTCAGATAGCCTCATCAGATGAGGAGTAGTTGCTTTATCTGTAGTCTTTTTGCCTATAGTTTTTTGAATGTTTATGACTGAAAAACCAGAGAGAGGAACTTGTGAGATACATATGATGATGATGAACTTATTTAATTTTTGGAATGGAAACAATGTTGATCGATGGCCACCTGGTTTCCCTCGGGCAGGTGGTTGTTTAATCGATGTGTTGGGAATGTAAATTTTGAAAAAGTAAATATAGAAAGTACTACCTTGTTTACAAAAAAAAAAAATGCAATGGGGTAATTTTTTTTATGAACTATAATGTTTTTGTGATTTAATTCAAGTGGAATCAATTTGATTGAGGCTTGTTAGCATGCTCTAAAAAATAGCAGAAATTTATTGTTCTTTGCTAAAAAGGAGGTCCAACAATCTAGATTTGGGAATAAGAAGACTAATCCAAACAACTCAATGCAGTGATTCCTGAAGATGTATTGCCCCATTTTGACTCATTTTTGGGTTATTTTTCACAGGTTTCAGGCCATAATGACTAGCCTATGGAGAGAACGGGTCCATGATAGCCAAGAATTGCTGACGCGAAATGATCCAGCATGCATACTTACTTTGTGCCGCTGTGGTTTATTGAAGTATGCAAAGTTGGAGCTGATGAAAGGGCAGGAGGATTTATTGAGATGGATTATCCAGTGCTGGGATGAACACGAGCAAGTGTTTAGGATTGTAGATCATGAGCTGGATATTGACCCTGATGACATATACTTTTAAACCAGTCTATCGTGCCGTGGGGCATAGGAAAACCTCACCGGGGGTTGGCTGAATCCACGATCTACCCTAGAGATGGTGCAATCCTACTGCATCCCTAAGAGTGGACTTGTCAGCAACAGGGTCCCCATAGAGAGGATAAGGTCCAGGTCTATGAGGGCCACTTTATGGTTGATTGTGTGGTAGGTGGGGTCAAAGAGTCCCAACATTGTGACAAAGAACCAACTGTTTCTTGCAATTGACTGTGTCCAGCCATAGATGCTCAACTAGTGTGAAGCGGTGCTTCGCAACTTTGAAGGCAGAATTAACCGCATGCAAGACTGGAACCCAACAAATTCTTGGGTATGGTACTCTCATAGTCTCATTCATTCTTGAGAGGGAACCTATTATGCGCCCAAGGATGAGCTTAGGTCCCTTTGATATGAGGGAGCCGAGACAGGGCCTATGGCCATCACTCAATCTTTGCACAGGAGGAGGACCGATTCGACATTTCTTTGAGGAATATTTCTTCCAGTGGCTTCATGGACAGATCCTGATGATTGACGACTATGCTTATGAGGGCATGGATTCACCAACGACCCTGACTTGATGTTGCCACCCGGGACCAACTGGGGTTCGCAAGGTGAGAATGATGTTTGACAATACTTCAAGTATTTTTTAGATTTTGAATGTTTATGTAATGTTTTTATGGGTGAACAAGTACTGACATGAAGCTTTATGCTTAACACAGATGTGGCGCCATTACGACCTATAGGCGAAACCCTCCATATGCGATGAGGAGGCCAACTACCTACTGGGGGGTGATGCTGACAGTCTTCGCGAGGTTCTAAGGAACTTGGAGGGATTGAGCATGGGTGTCCCCCCCTTCCTATGAGGGAGATTCCCGCTCATATTCAACGGCACAAGGTCGGTGTACCTGAGCTGTTTCTAGTTCCTCTTCAGAGGATAGCTAGAGTGGTTTTAGCATTTCAGGAGCAGTAGGCTCTTTTTAGTAGGTGTTTTGTTGTAGCCAATGGGATTTTGTAGCTAGGATTAGTAGCCATTTTGTGCTTAAAACATTCAAGTTTTGGAATATTTCGACGCAAAAGACTGGATTTTATCTATATATATACAAACATTTTGGTATTTTGATAGCGTAAATGTTTTTTAAATGTTTTTGTAAAAATTTTAATTCTGTAAAATTTTACTTTTCATGCATGCTTCTATAGTGAATGAGACAAATTCCAATCGAACACATAGTTTGCTAATGAATCAACAACCACATTAAATTATCTAGGAATGTTGTTGGGCATCGGATCCCCCCATAGCATGTTTTGGGGCTCAAAGCCCAGGTTTTGGTCAAATGTATTATAAGACTCTGCGAATTACGGGCGCAGAGTGCGAAGTATAGGTTGAGTCATAGGGTTGTCTGCCCTAAGTTTTGTAATGTAATGTAATGTCATGTTGGCCTACCCATGGTCCGCGGGCCATGGGATTGTATAAATAGAGCGAGGCTCTAAGTTGTAAAGATGGCTAACGAAGGAAGGAGTGAATTAGAGATAGAGCCGAGAATAAGAGTCTAAGTGTATTGGGTTGTAGTAGTAGGAAGAGGCTCTACAACTAAGTGCGCAGAGGCCTAGTAGAGTATGCAGCTAAGTGTGCAGACCCCTACAGCTGAGTGCACAGGATGGTGTCGAGGCTGTAACCTTGAACAAAGAATAATAAAGAGAAGTTAATTCTAATTTTTGTGCATCTTCTTGTGTATTACATTCTTTACATTTATACTGTTTTGTTTATTGTGTGCACTTATATGGTTTCTGGATATATTGTTAAATTATCACTAGTCTTACATGGATAAGTTAAAGTAATCGGGTAATAACAGGTTAAATAGTAAGGAACTTGGGTATAATACGGATCGCACCCCACTAGGGCTGCGCGAAGGCATCATCATATGTTGCAAGGGACTAATAGATGCGCATAGTGACGTGCACGCAGGGTCAAACCGCGGACCACGAGAAGCTCATCAGACATCCCCAGGGTGGGGAAACCTAGTTCTAACACCCTCCCATACTACTTCAGGTGAGACCTCAGTTCGCACCCCATGGCCTGTTGCCAAAAGGGCTAGTAGTACCAGGATTTGTTTGGCTAAATCACCTCCGAACCTAGATCAGGCCCCTACAAGCTAACAAATGGTTCCATTGCTGGGATCGGGATCTGCATAAGGGATGTCTGATGTCGTGCCATTGGAATCCAACAAAGAAAGAAATTGAAGGGTGTTTGTACAAGAAGATTCATGAGTTCGCGGCACAGGAAAACAGAAATCGGCAAGTATCTAAGGAACAGTGGTTGGAGCACTACTTGTATACGGAAATCCACAAAATTTTCTTTGCATCCTTTCCTTCTGAGCTGTATGAGTGGATCGCGAAGTTATCAGACAGTCAGGGAAGGTGTAGGCTCAACAAACCAATCATGTGGACTCTGGAATTAGTGCGTAGACTAGAAGAGTCAGGAGAAAATATCGCGCGAGCTGTGGACCATTGGCTTGACCGAATTATAGGAGGATTTAACACTGAGTTCACAGTAGATACAACCATCAGGTACAGTGAGGTGGAGCGACGTTTCCTCAAGGGACTGCGAGGTAGGTATATTAAATCTTTGAACACTTGGACTAAGATGCTATTGTGTGAAAAACAGGTTATGCAAATAAATTAATGTTTGGGACTATGAGAAGTGGGAAGATCTATAGAAGTGGAAGTAGTGAAGAATTAGAAACCTGTCCCTAAATTTCCCCCTTGTGGGAAAGCGAGGAGGAGCTTGCGAAAGTCTCTCCGAGAAGCATGGTCTGTTTGATAAGGCAGCGAATTCCACGCTTACCACCTCCACCTACACCACCACCTGTCTCACCCTCCTCACCTCCATCTCCACCCACCCCACCTCCGCCACCACCATAGTTTAGTATGGCGAGTGTGATCAAACTATCGGTATTCAGAGGAGGAGGAAATGAAGATCCAGACCAATTCTGGTTTGTGGTAAGAGCGGTATGGGAAGCACAAGGAGTCGTGCATGACTATATCAAAAAGGATATGCTAGTAAGTGTGTTGCAGGATCGCTTATTAACATGGTACAACAAGAATTCTAATGACTGTCCAAATGCAGGGATCATAGAAATCTAGACCGCGCTGAATAGGGAATTTAGCAGGCCAAAGTTAGAAACTCAATCAATCATTGGGTTTAAGGAGATCGCGATGCTCCTGGGCGAGACCCCTTGGGATCTGGACCAAAGACTGAAGGGTATGATTCGCGAAGCCGACATGATGTTGATGGATGGATAGCACTGCGCATGGTTTGTAGCATCACTAACACCACACTTAAGGATGACACTGTCACAGCAAAACATTTCCACCCAGGCTGAAGCTTTAGAGATGGTGATGAGATTGCATGAGACTCCTATACAAGACCCTGGTCTGGGAGTCCAACAAATCCACGCGCAACTGCAAAATATATGTCTGGAGATACATAGTTTGAAACAGGGCAGAACACCTCGTCGAGAGGCACGTGAGGAGGTATGGTGCATAAAATGAAAAGGCCAGGGGCATGACAAGGACCATTGTCCAGTGTTCAAAAATTACTTGGCAGGAGGAGGGCCGATTCCATTAATACCTGAGGCACATGTAGGACCAGCCGTGGCACCTGCATTATGGTGTGTGATCTGTCAGATAGGAGGAAAACACACTACAAATAATTTTCATCTATTGCAGAAGTATACGTAGACGTCCTAGCAATTGTTTTGTAATTTCTGCAGGTCAGTAGGCCATGATGAACGCACCTGAAGAAGCTATAAACTAATGATGGATCAGACTCCTTCCTATAGGGGGTAGACCAAAACATGAGCTCTCAGCCCAAATGCAGGAAGGGTGCATGCTGGATTTCAGGGGCACAGTCGAGGTCGAGGCGGAATGGTACCAGGAAGGGGTCGTAGACAGTTAATTTGTTACAATTGTGGAGGGCCAAGGCACTATGCCCGCGATTGTACAAACCTGACAAGGACATCATGTTTGTACTGTACTCAATTTGATCATGAGGCAGAAGACTTCCCTACATTGATAGTGAGACTGTTTGGTAAAGGGGTACTTCAATCCCCTCCGACTCAAAATTTGCAGATGATGAGGTCTGAGCCAAACGAAGAAGACCCAAATGTAAACATGATGCTCAGGAGCGGTATGACCATTGGCGATGATAAAGGGAAGCAGCTAGAAGAAAGTGTGTGGGTTTGCAAGGCTCCTACAAAGGAACCCAAATTTGATTTAGAACCCTCGAAGGAGACATTCATGGAAGATAAGAAGAGCTTCATGGAGGCCTCCACTTCAGGTAGTAAGGATCAACTAGAACTAGGGATGGATACTTCAATGCTCACTACCTTTCTAGAGACATGCATGAAACTTCTATGCGACAACAAGGCAGTAAAAGGACTACAGGAACTTATCACTAGGTGCATGGGGTCAGGAGAACTAAGCGTGGTCCAGAAACTTGGAAAGCATGCATTGCGTACAGGAAGGGAAATGAGGTTGACTGTGCAAATCAGTGAGTATGAAATGGATCAGGTAATCCTGGATGTTGGATCAGACATGAATGTACTGCCAAAACAAACATGGGAATGCATGGGTAGACCCGCACTACAGTGGTCTCCTATTCAGTTACGAATGGCGAACCAACAGAAGATCTTTCCCATGGGAAGATTGTAAGGGGTGACAGTATACATTGAAGGTGCGAGCGCGCAGGTGGAAATAGAAGTGATAGAGATTATCGATGACAACAATCCCTATCCCATGCTACTAGGAATAGACTGGGCCACCAATATGAATGGAGTCATAAATCTGAAGAAGCGCAAAATGATCTTTGAGAAAAAGTCACTATGCGTAGTAGTACCGCTAGATCCAGCCGAAGGAGCGTGATACACTGAACCGGTGCGTGACAATGATAGTGATGATGATCTCGATTGTATTTACAAGATAACTGCATGAGAAGAGGATTAGGTGAATCTGACTGCAGATGGAAGGATTTCGTGGGGGCGTGAAAGCTCTCGCACTTCGTATTCAGATGAAGAGATAGAGCGATGGCAAAATTGACTGCACGAAGTAACAATGCTTAATTGCAAGATGATGGTTAGATCACTGTGCTGCATGAAAACATAGGCAAGGGATCTATTGACATATGATGGGTTGACAATGGTGGATGATTTCCTGAATAAATTTGAAAGTGCAGTACGAGAACAACAACAGTTCGATGCGATGAAGTGGGCACTACGCGCAATGCCCGCACGATGGTGGGGTACACATCAAGGAAGTTTTTAGGACTGGCATGGATGTAAAAGGATGATGCAACTATACTTTGGAAAACCCCAACTCAAAACGAGAGTCAGTCACCAAGGGCGAAACAACTTGTGCGCCCACCTTTCCTGATGGGTATGGACATATGTTGTACAGCCCGCACAAGTGCACACCATTCCCAGAATAGAGAATCAGAACAAATCAGAGCCGCAGGAAAGGCGATGCACGCTACCAATTATCCACAGAGATGCATTTGATAGGGTGTGTGAAGTATTGAACAGGGTTCACCATGCGAGACACACTAATCGGGACCTACACATACCAGTGGTTTGATGGGCCTATAGGACCATGTGCAAAACCTTGACCGTGGAAATGATTCCAAAGGTGTGAAACAGAGTAGAGACCATAATTTCTTAAGAGAATGCAAAGAGGAATCCACATGTAATAGCTCCCGCAGATGTGACAGTGCGCGAAGACTAGGATGAAGAAATCACACAGCTACGCGAGGTCGAACACATAAGGATTCAGGAAGCCATTCGGCGAGGGAACCTTAGACTTCACGAACTCGAAAAATACTGGGTACGACTGAGGAAGAAAATCATTTTGATGGACGCAGAGGTCAAGAGGCTGGAAAACGAGATCAAGCAAGCATGTCTTGTCGATAAACCAAGTATGACAAGGCAAGATGCGGATGATCATACCACTGAATTAGAAGAGTGTCACTGAGAATTTATGACTCTGCTTCCATGGCTACAACCACATCTCACCAAACACAGTAACCATGGGAGTGCACTACATATGATAGAATGCGTGGTGTTGGTTTTCATGAGCGAAATTGGGGATTTTCCGCGGACTATACTGGAAGGCAAGTTGAAGCCTCCCACAGGTGGTGCAACCACTTGACTAGCCGTAGGAAGCACAGTCTCAACGCTCCAGGAAGTTGAAAGAGAGCACAGGACTATAAAAGAGTCTAATTGGGAGTTGCATGATAAGGGGGGTGGGCGACGAATCAACATGTCACAAGGTTCGCGCTCGCGCACTTGGGTAGGCTGGAAAGTGACTGTTGGTGTCACTCTTCATGATGGGATGTCCAATTTAAGGCAAAAGGGACTGGGTGGCGAGCATTTAAGATGCAAATTAAGCTCAAGATTTGGGACAACCTACCGCCAAGAAAGCATTGATGGCCCAAAATTGGGGGGAACGGTCGAATTTGAATTCAAAAGGCACTATAAAATTGGGGGGAATGGTCGAATTTGTTCACTTGAGATTTGAGCAGTTGATTAGAGGACAGAGTGTTGAGCGCCGAGCGATATTCAAGCCCCAAAGTTCGCGAATGACCACAGACTGTTCAAACAAGATGGAAACTACCAGGAAGGTTTGGGTTTTGTAGAAGGAACCGCTGACAAGGCTGCGCAGAACCCCATGGTACACAGTGTTCCCGAAGGTACTGAGGTTGTGCCAAAAATCCTGAAATCACCTCAGATGTCGAGACTAAAAAAAGATAAGCTGGCAGCGGGACCAGTTCGCATGTCCCCAAGGAATTCGCGGCTCGGTAAGCTCTCAATGGAAGAAAAGGGCAAGGCTATCACCATTTAGTTAGATGATGAGGAGGAGGACCTACAGGCTTTCATTGCGGAGGTAGAGGAAGAAAAAGACAAGGAAGAGGACATTCAGCCGGTGTGCTCTGCAGCAAAATTGCCTAAGTACGTCCCTCTGCGAAAAGGGAAAAGCAAGATACCAAAGAATCTGGATGCCACAAAGAGTGCACTACAGACCCCGCTCCTCCCTGATGGAATTGTGTTTAAGGTCTCGCACCTGGGCCACGTGCCCACAATGAAGTTCGAAGATTGGGACCTTATGGACAACGAGAAGTTCCCACACTTAGAGATGGAGAGCCTCATGAAGCATGGTACGGAGGGGCTAGTCATAACATTAGAGCCACGAAAATGGTTGCGCGGTGTGAAGAAGGCCAAATTTCTTCATCTACTATGGATACCACACTTTCACCATGCGCCCATTACCATTTTCGTCATCAGGCAGCTACTTTGCCTGGTACATGATGGGTACTTATGGCTGGAGGAGCCTATTCCCATCACGGAGTAGCTCATCCACAAAATTTATCAGCTTCCTTGTAAGGGAAAGGACCCCATGATGATAGAAGGAAAGAGTCACAATTTGGCTCTCACAAAAGCCATGAGAAAGAAAAATAAGCTCGAGAAGAAAAAGAGGGGTTACGCCACCAACAGTATTAAGGATAAAGGGGTGTGCATAGCCACCCAACTCTTGGCTGGGAAGGTAATGAGAAAATTCCGCGGCGATGAAGTATTAGTGCCTATAGCTGCGTTGGCCGAACAATGCGTAGAGGGGTCCAATTCAACTGGGCTGAGTTCCTCTATAAGGAATTCTTGATCAACTGAAAAGAAGCCTAAGAGCAGGGTAAGACCTTCCACTATGCGTGGTTGCTTTTTTCCATTTTTCTAATAGCGGGAGAACTGCTAGAGGACAGTCAGTTCCCAAGCATTGAGCACGAGAGGCCACAAAATACTTGTCGCTCTGGGCTACCAAGGGCATGAAGTGAACTCGTGATACGAAGATCTTCTGGGTGCTCATGGAGGCAAGCATCCAGATGTGGATAAATAGAAGGTCGTGCACGTCCCCCACAGTGCACAATAGTCTGCGGAGCTTTGCAGGCTTCAAGGTGGACATGCATAATATTTACATCAAGGCACGAAAGGATCTGGCACAACAGTGGACAAAGCTCCCCTTCATCGTCACTGATGATGCAAGTTTTATAGTGTTAGAATCATGGCCTCCCAAGTGGTTCACCCTAGATTTGGTGGAGTTGGATAGGACCGCAGCACATAAAATAAAGGATGAGGCCAAGCTACATGTCACGCAGCTAGCTGAGGAGAAGCACAATGAAAAAGTGGCAGCCGAGGTAAGGGCAGTCCGCGAGGCAGTAAAGGCAACAACAGAGCAGGCAAAGGCCATCGAAGTAACAGTAGTAGCGCAGACAATAGGGGCCACAACAACGCAGGAAGAGGAGGGCTAGGAATTGTCTACAAGATAGGAGGTAGAGGACACAGACCTTGCAGAAGAAGGTGCGACCCGGGCACAACTTCAACCCAACTCAAAAGGCGGTGCATCACAGAAAGATCGGGTCCACGGAAAAAGGTTAAGCCCTCCAAATTGGCCATCGACCCGATCACGTTAATAGAAGGTGACCTCTACGACATGGACGACATGGTTCACGATGTCACCAAGGAAGCGCTCCAAGAAGCCATGTCAGAGCAGTAGACTGTGTTGGGGGCCCTAAGGGCACAGCTGCAAGAACTACAGGTGCAACCCTCACAGGAAGGAACCATAGCCACCTATGGAGCAGTAGGCACATCAGCAGAAGAGCTGATGCTACGCACAAGGATGGCCAATACCACAGTGCTACTGGAAGGGGTGCTAGCAGCAGAGAATGAGATTGACAGAGCCGTGGTTGGCAGGATCAAGGGACTTGGTCTTAATTTGGCTACCCTTCCGCGAGACACACTATACCAACTACAGGATGGAATAACAGCAGAGCTCCATGCCAGGGAGGGCCGCGTGATTCAAGTGATGAGTGAACAAAAGATCAACATCGAATAGCTCAGCACGCAGCATGACGAAATGTTGTCAAAAAACTAGCAGTTAGTGCAGACAGTTGATGAAGCGTGTCGACAAGTCCCATAGTTGTCCATCGTCACAGACCTACCAACAGAAATGTGGATCCACTGTTTGGCAAGTGGAGTCCGAAACACACGCGAGGAAACAATGTGAGTGTAGCTAGAGATGAATCTCTATATTGTCGAGCTGTGGATGAAGGCATAGCCTTCCACTCTCCCAGAAGTTAGAGAGCAGTGCGTTAGCGCTGTCCAAAGAGGGTTGGATGAAATTGGATGGGCAGTGCAGGACTGTACCAATATGTTGGACCAAGCCTTTGGCGTCCTCACATCCTTGCAGGAAGACCCCAACATACAACACCTAGAAATAGAGGCACGCAAACTTCAAGAGCAGTACAACAATGTAAGGGGAACTGCACAGACAGTTGTCCTCACTCAATGGCTAGCAAAGATGCAGCAAGCAAGGGCACTAAAAGAGTATGTGGATACCACGAGACAAAAAGAGGCACTTCTCAAAGAGCACGTCTAGCCATGGATTGATGAGGCCTTCTCCATTACGGCAGATATCGAGGGCATGCTCGCACAGATGCAGGGGATCTATGCGTTATGGCAGGGATTTGATCCTCACAAAGAAGCATTAGTAGAGCACATGCATCAGGTCCAATAAACCACAGAACAATGCATTGTAGACCTCCGACCAGTGCAGGACTAGTTGGAGGGACTCCATCTCAAGATCACCACGCCGACAGAGTGACTTGAGGGCGAGTCACGATGTTTGTGTTGGGGGCCTGTTGGGCATCAGATCCCCCTAAAACATGTTTTGGGGATCAAAGCATAGGTTTTGATCAAATGTATTGTAAGACTCCGTGAATTGCAGGCACAGAGCGCGAAGTATAAGTTGAGTCATAGGGTTGTCCGCCCTAAGTTTTGTAATGTAATGTAATGTCATGTCGGCCTACCCATGGTCCGTGGACCATGGGATTGTATAAATAGATCAAGGATCTAAGTTTTAAAGATAGCTAATGAAGGAAGGATTGAATTAGAGCTCGAGCAGAGAATAAGAGTCTAAGTGTATTAGGTTGTAGTAGTAGGAAGAGGCTCCGTAGCTGAGTGTGCAGAGGCCTAGTAGAGTCCGCAGCTGAGTGTGCGGACCCCTACAGTTGAGTGCGCAGGGTGGTGTCGAGTTTGTAACCTTTAACGAAGAATAATAAAGAGAAGTTGAATCTAATTTCTGTGCATCTTCTTGTGTATTGCATTCTTTTCATTTCTACTGTTTTTTTTATCGCGCACACTTATATGGTTGTTGGATATAATGTTAAATTATGACTAGTCTTACACATATAAGTTAAATTAATTAGGTAATAATAGGTTAAATAGTAAGGAACTTGGGTATAATACGGATCGTGCCCCGAGTAGGGCTATACGAAGGAAGCATCACAGGTTGCGAGGGACTAATAGAAGTGCGTAGCGAAATTCACGCAGGGTCAAACCGCGGACCACCAGAAGCTTATTAAACATCCATAAGGTGTGGAAACCTAGTTCTAGCACCCTCCCATACTACTTCGGGTGAGACCTCAGTTCGCGCTCTACAGACTGTTGCGTTGAAAGGGCCAGAAGTATCGGGATTTGTTTGGCTAAATCACCTCTGAACTTGGGTCAGGCCCTTACAAGCCAACAAATGTGTTCATGTGTGATTATGTCAAATTGATGTTCCAAGATTCGTACCCTTAAATAATGACATAACAAGGTTGGATTACGAATGTGATAACGAGTTGTCAATTGCATAACAACTAGCTGGGAATCTAACCTGACCACTAGATTGGAGATGTCCCTTAATGACGCTTCCATGAGAAGTGAAATTACGGACATGTACTTGGCAATATTTTTGGTGGTAGTTGGTGAGCCCCAGTATTGCAACAATAATGCGGCAACTCCTGGGACTCCCTTCTTTAATTTTATCAACCTGGTAGTTTGTAACAAACTTGGAAGCGACAGTGCTATATGCACAAGTACTAGCTCTTGCCGCAGCTGTCACTTGGTCAACTGGCACAAGTCCACTAGGAGCTTAAGCAACCTTCTATGAGCTCTTAGAAGAATATTTTTAATTGGTGGATGAAAGCTAACTCGAAGGAAGCTAATCTAATTACGAAAATAGATTGAAAAACTAAAGGAAAATGCAAACACTAGCAAACCCTAATTCTACTAGCTATTCCTACTGATGCAAAGGAGAGAATGCAAACTACTGAAAGGGATGCCATTACTTCTAAGAAGGTAAAATTCATGTGTCTAAGTTATCACTATCTGAAGAAAACATCTTTTTGTATTTTTGAATAAGTTGTTAGAATTATCATGCATGTGCTTTTAACTGGCTTTTGACTGTGCAGAGGTGGATTGGTGAGAGGAAATGCTTGGAGGAGGTCAGGAAGGTTTAGAGAGGGCCTAAGGGGTCCCTAACACCCTTCCAAAGAGTTTCATAGAGTTTGGCTATCAAGAAACCTCATTCGTGAGCTTCTACAGGAAGTCTGCAGGGGTTCTACAGGATGTTTCAAGAATTTCTACAGGATGTTCAGAAATTTCTACAAGATGTTTTAAAATTGGATTTTGGAGGATGGGTGAGTGAGGGAAGATGCATGAATGTATATGGAGGTAGGATAGGGGTCTGAAGTGGCCCAGGGACTGGTGGATGGAGTGGTGAGGAGGTGTAGATGGCTAAATTGGCTCAAAGAAGGCTGAAACAATGATTGCACAAAAAGGTACGGTTACATGGGCAAGAGGACAGATGTGAGACAAGGAACCTAGCTAGGAGATGGAATAGCTGGCTCAGATGAAGCTTAGGTGGATGAGAGAGTGGTAGAGATGCCATGCATGGTGTACATTTAACCGAATCAACAAAGTCTTACAAATAATCAAAGTCCTAGCTAATCTAATCTAACTGTCAATAAAACGAATGAACAACAACTTTATTCGGAAAGAAAACCATGTACATCAATCATGCAAAGAAACATTTCAGAGATCCGAACCTATAACTAACTTCTGCAAATGAAAATAGTACACTAAGGATTGCATGGTCAAGCAAACTAGTGTTTTTATGGGCAGCAAAGTCATCCTAGTCACAGCTCTTGATCCCACTGAGGGAGAGGTGAAACCACAGATGTTTGTTGGCCCTTTTCTTGAAGCTTTTTCTGTTAACAACCTATCAACTAAATCTGAGCATGAAAAGCTATTTTACTCATCAAAAACAACCTAAATACAAAACAAGATTTAAATCTAAATAGAAGATTTTATTTTAAGAATGCAGCAAAGGCACATGAAAGTAAAAAAAGGAGGTACTGGGCACTTGAGATGGGCCCAACCCCAATAGATACAGCCTCCTAAGAGAGATTTAGAGCTGGTGCAAAGCTGGATTCATCTTTATTGATCAAAAGAAATTTTACATTCCAAGAACTGTCCACAAGGAGAACTTGAAAATGTGCTGAAAGCAAAGCTAATCTACTGCCTCAAAATCGAACTACAAAATGACTACAAAATGAATACAAAATGACTAACTACTGGCTAACCAAAATGAGTCCCCAAGCCTTCTTATTTATACAAATTGAGGACCCCAACAGTCCTCCTAAACTTTAGGGACTCGGCTGCCCAAAACTTGCAGTTAACAGCAGTCCTACTTGACTTGCTTGGCTGCCCTTGGATAATTGATTTGGTGGCCCTTGAACTCCAAGCTGATGGTGGAGAATTCGAGGTAAGGGCCCATAAATGAAGGGGACACCTTCCTACAAATCCTCTCTCCTATTCTCCCACGAATTTGGCTGCCAAGTGCTCATTAAACCCCTTGATTTTGTCTCCAAATTGACCAAAAAGACTACACAAAGCACCCATTAGACTTGTTGGCATAATGACTAACCCAATTCACTCTATTAGCATAAATATAATAAAAAAAATGCAATAAAATTATGAGAATGGTGGATTAAGTCGAATTAGGAGGTTGAATGAGCCCAAATAATTATCCATTTGTGGGGCTCATCATCACCCCCCTACTGAAAGTGTTGCTCATCCTCTAAGCAACCAATCTATCTCCTCATCTTTGATGGCTCTGGTGGCCTCCTTGTCATGCTAAGCTTCTAAAGTGATGTCCTCTTCTCAGTAATGAAACCATGCTTTTCTCTTTGCTTCTTCCCACTGCCTGCTCCCTTTCCTAGAGAATTCTCAGCTTTGGTATGATTGTGCAAGTATATTCAATCAGATGGTGGCAATGGTGGTGAAAGGAGATGAAACCAGTGGAGGATGGAAGAAAAGAGTGGTTTCATATCTCCTCAACAGACTTCAAGCTTCAAATCCCTCTCCATAATCGATTTTGGCCTGCCTAAAGGCTCTACAGGATGTTTCTGGTGGAAATACAGAACTTCCTGTAGAAAGTCTTGTAGCTTCCTATAGAAGGTTGAACCATGACTAGATTGTGTCCGAACCCTGAAAAATTGAGTGTTCATGGAGGGGACGGATGTGAGGATTCCTGGGAACTTGGTAGGGACCCTTCTGCTTCTTTTGGGAGGCCCCCTTTCCACATGGTTTTCCTGCAACCTGCAACAATTTCCAGGGATCAAACTTGTTTTTTGTTTCTCTGTGTTTCTTCCTTCTTTTTCTTTCTTTCTTTTCCTCTTGCTTTTCCTGTGGTTTTTTTCAATTCGTTGATTGCATGTTGTACCATAGGCCTCAGGAATCAACCAAGTCACCAAAATAATTTTAGGTTTGATGTCCAATCCTTGATGTTTTATTCTCAGCAACATTTCATTCTCCAATGCACGAACTTGATCAAGTATATACACAACCTGTCCACTAGTATCTGGCATTCCTAAAACATTTGCTTGGCCAAAATAACCCTGAGGTGAAAGAATCACAACATTAAAGACCATAGGAATACTTCCTAGAAATGTTTCTAAAGTTGATGGGTCAGGGGCCTGCAGAGTCTTCAAGAGCAACTGAATCATATCCAAGACATGTTCTGCTTTGTCTCCCCATCCTTTTTCCAATCCCATTTCTTGTAATTTGTATTCAAACTCTGTATGTGGTGTATGCTTGGGTAACTTTTTAAGATATTCCTCTGCCTTTACCAAGACTGAGTGTAGCTTGGACAAACTTTGTATTCTCTCATTCAACATCAGCTTCTGGCCTCTGTAGCTGTGTGCTCGAAGGAAATCCAGCAAGGGCTGCATGCTTTCTCTATCATGGAATAATCTTGAGGACAAATTCTGATTGAGAAATTGAACTCCACTACCAATGGAAGATGGCCGTGTTGGGCGAGGAAAAGATTCATTGAAGGGCTCAAGGTCTAGCTTCAATGCATATTTATCCTTGACACTTTCATCCACAAGGTGCTCCTTGAATTCCAAATATTCAGCCACAGAAAGTTGTTCAGCAACAATTTAATCAACATTGACATGGACATAATCCCGCACACCAGGCCTTGGTCATACCGCAAGAACAATCCATGGTGGAAGAATGATGGCCTCTTGTGTGGACCTTAACACATCTCCAAATAGCCCATCTTTGAGCATTTGAAGTTCATCATTCTCTCCCAGTACCTCTGCTAATCCATCTAATAAATGATGAGGCTGCAAAATCTTCTTCCCTTGTGCTACATATCTCTCTTCAGGCTCCAAATTTGATGAAGAAAAACTCGGGCTTTTCTGCTCTGGACGGCTTTGCTATACTTTCCTGCAGGACGTCTTCCTGTAGAAACGCCTATAGAGTGCCCTTGCGCCTCTGAGTGAGCCCGATACGCAGAAGAATTATGAACCAGGCCACAAATCTCAATGGAGGACGATGGGTTAATCATTTTGTGGAAGCAGAGGATGCATACTTCAGTTGAAAATGTTGCAAGTGCAAGTTAACAGCAGTCTGTGAGTTTCAGCTGAGCGTTCGTTAATTGTTGTGTGATTTGTGGTGAAGGAGTGAGGCAGCCAGGTGTACGTGGCCACATGCAGACGGCAGTGTTGTGATGAGCTACATGTCCTCTTCTCACTAATTAGTTGCACTGGAGTTAAAGCCTCTACCACTATCTATTATATATATATATATATATATATATATATATATATATATATATATATATATATATTTTTTTTTTTTTTTTTTTTTTTTTAATTTCACGTGAGTTTTCTAACACGTACGTTGCATGATTCCTGGCTGATTGCTAGAGGATTGGACAAGGAACTATCGACTTAATCCCACCACTTCATTTTTTCATGCAGTTCTTCAATTAGATTCATGCAATAGAGGAACAAGTTTTAGTCACGTACCTGAAGTCAAATGGTTGCTGTGAGGTGCTTTTTGCTGCTTCATGCATCTGTTTCGGTGGTTGCATGATGGATCCTTTGTGCCATAAGCTCTTTGCTGTCTGATGTGTGGTTATTTTTCTTGTGCAGGTATCCTCTAGCCGGATCTAAGCTGCAGGTTCTTTTCCACGTTCAGATCTGCACCCTCAAGCTACTGCTGCTGAATTTTCACAGGACCAAAACTTGTTTTCGCCATTGCTCCCGAACGATAGATCAGATCGATCTGAAACTTGCTGAGCATGTTCCTATCATCATGATGCACCTCCCATAGCAAAATTGAGATCAATGGATGCACAGATTTCGAGAAAAATGGAAAATGGCTGAAGATTTCAGAGATCAATTTCTCGGAAACTGTGCATCGGAATCAGCTGAAACTACTTGGGTAGGTTACTATCACCCATATGCATCTCCCATGAAACAGGTTTTGAAATGGATGCACGAATATGAAGAAAATGCAAAAATGGCTGACAGTGATGGAGGCAGATTTCTTGGAAACCGTGCATCGGAATGGGCTGAAACTACTCGGGCATGTTGCCATCATCCTTATCCAATTCCCTGTAAAACGGTTTTCCAAATGGATGCATGGTTTTCAAGTTAGGGCAAAAACAAATTCTGTTCTATGTATTTTTTCTTCAAAGCATTCTGCAAGTTTTTGCATGGTAAGAAAAACTGAGCTTGGGTTGTGATGCAGGCATGGAGATGATGGAGGGGGAGTTTGAAGATTGCAGGAGGACTTCTGACCCCTTGAGGAAGCTCTCATGTTTGCCAAAAGGTCTTTTTCAAATCCATTTTTAACTTCTTGTAATTTCTACAAGAACTTCCTGTAGAAAACATAGTTTTGAGGAAAGAAGCACAATGACATGGAAAAAATGATGGAAAATGGTGAGGGATGGAAGAATGGATGCTTGCAGGCATAACCAATAGATTCCAAGCTTTATATTCCCTTCCAAAATCGAATTTGGCTCGCTTGAAGGTTCTACAGGATGTTTCCTGTAGAAATACAAAACTTCCTGTAGAAGGCACAAAAATTCCTTTGTCTTTGCTTTCAGTGATCCTCCTGACCTGCAATGTCCTTCTTGCAACCTACAATTATCCAATGGAAATTAGGTTTATTTTTCTTTTTCTTTTTCTCTTTCTTTTTGAAAAACAAGTAGGGCGCCTCATGGAGGTTTTCACCCTAATTGCCTGCCCTGGGTGCCTCCAAGGGAGGTTTTCACCCAGGGATCTTATTCCCTTTTTATTTTCTCTTCTTTCCAACCCATTGACTGCCTCATGGAGGTTTTCAATCAATGAGCCAATCTAAGGCGCCTCCAAGGAGGTTTTCACCTTAGATTTTTATTTTCATCTTATTTTCATTTTTTCTTTTTCTTTTTTTTCTTTTTTCTACCCTACCCTACTTGAAAAACAAAATCATTTTCAAGTATAAGAATACTTCCAATGGAGCCATGTGCACATTGAGATTAGAGACAAGATGATGTGGAGGCTTGAAATGCATGCTTGGACAACTATCCGGATTTCAGAGACCAAATGATCTGACTTTGAAGGGATCAAACATAGCTGAGGAAGAGAGTATCGATGCAACTTAGTGACCGTCTGAAACCATATCTCAATATAGCTCTGATATCCTTGGTTCTTTTGCTGATCTGGATCATGTTTCATATCTTCTTCTATCATGACCTTCACATCTTCCCCTTTTGCTGACTTTTCTCTTGACTACATGAAGGGTTTGATGGTAAACATGAGGGAGCTTTCTCGATCTCTGATTCTGATCTCTCTTCATCAAGTGCAGCCCATGGTTCTTTGATCTCCTCTTTTCAATCTTCTTTTGCCTTTGGTCCTTCAATGTTGTCAATATAATCTCTGCTTTGCAACACTCTTCCTGAGCTATGGTGAAGATCGTTGAGCTCAAGAGGAGTCATTTGGACATGTTGTGCCTCAGCTTTGCAATTGGGTTGAGCTACTCCAATGGACAGGTTTGGAATTGGTGGTATGGGTCGCTGAGTGGGGGCATAGATTTGAGATGGATGTGGATGGGGTTGTGGTTGGGTAGGCATTTGGGGTTGCCTTGGTGGACGAGGAGGCGATGGTTGTGGATGAGCAGGTGGTGGAGGAAAAGAAGCCGGAGGAGTGTTGTATTGGGGCCTCCACCCCTACTGAGGTGCATTCCACTGAGGCTGTGGCTGAGCATAAGAGTGAAACGAATGAGCAGCTGGTTGGGCATAATATGGATCTGACCAAGGAGGGGGTGTGGACCAGGAAGGATGAGCAGGGGGACCCCAAGAAGGGATGAAAGTGTCTTGATAAGGGTCATAATAGGTATCGGATGTCCCTTACAGTTCCGGCTGGTAAGATCTAGGCCTATGTGGCCTCCTTTGGTTCATATAATAGAGTGGTTCAGTGGCTCCTTTGGCTTTTTGATATGCAGCTTTAAGTCCAAGAAAGGAAGGGCATTGATTCGTAGGATGGTATTCTTCACAAACGAAACACACTTCTAGGGAGTGCATTGGACATTCGTTCCTAGGATGCCTTCTAGTGCACCTGGGACAAAAGATGGCCAAAGCCCTCTTGGATTCCTCTTGCTTCCTTTGGATCCGCAGGGTATCCAATTGCATGGCAAGAAATTGCCTTACCTCGCTCTTGAAATCTTCCATCTGATCTACAAATTCATTTTTGGATAAGGTACTGCTCCCAACATTTCTGCTTGTAGCCATTCGCTCCAGAGGAATGGTTTCTTCTTCTTCTTCCCTTGAGGTTCTTCAGATATGTCTTACTGTCCACCTAAGGGTTCTTTAATCACAGCCATTGAAGAAGAGAGAAGGTTGGTTGTGTGAAGCAGTGGGGGTGTTGTGCAATCATTTTTCTAAATTATCTCTACTCCTACAAGGCATGAAAGGAAATATTTTTGGTTGATTTTTGCTTTTTCTTCTTCTTGTACCTGCAAAACTAAAATAGATTGAACTGCAACTAACTATCTTGCTGAAATGAAAATGCGGAATTGAAATGAAAGCGAGAAAGGACTAATCTATTTTTCTCAAATGAAATTGCAGGAATGAAATGCTAGTCTATGCTTGCAGAATTGAAATTGCAGAATCGAAATGCTAATCTATGAAAGTAGGAAATGTCTAATCTACTTTTGCGAAATGAAATTGCAGAATGGAAATGAAATAAACTACCTAGAAGAAGGTTGTAGTAGAAAATAGAAGAAAAGCAGCAATCACCAATACTCTGATGCTTCCCCGGCAACGGCACCAAAAAGAGTGGTGAGCCCCAGTATTGCAACAATAATGCGGCAACTCCTAGGACTCCCTTCTTTAATTTTATCAACCCAGTAGTTCGTAACAAACTTGGAAGCGACGGTGCTATATGCACAAGTACTAGCTCTTGCCGCAGCTGTCACTTGGTCAGCTGGCACAAGTCCGCTAGGAGCTTAAGACAACTTCTATGAGCTCTTAGAAGAAGCTTTTTAATTGATGGATGAAAGCTAACTCGAAGGAAGCTAATCTAATTATGAAAAGAGATTGAAAAACTAAAGGAAAATGCAAACCCTAGCAAACCCTAATTCTACCAGCTAGTCCTACTGATGCAAAGGAGAGAATGCAAACTACTGAAAGGGATGCCATTACTTCTAAGAAGGTAAAATTCATGTGTCTAAGTTATCACTATCTGAAGAAAACATCTTTTTGTATTTTTGAATAAGTTGTTAGAATTATCATGCATGTGCTTTTAACTGGCTTTTGACTGTGCAGAGGTGGATTGGTGAGAGGAAATTTTTGGAGGAGGTCAGGAAGGTTTAGAGAGGGCCTAAGGGGTCCCTAACACCCTTCCAAAGAGTTTCATAGAGTTTGGCTATCAAGAAACCTCATTCGTGAGCTTCTACAGGAAGTCTGCAGGGGTTCTACAGGATGTTTCAGGAATTTCTACAGGATGTTCAGAAATTTCTACAGGATGTTTTAAAATTGGATTTTGGAGGATGGGTGAGTGAGGGAAGATGCATGAATTTATATGGAGGTAGGATAGGGGTTTGAAGTGGCCCCGGGACTGGTGGATGGAGTAGTGAGGAGGTGTAGATGGCTAAATTGGCTCAAAGAAGGCTGAAACAAAAAGGTAGGGTTACGTGGGCAAGAGGACAGATGTGAGACGACGAACCTAGCTAGGAGATGGAACAGCTAGCTCTGATAAAGCTTAGGTGGATGAGAAAGTGGTAGAGATGCCCTGCACGGTGTACATTTAACCGAATCAACAAAGTCTTACAAATAATCAAAGTCATAGCTAATCTAATCTAACTATCAATAAAACGAATGAACAACAGATTTATTCGAAAATAAAACCATGTACATCATTCATGCAAAGAAACATTTCAGAGATCTGAACCCATAACTAACTTCTGCAAATGAAAATAGTACACTAAGGATTGCATGGTCAATCAAACTAGCGTTTTTGTGGGCAGCAAAGTCATCCTAGTCACAGCTCCTGATCCCACTGAGGGAGAGGTGAAACCACAGATGTTTGTTGGCCCTTTTCTTGAAGCTTTTTCTGTTAACAACCTATCAACTAAATATGAGCATGAAAAACTATTTTACTCATCAAAAACAACCTAAATAACAAAACAATATTTAAATCTAAATAGCAGATTTTATTCTAAGAATGCAGTAAAGACACATGAAAGTAAGCAAAGGAGGTACTGGGCACTTGAGATGGGCCCAACCCCAAGAGCTACAACCTCCCAAGAGAGATTTAGAGCTGGTGCAAAGCTGGATTCATATTTATTGATCAAAAGAAATGTTACATTCCAAGAACTTTCCACAAGGAGAACTTGAAAATGTGCTGAAAGCAAAGCTAATCTACTGCCTAAAAATCGAACTACAAAATGACTACAAAATGAATACAAAATGACTAACTACTGGCTAACCAAAATGAGGCCCTAAGCCTTCTTATTTATACAAATTGAGGACCCCAACAGTCCTCCTAAACTTTAGGGACTTGGCTGCCCAAAACTTGCAGTTAGCAGCAGTCCTACTTGACTTGCTTGGCTGCCCTTGGATAATTGATTTGGTGGCCCTTGAACTCCGAGCTGATGGTGGAGAATTCGAGGTAAGGGCCCATAAATGAAGGGGACACCTTCCTACAAATCCTCTCTCTTGTTCTCCCACGAATTTGGCTGCCAAGTGCTCATTAAACCCCTTGATTTTGTCTCCAAATTGACCAAAAAGACTACACAAAGCACCCATTAGACTTGTTGGTGTAATGACTAACCCAATTCTCTCTATTAGCATAAATATAATAAAAAACATGCAATAAACTAATGATAATGGTGTATTAAGTTGAATTAGGAGGTTGAATGAGCCCAAATAATTATCCATTTGTGGGGCTCATCAGCAGTACCAAGAAAGGCTCCTTCAGAACAAAATAGTTCCAACTCAGGTGTGTAGATTTCCCAAGCATCTGATGCAATGTGCCGTGTGTGATGACTGGCACCATCCACATATCCTACGTATGCTAAGGGTAATGAAGACATCTACATTGCGAGAAGGATGTATGAGACAAATACTCCAATAAATATCAAAACAATCCAATCACACCAAAAAAGGAAGCAAAACTTATAAATACATAAAATTACATAGCATATGCCTAGTACAATACTAGGCATAATACTTTTTCAAATAGAGCCCACTTCTAGGCTCGGCGAGTAGGACTCCTTCCCAGTCCTGAAGTTCATATGCCCCTTTTGAGAGGGATTTCTTGATGACATAGGGACCTATCCATAAGGGTTGAAGTGTTCCTGCCCCCAAGAGGTCATGTTTTTTATCATAGAGCAAAACAAGATCTCCCTCTTGGTAAGAATGAGGCTTAACCCTTTTGTCATATTGGGTTTTTGCCCGGCGCTTGTGAGCCTCGAGTGCCAATTCAGCATCTCAACAGGTTTCGTCCAGTTGATTGAGGTATAGTAGGCACTCTTCTTTGGCAGTAGTGCCGAGCAGGAGTTCAATGACTATTTGTAGGGAAGGGATCTGACACTCGATGGGTAACACTGCTTCCAGGCCGTAAGTGAGTTGAAATAGTGTAAAGCCTATGGCAGTTTTTACTTAAGTTCAGTATGCCCATAGCGTTGAATATAACATTCGATGCCAATTGGTTTTATGATTTCCTACCAACCTACGGATCATGGTCTTTAAGACACCATTGACAGCCTCTACTTGACCATTAGCTTGGGGGTAGTAGGAGGATGATTAATCCTAGCCAAAACCTAGTAGTGATGCTAATTCAGACATCATGTGATTCTAGAAATGAGACCCATGGTCTGTAATGATCGTGTATGGTATGCCAACGCAACCAATAACCTGATTAAATAGGAATAGCACTGTGGTTTCCCCGTTGTCCTGGTAGGTGGGAAGGGCTTCGGCCCTTTTCGTGAAATAGTCCACAGCTACTATGATATAGTTGTGTCTAGCAGAGGAAACGAGATTGCAAGTTATGAAGTCTATCCCCCATTTGGAAATGGGGCTGACGGAGATAACCGGGTGTAGTAGGGCTGGAGGAGTGCACATTTTCTTTGTGAATACTTGACAAGGATAGCATTGCTAGATGGGCTTGACACAATCTTTGAACAAGGTCGGCTAGTAATAGCCTGCGCGCAAGATTTTCTGTGTAGTAGATATGCCAAAAAGATGACTGCCACATGCCCCAGCATGGAAGTCATTTAAAACATTTTATGCCTCTTCATGAATGAGGTAACGTCGAAGAACTGTATCCGCACCACAATGATATAATGTATCGTTAATCATTAAATAGTGTCGCGCTTGGTGGAAGATGTGACAACGGTCACCTGCCGATAGTTTGGGGCAGAACCGCTGTGCTTCGAGGTAGACAAGAATGTCATTGTACCAAGGGTCAGTGGTGTCAATAAGATATAAAGCTTCATCCGGAAGATGATCATGGGCTATGTTGTTATGATCGATGATGTGAAGGTCTGAAAAAAGTTCGACGAAGACGAAGGAGTTCTTCACCTTGGCAGCTGTGAAAACCAAATCAAATTGTTGGAGGATCACTATCCATTTTGAATATTTTCCTCCAATTACTTGACGAGACAAAATATGTCTCATGGGATTCTCCAAGGTGATGATAGTAGTCTGTCGCAGCAGGATGTAGTGTCGGAATCGGTTGACAACAAAGACAACTGCCAATGATAGCTTTTCCACATGTGAATATCTGAGTTTGGGCCCAGCCAAGCCTTTGGACAGATAATAGATCACATGTTCACTCCGGTCATCATGAGTTTGAACCAAGACCATTCTGAGAGAGGATGGCGAGGCTGCTAGGTATAGAAGAAAGTCACGGCCATAGTTGGGAGTGCTAAGGAGTGGGGCTGATATAAGTGCCTTTTTCAAGGCATCAAATGATCATTGAGCTTGATCATCCCACAGATACGACACTCCCTTCTTAAGAAGGTGCATAAAGCCTTTCGTCAACTCAGCATAGTTTACGATGAACCGTCATAAAAAATTTTCTTTCCCTTGCAAACGTTGGAGCTGTAGAACGGATTGTCATTTAGGGAATTGAGTAATTGCCTTTACCTTATCGGGATCAACCCTAATCTCGTACTTGGAGACAATGAATCCAAGTAAGCGTCTGGACTCAACAAAGAAAATGCATTTATGCGGATTCTTGTGGATGTTGTAAAACCAACACCTAAGAAAGATGGCTCTTAAATGGTTTAGGTGTTCCATTCATTGCTTGGAATGGGCTAGAAGGTCATCCAAGTAAGCTTGAATGATATGCCTGATATCATGAAATGCGTAGTCCATGGCTCTTTGAAAAGTTGCTCCAACATTCTTTGAACCGAATGGGAGTTTTCGATACGTAAAGATGCCCCATGGGCAGATGAAGGCAATTTTGTGCTGGTCTTTGGGTTTTATAGCAATCTAGTTGTAACCTTAGAACCCATCCATGAATGAAAATGATTCACAACTAGCACAGTCGTCGATGATTTGATCAATGAACGGTGTCGGATAATTATCCTTGGGACACTCATTGTTCAAGTCTTGATAGTCGACACATACATGGATGGTTCCTTGTTTTTTATCGGCAAGAGCTACATTGGAAACCCATTCCGTTAAAGGAACAAGATAGACGAAACTAGCATGTAACAACTTTTCTACTTCATTTTTTATGGTTGTCCTTTTGCGGGGATGGACCGGTCAAAGTCTTTGACAGACTAGTTTAGCATTATCGTAAAGCTTGATCTCATGTTCAATAATAGACGGATCTATGCTGGGAATTTCCTCGTAAGAACAGGTGAATACATCATGGAATTCCTTAAAAAGGTAGGTGAAGCTTGCAATTTCCTTAGGATTGCAATACTCTCCAATCTAGATGTTTTCCACGATGCCTATCTTGACAAAAATATCCATGAGAAATATCTTTGAAATATTGCCCATGTTTCCTTCCGCCTCCAAAGTTTGGATAGTCGTATAGGGTGAGGAAATGATTTCTGGTATGTCAAGGGATAGGATTTGAAGAGGCATCGTGTTTGAATTAGAAATCAAAACACGATGGTGCGAGTCCTCCTAACGTCGCTCTTCTAAACTCATGATTTATCTAATAGCTTCATCCATTGGTAGGACTTGATTAAGTGGATCGAAAGAAGGAGCGGTTATGGGAGGGGTAGTGGTACCATTGGCCATAACGAAGGTGGTCGGAGATGCGGATGTAGATTGAATGGCTTGGTAGGCTAATTCAGCTGGTGACAACAACATTTGTTCTCCATAAGTGTCAATATTTGAAGGAGCCAGTAGGATCCATGTATCAGTATGTCCATGAGAAATAGATGAAATCATATTGACCGTCTATGAAACCTTGAGAGGCTGAAGAGGGAAAAAACCCATCAGGGAAGAAGCCTTCAGTAGACTGGTACCGATACTGATGTAAGAGTCAGGTACACACCTACTACGGGTATAGAGCCACTTGGTAACGGGGAATAATCAGGGGTGCAGAAGGATAGTTGGTCGACTGTAACTACCTTTCCATCCAATGGGAATAGGATGATGCGAAGGATAGTACATACAATGGTCATCATGGCATATGTCCAACTGTGACCCAGCAAGAGATTATAGTCAAGTTTTTTATCTACGACTTCTATGTCCACCGTTATCGTTTTCCCATACAAAGTGATGGGGTAGCTATCTAGGTAACCTTTTGGGATGAAAGTGTGGCCGTCGAAATTTTTAATGGAATTCAACGATGGGGATAGTGTTTGAGAACCCAAAGCGAGCCAACATGAAGCTGACATGATGCAGGTTGAAGCACCTTCGTCGATGACAGTTCTATGTATACCTTTACCTTTCGAAAAAAATTTCACTTGAAATGCAAGTTGGTGGGAAAGGGGAGGTTTACACTTTTCCATGTTGAAAATTGTAAGCATGGAATCCTGTGGGTTGATACCACCAATAGCTGAAAGCAAAATATTCCTTTGTGCTAGACACATTTGTAATACTTCGAACGCCGACATAGCTGATGGCGCTTGTACCAAATCTTCTACAACGATGTAGTTTTTGGAGGCACATGCAAATGTATTTTGGGTTGTGCGTTGAAGTGCCACTTTAGGGGGGAAAAATTCAAGGTAAGAAACTGGCCTTTCGATATGAAAATCATTGGGTGGTGGTGGGTTTGACTTGAGGAAGGTTCCTCTACATGAGTGACAGGAGCTCCATAGGATTTGGCTCTTGTTTGTAGATCTACCGTTTCAAAGGTGTAAATGGTAGAAGATCCTTCACCAGCTAAAGGATTTTGCAAACCACCATTGCCCCCTTGTGGGGGCTGGGTTTGGTTTGCAATGAGGTGTTGCTGATGCTGAGCGGGGAAAGGATTATTAAGGACAGTGGGGGTCCTACCAGTATCCTTTTTAGCAATGAAATCTGTGCATTCTTGAAGATGCAAGAAATGATAGGTCATGTGGTCTTCAGTACAGATTTTGCAAGGGAATCTAGCAGGTTTATCCTTTCCATCATCAGGAGGTGCAGCGGCCTTCTGCTTTGGGTTTTGCTACTTTGTCGATTGTTCCTCAGAAGGAGCGGTCTTTTTCTTATTATTCTTGTTCTTACCACCAGGTTTTTTCATAGACTACGTAGAGTTTATCGCAGTGGTAGGAAGAGCAGTCGATTTGGTAGAGGGGTCCACTAACATCTAGGCAATGTGACCACTGAGTTGTTTTACAACAGTCCTGGAGGTTGCGCCGATAATCCCATCGGCATGCTCTCTGGGGTGCTAAGTAGCAAAAGCATTGGAGTTGTGAGGGGCATTGGGGATTACATCATAAAGAGTGCCAAACTGTTAATATATCAGATCTAAGTGATGGGCATGACGTATGGATTGGTCTTCCATGACCGCACCACCTAAGGCAACATCCTTAGAGATTTGAGGGAGTAGGGACTTGCAAAACTAGTCCACTAAGAGATAGTCTAGGAGGGGAGATTTGAATAACCTCCGCTTACGTATCCATTCATGTATATGATCAGAGATGTGGGTGGTGGTATCCTGACGTAATGAAGTGAGGAGCTCTGTCCTAGTCTCATAGCGGAGGGGTAGTTGAAAGTGCTTTAAGAATTCCATTGCTAGAGTGTTGAAGGTATTTACTGATGCATGTGGTAACTCAATGTACCACTTGGCTACGTTGCCAGTGAGGGTGCGGGGAAAAAGATGTAACCAAACACTATCATCCACCATAGAGTTAGAAACACACCAAAGATGATATGTGGTGATACGGGTGCCCGGATCCTCCCTTGTTTCCCTTCGAACTTCGGTATGTCTGTTGGTATTTTATGCGGGATTAGCAGCCAAAGTAAGTTATCATAGATAGGGTCATTTGTAATTTTGTACAAGTCGGGGATATCCAACATTGCCAAGAAAGGCAGAGTGTGTGGTTCCCTTGACTCGGACCAAGGTGATGACATATGACTTGAGAATCCTTGCGGTCCTCCCATCGTTTGAGTCCTAATATTATACCTAGGTGTTGATGCCTCGAAAATCGTTGTATCAACATTGGGGGATAACCACCCGGTCCGGACCTTAATACAGCTCCTTTTCCGTTTGGAATGGTGGATCCGACTGGGGATAATGGGACTAGTTTCCCAGGAATGAATAAAAGGGATGAATGAATGATTGATTGACTAATCTAATGATAGGCGAATAACTTAATTTATTAGCAAAATAAAAGAATTACTACTAATCCCGGGAACTATTGTACTTTGAAGTGTAGCGCTTGATGATCTATGTTTATTAACAGGCATATAGATGACTCCATCTAATAAACATGGACATTTATTCATTCAGGGATTACTTTTCTTAAATAGTTAAACAAGGTGATTAACGCAATATTGCTACACTCATTATTTATATCATCAATACATATATGATCAAAAGGAAAGCATTACCATAAACATCCAATAGTGGAGGGAATAAAGAAATGCTGTTAAAACACATACATATATTCGATAATAGCAAAGGCGATCAAATAACAATTCATATAAAAAGAATGGATTCAGACATAGATAATAGTACCATATGAGCTGTGAGTCACTCCCAATATCAATCGCTATTTGAAATTCTTCCTCTAATGCAGAAATACTTTCAAACAAAGACAGTAGTGCACATTTGCATAAAAGCTTCTTTGCCAAAATCAGAATGATTGGTCCAGTTTTATAAAAGAATATGCCTGAAGTACAGTAGTGCAACTTCAGGTTTTAAGTCATGTACAAAACTTTACGACCCTTTCTAAAAACATGAAAGGGTTTATAAATACTGAATTAAACTAACTATCTATGAAACTGAAATCCTATTTAATTGGTATCAAATGATCTTGAATATCTCCTTCTCAGCAACCTGGCAGTCGGCGGCATGAATCATCAAGTAGGTTGTTTGCCTTTAAACTTGAGCTGACTTATAGCAAGCATATGCTCCACTTCGGGTGGTCTGTTGAGGCGAGAGTTAAGCTGGGCGGCATAGGTGGCATCCTGAATATCGGGGATAATATACCCGATTGCATCTGTAAGGCATTTGAGGGCAGCTCTTTGACTGTGTGGTTTTACCAAGAAGAACCAATAGGTGTCCCATGTTAAACTGTTAATTCCAGCAATTAATTTCCCCTTTTCCTCTAGATCTGGATAACATGACTGCTCCAATGTTTTCACCGCTGTCAATTTACCTGGAGTGCATTGGGAAATCATGTTTGACAAGTAGAGAGTATTATTAACCAATTCAACCAAATTACTTGTGGTTGATTTGCATCTTGAAATTGCCCTCTCTGCTTTCATTAACTGGGACTGCCATTCTGTAAACAATATTTCTTTATGTGACTCTAAAATTCTTGGTAAATTTGCCACTTGTCCCTGATCGGTATCTTGCCAGTCAAGAAATTCAGTTAATGTTTCTTCAGCTTGATCCAATTCTGTTCTAGCCTTTTCTGTTTGTTTACTTATTGATGCCGTCAAATCGCATAGTGGTTCCGCCTGGGCGATTTGTTGACATAGAAGCTTGATTTGTGTTATTAATGCCTTATTTATCTGTAATGCTTCTAATTTGAATTCGGCTATCTGTGGAACACCCTTTGTCTTCTCAAGCTGTGCTGATAGTTGAGCAATCTGCTCATCTTTTGACTTCAGCATTTGTTCATTTGCTGCCCTCAGTTGTGCCAAGGCTTCAGACAACTCTTTCTGCTTCTGGATTGCGTTGTGATCAATCCTCTGTTTCTCTTCCCGCAATTGTTGAGTTAATTGATTATTTATTTGCTGTTGTGTTAACAATTGCTGTTCTGCCTGCTCTGCTTTCTGTTGTGCTTCTGTTAGCTGTGCTTGCAATAAAAAGATTTCCTGGTCTTTTGTTTTTAATAAAAGACTCACCTCTGATGCCTTGTCTATTGTTGCTGCCAAATAGGCTCCAGCATATTGTGATAGTTTTGTTAGGTCATCAGAGGGGTCAAATTCCTCCTTCCAAACCACATTGCCCGTGACAGTTTGTTTTGGGAAAAGGGAAGGTTGATCAGTCCTTCTCCTCTTCCTCTGTCGTTTTACCACAGCTTTGTGCCTTGGGCTATAGAAGACATCCAAGGGAGGAATTTCTTCTATCTGCAAAATAATTTGATCGGAGGGGTCCTTTGGGATTATTTCTACTTCCTTTGAATTGGGTAGGCCGCTGGTTCCACTTGGAACCTGTTGTGAAGTGGTTTCCTGTGTATCTGCCGCTTTCGAAGTTTCGGTGTCCTTTGAGCATTCAAGACTACTGATAATTGAATCAAATTGCTATCATTCTTGGAGCAATTTGGGATCAATTTGAGTATCCACATTCACCTCTATGTTGCTCTGTTTCTGCTCTTTAGTCTGGGTTTCCTCTTGCACTTTCTCCTGTTTTTCTGTTGTAACCAGCGGTTCCTTTCAATGTTGATGTTCAGGCTCGCTTGGTCTTGTTGCTGGGGTTGTTGCTAACAGAGTTTGCAACCTCTGATCTCTAAGTTTGTTGAATTCAACTAACCCTTCATCTTTGTATTCCATTATGGCCAGTGATCTAACTTGATACATTGATTAAGCCGAGGAGAAAAGGTCATCAAATTTATCTTCTATATGATCAAACTTTGTCAATTTGGCCTGTTCAAGAGCATTATAGGCGACTTTGTTGGGATCAAATCGCCTGTTAGGGAGAGTCGCTAGAGTTAATGATTTCATCTTCGTAGCTTCTTTTTCCGCATGTTTAAAATCATGCAAAGTGTAGACACCACATCTCAGAGGAAAGGAGGGCAAGACCTGCTTCTTATTTTTCTTTAGAGTTTGTGTAACTCCCTCGGCAATAATCTGATAGGCTATCTCCCTTGCCAGCAGTTTTTCAGGTATGTACAAAGGAAGAACATGAGGTTCGGCTTAACTGCTGAAAATTCTTACATCAGTAAATTTCTCCTCTCCGAACCATCTTCCTATTGATGTTAAATCAATCCCTGCTTGGTAAGAAATTTTGGGAGCAGGTTTATTAAAAATAGAATAATGAATGGGTAACATGAAGCCGTTGCAGACTTGGTACAAATGGTGCTTATAGGAAGTCTTCCACAATTTCTGATGGTATATGTGAATAGGCGTGGAATCTTATGGAGTCCACCTCCAGCCAAGTACAGGAAACTCAGAATTAAAACACAGGGTATCTAGTATATAAACACTGTAGTAGAATGGGGGAATAATCCTTTCTGAGACGGAAGTTTTAGTTCGAAAACTAAGAACTGTTGTCGCTAGCTTATCTGATAGTATGGTTGCCCAATCCATTATCTCACTATTACATGCCGCTTCCATCAAGGGAACCATTTCTATAGTGAAATTAGCGGAATCGTGCAACCCCCACAATCTACACATCATTATCCCAGCATAACAATACGGAGAACATAGAGAATCAACAGAGTACTTACCGGAAGTTTCATGCTTGTGTTTTGCTGGATTTTTCCTCCATTCCCGAATGGGTTCGGATTCAGTTTCGTTCTCATTTCGGAATTTCTCTAGAAATGCCTTGTTATACTTCTTCTCTGGCTCAAGCAAATGATACATTTGCCTCAAATCATCAGCCTTGAATGAACCGAAGATTCTCCCATCTCTGGTGCAGAAAGTTCTGTCTGTGATTGGGATTTCCTCAATTGCCCACTTTACTACATCCGTATATGGGAGAATTTGTTCCCGAGCCGCTATCCGATGAAGGAAAGAGTCGGCCAAGTCTTTCAAAGTACCATCAGATTTTCTATTGGAACCCACTGTAGCTTGTACTGCCGTCACCTTTGGTTCTTCGGCTTCGATCAAATTATAGGTACTTTTCCAAGTGGTCTTGGCAAGTCCTGAACATGTAGTATCAGATATTAATCCTTTCTTTTTAGTTGATGGATCAGCAATGGCTTGTCCTGTGGCTGGTGCAGTGGAAGCGAATGTGTTTTTCTTAGACTTCTTCCCCATTCTGCTTGAATCTATTACTTCGGAAGAATTCTGCACAGTAGTGGAAATAAGCGTAACATAGAGAATTGGTAGCGAAAACCAAATACAAGTGAGATATATTGATCAATGCATGATGAGGGATTAACTTAAAGTGGCTGCGGATACAATCTATGAGAAGATTTTTTAAGCTTACTATTTCATTAAATGGCCATTAAAACCTGCCAATCCTTTAAATGCTCATCATATCTCTTATCGGCCGCATGATTTGTTTAAGCGTGCCTTGGACGTTTTGGCGGTTGAGCGCAGGTGAATCACTGTTTGAAAGATAAGGTCTTAAATACGAATTAACCGTAATACCTCTGCTTTAATGGCTTTTTGAAGTTTGCGCTTTTGGCTTTATCGCAATTGGGTGTCGGGGAAAACTTAAATCTCTATATTGACACCTTTTGAAATCCCCGATCGCTGATAGCGATATCGCATCCCATCGCATTGGGAGTATGGGTACCTTAAAAAGCATGCATGGTATATCCTCGATCGCCGATAGCGATATCGCATCGCATCAGAGCGAAAGGGACGTGATCGAATTGCATCGGAGCGAAAAGCATTTGATCGCATCGCATCGGAGCGAAAAGCATTTGATCGCATCGCATCGGAGCGGGAGGCACTTTTGTTATGGGAACTTATTGTTGCTGATATCCGATATCCTTCTGCATGTCATCACATCGGAGAAAACCAATGGGCCTTTAAGTTATGCCTCCTTTGTCATTGCAATATGCGATCTTGCGATCGCTTTATCGCAATGATAAAAGATTAATTATTTATATGATAAGACCAAATAATTGGTTTGTCAAAAAGGTTTTTTATAATGCTTTCATTTTGTTTTTTGGACCTTTTTGAATAATACAAAGTTGATACCAATTAAAAATAAAAAGGGACCCATTTCATATTATAGTTTTATGAATAATAATGGTATGAAATGGGGGGTTGTTGTAGAGCACAACAATTGGTGATTCGCTGGAAGGAACAGTTATCTCTGAAAAGTATGGAAATACTTAAACTTTTTCAAAATAGAGTTCTCATCAAAGGGGAAAATTCTAATATAACTAGGTATATATGCATTCCGAGTAAAATGAAACTATCTTTGCTAATTTCTTCTCTTGTTTAAAATTAGATACATTCTAAGTTTTAAATTGGCCTCTATTGGTTGATAATGATAAAACAGAAAACCTTTCCAAATCAGCTTTTAGAATTGACTCCTTTTTCATAGGTAGAGCCTCTGCTGCCAGCAAACATTCATAGTTTCGACAAGGATACCTTTTAACCATGCTATTGTCCATTATCCTGCTCATTTGAGAGTATGATTAACAGAATGAATTCCAAAACATGCTTTTCATATTTTGTATTTCTTTTCCACTTTTCTGTTATTTTGTAAGATAAAAAGCCATTGTCCTGGTTTGGTGGCCAGCTTAGTGACAATGCCATTCACTAGTAGTAATTTAACCGAACAAGCTGGCTCGTGATGAGACCCGTTGTCTTATAATTCTAATCCATTACCCTGTTTTGGTATGCAGTATTGGTAATGTCGGTTAAAATATTTCCCTATGATCATGGTAAGCAGGCTTGTAATAAGACCTCTTATCTTTTATATCAAATATTTTAGAATTACACTCTGAGTAATCATAAGCTCTGGTGAGTGGGATGGACAATTTTCTCCTTAAGAGTAAATGGATGACAAGGTAAGAGTTAAGGATGTTGAAATTGGATTAGTTTCTATTTTGATATTGATAACCTTTTTGTGACCAATTTATAAACATAAAATGATTTACAATATTTCTAAACTTTGGGAAGTGTTTACAAAAATTGAAGTGTAGTTTCAGAATGCAATTACACCTAATTTCCCAGAATTATCCCTCTTGTTTAAGACTTCTATTACTTTAAAAGTAAATATCAACCCTACTTGTTTTGAGTAACTTTCAAGTACAACAAAGGTCAATGGTAGATATCTCACAACTTTATTTTCTAATGATCCTACAAACTATAAAATTCTAAAAAAGGGGAGAAGGGGTTACCTTCTCAATTGAAGAATTTCTTTAAGATAAGGCCATTAACAGGGAGAGAATCTCTCAAACCTGATAAATCTTGTAATATGAAGGTCGAATGGCCTATCTTCTCACAGATCTGAAATGGCCCAAGCCACATCTTTTGGAACTTGGTGTGTTTTCCCTTGTCCTCATGGGCTTTGTCCCATTTCAGGACCAAATCACCGACTTGAAATTGTTTTGAACCAGATGAGACTAAATCAAAGGATGACTTGATGATTTGTTGATGTTTTGCATGAATAACCTTGGCTTTTTCTCTTTCCTCTTCTAATTTTAAAATTTGGTCATGTCTAAGTTGAATAGAAGAAGAAGGGCTTTCCTCAATAAACTGCACTAGGGCTAGAGAAGGAAGAACAAGATTTGTTGGTAGCACTGCTTCATAAGACAAATCGGATGCGATAGTATACAGTGTGAAATGATTAGAAAAATTGGGGGTATTTAAGGCGGGGGCATTAATTATTGATTGTTTGATTAAATCAAACGCTTCCTTTTCTGTTGATCCCCACTTAAAAACTGAATTTTTCTTAATCATAGTTTGAAGTGGCAAAATGATTTGAGAAAAGTCTGGAACAAATTGTTTGACAAAATTGATTTGGCCTAAAAATGACTGCATGGATTTTTTATTATGAGGGAAAGGGATTTTAGAGATTTCTTTGATCCTATCGGGATCAATATAAATGCCATCTTTAGACACAATAAAGCCTAAGAGCTTTCCTTGGTCAAGAGCGAAGAAAGATTTTTTAGGGTTAAGTGAAACACCATATCTTTTGCAGCGTTGAAAGATTTGATTTAAATCATGCAAATGATTGGACTTCTCTTTAGAAAATATAGTAATATCGTCTAGGTAGACGACTACTGTTCTGTTAATCAACCCTTTAAAAGCTATATCCATTGCTCTTTGGAACGTCGCTCCTGCATTAATAAGTCTGAAAGGCATTTTCTGATACGCATATGTTCCCCATTTTGTTCTGAATGTGGTTTTGAGTTGGTCATCAGGATGGACCAAAACTTGGTTATATCCTGAGAAACCGTCTAGAAAGGACATTAACTCAGAGCCAACTACTGATTGGAGTATCTGCTCCATAGTAGGTAATGGGAAATTATCTTTTAAGCTCGCCTTGTTCAAATTTCTGAAATCTATACAAATCCTAATGTCGCCATTTTTCTTTCTGACTGGCACCATATTGGAGACCCAGTTTGAGTGCCGAACGGGAAAAATAATCTTAGCTTTCAAGAGTTTATTAAGTTCAGATTTTATTTGACTCTCTAAGTTCGAATGTATTTTTCTCAACTTCTGCTGAATTGGTTTATGTTCGGGAAGCATTGGAATGGTATGTTGGATGATGGATGTATCATATGTCTTTAAATCATCATATTTCCAAGCAAAAACCTGTTTATTTTTCCGTAAGAGTCTAATGAATGCTTCCTTTTCTTCCAAGGAAAGTCCTAATCTTAAATTAATGTTTTGAGGAGTTTGCTCAGTGCCAAGGTTTATCAATTCAAACCTTAGGGTAGAACTTTGGGGCTTTGTATTGGTCACAGGTTTAAACCTGTCTTTAATATCATAAAGATTCTCAAGCTTCACCACAGGCTTAGGGATTGAATTCTCCTCGGGTTTACCTCTCATTTGAAGGTCATGCTCGTTTTCCTCAATGATTTGATCATCATAGGACTTCTCGAAAGTTAAAAACTGTAAAATGTCTTCATCGTGGTTGAATACTCTCCAATTAGTTACATTGTCAGGAATTGATGGCCTAAAAAGCAATTCTACTGAAAATCTATCTGGGCTATAGTCTTCGGAAGGTAGGATCTTGGAAGCAACATTGGCTAGCAGGTCGGCTGCCGAATTTTGAGACCTGGGAATAGAAGAAATATTGAATGCTGAAAAGTGGGAGGTGAGTTCCTATACCAGTGATTGATAATGTTTGAGATGGGTGGAAAGACAATGAATTGTATTCCTTACCTGTTTGATAACAATTTCAGAATCTCCAAACACTTTCAAATATTGGACCTTGAGGCCAATAGCTTTATATAGTCCTTGGACTAAGGCTTCATATTCTGCTGTGTTATTCGTGCATTCAAATTCTAACCTACAAGACAGCATTGTTTTTTCTCCTTGTGGGCTAATCAAAATAGATCCTGCTCCTGAGCCCTCACTAGATTTGGACTCATCGAAATATAACGACCAAAATAAAGAAGTATTAACAATTTTATTTACAGTTTTCTCAGTATCATTGAAACATCTTGACCTATCTGTTTGTCAATAATTTTCGATCTGAGATGTAAAATGGTTTACTGAGAAAGGGGATGGTTGGGCAGGGAAGTTGCCAAAGAATGACTCTGATGAATAATTCCCCAAAATGTTGTTATTAAATGCTATTGGTTGGTTTTCTTGTTCAAATTCAGTAACTGTATGGGTCATATGCTTTTCCCGATCGATTCTTATTTGATTTGGCTTACCCTTATAGGGAAGCCACATATGTGACCGGTCAGTAGAAATATACCCATGTAGTTTTTCAGACCAATCCCTACTCAAGATCAAACCATAAAATTCAAGTATATCGGCAATCAAGATATCAATCCTTTGTACTATTCTGGGATCAGCAGATAACCTGATAGTTACAGAGTTGATCTCTCCCAAAACCTGTACTTTAGTCCTGTCCAACTGTACAATATGAATAGCGGACTTCTGGGGTTCAATGTTCAGTTTGGAACAAACTGAAGCTGGCATTATGTTAGAAGATGCCCCTGAGTCAATCAAGTAGTTGTGCAGGTTTCTATTGTAGATCTCATAGGTTAGAAGGAAAGGTGGAGTATGAGAATTTGATCTATCTCCTATTAGGACTGCATCAGTAGCTTCGACCATACCAGAAAGTGGTTGACCTATATCGTTTGCAGCTTTAGCACTGGGAAGAGGTGAAGTAGGAACAACATTTAATTCTTTGAGAAGCAATTTTTGCTGATGTTTCAATTTACTAAGTTCAAACATGGTAATGTTTGCCTTGGTCTTTTTCATGTCATCAACAATGTTGTAATCCATTGAATCAGTCACTACCAATGTCTTAGTTGTTAATGGAATTGTTGAGGTTGAAGGTTGGTTTTGTGGAATTGTTACAGGTGGCTTTTTCGAGAGAGCCTTTTCTTTTGTTGTAGCAGCACCTGCACTTCTTTTCTTCGAAGTTGTCTGAACAGGTTCGGAGGTACCTCTACTCCTGGTAGTGACAGGAAATGCTTCTTCTCGTTTTCTGTGTCAGAGTTAGGTAATATAAAATCCCACATTCCATGACATTCAACAACTTCCTCTTCTTCATCAGTTGGTGTAGCTGTTTCTTCTTCTCCTTCTTCAAGATCTGAATCTGCATTTGATATAACATTTGGTGGTTTTGATTCAGTTTTCTTATAATTTCTAAAGGGTCTTTGGTTGAGGTTTCGGCTACTTGTTTTTTGATTTCAACCATTTCATTTGACATAGTTTTGAGGACCTTTTGTACACCCTCCATGTCATATGGATCTTTAGGGGTTTTCTTCTTTGAATCATCTTTAAAAGAAACTTTTTTGGCTTTTCTATCTTCCAGAACAGCTTTCTTCTCTAGAGCATTAATACGTTTCTCCACAACAAGTGCTTCTTTCATGTTTTCAGCTAAAGTAGGTTTTCCAGCCCTGTCTACAAAAATAGCTATATTGGCAGGTAGGGCAGTTATATACCATTCGCTTCGGATTTGCTCACTTGGTTTGAAGGCCATTGGGATTTTATTCAAGAGTTTATTGAATCGCGCATTAAATTCCTTAATTGGTTCCCTATGCTCTATCCTAAGATTGGAGAGATCATTTATTAGTGTAGCCAAGGACCTATCATCACCATACTTAGTAAGAAACTGTTCTTGGCAAGTCGTCCAACTGGTAATGGAACCAGAAGGTAAAGAAAAATACCAGGATCCTGCTGATCCTTGCAAGGTATAAGGGAAAATTCTAACGACAACATCTTGCTCTATTACTCCCTTCAAATTAACTGCCAACATGAAGTTATTAATATGTTCCTCAGCTTGTGTTCCATCATCTGGGTTAAACTTGGGTAGCCATTTTTCAGATGCATCAGGTAATGCATGCAATGGAGCAGGCATATTGACTGCACCAGGCCTAGTCCATGGATCTGCCATTGTAACCGCAGTAGTGGATGATATTACTGTTGAACTTACAGTAGTCTGGGAAGGAGTTAATATTAAGGATTGCGTAGTTTGGGATGCTGTAGTTGCTAATCCCTGATGAACAACAATGTGTGATGAGGGAGTGGATGGTTGACTTTGCACGGGGGAAGTTGAGATGGAGGATGTGGATGAAAGTTCTTCACTGTCAGATCCTTCAGTGTTTTTCTTTGCCTTTTTCCTTTTGGGTAAAGGGAACTCAGTGGGTTCAATACCGAGCTTTCTGCTCTGAAGTCTAGTGAGAGGGTGAGGTAAATTAAACTGCGAAGTCGCACTGCTTTGAGATACCTCATATTTCTGTGGTGAAATTGAGAAGCTCTGAAGTTTGTGGATAAGAGACTGGACTTCAGGGGATTCAAGACTTAGTTGTTCTGGAGTATGATGGGTTTGAGTAGTGGTAGTTGATTCCTCTTCTTCTTGTTTGGATACTGGAGAACCAGCATGCAATTGGGAAGTACGAGGTGATGCGGAGGGAGAATTACTCTTAGAATGGCCTGCATATTTGGATTTGCTTGCCATTCGCAGTTGAGGCCCTCCTTCTAGCGCCAAAAATGTTGATGCCCCGAAAATCGTTGTATCAACATTGGGGAATAAACACCCAGTCCGGACCTTAATACAGCTCCTTTTCCGTTTGGAATGGTTGCTACGACTGGGGATAATGGGACCAGTTTCCCAGCAATGAATAAACGGGATGAATGAATGATTGATTGACTAATCTAATGATAGGCGAATAACTTAATTTATTAGAAAAATAAAAGAATTACTACTAATCCCGGGAACTATTGTACTTTGAAGTGTAGCGCTTGATGATCTATGTTTATTAACAGGCATATAGATGACTCCATCTAATAAACATGGACATTTATTCATTCAAGGATTCCTTTGCTTAAATATTTAAACAAGGTGATTAATGCAATATTGCTACACTCATTATTTATATCATCAATACATATATGATCAAAAGGAAAGCATTACCATAAACATCCAATAGTGGAGGGAATAAAGAAATGCTGTTAAAACACATACATATATTCGATAATAGAAAAGGCGATCAAATAAAAATTCATATAAAAAGAATGGATTCAGAAATAGATAATAGTACCATATGAGCTACGAGTCACTCCCAATATCAATCGCTATTTGAAATTCTTCCTCTAATGCAGAAATACTTCCAAACAAAGACAGTAGTGCACATTTGCATAAAACTTCTTTGCCAAAATCAGAATGATTGGTCTAGTTTTATAAAAGAATATGCTTGAAGTACAGTAGTGCAACTTCAGGTTTTAAGTCATGTACAAAACTTTACGACCCTTTCTAAAAACATGAAAGGGTCTATAAATATTGAATTAAACTAACTATCTATGAAACTGAAATCCTACTTAATTGGTATCAAATGATCTTGAATATCTCCTTCTCAGCAACCTGGCAGTCGGCGCAATGAATCATCAAGTAGGCTGTTTGCCTTTAAACTTGAGCTGACTTATAGCAAGCATATGCTCCACTTCGGGTGGTCTGTTGAGGCGAGAGTTAAGCTGGGCGGCATAGGTGGCATCTTGAATATCGGGGATAATATACCCGATTGCATCTGTAAGGCATTTGAGCGTGGCTCTTTGACTGTGTGGTTTTACCAAGAAGAACCAATAGGTGTCCCATGTTAAACTATTAATTCCAGCAATTAATTTCCCCTTTTCCTCTAGATCTGGATAACATGACTGCTCCAATGTTTTCACCGCTGTAAATTTACCTGGAGTGCATTGGGAAATCATGTTTGACTAGTAGAGAGTATTATTAACCAGTTCAACCAAATTACTTGTGGTTGATTTACATCTTGAAATTGCCCTCTCTGCTTTCATTAACTAGGACTGCCATTCTGTAAACAATATTTCTTTATGTGACTCTAAAATTCTTGGTAAATTTGCCGCTTGTCCCTGATCGGTATCTTGCTAGTCAAGAAATTCAGTTAATGTTTCTTCAGCTTGATCCAATTCTGTTCTAGCCTTTTCTGTTTGTTTACTTATTGATGCCGTCAAATTGCATAGTGGTTCCGCCTGGGGGATTTGTTGACATAAAAGCTTGATTTGTGTTATTAATGCCTTATTTATCTATAATGCTTCTAATTTGAATTCGGCTATCTGTGGAACACCCTTTGTCTTCTCAAGCTGTGCTGATAGTTGAGCAATCTGCTCATCTTTTGACTTCAGCATTTGTTCATTTGCTGCCCTCAGTTGTGCCAAGGCTTCAGACAACTCTTTCTGCTTCTGGATTGCGTTGTGATCAATCCTCTGTTTCTCTTCCCGCAATTGTTGAGTTAATTGATTATTTATTTGCTGTTGTGTTAACAATTACTGTTCTGCCTGCTCCGCTTTCTGCTGTGCTTCTGTTAGCTGTGCTTGCAATAAAAACACAGGGTATCTAGTATATAAGCACTATAGTAGAATGGGGGAATAATCCTTTCTGAGACGGAAGTTTTAGTTCGAAAACTAAGAACTGTTGTCGCTAGCTTATCTAACAGTATGGTTGCCCAATCCATTATCTCACTATTACATGTCGCTTCCATCAAGGGAACCATTTCTATAGTGAAATTAGTGGAATCGTGCAACCCCCACAATCTACACATCATTATCCCAGCATAACAATACGGAGAACATAGAGAATCAACAGAGTACTTACCGGAAGTTTCATGCTTGTGTTTCACCGGATTTTGCCTCTTTTCCCGAATGGGTTCGGATTCAGTTTCGTTCTCATTTCGGAATTTCTCCAGAAATGCCTTGTTATACTTCTTCTCTTGCTTAGGCAAATGATACATTTGCCTCAAATCATCAGCCTTGAATGAACCGAAGATTCTCCCATCTCTGGTGCAGAAAGTTCTGTCTGTGATTGGGATTTCCTCAATTGCCCACTTTACTACATCCGTATATGGGAGAATTTGTTCCCGAGCCGCTATCCGATGAAGGAAATAGTCGGCCAAGTCTTTCAAAGTACCATCAGATTTTCTATTGGAACCCGCTGTAGCTTGTACTGCCATCACCTTTGGTTCTTCGGCTTCGATCAAATTATAGGTACTTTTCCAAGTGGTCTTGGCAAGTCCTGAACATGTAGTATCAGATATTAATCCTTTCTTTTTAGTTGCTGGATCAGCGACGGCTTGTCCTGTGGCTGGTGCAGTGGAAGCGACTGTGGTTTTCTTAGACTTCTTCCCCATTCTGCTTGAATCTATTACTTTCTGAATAATTCTGCACAGTAGTGGAAATAAGTGTAACACAGAGAATTGGTAGCGAAAACCAAATACGAGTGAGATATATTGATCAATGCATGATGAGGGATTAACTTAAAGTGGCCGCGGATACAATCTATGAGAAGATTTTTTAAGCTTACTATTTCATTAAATGGCCATTAAAACCTGCCAATCCTTTAAATGCTCATCATATCTCTTATCGGCCACATGATTTGTTTAAGCGTTCCTTGGACGTTTTGGCGGTTGAGCGCAAGTGAATCACTGTTTGAAAGATAAGGCCTTAAATACGAATTAATCGTAATACCTCTGCTTTAATGGCTTTTTGAAGTTTGCGCTTTTGGCTTTATCGGAATCAGGTGTCGGGGAAAACTTAAATCTTTATATTGACACATTTTGAAATCCCCGATCACCGATAGCGATATCGCATCGCATCACATTGGGAGTATGGTTACCTTAAAAAGCATGCATGGTATATCCCCGATCGCCGATAGCGAGATCGCATCGCATCAGAGCGAAAGGGACGTGATCGAATTGCATCGGAGCGAAAAGCATTTGATCGCATCGCATCGGAGCGAAAAGCATTTGATCGCATCGCATTGGAGCGGGAGGCACTTTTATTATGGGAACTTATTGTTGCCGATATCCGATAGCCTTCTGCATGTCATCGCATCAAAGAAAACCAATGGGCCTTTAAGTTATGACTCCTTTGTCATTGCGATATGCGATCTTGCGATCGCTTTATCGCAATGATAAAAGATTAATTATTTATATTATAAGACCAAATAATTGGTTTGTCAAAAAGGTTTTTTATAATGCTTTCATTTTGTTTTTTGGACCTTTTTGAATAATACAAAGTTGATACCAATTAAAAATAAAAAGGGACCCATTTCATATTATAGTTTTATGAATAATAATGGTATGAAATGGGGGGTTGTTGTAGAGCACAACACTAGGCTGTGTGGTATAGTAGTTGCCTTGGGGTATGGTGTTGTAATGTGGATTTCCATGGGGATTGTGATGTTGGGGTATAAAATTTCCCCTAGGATAAACAGTGCCTCCTTCACTCATTTGAAATTTTTAGTAGGGTGCCCCCATGGATTGGTTAGGACCTCCTTGAGGATTCCCACCCACCATAGAACTAACCATATGTCCTTGATTGACATAAGGAGTGCTCATGTCAATTAGTGACTGACCATGCATGCCTGAAAATGGAGGGATACTATTACATTCCCAACCAGTATATGCATATTTGGAGTACCCCCAGATACTTGAATCTGGGGGTTTGAACTGTACAATGGATGCCAACCATATTGTTGGTTGAGGTGACCCATGCTAACTGTGCTATATTGAGCGCTATAAGGAGTGTTGTATGTAGCACTTGACGAAGGTATAGAGTTTGACACTAAAGGGGTGGAACCCGACATATGCTGGGTTCCACTCATGGAGGGTGTCATGTGAGGGTTTGTACCTAGGACAAATGGGATAGCAAGGTTCACCATCAACAGCGTAGTGGTGACTGTCGACCGGGGAAGTGGTGGGGGACCAAAAGTGTCCACAAAGTTCGACGACCCGTTAGTCGTCGACGAGATGGATGGAAATGTTCCAACTAAAGAAATAGGTAGTACAGGTGCCACAGGAACCAAGAGTGGGTCCAATAGATTCGTGAGCAAAGGGTTAAAGGGAGGAAGAAATCCTACAGTAAAGAAATCCTCCAGTAAACTTGAATCGTCGGTTGTCCAAACAGATTCCATGTGAGATCTTGGAGACTGATTTCTTGAATATGGGGAATCTGGTTCACTGGAGCTCTACGGATCTTCCACAATGAGTGGAGGAAGTCCGAACAATCATCTTGATTGACGAAGGGGGCCGGATGTAGCCACATTGACCATTAATTTTTATCAATAAATTTTATCTTGATAATTGTTAGAGTCTCAATGATAACACTCGGGTGCCTAAAAAATATAAAAAATACACTAAGTTGATCAATCAGCAAATAGAGGGAAATGACCCTGTCTGATAAGAACCAACCACTAGAGATGAAACCCAGTATCATAATGAATAACAGAGACGACTGGCCAAATGTACAGTTACGGTTACTCTAGATCTTCACCCAAACCTCAAATTGAGGGGCCAAGTACTCTCGTGAAGACGAGCACCCTCCCAAAAACTGAAGACGGAGTAGGTCAATCTGTGTTAGGTACCAGGGCAACCCGTCCAAGTCACCTTGTGTAATTCCCTAAAATTTTTGCAACTAAGGATACCTCAGATCAAAAACACCATCGGGGGGGGGGCATAGTCGCAGACATTACACTATGTGGGCATGATACTTGAGTCCCCAACTCAGTTCCGAAATCCCCGAAGGGATCCCCAATACACAGAATACCCAAAGGAGTTGTAAGAGAAGGCGGGCTACCTTCACTTACAGTCCAATGTTGTCTCGTATTTAGCTCTGCTTTTACTAGAGTGGTCCTGGTAGTAGATGTGCAGAAGGAATTTTCTCTCTTTTAATGTCACTAGTTTTGGTTTCTGATCTTGGGTAGTTTACTCACATTGCCTATCCCAAGATCCTAGCCTGAACTAATGTTTTTTTTCTCAATAAATAGTTACTGATCAATTTTAGGTAAATTTTATGTGTACTTTTTTAGTGTCTTCAGTAGAGGAGTTGACATATGAAATGTGGTGGGACTCTGACTCAAAATCATGCAAAAGACAATGCTTAAAAAATATTCAATTCGATGAAACAAGCTGTATTCTACAGGTGAGAGTCTTTCACATATTCATATTTGTTCCATGCATCCTAGTCATTATAACACATGCATAACCAACATAAATATTTCCAATGCTTTCTAACAACTATTTGAAACCAAAATAAAGCAAATTTTAACTAGCTAAGCAGAAGAATGAATAAAAAACTTGTTGACTTTTCTTTGATAAAAACATTTTAAGAAAGAAAAAAAACTTATTTCCTAAAAAAAATTCTTTTAGGACACTGATCTTGCTAACAAAATGCAGTTGCAGATCCTTTTTCAGTCCATGAGCAAGCTTCCCATCCCTTTGAGTTTATAGACACAGCTGTATGTCAAGATTTGTGGGACTAACGCTCTGTAGCAATGGCCACAGAGAGTTACTGGGTCCACTAACACACTGTTTGTGTAGACACAGAGCTTTATAAAGCTCTGTTTACTCTACTAACCTGCGTTAGTGTGGGAAAAGAGTTCAAAATAGGGTTTTTAGGATCAGATTCAAGGCTGAATATATGAAGGAAGAATGCAACAAGGTTTTGGTGGGTCAGAAAGGGAATGCAGAAGTATAGGGAGGTCTTAGAAGGAGGAGGAAACTGAGAACTGTCCGGGTGAACTGGGAACTAGATGTATAGTCCCCAGTGGAGTCGCCAATTCTTCTATAGGATAAAATGCACGGTGTATGGAGAATGGAGATACCCTCAAAGGTCTTCCCGAGACCTTTTGCAGACTGTAAGATTATCTGCAACTTTCACAAAGTTACATGCATGTCCATAAACAATAACTAACTATCAAAGCAAGACAGATTGATTACCTCAAGCCTCCATGTAGATTTTTTGGAGAGCACAATACAGCTAGGTGGAAGTCCCCTGAGCCTGCTCTAGATCAAGTCTTGCACATAGAAGAGACAAGAATAATCACACCATAACCCCTTGATAACTAATACATGAATACATAAAAGACATTTAGTTACACATAACTAAGCTACTCATGCTAAAAGGTATTGGACAAACAAGTAAATGAATGATAGTACCAACACCATAGAGTAGACAATACAACTACAGTTCTATATTAATGTCAGAAGAGTGATTACAACAATCTGTTACATCAGCCTTCCCTTACGCCTCCAGCTTCTCTCTCTCTCCCTTCTTACCAACTTCTTATGCTTAGATTTGAGACTATGCTCAACAATCAAGTAAGCTATCCTTTCGAATGATCTGACCTCTATCACCATAGCCCTAGATTTGCTTATGTAGCAATTGAGTTACGGTTGCCAAGTTCCTCCATGAGTCTCTTAAGGTAAAAGAAATGATGTTGCCATGCTTTTCATCTCTTTCCCATTTGCCTCCTTCATTAGGATTTAGAAATCCCACAAATAGGTCGTGTTATGTTCCTATACCAATAGGTATCATAATTTATGATTGACTTAGCTTATCTTTGTAATATGTACATACCTTTGCTTTCTGCAAATGCTTTACATATTCAAAAAATAAAAAATAAAAAAATGTAAAGAGGGTATGTCCTAAAAAAAAAATCAAAGGACAAAAAGAATAAAAAGATCAAAAAATATGAAAGAATATGAACCCCAAAAACAAAAAGACCGTGAAAGTGTGCAAGTCCAAATGCCACTACTATTTACTTTTCTACATAATAATGATTGTGTGCAACTTGTTATTCATGCCACAATCCATGGTATTCAAACAGTTTAATCTTGGTTATTCCATGTTTGAACTTCATGTTTATAGATAGAGAATGAAAATCTGAACAAACTATTTAACCTTGGCAGATAATTAGATTAGGCAGAGTGAATAAAATGAGCTCAACTATTTAATCTGAGTCCTTGGATGTAATAAGGTTAGACTTAGTTAGAATACCATTTTAAAATAAAAGAAAAATGTTTTGATAAGGGTTTGCCAGCTTAAGTAGACCTTAATAAAAAGTAGAAAAAATGGTAGGATGAGTAGATGGGTAAGTAGTTGAATGGTTACAGAATTGTGATGATTCTTAGATAAGATCATATCATTTACTTTCATCATCAAGTTGCTAAAGTATGGATAGCAAGGAAACAATTACAAAGTCAAGTGTTTAACTGCATCATTCATTTTACCCCTTATTTCACTAATTTCCCACAAATAACGATCAAAGTACCTAAAACCTTAAGTTAAAGGGGCTTAGAGCATTTCTCTTACTTCTGGAGGGATCGGAGCCTCGGCCCATGTAGTGTCCTATCTAGGGTGCTAGATTAGTCTATATTTATTATCGACCAGGATAAGTAAACATCGAGGCATGCGTTTACAATCTATAGACATAAAGGATTCCTAACTAAGTGTTCATGATGGTAGGTTACAGAACTTCTTTACAGAAGGTTGAGGTATGCTCCCTATCACCTAGACACTTAGGTCACTCAATTGATCTACCTATTCTTAAAACACTGTGTATTACTTAAACCAAGATTTCAATCCCCTTACGAGGATGTTGTGCATGAAACCTCTGTTCAGTGAACACTCAGCATTCAATGTTTAACATTCATGAAAGATTGAAACATACTAAAATCATAAGCATACTTAAAATTCAAATACATGAGAAACAGGGTTCATGAAGATGCTTTTAAAAATAACGAAAGATCAGATCCCTTACAGGATACAGTTCAATGATCTCAGCGATGAATCCTTCAAGCCACCATCATAAACTTCACTCATACGAATTGCTAATTAAATCAACGAAAGCATAAACCAAACTCTAATCACTATGCATACAAAAGTTGCTAATAAAATAAAATGGTAGTATACCCGTTTCACGCAGGGCCCATCCGCGTTTCAAAGGTATACTGGACTGCGCTCAAGCAACTATAAAATCAACGCAATAACGAAATCGTGACTGCAACTGAGTTCTGGTATTAAGTTCAAAAGCTCTGTTTTTCAAAATGATACACAGATAACCGCTAACCAACCACACATAACTATGTTTACATATGTCTTTTAAAAAAACTAACACTGTTTACATTTCGGAACAAATATACATTCATTATGCGGTTGTTGCCTCTTTTGTTATGGAATAGTTTTTAAGTTGTTTCCATTCTAAACCGATTTCAAAAAGGAACAAAACTAAATCGGTTTAGAACCCTATGTTGTTGCTGCTTTTGTCGCCAACATGCTATGCTTTGACCATCATTGCCCGCGCATTCAGGAGTGTTAGTTCTGCTGTAGGATAGGTGTTCGTCCATGCTTGTACATTCTATTTTTCATCCCTACCCTTTGCTTTAGCTTAGCTGTCATGCCATATGTCAAACAATAAACCAATTACAGGATGTTGTAACTTCCTGTAGTCTTTTTATCAAAAATCCCTAATTCTTTAACATAAAACTCATAAATCAATTTTAATGCATCTAACAACTATAATACTGTTAACTAATCAATTTCAAGGGGTCTAAGAGATGTATGAAGGAAAAAGGTAGGCAAACGATGTGTTTCAAGAGGAAAAAGGAGGTTATGGAATGGTACCAACATCTCTCCCCGACTTAATGAATTAGCATGACCTCATGCTAACCCCGATGTGCTTCCTCTGAACTCTGTCTCTACCTGTGCCTCTGTTGCCTTCAACAATGTATCCATATTCTTCTTCACCTGGGCATCCTTTTGACCATGGAGCTCATGCTTCAAACTTTTGTACTTCTCCTTGAGGGCCTTCTTTTGGTTGTACCATTTAGTGGCCCACTTACAAATATCTGTCTGTTCAGCTTCAAGTTCATTGATTCGTTCCCTTAACTTTTCATTTTTCTGTTGAGTTTCTTTACTCTGTGCTCTTAGCAATTCATTTTCTTTCTTGATAAATTTTTCCAGCATATTATCCTCCATTAGTTCTTCCTTTAACTTCTCAATTTGCTTCTCCAGTTTCTTCTGTTTCTTAATGGCAGGTTGTGAATCTTTTTCTTGCCTGTTATTGCTTTCAACCTCCATCTCAGCTCCTGGTCCAGGTTGTGAGTGGGCACTACTTTCAATATCCATCGGTATAGGTGCATTTGATTCAGGCTGGTCTTCTTGTAGCTGGGCCTTTGATGCTCTCCTGGTTCTTCTTGTATAGGTGGTAAAATTTTTATCTTGCTCTGCTTCTTGAGCATCCTTTTTTCTCATTTTCCTTGTCCTCACACTGCTAACAGGTGGAGGTACCTTGCTTGCTTTGTGTATAGGAATCTCTTCATCGATATCATTCATAAATCCTGAGTTCTCCTGTGGTTCTTCCTTGTCTTCTTCATCTTTAATTTGGTTGGCAGCCAAGAATTCCTTCCACGTCTTCCCTCTTCTCTGTAACTCATACTCAATAAGAATTTTAACTAACCCAAAGTGATATAAGCTCTTGTCTTCGTTACCTTTCTGCTTTTGGATGGTCTTCGACATTTTGGTTAGGATTTGCAAGAGGAAGTATGGCAGACTGATAACACACTGCCTTTTCAAATGTAACAGTAATTTGATATGGTACAAGTAAACAATACTGTAGCAGCCTTCACAAGTTACAAACTTTTGGATGATATAGACCATCTTGTCCCAAGGATGCACCAGCCAGCTCCTTGGGACGCCTTTCTTCCAATTGACGGATGAAACCCTTGATCTAGACATAAATTGAGTCCATGAATTCCCTTTAAATTGCTTTGTCTTGAAGTACTTCTCCCCTTCTGGGCTGATCCCTAGGGACTCGGCTATGGTGTCTTCCAACACCCTGAATGAAAAATTACCTATCAGAGCTTTCTCTCTGTTGAATGTAAAAGCGAATTGTTTGGTGACCTCTTCATTACTTCCACGAAATTTCTCTAAAAAGGGCAGCCACTGTATTTCTTTAAGAATTGAAATGCAATCTTCGTGATATTGGGAACTGTCGAATATGCTTGGTTCGACCCTATTGGTCATTTTGGAAAAGAGTTGTGCTCTAACTCTTCTTTGTTTATGTTTTGCAAATTCAACAAAGAAGTTTTGATTTGTTAGCTTTTGTCTTCCGCCCCAACACTGCTGACTTGGTGGCGTCCTCGGCTCTTTAACACTAGCTCCTTTAGTAACCCAACTGATGCTCGATTGACTGTTTTGTAATTATGGTGGAGGTCGAATCCAAATGACTACATTTTCCTTTCGTGGCACTTGCTACTTTCAGTCCTTACTGTTGAAGTCATAGGAGTCGAATGCTAACATAGAATAACTGAGAATGATAATGAAATAACCGGCTTGACTTAATTCAGAGCATATTCATCTTTTGAAACAGAGGAATGGTTGTACTGGTCGTATGGATGCCATCATAGAAGCGCTAGAAGCATATATGAAGTACTGGGATATGATTTCAGGTAGTCATTTGCATCATTTGGCTTCATCGGGTGGTCAAATCATAATTCGGCCATTTCAAACATGATGAACAAGCCCGCATAACATTTGGTTTTCAAACAATTCACCACGTGTCCTGCTTCTGTTGGTACCCGGCCAAATAGAAATATTGGAATGGCTGTAAGGTCTGATTGGTTGGTAACAGAGATTGAAAAGGCGATATGAGAGGGGATAACAAAATCATATAAGTATGAGATAGGTTGGAGTATTGGAAGATGATAGGGATTAACAATAGGATAAGGAGTGATAGGTATGGAGATGTCTCTGAAATAGATCATAAAAGTCACAGTTATTAACATTAAAAATTAATCTAAGAATTTAAATGTTAAGAATAAGGAATACATTACACTTTTGTTGGTTGTTCAAGCGTTGCATTGGCATGCTAGGTAGGACTAGTCTCTTTTGTTTGTTGTTCATAACAGGTCCCCCTGGAATAGATTCGACTGCAACAGGTCCCTCTGAGATCTGGAAAATGTTGATGCAGCTTCTTTGAAATCCGGAAAAGAACTATATGTATACAGGTTCCTTGATCTTTGATATTTGATGAAGTCTTGGTGACCAGCAACCTGTGGATCCTTGTTGAAACTTGATGAAGCTTTGTTGAAGTAATCTTGAAGTAACAATCTCTTAACAGGTCCCTCTTATATGTCTTGAACAGGTCCCATTACTGCTGGTGTTGGTAACATGATCTTCTGGATAGAACAGATCCCCCTGCATAATGTTTTTAACCAGGTCCCTCTGAGATAAAACAATGACAAAACAACTTCTTTATTGAAATCTGGAGTGCTGAAACAAACTTCTTTGGAAATTTACAGTGAGGAGATAAGAAAACAAAATGCTGATGCTTCTCCCCCCCACTAAAGTTTTGACTTGTCCTCAAGTCATTATTCATTTGATGAATCAAACAGGAAACAAAAGAAAAGGAATTCTTACCCGCCAACGAATTGGTTTTCAAGTAAGAATTCTGGGTTAGAGTGTGCCAGAGTCTGGTTTTCACATCTAACCCATTTTTATTATTATTATTTTTTTTTTGTGTTGTTTTTTTTTTTTTTTTTTTTTTATTTTGTTTTTTTTTTTTTTTTTTTTTTTTTTTTTTGAATTTATAAATTGAAATGAAATGAACTAAGGCAGAGATACTGCAGCTGGAGGCTGCAGTATCTCAACCTCTGTTTGTTGAGATACTGTTTGGAGAAAATTTTCCTTGCTGATGGGCTTAGTGTAAAGTTTCAGGCGATGACCATTGACAGTAAAGGAATGACCTTCTCCATCAATAGTTTTGAGCTTGACTGAACCATTGTCGTAAGCCTGAATAATCTGGTATGGGCCCATCCAATGTGTGTTAAACTTGGCTTTATGATCTCTGAATTTAGAGTCAAAAAGTAAAGCACAGTCTCCTTCCTTGAAATGTTTCTTCTTGATATGTGCATCATGCCACTTCTTCCTTTGTTTTTGCATGAGGATTGTTGTTTCCTCTGCTTGCTGCCTCATTTCATCCAGCTGGTTCAACTGCTGAATTCTTTCTTGTTGTGCTTGGTTCAGGTCAATTTGCAAATCTGCAGCCAGTTTAAAAGTATGTATTTGAAATTCAATAGGAAGCATTACCTCTTTTCCATACACCAACTGGTATGGTGTAAATCATGTAGTATTCTTCCACGTAATTCTATAAGCCCAGAGTGCATCTTTGAGCTTCTCTTCCCAATTCTTTCTGTTCATTGCCACAGTTTTAGTGATGATCCCTTCCAAAGTTTTGTTTGTGGATTCCACCTGCCCATTGGCTTGTGGATGGTAAGGTGTACTTCTTTTGTGCTTGATTTGGTATTTGTCTGTGATGTCCTTCACTAACTTTGAAGTAAATTGAGTACCTTGATCAGTCACTATTTCCCTTGGTACTCCATACCTTACAAAAATCTCTTCAAAAAGGAAGTTTACCACTGTTTGTTCGGTGGCTCTAACTAGTGCTTTTGCTTCAGCCCATTTTGTTACGTAATCAGTACATACTAAGATGTACTTCTTACCATTGGAGGTTGGGTTAATGGGTCCTATAAAATCTAGAGCCCATTTTTCAAATGGCTCTAGGTGAACTTCGGGCTGAAGTGGCATCTCATCTGTAGTTGTTGGCCGTCCCATTCTTTGGAAGCTATCACAACTCTTCACATACTTCTTGGAATCCTTAAAAATGGAAGGCCAGTAGTATCCAAGACTAAGAATTTTGAATGCTGTTCGCTTAGCTGCAAAATGCCCACCACACGGTTCATCATGGCAAGATTTTAAAATATCAATTATCTCATCATTTCTTACACATCTTCTAATAATCATATCATAACCAGTGTAAAATAAATCGCCATTAATCCATGAGTATCGAGCACTTTGTTTGAATAGTCTCTTGTTTTCCTTTGGAGTAAAGTATGGAGGTGTCCTTCCTGTAGACAAATAATTGGCCAAGTCAGCATACCAAGGATTCACTATGGAAATTGCAAATAAATTTTCATCTAGGAAAGAATCTTCAACCGGAACAGTCTCACTTGGATTTTGCAGTCTAGAAAGAAAATCTGCCACCTGATTCTCTTTACCTGGTCTATCTAACACTGTGATGTTAAATTCCTGTAACAATAATAACCATCTGGTAACTCTGCCACTAGTTATTGGTTTATTCATTAAATTTCTAATGGCGGAATGGTCAGTATGTAAAAAGATTTCATAACCGGTTATATAATGTCGGAATTTATTCACAACATATATGATGGCAAGTGTTTCCTTTTCCGTGACTGTGTAGTTTAATTATGCAGGTGTTAGATTTTTGCTGATGAAATAAATGGCATAATTACAAGAGTCCTCTTTTTGGCCTAATGAGGCACCTACTGCAGTGTCAGATGCATCTGTAAAGATATGAAATGGTAGGCTCCAGTTAGGCCCTCTTAAGACTGGTGCGGTTGATAACTTCTTTTTGAGTGCTTCAAATGCTTGCTGGCAGTTCTCATTCCAGTTGAAAAGTACATCTTTTGTTAGAAGCTTAAACAAAGGTAAAGCTATTTTACTAAAATGTTCAATAAACCTTCTGTAATAGCTTGCATACCCAAGGAAGCTTCTTACCTCTTTTTGATTCTTTGGAATTGGCAAATCAACAATGATCTGGATTTTTGTTGGATCAACTTTAATGCCTTGAAAAGAAATATAGTGGCCTAATACTATCCCCTCGTTTAACATCATAAAGCACTTTTCATTGCTCAGGGATAGATTAGCTTCAATACATCTTTTCAAAACTCTTTCAAGGTTTTCTAATGCATGTTCAAATGAATTGCCGTACACTGAAAAATCATCCATGTAAACTTCAACACAATCATGAACTAAATCAGCGAAAATAGCTAATACAGCTCTCTGAAATGTAGCTGGAGCATTGAAAAGTCCAAATGGCAAGACATTATAAGCATAAGTGCCCCAAGGACAAGTGAATGTGGTTTTGTCCTGGTCTTCTGAGGCTATCCTGATCTGGTTGTAGCCACTGAAACCATCAAGAAAAGAGAATGATGATTTCCCAGCTAATGTGTCTAACACTTGGTCAATAAATGGTAGTGGGAAATAATCTTTGAGCGTTGCTTTGTTCAATTGTCTGTAATCAACACAAATGCACCACTTACCATTTTTCTTGGGCACTATTACCAATGGGGATACCCACTGACTGTCAGAAATAGGATATATAAAATTAACTCTCAATAGTTTTTGCAATTCTTCTCTGACAATATCCTGGAGCATGGGGTTCATTCTTCTCTGCGGTTGCCTCACTGGTTTGATAGTACTGTCTGTATAAATATGGTGAGTGCATGTGTCGGGGTGAATCCCATGCATATCGGTGTAGTCCCAAGCAAATTCTTTCTGGTATTTTCTCAATAGTTGAATCAATTTCTCTTGCTGAGATGAGTCTAGGTGATTGCCAATGTTCAGAGTTTTCCCTGGACTAATCTCTATGACCTGGCTTTGTGTGTTTGTGATGGATTTACCTGGAATAATATCGTGAAATGTTGTTTGCAAAGATTGAATGGTGCATGTTTCCTGAAAATTTTGGGCTAAAAGCACATCTGCAGCATGATATTGGTCGTTTCTCAAATTTTCGGAAATATCAGGTTGAGAAAGGAACAACTCTACCAAATCATTTTTATTTTGTTCTTGGAAATCATAGATTTGGTCGATGCTAAAAACAGATTGTACTTATTCTTTATCATTGTATTTATCATCAAGCCATAAATTGTGTGTTACTGCTAGTGATTGTGCCGATGGATAAAGAGTGAGTTGTTTTCTTTCAGTTCCTCTTGAAATGATCATGTTGCCCGATCGACATCCTATGAATGCATCAGCAGTCGCTAACCATGGTCTACCAAGGATGATAGGGTGCCCTCCTAAATTGGATTTGGGTTGAAGAACTAAGAAGTCCACTGGATACTCCCAAGAGTCTAGTGAAACAATTATGTCCTCCAAAATCCCTTCAGGAATCACTTTAGACCTATCAGCTAGTTCTAGAACAATCGTTGTGTGTTGCAAATTTATGAGCTGGAGTGTTCTCATGGTTTCAAGAGTCATGACATTTATTGCGGCCCCGAGATCTATTAAAGTGTTTGGAATAGGTATGTTGTTAATGATTGTAGTAACTTTGGGGATACCAGGATCAACATACTTTTCCATTGAGATGGTATTTGTCATAAGGCCAGCTAAATGTCCTATAACATGAATGGTTTGTGGATAAATCCTTTTCCTAGTGGGCTTCTTAAGGCACATTTCTTTGATTGCTTTAGTATATATGGGAATTTCTTTTATGGCTTGCAGTAACAGAATTTTTATATAGACATTCTTGAGCTCATCTAAAACATCAAACTGTGGTATAGACATTGGAAGTTTCATTTGGACCAATCGGTCTGGAAAAGGTGGATGCAATGGTTGCATTTGCTTATCTTTGGTATCATCGTTTAGTTTTCTTTGATTTGTCATTTTGTTTTCATTTTCTGTGTTTTCTTCTTCTTTATCAGTTGTTGGAGAATCTTTGTGGAGTACCTTACCAGACCTCAAGTTGATATTTTGCAAGGGTAGTGTGGGATATGAGATTCCCTCTTCTACATTGTAGGCTGGCCTCTCTGCTCTGTTATTTTGATTTGGGACAGTTTGAGCAGGAATTTGAGTAGGTCTGGGAGGTTGTGAGTTCGATGGAAATTGCAGTTGTGGTGGATTTATTGGTGGAGGAGCAGGCAGTGCTTGTTGAGTAGGTTGAGGTTGGTAAACAACTTGCTGCTGAGGATACTGCTGATATGGTTGAGGATGTGATGAGTATGGCTGATGATATTGTTGATATGGCTGCGAATATGGTTGGTATGATTGAGGATATGCATGATATGATTGAGAGTATTGTTGAGATGGTCTCCATTGTTGCTGTGGGTGATTTTGGTGCTACCATGGCATGGGTACATTCCATGAATTCTGAGCATACATTTGATCATTTACAGGAAATTGCAATTTCTGATTTGGAAACATACCTGGAGGTGTTGGTCTTGGCTTCCATGGTCTCTTTGTGCCCATGTAATACACATTTTCCATCTCTGCATTAACTGCCATATTACAGTTCTGCAAAACCTTAACTTTAGGACAATTAAATATATCATGATTTTCAGTACAGAAGGCACAAACTTGGATGTTTTCTAATGGGCAGTCTTTTAAGGCATGTTTCTTCCGGCATTTTGGGCAGAAGATAGCCATTATCTGATCTTCATCTTCTTGTTTCTTCTTAGCTTTTAGAGTGTCAATTTGGTTCCCTAAGGTGCTTAACAGATCTGTTTTAAATTCTTCTAACAGATTCCCTATTTCAGCCCTTGTGACACTTGCTGAAGCAGATTTTGTGACTTTGGATGACAAGGTTCTTTTTCCAATTTTAGCTTTGCTCCTTGAATACTTTTCGCATAATTCAGCGATTTCTTCAAAAGGTAGGGTAGAAATTTCACCTTTGCCCATCAGAGTAAGATCATCCATGTATTCCTCTCGGATGCCTTTCAAGAATATTGTGCGAATCAAATCAAGAGGCATAGTTCGGTGTTTGGATTTTTGTAAATTGTAGACAAACCATTCTAAGTATTCCTCTAAGGTTTCATCCTCTTGTTGGTTCATTCTAAAGATATCATCTTTGGAATCTTTGGATCTACAATAAGGTTGATATTTCTTTAGAAATATTCTTCTCATGCCATCCCAATCAATTATCGCATGTTCACCAAGCCCCATGAACCATCTTAAGGCTGATGCCTTTAATGTCGTTGGGAAGATTCTAAGCCTATGGGAATCATCTATGTAACCATATGTTCAACATACAATGTCAAACTTGAACAAGAATGAGTCTGGGTCTTCTGAAGCCATACCATAAAAGTTTGGTAGCACGGATGGAGGTATGTTTTTCATTTTGATCTCATCATCTTCTTGTGGTTCTTGAATGGGAAACTTAAAGGTTGACTCTTCTTCATCTCTTCGTCCTTGATTTGGTACTGATCCATCTCCTTCCTCAGCCATTTTAATAGGTTCCTCTGTGTCAGTGTCACTTGTTTTAAAGAGAAGATTAAAGAAAGATTGTTCAGTCACTGTGCTACTTTCTCCTTGTGTAGAGGATCTAGGAAAGTGTTTCTTTTGTGATTTGTGTGCTAATAAAGTTTGCCTTTCGATGAGAGTAAGTCTTTGCCCTGACTTTTGTTTATCCTCTAATGCTTGTATGGTGACTTCCTCAGCTGGTGTTGTATTTCCTAAAGAGTCTGCTCCTGATGATAGGTTAGTTTTTGGATGGGGGGTTTTTATGAATCTACCTTGATTATCCCTAGATCTAGGCATAAGTGAACATGATTTCTAAATCTATGTTTTTGCTTGTTTTTGTTTATAATTTTTTTTCAAATCCTTTAACTACACCTCCCCGGCAACGGCGCCAAAATGTAGTGTCCCATCTAGGGTGCTAGATTAGTCTATATTTATTATCGACCAAGATAAGTAAACTTCGAGGCATGCGTCTACAATCTATAGACATAAAGGATTCCTAACTAAGTGTTCATGATGGTAGGTTATAAAACTTCTTTACGGAAGGTTGAGGTATGCTCCCTATCACCTGGACACTCAGGTCACTCAATTGATCTACCTATTCTTAAAACATTGTGTATTACTTAAACCAAGATTTCAATCCCCTTACGAGGATGCTGTGCATGAAACCTCTGTTCAGTGAACACTCAGCATTCAATGTTTAACATTCATGAAAGATTGAAACATACTAAAATCATAAGCATACTTAAAATTCAAATACATGAGAGACAGGGTTCATGAAGATGCTTTTAAAAATAACGAAAGATCAGATCCCTTACAGGATACAGTTCAACGATCTCAGCGATGAATCCTTCAAGCCACCATCATAAAATTCACTCATATGAATTGCTAATTAAATCAATGAAAGCATAAACCAAACTCTAATCACTGTGCATACAGAAGTTCCTAATAAAATAAAATGGCAGCATACCCGTTTCACGTAGGGCCCATCCGCGTTTCAAAGGTATACTGGACTGCGCTCAAGCAACTATAAAATCAATGCAATAACGAAATCGTGACTGCAACTGAGTTCTGGTATTAAGTTCAAAAGCTCTGTTTTTCAAAATGATACACAGATAACCGCTAACCAACCACACATAACTGTGTTTACATATGTCTTTTAAAAAAACTAACACTGTTTACATTTCGGAACAATTGTACATTCATTATGTGGCTATTGCCACTTTTGTTATGGAATAGTTTTAATTTGTTTCCATTCTGAACCGATTTCAAAAAGGAACAAAACTAAATCGGTTTAGAACCCTATGCTATTGCTGCTTTTGTCGCCAACATGCTGTGCTTTGACCATTATTGACCGCGCATTCAGGAGTGTTAGTTCTGATGTAGGATAGGTGTTCGTCCATGCTTGTACATTCTATTTTTCATCCCTACCCTTTGCTTTAGCTTAGCTGTCATGCCATATGTCAAACAATAAACCAATTACAGGATGTTGTAACTTCCTGTAGTCTTTTTATCAAAAATCCCTAATTCTTTAACATAAAACTCATAAATCAATTTTAATGCATCTAACAACTATAATATTGTTAACTAATCAATTTCAAGGGGTCTAAGAGATGTATGAAGGAAAAAGATAGGCAAACGATGTGTTTCAAGAGGAAAAAGGAGGTCATGGAATGGTACCAACAGCCCAATAACTTATAAGGCCTAAGTATTAAAACCCCTTCATCAACATTCACCCCCTCCATGATTCATTCATTTCCCTCAAAAAACCCTTTTCACTATTTGCCTAGGAAAAGTAATCACCCCCATATAAAAACCAACAAATATACTTAATGCCTAAGCTGTGATGTTCGAATGAGGAAATGTCAATATATTTCAAAACACGTTTTACTAAGTGCATCTTTCTTTTCATTTTCCATTTCATGTTAACATCTAACATTAATTTATTATATATAACTCCTTGAAAATACACCCCTTTTTCCCGTATATATTATTAAAATTCCCTGTCTTAATATCCCGCCCTAATGGTTTAAAATATAAACCTTAATAATGAAATAATTAGATGGATTAATTAATCAATAGATTAATTAATCTATTTGCAATTACTTAAGACCTATAACCCTTCGATGCATTAAAAAAGAATTAATTAATCAACTTGTGATTAATTAATAACGTCCTCTAATCAAATCATCCCCGACATCAATAAATATCCTTAATCCACAATTATTATCCCAATGGGCCCCTCCATTAACTCCCGATCAAATCACTACCCTGATCACCATACGATCTAACCCCTTCAGATCTAATGGTTGACGCTCATATCGGGCACCTCCAATGCTGAACTTTACCCACCCGATGTGAGCGGTTTTAGTATTCACCCCGCCGCTATGTGTCACCCAATGAATGGCATCAGGCGAACCTCTCCCAATACCGCCAAGCCCTCAAAAGCGGTGCAATAGATTCTGCTTACCGCCTCTACTTACCACCCTCGCTAAACGACAAAACGTCACCTCCGTTAGCTAGCACCAACTGTCGCTTTCCAATTATACCCGCCAAAAGCATTGACTTTGCAAATAAAACCAAAAATACTAATTTTTTTTTTTTTACCAAGAAAAGAACCTCCTGTTCCCCATGCACATGCAGAGTATGTTCAAACTGTCAACTTGTTTCCAACCATCAACCTCTAGAAGCCGCTTAACTCCAGATTACCATTGTAGACCCTTGCGCTCCCTGCGAACAATACACCAGTGCCATTTATCCCTTCATACAACCATGACTAGGTATTTACCCATTTTCAATAGAGAAACCCTATCTTTCATACTGAACCTGAACTAAAAATTAAGTAATTTAGTGAAATTAAGCTGTTCGATAGTCTTGAGACTCTCTGAGACAACCCATTTTTCCATAGTTCCCTGAAATTCTCTGCCCTCGTCCTTGAATCCACAATAACCAAGGATGGACACCCCAGTCACCTTAAATATCATACCAGTTTACCACTCTCCACAGATATTTGAACCATCTTCCCTTGGCTGACAAAGATTTTCAGATAAAGGACCTCACCTTTGATGAAACCCCTTTGAAATTGCATTGCAAATACTGAGATAACTACTTGAACCATGCAGATAATATAGGCCTCTGGGAATCAAAATTTCCAAAGTATCAATTTCCCAGTGTTCGTGTCTTCCCGGAAATCATTCACTACTGCCATGCAAACTATGACCCTATTATGAGAGCTGTAATGTCCCTAGACTAGAAAATCCTATTCACCATTACAGCTAAATCCATAAACGTTATGTTACAGCTACAGCCCGGTCAAAACCTCACCCCCCTTTCCATTGCTGATTTGCTTGAAAGATCCTCTAAGCTATCTAGTTCCAGAAGTACCCAAATCCTCCAGACTTTCATTGTTGAAGAAAAGTACATGCCAAAAGACCCCCCTCCTTATTTGTTAACCCTCTTTTCTGACCTGGGAAAAGATATCATCACAATGATAACATGTATTTTAGGTTTTTCTACTAATGAGTATGTAGATGAGATGACTTTTGCCTACATGTCTATTTTTACCCCTGGTCAACCCCCTGCAGTCAAGTTTGACTATGCCAAGTTCATTGTAGATAAAATGCATGATCAGTTTATGAGACTTGAAAATGAGAGAGTGTTCAAGTATTCATCAGTCTTGTATCATTTGTTTCTCTACTACCAAACTGATAATTTTCCCTTCTCTATCCAAAAGCTTGATCCTAGAGTGAATCCTAGATCTGTCATCTTCTGGACCCCTCTATTCCACAAGTCTAGTTCTTCTCCCTATCCATATACAGATTTTATTGACCTATTTGTACATCCAGTGACTACAAATTTATTAGGAAGTCCCCCTCCCAGGATCAGTGCAGACATTAAGAGGGTTCTACAACTATCCAAACAATATAAAGTAGGGGATTCGTACTTGTACCAAAACCATACTGAAATCAGGATTTATGGGTGTGAGCTGCCTCCTTACAAATCACTTAGATATATCCCCATGCGATTATTTTCTCTGGAATACTACAGGCAAATGATCAATTCTTATGAGATTCACTTTGTCAAAACCAAGAATAAGGCCCAGCTAAGAATAAAAGATCATCTAGGCCCATTTATTTGCAATAATAGAGAAGCAAGAAAGGAGGCTGATCAAATCCTCCAAAGATTGAAATTAAAACAAAGTTTCATCTGGGCCTATGATCCTCATAGCTTCATTTGTAGCCGAAAGCAAAAACATAAGGTATCTCCTTATATCCACCATAGGATCCCAGAAATTGAACAATATGCCAATCAATATGAATGGGTGGAAGGCACTCTAATAGATCAAGATAATGCACAAGTGGAAGTTGAAAATGTTTTGGTGGATTTAGAAAGAAGGCTTGATGAAGACTCATTTGTACAGGTGCCAGGAGAAGCTTCATCACAAAGGCAGTCATAGGAACCTAGTACACAGCCATCAGAACAAGCAGAATATTCAGAGCAACAAAATTCCTCAAAACAGGCAGAGCCATCAAAACAACAGGAGCATTCAGGACAACAAGAAGAATCCAAGCAACCTGAAATCTCAGAGGAGCTTGCTCGACCTGAACAAATCATGAGCAACCCTCCTGTTTTATAGACTCCTCTCAATGAAGAAAGAAATCTTAAAAGAGATAGAGAAGAGGCCACTCCTTCTAGCAGGCCTATTGATCAAACCTTTGCTAAAAGGCAAAGGTTAAATCCCTATGCAAAAGAAGAGTATACTGAGGAGACCACAGGAAAAACAATGGCAGAAAGAACAGATAGTATGCAGACTATTCCAATTGGTGGGACACCATCTACTTCACATATATATGCATTGGAAAGACAGCAAATCACAGAGGTGTCTTATTTTAGGGCTACCTCTAAATAGAACCTAGACATTGAAGGAAATTGTAAAGAGATTAAAGCGAGGAATGAGAAACTAAAATCTAAAACCTATGCTCACTACCTCAAAATGGCTCCAACGAACTAGACTAGGCTTATGTCATCTTTTGACATAAAGGAAGGAAAAATGCAGATGAGATTCCTCAAGCCAATTGTGCAATAGCCAAGATCCATGGATGATTAATTAAATATTGATTTTGAAGTTTTGGCAAAGGATACCCATCCTATTGACCAAATAGAACTGCACAAACAAACTAGTGCGATGGTCTATTCCACCTTGACTAATAAGGCCATCACAAAACATCAATTGCAAAACTCATTGCACAAAACCATGACATAACTGCAATTGGAAAAGGCCTCCTCTCAGGCTAAAGACACCAGGATAAAAACTCTAGAAGACTTGGTGATAGAATTGGGACATGATCCCAAAGATGTCAAAGTAGCTAAACAATTGATTAAAAAGAAAAATGATGATATAGTTGCGCTGAAGAAGCAACTCAAGATCCCTCCTCTCCACCATCCTCAAACTAGAGAAGTCACAAAGAGACAAAAGGAGGAAGAACTTATGTACCTAGTCCTTAAGTTAAATGATCAGTTAAAAGAAACAAAGAAGGAATTGGAGAATGCTATACAGTCTAAGAATAGTGAGCTGGCCATCGCTCCAGAGACTGTCATACCCATAGTTTCTACAGTAGTACCCTCCTCTCTGGCAGCTTCTTTGGCACCAACACTTCCACCAGTGACAACATTGCCAGTAGTAGGGACTACTTCAACTACAGGTACATCAACCATTGCAGGGATAAGAGCAGAAAAAATAGATGAAGTGATCAAAGCCATGGAACAAATGAGTATCCAGGCTACAGAAATGAAAAATCTCAAGGAACAAATGTCAAGTTTGGAAACAAACTATGAGCTAGCACAGATTCAAAATAAAGAAGAAGAAAGAAAAAAAAAAGGATGGAGGAAAGAATCAGAGTCCCAGAGAAGGATTTGACATTAGAAAGACCATTGAGAGATATGAAAGATATTCTGTGGGCCAATATCATTGATTCCATCAATGATATTTGGCCTTCAATTTAGGTTATTTTTGAACAGACAGAATTGATCAAAGTAGCTATGGAAGCTATACATATAACTAAAGAAGAACTTTGAGATAAGCCTGAAGAGGCAAATCAGTTGATTGATTTCTTGAATAGCAGGAACAGGTACCAGCTAGATGAGTTAGAGATTGAGGATAGAACAACCACTATTATTGAAATAAAGAAAGTTCTTACTAAAAGTAACTTAATGATTAATCTAGAGAAAAGGTGTCAAATTATTCAGGCAGACATAGATAGCTTCATGTTGAAATATGGCATTTTGAGAGAAAAAGGCCTTCCTAGCCCACTAGTTATCCATGACAAGTTAATGACACAGGAAGACTACATTGACAGATTGCACAAACAGTCCAAGAGCCAAGCAAGTTCTTTAGGAGTGAAAGCATTACCTACAGGAAAGGTACTTTATGATGGCTTGGAAAATCTATTTTACATAGAACATGAAGTAAAACATCTATTCACCAGCAAACCCAATTTTGCTAAGTACATAGAAGCTGATGAAGTATAAAAGAAGATGATCAGGATGAAATTACCAGATAAAAAATGGTGGACCAGTTTGACTGATTTACTATAATTTTACTGTAGTAAATCTGTGGAGTAAAAGATGTTTACCATGATAAATCTGGTAATACAGGATGAAAGGATGAAACAACATAGGTAAAGAGTATCAGTAGGTGAAGATAAGAGTGAAGTCCAGCACATAAATACCAAGGCAACTACAAGAACCTAATCTGAGTTCCAGTATCCAACACACTCACAAATAAAGGGACAAAAAACAAACTGTTTTCCATCTATCTCTATATTCATGTGGAAGATAACTTTTGTTTCCTAGAATAAATCTCATATAGTTATGAGATAATTTCTATTAATTTTTGTATAAATACTTCACAAAATGAAACTGTAATTATGGGAGACAAAAAAGCATTTCTGTAGACTTGTTTTGAGCTAAAGGAGTTGTTGCAATCAAGGCTGGACTGGTTTGCTGGATTAAATAAAGATGAGGACATTTCACTCGATTCATGTGCACTGTGGGAAACAAATAAGTATCACTTCTCTGAGTTTGAATATTGTTTTCCTTTATGTTATGAAATATCATATGTGTTTCTTATAATTCTTAAAAGCAAACAAGGAGTAATATCATCAGAATTAGCTTAAGTGCTCTCTATTTTAACTGTTTGCATATTTAATGTTTTCTACTAAATTGCTTGAGTTTGGGAATTCTTAGTTGCTCTCTTACTTATGTAATTCATTCCCTCTATTGGCCCTTAGTACAGGATTTTTAATTTCCCTTGCTATTTTCCAAATCTCCCTTCTTGATCTTAATCCCTGTTAAGGATTCTTCATTGCTCTTGGCCCTGGTTAAGATTTTCATCCATTGAAACCTTTCAGATTTGTCCTTGCTATGCTATCTTGCCTTGTGAACTCTTACCTCGGTGATTAATCAAATCCTAATAAACCTTCCTACTTGACTCCATAGCTCAATGGCCTAAATACCTACTCTACCCATCTGTTTCCTTAATTCCACCAAACAAATCAAAACAAATTCCTTAAGCATTAATAACTAGCCTAATATCATATCAAAACAATGCTAAATCATAAAGAGAGAGCCCTCTCTGAGTGTAGATTGGCTAGGATCTATACTTAAAAGATTGGTTTGTAGTTACCTTGTATCCTTTCCTTATTTTAAATAACTTCTAAGGAAAATCTGAGCGATAACATAGTGGTGACCATACTAGGGAATGAACAAATCCTCAGTTGAAGTAAACCTTTGAGAAATATAAAGTCTAATTTTGAAGCATCTTAAAGGATTATTAGAAGTTATTTTGAACATCCATAAAAGAAAGCATTTATAAAACTCTAAATCTGGCTTCAAGGAGAACTCATTACACTAGGGCTAACCCTGATCCAAATCCTCCCCTTATGTTTGAAAATCCCAACCTGATTTCGAGAATCATCAGAAGACAAGAATGTTTAGTCAGCCCTAGACCTTTGTTTAGATCACATTCATGACCTGTTGAGTGGTGTTTCTTAGAAGACCTTACTTTTGACGAATACTTTGAAACTTCTCTGTTTAGAACCACATCTGATAGTGAACTATTGGACTTAGTCCAAGATCCAGAGTTCATCAGAGAACTTGAAATCCAACGAGCCAACTTGTCAATTGATCGACATCTATTGAACTCCCCTCAGTCATCCCTTACCACTGATAGAGTCCCTGAAATTTTTGAAACAACGTCACTTTCTTTTAGTTCATCATTATTCCCTCCCCTTTCTAAAGACCAATCTACCCCTCCATTCATTCCTTCACTTCCTCTTCAGCCAATCACTACTCAACACCCCACCACCACCTCTAATTCTTCCTCCATAACCCAAACACCCCCTGTTACCCCAACTCCACTTCTCACCCCTACCCAACCTAGAATCATGGCCAATAGATATGCTCCCATTGTGATGTTTTCTCCCCAAGGTGCCATGCCATAGGACTATCAGAGTAAAATTGTTACTTTTGATGGCACTAGAACATACATAGCACAACAGCACACTAGGAAAATGATAGACTACTTTGAACTTCATGAGATTGACATAGTAGATGTCCAAATGAGAATTTTCATCCAATGTCTGGCTGGGGAAGTGAGAACATGGTTTAAATCTTTAACCCCTTAGAGCATAGATAGTCTAAGAGTCCTTTGCCAACAATTCTTGAATAGGTGGGAGAAGAATAAGGACCCCCTCCAAATTTTATCTGAATATGAAAACCTTAAAAGGGGGCCAAATGAAACTGTTCAGGAATATTGCACCAGGTTTAGTAATGTATATAATGCCATTCCACTTGAACTTAGACCTCCACCTGGCTTAGCACTAACAAAATTTCTGGATGGATTTGATACATATATGGCCTTTTAATTAAGAGAAAGAAATCCCCCTAGTCTAGAAGAAATGCAGAGTGTAGTAGTAAGCGTTGAAGCCAACCTGGTTGCTAAAAGAGTCAGAGATGGAAGTGAGAGAAGAATACCTTTGAAAGAGGAAACTTCACCCTTTGACCTAAAAATGGATGCTTTAGCCAAAGGAATGGAGAGATTGATGGATAGAATCGAAAACATTGAAAGAAAGCCTCATTGGGATAACTAGTAGGCTCCTCCAACAATAAATCTGAACTTTAGGAAAAACTAGATCCAAAATGCTGGAAAGAATATTCTTGATCAGAATATCAAACCACCTTTCCAAGAAAACTATGCAGAGGCCTCGCATTTAGAAGATCCCTAACAAGACACTCAGATTAATTTGATGGGTCTAGATGATGAGGAAAACATTTTCCTAACTTAGGATGACCAAGAATCACATATGCTCCAACAATTCCAAACCCAAACAGGAGAATCATTTGATTTCAAGCAGGGGTATGACTCTGCTATTTTTGAGGTACATAAACAGTACAATTTAAGAAGCAGAAGAAATACTGATGCCCCAGAACAAAACCAAAAAACAGTTCCTAATCAGTCTAAGAAAATCAAAACAACTCCAGTGACAAAAACTCTTCAAATCCTTTCTAGATCAAATCAAAACCCCCCCAGCCCCACCATTGAAG